>JAWNOK010000003.1:1250000-2500000 GCA_035046005.1 Drosophila acutilabella
GCCCTGAACTTTGAGTTAGTAAGTAAAAGTCGTAGCTTGCATAGATTGCATTTGCTAAAAACATATGTATTTTTATACAAATTTATTTATTTCCTAAATGAATCAGTTTCTAGAGCAACCACGCGCCTTTATTTATTTTTATTTGATTTTTTTTCAAGGTTAAAAACCGGCTTAACCACTCTAGTGCTAAGTCCACAATTAACTAACAAACTTTTAAATCATTTTTAATCAAGCGTTCTTTCAGTTTCAGTTGCTGTGTGAAGTCTGGCTTAGAACAGTTAAGTAAATTTTAGTAAAAAGTTACTTTTTAGGGTTTCGTAACTAATTTAAAAGTCTCCGTTGACAACAGGTTTTTTTTCTTTTTTTTTTTTAATTGTCTAGCTAGTTTATTAAATCAGTGAACTGCCAATTTTGTCCCGTCTGCCCAATAAAATGGAATTAAACTTATAGTCTGCAAAGTCAAAGACTCTTTCATTGTTATTGCCACTTTCTGTCTTGGCTATGGCAATTGTTATAACAGTTCTAGGCATTAACTTGGCCGAACACATTTGGACACCTCGGGTTGCTGTGCCCATAGATTTTTATTGGCCTAAAATCAACTACACACAAATATGAAGCCATTACAACAGACACAATGTTGTCTTAGCTTGTTTGTCTGACAGGACACGTGCTGGGTAATTGAGCCGATTTGGAAGGCAGTTTGGGGTAGTATGTGTGCACTGAGAAAAGTTTCTATAAAGTGGAAATTATATGATATTTAATTCGAAAGGTATGTAGATTTTATTAACATTTAAAGTAGAATAATATAGCTTAAACTTAGTAGACTAAGTAAAGAGACTATCGTTTTATGAGCTTGACAGTCTTTTGTTGGATTTATGATACACTGGGAAACCGTATTGAAATCAATGTTGTTTAATGTTTTCCCCACTAGAGCTCATAACTTTTGTTTCCGATTTCAGTATCCATTAATTGTTTTCAGTGCCCTTGAGGTTGGCAACCTTGGACTGCCATAACTGAAAGGAGTTGCCGTATGTCCATTAGGCTCTCTGTACAGATTTCGATTAAATGTGTTTCGTTGTAAGTATTTTATGCCCACTCAATTTACGAGGGCCGTAAACTAAGTAGAATTACCGACGCCCCCCTCGGGGCATAAATATTTTATGATTTAAAACGGGCCCAGTAACTAAAGTGTTTCAAGAGTGAGTGAGAGAGAGTCAAAGTAACTTTCTACCTACCTCTTAGACCGTAATGTATTCTCTTTAGATGCACATAGTCCAAGGGGTGCTAAGATCATCTATTTTACTTTTTGGAAGATAAGCGTCTGCGTGTTCCTTTAAGAGCTTCACTGATTTATGTTAAAATCCACTTAACGCTAATAAATCACTTTAATGCCCTTGCTAAACAAAAAAAGTACCGGAATTTTCACATGTTTTCTGCACTTACAACGACAGGAATTCATTATTCAAAATCTTGTACTCAAATTAAGCGGAAAATGCGGCATGTTTTTGTCAAGCATCTAGTTTGTAACCGCTTCCTTTGAATTTGTTTTGAAGTGGAAATAGTTGGAAACGTTAAACTCAAAACTCTTGTCAAATATTTCTCAATTTCCCCTTATTGCATTTTGTAGTCTTCGTTTGGATGAAACCAAATTCATAGCGAATATTGTGGCATCATGTGTCAAAAGTTATTTGTCATTCACAGTGAGCCTCGCATTTGGAATGTGTGTGTGTGTGTGTGTGAGTGTATGTCTAAAAGAGAGCAGTTTTCCACCTCCAAGTGTATGCAGATGAGGGCGCTTTCAAATAAAGCTGGGGAAATATTTTCACTGCTTTCCAGTCTGACTGGTGAATTGTAAAATTTTTTGAAAAGATATGCAGCAGCACGTAGCCACATAAATATGTTTGCATATGAAGCTGCCGAGGGACGCTGGCTGCCTCAGCTACACTGTGCGAAAATGGTGAGTAAGATTGTGTTGGCAAAGAAGTTTTTGAAAGAAATTTTTATAAATAGCCAAGAAAACAGCAATAAGGCTACAATTTTCATTTTAAAATTAAGTTTTTATTTGTCAAGACTTTTAAAAATTATAAAATACTATAAAAATATCAAAATTTAAGTTGATTATGTGCATTAATTTGCTGCAATCAATACATCAATTATTCTATAATTTGCTTATATTAATATTAAATTAAAAACATCTTTGATTAAGGAAATATATTAAAATAATTAAATTGCTTATATATCCGGTCAATAGACAACATGAACTAATTAAATGCTATTTAATATAACGAAATAATCTCTGCTTATTTCGGTTTGACCTTTTCGCTCTGTGTAACGCCCGCGCACACACACATGCACGGGCCAAACCCCCAGACAGCGTACAAACATGCATTCAATACTAAGAATGTTGTGGACTGAGAGCGTAACCGAAAGCAGAAGCAAATGTAAACGTAAACACAAACAATGACACCCACAACAGAGCAACAACAGTTAAATGACAAACTTCAACCCCAGCCCAAGTTCCCTCCCACGCTGCCACTCCCACTTCCGCCTCCATACTCCCTGTAGAGCGCTAGGTACCCACCTAGCAACCCAAAAGTGGCACCGCACATGATGCTGCGTGGTTCATTAGTTTTACGAAATATTATAGCCAACGTGGCGTATGAGCGACGTTTTTCTTTTATGCAAAACGGCAGCCAAGACGTTGCTGCAGTAGTGTTTCTTATTGGAAACCCATCGGCACATAAGTACCACCCAGATAGAGATGGAGACATCTTTAAGCGGTCGCAGCTGTCGAAAGTGGAACCAAAAAATTTGCACAGGGAATTCAAATTGTGCAAAGTGAACGAAAGGAAACGAAAGGGAACAAAAGAAGCCAAGGGACCGTTAGAAAGACTACAAGAATAAAATGGAGTTTTCCGGTGACTATGAAGCCACTAAAAATGCGTAAGAAGAATGCACGATATTCGACTATTAGATATGTTTTCTCAAACAACAAAGAGATATGCAAATGAACTTGACTCCTCTACCAGCTGTGTATATACTCAACCGATCCAAGTTCTCCTGGAGGGTATTCAAAACAGTATGTAAGTTGATAGTACATTTTTACAGCAGTATTTTTGGTTGTTTGCTATCTGTTGTCGTTGTCATACCCTGTAATCAGATGGTGAGAGGGGTATATTAAGTGAGACTATGTATCAAAAGAGTGTCTGTGAAAAAACTGCATCAATTCCACAAACTTTGTCACTGGTATGCATAAAGTTTCATTATAATGTGTTTGTAATCAGTTCTTTGAAAACAACTCATTTAGTGAGCGCCTAAAAGTATGCTAACTGCTTAAATCATATCTCTAAGTCGAGCACTCTTCACTCAAGCAAATCAACTTGTTTTTGTTTATGTGGCACGCAGCTTCATCGCAGCCCGCTGTGGCTTCAAAATTTGCGTTGGAATTGCAAATAACCCCAATGTGTATAGGAGGCACCTTCTCCTGCCACTTCCCCCTTACTCCAGCACTCGCTTCTTCCCCCCAACGCACTCTTCTATTAATATTGCATGGGGTGGAGCACATGTACTTATGCCACACGATACACTTGAGTTTGTATTATGCAAAATTAAAAGATCTAAAAACCATTTGCTGGCCATGGAATGTGACTGCTATGTGGCATGCGACATGTGGCATGTGCCAGTCTCGTTGATGTTCGTCATTTGTGCAGCGAACAGCGAGTAGATGAATGCACCAGTTGGCAACTTTATCAAGCTGGTCACCTGGATTTGATATGCCCTTGCAGAGGATATAATAATTTGGTCACAAAACTTGTTATGTCTTTAGGGAATCTTGGCAGACCGCATAAGCTTCTACTTCCGCCCCAGTGTAGCAATAGCCCTTCAGTAGACAACATGCTGGCACTCCCCTTTATACATTCTACTGTGATTTCATAAAATAAATGACAGTACTTTTAGTTAAATTTCTTTAAAATAGCAAACGGATTTTATTAAATGGTTGCCATTTAAAGTTTTAAATGCGTTAACAACAAATACTGACCACCGGAATCCAAAGGAGTATCAAATTTGTGGCTTGCCAAAGATTGTCTCTATTTTTTGATATTGCTGTTTTAGTTTGTTTTGTTAAATATTATGCTTTGATGACAAAAAACATAACAATTATCGTTAGAATGATTTTGTTTTTGCATGCAAGTTTTCAACTCTTTGGTGCACTCAAAAAGCTGTGTCTCCTCTCGCTCTGCTCATGCTCTAGAATATTTGGTTAAACAATAACAATAACCACAATTCCAGCTGAATTCCCCGTTGGACATGGACAGCAGCTCCATACGCTTGCCCCGTCTCTTTCCCCCTTGTACAAACCCATCAAGAAAAGTCGGAAAACGGCATTGGAAAAGTTATATCAGAACTTAGTTTGCGCAACTTTTTGTTGCATATTTAAAATGGGTTTACGCGTCACTCAGCGCGTTGAGACCGGGCACAAAATGAGATAACTTTGTAAATATGTATATTCAATTACCTTTTGGGTGTGGCGTCTACTCGCCGCCCCATTTGCTCTGAGTGCCATATGGGTTTCGGGTTATTCCCCAGGATCAGCCACCTGATGGAGAGATAGTGTGTTGTGGTCAGCTGACAATTACAATTTGGACAAATGGATGCTCTGCGCTGCGGCTGTCGTCTTCATTATCAAAGGGCCCTCGAAATGGAGCCCAAAGGCGAATTGCCTGACATTTGAAAATAAATTGACACCACAGCGACGAAGCGTCAAAGTGTCTGGCACTAAAGTGGCGCTAAACGTACCGCAAATCCCCAAGAGACTAAATAGTCCCGGGCTCAACATCATTCGATATCCATCAATGGCATCAATCTACAAGTTCCACCTCCTCCCCGACTCCCTTTTGCAGTTGTGGCAACCCTAATCCGAGTACCCAACCAATTGCCTCAATCAATTGAGTGCCAAGTGTGGAGAGAAGCGCATAGAGACAGACAGTGTCGTTGATGCTTGACGGCTCGAGCGTTGAAGCAGAAAGTCAACAAATGCCGCCCTGGAACGAGGGATAAGTAATAACAAAAATCCAAACTGTTATCGGGCTAATGGCAATACATCGAAACAAAGTGTTGTACTTTGCAATTTGTGGCGTAACTTACAACTAACTTGGCTAGCAAGTGACAGTGCGTATACTCAACGTGATTGCGTATACGCCATGTCTGCCAAGTTTCGACTCCGTTTATGGCCAGCAAAATAAGCAGAAGATTATTTATTGAACATGGCAAGTACCATGTAGTTAGCTTAGCGTTAATTGCCTCACTTCAACTCTACACAAACACTATCGATAGAGGGGGGAGCAGATGGAGCGTGGAGTTGGCTTAAACGGATGTTGCTGGTGTTGAAAAAAGTGGCAATTGGCCATAAACCGGATATGCATTACAGTTTCTAATGAGGCAATTGTAGAAATAAGCTGAACGTGCCACCAACGACGTCGACAAGGACGCAAGGACTTTGAAGGTAAAGCAGGTAAAACCGGTAGTGGGTAAAAGGCCAAAGGGAAAGCCAGAGCTAGAGGTTAAGACTGAGCAAAGGAGCTCTGCTTACGACTGTGGCAAGATAAAAGTTTCTTATGTTATTACCCGAACGTGTTTGTATAGCAGTTTCACAAGTTTTTTAGCACACGGCAAATACCGGAAAATGCATAAACATGCTTTCCTTTTATTTTTCCCACCCAGCATCATATTAAAGTGAACCACTTAAGCGAGCTACACAACGACAAGAAATTCCTCCCATCGATTCGATTCGATTCAACTCGAATTGAATCTGTACTGGATAAAATTTTGCGGCTTTGCAACTTTGACTACGCTGACAAGTTGGTAAAACCCACTAAACTCTTGGCAATCGAAAACCAATTGGCAGCTGGTTAAACCGACCATTTTGCCAGTGACAACCGCCCTTAAGACAGCCAATAAATATATGTAATATATCGTTATATATATGTCTATATATATATCAATTTCTCCCACATACAGTTCGATATGTCTGTGGCCCTTTAATCCTCTGACAGCTTAACTCTTCAGCAGTTCGCTGAATCCCATTGACAGTCCACGGGTTAATTAACCAACGTTCTCGTTGCCGTCAACAACAATGGGCCGAAGCCACACAACACATTGCAGGACAATAGCCTTGACTATAAATAGACTGAAGAAAAAATAACTAGTTGGCAAAATGAACTAGGGCAAATAAATAAATGTGGGAAAATATAAATAAAATTTAACAAAATATTTAGCAACATTTAAGTCCCTGTAACATCCTTAAATTTATATGATTTTGGGTATGTTATCATAGTTTTTTCTTAGATATTTAAAAGACAATGCAGAGTTTAAGTCTCTTGTGCTTTGCTGCCCACAGCTATGCAGACATTGTCTAACACTTTGCGCGAAATTTGTGTTGCTGCTGCCGTGTGTTAAGGGAAAAACAATACACTTAGCTGAATAGCAGAAAATTGGTAAATGGCAAGTCGGATCTGTTGGCTGTTGTGCCGTGGCTGCCAATGAAAACATCAACCCAAATATGTCTAACGCCCTTTTGGCCAGGGGCAGTGGCAGTGAGAAGCTTGGCCTGGCCGACGTCCAAGTCGAAACGAGTTGAGTTGAATTTTCAGACGTTTTGCACGCCCTGTAGCCCTTAATCTAGATTATGTGCCCTTCGAAAAATTCAATGGAAATGGAAAATAATAAGAACACTGCTCAACATGTTCAATTCGGGGAAAGCAATGTGAATGTGTGTGTGTTTGTGTGTGGTATACCTGGCGATTGCAATGGCTGTCGCGATTGTCGAAAGGTTGGAGCTGTAGAAGAGGTCGAACGGGGTGTAAACTTAGAGGGGATTTTGGCTTAGGTTTGCCCATTTTGATATTTTCCATTTATTCGCTGGTGTTTTGTTTGGATTTGGTAGTTGGGTTTTCGGCTTTTGGCTTCAAGACATAACCGTTTACTGCTGATACCACCGCAGTTTCCAATAAAATAAACGCCACGCCCCTTTTCAGACCTGGCCGCCCACTTTTTACACAAACCGCCTCAATCTTTTTATGCTTTTTGTGGCACACATTTGGAGCATTACATTTTTATGTCATCCAATTTAAAGTTGAATTTAATTAAAACGTTACCAGGCACACTTGGCACTCTGCTGAGAGAGACCAGCAGTGGCCAATGGGGTGAAATGGGATTAGAAGTTTATGGGGGAAGGGTTTGTAGCATGTCTGTTATAGTTAAATAATTTATGTAATTTTGTTTGCTTAATTTGTTGTTTAGTTTCCCGAACGACTGGGCTACAGACAGTCTATCAACTCTGTGGAGTCTAAAGGAGTGTTCCGCTGTCATTCTAGTTTAATTCCCAATCCAATCCAATCAATCAACTCCTCAATCATTGCCCATCACTAAACGAAACGCAGTTAACAAAACAATTTCAATTTAATTGCATTAAGTAGATTGGATCTTGATGTATGAAAGGAGTAATTATAAAATCAAAGTATGTGATGTGTGTGTGAGTGAGTGTGCATGTGTATAGAGATTATCTTGGTTATGGTTGTGAGTCAGCGTTTCAACGCTTACTCCACAGTCACGGACTTGGCTAAGTTACGCGGACAGTCGACGTCACAGCCTCGCAGAACGGCAATGTGATAGGAGAGCAGCTGCATGGGAATGACCGTGAGTATGCCCTGTAGGCAGTCCACGGTGCGGGGAATCTCTAGATGGCGGGAGGAGAAAGCCTTAGTCTCCTCATCTCCCTCCTCGCAAATGATGATGGGACAACCCTTGCGGGATGTCACCTGTTGCAAGGCATTCATGCACTTCACGTACACAGGATCACGGAGCACAATCATCAGGACTGGCATTGAGTCGTCAACAAGGGCCAGTGGACCGTGTTTCAGTTCTCCAGCCATGATGCCCTCGCTGTGCATGTAGGTCAACTCCTTAACTTTCTGTGAGGGTGGGGAAAAGGGATAAGTTAAAAGTCTCTGGGAGGTATGGAAGTTGGCTTACCAGAGCTGCCTCCAGGCAAGTGGCAAAGTTGTAACCGCGACCCATGATCAGCAGCGACTTGTGCTGGTAGAGATCCTTGGCCAGCTCCTGGACCTTCGAGTCGAGTTTAAGCACCTCGCGGATCTGTTCAGCCAGGTTGGAAAGAGCCTGTAGGATCTCCAGGCGACGCTGTTGAAGGGACAAACGATCCTCGGACATGACCAGAGCAAACATGACCAGCGAAATGAACTGGGAGGTGTAGGCCTTGGTGGAGGCGACACCGATCTCGGGACCGGCATTGATGTGCACACCACAGTGGGACTCGCGGCAGATGCTGCTGCCCACAGTGTTGGTAATGCCCACAATGAGAGCACCACGCTGCTTGCAGTACCGGAGAGCCATCAGAGTGTCGGCAGTTTCTCCCGACTGCGAGATGAAGAAGCAAACATCGTCACGGAAGATGGGCGTGTTGCGGTCCAGGAAGTCGGAGGCGAGCTCCACCATAACAGGCAGCTCAGTCAGTTCCTCGAGCAGCTGGCGAGTGGCCACTGCACTGTGATACGAGGTGCCGCAACCGATGAGCATCAGACGACGACAGCGCTTGATCTCTGGAATGTAGTCCTTGATGCCACCGAGGACAATGCTGTTGCCATCGAAGCGAACGCGTCCACGCATGGTGTTGACCACGGACTCGGGCTGTTCGAAGATTTCCTTCTGCATGAAGTAGTCGTAGTTGCCCTTCATGATCTGCTGGATCTCCATCTTCAGTGTGGTGATCTCGCGTGCGTGTGGGTCATCCAAGCTCTTCTTCATGCGATGAATGCTCAGAGTGCCGTCCCTAACGGCAGCAACATCGTCATCCTGTAAGTAACGTATACGAGTAGCGTTTTAGTAAATAGACTAGACTACAGTTACTTGGAAAGAGGTTTAAAATGGGTCTTACCTCCAAGTAGATGACACGATTTGTGTGCTCGATGACGGCCGAGGCGTCCGAGGCAAAGAAGTACTCGACCTCCTTCTCCTCCAGTGGCATGAACTCCGAAGTGCTGTCGGAGCGTGGCAACACTGGCAATTCACGAGTTTGTCCATGTGGACGTAATTCTGTTAGGTTTTAACGTTGTTGTAGCGGATTCGGTGGCATATACAGTGTGGCAAGTGCAGTGGCGGTGGCGGTGGCAGTGGCAGTGACGGTGGCAGTTGTCGATTTCGATGTCGAATTCACCAGCGTAATGAGAACGTGAACACGTTTTGTCGGTGTTGAAAAGCGTTTGTATTTATGCATAGATATATATATTTATAGTTGTATATGTGTTCAGTTGTGAGTGTATGTGTGCGTGTGTGTATTTTTGTACCAGTGTAGGAAAAGAGGAGCATAATGAAAATCAAAAACGAAATTAAATTGAAAGGCAACGTCAACATTTTAGGAGGCATCTGGCCAAACATTTAGCACAATTACCACAAAGTGACCAACACCAAAAGTGTAACGAAAGAGAGGGGAGTAGAGTGTTAGAGAGAGAGAGAGGGGAGTAGGCAAAAGTTCTCACAGTTATTAAAAGCAATTTGTAATCACAATTTTACAAATCGTATAGACAATATTTTTGTAGAATTTAATTAAGCTTTTAGAGAGCACGCGTCTCACTCTCCACACATGCGAATTCCAATTGCAAATTCGAAATATTTTGTGAAAATGGATTTTCAATAAAATAAAAGTCAATTATTTCGACTATTTCCGATTGGCGCGGTTATTGAATTAGTATAAGTATGAGTAGCATAGAAAAAAGGGGAAAAACACCAACAGCAAACGAGTGTGGGAAAGCTGCCGCTTTTCACAATTTCCACTTGAAAAATTTAAAGCTTATTTATGGCATTTATTAAATTAAGCTTTTAAATAGATTATGTTATTTCATATAAACACATTCTTATGCAGCAAAAGTCAATCAAATTAAAACAAAACAAAGAAACTTATTTTGATTGCATTTAAAATTACTCAATTTAGTGAAAGAGGGAGAGAGAAAGAGATAGAGAGAGGAAGGCAAAAGCAAATAAAGCAAATTATTGAAATAATTGAAATATATTTAAAACTTGTAATTACCTTGGGGCTTGCCAGAATCGGCATCTAAATGAGAGAAAAATATAAACAATTTCAAAAGCAATTTAGTTTCGAGCTAAAAAGTATTTAATTTTATCATTTAATCGAGACCAGCACCAGGAGCAGAGGATTCAAGTCGTTATTAGAGGGGAGTTTGCAGAGAAAAGAGATTAGAATTTGAGTAGCCAAAACACCGCCAGAGGATTGTGTTAGTTATTGTGTTAGTTTTAGTTTTGTTTAGTTTAGATTTTAGTTTAGATTGACTACCTTGATCGGAGCTCAGCTTCTTGTCATCTAAGTGTAGCAAGTAACACACAAGGTTGGGGCATGGGGGGCAATAGAGTTGAGAGTTCAGAGTTGAGAGTTCAAAGTGCAGAGGTTTTTGATTATTATTAAAAGTATTTTTTTTAAGAACACGAACAACACAGACACATACGAGATAAAAGAAAGAGAGAGGGAAAGTAAATAAACGTATTTACATAAAGATATAGACAAAAGTTACAATGAAAATAGAGTAGTGCAGAGTATATAGGGTATGTTAACATAGTAAACACTCACCCTTGCCATAAAGAATGGGTATGTGATCAGTGGCCAGACGTGTCTTTGTCTTGATGGCCACCAGGAGCGGGGAACTTCTGCGGGACGCAACGCACTCGCCCGGAAAATGTTTCGACTTCACGCAAATGGCAAATGCTCCCTCCTGCAAACAAACATAAACACAGTTAGTACACACAGCTTTTAAAAGATATAAATATCGATAACTCTTTATCTATTGATAACTCCAACTCACCACTTGCTGAATTGCCTGCTCGACCAGCTCGCGGAACGAGTAGTTGGGATGTTTCTTCCACAAGTGGTGTACCAACTTGGCAAAGACTTCAGTATCCGTGTCTGACTCGAATTCGTATCCCTTTTTCGCCAAGAATAACTTGACGTCATTGTAGTTGGTAATAATGCCATTGTGGACCACAACGAAGCCATTGCCTTCGTCTGAGCGCTGTGGATGCGAGTTCCTTTCACAGGGCACACCGTGGGTGGCCCAACGTGTGTGTGCAATGCCCACATGGGTCATCACGGGTTCACTGTACTCCCCACCACTGAAATCTGTGCGGAATACACATCAATTTAGAAATGTCTACTGGCCAATTCAGGTCAAACGCTTACTTTCTTGAATGGCATCCTCCAAGATCTTGACCTTGCCAGTGCGTTTAACCATCAGAATGCTCTTGCTGTCATGTGAATCAATGGCCACGCCAGTGGAGTCATAGCCACGGTATTCCAGTCGCTTCAGTCCAGTCACCAACAGATCCAACACCTCCTGACGTGACTTGGGCGTCAGGTAATTCAGGTATGCGAAAATTCCTGCAGGAAAAATGAAACACAAAGTTGTCATAAATAAGTGTTTACTTGTGAGAAGCTTAAGCTATTAAGTGGGATTAAGTATTAGCTTTTAATTCAAATCTTATGAAATTATATTAAATATAGTAAATCTACTTATTTGTTTAGAATTGATTTTCTGGCTTATTCATTTCCACTATTCTCAAGTGAATACTTTAAACTAAACTAGAATTTCTAAATCTTACACTCTTTGAAAGATTGGCGTCATCTTTGTTGGAGTTAAACATTGATATTCAACACTTATTAACTTGATATGTATTTAATTATATTTTGCTCAGCTGTCGATTTTAGTACAGGAGAATATTATTTAAAATTAAGTTACTACTTTCCGAACCAGATTAAGTTCCATATATAAAATTATATACACAAAATCAATCTATTTTTTGCATGTTATGAGATTTTCATTAATGATTTCATATTTGAAGTTTTATGTTTATTTATGCTAAACTTAAATCGATTTATTTTCGTTGACTTTATAACCTTGACATATTGATAGTCAATATAAAACATCAATTTTTTTTTGATATCGACTGAAAACGTGTAAAAAATCGTTTAGCTATTAAAATAAATAAAATCTTAATAAATAATTTTAGTGTTGTCTGCATTTAAACATTTGAATAAAATTGAATTAGACCCTGCTGATAGATTTATGGAAATTTATATAAATATTGAAAAATGTCTAACATTTTGAACTGGGCCTAAAGGCCATAAATTAACTGATTGTTTTGCCTGTAATATTGTGCAACATTCAGTTTGAAAATATGTAAAATATGTATGTGTTTGTGTTTAAAGTATAAACTGAAGTAAAGATAAAAAGGCAAGAAACGAAATGATTTCGCAAGAGTTTTAAGAGTTTGAGTTCCAGGCCAAATAACCGACCAGTTACAAGTGAACTGGAGTGGGTTGAATGAGGAAATCTGCATCTGGATTGTGAAAACCAGTTTTGGGGTTGGGCCTGCACCACTTGGTGGTTGGCAACTTACGGAGCACACTGTAAGTGGCTCAGTTTGGCTTTGTGGGTGATTTGAGTGCGAGTTATTTTTATACTTCGAAAGCAAAAACCCAAAATAAAACGAGTGCATAAATATCAGATTAATTGTGGCATTTGCATCTATTTGAATTTGAATTGTGTTCAAGTGTCTAATTGTTAAATTCCTGCAAAAACTGGCTTTTAAACTAATAAATAACATGACAATCCCAGTTAAAACTTTAACTGAAAGATATGATAACATTTTGTTAACTAATTTAGTAAGCCCTCTAAAGCAGCTAATAGTGTTTGAGTATTTATTAGACTTAAAATATAATGTTTATATTCCAAATGACTTACCACACATTTTGGGCCTCTTTTAATTTGTTGCTGGTGTTTTTAGCTGGAGTAGAAAAATATATTAAATATTTAGTTATTTTATATTTTTTATTAAATGAGTAGTTTTGTTAATGAAATACAACTAAACAATTGTAAATGTCTAAAAATCATAGCTGATAAAATTTAAGAGAACTTGTTGAGCTGCTCTGTCTACAAGTGTGTGTGTGTGTGTGTGTTGATGTGTGTGCGGGTGTGTGTTCTGCTGTTCTTATCAACTCTTCAACTCGTCAGCTTCTTTCGTCTTCCGCTGTGACTGTTACTTGCTGCGCTGTGGTTCTAGTTGAAGGTTCCTTTTCCCCTACAGCTTCCCAATAGCACCCCTCTGACACGTCTCTCCCCTCCCACTCACTACCCGCAGCATCGACTCACAGAACATGATTTCTTAGTTCTAACTTAAATGGCAATTTCTTGTTTTCAACATTCTTGTTTGGGTATTATGTAGTTTTGTTTCTTATTCCTGATACTCTAACTCAGAGTTGCTTGATTTGTAGGCTAGATTTTGATTTTTGATTAATTATTGGCAGTGTAATTTGTTCTCATGTTAGTTTAAAATATAAAACAATTTTAAATATAAATTTTTATCTATAAAATAATTTGGTTAGTGTATTGACTATTCATCTTTTATTAAGTTTGTTATTTTTACTGGTTGTTTTCTTTTGAAGCTGCTGCTCTGCAATTGTTTTCATTTAGTTATGTGCGTGTATGTAGCTACTACAAACTTCAGGTCCGGGTGACAAACACACACACACGCACACACAACTACACACACTCTGTCACACTGAGTCTACAATTTATGTATGTAGATTTGAATCGCACGCATAAGATCGAGTATAATTTGTAGTGTTTTTCTCTCTCTGTTGTTTGAATGGACGTAACAAATTGGAATTTTTATCATTTAGCACAGAACGTGTTTACGGCTTTACCTTTTGTGAAGTCAGGGAGTGGAAAGGGAGGGTGTGGGGGTGTTGGGTAACAGCGGCAGCGTTGCATGTCTTCACAACTCTTTTTGTCTCTTTTTCCCTATAGCCACGTAGTCACTGTTACACAGTCTTTATATCATTAAACCCCTTGCCACCTGCACCTACCACGCCCCTGACTGCTACCAAGTCACGCCCGTTAGCTGTGGTTGGCATTCTAATTTGCCGGCCGGCCAAGAGGGCCAAGAGCCAGCAGTTGGTAAGAGAGCAGCGTTCGTTTAATTAAAACGATTCTTCGCCGAACTGCAGAATTCATTAGGTATCGTGTTGAACATCGCTGGTTACTACACCCGCCCGTTTGTAAACAAAACAGGGAAAGCATTTCACGTAATGAATCAAAAGTTGTAGCTACAAAAAAAGAAACTTATCACTTCTAGATAAGCGAACAAACATCGTGAATACCCAAGAGTGCGGGTACGAGTACTTCCCCTCTGTCCCACTCTACCCAAAGGCTGATAGCGCTGAGTTTAA
This sequence comes from Drosophila acutilabella, assembly GCA_035046005.1. Taxonomy (NCBI): domain Eukaryota; kingdom Metazoa; phylum Arthropoda; class Insecta; order Diptera; family Drosophilidae; genus Drosophila; species Drosophila acutilabella. Next base: position 1,264,312 of record JAWNOK010000003.1, read on the forward strand.
ATTACTCGTCGTTAAATCGATCAGAAAGATCGTAAAAAGTGGAAGAGCATTAAAGCCAAAATATAGTAAAACAAACAATTTATTTTGTCGTCCATTGAGACCCAAAGCGATTACGCATACGCAGCGTAGTTCATTTAATTCCTTTGAATCCTACGATTATTAGCAATTACGTCAGTTTTATGCCCGGATTTGTAGCACATTATAAAAAGGTTTTTATTTCCGAATTCTTGGAAAATTACCGTTTGATTGTTAAGTAAAATATACAGACAGTTATCAGCTCATTACTTTTGGCAAGCTAGACACGATCAGGTGGGAAAACGGTGTGAAAGAGAGAGAGTGGAAGAAAGAGAGGGGTTGAGAGAGAATAATTGGGAGTAATCGCTTTGTAATTATTGTTATTGTTGACAGTTTTGTGTTTTTTTTTCAGCCACTTGAGCAAACACACACCCACCACCCACTCCGCCTGCTCCCTCGTCCACCTCTGTTGCTCCCATTCCACCTACTGTTTCCTCATTTAGTTGTTCTTTTTTAAAGCTCTGAGTACACGTAGAGCAATCTTAACTCAGCTCATTTGCCGATGGAACTTGCAACATTATTTTTATCAGTGTTACTTTAATTACATATACACAGGGTGTGTGTTGTGCGTGTGCGACTGTGTGTGTGGTCTGAAACGGCAAACAGCAAACAGGTATTTTATATAAGACAAGGCAACACCAACAATATTTTGACCGCAATTTCGGGTTTAAAGCGAGTTTTGTTGCCCCGTAACATTTATGTGCTGTTTTTGTTTGTTGTTGTTGTTGCTGCTCTCTTGCATTGAGTTATTAAATAATTCAATTAGAGTTTGTTGCGCTGGCAACAACAACACATCCCACCCCGCGCAACCCGCATAATCACACACAACACGCAACTACTCAAAAATCAGTCGGCGAACCGAATTCGATTCGCGAATTTCAAACACATTTTGGCCAATTGAAAGTCTTTTGTTTCGATATTGGTAAGAGGCGCCAGCTAGGCTGCAGGTAGCAGGGAACACAATTAGTGTATTAATCAATACTCAACACTGCAATACACTGCACTAAATTACACTACACTACACATTATGCTACACATATGCACTGAAAGTTCGTGTGTTGGCATTTAATTACTTGTATTGTCTCTGGTTTTCCGTCTGCTCTCGATGTCTTTCCGTCTTTGACTTTGACGTGGTTAACAGCTTGCTTCGTTTTTTTCTGCTTCTTTTTAGCTGACTGTGTATTCGCTGCTGGCCAAGTTCACTGCAAGATTAACACTGAGCTCACTTCGAAAAAGCAGCTCACACTAAATGCGCTGCTTTTATAGCCCAGGCCGCAAGCGGCGTCGACAGTGACAGCGACGTGGCGGCGACGCTAGCGTTGACTGCAGCAGCGATGGCGCGATCCACAGACGAAGCGATCGTTAATGCCAAAGAGCCAAAGAGACGGAGAGACAGAGTCGGAGTTGTAGTACTTACACACACACAAACACATGTGTAATCGTAGTAGCGCACTCACTCACGCACTCACACTCATAAGCATAAACAACAACAACGACTGCTGTGGCGAAGAGAGCGCAAAACAAACGCTGCGCTCAAAAACAGTTAAAGCTTATCGCGAACGTGAAAGAGCGCGCATAAAGTATGTGACAAGTGCTCTCTTTGCAGTCTGCAGAGGCGAAAGACTCTCCTGAAGCAACAAATACACTGCTCAAAAGTTGATAGTGGGTATAATTTACACAGCTGTTTAAATAAAGTTTTATAAAATACAGAACTATTTTATTTATAATTCCATTTAAACATAATAAAATAAATATAACTCTCGTACGATCGTTCTACTTGGACAAAAGACTCATCTTATTATGTTTAACTTGTACTTATTTTTTAATGCGTATTAATTTATTACGAATTAATCGTCAAGCGAGAACGGAACTGAAATAAATATACTCAGTTTCAGAGCCCATATTTAAATATCATCCACATACAAATATTCCAAAAACACTAAGAGAGTTGGTTAATTTCTCGCAGTGTATTGCACTATAAAGGTGTTTACCGTTTGATAAAAGAAGTGAATTTAAAAGAGAAAGAAACAAATCCATTTCAGTTGAATAATTGAATTGAGTTCTATACAAATGTAAATCACAATTCATCCATTATACACATAGTACATGAGCTTAAATAAAATGTTAAATATTAATTCGGAACGGTAATTGCAATCAGAAAGTGAATTCGGTACTGAAACCGGCTTTTTTATCGCTTTTTCGCTTTATATCGCTGACCTCTGCCATTTTGCATGATGTTTTCTCGCCTCATTTGTTTTATGCATTTATCATGATATTTTAAATTGTAAATTAATAAATAGAGAGACAGCAAAAGAGAGCACATAAAAAATAGTAGAAAATGTGGCGTTTGTTGAGATTGATTAATTAACATAATGCATCAAATTTGTTGTATTAAATCAATATGCATTCATGGCATATCAAATTAAATTTCAATTAATTAATTTGTTAACTTTGACAAAGGCAGCAAAATTTAAGTAATTTTGCACAAAGCTTTATTACAGTGACATTTTTCAAAATCAAATAAAGGGTGGGAGGTTTTGCTAGCTTCAAAGAAAATCCTTCGATTAAATATGCATAATGCATAAACTGATAAAATGTAATGAAAATATTAATATTTTATTCAGTGAACAGTGAACAGAAAAAGTTTACTACATTTTCCAAATGTCAAAAAGACGAAAACAAATTTAAAGTTCGAGACAGAGTTTTGGCCCGTTGGGGCGGTAGGGAGCACGTTATGGTATTGCCAAATGCCAAAACCGGTTCAATATCAAAAATTATGCGCTAATACCAAAAATTATCTCCGCCCAGCACCAACAGCACCGCCGCTTGCACCACCGGTTTCTTTGGGACGTCAGCAGTTTGAAAATAATAAATATTCATGATTTTCAGTTTGTTTTTTTCTAACTCGAGCGCCGGAAGATTTGAATTCGAATCCGAACTCGAATCCGATTTCGAGTCAGCATCAGCATCAATCTCTGCTTTTGTTTTTGTGTTGTTTTTTTTGGTGTCTGTTTTCGTCTTTTGTGTTTATAATCAGCGACCTTGACTTCCATTTCGAAAGGAAAAGTGATGAACCAGCTGGCGACTTCTGCTAAAAACCAGTCTGCAGTTATAGCCAACTCCATTATAAGCTGGCCGAAGCCCATAGGCTATTTTGGGGGGAATAAAAGAATAAATAACTAATAAACAAAACCAAATTTATAGCTATTTAAAAACAAGCCAAGTTCCCGCTTGTTCTTCCAGCCAGATTCCTGGCATGTAAGTGGTAAGTGGTAAAATGGCTCAAACAAGTTTAGAGCTGGTCTTGGCCAAGTGGTTAACCAGAAGTGCTGAGCCAAGCCAGCTGACCTTGCTAATAAATGTCTTGTTGCAGTCACTTACTTTCCTACCAACCACTCTGTCTTTCCCCCCTCTCTGTCTGTGTCTCTTTCTTGTCTTTCCTGGCTGCAATTAGTCGTGGCTATTGCCACACTCAACTTGTAGCCAATGTACCCTTTAATTAGTCTAGGCCACGTCAGTTTCAGTTTGAACTCGATGCGGAAAACACGACAGATAAATTATACTATATATAACTTGTATATTTATTTGTATACTTAGTCATGGAACTAGTTTAACTTGGCGTATTTGCCATGGTATCACAGTAGTATGTGCTATGACAAGCTGATAAAATCAGTGATAAGAAAAGTGAAGACTTCTTGGAAAGCTGATGCAACAAATCGTGTGATTGGTAAACAAAATGCACTAATTAGTAAATGGTGTAAGAAAATGCCCTGCACTTCAAATTGAGTGAATTATAGCTGGCAAATAAAAGGGTTCATACTTTATACAACTGTAAGCGTTAAATTTAAATAAACAAATGAGAGCCCTTCTTACAGGTGCTCGACTGTTTTAATCCCAGTTTGTATTATTTGATGCTCACTTTTGTAACAAAATAAAATAATTAATTTTAAAAGGAAAGAGCTGCAAATAATTTAAAATGTTTGCTGGAGTGTTCACCACCGAGTAAGTATTAAGTTTATTGCAATGAGTTTTAATTTTATATGAAAAAAGTTTCGTTTTCATTAATGTTTTTAATATTATTAATTCTTTTATTACCCTTAAATTGCCAATTACACAGGCGAGCACGAAACCATCTCTCCCACTCTATCTGTCTCTTTCGTCTCATCCCACTTGACCTGCAACTTGTTGACGCTTGCCACCGAAAGTGTGGCACGATGAAAATACATTTAACCGTTTTGTGCAAAAGTTAAAAATGCGCAACTGTGAATCACACGCCTGACAGTGATTTCCTTCGTAACTTTTGCAAATTAAAATTAAATATGAATACGAATGTGAGCGGGTAATAAAGGGGAAATAGAGAGAGGGAGAATGGGGGTGCAAAAAGAGAAGTAATTTACGGGCATTTATCCGAAACAAATTGATGCAGTCCGTCCCTGGCTGGGATCAAAGCGCAGCAATTGCCAACTTAACTGTTAAGTGTGCTTAACTGCCACTTTTGCAGGGAGTGGGTGTAGGGGAGGGGCGGTGGGTATCCCGTCTAGACGCATTTGCGAAATAAACTTCAACCGTGGTGCGCAATAAAAAGTCCAAATCAAATTGTTTGTATCCAGCTGTGAGCACTCCTTAAAGCGGCTTACTCCGATGAACTTTTGGTTCCAGTTCAGAGATCAGCTCAAAGTTTTCGCTCACAAAAGCACAACAAATTGTTGGTTGTTCAAGCTGCTTTTCCAGCCCCTTGACAGGGGACTCCCCTACCCTCCCTGGGGGTAAGTGTTGCATTTCAAAACTAAACAATAGTTGTTGCAAATAGTTGTGCTCACCACAAATCTTTTAACAAACCGTAGTTAAATTTCAGTTTTTTTGAGTTGGAAAGGGGGTAGGTCCTTCTTTTTGCCTGCCAGTCTGCCACTCTTTTGTTGAATCAAATAAAAAACTGCACAATAGTATAAAACAAGCAAAGTACTAGCTGCAAATGCCGCAAACGACCATTAATTAAATTTATGCACAAACAGCGAAGAGCGAAGAACAGAGAAAAGCGAATGCAAACGTCTCCAGCTGCCAGCCTCGAGGCACCGCAAAACATCACAGCCGGAAGTGGCAGCAACACGGTGTGGCATGCCACGCTGCTTATGGCAATGGCGACGGCGACTCCAATGGCGATTACGTCGGCAATGGCGACAATGGCGGTGCCGTCGATGCTAGGCGGTGGCTTGGCGGTTGTAAGAAACTGTGTCCTGACTCCAACAAGCACACAAAGAGCCAAAATAACCCACAAAACAAGTCAAAATCATTTGCTTCAAACTATCCGACTTTGAGTTACGCATTACTGAGCTTATTTCTATGTGAAACCAAATTTATTGCATACTTTCAGGCGCATATGTGGCTTCAAAGTGCTATAACTTTTTGTTGTACAACCCATCTAAATGCTTTAAGAGTTAGTTATACAAAAAAACATTTCACAAGCTTTGAAAAGAAGAAAAAGGGCTTTGACTTTAAAATGGTTGTTGTTATACAAGTTTAAGTACTTTAAAATCTGAAACTTTGAGCGAGCTTAACCTGATTTAAAGCGTATGGTTCCAAAGGGTTGGAAACTGGATTGAATCGGTGTTAGTCATCATTGTCTAACCCAGAGATGGTAACTGAAGAAATATTTTGTGCAATCTATATACCCTCCCACCCAACAATCAAGCGGTATCAAAGGCAAAGCAAAGGAAAAAGTATGGAAATCACGAAAAACGGCAAGCAAAATACTTGTATATAAAGCGAGAAAATATTTCAAATAATTCGCTTGCTTGCGTCTGGTGGGTGGATGGCCAAAAGGTGGTGCTGATTGTAGTGCTGATGGTGGCACAGACGGCGGTGCAGATGGTGGTTTTGTCCAAGACGCAGACGGGCTGCTTGTGGCGGTACCAATTATGGAAGTAAAATTTATTATTTTTTATTGTTGCTGTAAAGTAAATCGAGTGTTTTGTAGTTGCCCAGCATGTGTGTGTGTGTATTGTGTGTGTGTAGGTTTTTTCCACACAGCATTGCGGCCATTGTGTACTCTGTACACATGACTTGACTGCTGCTGCTGCTGTCGTCGGGTTTGTGCTTTATTTTTAGTGTTTTTAGTGCTTGGGTCAGTTGTTTTCGGTGTCACTTAGTTTATAAACTATTTATGCCTTCCACTGCAGTAAATTCTTATTTTGGCATTTCTGCTATTGTTGTTCATCGTGTCCATGTGTGTGTGTATGAGTGTGTGTGGTTATGCGCGTGTGTGTGGGTACAAATAAAGTCAAATTTTAGTGCGATAAACACTCGCACAAACATTGTTTATGCTTATATTTTTCTGTGTACAATAATGGCTAAATATTGTCGAGAGCACCACACTGCTGGAGACCCTGTATATATGGTGCAGCGGAAACACAGAAAATACATCTACTATTTGAGCCCTATACCTTTAAAGTTGGTTGAGACTTTGAATGACTCCTTTTACATACATAGTACAGGGTCTAATACATTAAGTCCGAATATTGGTTGTTGCAAAAATAATTGAATCGTTTGACCTGAGTTCAACAGAAGCTTGTTGAAAGGAGATAAGGAGAGAGAGATAGACACAGAGAGAAGGAGAACTGCCAGACGTCTGTACACTCCGTACTCTCTGTGTGAACTTCTTGTTCCTGTTCCTGTACCAGTTTTAGCAGCAGTTCTTGTTTCTGTTCTAGTTCCAGTTCGTGTCACTGCCAAAAGAAGTGAAACAACTTTTGATTTATTTCAGTTATGGGTTTCCCAACATTTTGCACTCGACTTTCAGTTTTAGTTTTTCGCATTGCCAAATGAAATTAAAAACTAATTTATGTTTGCTGAATTGTTGGCAAACTCAAATGGATTGTTAGCGTCAGGCAAATGAATATGTTAATTGCAATTAGAAACTCCGAAAATTAACTAAGCTCAACCACAAGCAAATGCCAACGAAAGTCTTCAAAACATTGGGTCATATATTCTCCAAACCGGAAATAAGCCAAGGAATAATACATTATAATCTCTGTGCTAAAACTGAGTGCAAAGTTCTCAACTAATAATTGAAGTGGCAGTCAGTGTTGGCAGAATTCGCTAGCTAAAAATCAACAAATTTTTCTAGGTAAAAATTCAATAGAATAACCATTCGGTTATCTAGCTATATAAGGCTAAGAAACTCAGCCAAACACAGGGCAGCACTGCTTTGTACACCACTTTTCGAATTAAAAAAGTAAAGCATACTTTTAGGCAGCACAATTAAATGTCAGCATGTGACTGTGAGATTTCAATTTGTGGCCTAAACGACAGGAATATGTCAGAAAATAGCATATTATTGAACTATATATATAAATTCAAAATAGTTCTTAGTATAACAAGCAGCTTTTAGGCAGAACACGTATTTTGACTCCCACACAGAACTAAAGTACTTGGAATTATAATTAGAAATGTGGAGAAGACACACAGAGACTGACTGATACTTAACAGGAAGGACTTAAAATCCATAACGACTTCCATGGAAATTCATGGCGATGAAATGTGGCAGAAATACGTCATGGTTGTGCAACAAAAAGACACTATTCGCAGCTAATTTGGCATTAAAAGGCTATGAATGTCAGGGTGATGATAAGACCTAAAACGATAACAAAGTCACTTGTAATGATGGGAAGGATGGAAACGAAGTGCTCACACACTCATAAGACAATTGCGAAGACGGTAACGGTAAAGACGATGGCGACGGTGACGGTGACGGCGACAATACGAATATTCGTAGTCGTTCTGGTACTCGTAATGTCGCATTCATTTGGTTGCTTTAATAAAAGTTAATGTGAATTTTAAATGAAACTCGTAAATCGGCGTCGTCAAAGCGAGGCATATGACCGGGAATCCCTGTAGTTGCAAAGGATACTGTCGTTAGTAGGCGGCGAAGGCACTACCCCTAGCACTACTCCAGCCCCTACCCCCTACACCCCTTCCATGGGGTAAGGGGGTTAAGGCAAAATCCGTGTCGCGCGCCAACGTCATAAAAGTTAAGCGAATAACAAATGTGACGACGACGTTGACTGCGCCGTCAGTTCGTTAGTGTGTGTGTGTGTGTATTTGTTTTTGTGTATGTGTGTGTGTGTGCAGGGCGGGGGCTGCTCGTAAATAATTTAAATGTAATCGTCAACATCCGCAATGACATTTAAGCACGTGCCTACAATCGACCCCCGACACCAACCACGCCCCCTCTCTCCTCTCCCTTCTCTCTTTGTCCATCAGCCTGTAAAATCTTTCTCGTAAATTATAAATTAAATATTTACACCAGATTGTGAACACTTTGCGTTTATTAATATCCAGTGGCTTAGGTGCGGCACCCAACCACACCCCTACCCCTACCACTACCCCTACTCCCTCCACCCACGACTTTGTGGCATCTAGAAAATCTGCTGCATTGTTCCTGTCGTGCGTTTTGCGTAGAGTAATTAAATCTCGGAAATAATTTGACATACGGAGTCAAGGTTCTACATCTTTACATTTTACCCCCCCAAAATACTTACTGTTCTGCCACTTGGTGTTCTACTGCTGCTGCTTCTTACTTACTGCTGCTTTAATTCCATTTTAATATTTGAGATTTTAATTAAATTCCTAATTTCAGGCAGGCGCATGCACATCCTGTCTACATTATTTAAAGTAAATTATGACAAGTAAACCAGCCACTAAAAGGACCCTTAACTTGCGGCTATAACATTTCCAGCATCGGTTACAACTAATTCTTTCCTCCCCCCCTTCCCACTACAAATTTCTGATGAATTTCAGTTCAGTTTTGTTTGTCAACCAATAAGTTGATAATAGTTCAAGTTTAGGTTTGCTTCAAAATGATTTGTCATAGAAATTAGAGATGCCTTTGACTGTAGGCACTGTACAGTGTACACTATAAACAATTGTGAATTCACATTCACATTCGCTGTGCAAACAGACCACAGAGCCAAAAACCCGATGTAATTATTGACAAATTACAAAATCAACAAACCACCGAACCATAAACCAGCATCAACAAATTAAAATGTCGGCCTGGATAAAACAACATTTATTATTCACAATGAGACTCAACAATGAATGATGAATGTATAACTCTGACACGCCCATTCAAAGGCAACGCCCACTTCCACATGTTCCACTGAACCACTGACGCACTGACGCACTGGAGCAGACAATTACTGTCGTACTGTAGCACGCAGATTATGTACAGCTTACCGCAATGTCGGTTGCCTTTCCCCTTCTTCAAAATGGCGGAATTGTCCTTGAGCAGTCAGCATAAGAGAGTCCTTAGTTGCTTGTGAAACATATCGTTTGAGACACTGATCACTTCCGCATCTATTTCACTGCGTTGCTTAGTTGATTTATTGCTTTTGTTTCTAGGAATCGCAAAGTTATGAGTCTCCAGGAATCAATCAGTAGACAAATCTCAGTTACACTTTTTAGCCGAGTTACCAAAGGGAAACAAGAGGAGTATACAATGCTATCAACTCCAGTTGCCTTTGAGATAAAGTAACAAGTAAGTATGAAAACTGGGCATCTAACAGTCGAGCATCTGTACAGTTGAGTTCTTATTTGTTCTGCCTGTGGTTTACACTTATAAAGCATACGGTTTTGCATTCATTTTAAATATTTAAATTGTAATTATTGATTAAGTTCTGCCTAAAAAAAGTTTATTTAAATTTTATTGTACTTAGAATTTAGTCGTTGCTAGTTTAAATGTTACTTTAGGGAACCATTTGATAGACAGTTTAAAGCTCAAGCCTTGGAAAATGAACTGGTTTAAATTGCTGTTAATATGTAATACCACGCTGGTGACATAAGCAAAACAAAGCTGAGTAATTAAGCTTTAAACTAAGCACATTACAGGAGGAAACTTAGAATTTTAGCTACAAATAGTTATAAAAAGTTAAATTTAATTTATTTCAAATTTTCCTATGATTTCAAATATGTTTTCTCCTCACTTTTAATGATAGTTTCTTTACATACTTTAATTTTATTTTTAAAGCATTTAATCTTTATGTTTTCTGGACTTTATAACTGCGCCATTGAAACAGTTTTGTTTATTAAATCTAATTTTCAGATATAAATAGCTAATGGCGTTCATAGGGGCTTTTGTTAAGTGTGTGTGTGTGTGTGCGTGAGTGTGTGTTGTGAACCCTTTTCCGCTTGGGTAGTACATAAAAATGAATTACTTAGCTCTTATCGTCTTCATGACATGGCATTTGCGGGTCCAGGCGACTGTAAAGGTACTGAAAAGTGTGGGAAAAGGGGGAAAAGGAGAAAAGAGGGGAAACGGAGGAAATTGTGGCAGGTAACTTAAGTTAATGTTGTTGACTTTGCTGTCTTAATGGAAAAATGAATGGCAGGACGTGATTTTGCATTAAGAGCTTTCTTCCGATTTCCACCTAAACGACATTTACATTCAAATTTTCACCTGTCCTTGAGCTGCTGCTCTTAGTGTTATTGTAATTCTGATTGTTGTTGTTGTAATCAGCTGCGAATTTGCCAAGTTTCAGTAAATTGACCAAGGTCTCATCGACTCAATTGTAAGTTGCTTACTGCGACTGTAAATTGACAATAAATTAAGTTAATTTCAGTATGGCACAAGTCAGTATCTAAAATCGTTAACTTGCCTAAATCTTTAGCCTTGAGCAAGTTTCCAATGCCAGAAACTGCTGATGGCTGTCAAGCCTGTCAAATACATGTATGAGAATCTGGCAATTTTCGAGCGACCGAGCGAGCGCACGAAACGGGCCAGTGGGCGAAACGGTCCAGAGCGGGAGGGGCAAGTGAAGCGGGCGGAACGGGTACAATAAATTTTCATGAGTTTTTGCTAGAAACAATAGATGGTATTTACTTTGTGATTTATTTGGTTAAGTGGTTGCCAGAGCTGCCCTCACACTCGCTTTATTTTAGGGTCCTACCAATTGTAATACCCTTTAATTTAGCATTAAATAGTTTTGAATATGGGAGAAGGCGGAAATTTAAATCATTTTAATATTTGATAAGTATTTTAGTTTAGTTTGGACTGTTTTATTTTGAAAAGTCAAAGAAATTTTCGACTCTGTAGTTAATTTAAATGACTATTAATTAATATTTTATTTATATTATATTTTAGAAGCATCTTTAACTCGGAACTGATTTTTTATACTCTTTTTTTTAGTTTTGTTTTAATTGTGAAGTTTTTTTTTAAGAAATAATAATTTAAATCTGTACTTTGTTTTTTTAAAAACATTTTTAAAGAGCATCTGATCTACAACCAGCTCTAGTTGATTTCTTTTGCTGTTTTTCTATATTGTTATTGTTTCGTTTCTGCATTTTTATTTCCATAGCTTCGCACAGAGCTCACCGCAGCCGCAGTAACAGAGATGGAGCTGTAGAGAGAGAAAGCAAAGGAATTGGGGTATCGGGGGAGACTGCGAAAACCAAAGACTAAGAGACTGAGAGAAACTGAGGAACTGCGGAGCTGTGGAACTGTGGAACTGAGCTCCCATTATTATTCCCGCAGCACGCCTCAGTGAGTCCTTGGAGCCAGCGAAGGGGCAGAAACATGTCAACATTTGCCACAACCGGCATAAGCCTTGAACTTTCTTATACTCTTCTCAATACATGTGTGTGGGTGTGTTGTGGGTGTGTGCAGAACCATTTGTACGCACGTGTGTGATGGTGTTGGTGCACATGTTCGAAGCATTTTGTGCGGAAGAATCGAGTTTATTTCAAATTCATACTCGCATGTATCTTTTGTAGCCGCCGCTACTTTCATGTGTTTCCACAACGATACACACAAAAACACACACACGAGGATACACACACTCAAACTTACCCAAACACACATCTATTTAGATACATTTATTCAATTTTAAACGCTGTAAAGTGAAATAGAATCTTTTTCGCTCTGACTAAATGTATTTCTAGGAAAACTAATTGTTTAAAATATATTTTTGGGTTTGGCATTGAATGTTTAACTGCTGCTGTTTTGATTACAAATTGATAGCAGAGTATTGCTTAAACTTAGAACATTATAAACAGTTTAATAACTTTTTTGCTCCACTTTAATATACCACTTCATAACTTGCTGTAGTTTGTTTAGTAAGCAAACAAGAACTTAACCCCAAGCAGCCACAGTGCGTTTTAAAAGTTGTTGACAAGAAACGGACCAGAGTCGCGAAATAACATCCGTTTCGATGAAGTGATAATCTGAGAGCAAACAATTCTTTTCAGTGGCCAACCTCAACAGCCAAACGCCCTCAACAGTGTAATCTGCATCAGGACTTTATTACACAACTCCCTGCTCCCTGTCCTCTGACCCTTCCACTCAAGGACGATAGCAAGTAGTTGGTAGCTGCTTGTTTAGGATTCGAGATAAACGGACAAAGGATTTCGCTAAAGTTGACAATTTATGTATAACATTTTTTTCATAATAATATAATTTAACTGACTTGCTGTGGTGGGAATAAATGAAATGATATTTACCTGGAAATAAGAAGTATAAGTAATAAAAGCAAACAAGTTACAAAAGTTATCTTAGAATAGAACAGAGAATAATGAAATACTTTTTACAGAGAATTACCATTTGAGTTGTACTCAGCGTAAACGTGATTTTCAATGCACAGTTGAGTTTTAAGCACACATGAATTATACGAACGTAGCACGAATAAATGAGTGAAATTTCCATGTAAAATATAACTCTAAGCCCTTTGGGAAATAATGGCTACGTGGGGAGTCCGATGACATTATTAATTTGCAAGACCTCAAAGACTAAACACTAAAAGTCTAACTAACTAAACTAAACTCTCTCACCTCAGGCAAATAGATAAATAATTCCCCTTTTTGGGCAGAGGATCGGAGGGAACTTTTGGTAGTGGGATCCCCCTGAGAAGTTGCTGAAAAGTTCTCCGTAGTTCAGAGAAAACTAATCCGGTAACATTTTTGATAGTTGATGCCTGGGAACGATGTGCTAATGCGATGAATAGAACTGCGACAACGAATATATTCCACACACGAATTTAGCCAAAAACTTATTAAGTTACCTCGACTCGACTTGACTCCACTCCACTCCACTCCACTCCACTACACTCTCCACTCGAAGCATTCCAAATAAATTTGGCGTAAGTTATTGTCGAACTTTTAGCAGCTAGAACAAAACAATGTTCCAAACTAAAAGTACCTCGAGTGCGAGTACAGTGAAAAGAGCAGTTTATGCAGGTTATTCTTGGGGTTCACCTGGGAAACCGAAATTAATACAAAAAGTGAAGACTTGTATTCACAGGGGAGCACACAAAGCTAAATGAATTGTATTCAAGTTTTTGTGCGGTCAATTAATGTACAATGTGGGAATTGTATCAGAAAGATTGTGACTGATTGATTGACTGACGGACAAATGATTGATTGCTTGACTGATTTGTTGACTGACCTGATTAATTATGCGGCAGACTAACTGATGTGCGGACTGTATTGACAAGCTGAATAAACATGTGATTGACAGACAGAATGTTTGATTGAGTGAACAACTGTATGATTGACAGCTAATTATAGATTAATGGCTGATTATTAAATTAATTTATTGGTTTAAAGCGTGATAGACTGACGGGTTGAATGCACATTCATTGATTAATAAAGAGATGCTGGTCTTGATTGACGCATTTATCAAATATTTACATATTGATTGACAACTTGAGCAAATAACTTTTGAAATAATTGTCCAGTCTGACAATAGTTTTATTTAAAGCAACATAAATAGTTAGTTATATAGTGGAATAATGCTTGAATGACTACCTGTCTGACTTACTAACAATATTTTATAATTATGAATTAATATTGATCTTGAAGTCTGCCTACATCACCCACAGTTGAACTGTTCTAATGAAATTTCCTAGCACATATGGTATAAGTTTTCTACTACGTTCTATGCAAATTGCATTTGTTATTCTAATATAGATTTCTCAAAGGATACTAAAGTCTTAAGGGCTGTTAGATCCTGCAAGTCATATCGTTTTCGTAATGCTAACTTTTCTTAGTGGCTCAAGAATTTACATAAATGCCAAATGCACTGCCTTATCACAAATACACACACGCACTTCTGACAGTGTTGGCATTCTAGAGTTTTTAAAGCTGTTCAAATAGTTCGGAGATTGGTTATGGGATTTCTCATTTATTTTAGTTGCATTATCGTTTCCTTCCTTTCTATTAAGTTCTAAAATATTCATTTAAATTCTTAGCTTTTTAAAGTTAGCTTCTAGCTATTTTTAGCCTTATTTTGGTATCGATTTTAGCCGGTATAATACCGACAGCACTGCTTGTATACACACACATGCCAGCGGCCATTCGCAGTGCGTTTTATGCATTAAGAAGAAGCAGGCTCGACTCCGTCTGCGCCTCCGTCTCCGTGTTCTTCTTTGCCTCTGTTCCCTGGTCCGCATCCGTGTCCGTCTCCGTGCAGGGATCCGTAGCCAAGTGCGTGTGCTCCGCGTGGCAGTTATTGGCATCGTTTAACGAGCATTAAACGGTTTGCAAATATTTACGACTCTCACAATGCAAAAGTTCGTTCAAACAAGCGTCTCTGAAGAGGCGGAAGGAGAAGCAGAGAGAGAAGTAGTGGAGAGGGAAGACTGGCAAGAAGGTACAGTCTGAGATAGGGGCAGTTTCCATATGTGAGTGTGTGTGTGCAGAGTGAAAGGGTATTAAGTATCTGCGTGCCTGAGTGCATATCTTCTGGTTATTTGTGCAAATAATGGAGAGTACTCGTTATGATTTTAATTGTTCCCTACACACACAAAGACACACAAGCAGACACATAAAGGAAGAGAGAGTGAGGGAGATAGATAGAGACAGGTACACCTAAAACTACTATGAATTGAATTAATATAATCCCGACTGTTACAACGACATTATGCTCGGCTAAATCACAGTTACTGTGTGGTCTCAGTTACCGCTTAAGTTAGAGTATAATCACAGTGAAAATTACAGTAAAGTCACAGTGAAAACCCTGCGTAATAACACTTACACACAGATACAGTGACTGTTTCAGCCGCCGACAGAGCTCCAATAACAGTCAGTGGAAAAGTCTTGCTTCTGAAAGTCACAGAGACACTGTCAGTTACAGCTGCAGCTCGAATTGTAGTTGCAGTTTCAGACAGAAGAAGTCACCGTTTTAGTCACACTTACAGCCTTTGTACAGTCACAGTTACTTACACAGTAACAGCCACAATCATAGCCACAGTTCAAGACACGCGTTTAACAGCAGTCACTGCACAAATCTTCATATCAGTGAGAGTTGCAGTCATAGTTACACTTCAAGTCACAGTTACACTTCAAGTCACAGTTACTTAGCTCACAGACATTTACAGTCTGTTTTAGAAGAGTAGCAATCCTTTGGACACTTACAGTCACACTTGCATGCACACTGACAGTCACAGTTCCAGTCACAGTCACAGTTGCAGTCACAGTTGCAGTCGCTGTTGAAGCTTAAACAAGTATTCAAAGACCCCTTAGGCCCATACTGCTACCCCGCGAGTATTACCTGCTTTTAAATCGAATTTGTGGGCGTGTAAGTTTCCTAATTGAATTTACCCACGTTGTGAGAGGTAGAGAGAAAGGAAGACAGAGATAGAAAGAGGTGGGCAACTGGTAACTGGTAAATGCTCGGAGGGCGGTGCCAGAATTCAATTTAACTGCATTTCTGTTTGCGAGGCTTGTATGTCACGGGTCGTTCGTCCACGTGATGAATGCACGGCATTAATCTGCCAGATAGCAACTGAGCACCAAGGGGCGTAGGGGAGCAGTAGGAGGAGTAGTTGAGTGGGCGTACGAGTGGGAGTCTATTGGGCTCTGGGGCCGATGCAACTACAGTTGCAGTTGCATTCGGTGTATGAAATGTGACATGTGCCTCAATTGGCATAGTAAACAGAGTCTCACGTGTGCACAGTGTTTATGAAAGCCAAGTTAAGGCTGTGCACACTGAATGGATGGAATCATCAATTGGCCAACGGCTGTTAGCCTATTTAAAAGGGCTTAATCAATGGCAAAGCTGCTTAGAAATTACTCACAACTCACATAAAATTTTGAGTCACACGTAAATCTGTTTCATGTGAATGGAGATTTAACTTGGATTGAATATTCAATGCTTCTATCACTTTTTCACTTGATTTGCTCTCTATTCTGCTACTTTTCCGTACTCAACAGCTGGCTTTTCATGCAAATCTCCATGGCCAAGCTTAGGGCACTCGAGCAATTGGTGTCGCTTCTTTAGACGTCCTTTCAGGCGAATGGCAAATGCGAATGCGAATGCGAATGAGACCGCAAACAAAAACATGAAAGAATGTGTAAATTGGGCACACAAAAGATTTAATACCCTAAAAGAGACCAGAATGCTGATTCAATTTGTAAAGAAGTCAGTTTTCAATCACATTAAACAGGCTGTGAAAAATTGCCACAGATTTAAAGTCAGGTAAACTAATTTGTGGTAAATTTAAAGAGCAAATAGTTTTCTTATGCGTAAAATCAAAATGATTTAATTTAAAGCATGAATCAAGCTAATAAATATAGAAATTAGACACCACTACAATTGAAATACATTTATGTTTGTATAAAGTTTGCTTTTTACAGAGCTAAACAACAGACTTAAAGGCTGCAATTAAATATAAAGTGTTCACACTATGTATACATATACTGCTAATAAGGTCAGCCCAACACTCGTGTCTTGACCAAATTAACATATCCGTCTAAAGGGTATAACAAGCAGATACGCAAACAAATAGATTCGCCTCGTATTTTTTCTGCCTTGTCGCATTTCGGACACGCTGGGAGTAGGAGAGGCAGAAAGAGAGTGAAAGCAGCACAGAAGTGGTAGCAGAGACGCAAGTGGCAAGCGGAAAGCGAAGGCGTTGTTAGAATAACAGGCGCTAGTCCCAGTGTATAATTAGATCGACTTTGTAATGGCGGCCAACATGGCGCTAAAAATGTCTGCCGCAGCACTTTATCGCATCAACGACATGTCTCCTACTCCGCTACCAACTCCCGCTGCCCCTCCGACTGGCTGAGCCTACGTCCTGCTGCTTTTTTTGTGCCTCAGACTGCCAAAGGACAACAGACGCCCCAATTTAAGTTGAAGCACTTTTTGGGTACTCGTACTCGGACTGGCTCCAATACGAATACGTAAACGAATACACAAAACGAATATAAATGCCAAAAGCAAACTCAACGCATTAATGTGGACTCCACGTTGTTGTGCTGCTTATTTTCGTAGCAATACCCTGTACTCCAGACTACAATATAAGGTTTTATGACAGTGTGTTAAAGATAGCACTTGAAATTTGATTAGGTAAATATGTGCTTTATGCAAATATAAACTTTGAAAGATTATATTAAATTTTGAACCACTATGAGAACAGCTATGTCTTACAAACTATGAGAGCTGCATCAACACAATCTCTTAGACGTAGAGAAACTCCTTTTGCTTACTATACTATCTCAATTACAGTTAGTTAAACTTTGTGTAGCTTAATATTAAAGTCAGTGAGTTGCTTATAGTTCTGATTACAGTTACACGGCATCCCCTAGTCGATTGGCTTCTTTATGCTCCACATTTGTTGTGTTGTTGTGCTCTGGGCAGTCGGTGAATTTAACTTGAGCCTGCACATATTCGGAGTACTTTGAGACGCCTTAAAGCGCCCTAAGTGATTGTGGCTGGTTTCCCCCTACTGCCCCTCTTGGCAGATGGCACCAAGCCTGGCCAGGAGCCTGATGTATGGCGCAGTTAGCTGCGGGCTGGAGTCTGTTTGTTTAATCAGAGCACAACTACAACAACTTGATCAAATTTTCACATTTTAATGTGCACATTTTAATGCGTTTAGCAGCAAGCATAAAAAGTATGAAATGGGTGCAGTCGATGCCGTAGTCGGTGCCGTAGACGTAGTCGGATTCGGCGTCAGAATAGTCAGCGGAACTGCAGGCAGCTCATTTCCCGAGCGCACACGCTGTGCAAATATTCCAACATCTGTGCACCTAACACTGCTACCTCCCTACCTCGAACGGGTGTCGGTGCTAGGCATTCGCGTGCATTAGGAGAAAGAGTGCGGAAACGGATGCTAGTCCCACTCACGATAAGTGCCTTTGTATATAAGTGCAGTTCGCTGCAACCCGGAGAGTAGCATCATAGTTGCACAGCAAAGAGCGGCGTGTGGATAGGAGAGAGGTAGGGAGAGTAAAGAGTCCCTGGGGAAGGAAAACGACTATGCTACAGCATCGGGAGTCAAATGTGAAATTAATTTCCAGCAATTGTTCGACACAGCGAACAGAAATCACAAAGAACAGAGGAGAAAAGAGTGGGAAGAGGAGAAGCTGGGAGTAGGAGTAGCAGCAGCAGTAAGTAGCAGCAGCGTAAAGCGCACTCTGGGCAGTGCAGCCAAACTGTTGGTGAAATTTGAATTTTTTTAAAGAGGATAATCTGCAATTGAAAGCTTAACTTAAAATGTTGATAGATCTGAATGATATTTTTATCGTTAATTAAAGGAAACATACGAAGCTCGGTATTTTATATTCTCCCCTTCACTCAAAATGCTCCAACATTATGAAGTGCATATTGTTCATATTATGTTTAATTCAAATAAGTTGTTACTGAATAAAGGAGTCTGTCTATAAAAAAGAGATACGTTTGAAGAAAACGATTATAAAATTTTTTTTGGCGAGATCGGTAAGACATTCCACTGTGCAGCTGTGGAAAGAAGCAGACAAGTAGGAAAATGCAGAACTTGTGGTGAGTAAGGAGGTAAATGCGGGGATTTAGTAGGAGGGGGAGATGCGAAGAGAAGAAGGGAACTGGAAACAGACGTCGCTATGAAAGCAGCATGGCAAACAGCTTGCTGTGCAAAATTGTTCCTAGTAATTTGTCTCCGCCACTCTCGGCCATGTGGTGAGAGCTGTTGGCAAAGGGGGCGAGAGGGAGAACGTGTCCTCGACTGAAGTTTATTGCTACAGAAATAATGAACTAAAGGCTCAATAATTTATGAAGGCAATTGCAAAATGAAATTCAATGGTTTTCGATTCCTTTCGACTCATTTCGATTCCCATAGATCTCCACTGTAAACTTTGGAGTAATTAGTGGCATTGCTACCTCATTGTTTGTCCTTTTTTCCCCAGAAAGAGATGGAGCAGGAGAGTTATCTCTTTGGTGTGGACAGAGAGTACAGAAAATTGGGTTGAATTTGCCACAAGCTTATCCCTGAAATGACAAAGGATTCAACAGTCAGTGGGAGGATTGTTTAAGACGAGTGCTGGAAAAACAATGCAAAAAAAAAAGTACAAAAAACTTAAGCGTAGTGAATTGCCACTTCTTGTTCCACTTGCTGGTGAGAGGCGACAACCCTGGCTACAAACGACTGCAAATGAGGAGCTAGGTGGCGCGATAATACGCCAAAGAGTTGCGTAACAGTTGCCAGGAGCATTCAGAAAGAACACTGAGGATAAGGACGTGTTCACAGGACAGACTCCAGTTAAGATACCCGTTTAAGAGTGGTGGAAGGGTATGTGCTGGAGGTCGGGTAATCAAGTCTACTAAAATGCTAAAGAAAGCTTAAGCTGAGCTAACTAAGGGCTTCTTTCCTTAGTTATAAACATTTAACATTTCCAATGACACCTAAAAGTATGCAGCACTTTCTAAATTAGCATGCCTAACAGTCTGAGACTGAGTAACAGATATTTGTTAGTCGTAGACTCAAACAGAAGCCTGCTCAGTTGATTGTATCTGGTTTTTGTTGGCGCTGCATGTGCGGTACACTGTGGTGCGTTGTGGTTTGGGTTCGTGACTGCAGCATTTCTCACGATGAGCCCTCGTATATCTATGTGGGGCTTTTTTTCATGCCCATTAACGCCTTGCCAAAGGACTGAAAAGGCTGAAAAGGAAGCGCTAAAACAGTTTTATGTGTTTAAGGAAATGCAATGCCGCCCGCCACATGCTTGGTGCTGACAACTACGCGACAAGGACAACGACAAAAAGTTGGAAAAGCGGAGAGGTGGAGGCGTAGAAGCAGAAGGAGAACACTCGCCCCCAAGCATGCTGAATAAAGCTGTTGGCTCTTTGGAGCGGTAATCAGACGACTGGCGAACTTGGCCAAGTGTGGTGACAACAGCGACCGTCTGTTTCTGTTACTGTGCTTTTTATGGTGACACACACCCTCCCACACACTTACACACACACCACCCTTCCAGTGTGTGACTGTGAATGCACATTTTGTGCCTTGAATGCCTTCAAGAAATATGGTTGCCCGCATTGTGAGTGCGTTTTCTCCACTTTTTGTGGCGCCTTTGAATGCTCTGTGCTTCTGCAGCAAAGACACTTGACATGACGTCAGAGCTTCAAGATTGCAATTCCTCCAGCCCTCGATTTTTAATAATATTGTGCTCAACATCTGCTTGTAGCTACACGGAGAAAAAGGGTTTTATAATTAAAATGGTAGAGCAGAAACTTTTAGGATTAAATTTTAAATACTTTTGTATATAACAATAAATTTATCATCAAACACGACTGTCAAGTTTTGTTATACACTTGATAACACTTTGTTTTTATCAGTGTAGTAATTGAACGCAGGTTCTTATACTGAAACATATTATAAAGTTATAGAGTTGCACTTCAAATATATCAGTATCTGCTGGTGAGATTGACAACTAGAATGTCAAAGGCAAAGCAAAGCTATTATTTGCAATCTAATGATATCTGGAGGATGCGTCTTTATGCACTCACAACCTTTGTCCGTGTGTCTGTGTGGGTGTTTGTGCACTTAACTGACTCTGGTGGTTACAAGCCGCAGCAAAGTGTGCTGAAAAGAACAGCACGATAGGGAACAGAAGAGGGAGAGGAGAGTGGGACTGCTAAAGGCAGTGAACCAACACTTGTGGCAACACTCTGGCATCATGTCATCTATCGTCAACTATCAACTATCATTCACAGCCCAGCTGCTGATATTCCTGATGGAGTAACTTCAACTGCAGCTGACGTCCTGCACTGCAAGTGACAACAACAAGTGACAACAGCCATTCACAGCAGCATCAACGACTGCGTATTACTCATATTTGTATGCATCGAAGGCATCGAACTTGAATGAATCTGTAAGCGTCTCTGTGTGTGGTTTTAAAAGTGTCTTAACGGCACAAAACGTTAGAAAACTCAGTCGATTAAGCCAATTTGATGGCATCAAAAATGCACAGAACTAAAGTAAATTCAATGCAAAACGTATAATGAAGCGAACACAGTACAGTACCAGACATAGGCTCCTATCAGATTAACCATGTAAGCATTTCATTTCCTTCGACTGATAATTTATATGTTTATAGCCACGTAGATGTCTCCATCTGCTTCCTACATGATATTAAATGCTTACGGAATACCCTTTCACCTCATAGTAGTTAAAAAGCTGACCATTTTTTAGAAACTCATGTCCTTGGCTCACAGTGCACACGGACCACAATGCGTATACGTTATTCGTGACACTATCAGTTGGCTGCTCTCAGTGCGCACGCTGCTAATTTCCGAGCCAGAGCAGCTCGCACTCAACATTAACAACCCACATTCAGCATCAGCAGCAGCGGAAGTTCAGCCATGTGTGCGAATACCCTGTAACCTTCGCATAGCAGCGACACCTTGAAACCGTGTCGGGGGCTGAGCTCCAGTCTCAATTTTCCATTTTCCCTTCCACATTTGTTGGTATTTTTCGCATATGCAAGCGAATATTTTCCGCTGCCTTTTTTGTGGCTGCAACATTGCGAACTTGGCATGTCAGTTCATGTCTTGCCCTGTTTGTGCTTGTTGTTTTTTGTTGTTTTTTTTCTGTGCTCAGCGGTATGAAAACTTCAGCATACAAATTACTATTTCGGTTCAGTTCGGCCAAACAGGTTGCAACAAGGGAACAGATTCACTCCTCCCGCAGGTGCTTCATTCATTTCTATTTTGTTTTTCATTTTTATACTCTCTGCAAGAGTATATTGGGTTTGTGAAAATGTATGTAACAGGCAGAAGGAGGCGTGGCAGACCCCATAAAGTATATATATTCTTGATCAGCATCACAAGCCGAGTCGATATAGCCATGTCCGTCTGTCCGTCTGTCTGTCCGTCTGTCCGTCTGTCTGTCCGTATGAACAAACAGATTTCAGAGATGGTAAGAGCTACAAGTTCGAGCTTGGTCTCAATCGATCACATATTTAGTCAGTCAATACAAGAATCTTTTTTTTTTTCGATGCCACGCCCCATTCGCCCACAATGAGCAAAAAACCAGAGACACCTCGGAAAAAATCGGTGTTTTCGGCGAATATCTCAGTAACTATGGCACCTAGGATGACCAATTTTGGTATGGAGGTTCCTAGAGACTGAGTAAATGTCATGCCATCAAAAATTTTGGGCTGCCACGCCCCCTTTTCCCAAAGGAACTAAGACACTATTCAAAATTCAATACTTTTTTATTGCATTTCTTCTTATCGTAGAGTATTCTAATTTATAATTCGTGTAAAGACTAACTATATCAAACTATCCCGAAAGGTGCATTAAAATCGGACTATAAACAAGGAAACTAGAAGCGTTACAATATTGATAACTGAATGCAATATCGTGTATGAGTGCAAGCGAGATAGTAACATACAAGCACTTGAGCGGCAGCGCTCAATGTATGAGTGCAAGCGAGACAGAAACATACAAGCACATGTTCGAATGTTTTCGCTGCCTGCGTGGCGGCAGCGCTGCTCACAATCGCTGGCCGCGCCGAATACACACATACATATGTACATATATGCATCATATATTGTCTTTCGTATATGTATTCGCATACAGACAAACAGCTGTATGTTTTATTATGCTTAGATTGTTTTTGTTTCAACGTGTTTTAATGCAAGTACTACACATTGTAATATCTCTAGACCGATTTTAATAATATAATTCGTAGAAAATGCAGAGAGTATTATACGGTAGGGCGTGCTCGACCGTACTTATCTTACTTGTCATTTATCTTAGCCTTGCTGCACAGATTTTGGTTTTAAATAAATCTGTTTATAGCTCAAATTCATTTAAAAATATTTAATACATTGCCAAGAACTTGCAGTTGGTCTAAAATTTGAGCGAAAAGGCTAACCCTCGTGGCTTATTTAATTGAAATTTTGCGTCTGCTTTAGTCACTGTAACAAGTAATTATTTAACACAAATTTAATATAAATTAATGGTTTTTATTACAACTCTTGTTATCTACCATATTGCCTGCTCATGCCATTAGCTTTTTTTTCAAAGCAACTGTCATCAAATAAAAGAGTTCCCTGAAAAAGACTCGCAAATTTAAAATTAATTAAATTCCTTTTATTTTTTCGCTCCAAGTAATTTAAAAACATTGATGTTAAGTGCATTTAACGTTTGAACTTGTTGCCTGTAATTGTTGCTGCTGTTGTTTTTGTTATCTGCGCGAAGACATGAAATTAATTATGGTCCGAACAGTAATTGAATTATTGCGTATACGGCACGTTGGTTTTAATGCCGTGCCACGCGCTCCATAAAAATGTTCGTCT
This sequence comes from Drosophila acutilabella, assembly GCA_035046005.1. NCBI lineage: Eukaryota > Metazoa > Arthropoda > Insecta > Diptera > Drosophilidae > Drosophila > Drosophila acutilabella. The sequence continues at coordinate 1,287,940 of JAWNOK010000003.1, forward strand.
TGATGGCCGACACAAAGTCGCCGGATTGTAGGAGGCCAGGTTATTGATTTGATTTGTTGCCAATGTTGCGAGGGCTGCCAGGGTTACCACCCCTTGTTATTCCCCTGTGCTGTCAAAAGCAACACGCACCTTTTGCTGAAATTTGTTGAAATTTTGTTGAAACATCTCGTCATACTTTTTATGACCATTTTATATGCGTTTTTATTGGCATTGACATATTTCTTATCGCAAAGCAAATAAAACCAAAAATCATTTCCGTTGCTCTCACATTCCGGAAGTGGCATGAATACCTCAGCTTCTGTTTCTGTTTCGGTTGCTGTTTCTGATTGCAATTCTGGTTCGAATTCGATTCGTTTCGATACTGAAACTTGTCATTCTCTTTCATTGGTGGCATCATCATGTGCATTTGCATTTTGTATTTTGCATTTGTTCCGTGTTCCCATGAATTTGAAACACATACAAAAAAAAATGAGTAAAAATATGTGCAGCTCTTTTTGAATGTCATTAAATGAAACACATAGCACGTGTCCATGTGCTATGTCAAGTTTTTGTGATTCCAAAAATAATACAAAAATTGAGAGACAGAGAAAGAGAAAAAAAACAAATGAAAATCGATTTTTTATTAAAATAACGCAACTTTGTTGGTGACGCGACGAATGAACGCACTCGAATTGCATTGACAATTTAAATTTATTCGCAAAGAGTTTCAGTTATTGTAGGCACTATTGTTGTTGTTGTTGCATCCTAGGCATGTGTTAAATGAACGCTGCAGGATTTCGAGGCAATAAATGAAAATGTGACACACAAAATATGCAAATACCCGGAACAGACGAGAGCTCAGACAACGCCCGCATCGTGCTATGTCCCCAGAGCACAAAGTATTGTACATATGTATCAGTGTCGTTTTGTTTGTGTCACTCATGGTGAGCTCCCACTGTACTGGGTTTACTCCACTGTGCACACTTACGCATATAAATATGCATGCCATGAATATATTCATTCTCTTTGACTCGCCATTGTTATGCTAAGCGAATGTTGCGTATCTTAAAGTCTTTATTAGAAGCAACTGACCTCTGAATGCATTTAAGAGACAGGCAGAGAGATAAAGAGGGGAAACATAGAGTGACCACATAAACCAAAACTCTGCAACAAGCTGGTAATGCCACTACTAAATCTAAACCAAATGCCAGATTTGAGAATATTAGAAAAGCCGCAGTGTCTTCTGAATGGATGAGTACGAGTGCGAGCAAGAGTACGAGTTTAAATGTATGAATAAGGCTTTACGGCCTCAGTGCTGGTCGCAGTCACTGTCCCTGCCACGCCCATTGTAACGCCCACGGCTTCACCTCGGCTCGTACATAAACGTGGCTTTGTCAGCTGCATTTGTCAACTTGGCCAAGTGAGGATAACATTCTTTGTCCCTACGTTGCGAAAAATTGTTTTTTTTTCTGCAGGCAGCACTTTAAAGTGAAGTTTACTTAAAAATATTAAACGTTTTATTAAAAAGTGCACTTTACACTTTATTTTATTAAAAATTTCAAGTACTTTTACTTAAGTTTATTGTTTGGTTTTGCTCTTAAAAGTAAATAAAATCTACTCTACCTAAAATTGCATATGTAGCTCTCTTTAAGCTTAAATATCTCTTACTGTATTTTTAAGCAACATAAACTCACTTACTTTAAGTGCAGTTTTTAGTTATTTATTCACTTCATCACACAGAGCTTTTCATATTTTTTCACAGCTCTTAAATCATTAAATTTGAGCTTGGTAAACAACGTTTTCTAACAAACCATCCATCAAAATGTCCCAAACCCAAAACGAAAAGTTTTTGCTAAAGAGCGAGTAGATGGCTAAAATGGTAAGAGTGTGATGGAGTGTGGGAATTTGTCCCTAGGCAATAGATGGGTTCTAATCAGCCAGACCTTAGTTTGTCCATCCGGTTGACCGCGTGAGCAGTTTCATCGCGTCTTTCCCTTTCTCCGTCCTGCTACTTTCACTCTGGAGAAAGTTAGCCCAACAGTTCGATGTTAATTTAATTTCATATTCTTGTAGATTTACCACAAATTTGTCACTTTGTTCGGTGGGCGATAAACTCGTTTAAAAACTTGGCCCGCAAACGGAAAAACTTTTCTCTGATCACACATTATGAGGACATTCATTCGTCCTTTACAAGCTTTTTGGCCAACACGTCTGCACATCAATACGAAAAAGTTACAATTGAATACAAGCGAGTAGTTCCAAGAAACATGATGATATTATTACTTAAACTAGCAGAGAAAGTGGAAAAAGAAAGTCTACTTTTAGGCATTGCATAAAATCTTTCTATTTAAAGCTCAAGCCTGCTGTTTATGTATTAATTAAACATACTTCCCACATATTTTGCTTTTAAATTTTGTTGTATACATTGATGTCTTGATATTGTTTGCATATTGAAAGCCCGTGGGAAAGACAAGCAGTAAATGCAAACGAAATTAAATATTAATTTAATTAAAAGATTGATTCTTCTTGTAATCTGCAATTCAAATGCAGAATATAAAGCTTACGGAAGTCCAGAGAAATTCTGCGAAACTCAGAGAAATTGCAGAGATTGACGAATATCGCAATGTAATTCATTAAATTCATTATGTGCAGTTCGTGCTTTGAATTTAATGTTCTCGACTGAGAATATCAGCAAATTGAAGCAGAGCGACAGCTAGATACCCTGCACACACTCAGATTGATGGTTTAACTCAGATTGATGCAATGCATGCCCTAATGAGGTGGCATGATTCATTAGTGCACAGTGTACAGGAAACAGCGAGAAAGGGAGAGCAAAACCACTTGACAATATCTACGTGACTAAACTGCACTCAAACTTACACACACACACACACACACACACACACATACAGTTATATGTAGTTACACAACATAACCTCAATGTGCATACTTGTATAACGGGACAGCTGAGCTACAAATCAAAGTTTCATTTGCTGCATCAGCAACTTTCAGTGCAAATTTCGGGATGCAAATTACATGTGGTCCTTGCATGTATTCTCACAAAAACAGCTACACTTACACTCTTACAAGCAAACAAACACTCAAAGCACTCAAAGTACTCATATGAGCAAACGAATGAATAGTATAAAACTCACACGTGATGCAGCATCAGCTGCATGGCAATCTTAATTGCTTTGGTCCTGCCATGAGCAGACGATGACAATGAGTTCAACTTTTCAGCTGGGGCATGTCCTTAAGGACATCTTCCCTGCACTACACTACACTGCACATCACCGCTCAGTGTTGATTGAGACTCTCTCTGTACTTTATCGTGTCTCGTATATCGTGCAAGCCATATCGTATATTTTTGCAATGACTTCTTTCACTGCAAATGACGCTTCCCCCGAGACTCGTGTTGCGTACTTGACTTTTTGGTGAAAAAACTGAAAGTGGGAGTACTGTGGATACAGGAGTGCGGGCAGTTGGTGCCAGCACATACACGGCGCCATAAGGTGCTTAAACATAATTTTGACCGCTTTGACCTTCACATCAGCCTACTGGGCGCCTTACTTAATGCTCTTACTCTGCATTGCAGACATAAAAGTGAGAAAAAAACCAATAAAATGTAAACAACAACCAGAGCAAAGAACAAGAAATAAAACACATCCCAGATAAGTCACATATTTGATACTCTGTTGAAAGTATCTGTCAAAGCGTTCCTTTATGTTGTGTAGAATAGTACTAAAAAAAGTTACTCTAAATTATGCACAAATGGAAGCTTTAGTTGACTTTCGAATCAATCGATTATATGGTAACTTTTTCAAATAGAAGTCCGATTCAATCTAAGCAGCTTCGAGGAATGTAATCAATAAAGACAATGGCTTTCAATCCCAACCATAATTTTCTTATGCAAGCTATATAATATAGTAATCCGTGTGTGGAACAAGCTTCATTTATTTATATATACTCTTCAATTAATGCCGCTTTGAAATATATCTTTCTTATATGGCACACATTCTTCCCTGCTTTACAAACTTCCTGACATATTTCTAATACCCTCTTTGAGTGTACAAAAAAACACTAATAAAAGCAAAATGATATGACCCGTTTTCCAGGGCCAAAGCCTAACATTTAACATTTTTTATTGTGGAATTTCAGAAGAGATTTTTACAGTTGCCTTTAACACGCCAGCGACGACGTCAACGCTGAGGTCGACGTCGATGGCAACGCAGAAGTTGAACTGAGTCCAGTGCTTGATGCGGCTGCAACATGTCGTATACGCAATTTTGTGTTTATTGCCTTGTAGCGTTTTTATGTGTGTGCGTCTCATTTCGTGCGAGTCTCTGTATATGTGGGTGTCTGTGTGAGTGTGTGCATAGCACAACTGAGACTTGCCACATTACTCTCACAGTGGCGAGGCATCGTTAGTTATAACTTGCTGGGTATTTGTTGCTTCTCGCGACGTGCAACACGCGAGCGACGCTGCAAATCAATGACGACCGACAGAGAGAGACAGAGAGACAGGGAAAGGGAGGTGGGAGGTTTGAGTGTTTGAGGGGACGGCGCAGAGACATTGCCTGGGGGCAAAGCCTGGCGTGAAGCGGCTCAAGTGAATTTCGCCAAGTTGATTGATGACTTTGACTGATTGCCATCAAGTCTGCCAGCCACTGTTCCGCCCGCCCTTCCTCTCCCTCTCTCTCTGTCTCTTTCTACCTCTCAATTTCCTTCTCCTCTCTCGCCCCACTCACAGACCACGGAATGTCTGGTCTGCGGTCAACCAATGATTAACTCAATCTGCTTTGCTGCGGGCTCTAATGCTGACAGAATCGCCGACTCCTCGACCACGTTTTTGCCCCCAACCCCGTCGTAATCGTCATCGTCCTTGACGTTCCTGTCATGGCAATGGCAACGACAAGTTGTCAACGGCGTTTTCTCTGCCAGCTAGTTCATAAATAATGCACTAACGTAACACACACATTTACATACACACACACTCACTCAAACACACTAGCACGACCATATACATGTTGCATGTAAACGGGAATACACTCGGAAACGTTTTTTAGTGGCAAGACTTCAATTATCCTATTAGTAAACAATTTTTTGGAATAGGTAAACTACTTTTAGTTTTTAGCTTATAATTTATTCGTTTTTGTTTTAAAAACATGATCGGAGTACTTAAAAAAAGAGCATTAAATATGCTTTATGTAATAACTTTCTCCCAGTTATTAGTATAGAATTTTGTCCAGTGTCTGTCGAGTGAAAACAGACGTTTGTGAGGCACAAAACTAGCAACCGTCTCCAATTCAGTCGAGAGCTGTGAGTGTCGAGTGTCACGACTGGGTTATTAATTATGCCAAAGACAGCGGGTCAGTCATGGAACTTATTGTGTCATTTTAAGTAATTATACGAGGTTAAGCTGTAACCAGTCGACGTGGGAGTGAGATCAAGATAGTGGACATGCTTGTGCATGTCGCAGCCAATCGAAATCAGCAGCAGCAGCAGCTTAAGCAACTGTGAAGCAACTGAAGCAGCACAAAAGCAAAAAATCGTGACTTGAAGTTCTTGTGGAACTTGTGGGTTCCATTAAACATTCCAGACATTTGCTGCCAACATGTGCAGCTAATATATTAAAATGGCAAAGTTTGCGCAATTATGCCGTCAAAACAAATGAAAAGCACATGTGGCCACCTCTTTGTGCCACTTCTGTTGCAATACACGACCTTGCCACACACACATTCTAGGCACACGTCCCTGCCTCACGTCTTCAGCATCCAGTGCAACCTCTGTGGTTGCGAGCATTGCACTCTTAATTGTATTGAAGTAGCAAATTGCATAGCTGTTAACAAAGTTAACAAAGTTGTTGGCCAAATGCGTTTGAGTACAGTGAGAAAAACATAAAAGTTCAACAATTAAATTTTTAATAAAATTTTTCTGTTCTCAAAAATATTAAAGAAGAAAAAACTAAAATATTTTTATTATATGAAGTACTTAGATTGGCTAGTGCTTATAAAATTCCTCTTTCATATTAAATAATATTTGGAATTTCATTATTTTTTCATTAATATTTTATTTCATTTATTATTTATATTTCATTAATATTTAAAAAAAAAAATGCTATTGTTAAGTATTAGAGGAAAATTCTTCTTTTTACAAAATGCATTGTTAGATCCACAGAGGGAAAAAAAAATAATTTTAAGCATGCATTTGTAATTTCTTTCAGATATAAAATATGGAATGAAATGACAATAAAGAAATAAATGAAAGATATTCACCTAAAGTTTTAAAATTGTCTTATGCGGCGAAATAATATTGGGGTATTCAAAAGCAATATGGGTACATATCATTTAAGATAGATTTCTAGAATTTATATTATTTATAAAGTGAACACTTTTGTTTAATTTTTCTACGATTTTTCACATAAGCAGCGCATTTCTCCAAGTGTAGCCTTTGTACTCATAATGCTAACCATTTGCATTCGCTGAATTCGCGTATTTTCATTATGGCCGTGGAATGTTTTCGCGTTCCTTTGACGATTTACAATGGGCAACATTCACGCAGTTGAGCAAGTCGAGCTCTGTCAGCCTTAAACCCAGCTAAATCCCAAACTGAATCCAATCTCATACTCCGTCTCATTCTCAATCTCATGCGATGCTGGCCAACCACTCAACGATGTCAGAAAAGTTTTCTAATTGCCTCCGGCAGTAGAAATCGAGTACTCGACAGTCGTCAGTCGTCAGTCGACATCAAACGCGATTCAGAACTAAACTCGACCAAATTCAGAAGGGCATCATTCACAAAGCATAAAACTAGTTCTGGCAAAAGCTGTAACTTGAACAAATGAATACTCGCATGCACTACACTGACAAAAAAGAGTAGTCAAAACTGAAGGCTCTGCTTGTAGTTAGTGGACCTTTCTCTTGAATAGCAAACACATCTGAACTTTAAGTAAATTTAAAAAATGATCAAGTTTTGTCCTTAAAACAACATCTTTTTTTCAGTGTATTTCCATACCCAAATTTCACTTCTTTTTTTATGCAAGTTTCGCTCCCTTTTGAGTCTTTACTTTCTCTGCTAAATGAAAATGATTGTCATTTACTTTGTCTTCCGTTCAAATGTCAAAGAAACTCCTTCAGTCTGGCAAGTTAACATGTATCTTTGTTAGACCGTGTAGTTTAAAAAATATGAGGTCTATAAGGATTGTCAAAGTGTAGCATGAGCGAACGCATAAAGTGTATACATAACTTTAAGCAAGAGACTATCAAAAGTCATTATATATAATAGAAAACTCCTTTGTGTTTAGTATATCATACCTACGAGGACTCTGACAGTCGATTCGCTGCACTTCGGCCTACAAGTTCTACTACTTTTAGCCTCAGTTTGTGCCTTTCCAACTCTTAACCTAATTAATCGTTTATTTTCAGTCTCCATTCCCACATTGTCTCCGCCTTTGTCTCCATTTTAAAAGTCGTTATATTTTGCTTAGTTTGTTTGCTTATTTTGCGTAACCAAATACGAGTTTCTAACATCAATGGCTTGTTTACTTTCTTTTGTCCGCACAAAATGAGTATTGTGAATATTGTGAATATTCTATTCACTGCTCACAACAAAGTGAACTGTCACTGTCCACGCAGTTTGGCACAAAAGACAATTTTTGATAAGTAAATTTATACCTTTCTAATATCTTTCACGGGGCATATTCAAAAATTGTTGCGCTTGGTGCAGCTTAAGAAAATATTGAAATATATTTTACTATAGAGATTTTACTAAGATATTTTAGAAAGAGGGAATTAGCTATTATAATCCTTAAGTGTATCTTCTATTCGTTGGAATTCTTTAGTTCTGCTTACTAAAAGCAAGACCAAAAAATTCGGTGCGCAGAAAGTATCTGTATCTGTAAGCAGATATGTTTGAGTACTCATGTATTTGCACAAATACGCATGTAAGTACAAACACTCATGCATACTTAGTGCTCAATTGGGCAAATTCACGAAATTCTCTTTGCTGTAATCAGTGTTGCCCTTTTAGCTCTTTTATAGCAACTTTTTTATATAAAACTAAACCAACTTTTAGTGTAAGTTAAATCAGAATACTTTTTATATGTTTTATGTATATTTTTGGCAATTTCTGGCCATCTTTTCTGTTACAAATCTAGCTCTCTCTTACTACGTACTGGCAACACTGTTCGCAATCACAATTCGTATTTGCCTTGCAAAGATCGACAAACTTACCAAATATATTTTTCCATAGAAAAGCTTTAAATTGTCCATTGTAGTTGCCATTTCTGTTGAAACCCTTTTTGACTTGGCTTTAAGCGCTCTTTTAGTAAAAAATAAAATGTTTGTGCATTGTCAGAGATAACTATTGTTGCCTACATATAGATACGAAATCACAAATATAAATAATTCAATTTTTAAACGAATTCAACTCGATCCAATATTTATTAAATTTTATACAATAATTTTTGGACATTTTAAAGCAATCAAAATGATTGTCAGTTTTCAATTTTTCCCCCTGCTGCTTTTCAATTGTTGTGGATTTGTTGAACATACAGAAAATAAATACTTTTAATTGTTATCATTGTATTTTCAATCATAGCTGAGCAAGTGAATTATTGACGTCAACATTTTGTGCACATTTGTGTCATTCAGTCAAAAGTTTGCCCCAAATTCGACCCTCGTCAAACACTTCAATAAACTTCTGTCAACTCCTAGAGAATCCCGCCCAAGGGAGATAATTGATAAGTGAGTAATCTAAAATATGTTTTTTTTATGTTAGTTGTTTACTTAGGTGAACGTCTGTCATAATTGGTAGCTTGGAGTTTAGATAGGACACGTAGCAATTGGGAAATGTGAAAAACTTCGTTTGGTTTGCACTGCGTGAAAATTGTCTGGAGATGGACAAAACAGCGTATCGTTTATATGAGTTGCTTGTTCATAAGCTAAATGAAAAGGACACACTGAGCAGAGTCAACTGCTGACTCGTTACTAAGTTGCAAGCAGGAAGCAGCAAAGGATAACCGAGAAAGACAACCGTCCAGAGAGTCAAAGAGTGTGGGGAAAAAGAAAAACTGAGATAAATTATTTGAGCAGCATTCAATTTGTGGCAAAATGGCAGGACAAAAGGGACAGCAGCAAGTCTGGCCACATGAAATGCAAACACGAAACGTAAACACAACAATTTCGGACTCTAGCAGTTGCAGCGGTGGCAAGGCATTGCGGTGATACGGTGGTGCAGTGGTGCGAAGGTGCTGCTTGTTGGGCAGGAAAAGAACGTTCACAACTTTGCCTTCAACTCATATTTTATTCAACTGCGCCAAAGGACAACACAAGCGACTCCTTCGGCCACAATTTCTGTTTCTGTTTTAGTCTTGGTTTCTATTTCTGTTCCCCATGCTGTGGTTTTGCCCACGGCTAAGCAAATGTCCGCGAAATTCCCGGCTCACGGCTAACGGCTAACGAACTTCTGCAGCTGAGCTTTAGCCATTTTTCTTTAGCTTCTATTTGTTTTCTTGTATATGAGTCTCTGTTTTTTTTAGGCATTTGGTTAGACTACTCCTACAATTGTGTGAAGAAAGTGAAAAAATGATGAGAATAAAGTGCAAGTTTACTGGCGAGGAAGCAACCTAAACGTACATTTCTTATTTTTTCCCTCATTTGCATATCCTTTTAGAACGGTAACTCAGTAACTCAGAAAGCCGGCAAGTCAGAAACTCAGTTACTCGGCAACTTGGCTTATGTGGATAACCTGGTCTCTTAATTTATGTAAAAGCTTTTAATAACAGCTCTAATTGTAAGACCTTTAAGCACGAGTAGGGATAACGTATAATATATTAAAGTTTATATATCATTAACATTAATTATCCAGGCGTGTTCAACAAATCTCTGTTTAACCGTAAGCTTAACTATTTGTTAAGAGCTTGAATAGCACTGAGTTAAGTTTAGTGCATAAAACTAAACTGAAGTAGTATTTATCATAAATATAGGGTTAATGGTACATATAACCGGGTACTTTACAAATAATTACAAATTTTAGTTTTAGTTTTAATTCATTCTAAACGAAAATGCTCCTTGATTATGTGTCATATTTTATATAAATACTTAAATATTTCTAGCATTTTTTTCATATTTTTCTAGCTTTTTTGATTGGATAAATTCTATCAACGCCGGAAGTGCCCGACTGAAACACTCATTGCTTCAAGAGCAGCACCTAAAAGTAGACTTCATTTAGAATTAAAATTGTGTTGAAGCTTATCAACACATGCTGTACAAAAAGGAAAAATAGCTTATGTACATGATGATGATCAATGAAAAGGTGCAGTCTTAATCGCCTTGGAGGGACAGGCGGAGACAGACAGAGAATATGACAGAGAGAGAAGGAGAGGAAAAGAGAGATGTGTAGTATAATCGATTTAATGGTTCGGCCATGCGAAAAATGAAAAGAATCTCGAGTGTGCTTCCGTTGATGGCAAGCCTGGTTGACTTTTTGCATTATCCAGAAGTTTGACAAAGGATAGGAAATTATCATAAGTTTTGTTAAACTTGCGAGGACAGGGAACTTGCTTTAAAAGTACTTACGCAAACACACACACACACACACACACACACACAGAAGCACACACATGTGTGTGGGCGGAAACTGTTTTATGAATTATCGATTTTCATTTAAGAACATATTTAAGAGAGTGTCTAGGAGACAGAACTATGGGGGGACTGTTGCTGTGTGACGTAATGAAATTCCAGCTAGGTATTTTATACACCCACCACTCGCCCCTGCAGTGTGCGGACTGTCGCGTTGCTCATCACAGTCGTGACAGTGCGCTAACTTGAGTAGGTGATGCTTGGGAGAAGGACCAGCGTTGACAGTGGGAGACAAAAGTTGAGCACCACATAAGGAATTAATGTAATTAACGCCGCGTGCTGCAGGCAAAAGGACTTCTGCATCACTGTACTGTGTACAGTGTGTACTGTGTGTAGTTGACATGCTCGTAATGTGGCCAAAATCACTTCAGATGATAACTTGGCTAAGCAGACAGTCAAAAGCCAAATCTGGCCGTTAACCTCTAGGGATGACATCACGCAATGGGAGTATCCTCCTCCATTCCTCCTTAGGGTACGCTTTTTGGCGGCACATGCAACCGAAAGTAATTATAGCCCCAACTGTCAGGTGGCAAACAGAAGTTGGCAGCTCGTAGTTGCTAGTTAGAAGTTGGCCACAAACTTGCTTGGCCAAAAATATTTAGTTGACTGTGAAGTTGGCTAATGGAGTGTGCAGTGCTATTCTGTTTTTAGTTCGTTGTTAAGGGAGGTGAAGCGAGTGGTAAGTGGCATGTTTTCTCATTGCCACAAATTAATTAATAATGTCTGTAACATTAGCTTTAATTAGATTAGAGCAGACAAACTTCAAGGCGGAGTCAACGTACGAATTCCGAGTAAAAGTCCGACTCTGAATATGCATAACAAAGTCCAAGTGAATAACAGAGATGTCAATCTTACATTTAAGTTGAATTGGAAATGTGTCGCACTTTAATTAATTACACAAAATATCAAGCAGATTAATGTCGTCTCGGTAACTGCAGCTCAATTTAAGATTAATCAGTTGATGAGTTTGTTTTTCAACCGAAACTATGTACAATTGATTAAATGCCGGATAAAACACATTTCTACGAATTCAATTCAATTCAATGTAGTTACAAATAAATAGGCCATCAATCAAGGCAGAGTAGGAGAAAGTGGTATGGGGTAGAGAGGTATACGAGGTAGGACTGAAATTTTCATTTATGTATAACTAAGAGAAGTATGCCTGGCAATTTATTTACTAATTTTACAAGTCATTAAAATTGCATTTCGATTATCATAACTTCATTCAGAGTCTGTTTGTAGTTGTCGGACATATGTTGTACATAACTCTGAGTGTTTTAGCAGTTTAAGTTATTTCATTTCATCCATTTAGTCCATTTGAATTTAGCACACATTTACAGTGCCTTCGAATCTCAAATTCCTATTAAGATTTTCATCCAATGTTCATTTGGCAAATGTTTCTCATTTTGCTTACTTGTTTTGTAGTTTCAATACCCTGTATCAAAGGGGGTTAATTAGTTTATTGAAACCGATGTTGCCACTGTTAGATTTTGTATACACGATTTAATCTACGTGTTTTAAAATATATTACTGGATCTGGCTGCAAAGAGGGTAAGCGAATACCCTTATACCTTTACCGCTCTATCGCTCACTTATGCACCCACAGGTGTACCCTGGGTGTACTGCAGTCGGGTGAACTCGAAAGCACTTGCCCTTCTCATTTTAGTTGTTGTTTTGTTGGTGCACAATAAATATTGATTACGATGGTGTTTTTTGGAAAGTACTTGCTCTATTCTGTGTTTTGTGGTGGCTTTTATTTGGCCCGAGATGTCTGGCTTAATGTTCCGTTGAAATTCTAATTTATAAACCAATTAGCAGCCGAAGCTCATGCCGGCGTTCCCATAAATTTTCGCGCTGCCAACAAATTTAATCAAAGTGTTCGCTTCCTTCAGCCTCAGCTGTAGTGGATTTCGGTGCTTTACTCTTTACTCAGTGCCCAGGAAGGAGTCCTGGGGAGTAGGTGCTGTCTGGTGGGTAGGGCGTGCACTTAGTTGTAACTTGATTTCATTCACGCTTCGTTAATTCGCATCCGAATATAAATTAACTACTTGTAATACTGTTTTGCCTGCTTAGCAACGATTCATAGACGTTTCAAGACATTCATAGACATTCAGTGTTGCGAACTGTAATCGTAGTTAGTGTGATTATCTAGAAAAGGCCAATAAACGAGGTTAAACATTGACGCAGATTAAGCGCCTTAATGCCATTAGCTAATCTCTGTTTATGCTCCAACTGAATTCAAAACCAAAACTTTTTTCATTTTATTTTTATTTTGTTATTTATTAAATATGAATTTAAATGTTAATCAAATGAAACGTACAAAATGTGCGATACATAAGTGGAAAAACTATAGAACAAAATAATATTCACAGTTTTTAGTTGGAAAATTTGAAACTTAATGCTACACTTTGGTTTGATTTGATTTTCATCAACATTTCCATTCCCCTAGCAGTACTATATTATCATAAATTTAACATTTTTATATGAAATAATGCCACAGTACCTAATTGTACCGTTTCAGTACCGTTTCTGTACCGTTTATTACATAATGCTTTTGGGTCTTTAATTAATGCGCCTGTATGTATTTTTAATTTATTCATTTTCGGTTTTCATTTGCGAATAGTTTTCCATTCACTAATGCACCGCTGCCAGTGCTTATGACTAATTCAAAATGCATTTAGCTGAGCTCTTTGTCTCATTTATCATTTTTGTTTTTAATTTATATATTTTTTTTTTTGATTTTTAAATTTTTCCATTTTTTGAGCGCAACACGAATATTTTATTTACATTTAATAAATAAGTTTTCTCTATTGTAAACATGCGTTTTAATTTTATTTATTAATTGAGTCTCTTACGCCGACTTTTCTTTGGGCTATCCAATCGAGCTATTAGCTATTTAAGTATTCAATCTATTTAATTTTGATCTATATTGTGGAAGTATTTTATTTGTATTTACACTGTGGCTAATTGGGGATTTTTTGTCTAGTTTTGAAACGTGAATTGTTTTTATTTTTTTTTTTTTTTGGCTCATTTTCTTAAATCTAAAGTTTTATTGGATGCACTCCAAGACATATATTTATTTATATAGAAGTACACACTTAAATGCTAATTAGGAAGGCACTTGACATTCGAAACAATAACGTCAACATTTAACAAAGTCACAAGAGAAGACCACAGATACAAATGTATCTCAACTCAGCTACAAAATACACACAGTTATATACAGATATATTTAAGAACTGCAAATGAAAATTGAATCGAAATCCTTAGACTATAGACTACTAGACTAGTTGACCTAGAATTTTATCTGCAGCGTTTCATTTTCCACTTCCACTCACACACGCACACACACACAAGTTATATACACACACATGCACACACACTTACATAATCCATTAGCTCGCTGGCCAGTTCCTTTCTTACTTCCTAGGACCTTTATGCGAAACCGGATATTAATTACGCTCATCCATTTGTAGCGCATTAATCCCAAATACACACTGAATTATGCAGACATGCGAAATCGCTCATACGACAAGTTGTACGCAGCAGGAGCCAGAGTTATGACGAAACACGACGCTCTCTGCTGCCCCTCACACGCCTCCAAGGCTTAGCACCTACCACAACACACACACAATTATGAAGATTCAGATTCAGACCCAGTTCAAGTTTCGCGAATTGTTTGGGAAATGAAAATAACGTGAAATTTATGAAGGGTGCGAGAATAAATGTACATATTTCGGCTTCTGACAACCCATTAGTTTACCCCACCTCATTCCTCTTCCTCTGCCTCTTCCTTTTCCCATATCATTTATATGTTTTTGCGTGTATTTACATTATTGATAACATTAAATGAGCTTAACGCAATTTGTTATCATTTATGTGTCTGCTGAAAGAGTAAAGACTTCTGAATTTTCTTCGAGTTTTCTAACATGTGTGGAAAATGTTGTGCTGCAGATAAATATTTGATCAAAAGCTTAAGCTAAACACTTGTCTACTTTAAAACTCGCCTTGGGAGACTGAGTTTATGGCCTAAAATTAACAAATTTGTCGCCTGTCAGCTGCATTCATTTATAATTTACAATTACAGGAAGCTCGTCCAATACATTAATATACTATAATTTATATTTTTCATTTAAAAACCAATGTCCTCAACTTATGTTCTCACTCTCACTCCGTACACACCTGTTTTGCGGCTGATTCCGGCTCAGGAATTGGACTTTTTCCTTCGGAATTTGTATTGTCTGCTGTGCTAAAAGTGCTGCATTTCGTAGCTGCCAGCTAGGGCACTTGCGTGACCTCGCCACTGGAGTCAACTGGCATATTCTGCGGCCTGGCATAGCTCTGGACGTTGGGAGAGTTCACACCGATGGCGGTGGTGTAGACATGTGGCTCACAATCCACCGAGTTGGGTCATCCATAATAAAACTGCGAGCCCACAGATAAACCGGTTGAGAGTGTCCTTGGTGCCGTGCCATCGTAGGAGAGCTGAGGATGCAGCATGGCTGAAGTGCCCGGCTTTGTGCGTCGCAGTGTCGATGTTCCAGGTGCGTTGACATGACTCAGCGGTGTCATGGCCAATGGCGATGTCATTGGTGTCTGCTGCGCTGCCGGATGCGCTGGGGAACCACTCGCCAAGGACGCTGGCGGTGTCGGTGTATTGCTTGGCCTTTGAAGCACGCCCACATTCTCGGCATTTATGAGGTATCCTCCACGGATTGTGGGTGCCGTTGTGTACTGCGTCAGCGAGGTGAGGGGCACCATGGTGTCTGTGGAGAGAGAAAACGGAAACAGAACATGTTCAGCTGAAGAAAAACAGTCGCATTTATTACGGTAAAGGAGTATGAAGATGGCAATACGGTCAAGTACTTCCTACTTTACTCTTATTATATATCTATAGTCTTAAAAAATAAATAAATTCATTTTTACTGTTTTGAGTTCGTCTTAATATTGCTGTAATAAATTAAAGAAAATAATAATAAACCTCAAGCAAATTAATGTATGTTTTCCGTTGATATTAAACTTTTATTGTACTAACTACTTTTGTATAATATTTTTTATCATAAACTTTAAGTTTTCCTTAGCAAAAATACTTGGAAAAGACACTCAAAAATTAATACGTAAATAAATAAAGATTGATTGAGGAAATGGTGCTCAAAGTTTTGATATTCAATAAATTTATGCTCAGTTGAGTAGAAACAGATTGAGAATTCCAGGAAAACCCTTTTTAGGATTTAAATAAAATTATGTTTAAATGTGCAAAGCTTTGTTTGATTGAAATTTCTTAGAAAGTGTTACATTAAAATATTTCTAAAAATTTGTAAGGAAAAGCATATCGATACTCGACGTTTTATACTGAGATAATAAGGAGTTTCCGCCGTTTCTCCTTAAATTTCTTATCTTTATTCTTGTATGCCTACTAGTTGAGGGTGTAAATGAACAGATATACTTACTAATGGCACTGCTGCCGGGCAATGGACCACCAGGACCATTGGCGCCTATAACGATGGCTGGAGCCAGGATGCCTGTCATTTGGGGCTGGCCTGGCGCAATGCTGCTCGCGTTGCTTGTGGCCACATAAGAGTTGGCCGAAATGCCAATCAAATCGGGCGACTGTCGAGCTCCCACCAGCAGAGAATTGGGAATCAAACCAGCTGAGGTGCCTGTTGTGCCCAGCTGGCTGGGAGCGAGACTGGCATAGAGACTGCCAGCAGGAGCATAGGTTATATAGTTCTGTAAGAAAAGAAACAGAATGTGGAGTTGAGATTAATAAGGAGTCTACGGTGAGGACAGCTAGAACTACACTACACATTGGAAGTTATTATATATTAATTAAATTATTAATGATTTGAAAATCTTCTCACCTCATTCTTAGAAACGCTGGGCACTGGGCAGGGAATCGAAGTGGTCAGATCAATGTCAGCGTCTATCTCGGAGATGGTGTCATTGAACCCACTGGGTATAGTCGTCTCATCCGCTAAGCCCCCCGTGCCGCCCTTGGAGGAGGAGGTGGAGTGAGTATCGCTGGACAATCGGCGTTTTTGCAGGACAAGTCGCGTGGCGACAATCACAATGGAGAAGAGAACTCCAACCGATCCGACTATTAACAGATACAAATAGAAACGCTGCTGGTCGTCTGTAAATAAGGTCACAACAACAATTCAACTTGGTAAATCCTGAATATCATTATTAAAAAAGAAAATCTAAATCTAAAAAAAACACATTTAAATAAGGCAGGAAAATTCATTCAGCCAGCCAGACTGAGCCAAGGATTTGCATAGTCCCCTATTTGACGCCCCCAAATTGACTTTAAGTTGACTTTAAAGTTGTTTTGTTTGTAAACAGCATTTGGCATTCACAAATGACAGGACTCGACTCGTTTCTTTGTGTGTCCCTCATTGGGATTAGGCCTTTGTTACCAAAATTTAGCTTAGCATAAGGCCAGCTGCTGCCAAGCCAGAGACAGAGCCAGAACTGAGGTCCTTCACTCACTTGTGTCTTGTATACCCGGCACACAAATTACCCAGGAGTGCCATAACTTTGTGGCAGTGTGTGTAATAGGCCCAGGGATGCATTAGCTGTCTGCAGATTTAATCAACAGCCAGAGAATGCAATTAAAAACGTTACAAGTGTGTAAGAGTCGTTAGAGCACTGAGGAAAAATAGTTAGAAAACTAAGGACAACTTGTAAATAATAAAAATGTGTTTAGATTTTAGAATTCAAAAGGTTTAAAAGGGGAATAAAATTTAGTAAGTCAATAAAGTATTTTAATGTCACGCTGACTCGTAAGTACCATTATGGACTCAAGCTTTTGAGGCTTAAAAATCCGTCGTCTTAATTGAAAATAATTTATTATAATTTATTTAGGAAAGGTCAATTAGAGTTAACGAAAAGTAAAATTAAAATAATTTTAAATTTAATATTTAAAATTTAAATGATTTTTCTTAGTTGGAGGAATTCTTTGAGTAGTAAAACAGAAACTAATTCTCTACAGAATAGTCTTAATATATTTTTAAACAATTTATGTCATTTTAAAAGCGTGTTTTGCTGCCTAGCTGACTCGAAATTGTGCTATTACTGCCAAACTAAGCAATAGTTTTCAGAGCAAGACCTGAGCTCAATTTTGTGACTAGAGAGTGAAGAATGGAGCTGTACTTACCCTCCAGGCTTAGGTCGGAGCTGTGTGTCATTACGGGATTGACGCCACTGCCATCGGTATCTGCATCCAGAGAGCCGTTTGTCACGCTCTGAATGCCATCTGGAATTAAGCTAGCTGAAGTTCTGGTGCTGTTGGTGCCACTGGCCAGTGATGTCTTCGTGGTATTGCTGTATAGTTTGGGTATGGCCTCCGACTCCTTGTAGATGAGCTCATCGTCATACAGGTCGTTGATGTCGCCGTCAAAGTCCTCCGTTTCGTCAGCTTCCACTTCTGACTCGTTGCTCTCCTTCAGCACCTGCTTGGGCACTGTTGGAACACACAAAGAGAAAAGCCCCCAAAAACGAGGAAACATAAATCACGCGACCGAGTCATCAGTGGGGATAGGGCACAAGAGGAGCAAAAAGATGGTGTAGAAGCAGAAGAAGTAGATGAAGGAACCCCAAGCACCGGGCATCAATCTTGCGCCTTGACGCGCGATGTGATGAGAAGCGCCAACAACAAAGGCGTGTCCTAAATCATTCTGAGTCTCAGTCTGTGTGTCGGGCCAGGAGCAAACGCCCCTTTGATTTTTCCCACGCTCTACACTGAGAAAATTGCATTTATTTTAAAGTATGTGAACTAAAGTCCGCAGATGGCACTTCCTCATGTCATTAAGGTCGGTACTAAATTAAACCAAGAATGAAATTACCACTATCTAAAGGATATGAAGGCCTTAAGTTGTTTTTAAAGTATTTTTTGAGTCTTCAAAGCTTTTGCTTTTACTTCTGTATCGGAAGTTTTGACAGTTTGAAATAACAGATGTAATTGTAAACAAATGTTCTCTCTCTACTACAAAAAAATTCATCCGCAGTCTACCGTAACTGCTTGTTTCTTTCAGTGTAGCTCTCACCCGCGCTCTACTTACCGCATGTGTAAACAACCTTGAGATACATCCGCGAGTTGGGCTGACACGGAGTGCCAAAGGTGTTCGCATCTGCAGCCAGGTTGCAACGCCTTCGACCATGGCAGATTTGCATCACGGTCTCTGTGGCAAACGACGCCAGGCACGCTATCGAGGGAGTAGAGTACAGTGAAAGAGTGTGTACAGTGATTGATGCAATTCAACATTTCAAGCGTTAACTTTAAAGGGCATAGACAGGGTCTAAATGGGGAGTGGTAATACTTACTTTCCTCTCTTACGCCCTGGGGTTGAGGACATTGAATGCTCTCGTATTCGGTGCGCCCAAAGCTGGCACTGTACACGGCTATTCTTGAGTACGGGTTGCACTCCAACTGTGCGACATCGTTATGGCAAGCCACCTTGCTGCGAAACTCATCTGTAAAAATTAAAAAAAGCAGAGAACAAAATGTCAATTTGGCTTCTCTGTTCCCTTTTGCGTTACACGCCCTCCCCCCTCGGCCCCTAAATGAGTCTGTTCATTAGCAAATGTTCAATCTTCTTCGATGTGGTTGCCTAGATAATGTCATACTTGCTCTGATTAAAGAGTAATCAATGATTCAGAACTTTGTAATTGAAAGTCACGAGCTACTCATTTTCTGGCGCATCATTTCGCCAACTTTGTCTTCGCATTCAAATAATCATTCGACAAAAGGGTGTAACTTTTTTTGTCGCTCCTATTCTCCTCTCTGTTCCTTTCCTCCCTCCTTTCTGTGCCCTTTACCCAAGCCGCTGTGCCGTGCTGCATGGAAACTTAATTTTGTATCGTCGATGTTTCTTCGAGTTACACAAAGCACGTTCAAATGTGATTGGACTGCTGCTGGGCTAGGTTCGAGGGCAAAAGTTGCCTAGTCCAAAAGTCTGCTACCTTCCAGCCCGCCCTTGTCGGCACACCCTAATAGCTAACGGACCAGTCAATGCCCGTTGTAGTGCTGATGCCTCCATTCCACCTGAATGCATTTTTGGAACGCACGAGAGCTCGCTAAACTTGCTCGCTGTCTGGCTGCTCTCGTTCGGTTCCTATTCCTGTTCCTATTTTTGATCCTAGTCCCAGCACCGTTTCCTAGTCGTCTGTCAGTTTTCCCCAGTGTTTGTTTGAGCAAAATATCGACGGCATGTTTACTCGAGGGCATCGACTGGCTCTAGGACTCAGACGAGCAGGTTCTGCCTTGCGTGTACATAGGTACACAGAGAGAAATCTTCGTGCTGAAGATAACTATAAAACACTATAGTTCCAAACTTGCATTTCTAACCACGAACTTTGATTATTCAACTTTAGTGAAAGTCCCAGTTCCGCTCTCTCCTATTTTACCTCCAGTTTTGTTTAGTGTAGGCGCCGACATGTTAAACCATCCGCAAAGCCCAACGTCCGCGTTCAACTCATTCGGCTGGACGTTTAAGTACCGAGAGAATGTTCAGTTTGGTTTTGCGTTGCTGCCATTGTTACGTATACGTTATATGCATGCATTACGTATACGTAACGTATATATAGTTTGGCTTGCAGCTAAGGGAATTTGTTAGCGATTTTTACGTGTCCCATTGTACGCCCAATAAATTCAAGCAAATTATACAAAACTTTCGAATTTCGGCATTCGCCATTCGACTTACATGGACGACATTTGTAGGCGACTTCAACGATTTTGCGACGCTTGGGACAGGGATCGCTGCTGATTGCATTGGAGCTGGCCGTGCTGCTGTGATAGCTGCTGGTACCGGATGAATCACCCACACCGCTGGCGCCCAGTCCATAGAATTGCGGAGAGCCGTGAAACTTGCAGTGCTTCTTCTTCTGGCAGGCCTCCACGACAGTCTGCAGCAGGGAGTACTGTCAACACGAGAGCATAGGTTCCAAGTTGTGGGCGGTGTGACGGTGTGACGGTGGGTGTGACATGGAAGGAAAGAAAAATCAGTTGCAATTTAGTTTTCAATTCGAATTTTTTTATTCTTTTTATTCTCGTTTTCTTTATTTCTTGCTTGCTTCTTTCTATTTTCTTCGACTGCCGCTGCTGCTGCTGCTTCTGCTGTGCTGGGTGTGCAAACAGAAGAAGCTGAAAAGTGAACGAGTTCAGGAACTGGGCGGAAATTGTAAACTTTTACAAATTGAAATAAAATATTTGCATTAAAAATGTAATTGAAGTGTTTCCCTATTTAGTTTGTGTTGTCGTTGATGTTGCAGTTGCCAGCTTTACATTGAATTTTGACTTTTTCCAGACTCTTTTCTTTAGAAACTATTTTGTGACATGATTTTTAATATGATATATAACGTAAGTAGCTGACGTTTGAGGAATTATTACACAAGTTTTTCTAAAAGCCTTTGACTTTAAGTAGTTTGGGTTTAGGCACGATTGGCAATCAGTTAGACAGACCGTATAAAAGGAGAGAAATGTTTTTCTATGGGTCAAAAATTAAGCCTTTCCAAGCCCTTAAAGCTTAGCCTCTTTATCAGTCTGGTGTGTATGTTCAAACCGGTTAAGTTAATTTCCCACATATGCAGCCAATCAAAGCTTTTTGCACTATTCATTACACATAGCAACAATATTTCGTAATTTTCAGCACTCTACCCATTACCGCTTGTACTACCAATCAGGGAGAACTGAAAACTGTATAATCACCTGTTTGCACTCACTGTAAAATACCAGCTCGTTAGCGTATAGAGAATTTGCGTAGTTATCTTATCGAGTTATCTAGAGGCTCTTAGTTAAGAGCAGACTGTTAATTCATTTGTTTTAGACATGTTTCAACATGATGCCTGTCAGGCATTCAATCAGAGTCCACATTGTTGCTAACGATGTGCATTTTTCACAGAATTATGTTAGAAGTTTCGTTTTGTTTACCGTGCTATTTAGTATGACAGACAGACAGGCGGACAGCAGACGAACAGAGATACCGGATAGTCAGACAGACGGACGGACAGAGCGACCATTTCTAGTTGGAGATGAAAATGGCGGATGACACACGAATGTTGCTGGCTGCTCGTAATCCACAGCGCGAATGTAAACTGTTTATTTTCAAGTTATTTTTCACTATCTTGTGTTGACAGCTCGTAGAGAAAAGGGACGAATGAACAGACAGACAGGCGGACGGACGGTTGGCTGACAGCAGGTTTAGATTTGTCGGCTTTGTCAGTCGGAGAACGAGTCCGTCACAAAATTTAATAACAACGGCAGCGACAACGCTGGTGACAACAACACAGAGCAGAAACCTATAACCTTTAACTGAAAAACACCCTGTACCTAAATTAGTATTATCAAGGCAGAACTCTTCACTCTGTAATGTGAAGTGTGGACTCTAGTTTAATAACTTCTTGTAGAAATAGAAGTGAAAAACCATAGACTAACTGACTCTACAAAAAATCAATTTAAATGAACTTCAACCACTACTACTACTACCTAGTTACTCTTCGATATTAGACAGTTCATTTGAATGCTCAAGTCCCAGATGACCCTTTCTGCTACTTAAAGTACAGGGCGCGACAACGAGCAGACAACAACAACTCGAACAATGGCGACAATAAAAATATAAGGGAGACAAAAACGATGCGAGAAATTATTTGCTGCGGTTGCCATTTTTAGCAAAGCGTCACGTTGACGGACAGAACGAAAGGGAGCAGTAGGGAGCGGAGTAGGGAGAGAAGTAGAAGAACTAGGGAGTGGGAGGACTGCTGTCAGCGGCCTAATGATACCCCATGGGACGTGAAGGAATCTTGGCCCAGAACACAGCGTGGGTCGCATTGACTTTGCCTTCGACTTTTCTCGGCTCCTTTTTTTTTGGCCTCTGCCAACTGACAAAAAAGGCAACTTTTGTTTGGTCCTTTGTCAGTTTCTTTGCTCACAGCGGTCCGCATATGTATCTATATAAATATGTGTGTGTGTGGCACTGGCAACTGCCACTTTTAACAAACATTAAAAACAAAATGAATTCAGCTGTCTTGTATTGTTTTCTACGTTGTTGAATTTTCAACAAATTTAAATTGATTTCATTCGCTGCGCATGAAATTTTGGGTTCAAAGGATGCCTTTCAAAATGTCGGCAAAGGGCAACTGAAATGTTTAATGAATTGGAAGCGTTATTTGGGAATTTCGGACAGAATACAGCACACATACCTACACTATCCCCGTAGTCCCAAAACTCGAATTTATAATGACAAAACTGACTTACACTCGGAGTTTACAGCGAATTCCACTCAGCTTCCCTACCTTTCTTTCTATATCTGTCTTTCTCGGCCTTTTCCTAATTGGCTAAATTCAAGGAAAACTGTCATAACCGTCTAAACATTTCGGGGCAACATTAAATGACAAAATATATGACATTTTTCTGGACATTTGCGCCACTGAGCCGATTTTAGTTGTAAATTAAAGCTCTTATTTATTCAGTATTGTGAAATATTTTATTTGTAGGCAGTCGCTTTGTTAGCCAAATATATTCATGTGCAGAATTTTGGGTAATTTAACGATTCGTAGAAATAAAAACAATTTGTCATGGAAAGTAATAGAAAACGCTGTGGTGAAGTGAATAGACTGTAAAAGGCCTTGTAGTTATTTGGAGGGTACTCCCTTTGCCCTTCTTTGGTAGTTAAATGATGTAATTCTTTTCACATTCCTACTAAATTTGGTTAGAATATTCGGAAATATTCACTATTTATTATATGTGAGTTTGGCTGAGATATCTCAAGTAGTTCTCAAGTTAAACTGTTTAAAAAATGTTTTTCTTTTTACTAAATTCTTCATCCAATGTAATCTGAAAGTTAACTTGGCTGTGTATAGTTTTTATGGCCACTGAGCTCCAAATATACACTGGTTAAACCATAGGACTATCCGTTGACACCAATGTATTCTTAATGCCTGTTTCCCAGCAGTCCTTATATACCTCTGCATTTGCTTATATACAGAGTCTACAACACGCTGCTAACTAAGTTATTCGGGTCTATTGATTCACTTGAATATTTTTAGCAGTCACTTGGAATTCAATTCAATTAATATTGTCAACACTTGCTTAATCTCCATGGTCACATTAATTTGGCACAGCTCGCAGCGTTAACATAACAAATGAAACGAGAGCCAGGCAAAGAAGAAAGAAAAACCTTTTCCTATAGGGAGTGGGAGGGGGTGGAGCAGTTGGCTTACCTGTAGAGCATTGGGCCACATGCAGTTCTCAGGCGAAGAAGAGGATGAAGAGGAGGAGGCGCTGTCAACAGACTGAGCATCGTCTGCTGTAGCTTCGGTTCCAGTTGAGCTGGTACTCGTGCCAGCGGCGCCACCTGGCGTGGGCACCTCCATGGCAATGGCATAGCCACCGTTCACATAGCGATTGGCGGGCACTTTCTGTGTGCTGGAACCAAAAATGGAGCCTCGTAGTAAATGCTTTGCTTTGCCGCGGATCTCGGGCCTCACGGTGCCGGTGATGGGGCAGAGCTCCTCTATGCTGTAGCCATCTAAACATAAAGCACAAAACGGCAGACGTGTCAGGAATAAATAGTATTCCAGAGAGGGAGTGAAAGGCAAGTGGGTAGTGGGACTCACCTTTAGCCACGAACTTGTTGTACTGGGCAAATTCAATTGAGATGCTGGTGCCGCGCGGGCAAGCAATTACCACCTGATCCGTATCACAGGCCGCTTTCTGATATGTGCGCAGTGTGGCCGATAAAAGCGCTACGCGTTGTACGTGCAACGTGCAACATTTAAGTATTTTCACGCGGGGTTTTTCCAACGAGTCACCAGAGGGGAAAAGTAGACGTACATGCAAAGAAAAAGCAGAGAAAATTGCATTTAAAAATTAATTATTAATTATACACTTGATGTTAAGCTAGTAAACATTTTGCTAAACATTAGTAGAATTTTTTGAAGTGAAGCTGAAAACATATTCGCAAGAAAACCCAAAGAAATGTTAAAAGCTAAAACTTTTCTCACTAGGAGTGTATGAGGTAAGCATTAAAATAGGCGTGGCAGACTGTGCATAGTGTACATTAAGTGTGTGGTATTGAATTTGCTATAAAAGTTAAAGGTATACCCACCTGACTTAACGTTTAAAACAGATCAGATCTCTATTAAAAATTTTCTAATCATTTACACAAAGGTTCATAGCAAATTTTATATTCTTTCCAGTGACTTGGCATGACTTTGTAATACATCTATCAAGTCTATAATTTACTTCATGCTTCCCTTAATTGATTTCGCTTTAAATTTGCAGCGACTTTAATAATCACACATGTCAAACTCGTTCCCATTGTGCACAGCTCAATACAATTTATTTATGGTCTCGTTGCCACAATTGCTGGCGAGACGCTAGCGAGTCGTAAACGAGCTGCAACTTCCATTCTTTATGAAAAACAAAGAACTAAATTGAAAATGACAGGACGCTGTCTTTGCACAATGCCTTCGTAGAAAACGCTGAGAGTTCCGCTGGGAGTTAAAAGCCGTTAAAGAGGGGGAAAGGGGGGAAAACAAAGGCAGTTCACGTGGAGAACACTCAGCTGAACAAACAAGTAGGCACATTACAACCGAGCTTACGCGACATTAAAAGACTCTGTAGAAATTACTTGCCAAATTCTAGCTCACCAAATTTTTTAAACTTTTGGTAGGTTTTCAAAAAAGGTTTTCCACTACTGCCCATAAATTCCTCCTGCCCAAATTGCACAGCTATTTTCTTGTCAACCTGTAACCCCCCTTTTGTACCCTTCAAGTGCAGGGCTGCAAATTGCCGACACACCGTCAGCAGAGGGCAGATTGTAGCATGGCTCTTACTACAGGTAGCAAAAACAAACTTTGTGGCTTCGTCACGCTGCAAAATGCCGACAAGCTCTATAGAATTTTGTTCCCCATTGGGCAGGGGGCGTGGGCAATATCTAGCTGTTGGGCGTGGCTGTGGCATGCCGTCAGAAATGCGCTTCCGCACTTCAAACAAGGCGCGAAGTGCACATTTTTAGCGAGTCAGTGCTCGAAAAACGGAGGAGTAGCCTCTCCAGGGACTTGGACTTCCTGGCTAAAAATTATACAAACAATTTTCATTCTTGGCAAAATACTTGAGTTCGTTCACAGCTGTGGCTTATAGTCCTTGGGTCTTGGCAAACGATTACTGCTAGAGGATATGCTCCATTTCAGCAGCAGCAACAAGGGAATTGTTGTGTTCGGCTCTGGATTCAGGAAATGTTTCAGGACAGACAACGAACCCAAAGCGATCCAAGTTTTTTTTTGGCATAAGTTAGTGCTTGAAGATGGACAGGAAAATTGCAGAAAGCAGCACAAGAAACCTCAGGTGAATGTGGGCTTTGAAGGGGCCTAGTAACTAGTTTATAATCCGAACCTTAAGTCCCTATGAAGACAGAATCGCCAAGTGTTCAAATTAGATACTAAGAAGTTTCCTTAAAACTCAGAAACTAATTCATTTATCCAACCGTATTAGAATCGTTCCGAGTTGAGGTCACTCAAGAAGACTTTAAGATAGAAGAGCTCAAATAAGCAGCAAAACAAGTCCAAACGAAGTTGCTACTCAAAACTCGTTCTATATTAAAATAAGGTTCGTGAACTAGTTCAAAGAACAGACAAAAATGCCAACAAAATGACGTACGCTCTCAACAAGCTTCTATTATTTGTGGGAATATCATATATAATGATGCAAAAACTAATTGAGCCCGCCCATCTATCAAGCGAGCAATTTAAATGACGTCACGAAGGAGGGGAGGAGAGGGAGGACAGTACACGGTCTCTGAGGGGAGTTAAAGTGGAACATGGAATATAATTTGGCTGCCACCGAATAATACTCGGTCTGCATTATATTCCTAATGAGTTTTGGGGGCGAACTGGGTGGTAAGGCCAGGGAGAAGAAGGGCAGGGAGGGAGGACCAGCGAATTGGTTTTGTTTTTGACGACTGCCGAGGGCGGGGGCGTGACAGCCAAACAAGAGCTAGGGAAGGGGGTGGTAGCAGGGCAACACTAGGAGGTAGCGAAGCGGTGACTGAGATTGAGGATATTGCAGCCCAAAATGCGGGCAACCGACTGATTTATATTGCAAGCCATAAATTATAACTAAATGGTGCGTTTTGCGCTTCTGGCCACACGGACAAACACAGACAAGCGGACAACACAGCTCTCAACTCGTAATTATTTCTGCATATATACATATATATTTATATATATATCTTTATATAAACGTCTATGGCCAGCGATTGTGGCATGAGAGTAATCAACGGAGCAACGACCATTGGCCATCGGAAATTGGCCCATAGCCAGCAGCCAAATTCCAAATGGCAGGTTACCGCCCACTAACAATAAATTTCCCGACAATAGTTTGCCTATCCTACAGATGAACTGACCAGATACGACTGCGATATCAAAAGAATTCTGTGAGTGCTGTCAGTGCAAAAGTCTCGCAACTCTGCAAATAATCAGTTGTTGGTTTTGTCAAGTAAAATATAGATTTTTATTATAATTTATTCATAATTTATAATTAATAGGCCTAGGGGCAAATCTTAAACAGCGAAAAGGCAAAAGATTTGCTTGAAAGAGAGTAAGAATATTTAACTTAGAGGGCCTTCTATAGAGTCATAATTTAATGAGAGTTTTTATTAAGACTTTTAGATAAGAATTTAATGTAATCGACAAGAGTTGTTCAGCCTGTTAATAGATGATAATTAAACTTTCTTTGGTCACTTCAAGTCTCACAACTCTGCAAATAATCAGTTGTTGGTTTTGTAAAATAAAATATAGATTTTTATTATAATTTATGCATAATTTATAATTAATAGGCCTAGGGGCAAGATTTCCATGAAAGAGAGTAAGTATATTTTATTTAAATGGGCTTCAATAGAGTCATAATTTAATGCGGTTTCCCATTAAGACTTTAATTTGATAATTTTTATGATAATTACACTTCCTTTGGTCACTTCAAGTTCACAATTCCATTAAAAAAAGCTACCAACTCAAAACACAGTCTGTGAGTTAAGTAAACACCTCAACAAACTCCACCAACCAACAAATTGAACTACTTACAATTTCTTTTTAAATTAGCTACACTTATTGCCACTTTTAACAAGATGAAGCTACTTTCGCTAGACCTGCACAGCAGCTAACACGCGTCCGCAAATAATCGTAAATAATCAAGTCATGTTTAGTGTCCATTTCGTGAGTTTGAATAAAAATAAATTAATTTAATTTATTTATACTTTTAGTTTGCCTGCAATTGCGCTTTTCTCCCCCTCCATCCCCCAATACATTGAGAAAGCCAAGAGCAGCTCAGGGACTGTTCAGCAGCGCCATCTGGCGGTACATAAAATTAATTGTTATGACTTTACAGCTGGAAAGGAACTCGACTTTGGACTGCGCTGGAGTGCTCTGGTCTAGGGGATGTGAAACTTTCAAATGCTTCCGTTATAGTCCTTGAGTCAATGTGTTGCCGGACGGACGGACGGAAGCGAAAGTCTAAAGTCTCGTGAAGTTTTTATTGGTGCCATTTGAGTTCAGCAATCGAATCACTTTCGTATGGAATGAAACCAAATAAAAGTTCGCTTTGCCCTCTGCCAATAAAATCCGGAATCGCTTCCCGTTCCAGTCTCAAGGCCCTGCCCCTTACCGCCTAAAACTTTACCTTTTAAAGTGAAAACATTTCCAGCGGGTTTGTTTAAAAAGCACAAAAAAAAAACGAAGAGCAGAAAAAACCGAACACACAAACAATAAAAATCACACAAAAGTCCCTTTGACCTTGCGGTCTGCCTCAGCAGTGTACACTGTACACTGTACGGTGTATGGTGTACGGTGTACAGTGAATACTCTGCGCATGGATGATGCCACAGTTTTGCAAACTTTTTTATTTGATTTGAAATTGAAAGCGGTCCAGACAAATGCAGGCAACGTGGTAAGCGGTGTGAGGCAGTAGGGCCAGAAATTTCCTTGCTTCCTTTTCGGGAGGGTTGACGGAAAACTGACGGGCATGAAATTTGCTTGAAGCTGCCAAAGTTGTTAAGTCCTTCGACTGTGTGTGTGTGTTTGTGTGTGTTATCCGCATGTGCACCGCATCGTTTTACATACTTATGAATAATTTAAATGTATGAACTCCCCTCGAGCAGCAGCAGCAGCCTCTCATACCCTCCCCCTCTCATCACCCAATCACTTTCTTGCCGCAAAATAAGACAACAATTGAATATTTATATTGATGCCTCAGCCCAGCAATGTCATCAGGCTCAAAGGCAAATCCGGCAGCGTAAACAAAACTCTTTTATAAAACACAGATTCAAATTCCAATACAAATTTCTATTCAAATTCTAATTCGAATTCAAATCTGTATTTGTGTTCAATTAAATGTAAAGCCCATGAGGGTGTCATCTCAAATGAAACTGTTCCTAACTGGGTCAACAGTCCCCTTTCGCTTATGTACAACAAGCATTGAATTGTATCTATCAATTATGTAATGATTCATTCATCATGCTATGCAACCTGTGATTAATCACTTTTACCCCGAAGTGAAGCTGCCCATAAGCTGCACTTCGTTTGGGAGTTGCAAGTTCAGTTTACAATGCATCAACAAAGTCAACACTACAATTGAGACAACGTGGCGTATGCGTGATTTGTAGTCATTCGTGTTGGAGCAACGTGGTATGATGTGCTAGTGGGAACTGTTGGTTTTTTGTTGGGTAGAGTCTACACTCGATTGATGGCTTGTTTCTGAACGTCTGAGTTCAGTAAATGCATTTAAAAAGGTTACTTACAAATACTTAAAATTAAAAAATTTATTAAATTCTTCAGAATTTTTTTAAATATTTTTTTATACTCTCTACTTTATTTCTTAAACAATTGCAATACAGTTTCAAATTATTTCATAATTCAGGCACCTAAAAGTATGCAACATTTTAATAACTACCTACACTAAATTGTTTTAATGGATATCTAACAAACTGTAACTCAGCAACTTGTGAGTGTGGGTGAGAATATGAATAGTGGGAGTGTGAGTCAACCCATACAAACACAGTTTTGCCCACTTCCGATATCTCCTCGGGCACAGAGGCACTACGCTCGCTTAACCCCAATTTAGTTGTCACAACTATTTGGGCTTCGTATTGGCTTCCGCAGCAGGAATCAACGAGTCAAGACTGTCAATAGCCGATGTAGGAAGGAAGGGAGGAAGAGAAAGCGTACAAACTCTCTAGTAGCCAAGTCTCAAAGCCGGATTGAATAAACCAACAACAAAAAGCAGAGCAAGAAAGCAAAACTGTCAACGGGAGTTTGCCGAGTCAATGGCCCAGAAGAAATTGATTTGTTTTGATTTATTCCAATATATACACTATATAGAGATGTATACACATTTCTGTAGAACTCGTGTCTTGCCTTGCTTCCTGACCCTTGACCCCAACTTTTCGCACTTGCCGCTTTGATGTTGTCCTTGTCCTTCTTCCACTCCTTCTACTACTTTTCCGTTGTCGATGCTCATGCAAAATTCCCTTGATTTCTTTTGGGTTTTCTGCCCCAACCAAGAACCATATTTTATTGTCCCATTTAACTCGCTTAATAAATGGGAATTTGCCACTGTCGATGCTGCTCAAACTTGGTAAGGAGAAAGGAGCAAGGAGCACAGCGAAAGGCGCTCGAATACCCGCTGGCCAAATTGCCATTTGTCCTTTGCTCCCGCAATCTATAAAACCTGATATGTATCTGATATGCCTGGCGCCCACTCAATTCGTCGTCTGTCCAAATAAATCTAATTAAATGAAATTTAATATTTCCCCCCATCGAACATAACCAAACAATATCGATTTCAAGACCATAAAAGAGCACAAATCTCATGTCATAACTGTCGCTCAAATGACTCAAATATTTGACAGCAAACATAACAGCTAAAGCTTCAGTTTTATGCTCGTATCAAATTCGATTTAAGTCTAGAAAAAACTGCTATCTGTAGGATCATTTCAGGGCTCTAAGTATGAGCCTTTAAGACTTTTCCACTTTTCCTACAACAATCGGTTAAATTTCTATATTTTTAAGAACAAATCTGTAACCCTTTTAAGGCACTGCTTTGTAGAAAATAATAAATTTTTCCACACATAATTCTCCCCTACATGATTTATGATTTGGACAACCTAATAATCACCTAGAAAAACTCTTCCGAATGCAATGCTTCTTTGTGATAAGTATATCATTATGTTAGAGCAAATAGTACAGAGGACATAAGTATAAACCAAGGAGGAATAAGGGGCCAAGGGGACTGGGAGATGGACTTCATAGCGGAAATAAGTCATTCATAAAGTGCAAACAATACAAAAGTGAAAAGAATAAAAGTGTACTGCAAAATGTAGACATAATATAATTCTCGACTGTGTTTTTTTTTTATGCTGACTCTTTGGGTTCTGTGGAAAATGCTGTAGAAAGGATGAAGGATTCGGCAGTTTTTGTAGTGGACTCCGGGCTCCTAATCCTGAGGAAACAAAAGTTTATGACATTTTACGAGCTTTTTTAATACTTTGTGAAAACTTGTGCACATTTCCATCCGTCGGTTTGTCCCACTGTACATGTGTCCGTCTGACTGTCTCACTGCCTTTCCGTCCGTCCGTCCGTTCGTCCGTCGATTCGTCCATGCGCAGCTTATCCATCTTTAAGCCTTGCAACTCGGCGGAAACAAAAACAGAATTTATGAACGTGTTTTGTCATGTATGGATGGCTGCCTGGACATTTGCGAGTCCTGAGGGGGAAAGTAAGTGACACACACACAAACACACTCGCACACATACTCAGATAACTTGGTTTGTTGTCAAACGAGTGTAGATTTTGTGCCACATTTGGAGGCACATGCGTCGCGTTAAAAACTTTTCTGTTTGTCTACACATCAGCGACAAGTGGCCTAGCCCAAGAAAAAGCAGTGGGTGTTTAAGGGTAGTCATGGGTTGGGGACTGGAGTGGAACCTGCCTCAATCTTGAGGCATGCAACATTACTTTGCGTAATTGAGAGCATAAATTTTATGAGCTCGCGTTCTTTTACTCATATCTGATGGGCTATGAAATATTTTGTATGCATTAAAGACATTAAATAAAGCAGAGAAAAGCAGAGACAAACAGGGAAAGGAGGAGGTGAAGTAGGAGGTGAGGCAAATTCTCAAGTCTGTGGAAATGTTGTGAATACACTCAGTAAACACTCGTTTTGGGCATGTGAAATGTGAATAGATTTAAGGGCCTTGGGGAAAATGACAGTTGTACGCATTTGTGCCACAATCAGTGGCAGAAGTGAGAAGTGAGCAGAGAACATGTTGTAACATGTCGTGCTTGTACCGAGGGTTAAGATTCATATTTACATACAGAGTTTGGAGTTTATTGTTGTGGCCAGTTAATCATTTCCGCACATTATCCTCTTATGACCATAACAACAATTTGGCCCAAAACGCCAGCTTAACTACCACGAAAGGTGCTGTCATGCGACAGTAAAAGACCCTGTACTCATACCCCAGATAAGACACATACAAAGTTGCGTGCTCGTGATGACTTCAGAGTTCTCTAAGGGGCATAAAATTCCTTAGAACTCGTTTGTTATCAAATTTTTCGCAAAGTTTTATAGTATTGTTTAAATTGTATGTAAGAACAATAAAAATTATGGCTTCCTTTAATACGCAGACTTAGATTAATCGCGGCATAGACTCTGAAATTGTTTTAGCTGCTTAACATATAAAAAAATGTATCATCCAAATTTTATCACATGTTCAGAATATTTTGCAAGCTTAATAAATAATATAAATCAGTACATAGTTGTTAAATTTCTTTAGTATTTGAGTTTACTATTAATCAATGAAAATATAGACAGTATGTGTTCAGCGTATTTCTTTAAGCAACCGTAGTTTTTATGATTTACTCGTCGTATACTTAATGTTCTT
This sequence comes from Drosophila acutilabella, assembly GCA_035046005.1. NCBI lineage: Eukaryota > Metazoa > Arthropoda > Insecta > Diptera > Drosophilidae > Drosophila > Drosophila acutilabella. Next base: position 1,320,491 of record JAWNOK010000003.1, read on the forward strand.
AAGTTGATGAAGAGTAGTCAGGTTTTACTGGGTTTTTAACTATATCTAACGGTGTCAGATGTAGTGATGTCTTATGAGTAGATGTTTCCATGAAATATTTTATTAAGTTTTAAAACTAATTTAGTTAAGTATTTAAGTAATATGATTTTTTATTTGCCAGAGGTGCAAGCTAAGTTTCTTAAGTTTAATAGCTTTATATCTAAATTATCTGCTTGATTCGATCATCAAAAACCCAAGCTAAAATCGTGAATTTAATGGACTTCTATCAGAAATTTAGTACTAGTACTAGTATTAATAATACTAGCACTTAACTTGTAATATACTCGTTGTATACTAAACGACTTCATAACTTTTTAAATGTATCCCTCTCTTTTATAGTTTCTTCCAGTTAAATGTTAAGTTAAGTAACTTCCTTTCAGTTAATCAACTACAGGGCTCCGTTAGCAGCTGGCAAAGTCCCTGAACTCGTATGCTTACCCAAGGGATCAATCCGGAATATGACTTCGCCTTCGGCACGAGCCGCAGTCAGTGCGCAGAGGAACGTGAACGAGAGAATCAAACACTTGGTCTGCGTATAATCCATTATCCTGGCAGCAGGACTAGCAGAACTACCAGCACCAGAGCTACCGGCAGCATTACTGGTCGCCAGCATTACAGGCATTCCTCAGCTGAGCTGCTGCACCACCGGCTGCACCAACAGCTGCACCACTTGCCGCCGCTTGCAACGATCGTAGCTCGCATGGACTTTTGTTTAATTGCGTTGAACACAAATGTGCTTTTTTATGAACTATTTTTGCAGTTTTTCCTGTTATTTGCTTTCACTTCAAAATGAATGTCGATTTGCAATTTGTGCTGCCGCTGGCGTTGTCCTTGCGTCCTGTTTGTTGTCCTTTCGTTTGATTTCACTTTTCCATTTTGTTTCAATTCTTTCGATTTTTTTTTTAAATATTTTTTTCAATTGGTTTTTTAGCACTTTGCCTTCTTCAATTTTTGACTACACTTTTTGGACCATAGAATTTTATTTTTCCTTTATTTTTTTACTGCCCGGAAGTGCACGAATTTCACAATTTTCAGTTGCGGCACGAAAAAGGATTCTGCATTTATTATCAATATTCGTGTGGGGCACACCACATTCAGATCAATAAAAGGCAACAACCACACACACACACAGCGTAAAAACCTCAGGCGAACCACCCAACAGCCAGCACAGGTCTGATTGTTATGAAGGTAATCAAATTGAAGCCACACACTTTTCCCCTAGTTAAGCCCTGTATTGGTGGGAGAGTAGGGAGTCTACACAGTTGTGGAGGCAAGCCCAGGAAGTCATGTCTTAAAGGCTTAAAGAGCTAGGGACAGCAAGCTTGTTTAAGATACATTTTACTAGTAATCAGGCCATGATTTTTAAGAAACTTTACTTGCTCTTGCATCTACTTAGTGTCAGTAAAGTTTATAAAATAGAAGCTTACTTAAAACTAGAGTCTTAAGCCAAATTTAAACTATTTTATGAATCAATTTCTACTTGTAAGTTATTCATAAAACAGTTTAAAGCAATATATTATCATTATATATTGCTGTGGATGCAAAGCGCTATTTATTGCCGTATACTTTCTTCAAGAGCTTTCAATACTTTATTTATTTATTTGGGGGTTAGAATTACTGACACCCCTTTAAAAAAAATTATACAAATTTAACTTAAGGTAAAGCTTATAAGAATAAACCACTCAAAGTTAATGAAGATAAAGATTCTCAAGCCTGCGGCATGTCTGTATTTACCACAAAAAGACTACAGGGCCTACCACTGTCGGTATGTCTACCCGTTACCCCATTTTGCCAGGAAGCGGGAGGGGCAGTGAAATTGGGGACTTATTTGGAGTGCGAATTGAATCGATGCACCTGCCATTTCGACGATAACGACAACAGCTGCCGCAGGGGCACTGTATGTGCCACGCCCACTGCCACCCCACGACGCACTATGCGCTGTTCATAAAGGACAACAGCGTGTAGGTATCTGTGTATGTGTGTTTACTCATACATATGCAAACAGCAGTGTGAACAACGCAGAAAAGCGAGTGCCAAAAAAAATGCTGACAAAATGGCTGCGATAACTGCAATTTTTCGCGCATTTAAATTTAAATTTAAATTCTGTTCCATTTTTTCTAGTCACTTGATTGGCTACAATTGTCCAGGGTTGCAACGTGTCGTGTGGCATGCCACAACTCTAATTGCAGTCGCATTAACCAGCAAAACGAGTGGAAGTACTTGAAATTAGAATGGATTGTATTTTAACTAGTAGCAAATATGTCGGATCACTTGCGATTTAATTTCTATTCTCATCCATCATGTGGCATGCGGCATGCGGCATGCGGCGTGTGCCAAGTGCCTCGTGTGGCGCCCCAATTATGTAATTCCGCCGGCAAAACACACACAGCGAGCGGAGAGCTGAACTTTTAATTAAAAATTTGTGTTTGACGAGCTGGGAAAAGCGAGAGAAAATCGGGAAAGCGGAAAAGTTGTCATTGCTCTCTGTATTATCTCCATGTCGTACAACTTGTCGTACATCAGTTCAAACTGAATGCTGACATTCTAAATTAGAAAACAAGCAGCGGGGTGGTTAGACAACCCGACTGTGGAGAGCCCTGTACATAAGTCTCTGACTGCCACGCACATTTGCTCTCCTGACCCACTTAGCATACCCTCCACACCTACAGGGTCTGCGCAAATCAGCGCAGATTTAATTTCAGTTATCGCAATCAAGTGTTTAATGAATGCTCCCAATTCGCGGTCCTGCCCTTCGAAAACCGTGTCAAGTACTCCCACTACTCACCCTTCCCTCCCACTTCACCTCTCTGATTTCCTGCTTGAACCGCACTTGAGGGGGTTGACATTTTACCAATTTGGTTATCTGATTACCACGCAGGGCATACAAATCAAATTGATATGCAAATATGTGGAAATTGCAGATTGCGTTTCATTAAGCAACTGTTCCAAGCGATTCGCATTTAATTGCAGCCCTAGTTACATGTATCTGTATCCGTAAGATACAAGTGGGTTAACTTAATCCCTTCTTAGTGCTGGCAATACAGTGTGGACTTGTAAACACCCTTTGTTTTAATTAACTTAAAGGACGAAGAACTACTTAACAGAAAAAAGTAAAATAAATATTAGAGAATTTAAATAATGATAGCAAATAAATCATTATAATAAAAGAAAAACAAAACTATAATTAAATGTTTAAAAAATTAAAAAAAAAAATATTTTGTTAATTACAATGGCAAATAAATTATTTATTTATATAACACTAACTTAGATTTATTAAAAATGGTTAAGTTAAATAAAATTAAATTATTAATAATACAAGTAATTAATAATAATACTAAGCTTATTATGGAAAATTATTTAATCATAAAATGATAATAAATTTAATATAAATTCATTAGTAAAAACTTAATTATTAACTGGAACAGTTTCAGCTAAACAATCGGTATTAATCTATGATTAGCTTCTCAAATTTCTAAACAATGACAATAAAATAAGCTTTTACGGTAAACTGTAATTAAAAAATACTAATAAGTATTATAAACACTTAATAGTAATAATCAAACAAAACATTTAAAATTAGGTCACGCCTAAAAACTTGTTAACAAAGAGTTTTGTTATGTAAAATTAATAAATTCTAAATCGTTTACAGCTATTTGTTCTACACTCAATAATTAGTTAAATTCCTAACTGCACACCGCTTTAATATTTATAATAAATTAGTAAAATATTAGTATAATTATAAAGCTTTGTGCTCAGAGACAAATCAACTTCTTTCGCTAGATTAACTTTCTCTCACTCAAGTGTTGAGTTGGCAGCTGGTTGCAAGTGTTTTTGGCATTAGTTTAGATCTGTTATTCAATTACTATGCCAAAAAAGTAGTCAGTGGAGACGAGAGAAAGAGAGAGAGAGAGAGAGAGAGTGAGAAACTTGAGCATTATTCGCGTGCTTTGACATTTGATTAATGATGCGATTCAAGTCAACATTTTTCTCCTCCACTTCAGAGTTACGAGTGTACAGCGCTGTGTGTGTGTGTAAGTGTATGTATGTGTATGTGTAAGTGGGTGTATGTATGGGCGTGTGTGGGTGTCTTACACTGTGTCTGTGTTATTCTTTCGTTGTCATTTGGGACAATGGCAAATGAGAGCGAGGTGATCACAGCGCAAAACTGGCGACAAAATTGAAATAAAGCGACGCATGCCATGAGAATTTCCAGAGTAAGCGACCAAACTACTAAATGACTAAACGACAGACACTCTGAAAGTCCATGCCACTCCACAGTCTGTGGCAATGCGGCACGTGGCGTGTGGCAATGTAGCACGCACGTGGCACACAGCCCACAAACCCGGCTTATCACAGACTTGTAACGAACACATGAAGTGAGCAGCAGACTGGAGGCGTACTCTGCCTACGGGGCCGACTAGAGCTCAGGGAAAATGGGGTGGGTTCTTTGCCACCTAGTGAGCTGCTGTGCCACATAACCAAAAATATAGACAGAGTTGAATAAAGGGACCAGGAAATAAGGATGATAACCATAAGGGTACAGCACAACGGCAGGAATGAAAATCTTTGAGGAAGGACTGAGATGTAAATGTCCTTCTTCTTGACCCTCCCAACCTGTAAAGACGTTAAGCTATATATCTTTACCCATAAAATCTATGGAACAATATTTACATCAGGTGCCCATTATACATGATATTTAATTCATAATTATTCAGGGAATTCACAATTTAAAGTAAACCATACGTTGGTTATAAAGATCATTTTAAAATAAGCTGTCTTTACAAATTCACAATGAGATCAGCTTGTTATTTATAATACGATTTTAAAAGAAGAAAAGCGAACAAACATACGGACTATAAACTTTATCGCAAAAAATGCGCTACGATGTATGTTTGCTTTTGGTTTGTCTTGGCATGGTATATCTTTACTTTTAAATAATTTTAACTAGTTGTCATATACTCAATCATTTTAACTCACTCAGTTTGTTTTGTTCTTACATATGTTGATACAGCTGACAATTCTCCATAGTAGTCGACAGGCCTGAAGACGACGATGCACTGTTTGAACTTCAAATGGATTAGAAAATTTATATATAACAACTAATATTCATATTATACATACCATACCAAAATTTTATCTTCTTACTTACTTATAAAATTAAATTTAATTATTTAAATCGATAGGAATTTATTACTATTCTTTGCAATTGAAATTAATCTTTCTTTTTAAATACTTTCAAAAATTCATATATACGAAGGGAACATTGGCTTTGATTTAATTTGCTCATAGACGAACAAAAAGGGTCATGATGCTGACCAAATTAATAAATTTTATGATACATATTACATTTGATTGCCTTGATCGCGTTAGGTTCTTGCGACGGCCGAATTCACCAAAGAAAAGTGAAGAAAATATTGAGGAAAACTACAAACGATTTATTCCATGCTCCGCGCAACTATGTTAGCGCTGGCAGCAGGCTTTCAAACAAACGAACGGCGTTGTCACTCTTGCGTCGCCAGCACGCCGTCAGCACTATCCGCAACAGGGTTGCTCCAGCGATCAAGCACTACGAGTCCAAAACAGGTTCTTATGTGCGGTCTACGTGCGCCTCCAACGATGTGTACAGCGTCGTTAGCAGCGTGCCCGAGGCCCGCAAACAATGTTCGCACACACTGCGGAGTCAACAAGATGATATTTCCGATACGCGCCGTAGTGGCATCAAACATGTGCCCTTAGCACCTTTTTCGTATCTTCTTCCAGGGAAAAACAGTCCAAAACTACACGAAAAGACTCTTATAAGCCACAAGCCTATCAGTGTAAAAACACATACCTTATTTTGGCGATGGGCCTTGATGAAATCACTAAATAAGTGCACTTAGGCACGACGCACAATTATTTCGCACTATTAGTGCAGTAAAATAAAACAAATTTATGAAAATATGCTCGATGGCGCAAAATTAATTTTCCACTTAAACACTTGTGACTGGTTTGGTTAATGGTCAAGCAGGAAATAGGCCGATCGAGGAAGTCGACAACTTCTTGAAATATCGCATACCCCAAAGGTGATCTGCAAGCATTATCGATTGATCGCATACATGGTTGAGTCCTGCCATCGATCGATAGTTAACAGTGCGTTAACATAACAGCTGTTGCTATCGTGAAACAGTCGCGTCCAAAATAATTGCATACAAAAAAATAAATGTTGTGTTGCATACGTTAGGGCGCACCCCTACACCACAGGTTTAATCTTAGTCTGGACGACAAAGATAAAAGCTGAAAAAGGGTGATACATGAATTACCAGAGGTCTTTAGCGTGAAATGTCCCTAATTCTTTACCTTCTAAGTCTTCTAAAAGATATAGTGAATTTCCTAACTTCTTTTTGATACGAACTTCTATACCAACAGGTGCTAACTTTGCATTAAAATTTGCTGCTGCGTTGCTTAGGGCAAAATTTCGTTTAATAACTTGTTGGCCAATCTTAAATGAACGAGGCCTCGCTCGCAAATTATATGTTTGCTTATTTTTCTCATATGCTTTAGTGAGATGTTTTCCAATATTAGATCGAATCTTATGAAATTCGTCGGTCCTATCCAATCGTTCAGTGCCATCACTGAGTATTTTAAGATTTCGCAGTAGTTTGTAATCATTACCATGCGTTATCATATGTTGTCCAAACACTATAAAGTATGGCGACATTCCTACGGATTGATGAATAAAATTTCTCAGTGCCGAATTGATACTGGGTAAGTAAATATCCCATAAGCGTTGATCGCTTCGAACGTAGGCTCTTAAAGAAGCGTTTATGGAGCGATTAACTCTCTCTGCTGCATTGGACTGAGGGGCATATGCACCGGTACAAATGTGTTGAATACCATGCTTGGAAATGAAATTAGCAAACTCATGGCTTTTAAATTGAGTGCCATTGTCACTAACAACGATTTCCGGTACTCCAAAGCATGAAAATATTTCATCCCTTAAGTAATTTATTACAATCTGTGAGGTGAATTTCTTGACCGCCTTGAGAAAAGTAAACTTAGAAAAATGGTCGAGTATGATGAAAATTCCAACATTGCCTTTCTTAGTTCGAGGAAAAGGACCAATGAAATCTACATATATTCTTTGAAACGGTCTTTCACTTGTTACTTGGCTTCCTATTAGGGGTTTTAACGCACATGTGGGATATTTTGTTGTCCTACAAGTATTACAAGAACTTATGTAATTTCGCACATCGACAACCATTTTTGGCCAGAAAAACCTTCGTCTTATTCGCTCTAGGCATTTGGCGGTACCACAATGACTAGAGGTCGGCTGATCGTGAGCGGCTTTGATGACTGACATGCGTAGTTCGTCTGGAACTAACAACTTCCAACAGTCATCAGAGTCTTTTGTAAACATACAACGTCGATAGATAAATTTATCAATTACACGAAAATCAGGTAAATCCGCTGACTTGTAACTCTCTCTAAGCTTACAATAATCAGTGGATTGAAACGCATCAGAATCTAAGTCAATTTCAGGGAACAATTCAACATCCAGTTCGGCAATTTCTTCTACGTCTTCAAACGACCTTGAAAGCGCGTCGGCAACGACGTTTTCACTTCCTTTTCGGTGCTCGATACTAAAGGAAAACCCTTGCAACTTAATTGCCCATCGTGCCAATCTTCCACTCAGGTCCGACTGATTCATTAGCCAGCGCAAACTAGCATGATCAGTTACGACTTTAAAGGTCTGTCCTTCAATATACATTCTGAATTTCTTAATAGCTAGAACGACTGCTAAGCATTCGAGCTCAGTTACTGTGTAATTGCGTTGTGCTTTGTTTAGTTTTTTAGACATATACGCAATAGGCCTCTCACATCCTGAATCATCAGCTTGAGCCAACACTGCTCCAACGCCGCATAAGGAAGCATCGCACTGAATCACGAATGGCTTTTCATAATTGGGATGGATAAGAAAGGGAGCAGAGCATAACCTACGCTTAATTTCTTCGAAAGCAGATTGTGCCGAATCATTCCATTCATACGATTTGCCTCGTAATAATTCTGTAAGAGGGAATATAACTGAAGAATACTGGGATATGAATCTTTGGTACCATCCCGTCATGCCTAGAAATCGTCTCAACTGCTTTCGCGTCTTTGGAACTGGAAAGTCATTCACAGCTTGAATTTTGTTAGCGTTGATTTGGAGTGTACCTTCTCCTACAATATATCCCAAATAATCGACTTTACTTAGCCCAAACTGACTTTTGCTTACATTAATTGTCAGTCCTGCTTTGCGCAATTGAGTAGAAACTGTTGCAAGGTGTTGTAAATGATCTTCAAAATTAGCTGACATTACCAATAGATCATCAAGATATACGAAAACGTGTGATTTTAGTTGATATGGAATGACCTGATCCATCAATCTACACATGGTCTGAGGCGCATTGGTCAACCCAAATGGCATTCGCCTAAATTGATATAATGGTCGGTTGGGAATTGTGAAAGCGGTTTTGTGACGAGATTCTGCATCTAACCTAATTTGCCAAAAAGCGTCTTTTAGATCAATTTTTGAAATGCAATGCACGGAGGGAAGACGACTTAACAAGCCATCTTGAAAGTATTGAAAGGTATCTTATAATATGAGAATTGAAATTTATTATTCTTCTCTTCTCTTATTCTTTCATATAAGTGAAACGATAATTTTCGAAACGATATACGATATTATTGATTAGTTTGGGACTTATCCATTACTAAAATTGTTGCATTGATAAACTAAAGACTGTCATTCTGGGTTGTGTGTTTAAACGGACTCTACTATAATGTAAAAAAAGTGAACTCGGAAAAGAGGAACTTGTCGGAACGATCCATCAAGAGCAATCTCATTTTCCTTTCTTGCTAGGTAAGATATTGACGAACATTTAGGACTCTAACGCCTGGTATAGATTAACGTTACGTCAATTCTAAAAATCCAAAGCGAATAGAAGTCCTAATGATTTTTTATTCTTTGAAACTAACTGGCAAGAGCTAGTTAACAATTTAACAAACTGTATCATTATTGGTCAGAATCCGTGAAAACTAACAGAATTTCTGCTATTCCTAATAATGATGCGTCTGTTCTGGATTACTAAAAATTTGGATGGTGGTTACGAAAGGAGAGTGGGAGCGGGGGGGATATAATGGGAAGCTTGGGCGAAACGAAAGTGAATGCTACTTTTCTGGGTTTTCGGACCCACGTCCTGAGATACTACATTTTTTTAGCTAAATAGAAAACTCTAGAACACAAATAGAACACTCTTTCGTGCCCCACGTTTTGGGCGCCATTTAATTATGTAACGAACACATGAAGTGAGCAGCAGACTGGAGGCGTACTCTGCCTACGGGGCCGACTAGAGCTCAGGGAAAATGGGGTGGGTTCTTTGCCACCTAGTGAGCTGCTGTGCCACATAACCAAAAATATAGACAGAGTTGAATAAAGGGACCAGGAAATAAGGATGATAACCATAAGGGTACAGCACAACGGCAGGAATGAAAATCTTTGAGGAAGGACTGAGATGTAAATGTCCTTCTTCTTGACCCTCCCAACCTGTAAAGACGTTAAGCTATATATCTTTACCCATAAAATCTATGGAACAATATTTACATCAGGTGCCCATTATACATGATATTTAATTCATAATTATTCAGGGAATTCACAATTTAAAGTAAACCATACGTTGGTTATAAAGATCATTTTAAAATAAGCTGTCTTTACAAATTCACAATGAGATCAGCTTGTTATTTATAATACGATTTTAAAAGAAGAAAAGCGAACAAACATACGGACTATAAACTTTATCGCAAAAAATGCGCTACGATGTATGTTTGCTTTTGGTTTGTCTTGGCATGGTATATCTTTACTTTTAAATAATTTTAACTAGTTGTCATATACTCAATCATTTTAACTCACTCAGTTTGTTTTGTTCTTACATATGTTGATACAGCTGACAATTCTCCATAGTAGTCGACAGGCCTGAAGACGACGATGCACTGTTTGAACTTCAAATGGATTAGAAAATTTATATATAACAACTAATATTCATATTATACATACCATACCAAAATTTTATCTTCTTACTTACTTATAAAATTAAATTTAATTATTTAAATCGATAGGAATTTATTACTATTCTTTGCAATTGAAATTAATCTTTCTTTTTAAATACTTTCAAAAATTCATATATACGAAGGGAACATTGGCTTTGATTTAATTTGCTCATAGACGAACAAAAAGGGTCATGATGCTGACCAAATTAATAAATTTTATGATACATATTACATTTGATTGCCTTGATCGCGTTAGGTTCTTGCGACGGCCGAATTCACCAAAGAAAAGTGAAGAAAATATTGAGGAAAACTACAAACGATTTATTCCATGCTCCGCGCAACTATGTTAGCGCTGGCAGCAGGCTTTCAAACAAACGAACGGCGTTGTCACTCTTGCGTCGCCAGCACGCCGTCAGCACTATCCGCAACAGGGTTGCTCCAGCGATCAAGCACTACGAGTCCAAAACAGGTTCTTATGTGCGGTCTACGTGCGCCTCCAACGATGTGTACAGCGTCGTTAGCAGCGTGCCCGAGGCCCGCAAACAATGTTCGCACACACTGCGGAGTCAACAAGATGATATTTCCGATACGCGCCGTAGTGGCATCAAACATGTGCCCTTAGCACCTTTTTCGTATCTTCTTCCAGGGAAAAACAGTCCAAAACTACACGAAAAGACTCTTATAAGCCACAAGCCTATCAGTGTAAAAACACATACCTTATTTTGGCGATGGGCCTTGATGAAATCACTAAATAAGTGCACTTAGGCACGACGCACAATTATTTCGCACTATTAGTGCAGTAAAATAAAACAAATTTATGAAAATATGCTCGATGGCGCAAAATTAATTTTCCACTTAAACACTTGTGACTGGTTTGGTTAATGGTCAAGCAGGAAATAGGCCGATCGAGGAAGTCGACAACTTCTTGAAATATCGCATACCCCAAAGGTGATCTGCAAGCATTATCGATTGATCGCATACATGGTTGAGTCCTGCCATCGATCGATAGTTAACAGTGCGTTAACATAACAGCTGTTGCTATCGTGAAACAGTCGCGTCCAAAATAATTGCATACAAAAAAATAAATGTTGTGTTGCATACGTTAGGGCGCACCCCTACAGACTCCACTTTACCCCACTCCCTGCCACTTCACTCGACTCTATCCAACTTGGCCTAAACAGCAGCTGACCTAAATGCTCTGACTGTTTGCCAATTTTGCATAATTTCCTAACGGTTTCTGCATTTTCCGAATGAACTAAAGTTGTAAACCATTTGAAAGTTAATGCTTAATTATTTAGAATTTAATCTATAACTCCAAATGATTTCAAAGGCATTAACTAGCTTCCCTTCTTTGCTGATCCTAAAATTAAGTACAATAAAAGCTTAAAATATTTAAAATAACTACGGGATTACATATAGTTAAGACTTAAGGCCTCAAGACTTAAGCCTGAAGTCTATAGCCCAAATTAAAAGTATTTCTAAACAAATAATTTATCCTAACAAACTTAAAACCTTTAAAAAAAGGTTTCTAAAGTTCAAAAATTGTAGGGCTTGTGACCAAAGAGCAGCCCTACTGCACCGGCTTGCTGTGCTCTAGGCCAACAGCATAGAATTGGCCCAAAAGGCGCTGTTTGCTTGTTAATTTCGCATTTTTGTGGATTATTTGCACACATCAGGGATTAGACCACAGTGGTTGAGGTGCCGCTGCCTCTGAGCTTCTTTTCGCTGGCTGCTGTTGATGTTGCCCTATATTTTTTTTAGTGCATGTTTTTATTTTGACTAATTGTTGTTGCTGGCCATTTAAATAAATGCAGTTGACCGCGAGAGAAATGCGAAAAGCACACGAAACACGCGCTCAAAGCGAAAATAACTCACTTTAAATTTTATATTTTTTTAACGTATATTTTTGTAGGCTTTGGCTTTTTATTTGGCCAAAAGCACGTGCAAATTTTGGCACTGGCCAACGGAATGCGCAATGTGAAACCCGTTAACCCGTAACCCGTTAACCGTAAGCCGAGACGAGTCCGAGTGTAGCTTGTTGTGCAAGTGAAAACCGTGGAAATTCGTGAAAATTCAAGCGCACTCACGTCCTTTGAGTCTGAGAGTCGGCGAAAAACTAAACGCAAATTCGACTGCCAAACGAAGTGGCACAAACACGAGTTAGCCGCAAAAAGCCGAGCCTGGGAAATTCGCTCTTTAAGGTCGTGAGAGAGCAGCGCTGAGATTGGGCCAAAGAGAGAGGGAGTAAAAGAAAGAGAGAGAGAGTGACGAACTATATAACTGGGTCAGTCTGAACCTGCCCCACCAGGCAAAGCAGCGCCTAAGGGGGTTGCACCCTGCGAGGTTTCACTGTAAAAAGAGACAGATAGAGTGAGAGAGAGAAAGAGAGGGGGGAATTTTTGGTGTGCGAGCCGCATTTAATCGAATGTAACGTTTACAGTCAACTTAACACATTGATTTAGCCTATCGTAGGTAAATTAGTGGCCAACTGCCAGAGTTCTCAAACTGTGCGTGTATTGGTGAGACACAGTATATGCATGTATGTGCGTGTGTGCGTGTAGACTGGTGATTATAGGCAACGCTTTAGCTTGGCGTCATAATTCGCTATGAAATCGCTTTTATCACTTAAAGCAGTTATTTCTATGGCTTGATATGTGTGTGTGCGAGTGTGTGTTTGTGTCTAGAGGGTGTGCCTTGAGCCAACAAACAGCTTAACAGCGGAAACTTGTTGCCAGTGCGAAATGCTAGAAGGTAAAAGTTGTGCATTTCTTGGAATTGAGGCAATCAAGTTTGGACATGTTCGAAATGGCCAAAAAAGGTCAGAAAGCCAAGACAGCATAATAAATACTTTAAATTCAAAAACACCATTAAATGTGTTTTTCCCAAACAATTAATTCGTTTTATTTATTTTTATTTTCATTTTTAAATAAAAAATACAAGAGCGGAAACTACCGTTGTTAAACATATTTATATTGTTAATACTATACTCTACTCTCGCATAAACTATAAACATGTTTGCGTGTCAATAATCAGCACAAATATACACTAAATTTATTGCGTCAACAAACAAACAAACAAAAATCAACAAGAAACACGGAACTCGGAACAAATGAGCAAAATACTCGAAACTTCGTTTATTTGATTTGTTGTGGCGCAACTCATTGATTAATGGCCAGCGAGTGACTAATTGAAGCATAGTTAGTGCCTATATTTGTACTAAAATAAAACCCCATTTAATATGCACATAATTGCATAACAGTTGAGCTCCAAAAAGTCGCGGCAAACAAACCAGAAATTCACCAAATATAGACAACAAATATTATGAAGGGGGAATAGAATAGAAATTCTAAATTTATATATGGTATACTTTAAATAAGCAGCTTATATTTAATTATTATTATGAAAATATATACTGTTATCATAACTGCTCAAAGGTGAAACTTTTGCACAAATAAATTATATAATAATAAATATTATTTATTGAATGGTTAGAATAGAACAAATATAAAAACATTACGGTTAATTTACTCTATGCTACATAATTAAAATACTTTTAAAATCTCATTAAAAACACAAGGTTACATTTTCACAACAACAAAATGACAATAAATACAATTTATTGACCGATTAGATTTTTTGTCAGTTTCGTAAAATCATATAGATAAATTTACACAAAAATTAAAATCACATAGATAAATTTACACAAAAAAGAAAAATATAAATAAATTTGTTATTTTCTGAATACTTCGTTTTTTGCGCATAATAGTTGTTTCTAAAAATATTTTTATTTATTAGGAGTTGGGTTCCAAATATAATTTGTTTATCAGACTTGAGTTAATAGCTCTGGCTGCTGGGGCCTTTGGCTATTCTAAAAATATGTATTAATATTCACTCTATAAAACATAATTTAAATACCATTAAAAATATCAAAAAAATCCAAAGCTAGCAAATAAAAATTGTAGTCAGTACCAGTAAGTTAGTTATTTTAAAATTCTTGGAGATTTTTGAAAATTATTTGCCAGAAATTCAGAACAGGAAAAGCCACTAAAAATAAATGTAGCATACTTTTCAGCTATGTCAGTTTGCGTTTAGCACTTTGGCTTTTTCGCATCAATTTTTAGCACTTTTTAGCACTTTTTATATGAAAAACTATTTGGATATTAAAATTGTTCTAGTGTCGCAACTTTTGCCGTGATAAATGCGGAATAAAATGTGATTAATTTCGAGAGCTGAACAGCTTCATTTCTCAGTTGTTGTAGATGCTGCAAGTTTGAAGCTTTATGAGTTGATGGTCACTTCACGCATTAACATTCAAGTGAACGGATGAGAGTGGAAAATGCTATGAGGGATGCTTAATGTTGCTGGTGTTGTTGTTGATGGCCATGTTGTTGGCTGTTAGCTCTGGTTGTTGACCATGGCAACACCGGCAAATCGCTTAGGAATGCGAAATGGACAACCGCTGCTGTGGACGAACACGAGGACACATCACAGCCAACTTGCTGCCACGCATATTTATGCTCTCCTCCACCCAGTTCACCAGCCCCCTTAGCACCTCTGGGCGCTTTTCACTAGTGGAAAGCAGGTGCTTATTTTGCCTAATGGCCGAACACATTGTCCGAATTGCGCAGAGATAGCTTCAGGCTACTGGCTACGATGATGGACTTCAGTGTGATCTGGTCAGTTTAATTAATTTGCGTCGTGACAAATCGCTAACTATTTTGTAAAGGAACTGGTTATTCCAATAATAATATAAGTTATTATATGTGATATAAAATTATTAATTTATTGCAGATGATTTTAAGTACACAAAGAGTCTACTAGAACTGTTGTCAGTTTTGTTCAGAGCAAACTTATCCGGCAAACAACTGAACATATCCTACTGCCATCCAAAGATACAATCCAAATTTCCCACAGAAATCTAGGAACTTTCAAATTAGTTAGAAATCTTTTTCAAGCTCGTTCCACTTTCTGTTAAAATATTTCAAAGCAGAAAACTGCTTGTCCCAAGCCTAACATAATTATGTAAAGTTAAACAACAATTATACAAATGTTATAACAATGTCAGAGTTACAAGCCCTTTTTGTGACGATTCTTAGCACACGGCGTAGTATAATATTATTATAGCATAATTTTGTTGATGTTATATTACTCTCATCCATAAATATACTTTTATAAAGATGTGTGTCTTGGGTTTGTAATTGCTTGGTGAATGACTTTGCTGAGTGTCGAAAAAAATGCTAAGTGTGTCTTTGCTAGAAAATACATTGCCAAAAATTCTGTAGTACAGAACATTCTAGTGGTTCGTAGATTTGCTGAGTTATAAAAGGGATTTGGAGATTTATACGGAGTTTACTGCAGTAAAGGAAAGAGTGGATTGAAACCTGTTCCAAGCGGTATATATATATGGTGTATTTATAACTGTTATACTAATATAAAATTTCGATTTATTATAGTGGACAATGTAATGGTGTTATACATTATAAAATTGTAGAAAAGTTTTTAAACTCGAAAAAATTATAACTATTATAACTGTTTCATTTCAAAGCTATAATGAAACCGGCTTTAGTACGTATGTTTTTATATTGTTATATGTTATACATTAGTACGCAATAAAGTTTATATTTGTTGTGCTATTGAAAACATTGGGTTATATACTAGTTTAAGGTACTTGTTGTTCTCATTGTACACATAGTCTTATACTTCTTTTAAATACATGTGGAGCTCTGTTAACTTTACAGAGTTCAAGCAGTGCAAGTGTCCCAATGGAAAGCAGTACTAAGTAGTGCATTTATTATATTCAACATACTTCACAACAGTTCACAGGACAGCAGCAAATCTTCCTGGATAAATTTACTCCAAATTTAAGGGAAATTCTCTTAAATTTAAAAAATATTTAAAATAAATTCTAATATTTCGTAACAATATTTTATAGGTATGACTCATAAGTTAAATAAACCTTTTTAAATATTTTTAACTTTCTAGTGAACTTTTCACAGCTACTAAACTTAAATAAAGTAGCTTAAACAAATCGTTATCCATTTGCCACCCAAATCAGCACAGTCATAACTGCCCCTTAATGGACTGTTTACTTCGCATAAAATCAATGGCAGCAACCTTGAGGGTAATGTGTCTATTTCCATTTAAATTCATATTTTCCACACTGAAAAGTTCACACAAAGGCACATGGCTCTGTTCACACGACCGAGTTATGGCCCAAATTTATTGTTGCAGTTATTTAGTGACTTATTTAGCCGCGTTTTGGGTAAGAGTTTTTGAAGTGGAGTTTACCTACTTGCGCTTGGCACTCTCCCAGCTTCCCAGTCCTACATTTTCCCAACACTTCGACAGCTTTCAAACTCTCGAAGTTATTACTGAAGCGAGGCGGAAAATTGCTTCTTTCTCCACGTGCGAATTGCTCGCGGGTCTAAGTAGACATTGAGTGAAAAGTGGGTGAAAGTGTAGAAAATACCTACCCACACACACCTACACACACACACATATGTTTGCATTGCCTGTGTGTGGGTGTTGCGAGAATTTCAGCTGCCTGATTGCCGCTAATGAGCGTCAAATTGAAATTCCTGCGCGGCATTGCCACTGACGTTGAGTGAGTGAAAGGGACGGAAGCAGCTAGTGAGCGGTATCATTGATTTCACACCAACGCACTTACACACACACGCACACCCGCACACACACACACCTATGCCCTGATGAGCTCTGCTTTTGCCACTTTTCAAGTTAAAGCCAAAGTAGTAAACACAATTTTGGCCTAGAGCCATCATAATCCAGTTGACTGCCTCCATAGCAATGTCGCACACCCTCTGCCCCTCTCTCTTTCTTGCCTCTACCCTTGTGCTCCTTTCTCTATCCACTGCTCACTCTACTGCAAATACTGCTTAAAATTCCGCATGCTCTTCATTTTGATCCGCGGCGAGCTGCCTTAAAGCCCCGAATTTTCCGCAGTGCCCTGAACAGCGCCCCCGCCACGCCTCTTCCACACCTCATGGCATTAAAATGCAAGTCAGCGACTGCAAAACCGGACACGCTGGACGCCTCTCAACACACACAGACACCGACATGGACCCACAACCATTGACACTTTGCCTCCCACTGCTTTTGAACACGTGGATATCAATGTCGCACCGACACGGATCAACACACCATACACACACACACACACACACACATACACACCCCCACACCCCCACACTCACACTCACACTCACTGACATGCCAAGCGCCTGATGCATCGAAAACTTTTGTCTACTTTTTTCAGTTACTTTTCCACCTCCTCTAAGCTGAATATTTTAGTGAAAAGTAAAAACCCAACGGGACTCAATGACTTGCACTAAGCGGTTTACGCTCAATGCTTCAAAAACACTGATCATCGTGCAATACAAATGGCCAACGAAGCAGAGGTGAACACATTGTGCATTTTTGTAAAGTACTTTTTGAAAGAGGGTCATAATTTAAACCGTAACTTGCTATTAATTAAAAAACTGATATCTGGACAAGACATTTCCATTTGGTTATGCATCGGTAAAGTGCACAGTAAAATTCCCTTTAATTTATAGTTCAAGGTAAATAAATAATTGAATTTTTAATTAAAATTCAGCTAAGGTCTGGCATTGTTTACTGAGACAGGTAGTTAGCAGTGCCCACAACCGGCAAGACTTTGCGCTAAGAAACAATTGAGTTTTTAACAAACAAAAGTTAATATTTAATTAAAGTTCCTGCGTATCATAAAATTTTAATGCCGGTTTCTCAACTCACCGCATTACCACATTCATGACTACGTAAAGGGTATTAGATTTGTATGCAAAAAGTCCTACTGGGTCACTGTTAACCAAGTCTGAATGGAGTTTTTGGGCAATAGAATTTATTTGAGGCAACTTTTAGTATTTACTCACGCTGACGACAGGATGTGTCAAACAGGACTCGTTCGTTCGCTTTGCCTGAAACTGAAAGTCAATGTCAGAGTCGATGTGGGAGTCAGAGTCACAGGAGGAGCAAACTTTTTTCGAAATTTATTTGCATAGGACACGAGCAAAGGGGGGGTGGGGCCAGGGGGGCACTCAAGGGGTTCAAGGGGCTGTGATGACTGTCTCCAACAATTTACAACTTTAACAAACATTACTGCTAATGGTCGCTCTAATCGCCTTTCAATTGAGGGTAATTTAAATTTGATAAAGGCTACCACAAATTCTATGCGAAAATATTGGAAATTTCCAGGGAAGTGAAATATAAACGTAAATAATGAGTGATAAAAATTATTTGGTGTAGAAACATTAAAAGTTGAGCTAAACATAAATTTCTTTTAATGTCTAGAAAGGAATATTTGATATTCAAATACTTTCTTTAAAAGTTCTTAAACTTATATATCAACTTAATCAAATATGCATATAGTTTTGTACAAAATATTCATATATTTCACTATGTCACATCAACTTGCATACTTGATGTGAGAAAAGTGAATGTAAATCACAATTTCCGCTTTCCACTTTCCACTGAATATTCAACACTCAAATTCAATATGCAATTTAAAGAAAATATATTAATAAAAGTAATCAAATCAAATAAATGGAGAAACCGATACGAATCAAAGTATTTTTAGCAGTGACTTTAAGCAGTTGATTTATTGAAAACGGAACAAATTATGCACTAGTCAAAGATTTTTGAAACTATAAGTAAAAAGTCTAGAAATGATTCATGAGTGTAATCATGATTCATCGAGCGTTTTGGGGAAATGTAGACAACAAACATATCATTTAGCCATATGACCCCAATATGTAAGAAATACACCATGAAATGAGAGTCTCTTGAGTCGCATTTTGATGGGGGTTACTGTGGGGTAGGGATTGGGGGCCTAGCAGATGAGGGAAACTGTCAAAATTTTGTGTAATTGCGGCTGAGAAACATTTGTTATATTTTTACGGTCGCTGGTTTTCCATTTATTCCATTTGGAAACTAATATTTTAATGTTGCATGGAGCTGACAATAAAATGTCGTACGTGTTCCGTAAATAGACAGAGGTGGAGAAGGGGGAACAGTGTAAGGGGGGACACATTTTATTTATAGAAACTGTTGAGCGAGGGAGCGACTTTTATCGTTGATCTGCCAACAGGTGTGCGACTTAAAGTAACTTGCCACAAGCTGTTGCAAGTTGCACATACATAAATCTGTCTGTGCTTAAGCTAAGTAAACCGCTTGTGGATTTAATCGCAACCCAATCCATTATGCCACATGCATTTGTCTCTGTCAGTTGCATGCAGTCGATAGCAGCCACAAGTCTCGAGTACCGAGTACCGAGCACCGAGTCCCGAGTCTCTGATGGAATTCAAGCCATAAATGTGTTGCCCCCTAGAGTCCCTTTTGGCTGCTTGTAATCAGCTCAAGACGTTGCCTAGACAGTTGCAAAGTGATTTTGCAAACCTAATTTCAGATTAATGATAATTATTACTGACTGCAAAGACATTCATTAATGCTGGCATAGCTGATGGCTCTAGGAATATGCTACCAACCCCTTATCACAATTAAAAGCAACATGCTACATGCTACAGACAGTAAACCCCTGCAGGAAAAAGGGTAAGAAAAGTGTGGGGAAAAGGTAGGGAAAGAGGAGCGAACTGTAACTGATACTTCGAGTAAGAATCGTGTTTAACATTCTTGGCACGTTCTGGTGCGCCAAATAAATTCCAAATGTTTCATTAGCCCAACAAAAAGAGCAACAACAGCCACTTGCTACAAAATGAGGCATGAGGCAAAAAACAAAGAAATTAACTGAAAGTACCGACTGCGTTTGAACCTCATTTCGGCGAAAAAGGCAATTAACGCGATTGCTCTGAAAATTCGCACAATTAAAACACAAATTTCGACATTGATAGGCAGCCAAACATTTTTAAAAGGACTGCAGGTAAGAGAGGGGAGTGTAGAGGGGAGAAAGGAGACAGAAAGTAGCTAGGGAAAAGTGTTCATTGTTCATTTATGTTTTCCACTCATAAGCAAAAATAACAACAGCAAATAATGTCATGTTAATGTCAACAGGTAAATAAACTCACGTTTATGGCTTTTATGCATTTATTTATTTAACCGCAAATTACAAAGTTCACTAATAAATCATTTTAAAGACCCAAAGAAAAAAAATGGTTTAAATTATGGAATTTAAACTTTAAACAAACACTGCATAAATAAAATACTTTATAGTGACAGCCGCTTGTGCTGTTTACTCAACTAATGGATAATCAAAGCAAATAGTTTTGCAGTTATTTAGTTATTTATTTATTTATTTAATATTGAAAGTTGTTACAACAAACTATTTTTATTAAAATTTAAGAGTCTTTAGGCTAATAGTCGAAGTATTAATTAAATTTGGCTACTAATGGGTAATTAAAGTAAGTAAAACAAGTAAGAAAGGCTACAGTCAAGCGAGCCGACTGTAAAAGACCCCGTGATCCCTCAAGTGCGAATTTTTCTTAATTTTCGACCGATTTGTCGTATTGGAGCTATAGGCTATAGTTGTCCGATCTGAGTCAAACTTGGTAAGGAAAGTTATAATTTGATCGAAATAGCTTAAGTCGTTTTCAAGTAATGGAGTTATTTACCTTTTGCGGGGGCGGTAGGGGGCGTGGCAAAAATTTGAAAAAAAAAACTTAACCTGCCTGACATATAGACGGACTTTCATACCAAATTTGGTGGCTATAGCTCTTGTAGTTTAAAAGATCTAGGTGTTCATACAGACGGACGGACAGACGGACAGATAGACGGACAGATAGACAGACGGACATTGACTCCGACGTTGCTGCTGATCAAGAATATATATACTTAAGGGGTTGTGCCACGCCTCCTTCCGCCTGTTACGCACATTTCTCTTCCGACAAACTTAATAGACCCCTCTACTCTTTTTTAGAGTACGGGGTCTTAAAACTGTATGAAAAGGCAGTAGGCTAAAAAAGACTCTGTACTTGTTTTAATGGCATAAAATAATCTACACTACATAGTAAATATATGATAAGTAACAACTTCTTTACTTACTCACCAATTCTAACTCCCAAATGGTCCAAAATTTCTTTCCTACCCAACCAATATACCCTGCACTACTCACCTCTTTACGAGGTCTAAAGAAATATATAAATTTTAAATGCACAGCAAGGCAAAATATACTCAAAGTTATGATAAAATCAAATTTTAATCTTGCGAATAAATTGAATTATTTTATGGATTGCCAACAAACACAAACTGTGACAAGAAAAACACAAAATTGGCCAGCCGTTCTGGCCAAAATTGGGTAAAAGTGTTTAATTAACTAATGGAAAATGAAAGAAAACTATGTGGCAAATTATGAATTTATGACAGGCTAAAACTCAGCAATTTGAAACATGTCACAGTAAAATTGAAAACAAATTTTAAAGCTCTAAATAAACTAGGAATTAATTGCATAATTCAGCAGTAGATAATTGTATTAGAATAAAAAACTTGTGCTAAACCAAAAGTTGTAAACTTTAAACTTTTAAATTGACTCTGAATAAATTGAAATATTTTATCAGTTGGAAACAATCTGAGCCAAGAAAACTTGGCCAATTTGATATGCCAAGGAAAAGAAGTATTGATTTAACTATGCAAATGATTTATTGCGAATCAGTTCGGATTGCAAAGCTATCAAGCAGAAAGGCATAGACGGAAATAAATGCTGGGCATTCCCAAGGGTAGCATTTTCCCTTCCACAGGGGTCAGTTTTGAAACTGTTAATATGTAAATTATTCACATGTGAGTGCTCTGAGTAGGGCAGCCAAATAAACTTTAATCAAAGTTCAGTGGAGGGAAGACGATAATGTATCCTGATAAATATATGCAGGAATTTAAGAGCTGACTTTAGAGATATATGAGTATCAGCAGTCAGTGGCACTCCCACTCCCACGCCCTACCCCTCCCCTCGCTGGGGACATTCAGGACATTTGCTCGATAATTTTTGGGGCGACATCGTTGACTCAGTCGTCGGTTTTTATTGCCGCGAATATTGTAGCTCATAACTTTTTAATGCGGTTCGTTGGTTTGCTCCTTATAAACAACTGACGCAACTTATGCATACCCGTTGTTGCCTGGGGTGGCTAGGGTATGCTGCTACTCAGACAGACTATAAAACACCAAGCAGCTTAAGTTTGTTTATCAAATTTGCAATTGGTTTAAGGGGTTAAGTGGGTTTCAGAAATTTTGAAACTCGATTTTTTTTTTTTTGCTTATAAATTAATTCAATATGTTTACTATATTCTCCCAAAATTTGGAGCCGATCCGAGTAAAATTGTAAGAGATAGAGCCTTCGGAAGTTCCGCTCATTAGAGTATTTCCTCATGAAGCGGCGCAATTAATCCCGTTTTTCTCGAAACCGTGTTTTTGAAGCTATTTGACACGATTGCTCGAACAGTTTTGAACCGATTGTTTTCAAATTTTGAACACTTATTCAATATGACCTCGTGACAAATCTGAACGAAGGATTTTTTTTTTTTCAACATTTACTATTTTTTAAGGACATTTGAAGTTCAAAATTTCGTCAAAAAAAATTCAAAACGCTGTCAAATATTCAATTTTCAATATTTTGGATTTTCCTTCGTTCAGATTCAGGGCTGAAGTGTTTACTAACAGAAAAAATTTTTTTTTTGAATTTCAGATGATCCGTTCTCCTCAAATCGTGTCAAACACGAGGGTCCTTTTTTTTTAGTGTTCCAGGACATTGGCTCCCGTCGGCTCAATTTTAAAAATTTTTTTATGAAACCAATTTTAACGTACAAAGGAAATGTCAATCTTGTTATCTGTTTTTTGTTCTAATAAAATATCTCACTGCAAACACCCAAAAAAAATGTTTGAAAAAGTGCTTAGTTTCAGCCTCTGAACACCACTTAACCCCTTAACCACAGCAACAAATTGGGCGTAGATCACGCGCCACGCCCACACTGCTTTGGTTGTTAAAAGTATATTTATGTACATATTAATCTACCCACTTAAGCTGAACTTTATCGTATATACATGACTCAAGTTGTGGCGTTCTGAATTTATTAAAATATGAGCAGCACAATTAATACACAATTTTATGGCAGAACGGATATTACATAGTCGGAGACTTGTCTGCCTGCAGGCGTATCGAAGTCTCCACCCACTTACACTCACACACACCACGGGGAGTGCTGTTTGCTCAGCGGAGACTGCTGTTTTGCCTCGCCTTTTGCCTCATTTCATGTAATTTACACACTTTGAGACGAGCTTCGAGTGTGTTGGAATGCGTGTGTGTGTGAGTCTGCGGTGATTGCAATTGCCAACGTGTTTGGTAGCTTATCTTTAGCAAACTGCCACCACAAGCAGCAATCAAAAACGCATTTCTTTCCGCAACAACTGCGAATGTCACGTTCATAACTTTATATTAAATTCACCTTACAGCCACGCCCTTTAACAGCCCACCCTCACCACAGGCATATTAACATAAGTGCTAGTACTTAGCATAAGTGTATTTACCACAGTATCTCACACACCCCCCACACACACACACACACACCCCCCAGCTAATTTCATTTAAATTAATAGTCTGCGGATTAACAATAAACTTTGAGCTTTACTCGATAATTCGACAAATGTATCTTAATTATAGCAATTATTCAGCAAACTGTAAGCTGATTTATGCAATCATTTATTATTTATCATTTCCGTTGCATTTTAAATCACATTTCGGTCGAATTAAAAACATCGCTCAAGTCCTCAAACATTTTCCTCATCAATTTAGTGCTCAGTAAAAAAATAATTAATTCTTCAAAAGTTATAAAAAATGCCCATTGTGTGCTTTAAAGCTGTGCAATTAACTATTCAGCTCATATATCAAATTATTTATGCCCTGTAGCAAATCAGTTGTGTTTGTTCAATATTAAAACAGCTTGGAGTTTATTAGTAAACAAGAAAGAATACTACAGTCGCGTCGCGACTTTAGGAACACGTTACTCAATTTTAATATGATATTAAGAAAATTATGTTAGTGCAATTATTTAGGTGTTGAATAAGATAGCTTGTTAAACACAGAAAGTTGTCATAAAAATTCATATTTAGCGCAAATTTCGGCTATGGGAGCTATACAGTATAGTAGTCCAATTTGAATGAAACTTGGTCAGTATATTTATGTTATTGATAAATTTATTTTGTGTTTCATTAAGATATCTTTGTAAATACAGAAAATTTTCATACAAATTCATACTAAAAGCAAATTTTTGACCGATTGTCCCTATGAGAGCTATTCGATAAAGTGGTTCGATTTGGATTAAACTTGGTCAGTATATGAACGCCATAGATATGTACATTCTATGTGAATTTGAAAGTTTTCTGTACTAAAACATTATATGAACATAGCCCAAAGTGGGCGTGTCAATAAACAAAAACAAACTTGTACTGGGCATTTTATCTTTCATTTGCGACCTCTCGGGTCTTTCTAGCTCTTATAGACTGTGAGATCCTTTTGTTCATACAGACAGACAGACGAACATGGCTTTATCGACTCGGCTATTGATGCTGATCAAAAATATATATACTTTATGGGGTCTGTCACGCCTACTTCTCCAGGTTACATACATTCCAACGATTGCAGTATACGCTTTTACTCTACAAATTATAGCTGATAAATAAACAGATACAAGAAGTAGTCATATATTTATAGGCATTTCAGAAACAAATGCCAATGGTAAAAGATTTAAAGCATCAAGTTAAGAATGGAGCTCAAAGTCAGCTCGGAATAAATTCCTTTTCAATTAGTAAAGTTTATGTAGAAGACTACTAATTGAAACTTTACAAACTCAACAGAAATATGCAAACTATTCAGTTCTTTTAAAACTCTGTTGAGTTCTTGCCAAAGTTATTTCAATTTTATAGCTTAAACTTAACAACTAAATTTCAACATTTAGCTATAGCTAAATTGAGGGCAACTGTAAACTTAATTAAGGTAATAAAATTTGCGTATTTGAATGAACTACTCTACTTAAAAATAAACAAAATATAAAATCCACTTAAAACGCTGAAAAAACGTGGCTGAAATTCAATACATCATCAGTTTTTTTGAAGCTTTTCAGTCAGCGAATTCAAACGAAAATTATGCAAAAATTAAGCATACAAAATTAATACTTAAATAAACGTATCAAGAGCAGATTGTGAAAGAATAAACTCTGTGAAGTGCTCTTATGAAATTTTCTCTGCTTTTAATGCATTCTGATTGAGTTGTGAGTCGTGAGTGGAGTTTGAAATCAAATTCCTGAAATAAATTCACAGAATTATGAGCAGATGCCAAAAATATGGCAAGCCGCAAATAATTCAAGGCATTTGCATATTGAAGGACCTGGACTTGGAGTTGGCTGCAGTGCCTGTTGCTCGGCTGAAAGGTTAACAGAGGCAAACAGGTTTTTCCTACCTCAACAACAGAAACAAAGAAAAGTTGAAGAAAAATGCGAGCTGAAAACAGGGGAAAAGTGTGGAAAGTGAGGAGAGTGTGGAGAGTGGGGAAAACACAGAACACACGCAGCACGTACGTGTCAAAAAACGTTTTGGAAGCCATCAATCTGAAGGAAGGAATAACAACGACAGATGACAATCAACGAACTCAAAGCAAACCGCCTATCGAGCGCAAGAAAGAAAGAGAAAGCCAAACTAAAGGTAGAAAGAGACAGACAGAGAGCGAATGGCAGCTCTCCAATTGATTATCGCATCAAGTTGTTGACATGTCAGCGAGAAAAGTGTGTTAAGAGAGAGGGGGGGAGGGGGGGGTAAGGAAAAGTTGCTACTCCGCAGAGTAAACGTAATTTCCTACCAAATCCCACAGAATTCCCAGAGGACCCAAAAACACTTTTATAGTTTTGTCTACCAGACATAAAAAGTTCTTTTGGTGTTTTGTAGCACTACTAAAAGCAGCACTATGAGTCCAAAATAAATAAAAACAATGATGAACAAATGCTAATGGCAAGTGAATGATTCAATGATGCCCTGATGCAGATGAAAGCGATTAAAGTCATTCATTTGGAAGGCAATTAAAAGTACAAGATTCAGATACAGCAATCCGATTGTTCAGAGAAGCGTAATATCTCTGGGTATGTGTGTATGTGTGTGGGTGTGTGCGTGTGTGCGTCAGAAAAACACAAATCGAGTTAAGACCAGAAAGGAAGCTGATGATGATGATAGAAACTCACTGATGGGCACTTTAGAGTGTAAAGTTTTCGCATTTTTCATCGAGTTAAGCGAGCGAATGTAAATAAGTTGACATAGAAAGACCTCAAAATAGAGTGAGGAGGCAGGGAAATTAGGGAGACCGTACTGCGTGTACTGGCAGAGCCTTAATGAACTCGCCGAGGCGGCAGCAGCTTCAACCAAATCAACGGCACAGAAAAATGTCAAATAACAACTCAAATAAATAAAAGATAAGAGGCAGGAGACAACAGACAAAAGACAAAGGATGTGAAGCGAAAGACCAGAAACATAAGCGCGACAAGCAGCACAAAGGACACTACGCGGCTCGTGTTTATGCTGGACCCTGTACTTCACCCAAATTAAGTAGCTTTGTGGTTGCGCCTAGAGGAGACAGAGGGACTGCATTTTATACCCAAATTTCAACACAATTTACTTTTTGTTTTTGCCATTTATTTGTAGCATTAAAAAATCTAGGACCGTTAAGTTCTGCTCATGTGCTGAGCACACCAGTACGGTTATATACCGAAAATTTCATTAGATTCGTTAAGCAAACCCAAAAGTTATGCGAATAACAAATTTGAGTTGTTTTTCGCAGAAAAATTAGGCTTTTTTGGGATTTTTGTAGGCCTTCTATACGTTCTTTTTATGTACAGACTCCATAAATATTAAATTTAGCTGAAATAAGCTGATACACGCTGTGCCAAGCACCTGAGGTATATTATTATATATGCCAAACCGATGTATGGCAGTCCATCTGCTCAGTTGTGCGTACGCCTCATGAATATTATGACTATAATCCCTCGGATTGGAATGGAATGTCCTTACGCACTATAATGAAACTATGAACATGTGCTTATGTCATAGGCAGATCAAATTTAAATAGTTGATTTAAGTGGACAGCCCTAATAGGCACAAGAAAGGGACCTTCCTCTATTTACCACTTAAACAAGTACAGGGTCTTATGCAGCAGTGTTTCTTTTAGCTCAGCACTGTCAAGCTAGTTCTTATTCATGTTGTTGATTTCAGTTTGCTGTTCGCGATACTCCAACAAAGAGTCAGAGCCGCGGTTGTAGGCGTAGAAGAAGGAGTAGCAGGAGTAGGAGTGGCAAAAGGAAACTGTGATGTGAGTCGAGCTGTAAATAAGGAAAGCGATAAAGCCACTTACCCAATTTCTCGCCGCATAGCACGCTGTCGATGGCGGAGGCCAATACCAAGGCCAAGAGTATGAGGGTCGGAGTAGTACGCCGGTTAAGGGTTTGGAACCGCTTTAGTGCGCCTTTCGGTTGGAGCTCCATTTTAGGGGACCTACGCCGTCCGTGGGCGAGGTCAGTTGGAGGGCGCCGGCGTGGGGGCGTGGCACGCAAAGCGCAGTGCTCGATTTGACAAAGGCTGCTGCTCTATTAAGTTTTGCAAGTGCGGAGTCCTACTGGGTCTTGTGTTGCTCTCTCATCTGCAATTGGTGTGGAATCGCGTTGAATCGCCTCGAATCCTGTCGACTCACGTCGAGACGAGTCTTTTAAATGGACTTTCCTACGCTTCGTTTGCCACTTTTAGACCTTGGACCAAAAAGCAGCTGCATTTAAGACCTTAACTGTATTTCTTGGCTTTCTCCACTTAGTCACTTTCGCTACTCGCTCTCTCTCTCGAGTTTGTTATTTTCTGTTTTCTGTTTTTTAGTGTTTACTTTTTGCCTTCAAATTGTTAAGTAAATTTTGCATAAACTTGAGTATTTGATCCTTTGATTACATTTCTCTTTAGCTTTCCGTACGCTCCGAACTTGCTCAGTGCTCGCCTAACGAGCGCCTCAAATTTCAAATGTAATTTTAGACTGCTTTCCACTATGCTGGACATCCAATTATAGCTGAAAGCAGACAGAAATATGCATGTAAGTTGTAGCAACTTTTTTCTTGATAAACATAAAACGATTACACTGAACAAAATTGGTTTAAAAAGTAGCAAAAGTAGAAAAATTTAGCTCTGTAATTTTTTTAAAGGAAATTTTTAATATAAAAACAAACTCTAATATTTAAAATGCATTAAATTTTAAAACTCCAGGTTATCATCCTGAATATTTGACCAGCAGTGTAATTTATAATAGCTAATTAAATTTAATTATAACTATAAATGCTAAAATATTTTTATATCCGATTAACAGTGAGCATATAAAATTTGAACTGCTGTAATTTTGTTTAATGTTTTTCATTAACAATTGTGTTTTCAAACAGAGTATGAAATTACTATTAATATCATAATTCTTCACTACATATTTTTATTACATTTCTGTTTTTCATTGCAAACACAATATTGTTTATCTCAAAAACTAGATGAAATCTGTTAATTCTGAATATTTTTTAATATTAAACACTGAAAGAGCAGCGTGTAGGCAAATTGTGCAACGGGCTGTACTCGGTTGGGGGTGTTCATGCCGAACATAATATTAATATGCAGCACACTAGGCGTATACACAATTCACAGACAATCAAACACTACCGCAAAATGGCTGTGTTTTAGTTCCCAAGCGGCTTTTCTGTGGGAAATTTGCATTTAGCTTAAATCGCTGATTAAACAAAGCAACCAAATTACTTTTTAATAAAATAAGCTTAGCTTTATTTATAATTTGTTTAACTCTAAGTTGTTATACAGTTTTATTTTTAAAGCGTTACAGTTTTTAGTTTATTTTAACTTATAGATGTCTTTATTATTTTACTGGTATTGGCAGTTCTTGAAATCGAGATGTTTTCTTTACATTTAAGTACTTAAGAGGAGCTTGTCATGGACTTGGTCGACAAAATGGCTATGTTGTATAACATTTTCTGGCAATGAAAGGACTTAGAAGGACTCAGTCTGATTCGCTTATTTTGTCTGTCAAATATTAAAGAATTCCGAAATTAAAAAACGAGACAAAATGACGGCTTTCGTCTGCCTCAGAGTTTGTTCGACACAGCCCATAAGAAGATTCCCTTAGAGTCCCCATAAAATCAATTATGTGACATTCAAATCCTCACATAACTCTCCTTATTTTATCAGTGTAGTCGTTGCCATTTGAGGTTAATTTATTGACTTACCATTTCAAAGGTGTCTTGTTATCCAAAATTTATGCAGATTTGTAGGATTTAGTGACTACGCTTCCATTTAATCAACGTCACAGAAATTGGCAACTCTAGGCCAATTGGGCCTATTTGCCTTTTTTTCCTGGGTCTGTTATCCTTTTGCTGTCACTGTCACTGTCACTGTCACTGTCACTCTCACTGTCACTCTGCGCTTCAACGACTTGAATTCAAAATAGGAACATGAACAGGTTTATTAGGATTTGTCAGCTTTGTGGTTTTGTGCGTAGCATTATTTGAGAATTATTTCAATTGCTCGAGGAGTTTCCACCATGAAAACAGACGCAGAAAAAGACACTTTTTGATAATATTCAATATATATATTTATTGCTCAAGTAGCCTTGGCAATTGTTTGAATTTATTTGTTATCCTGTTTCAGTATAGTTCACACACAAACACAAACAAACACACACTCACAGTTCTTGCCTATTAATTTCGCAGTATCGACGGCAAAACACTGAGCACTGGTACTGGGGTTGTGGAGCTGGGAAAAATTTTCTTGGCGATTCAAATTTTGCTCGGCGCTGATTTGTCGCTGACCCCTTCAATCGCAATTTATGGAAAATTATGGTCGAACCATTTTCACATTTCCATTCGACATTCCACATCCTTTTTGGCAGCAAAACAAAGCCATTTCGTGCACAAGCTTCATTTGAGCCAATAAAATAACAAAATGATTCACGACAGTAGCACAATTTTCAATATATTTTTATTTCCAAAACTACACAATCTTATTTCCTTAAGAAAATCTTTTTAGTTGGCCTTACTTAAAGGCTTCTTCTAGGCTAGATAAATTGTTTCCACAAATTCGAATTTATTCACTTAAATTGTTTGAGTTTAAAATTTTAAAATTTTTATATTAAGCTGCAGATTTAACAGCTATTTTAATTTATTGTTAAGTTGGTAAATTTAAAATTTTAAATTTTTGCTCACTTTTACCACTTGAAATTAAGTTTTAAATTTTTAAAAATTTAAGTTTAATTTTAAATTCTAAGTTTTATACTTTTTAGCTACACTTTTGTTTGACATTAGTTTGGAAGTTTTAAATTTTTTTTATTTAATAAGTTGATTATTATTTTTTAATTGCTTCTCTTTGACTGTTGTTGAATTTTCCACTTCAAAAATTGCTTTAATTTTTCACCGCACTTTGCACTTTGTCGTTTGCCGAGTTTCGAATTTTCTGGCTTTTCGTTTTCGATTTCACTCTTATTAATGATCACTGTGTGTTTTAATTTAATCGTGTTCACAAAAATTGCGCCTCGCTAATTAGATTTTCATTTTGAAAATAATTAGCTTTTCATGGTCTCGGCGTCGTCAAATTGCACAAGGTGTTTGGTGTTTGGTGCTTGTCTCGAAAACTGCGTGAGTTCGCGTCAAATGCGTGAAAAACGCCTTTAACGGCGTCAACACGTCCGTTATTGGGGGATTTGCACTGACTTTGATGCGACACGATACAGGACTGACTCACGGCTCCTCCTCGAGCGTCACACGAGGCGTGATAAGGCCCAACGAAGAGCTGTCGGATGCTGCAGCTGCAACGCTTAAGAGAGCGACAATAACTGTTAAGGGAGCGCCTGAAAGCTTTTAAGTGAGCAGCGTACGCATAGCTAGCGGCACTGCTCTAACAGCAAGCCTACCGACTGCTGTGCGTGTGAGCAGTCGAACTGCTTGCGTGGGCAGTGAGTGCGTAAGGCTGCAAAAGCTTTCGGCTGCGCTGCTCACAAGCTT
Organism: Drosophila acutilabella; assembly: GCA_035046005.1. NCBI lineage: Eukaryota > Metazoa > Arthropoda > Insecta > Diptera > Drosophilidae > Drosophila > Drosophila acutilabella. The sequence goes on from JAWNOK010000003.1 coordinate 1,351,624, forward strand.
AGCGTAAGCCCGAGCTTTCATTCAGTTGGTAATGCACACACTAATGGCAAGCCAAATGCACAACAATAATATTAAGAGAAAAAAAGTCAACTTATCATAACTTAATGTACACTTGTTCACACATATACACACACGCATAAAGGTGCAGAGGTGTGACTGTTTGTAGACTGAGGGAGAGAGCATAACACGTCTATGGATAGCATATAATTAAGTCACTTGACGTAAAACATTCACACAATTGCCACGTTAACAATACGTTTTTGAATAATTACGTATACGTAATTGCGGCACTTAAACAAGTCCATTAATTAAGCCACAGCACACGTGCAAATTTGAGCCACAAATTCGATAAACTAAATAGCCATAACATTATAATTCCGGCAGCGCAAATGCTGATTGAGTCTTAAAGTGATTTAAGTAATTAGACAGCTATGCGAAACTTTTATTAGCCACATTTCAAAGTTTGTGGGCCCCCGCTCTTGAAAAATAAACAAACACTCGAGAAACTTTCGAGTTCTACATTTCCCAGAAGCGTGCGTATCCAAAACTTATCTATTTGCTTAATCTATTTGCCTAATGGCCGTTTAACAGCATAAATGTCTTCACTTCGAAATCGGAATTGATGGGCAAAAGCCAAAACTTTGTTTCAAGAGTTGACAGCTCTCAACTAAATGAAAATCGATGATGATATATAGCAATATTGCAGGTAACAATGGGTTAAAGACACAACAAGCGTGGAGATACGCAACTTTAACAAGCCTTTTTTTTATACATTATTTATGGACAGTATGTTTATAATGGAAATCGATGATGTATTGAAATTATGCAGGTAACAATGGGTTAATGGGCAGGCGGCTGGACTTAATAGGCCCAACTTTATATTATGATGGAAATTTCTTTTGTTAAACTCAACAAAGATATATTTATTCTGTAATTATAAAAGAAAATAAAGTTTATCACAACCTACTCGCTCAACTAAAGCTGATTGACTGTTTAAAGCCATATTTATTTATGAAATTAATTTGTATTAAAAAAAAATCGATAAAGATTAAGCGTCATTTTATGAAACAAGTTGAAACGAGAGTGTGCTCGGCTGTAAATAACCCAATTTTTCTATAAAACGTTTAAAGCAAATTGAGTTTAAACAAGCAGTCAATGAAGACTTATTGTGTTGTTCTGAGCCAAAATGTTAGCCTTGAGCTGCTTGACTCTTGCATGCCAAATTTCCATAGATTCCAGTCAGCCAACTTAGCTGGTGACAAATAATTGACGTCAACAAAAAACTTCTTAATTTAATTTCCGTTTGTTTAGAAATTCTATAAAAACTTTTTCATGTTTTTTGTGAAATTCTTGGAGCGCAACTTGAACTGAAGGTTTGTAGCTTAATTGTGTGTACCCAAACCGTTCCCTTTATTCTTTTTAGCCCAAAATGAAAGTGCTTATAAAAAATTAATAAATTTAAAATTTTTGCTTAATAGTTTGAAGAGCAGACAAAAAAGTGGTTAATAAATTCGAAACTACCAGAGTAGCGAATAAAAAGTATGAAAAACTATGAACAATGCAGGTTCGAACGGTAAAAAAGTTGAGCCTTTTGAGGCAGTTGCCCAGCTTGAGATCAAAATCAACTTAAAAATTCAACAAGTGCAGAAAATGCGGTCGCCTGATTGCTGCTTTTTCTGTGGAAAGTATGAAGGGGTAGAGGGTCGTAAGAGGTGCACGGGATGGGGGTAAAATGTTACCAAGTTGCATAATGAAATTCATGTTACACTCTGGGGACACGTCTTAAACTTGAAATTGTTGGACTTGGCAATAGATGAGCGCTGGAGAAAAGCCATTAAATAGTTTCTAAACAAAAATAAGTATAGTCGAATGGTTCTAACCCCTATACGAAAGTTTGCTGCAGCTGAGGGCTGACACTGTTGTCACCTAATAACTGCATGGGTGGGTAAGAAGGGGGGATCAGTGGGCAGGGGTTACGGGGTCTGGGGGTCGAAAACTTTGCGATATTTTGTGATTGTTTCTCGTTAAATAAGAATACCGTCGGCGATACTTCGTTGTGTTTTGTGGCTGCTTCGCATTTGGGTTTACTCTATTAATCCCCAGTTGGCATTTAACCAAATGTTTTGCTCAGCGCTTCTTCTTTTGCATACTTTTCGCTTTCTTTTCCCTTTTTAGCTTCTTACCGTTGTTTTCTCTACTGGTTTGTACTTTCGCCTCAATTCGTTTCACTCGTTAGTATTTATTGTGATGAGCGCAATTTACAAAATTGAATTTTGTCAACAAAAAACTGTCAAAACGAATATGCAAAGCACTAGAAGTGGCTGTGTGTGTGGGAGTGTGTGTGTGGGGTGTGGGTGTGTGGGTGTGTGAAAACATTTCAATTTGCAACAAAAATCAAATTAAAATAATTTTTCCAAACGCAGTTTGCCAAAAATAGCGAATTGGTTTGAATCAAGTACTTTAGTCACTAGCTACAGTTATCGCATATGACTTTTAAAGACCCTGTACATATGCTCTATTTAACAATATACACGCTTGTGAAATATTTGGGCTAAGAAAAAAGTTATACTTATAATTGTGCGATTTGATTAAAATTTTAAGAATGTATAACTTTATAATAAATGCTTAAAACTATATATTTTCAACTTAACTGTTTGCAAAAATATTACAAGGTCTAATTAAGTGTATTTTAAATTTTGATGGCCATAAAAATAATTTTAAAAATCAGCAAATTAAATGCAATTAATTTTTGTATGCAAGTTTCAGCTAAAAACGCATTCACAGTGGCTCACAAAGCGCACACCGTTATTGCTTAGTAATTTACCAATAAATTAAAAGCCAATTTAAACAATTTGTAGCTTTAATCAAGTACAGAACAATGCAAAAGTCTTCATGAAGAGTCAATTTATTTAGTTGTTCCGGGTTTTGTTTAAATTTTAAATGCCAAAATATATAACAATTAAATTAATAATTGATTTCGAGGCTAATCAAAAGTGTTGAGGTTACCAACAAATTAAACAGTGAATTATTTTACGCAGCAATAAATTTTAGACTGTCAGCAATTTATTTGAAATTTCAATTTGATTATTAATAATTGACATGTTTTATGCAGCAGATAAATTTATTTTCTTACAATAAAATAACACGTAATTGATGGCAATAAATTGTTATTTTTGACCAAAACCAGTTGATAAATATTTTGGCTTTGAAAGCAATTTAGTAACTCGAAGATTTGTTGATTAATCAAAATCAAATTCAAATTCAAATTCATTGGTGAATTAAGACCATGTTCCATAGTAATTTACGTATTCTATGCCGTGTTGATGTTGATAAAATGAATTGTATTTGATAGCTGTCAATTTGGGTAGGTGAGATACTTCTGGTCTGCACTGTATACGTATTTATTGTCAATAGTTTGGGCCAAGTGTGCAGCGGAGGGAACTAATTCCAAATAATTGTGTGTTAATTTGTTTGTGTTTGCATTTCGATGGATATTATGGAATTTGTCGCCATATAATTGAAGCAGCTGTTGTCCTCGTTGTCCTCCAGTCCTCCACTGCCTTCCCCTCGTCCTTTTTAGCCTACTGCTCTTTGTTGTTGTGCTTGTTGGCCCCATTTGAAGAGTCATTCACGGCAGCGATCCTGGGGCAACCTTGGCAATTCAATTTGTACAGCTTATAGGCATTTTGTTGAACAATACTACCATATGGACCGACTAACTGCTGGTTTGATGGTATGATGAACTGAAGCACTGACTACTTGACGCTTACACTGAGAAAAAAGTTTTCAAAATGGACTTCATCTCAATATACCAAGAGTCTCTATTTGATTTGAATTAATCATATAAATTATTTATTTTAAGTTAAGTTTTAACTGCGCATTTTACCATACAAATATTTATGGTGTGAATCTTCTGTTTTACAATTTGCGTGGGCTTCAGGGGGCGTGGCAACATATTCAAATAAACTTGATCTGCTCGCGAAGTAGACGGTCTTACACTCCAAATTTGATGGGCCTAGGTCTTATAGACTCAGAGATCCAGCTGTTTATACGAACGAATAGTGTCCGAAAAAAACTCCTTCTAGCTTAAAAGACCACTATACTCATTTTAAAAGATCGTGGTCTTAAAAGATTTTCTTTCGTCACTTGAGACCCTAATTTTGCAATGTAATTTTCTGTCAGTGTCCCCCTGCTAAATGCCAAAGCATCCGCGTTCGCATTCACATTCGCATTCAGCAGCGCTTGTGCCAAATGTAAATGAGTCTCCAATTGTCTCTCACAATCATCGACAAGGACCTTAGCGCTTTGGGGGGAAAAAGCAGCGGGAAAACTCACGTCGAAACGGGGGAGAAGGGAGTGGAAAGAGGGAAGTGGACAGGCGGCGGGGGAAAACTCACGGCAGCAAGTAATTGTCAGTTTTATTTTGCTTTGTCATTTTAACGAAGCTTCAGCATTTCTTTTTGGGCTCCAAACGCGCGGAAAACACATCAATGAACTTGTGTCCTTTTGTCTTCCACGCAAATTAATATAAACAAAAATTTGTGGTTGAACACACAACAAAACACATTAAAGCAAACTGAATTTATGGCCAACAATCGCTTAAAGCGATTTTAACAAAGAAGATAAATTTATTTATGTGCCGAAAATGCAAATAAAAGTTATGATTTTATGTAGAAATGTCTGTAAATTAATTAGCTGTGATCGCACATGTACTTTTGAGCAATTTAGATGGGGTTGAGAAAGTGTTTACGACTACGAAATACCCTGGAGTAAGTAGGTGGAGTTTTATAGCCACTTAGAATGGGAAACTTTTTACAGTCGACAATCTCAAGAATTTTTTTTTATTTTAGCGGTTTTTTGGTCTTAGCGGTTTGATAAAAAGAGCTAATTTGGACTAATTGGCTTACCAACTTTTCTAAAAGCTGAAAATATGCAAAAATTGCTGCCAAAACTTTAGTTTCTCTTTCCTTCCATGCACAGGGCTATTTATTTCTTGTTAAGCTGGCAAACTAGCGAAAAAACAATCCAAAAGATAACAAAAATTAATTTTACTATCATAAACTCCAAGTCTCAAGCCCTTATAGTCCCCAATTTGCTATGCACAAGCGCACAGCACCCTAATTTGCCTCAGTGTATAGTAATAAGTTGTTAAGTTGAGATGACAAATTTGATTTTGATTTGTTTGAAATTGGCTTTAATAGGGCGCATTATGTCCTGCTCTCTGCTCGCCTCTCTTTCACACTGTTTCTTTCTCACTTTTGCCCCAATAGACTACCGTTTACCGCACCCCTTCCGGCCAGGCTAAGAGCAAGTAAACGTTGGCCGTGCCACGCCCAAGTCACTTACAACCCATTTTCGTTGGCTCTTTGTTGGGTTGAAGGGACAGCCATGGCAGTTGGCCAAGCCCCTTGGAAGAGGATATGAGCATATGCAAAATGTGCATGTTTGTGCATGAGTGTGCATGTTTGAAATCCTTTTGGAGTCGTCTAGAGTCTAGACGAACGAATCACGGGGGCAGCTGTCCTTTTTAGCACAAATGCCGACACCGGACAAGGACATAACCACACTCGCACACCCACACACACCACACACACCTCTGTATCTATGTAGGTAGTAAGTATGCTGGCACGCAAACAAAGCGAGGGACACCTGGTCCCTGTGTTATCCTTTGAGAAGCATTCACCTGCAGTAACAGTTTGGCGATTTCCCTCGATGCAGTTGCTCATTTCCTCGGACATCGTCGCCAGCAACAGACAGGAATTTTTCAGCAGCTGCTCCTTGAAACGGTCATTAAATCGGTCACAGTGCTATTTATAGTGTTCTTTTAATTGGATTTTCTGAGACAATTAACTGATTTTGCAATGTTTCTCTCTACGCTTTGGATTCTAACTGGAATTCTTGTGATTCAGGCCCTAAATAGTCGTCTAAATCCCCAAAACGAAGGTAAGTAATGTAATTTACTTAAAGAGGGTCTAAAACCAGTGTCTATAAAAGCTCATTAATTAAAATCAAAGAGTTCATAATTTTTAAATATTTATAAATCAAAACTAACTATTTATAGTAACGTTAATAGCTTTTAGGTTTATTAGAACAATTGTAAGTAATTAAAAAAATTCTAATTTAAATTTAAATTACAATTTTCGCAAATTGTTAGAATTAATCACAGCAACTAATGAGAGGAAACTGTTTTGCATTTAACTATGTGTTTTACAGTTATAAATAAATAACAAATTGCAAGCATTATTGAGTTTTGCATTTTCTGCTAACAAAATTAAATAATTTGATAATAAATTACCTTTGCAATATTTATGAAATACAAATTGGCAAATTAATTTCCGGCAAAACACGCATACCATTGCTCTATTTCCATTGGCTTTGCCAAAACAACCAAAATTTGTAGTTGGTAAAGTGCTCATTAATACATGTATGTTGTCCACTAACACACACACAGAAACACTAGCAGAATACCTCTGCCTTAATAGCAGCTAAGCGTTTACTCAGCTATGCATGTGAAGGTGTTGCTAGGCTCTCTTGAGCCAAGATCGCCACTCTCCTTCTCACTCAATTGCTTATGCAAAGCATATCCGTAACACAGCCGCATCAACATACACGTAGACGTCACTGTCAGTGCGCAATGTTCTGCTTGCTAGACAAACACATACACATGTAGCTCTGCCAAGTAGAAACACACACATACATATAGCGCCACTGCAGTCGCTCACTCCAGGGGTTCTGCCTACTAGACACTTGCACTCACAACAAGATGTCACTGCAGTGACATTGCACTGTAGCCGCTCACTGCTGTGTGCTCTGCTTAGTAAACACACACGCACCCATATACTAAGACGCTACTGTAGTTGTTGCCTACTAAACACAGGCAGCCGCTCAGTAGTACGAACTCTGCCTACTCGACACACGCTCTCTCTTACTGCTAAGTCTCCCACTCCGAACTCACATACATTGACGCCAGTCGCTTGCTGCAATGCATTGCAATGTGCTCTTCTAAGTAAACACACACGCAGATACGTGTTGTCGTTAGCTGTACACATCAGTTGCCTTCTCCCTCACACATGTACAGAGTGTAGGACGAAAATTTTAATAGACACACAAACACATTGCAAGAAAGTTTACCTAGTTTAGAATTTTGGATTTGTTTGTCTCATTAGCAAACGAACTATTCAGCTACAATATAAATTCATTTATTGGGTATTTCAAAGTCGTACCTATTGACGAACTATCGCAGTCTTTTTTTTAGCACAGGATTTAAAATGGTTCTTATCTTTGCTTTGCTTTCTGGCGAAATATTATTGGAATAACCTGAGTTATCCACCCATCTGAAAGTTTAGCAAGTTCACTTAAAAGCTGCGCAAGCTTTCAAGTCTCCTTTCCAACTGGAATGTGCCAAACTAACTGTTGGTTGCAAAATTTTTTTATGCGTTATAGTATAGGTAGTATGTAATGTTATCAGTAAGTTCTTAACGATTGAGCTGCACTTCATGAACTGAATCGAAAACTATTTATTGTGAATAGACGAAAATGAAGCGACAACTATTAAAATGCATTTTGTGGTCGAAATTCGTGGTATAAATTCATTTTTTTAGTATTTCCCCCTCAGAAAACAAAAACATTTCCTGGCGCCTCGCATTGTTTGAATGCAACAAAAAACAACATGAAAATATGCGACATGAATTTCATTCTATTTTCCCTGCCCCCATCCCTTTTTCTCTGCCTTTTTCACGGAGTGGCAGTGTTGCAGCCACATCAAACGGTAAAAAATGCTGCCGCTAATACCACAAGTATTTATATATGTATAAATATATATACACATGTGTGTGTGTGTTTGTGTGTGTGGCATTGACATTTTCATTTTTTCCCCTAAGCGCTGCCCATTAAAGTCACTTTGCTTCAAATTCTGTGCGCGCTTCATTTTCAAATTATTCAAACTCATCAGGCAAACACGAAGAGCAACAAGAAGAAGCAGAGCGAACAAATGTCATAAAAACAAACAATATTGGAAAGTTGACTCCGCATTAGGGCAGGGAAGAGAGTAGTAAGGGGTGGGGAAGGAGTGGGGGGAAGACGACACTCACTACTCAGAAGTCATATAAAATCAATCAAGAGAGATTTCAAGTAAAGAGAGCGACAGCAAAGAGAACACATGAGAAATGCTTGAAGCAATTAGTGATGCTCGATATGCGTAAACAGCTGTTAATTTCATGGCTTATCGTAAATCAGCTCAGCACACACACACAAGCTCACTTACACACACACACACACGCATTTAGTAGTGCATACAGCAAGTCGTTCAAATCCACTCTAAACATTCCACAACTTTAAAGCTTTAAAGAACAGTTGTGTTTAGGGAATTTATAGTACCTGTTTACAAGAGGCTGTAACTTTAAAGGTACTGGAGTTATCTGTGCCAAATTCATATTTTATATGTTTGGTATCATTAGGTATATTCAGAGTATATTATCAGGTTTTGACCGTGATCAACTATTTAGACAATTTCTACATAGAAACAGATAGTTTAATAAGTTCGCTATGCCTACTACCTATTACAATTCTCATTACACTCTCGACACAGAGTATACCATATGCAAATCAGCTGCAATCTCTTAGCATTTAATACTTTGCAACAAAGTGGGGCTTTGACGATAAAATGGCCAAGAACAGCCGGGTTTTATAAGTGTTAACCACAGGACATTAACTGCTATGCACTCGCTTAAGCAATTTACAACTAAAGGAGACGGGCGAGGGGGCGAAGGGGATTAAGAAGTCCACTAACTAAAACATACTTAGGTTTAGTAGGTATTAGTTATCAAATTTATTGATTGATTGCCCTGAAATTCTGGTAAGTAATTAATTTGCAATTAATAGCACTTTGTGGCGAAGACAAAGCCATTCACACCTACACACACACACATACATGCAGAACGTAGTGTGATTTATAATAATAAACATTGTTGGGATTACGCAAATAATTACTAAATAATGGGCTGAATTGAGCGAGAAGAACTTGAGATTAAATACAAACTGGAAATGCAAATTTCAAAATGTTATGTAAATTCAATTTAAACAAACTCCAAACAGACAACAAGACAGCAAGAGACAGGAGAGGGGAGACAGAGACACAGTCCAAAAGTAGAGGTGTAAATGTACCATTATATCAATGGCAATCGCCTGCCTACCAAATTCCCAGCCAGGTGAGCAGGAAAATAGGGGAAAAGCATTGACACGTTTAATGGCAATCACTTTTCGCAATTCGAAGTGTGACACTTTAAGTTGGACAACTTCATCAAGTTCAACAGATTTGCCGTTGACACAACTCAACACTCGACACTCGACACTTCACAGTCGCCTCAAAATGTTATTGTTATTGTTGTTTTTGTCGTTGTTGTTTGTGTTTCAAAGCAGACGGACAACAGTGAAAGCAAATTTGGAGATAGACAAGTAGGCGACGAAGGAATATCCGTTAAGGAATTTTATTTATAAGGCCAAATAAAAAAGTTATGCACGTTTGAAAGTTTTGAAAACTTAAACTTGAAACTGGCCTAACTTGCCTGCTATTTATCCCATAGTGCTAAAAGTAGGCTGAATCGACAGCTGGGACTACCCTTTACTCCCACACCTAACGGGTATAAGTAGACAACAAATATGTACATCTACATTGATGTCATGTCCCCCAATGGAGTGGACGCTCGTTGGGATGTAGGGCTGGAGGACAGTTGCCTCGTGATTGTCCCTTTGCGGCTTGTCGGATATTCAACTAAGTAAATTATGCAAATTCTTATGGTCGAAAATGCCTACTTGGCAGTTTACATTTGAAATGCCGCCAAGCAATGAAGTAGGCCAAAAACGAATAGCAAATTTTGTTGGCTTGGGGACTGTGGAGGGAAGGGAAAAGATTCAGTGACATTTCCAGACACTTTTGAAGTACACACTGATTGCTCTAAACGATCCAACTAATATATTCAAAAGTCCGCATAAATATTTGCATGCAAGCATATTCACATACGATATTCACATCAAAACTTATTCACGACTCGATGTTTTTGGGTACTCACACAGACTGCAATTTGGCATTTTGTGGGTGAATTCATTTATGGCCACGCTTGATAAAAAGTCAACAAGGACCCAATTTTGTAAAACACTTGACAGATGTTTGGCTCCCTCTATCTATCTCTGTTTCTCCCTCCACTCCCTACCCGTCTCTTTCGGTCGGTTTCTGTGTCTGTTCAAATTATATATTACACCAGAAACAGCAATGGCAAAAACAATGTACTATCCCCCCCTCACACTCGTCGGCCTTCAGAACAAGATACAATATCATTTTGGGCTTGCATTTAAATACAACAAGTAGTGGTGAGTTTGCTCAACAGATAAATACCCTTCACTGCTTAGTAGAGTAGTCTTATTCACAGTATGTTAAATCTACAAATTTGGTACCTTTCAACCCTTAGGTTCAGCCTTTTTTAGGGTTATTTGTGCTAGAGACTAAAGCAGAAATTGAAAACAAAAATAAACAACAGTTTTTAAAGTCTTCAGAAACCCATATACCAAATTTAGCGTCCCTAGCTGCTATAGTTACTGAGTTATACCATCTTTAAAATTCATTTTAAATAGTAAAGAAAGTATAAAGTTGAAATTGTAAGAAAATAGCGTAATTTTTGTACTCTTCAGCCTGTTACATACGCGTGCACTAAACTGGCATACTCTTTATACCCAGTAAACTAACTTTCTACCATTGTACTTGATATAACATTGTCAGTTTTCGAATACTTTTAAATCAAACTCACTTTCTAAAGTCAATACAAGGCCACCCATCAGTCGATAACACTCGTCTGCTATGTACCGGGTATGAAAACATCAACAGTCGAGTCCCCAAACTCTGCGCATCGTCGGGTCTCGAAGGGATGACAATCTCGGAACAGTCTCTGTTGGCCAACTACATATGAATACAATGAATCTGGCCCTCATATAACTGTAACAGATACATATATATATATACATATATATATATATGCACTACACTCACACACATGCATTTAACATTCCATTCGATGTGCCTGGTACAAACCCATGCCCCCCTGACGCCCCAAATCATGTTCTGAATTCAACATTCGCACTAAACATTACCGGCTTCGAAATCAACACAAAAGCAACATAACATAAAGAGGAATTGGGTAGGATCAGGGGTATTGAAAGGGGGATTAAGGGGGGGTGTGTGTGTGTGGTAGTTAAATTGAATTGAAAGCTTTGTTATCACACTGACAGAATTATGATGCGATAATGCTCCTAATGACCTGTTTTTCGTTGTCAACTTCGTTTAAAAATAAACTAAAACTGTGAAATTTAATTAAGGTTCCCTTCGTACACGGTAAGCGAACTGCTCGGTAAAAGGCGGAAAATCATTTTGGTCAAGCGATAAATCCAATTTAACACCCATTATGTTTAGAAAACACCAGCACACACTCACACACACACACACACACACACACATGTGTACAAAAATAGCCTGAAAACATTTAAACACCCCAGGGGGAATTCCCCTACCAACCCCTATACTCCCCACCCCTTGCCATATTCCTTATAGCCAATGTCCACTGTCCCATTGACACCTTCATGTGTGCTCGAACAAGGGTTGTAACCACACCCTCACACACACACACCCCCCCATACACTCACACTTTTATTGAGTCTAAATTCATTATGGATTTCATCAGATAAAGTCGTTTTAGCTTCGAGCGACTCAATTTCCTTAACGATCTCGTGCTATTTTTAGTTGCTTCGCAGTTTGACAGTTTCAAATAAGGAACTAGAAACATTTTAGAACTTTTCTTAAGCCTTTCTGGGATTACCCAATGCCATTAATTGAGTTCTGATGTCTGTGTGTTTTATAAAACTTAGACACTTAGGAACTATCTTGTATTTTTCAAGGTAAATAGAATAGAATGGTCTATCAGGTTTGTCAGAAGTGAGAAGTGCGTAACAAGAAAGCTTTTCCGATCCCATTAAGTATATACTTATATTCTTGATCAGCATAAACAACTAGTATGTCTGTCCGTCCGCATAAACACCTGGATCTCAGAGTCTGTAAGAGCTAGAGCCACCAAATATGGAATGAAGGTGCGTATACATGTTAGGTAGCTTAAGTTTATTTCAAATTTGTGCAACGCCCCCTACCATCCCCTCAAGTTTAAAGAAACTTTTTTCATCTTACCATAATTTAGAAACAATTAGAACAATCGTTAGCAAATTTACACATTATATGTATGCTACTATTATAACTATCCTCAGCAAGTTTTATTCTGATTGGACAACTGTAGCTTAAAGCTTCCAAAAAGTATCAAAAATTACTTATTTGTAATGAGTACGGGGTCTTCTACTGTAGCCTTTCTTGCTTCTTTAAAACTAATCTTGATCTTAAAGTGTCTAAAACTAAAATACTTTTAAGTGTATGTAGAACACCTAAGCACTTTAAAAGTTTATTAAAACTCACACTTTCCAACAACTTTTAATATTTTAGTTTTAATCATAACCCAATCTAATCGACTACTTTTACTTAAACTACTCTCAAACCAATTGATTTCAGTGTTTTGTTCAAGGATGTACTAAATTGTTGTTTACTCCCAGATTTCTGAAACACATAAATCTGTTCCACATGTTTTTTGCTGAATCTTTTTTGGAGTCTATTACAAAGTCATAAATGTGCAAATTATACGTTTTGTGTCGTTAACGAGGAGCTGAGTATCCATATTTAGTGGTAATGCACATACGTGCCCACATATGCGTATGTGTCATTAAGGGGAGCTCATACCAGATACAAATACCACTCAGCAGATACCATTTACCATTTTCCCATTCACCATTTACCAAAAGGAGTGTATTCCTCTGTTCCGCCAATTTCTCAGATAGGCGTGCACACGTAAGTCTCCGTGGTTTTGTGTATGTTACGTGTGACTCTCTCGGCCAAAAGCACAGAGTCAACTGTGGGACACGCGCCCTCGAACTGCTCGCCTACCCTGCCCCTGTCCCTATCTTCACCTGCCACCCTATCTGTGTTTGCGTTTGTGCCCCGAATGTACCCGGCTGTGAGAGACAACTCAACCAAATACAACGACTATTACCAGCAGCAGCAGGTACGCTCAACCACCCAGTAGGACTAGGTGGGGAGAGGAGTGTGGGAGTAAAGGGAAAACCAGAGCTAGCACAAGCCGCAGACAACGTCATCGAATTCAAACAAGTAATATAGTCACTGTGGAGTATCGACAGCGAAATACGCTGTATGTGTTTAATTGGAGACCTAGAAAACCTTGTAAAAGAATAAATTAATTTTAATTTTATTTTTTTAAGGATAAGGATTGGTACAGTATAGTAAACTCTTCCAAAAACTCTTCCTATAGTTGTAAAATTTTCCAAATAGTTTTGAGACTGTCTTCTGTCACCTGTTACATAGCTCAGCACCAAACTATGCTACTCCTGCACCCTTTAGTTGTGTGCTCAGTGCGAACATGGAGATTTTCCCGCATGCTCTTCCACTCCTGCGTCCACTTGCTTCTCCACTCCCTCGCTCCCATTGGCAAACATTGAACGCTGACAACATTGACGGCTAAAACAAAGGCGTGTGTCGACTCTGCTGCTGCTGGCCAAAGTGAGTGAGCCAAACCCATTGGCCAACTTGGCAGTGTCAGCAAGCGAAAGGGCTGACAAAGAGGAGCAAAACATGTATTGCCAATGTAGTGACAAAGAGGGAGAGGGGGTAGGGAGGGGGAGGGGGAGAGGGAGTGGTAGTCAGAGTGAAGCGTATTTCAATTTTCAGTGTTAGCCACAACTGTTGCTGGCTTACAAAACTGGACACAATCAATGTGAGATTCGGAGGGATTACAAATGTAACTTTGCGAGTGTGTTAACCGTCGACTGACAGACGGCTTCTCATTATTATAATGAGAGAAAGAGATGAGAGAGAGGGAGCGGAGGGGTGGAGAGAGAGGGAAGTTCAATTTGTGTTGAGTTATTAGGAAATTCCCACAGATGAATTTCCTATTAAATGGCTGTCAACCTCCATTTCAATGAAATCTTGAAGCGCAAAGACTTACTTTACACTGATTTCGATTGGAGGCGTAGAAGTGCAGCCGTTTCAGCTGAAATATAGCTAGTTTTTAGCTGTTAGAACGTAAGAAGTCTGAAGCTTGTTAAAACTGAATTTTTTGTTAGTTTTAAAAAGGTAACTCTATTTAATGCAGCTTAAAGGATAACTAAACAATAAATTTGTTTTAGAAAAAATCGCTTTAAAAATTAAAATTTGAGGGAATTTTTTAAAATTTCTCTTACTGTGATTTCTTAGCCATTTTTTAGCTTAATTCAAGCTATTTCTGGCAATTTAGTTTGCCATCAAAATTAGCCATTAAGTTTTATGAAACTCTGGCAACACTGTGTCAGCGGGGGTGTGTGTAAGTGTATGTGGGTGTGTGTGTGATTGTGTTGGTGTGGGCGGCTGGCGGTTTTTGTGGGCATGTCATTGTAGTACGCGCCATAAAATCAACTCTTAACCAATCTGTTCCATCCAATGAGCGCCACCGCATTTGTTGGTGCGACAAAGAAACCACACACACACAGCAGACACCCACACACACACACAAACACACACTACACTCACATACACACACCACACCTAGCTAACCAAAGCAGAAGCAGAAAGAAAGGAGCAGAAGAAAACTAACCACAGCTGCACGTGAGGGTGGGATAAGGAAGGAGGTGGAGACGGGGCAGAGGAAGGAGATTGGGAAGGGGAGACGCCGCAGACAACGGAAAGCGGCAAGTTTGCCGCACGTGGCACATACGGAAAAACGAAAAAAAGGAAAAGCGGAAAGCGGAAAGGAAGCACGCCGAAAAGACGTTCTTCCCCGCTCCCTTCACGCCTCCCGAACTGCCACGCCTCTCTCTCTCTGCCTAGCTGGCTGCCTGGCGTCTCCCTTTTGTGTCGTTTGGCGTTACAACTTCAACATGTGGAAACTAGCAGTAAAAGCGCGGCCACAGTGTGTAACGACTGCTAAAGACCCTGTAATTGCTTAAAACAAAAGTAGTAAAAATCAAAAAGAAAGTTAATGGTGTATTTTAAAATTTAAATAGTAATCAAATAATAATAAAGTTGTTCATACCAAGCATTGATTCCAAAGCGAATATTTCTAGGGTAGCTATAAGATATAGTTATACGATCCGCACCAGATTGGGTATATACATATTTAGAAACATTTTACAAACACATAATGTAAGTTTAGTTGAAAGTCCCTAACCAGAAATTAACTGTTTCTAATGTTAATAGTGATATATATATGATATAGTGCTGCGATCCTGACCAAATTTATACATAACATTTAAAGTACTGCTATATATACAATGTGATACTTTGGTTAAGTTATATCAACATATAAACCAATTTTATTTAGCTTTTCATATAGTTACCTGATCCTAACTAGATCTGTAAAACACGTATTCAGACTTCTCAGCCATAGTTGGTGCCTGTAACGCCTAGCTCAAGCTGCTCATACAGACAGACACTGCATTCGACTCTCAAACTAATGCTGATCAACAATCTATATACTTTAAAGGCTCAGCCACGCCTTCTTCCCACTTCTTTTCAGACACCTTATAGACACACTATAACACTTTAAGTGCTGGGCTTAAAAAGTCAGGCAGACAAAGCCAACAAATGCGGTGTCGCATGTGTAGTGAAAGTGCCACTGAACACACACACACACGCACACAAACACCAACACACACAAACAAACAGTCGTTTGTTTGGAAAGAAAAACTACATGACATGTTTCAACGTCAAACGTACGTTGCAGGCGGCACAAGGCGTGGCAAAAGGGGGCAAAGTGTGAAAGCCGCGAAGGGAAAGGGGGTGTGCTGGAAGTAGAGGGGGCAGTGGGGATACTGCTGCTGTGGAGTGAGTAGACGCCGCCTTATCAACAGGCGGCAGAGCAGATAAAAATTGGTAGGGAAAAAAACGCAGACTGACGCCCCGAAATCCGAATTAGGCGTCAAGCGTTTGTTCCTTGTTTTCTTGTTGTTGTTGTTGTTTATTTTCGTGTTGTTGTTGTTGTCGTGTCTGTGGCGTAACGCCACCCAAATTTCCCAGTCCCATCCCCAGCCACATCTACCTCACACTGCCGTATCCCTTGTCACTCCATGTCGATCGCCAGGATTCTGGGCATGTCATCCAATGTGCCATCAATGCGATTACACTGAGAGAAAATATGTTCTTCTTACTAAAATTAAATGAAACTGTTTTATGATAGACCAACAAAATTTCAAACTGTCTAAAAAATTGTTAAAAAATAAAAATAAATTTTTTTAAAATCGTAAGCTAAAAATCAGCTTAATAAAACTATCACATAAAGTTATCAAAATTAACTAAGACTCATATTTATGATCCACAAAAACCAATTCTAATTAATTCTTCATGAACTCGTCACAACAAATATAAACTTTATATAAATCAAACTTAGTAAGAAATAAGTACAGGGTCTAAAAATTATAAATATATAATTAACATTTATAAAATTTTTCCGAATAATTAAAATTTCAGCCAAAGGATCTGTAGTACTATATTTATACTTACTCTCTCTGTCTCTCTCTCTTATACTTACATGTTTGTTTCTCTTTTACTTAATCACAAAGTATTTAATTCGCTTACAAACGGTACATTCAACCACTCTTCTTGCTGCTGTTATTTTAAAGCTTTTATTCTTCTATCTTCTTCGTGATTCGATCTAGACTTCACTCGTTCACATTTTCTTCTTACTCTTCGTTCCTCTGCTTCGTTCTAACAGCTGATGAGTATGAATGAGCTGTTAGAATATAAAAAGAAGTATAAGAGTATGATGCCTGGCCTATTACAGTACGAAATCAGATTTTATGTTAACTCCTCCCTGTAAAACACAACCCTTTTCGCTCAGTGCATGTGTGGACATGTCGTATGTATAAAAATGTTCGCGTTGATTCTTTGTGAGCAGTTGACGGTCTCGGTGTCTCGGTGTCCTGGTATCTCCGTGTCTCCGTCTGCCTGCTACCCCGTGTCTCCTTGTCTCCTTGCCTGCTTATCTCCTCGCGTTGCGGTGTCTCCGCTTCCCTACACTTGGTGGTGTCAGTGTCGGTTTCGGAGTCGGATTCGGTGTCGCTTTCACGCAGCCACAACGTAATTTATTTTTGGCGCAATTGCGGAAGAGGAGGCGTGTTGTACCACACACACAGCGTAACTTTGGCTAGAACTCCTACTGCCCCCTCCCCTCCCTTCCCCACCCTTTGTGGCAATATGTGCGGGTATTAAGTGTATTCCACATGAGTGGATTTACCGAGATTCGCGTTGGTTCACAGCGTGTTAGCTGTTTAACCTGGATCAAAGCAAAATCACTTGCAGCCAACTCCCAATTTGCCCCGCCTCCACCTTCAGTCCCTCCCGCCCTCAATCTGCCTTATACTCCCTACACATCCCTATCAATATATACATCAATTACATGCAAAAACTGGGAATGTCAATGTCGATGTCATTATCAATTTCGATTGCATCTTAATTGCCCGTTTGTGAATAGCAAATTGACTGACGAGAGTGTCGCTATGATAACGCTAATTGACCACTTTATGTGTCACATATATTAGCACATTTTAGCTATATAAATAATAGAATCAAATTGGTAGTTACCTGGGATAAAATGCTATGAAAGCTTGGGTTAAAAGTAGTAGGACTTAAAGTACTGTCGGTCTTTAATAATGACTTATTTTAATGACTTATTTTGGAGCACTTTTTAATACACTTTTAAACTAACTAGTTTCTGATTAACTCCAATTTTAACTGAACCCCTTCGAAGCACTTGAACCCATTTCCTAACCACTCAATGCTCCTCCGTAAATCAAATAATTTCTGCAAAAAATATTCAAATGCGATTCCACTCACAGATTTGCACATACTTAAATAATCTGCATATCAAGAGCCAACAATTGTTTATTTTTCGTATCGGATTTGGATTATCTAAAAACCCAAAAAAAAGCAACCCAAAATTCCACATTCAGTCGCGAGTTGTGTGTGGGAAATTTGTACTACTTGAATTTGAATAAAAATGTTGCACAATTTGTTTATTTTATGGCTAGCAAATTGGTAAAGCGTTAAGTAAACATTATTTATTTGCTGAATATGTTATGGGACAAGTGTGTGCATGTCACTTGCGGAGCTGGAGGAGTTTCCAGACTCCTTTTTGCAGCTGAATGTGTGTGTGCGCTTGTAGGAAAATAAGCCTCGAGTTTCGGAGTCCCGAGTTCCATGGTTGAATGCTTTTTGGGTCCATTTCGGCAAATTAGGTTGTAGTCGCGTTTACGCTTTCGCTCCAGATAACAGAAATGAGAAGAAGAGAGAGAGAGGGAGATAGTGGAGTGAGGAAGAGGCATGCAGAGGTAGGGGGTATATTGGGAGAGGCTAGCAAACTTAGAGAGTGGAGTTTCTTAGACTCTGTAGGTACAGTACGAAGAGGGTACTTGAAATTGGCCAACAAAGGAGAAGTTATAGGGTGATTTAGTTCATAAAGTATATAAATTCCTGTTCAGTACTAATCAGCCAATTTTTTGTGGCCTAGTTCGAGTCTTGGTTTGCTTGTGTCGCCTGATGGGAAGTGTCCAAAGAAAAAATATTTAACAAATCATTTTTATAACAAAACTTAAACGGTTTTGAAACCCATTTCCTGGTTTATTAATTAGTAACCCTTATACGCAATTCTGGTAAAAATTTCAGACCAATCGCTGCAATAACTCAAAAGTTATGCCAATAACAAAAGCACAAACTTGTAGTGACTATAACTAGCACAATTTTGGAAGCAGAGTTTTGAGTTTTGGCACAGTAGACAACAACAACAATACGCAACTCCTTCTCGAATTTAAGCTCAATCGATACACAAACTCTAAAGTTATGCTCAAAAATAATTTTTGTGGCAAACAAATTAATATAAAATTAATACCGGGTCGCTTAGCGTCGCGTGGACTCGCCTGCAGACACATTTCGCTAGTTCATTCCTCATAAAGGACTGGCTAATTGCCTCGGGGAGGAAAACACGCTCGTTTGCCGAGTCTCACAGTCATTATTAGAGTTGTGAATTGAGGCAAAAGCACGAGTTTATGCCACGCCCATCAAGAGAGGCAGGCAGTGCAAACAGGCGGACATGCGACATGCGACATGTGGCATGTGGCAGAGTCAAGCTGTGTTTTGCCAAGAGCATCATTATCATTGCGAAACGACATTGCGTCATTAAACGAGATGCTCAACAACCGGAAAGCCAAATGTCCTTGCGCCGATCGTGGGCACAACACACAGTAAATACTCACAAACACACACTCAGTAAGTACACAGCCAGGTGTGTGTGTCTGTATGTGGGCTGCATGCAACTAAACCACTTTGCAGTGGTTACAAGCGGCAAACAAATGCGAAATACCTGCGAATTTCGTACCACATTTGTTTGAGGCTCATCACTTTCACTCTCGCTCTCTCCCTCTCACTTCTGTCGTCCTGGTCTCCGTTTCTGTCTGCCTCGGGTTATCCTGGACTGAGCTGTAAATTTATGGCATGCATTTGTTTTGCACTCTCGATTTGATTAATGTTGTGACAGCTTTACAAGTGTCGCGCCCCGAGACCTCGCTGCGGCCAAAGTTCATCGAAGGGTATTCATCATTTGCCCAAACGTTTGCCATCTCCTTCTCACTTTGTATCTGTCTCAGTCGTTCACTGGGGGCCACACCAGTTGTCTTCGTGTGTGCTTGTGTGTGTGTGTATGGTATACACTCAAACACGAATGATAAATCTACTTCGAAAGTGACAAAATACTTGAAATGAAATTGAGATTTTCTAGTGATGTGCATAAAATAATCGAAATATCGAAGTTTGGGTGGAACGTTTGTAACGATTATTTTTATTTTTAACTAAACTGTGTTTATATAGCACTAAACAGATTTTAAAAGTACTTGGAATGATAACTTGAATATATTTATACATTGTTTTTTTTACCGATTATTGTTCGATAACAATTCTTTGAGCTGGCAATCTTTTCAATGAAATGGAGATTACTACGTTACGCAAAGAAGTATCCATTTAAAACATTTTTATAAAACTTTATAAGTTAAAAGTACACAAATATTTGTTACATTTTCGTTGTAAAAACAGTTACAAAATACTTAAGTAGTATGAGGATAAACAATAAGTATTTATATTTATGGTTTTAACTTATATCCTGTAAAATCATAATTTAAAGTAAAATCTATAATAGCTTTCTCGAAAGTTAACAAAGATTTTAAAAAATTAATAATAATATTTATTATATTTAAAACAGTTTTAAAATATTTTTTTTACTACAAAAATTAATGATTTATTGTGCTTAAATGTATTTAATCTTATATTTTTTTTAATGATGCATCATTTGGTTTAAATTTCTGTATAGAAAAACAATTTTACCATTTTGCCACTGGGTAAAAACCTTGAATTTTTTGTTGTTTTCTTTTTCTGACACATTTTTCGCCATTAAAGGTTTTTATATAAAGTTCTGGCTTAAATGCTGTGAGAAAAATATTTAATAAGTACTTTCTTCCACAAAACTTTAATTAATATTTAATTTTGTCGTGACAAATGACAAATTGAGAGTGAGTTTTGAGCAAAAAGTGAAAAGAAACTAATGATTTTGAGCTTTTGCTCTGAAAATGTGAACTGCATTTTCTTTGACAGACATGGAAAAAAAACTTTAACGATAATTGTTGTTTGCCAAGTTCTTTTTGCCGGAAAAGTCACGCCCCACAAGTGGAAAGTGTGTGTGTGATGTGGCGAATTTTCCGACATTAAATGAAAGCAAATCATAAAAAATGGGCAGTGAAAGTCAATTAGAAAGGCTTTCTCGCAGTGTAAAGCGTTTATTAAGCTGTCGGACAGACTGACTAACCAAGTGACTGGCTGTCCGTCTGTCTGTTTGTCTGTCTGGTTGGCATAACACTGACTTCTTGTCGCGTGTTAGCCGTTTTTATTTTTAGGGCCCAGAATGATTGAGGCGTTTGTTTAATCCGTTTGTCATGGCCTCTGACAAAAGCTAATTGTCACTGTACTCTGTGTGTGTGGGGGGGTGTGTGTGTCCATTGGCAAGGACTCGCAAATGGTTTTATTGTGACATTTCATTTTTACGCCCTGTGAATGCAGATGTTCTTGATTAATTATCACCAAAAACTGGCAAAGAGTTGTCGCCCAAAATTGGGAATCTGATTCGTTTCTTGACAGCAAACGCCAAATGTGCCACACAGCGAAAGGGGCACAAAAGTTCTATCTGCCTCGCACTCCCTCTCTCCCTCTCTCTCTCTCTCTATCGTTCCCCATCTCTTTCTGTCTCGTCGTGTCAGCGATAATCAGTTGGCAACAAAGTTTTAAGCGCGAACTCAACCGCAATTTCCGCTTCACCAAGATAAACGATGCGACAACCCTGCGTTGTGTTATACCCTTGATTTGCCAGTTTATGGGGTATCACACCCAACCCAGTTACTGCGTAAATCATAATTTATTCAAAGTGTACATTTAAATAGGTGTCTTGTCATATCGCAACGTGTCGCAACGTGTCGCATCGTGTCGTGGCATATTCATTCTCGTTTAAACATGCAAATCGTAAACAGCATTTGATGCGTTCACTTCTGTCTGTTGTTGTAGCCATTTGGCCTCGATTTAGGCTCGATTATGGCTCACACATCTGTGCAACGGGGTCATGACCCCTCAGAGGTCAACCCTTGCTGTCTGCTCCAACTAAATTTGACTTTTAAAGTGCGCCTAACAAGACACTTTAGAGAAACACGACAATATGTAATTAAAGAGTTCATTTAAATGGTAATTTAGAAAGTAGAAAAATAAATTAAAGTATGCATAAAAAGTTAAGGGAAATAAATTTTAAGTATTTATTTAGGGCTTGAAAAAACGAGGGATTTGTAATTTAAATGTAGTTATTTAAATTATCAAAGTTATGGGACTCCGAAAGTATATCCGAAAATAAACTAAAAAGAAAAACAATTGTAATTTTCACTTAGTATTTATTTTCATTATTATTGACTTCATACAAAATACTGTAAATTTTAGAATTTTTTTCCTGCGGAAAATGCTTATAAATTAATAAATTGTTTAGGTAAAAGTTTTTTAATAACTCCATATGAAATTTCGAGATCTTTAAGAACTCACACAATGTAAACTAACTTTAAAACTATATATTAGTTTATTTAAAAACTTAAAATGTTTTATTTAATTAAAGATGGCACACAAAAAACCATTAACGGCATTTTAATAAATTTTTAGTATAAAAAATTAATTATAAAATAAATAATTAGCTTGCATTCCGAACTCATAGATTAACAATCAGTTTTGTTTACTCCGAAAAGCAGTCCGAAAGTGCAACACAGTACATTCCAGTAGCAACAAAAATTCCCTTCGTTTGTCACAAAAATCTCTAGTGATTTATGGTGCAATAATACAATTGGAAACATCGAAGTATTCATGGAATTTCCAAGTACTTATTTACATCGATCCGATGACCGAATAAATGGTCAATCGCAATTTAAATCTGTACGCCACACACACACAAACACTCACATACTCCTACACACACATTCGCACACTCAGTTGTAACGGTATCCAAAGTGCTGCCCACTCAGATTCCAGATAAAGAAATTTCAATCCATCGAAACGATTTAATCGATGACGCTCAATCGAGTCAAACAACAGACCAAGGACCAAGGACCTCTGCCCTCCAGCAACAATATAAGCATATATATATATAGTGAGTATATATACTTTACTCTATATATGTATGTATATATGTATGTGTGGAGAGACACAGGAGTATGTTAACCTTTAACCGGTCGATCTGCGGTTGACACTGTCCGTCTGCATTCGGAATTTTATTTATTTTGGTTTTATGCAAATGTCCTCGAGCTTCTACCGATTGTCCTGGCAATCTGCTGCTTAGACATGATTCCATTTCCAATTCCAACTCGAGTGTGGTTATTTGAGTATACGTACACCGAGAGAAAAAACAACTAGTGCCAAAAAAAAGCTAGTACCACATGCTTGAAATACTTGATTTTAGTCTACATATTTCAAGTACACTAAACAAAATAATGTTACTTTCATTCTACATATTTAACCTACCAAATTTCGGAATATTTTTTTCAGTGTAGCATACGTGTCTCTCCAGTCAGCTGAAAAGCAATCTAACACTGCTAAAAGGTGACATTTCATTTAATTAATGACAATTTGTAGATTCGGTGCTTTGGTTTATCTCAATCTCAATCTCAATCTCATCGTGGTTTCGGAGTGATTGTCAATCAAAGCGAATTTTACAGCGTTTCCATTTGTCAGTCTGGTTTCCTTTTGAGCGGTAATTAAGAAACTTGGCTGATAGTTCTATGCGAAATTAAGGCGACAAAAGGCAGCTGAGTTTAGTTTAAACTTTTTAGGAGCGAGTTTGCACGACTTATATAGACTCTGTGTACAAATTTGTTTAAAAAAAAAATGTATCTGAACTTAGTCTTAATTATTGCCCTATAGCTTGCAAAACCCTTTTTGAATAAAATAAGTATAAAGTCGTGCCCTCCCGATCGCCTTATTTCCAGTGCTTATACTGTAAGCTCTTCCTATTTGCTCTCTCTCTTATTCTAACGGTAGTGTTGCATATGTGTGTGTGCACCAGAGCTAAACCAAACAAAAACAATGTACATAGTTTTTGGCGATCTCTTTTTGTTTAGCAGAAAATAGAGATAAGAAACAAAATATGAAAAATTGTTTGTGTGATTTGCATTGTCCTACGCTGAGTGCATGACACACATACACACATGCATGCATAAACGCTGCTCCTCTTAAAGTAAGAATAGAAACACAAAGAACATGATAGCAAAGAGCAATGGTGTAACTACCTCTGATCTGCATCCTATACTTTGGTGCAAGCGAGATAGAGCAAGCGTAAGCTGTTTACGCTCGCGTTATACTGTCTCGCTCTAGCAAGTTTAACACAGGCTACATTTTCTGCTCACACTATGAAAGTAATAAAACAAACAAAAGCTGCTCTCTTTTGTCCATTACATATTTAAATTCAACAAAGCTATAACACTCTCTGTACAGGGCAAGACCACACATTTCGTGTTACCAATGTTTATATAGACATTTGTGCAGTACTTAACCCGTTGGCAATTTAGAAAACGGCTTTTGTTCTTGAATTCGTGACGAGTTGAGTCGCATTGTCTGCAAACTTTACAGGTGGCGGTAATAAAAGAGAGGTGTGGTGAGGGAGGAGAAGGGGGCAATACCTGCTGTAGACTACTTATAAATATTACTTTTGGCACGGCCTAAAAAGGCCAACAAATGGGCAAAAACAAAAAGCCGACATAAGAGCTTGTGTCCACACTCTATTGTTGTCAATAGTTACATAAATTTGAATCAAATTAGGTCTTCAAAGGCACCACCCACCCCTTGCCGTGGTATCCCCAACACTATCCTGGCCAAAAGTGACCAGCAGAGCTAACGCATGTGTTGCGCATTTGCGTATAAGAGTTTTGCGCTCTCTTTGAGTCTAGCACAATTGTGTTGCTAACGCGCGCTCTGCTTAGCAACATGTTGCCAACGAGTGAGTGTGAAAAACTGCAGGGCTGGCAACATTTGGCGCACTAATAGCAAAGTTTATAAAATTGTTTTATGTTTTTGCATGTTTAATAATTTTATAACTTAACTCAAAATTGAGCAAAATATGCACTAGATATATTAAGTTATAGAATTTTTATTAATTTAACAATTTACGTTAAATTTAAAAAAGTATTTATTTTGTTAAAAACTTTATTTTGTTAATAAATTAAACACTGAACTATTTTATTAATATAATTTAGTATTTAAATGCTCTAGTCATTGCTTAACCCACCGATCGTCATCTCTTTACCAAAGCCCTGCGAGGGTTCAAATGCATTACACTGCACTCTCTTCTCAACACAAACAAAGAGAGCGCTTGTAAGAGAGCGTTGCTAGCAAGTTTGTTGCTTTGCCTTGTAGCGCCTGCTCAGCGGATGTTGCCGACTGTCGCCTTGTTGAGGCAGTTCAGTTCAGTCGTCAGTTCAGTCAATCGGGACCAGTGGATACGTACACAACGTCGACGCGCGCGTGCTCCTAAGCAAAACACATACACGCACACACATTTACACATAGTTCGTAAGCGCGCTCTTTGGGATGCTCGTGCCGTCGTGATGGCTGCCCCGCAGCCCCCGTAAGCATCGTAAGTGTGCTAGCTGCTTTGGTCCGCGGTGGTGTGTTTAGCGGTGATGCTGCTCTTCGGTGGTGCTAGCGTGACATCAGCACTTGCCACAGATGCTGTTGACACGTTCGAAGGCCATTCGCCACAAAATGGTTGCCGCTTGCTACTTGCCGCACCGGGGCAAATGCCAAAATACTTGGCAAACGACGCGTTGTGGTCGCGATTCTTGAAAAAAACAAAAAATAACCCAAACAACAAAAAGTGGAGCGCCAAAAACGCCGTGAGAGACTGCCACTTGCCGCGTTGTGCCGTGCCGCGTAGACAGTCGCCTCAAATCCTGGCCCGATAATCGCATTGCGGCATTGTGCCGTGTTATTTGTGCAATGCGTATAAAATACGCGCTCTGCTCGGCACAGTGGAAACGTGCTAATTATAATATGTTAATGTGTATATGCCACAACGAGCAGCAGCAAAAGCAACAGCAACCACACCAACAACACCAACAACAAAGAGAACAACGCGAGTGCAACTTGTGAAATTGGCCAAAAATTGCGCCACCGCAAAAATCCGGAGGCGTTTCACGTAGAGACGTCGACCGCGGCAGCGAGAAGTAGAGGCGCGGATGTGGGGGAAGAGGACACTGTGCAAATATTTGGCACATACCCATGCACAGCTAGAGAGCGA
Source organism: Drosophila acutilabella (assembly GCA_035046005.1). Classification (NCBI taxonomy): domain Eukaryota; kingdom Metazoa; phylum Arthropoda; class Insecta; order Diptera; family Drosophilidae; genus Drosophila; species Drosophila acutilabella. The sequence goes on from JAWNOK010000003.1 coordinate 1,377,600, forward strand.
GAGTGAGAGAGAGCGAAGAGGACGAAGAGAGCGGCACAAAAGTCGACACAAAAACGAAAGCAACAAAAGCAATTATGCAAATATTGCAAAAATAACGGCAACAGAGTATTGTCAAACTGCGAAGTGTGTGTGTATTCGTGCGTGCGTGCGTGCGTGTGAGAGTGCGTATGTGTTGCTTTGTAAGCGTGCCAATGTGTGTGAGTGTTGTTGTGTGTGTGTGTAGCCAACTCAAATTGATTAGCATAAGCGGATGCGGCGTTTGCTGCTCTTCTTCTTTTGGTTACCCACACACGCACACTTTAACAAACTCTATATGCATTTCCAACACACAAACAACGCACACACAAACGGACACGTGCGCTCTTACTTCCCACTCTCTAGCTCTCTTGAATGCATGTATGTGTGTGTACTATGTGCACAATTAGCGCCAAAGTCCACAAAATCGACTAATCAAACAAAGGGACGGCATCGTCGGAAAACTCGAAATTAAATTGGGGGGATTTTTCACGCCTCTGTTGACGGCAGCAGCACTGCCGCCGTCGACGCCGCTGTCGCTACTACTGCTCTTGGCAGCATCATTCGCAAAATACGCGCGTAATCTATTTTCATCGCTCGACTTATTTTAATCTAGACACGGCCCACACTGTCCCTCACTCTTGTCCTCCTCTCGTGCTGGCTCAGACAGAGGACAAGATTTCTCGTAGCAGACAAAGTCAATTGGTTATATCCCCCTGCCCACGCTCTCTCTCTGTCTCTCTCTCTCCCTCTGCCCACACAGCGTCTCAGTTGCAGGAGACTTCGCGTTGCGGCATCAATTCGAGGCTTTTGCATTCTCCGTTGCGAAATTAAAAGTAATTTTTAAGGATTTATCACGGATTTGCAGCATCATCGTCCGCATCCTGACTCTGCAAAAATCTGATGCTTTTCTTACTCTCTCTTTCTGCATGTTGATGGACCCTGTACATAGCAAAATGTTGTAGGAGTTTTTTGAGTTGGACAAAGCAAGTTTTTTGATGTAGAAAGAAAGAACTTGGGAACTAGTCAAGAAAGTTTGGCATAAGGGAGCATAGAGTTAAATATAGCAGAAGCTATTAGTGGCTCTATTCTACTGTAATAAATTAAGCAGTTTTTCACGCTGTACTGTCTTCTATGTCCTGGGAAAATTTGGTTCATATCGAAGAACTGTATCTTATAGTTTTTATAGAAAAAACACTTTATTTTACCGTAAATCTTCTAAAGTACCTTCCAAAAATATTCATATTGTCTAACTACCGGGTCTTTTTAAGTCGACCTGCTCCACACAATTCTCTGCTACTTGCTATTTTTATTCTTTATTTTGGTTTTGAATTCGGATTATAAATTGATATTAATACGCGTAATTTACATTGCTGCCACTTACCACAGTTACTCAAGCACTGCCACTTGCAGCACGACACTCGCTCTATCTCTGTCTCTGTCGCTATCTCTGTCGCTGTCTCTTTCACCGTCCATCTTGCTGTCTCTGTCGCATTTCCCTAGCCTCCAGCTTCCGCCACTTGCGCGTGTAATTAAATTATCACAACTTTATCGCGTAAGATGAGAAAATATTCGGCGAAAAAAAAACAGAAAATCAGGGGAAAAAAAGAAAAACTGAAAAGTTTTGTGAGAAACGAAGCCCAAAACTTGCTGGGCAATCTGAGCAAAGCTTTCATTAATTACTCGCTTAGATTTTGTCGGAAGTTTTGGTTAATTACAACAAGCTTGCCATGCCCCCACTCCACTAGCCACTCAACGCCCCCAGGTCTAACCAACTAGACTTAGATACTCCGACTTATTTAATTGCTGGCTGCATCTCTTGAATTTTTGGCAAATTCTCTGCTTTGCACAGGCCAAAATCAAGACAAATAAACTGAAAATAAATCCAAATTTCCAATCGACACATTTGCACTATGTAATCTATTTACTTATTGATATAAATATACATATAAACTACATATATATTTTTTAAAATTTTATTAGTACAAAATGAAAAGAAAACAACAAAAATCGAAGCATATTCATTGGGAACTGTTTCCATTCCAAATACTTGATTTACGTGAAACATGTGCACCAATATTGAAATTGGTTGTCGAAAAGCTATACCCGGTAATAAGTGGGCATAGCGGGTGGTATGAACTAACAGTGTAGTGGGCAAGGAAATTATTTGTAGCTTTGGTGAGTGGAATGGAATGAAGTAGTAGTTTTTGATAAAAAGCAAAGTTTTAAAAATATTATTATTTAAATATTTACAACTTTTTAGATCATACACTCAAAACTCAATCGAATTCTTGAACTTAATTTTTTCAACAAATACGTTGAATATTTTTAAAAAATATTTCAATATTTGTAATAAAATTTTAGATAATTATTTAGAGCTATCTAAACTTTACACTAAGTATTTGCCAGTCAGTTCAACTCTTCTGTTGATTTTGCTAAAGTTTTTGTCTTGTTGTTCTTTCATTGTGGGATAAACGAATGCGAATATTTACATTATTTTTAATATACGTCCAGAGCAATGGATTCGGAAACGTAAGCGGAGTCGGTGACGGAGTCGAACTCGTAGTTGGAGTCAGTAAAGGAGTCGGAGCAGGAGTCAGAGTCCTTTCACATCGAAGTCCGGCGGGCATTTATACATTTTCCGTTTTTTCACTTGCCTTGCACTTTCTTCTTCTTCTCTTTGTTTTTTTTTTCTGTTGTTTTTCGTTTCATTTTCATTTTGGTTTGTCTCTTTTATTATTATTAAAGCAAAATAAATTGTTCGTTTGTTTGCTCAACAGAGTGTTACTTTTTAAAGGCCCCCAACCAGAGACACAGCATCTCCAATTGTTACAGCAATTTCCCAGCCAAATTTTGTGTGGCATTCTCAATCAGTGTTGGTAAACACTAGCCTGAAAATACTAAACAAATCATCTAATAATATGAAGGAAAAATAGATGGAAAATATATAGAAAAGAAGCTAAAAACTGTATAGGTTGTGGACCAAGTGAATGTTTAGTTTCCAAATCCAAATCTGGCGGTAAATCGACTAAAGTGGCAGCACTGTTCTAAACTCTACTCACTCGTAACTGTAGTTCAATTTTAAAATCTACAACGATTCCAATTAAATTATTTTTGAACAAAACATAAACAAATTTCCGCTCAGGGAAAACAAGCAGTACACATCTAACCACAACACTGCTAACTTGGCAGCACTGTTGCCAACTCTACTCACACTTTTCCATTTATTGGCAAAATGGCATAGAAATATTATGTTCCCTTATGAGAGGAGACGCATCGAACACATGTTATACTACATTCTTTTTGTTTTCGTAAGCACTTTCTATGGGTCCTGCCTGGTCCGAGGTACTTCCCCGTGCCCCTGCCGCTTCCCCATTTTACCCTCCCTCTCCTGCTGCCCATAAGCCCAATCAGAACCCGGCCGTCGCGACGGTTTGTTTGCTTGTTTGCACATTCTTAACTGGCAATCAGGACTCCGACCCCAAATCGACCCCCCTTTTGCCCTTCCCCACACCCCCTTTTTACCCCTAGTTCCTCAGACTGCGCCACCAAATTGTGGTCCTTCTCCGCATGTGTGTGTATGTGTGCGATTGTTAAAGAACTTTTGTCATTTTGCTAATTTACCATTATTTACTTGTTGTTTACACGGCATCAGCACGGAGTTTATGCTCGGTAAATTTGTTCACCATATGCAATGGCAATCAGGGCTGCAAAAACTCCAAATTCTTGTACAAGATTTTCACCAAAAAGTTTAGGGATCATATGCTTTTTGTTGTCGCCTGTACTCAACCTAATGATTAATAATGTTGAAACAAAAGTTATCATATAACAATTTTTTTTTTGCGTTTCTCCTTGTGGCTCATAAAATGTTTAACAACTTTTGTTTTTAGCCAAGCGAAAGGCAAATTTTTATCGAAGTACACAAAACTAATTGTGTTTTTTTCTGGGTTTTAGCCGCGTTTTTAATTGACGTATTTGTGGAGTTGTTATTTTATTTTAAATTTAGTAACTACAAGAGTTTAACAATTAAGCACATTTTCGAAATATCATTTATGGTATAACTCGGTCATTAAAAATGATTTTAAAATAATTTTATAACAGAATCTTTTATTTTATTTTCGAGGAAGGGGAAGGATTTTGTTCAAAAAATGGCAATGTGTAATCATTTTTTGAGTTCGTCCAAGTCCCTGTAACTAAGAAAATAATTGTCCGTTCGAAAGATCCTTTGCACACATATTTCATACATATTTATCTTTAATTTAAAAAAGTTTGAATTGGCCGACTCAATCCATAAGAAGTTTAATATTATTATTTATTGAATGGACTAACCAACATATTTGTTTCAACAATTCTTCCCTCAAATAATTGCCAGAAACTCTTTTATTTGCTTAAAGTCTTATTAAAAAATCTTTGCATTCTTAGCAAAGCTTAGCAAAGATTTTGCTCAGCTTTCGGTATACTTTGCAGCTCATTTTATTTCTGATTAAGTTTGCAAAAATCATTTTAATAATTTCTGTTTACTTGAAGCCAAAAACTTGTTATTTTTTCAAGTGGTCCCAAAGTAACTGAAATAGCACGTCCCACAACGCAGCAAATGACACCAAAAAAAAGCATACTATTGAGCAGGCGATAAAAAGCAATGTGATTGCCATATCTTTTTATACTCTCTGCAAGAGTATATTGGGTTTGTGCAAATGTCTGTCCGTCTGTCCGTCTGTCCGTCTGTCTGTCTGTCCGTCCGTATGAACAAACAGATTTCAGAGATGGTAAGAGCTACAAGTTCGAGCTTGGTCTCAATCGATCAGAAATTTAGTCAGTCAATACAAGAATCTTTTTTTTTTTCGATACCACGCCCCATTCGCCCACAATGAGCAAAAAACTAGACACACTTCGAAAAAAAATTGGTGTTTTCGGCGAATATCTCAGTAACTATGGCACCTAGGATCACCAATTTTGGTATGGAGGTTCCTAGCGACACCGTAAATACATTGACATTTATAATTTTGGACTGCCACGCCCCTTTATCCCATAAATTAAATAATTTAATCGGGGAAAAAATGCAGAGAGTATTTTACGGTCGGGCGTGCTCGACTGTACTTTTCTTTCTTGTTTTATATATTTTATTTTGGCCATCTTCGCAGTGGTGAGAAGTGGTTGGAAACTGTTTTTGGCTATTTGGCATCTACGTATTTGCAGAGCTCTAATTAAACATAATTAATTCGAGTTGACTTTCAACGAATTTGATGCTCTAATCAGCTATTTATTTTGGAAAACTACAAGCGCTGTCAGCGCTCCCCTCTCTCTTTCACATCCTCTCTCCCTCTCTAGCTAGCTCTCCCTTTCTAATATTTTATTAACGCCTTGCGATGCGGCTTGTCTATGAGCATCACTTGTGTTTGTGTTTGTGTTTCCGCTCAGTGAGTTTAAGCGTAAGAGTGTGTGAGTGCGAAGTGTGTGTGTGTTTGTGTGTGTGTTGAGTCAAGTTAACTAGGTCAGGGGATTAACTTTGTTAATAATAAAACACGCAATATTGCCACTGCAGCTGCCGTGAACCAATTCCTTTACTCAAAGTAGCAGCTGGCTTTAAAATTTTCGTTAAGCTTTGGACACAGCGCGAGGGGCAGTAGGGAAGGGCGGTGGGAGTGGCAGCATGAGAGAGGTAAAAGCTTGTCGATGGCGGCGGTTATTTCGCAGGGGGAATTGCTCTGATTTTCGTTTTCGCAACGCACACACACAAACACACACCCACACACACAAACACCAACACACAGCAACACTCACATACTTTTGCTCACTGGAGTTTTTGTGAAGACTCCGGGCAAAGGAATCTTCTGAATTATTTATGACAATTAAGTTGTAATTTCATTTTATTGCCTTCAACAGAGCCAACATTTCACCGTTCGCGTTTGCCGTTGCTGTTGCCGTTTTTACCCGGCAAATCCTGCGTTTGCATCGAGTGCCTCCCAAACTCCTTCTACTCCCACTTACTTGCTGCCCTTCTCCTCCTGCCCTTCGTGCTTCGTCTTGTAGTTCGGCTGCTGCGACTTTGACTCCAAAAAAAGGGAAGAAAGAAAAACGTTGAATTCTTTGTTCCTGTCGTCATTTCACGCTACGCAGCTGCGCAGCTCCAGCATGACCATCGTCCCTAGCAGTGTTGCTCATTTAGCCTTTTTAGTTGCTTAATCTCAAAGTCAGTGATTTGTTCAAAAAACTAAAGACAACTCAACTAAACTCAAGAATTGTTGGTATCTGATGTAAATCAGCTAACTTTATCACATAGCTCTAATAGAAATATAAGATCTTACATCTGTTTAAAGGGTATTACTTTTCTTTCAGCTCCCTTTACTGCAACTTTTCTTAAGTTTAAGGTAGAAACTTATCTACCTTATACTTAAATGCTACTTTTTGTACTCTTTTGTTGCTTGATTTGACAATTGGCATCTCTGGACCCCAATCCAGACAATGCAGACCATTCCCAACTACTCCCAACCACTCCCGACCAGCAGCGACCATTACCATCTTATGCCCATTGAGAGGCCCTTTCATTTTACTTTCGCCAAATGCCGTCGTAAAGCGGAAAATGTATGTTTTTGCCCTTGATACCACGCAACCACTTTTTGTTAAGTTTCACTCGTTTGTTTTTCTCCTTTGTGCACTCGTTTTTCTTTTCTTTTTTTCGCTTGTGGCATACGCACTTTATTACTTATATATTCTCATATAATATGTTAGGTGTTTCAAAAAAAATACAAACACACACACACACTCACCCACACACTCACGCAGAAACAACGCTTTATACACTTAACAAAATAACGTAGCACCTGTTCCACAATCTGATGGTCTTGGGCGGTTTAACTTTAACGCATGAAAAAGTTTCGCTTTTTTGCACATTTCACTTTTAAAAATTGTCAGTAAATTTATCCAAATATTTACAAGATGTGGGAGTGTTTTTCTTAAAGGAGAGTCTGATGAGTTTTAAGATATCCCGCGAATAAAACAATATAGTTTATGGGCTAGAAAGATCGAAAAATATGAAAAAGGAAAAGGAATTAATAAAATATCTACATATATACTCAATAGATTACCGATTAAAAATGAACTGGGAAACTATGAAGTTAAAAACTCTTTGCTGTTGTATAATCAGCCTAAAATTGGCTTACTTAAAAGCAGAATTTAAACTGTTTTTGACTAGAAAAAGAAACACAAAAAACTTCTGCTAAAGCTGCAAATAAAATGGGCATTAAAAGCACGAAGACACAGCCCTCATTCAGCTGCTTGGATTACAGGGTAAAACAGCATTCAATAGAAAGTATAAAATATGGAAATTAGAAATTCTACGAAGCTGTCATAACTGCTCAAGTAAGCTTAAACACGTTCATAGATCACATGGAAATTGTGTACCAAATTTTTTGTTTGCAATCTTAAATTGTAATCAGATTCTTAAACTCAGCCACGCGCTACGATTTGGGTTGAAAGTTTGAGATTAAAGGTGAGCCGGTGTTTCAATAGAATACCTGGAAAATGTGCACGAGGAGGGAGTTGAAGCCAGTGAAAAACTGTGCAAAAGTGAAAAGCTGAAAAGGAGCAAAATAAAATGTGAAAAATCCCAGAGAAAAAAGGAAGCAATTGTGGCCTGCATGACTTGACTGGTGGGGCTAACTATGCTCGCATCCCGTTACCCGTATCCTTATCAAACATTTGGCCAAGACATGGACTTGGCCTAGTCCAAGAACCGCATTTAATATTCCGGCTGTGCACGAAGCACAGATGCTCCGAGATTTGCACGAAACCCAGATCAATTATTTAGTGAATGAAGACGCCTTCGTTCTGTCACGTGGCGCTTTTCTGATTTTCCTGAGGCGTCGATGAGGAATATGCTAGCTAACATTTTGTTATTTGGGGGATGTGAGGAATATGGTACATGTAGCAGACATTATTTAATAACACATTCTAGTTACAGTTGCCAATGAAAGTTGTACGAGACTCGCTAACCAAATTACTCAGTGTCTTAACTTTGTCCAGTCCCATTACCAGTCCCCCCACTCCTACTCCCACTGGCACGCCTCCTTACACTACCGTTTGCCACAATCATTTTTGTGCTGTGCACTCAAAGAGTATGATAACTTTGTGACAATTTATGAGGTTGTAAAGCACTGGAAAGTTTGAATTTTCTCAATCAGATTCAAAGTTCATTTGATTTAGTAGCAATGTTTCTAGTGACTTGTTTTAGAAACTAAGGTAGTAATTTAAATTATCTGTAGAGCATTAATACTGTGACCTTTGAACAGCATAAATATTTGCTTAATATACCCAGTAATTAGGAGTTTTTGCTCTAATTTTTAGAAGCTTTTAAAATCAAGAATAGGTTGAATATATTTTCATTACTTCCTGTACTTTAAACATAATTAAATATACTGAAATCGATATAATAATCAATTGATAATTTTCTGAGTTCTTACAACTACTTAGTACTTTGCTGTCTTGCCTACTCTGCTCATAAATTCTCAGTTGTTCTTTGGGTACACGGCAATATAGGAATACGGCTGCTTTTTGGCCTAGTCTAGGTGCTTTTTGGCTGTTTTAATAGGCCCACAGCTGCGTCCCATGTTGCAGCTGGCTATTGCTGCTGCTGCTGCTTCTGCTTCTTCACGTTCATGATTTTCTTCTATATTTTCCATTGGATTCTTGTTCTTCTTAAGTCGTGAAGCCATTGCACTGTCAAAAGTTTTTGACACGTACAACGACTAAACTTTTCAGCGGTGGGCACAACATAAATAAACACGCCCTTGTCGTTCTGCAGCCCACAATGCCACACCCACTGCCAGCCCATATCCGGAACTGGCAATGACTGGGGAAATATGGGCCAGAGTATGGGTGGAGGTGCCAGTGGGTGTGGGAGGTGCTGAGATCTGGGGATTTGCAGTGGGACCGGAACGTGACCAAAGGCCGTACAGTGGTCGCTCACGTGGGTCCAACTGGGCTGTTTGTCCGATTTGTCCTTTGACGCTGCTGTTGCTCGTAAATTTTTCAACAAGTTTTTATTATGGTTGCGTGTCCTTGCCAAAAAAAAAGAAACAAAGCAAAAACAACCAAAAAAAAATGGGATATATCAACCTACCAAATTCAAGCTACGTTTATACGTTTAAACGAACCATTTCAGGTAATCCTGTATTCGCAAAATCAAAGTGCACCTCTACCGAGGAGCTCCTGGCACAAAAGTAGCAGAGTTAAACATTTTGCAACAAGTTATGGGCAGTTGTAAATCGGCTTATTGCTTTTTGTAATTTAGCCAGAGCTAAAACATGTTGTTCTGTTAGTCTGTGATTAGCTCAATAAGCTGTAAAGAGCTCACTAAAGCTGAAAGAAAAAAAGTGTTGTTTGTTCTTCTGTCAAAAAAGTACCGGAATTGTTAAAGTAGCTGCCACTTTCCCAGATTATTTGCTCTGAAATAACATTAGAACTCCAGCTTTACTGTTTATTTAGCGCTGCCACCTTGTTTCAGTAGCTTGTTAAGTTGGCTGTGCTATAAAACTTATCTTACAGGGTATCTTAGCGTCGGTTTTTATATACTGTACACATTTCCTCGCATACTTTTATGTTTTTCATGCACTTTGATTGCACTAAAAACAAATGTTATGAGAAAAGCACTAGCATTTTGTTAGTTTAGCGTTGCCACCTTATTTTAGTTGCCTGTTAAGTTGGCTGTGCTTCAGAGTATCATAAAATGTAGCTAAAACATGATTTTATTGCCAATTCCGGAAGTCATTTCGCGTTTTTTGCGCTACATAAACGGCGAACAAACACATGGAAGCACACACACACTGGCACACCCCCACACCCCACCCCACACACATACACATGCACGTCGGTTCTCGTGATTGCGTCGGGGTCTTTTTTTATTTTATTTATTTAATAAAATTTAGGAATACGCCTGCAAATAATTTATGGGACTGGAATTTGCACATTAATCCTGCGAAATGTTGCCAAATTATTGAGCTAATAAATATTTACCTTGCTCAAGGTACCCCCACCCCCCGGCTACGGAAAGCAAACTTTCCAATCCCTGTTGGCAGAGCTGACACTAAGCCATAATTTTGATTTAGACTTCCGAAAAGCTGCTTGAGATTCCTAAAACGTGCATTTATCTTAACCGAACACATTGGTGTCGACAACAGCACGAAAAGCAGGACAAAGGGGGGGCTGGAGAGACATAGGAAAAGGGTTTTTATCAGGCTAACAAAACTGAGGGAATTATAATATTCACAATGTTCTGGCAAGGACAGGGCCAAACCAGTCAAAAGGCTATCAATCACAGATTGTGAATATGAGTTGGAGTTGGAGTATGAATTTTGTATTTCAAATTTACAGCCCAATTTCAGCTGGCCAAATGAGCGAGAGTGAGAGAGAGAGAGAGACAGCGAGAGAAATTGAGATTTATGTGTGCATTGAGGCAGGAAATATTCATTTTGAATTCAGCACAACTGACGAATCTATTGAATTCAAATAGGTAAATCTACTTTAATCAGTGTTACACTGACTGCATTGCCAACAACAACAACAACAACAAAAAAACATATTTCGCATTTGCCAATTTTGGCAATTGTATTTGAAAATCATGCCTAGTTGAGAATTGGCTAACAAGCAACAACCAACCGAAAACCAAGAGCTTTAGTTTCAGCCAGTTACCGAACGAGTCCGGCAATGAAGTCTAATTCAAATTTACATTTGTGACGGTTCAAACAATTTGCTAAATTATTCAACTGGGAGACCATAAACCGTATTTTCAGCCGAGTGCGGCCAAAAACCACTGATGAATGTCGACATGGCACAGTGGAACTGATGAACATAAACTTTATAGAAATACAGTTTATTTTTACGGCTAATAAGTCCAGTCTAGACAAGTCAATACATGAAGGTATTACTGGGCTCAGTTGTGGCTCTTTATCTAGCCAATTTTAAACTTAATGTTTAAGGACACGCGGACTTTAGTCTTTTATAAGTTAGCTGTCAAAAACTGAGTGCTTGAAGACCAAGAAATGCTCGTTTAATTAACTGTAACTTTTATTAAAAATATTTCAAAAATCATTTTGAAGCCTCAAATGAGTTTTAAACGTAAATAAACTGTCTTAGGCCCATTGTACTTAAGTAACGAAGCGGCAAATTGTCCGTCCGTCTGCTTTTCCGGCTGTCATCCACTGTATTTTCCGTGTTTTGTGGCGAACGGACACGGAGTTTCCACAACAGGCTTTCGATGTGTTGAAAATGCAATTGATTTCATTTGGCTGCCACCGCTCGTACACTGCAAAAAAAAAAGGCTTAAGCTATGTTAAATTATTTTAAGGGCTCTTTTTATCGATTTTTAAAAGCCCTTGCATAACAGTTCAATTTCGGCTCAATTTCGGACCTTTCAGTTGAATTTCAGTTCTTTCTCTTCAATTTTTATTACTTACCATCTTTTTTCTTGCTTTTTTTTATCAGTGTAGCTCATATTCATATCATGACAGCACGCAGCTCAAAATAAAAAGCAAATAAGCGAGGCATTTTGATATTTCCATTGAATTTACCGTGGTCGCGGATAAGTTCGCTGACCGACAAATTTCAATATGATTTCAATTTTCCACTAAATTGAGCTGAGCACAAAAGATGAGAAAATTATCGAGCGCTCAGAGTTTACGCTTAAATGAATTCGCATAACGCATAAATAACTCAACTGTATACAAAACCAAAAACTGTTAGTACCACTAACTAAGCACTAGCATCGTCTTCTTGGTCAACATTTCTGTAGGAAAAACTAAAATAAAATAAAATCCAAAGCGACCAACTTAGTGAGGCCTGATGACTACAACAACGACTGCTTTGGGCCAAGATGAAAGCTAAAATATTCGGTATATATTAATTTTTTGATGCAAGCACAAAAAAAAACAAATGCGGAAAGTGAAAAAGTGAAAAAAGCTGTAAAGAAAAACACATCGAGAAGCCAGAAAGCAAAAGTTCGGCTGAAAGTTCATCATCGTGAGTGGTAGATGCAACAACCACTACAAGAACCTTCAACAAACTAAAGGCGGCTGCCACAGCCACTACTTCGGAGACTACTTCGGAGACTGTCGACTGCGACGCTACGTCAGACATTAGACATCCGACAGATTCAGATTCAGAAACACAGATATGCAGCTACAAAAACAAAGGCAGCACTATGGTGCTAGGGATGGGAGCATTTATCGATAGTACAATTAATGTGCGATGAATTGAAATATATATGTGGGATTTTAATGCTCGGTGATCAGTGTGTAAAAGAGTTTTAGGCAGGCAGCAGAAGTTTCTCAAACAGATTTTGATTGGTTATATATGATTTTCTTTAAGTGATCATATTTGTTTCTTAATTTTAAAATATTCTTTCCAGCGTTTAAGATTATATTTGAGTCCTCTTGCTGATTAAAAAGTCATAAATAAGTTCATTTTCTGATTATATATGACTCCCCTAAATTATTTCTCTCAAAACAATCGTCCATTTTCTGGGTAGGATGCTTCGTAAAGGGTTTCTCTGAGCTTACATATATTTAATATCCACTTATACTATTCTATGCAGTTCTATATTTTTGAAAGGATCTTTAAGCATGATTGTTTATAAGAAAAAGAAATTATTTACCCATTTTCTAAGCACACATAAAATACATTGTCTTGAGTTGAGATCTTAAAACTTAAAAATTTTTCTAGATTTTGTTTGTCTAAAATTTAACGCATTCCTTTAAGAGGTATTTTTGGCCATAAAATACACAGAGACATTAAATTAAAGCATTAAACAAATATATTGAAAACATTTTTATAATCTCCATATCTTTCTAAGTAAACTGCCTGTACAAGTTTTCAATTTATTCTACCAAACATAGAATGCCATAAAATGCTATCACTTTGTGAGTGACTAAAGTCAAAGTCTTGGGAAAACTATTGTTGTTTTCTTTCGATATTTATTGATGTTTAGATTGTGACTTACATCACCAGTTGATGCTGTATAGTTGCATAATGGTGTCACTAGTGGAACCGCTGGCGGCACGAGGGTCTCCAGCGTTTATGCTGAAGTGTTGTACCAAATGGAGGATGGAGGGAACTAGGGAAGCAGGCAGAAGGGCGAAGGGAAAGAGGCTAAGGGGGTTGGTAAGCACTTTCCGCTCAGTTTGCAAAATATGAAGTTTGCTTTTGAAAGTTTGCGGTTTTTGGGTTTCCCTTGCAGGCGAACAATAAGAAAATGCCGAGAAAATACATTAAGCCAAACATAAAGAAGCATTTTTCAGGCCCCCCCTCTCCTTCCCAAAAGCAGGACAGCTAAGCAGGTTGTGTGTGAGTGTGTGTGTGTGTGTGTTTGTGAGAAAGTGTGTGTTTGTATGTTTGTGTGTGCTCTTCAAGCTGACGTACTTACTCATAGCTCTTAGGATAACAAGGGATTTGTTTGGTCTCTGCACGCTTAATACTCAACCCGATCCGAAACTTGTTTTCCCCCTTTTCCCTATATTTTTTCCCTACCATTTCCATTACACACTCTGCCTGTAGTTTGCTTTCCTCTCATTTCGTTTTGGTTTAGCTTTCATCAGCCGTCACTCCAGCGGGACAGCATCTACATTCATGTTCACATCCACATCCACATCCGTATCCACATTCCTTTCGAGTCCTTGGACAGCCGTCCGCAAGTGTCAGTTAATGAATGTTTTGTCATACTTCTCGCATCTTTCACAGACCCAAAACGCAAACCTCAACTTGAGTCAGCTCGAAATCAGTTTACACACACACACATGGGTGTGCTCTTTTTTTTTCGGTGTGTGCATTTGGGCATTTTGAGTGTTTTTTGGGTGTTTTTTAGGTTGTGTGCGTGTGTGTGTGTGAATAGACCCATTACTCATCTCGAACGGGTTTGGCAGCCGCACATCAATGTTGAAATTTCATGGATAAATGAACTCAATTGATACCTTTTGTGTACTTTTAATCTAGTCAGAGATTGCCCCCCAAGCTCAGAAGCTGATCAGCAGCAACGTTTTTGATTGTGAAAGTCCCTCAACTGAAATTTTCATAAAGTCCTATCAAAAAATTGCCAGCTGACAAAATACGGTATCCTCTATCATGCTGACAATTTGATACCCTGTACTTTAGAAGTACTTAAGGGTGCCCTAAGTTTGTTTATAGATACAGTTTGCGTATACTTAATATTTGGAGTAGGCAACAGTTGAGGTAGTTTAGCCAAATTCTTTACTTACTTACTTACTTTAATCTCTAATCATTGGAAAACTATTAGAAGTTACTAAGCTCAAAGGACTCTGCTTCTCTAACTAATTCACAGGGTCGTTGACAGTCGCCCCAACCGCCTCCAGACATATCTACAGGCTTATCTATTTTTCCATACCCCTTTGAAAAAAAAACAACTTTTCAAAAAATTATTAAAAACACTATAAAAGTTTTTAGACAGAATTTCATTTGCATATCAAACTAAAGTAACAAAATAATCTATGAACAAAGAATGCAAAATTATGTGTTTTTAGAAACTAAAAAATAAATTAAATTGTAAATTCATAAACCAAGGATTTTTGGGTCTTTGCTTTGTATAAAAATATGTGAAAATTAAAAACAAGCACAGAGCCCAAAACAAAATTCAGTTTTAAACTGTGTACAATTTAAGAATTGTTACTTAAGAGATGAGAGATGTCACCACTTTTTGAGGAATACCCTCATCATAAATTGTTGAAATGATTTGCAATTTTATCAATTAAAAGTTGTTCATCAACGTGATTAACGCATTTGCAACTAATCGAAATCGTGCCTTTCTGGAAACGCACACAAATTTGAGCGGAATTATAATTTGATGATAGAATAATCCCACGGGATAGTTAGGCAAGAGAGTGAGGAGACATAAACAATTAATCCTTTGGGGCTTTTACTGCGAGTTCCACTCATGTTATCTAAAAATTGTGAATGAAAAAGTTTACAAATTGTTAACCAAACTAATTAAATGTGATTTCAGTGGCGAATTTGTTTTAATTTTAAATTAATTTGGAATTGAATAAATAAACCCCAAACCCAATTAAACGAGCGCGTCGCGAAATTACGACAAAATAAATAATTCAATAATTTGTATCATCATTAAGCAAATAAAACAGCAATAACAAAAGGATTGTTCAAAGCCAATAAAAGGTTGCTGTTTTTTTAATATTTACCCCGCCTTAATCGAGTTATCAACAGCCTGGATGAGTCTTTTTTTTATACCCTCTAACGGTTGTGCATAAATTAAAAAAACGAAGACCGCAAAAAAATATAACAAAAACGAGTGTGAAATATAATTAATTGTTTTACGGTCAGTGGAGAGCAGAAAAATATAAAACAGCAAACAAATTGAAAGCCAATGTGCAACATAATAAGTGCAATAATAAAAACAAATAATAAAAAAATTAAACGTGGCAAAGAAAAATCAACATAAACATAAAATAAAAATAAAAATTACTATATTCATATCAAATATTTTATTTCCTTTAGAAGGGACACAAGCTCATGAATAAGAATATTATGAATATGAAAGCGATAACGATAACGAATACGAATAACAATATGAATTTGAGTTTGAATTCAAAGAAGAAGCAGAAACAGCAGCAGCAGCAGCAGAGTGTATTGACCAAGCCGTTGATGATGCCAACAATAAAAAACGAAGAGAATATGAGAAGCGTATGAGAAATGCAAAAAATGCAAATTGCCAAATCTGACGGCGAACAATAAAATCGACCATAAAGAACATCAAATCAAGAGCAGACGCTAACCAGCGATAATATTGGCCAACACACACACACATACATTCAAACAAAGCCAACAACAATAAGGAAGTCGGAATAACAACAAGGACACAGCGCACTCTGGCCGTTGGCAATGGCCGAGTTGCCACCCAATCCCGCCCAGCATCTGCAGCGGCGGCAACCCACAGCCCAACCCCTACACCAACTCCAACCCTCGTCTAGCGTATGTCGGCACGTGCACGAGCACAACTCCTGGAGCCCTGGACTTGGCTGGCGAAGATTTGCCTGGTTGTTGGCTGCTGTGTGCCTGCTGACGCGGCCCGTCATGCCGGAAGTTATTTATCGAGTTGATCCTTTGGGTAAATGTTTTGTTTTATTTTTCTCTTTTTTACATTACAGATACACGTACACTCGCGCAAATTGGGGTCAAACATGTAGTGTAGACTATTTTAAATATTAATTTAAAATGAAATTCCCTTTTATAATTTTAGAGTATTACCTTTAAACTTTTGAAAAGTGTTTAAAACTCTGGTTAGACCTTCTTTAGTTTCATTACAAAAGACTGAGTTAATTTACAGTTTAGTAGTCAGTTCTTTTCTGCCAGTGTACACACCGTCTAACGTAACCGGCTGAGCTACAGTACCAGAATCAGCTACAGCTACAGCTTTATGTGAAAATTCGCGTTTGTTTTGCGTTTTATCTGCAGCAATAACCATCCCCTGGCGCAGCTACTGTCCCTGGTCAGGGACAGAGTCAGGGGAAAAGAGCAGGGGAATGGGGAAAGGGGAAGGGGTAGATAAAGAACAGTAGGGGCAGGGGGTAGTGGTACGCTGCTGCTTTTTAGCTAATGCAGGCGCCAAGCTGGAAACCCAACAAGGCGTAAGAACTCAACTGACACATTTCCGTTACGTTGTCCTCAGCCAAATAATGTTGTACTATATATACAAGTATATATATTATGTATAAATCATAATTAAGCACAAATACAAGCGAACGCTGTTGACGCTGTCCATTTTCAGTTTGAGAAAGTTTCACAAATGATCTGTAAGCGAGAGCAACCAAATATTTATGTTCGTCATTAATGATTAATAGGGTAGCCAAAGCAAACAATCATAAATTAAACCACATTAATTAACTGCCCGTCGCACTGGATACTGGCCACGAGCGAGCGCGAGCTACGAACAGCTAACAGCTCTGACCCTGATGCTACCATTGTCCATTCTTGTGCTCGGCCATGGCCCATATACAAATCATTCTTGACTTGATATCGAAATATATGTATTTTACTGATAATATAAAAGATTTAACAGTCCGAGAGTTTCTCCTTGAGTTGAAATTGATGCCAACGCACAATTTGGCTCATACCAGCTTCAACTTGGCCATGTCTCTGTCAGCACTCAACGCTTATCGATTAAATCACGCTAACAAAAATTAATTGCCTTTGCAAAAAATACTTTTATATATGCCATATTTATGGCTGTAAAGTGCACACTGAAACTTTTACAACTTTTAAAGCTTCAAAAAATATTATGCAATATTTATTATATGCTCCACTAAACTATATGTTTTTTTGTTAACTTTAGTTTCCAACTCGGCACAATAATAAACACACTCACACACACACACACACAACCTTTTTATTTCAAAGTCATAACAAAAGATTTGTTTTCGAATTTTTGGCATGCGAATTTTTTGTTATTTTTATTACACATTTTTACACAGTTTTGTTATAAAATTGTGCAATTTATTTATGTTTTTAATACACGAGGTCGAGTGCTTATAAATTATTTGCAGTTTTTAAAAATCAATTTAAAATGCAATTAAAAATAAATTAAACTGTTTAAACTACGCATAAAAGGCCAAACTCTTATACGCACTGCAGTATAAGAGTGGCAGTGAGAGACTGAGACTGAGCACAGCAACACAACTGTGAGTTTAATGATAATTAAATAATATTTTGACCAACTTTCTTCTCAAGTGCTTTACGGTCTGGGTCATTAAATTCAAGGCCACGTTAGTAGCTGTGTTTTTAGCTTGTTTTTCTGTTCCCAACTTTGGCTCAAAAGAAAAAAAAGTTGCAATTTATTCCGTTGACGCCTTCGCTTTAGCGCTAAAAAGGCTGTGTGTGTGTGTGTGAAGCGGGGAGTACCCCTACTATCATAAGCACAACCATAAATATTCAATTGCTGTGTGTGTTTACTTTTCTTTTCTTCTCTTCTTTTTTTTTAATACTTCTAGATAGATAGATAACACGCACACAAGAATCTTTGGTACATATGGCACGCCCACAGTGGGCGGAAGAGTAGGGGGCAGGGTGTATCTTCTCACTGTCAGTAGAAATTTCAGAGTTCTGTCAAAATGCGAGTAGCTCGACGCAGTTCTTCAGCTTCTACCGTTTCTTCTTCATCCAATGGCGCCTTGGGTCGCGTTGATAACGAAAAACGGAAAGTTTCATGGCCTACGCGCTTGTTTCCCATTTCCCATTTCCCGTTTTGCCATTTTTGCAGAAGACAAGTCAAGTCGTCGTCGTCGGTTCACATTAAGATGTGCTTTAATCTCCCATTTCCCATCTTCTGGCATTGCCTTTGCCTGGGGAACAGTCGCAGGGGCGTGGGCGTGGCAAGACTCGTTCATCTTGGGCCTTGGTGTGTCTTTGTCATATACGATGCCTTTTAGTGTCTTGCATGAGCTGTAAAATTTAACTGGAGGCGACAGGACGCTGACGCACACGAGAGAAACTCAACATCCTTGCACACGAGTGACTCGGCAGGCATTCTCCATGCCACGCCCCTCTCTTTACGGCCCGTCTGAGAAGACGCTGCTGCGTTCTGAGTTCACATCTGAGCCGGGTTCAACTCTCTAGCCACATTCTTGCAACAACAGAAGCCGCAGGGTCGTTAATATTCCTCTTTTTCTATTTCCCGTGTAGATATCCTGTACTACAGGTAGGAGTAAGGGTATGCCTGCTTACTGTACATTTCAAATTCCAATTGCAGAAACCAGTGAGCTGCTTGCTACTGCTTTAGTGTGGTTTTTCTTGCGCCTTACAGCAGCTAAGCTAAATGATTTTCACAAAATCTTAAGTAGAAAAAAAAATCATTTTGCATAATTTATAATAACAATTAAACGCACAGAGCTGGAAACGCATTTTAAATTATAATTCTAAGGTTACTTCTCAAAAGATGAGGCCTCACTGTAATTTTAATTTTATATTATGTGCCAAGCTAAGGGATAATTAAAACATATCTTAAATATACAGGAATACAAATGAACTATATTCATTAATTTATAGAAATGCTAAGTGTAAATGAAACTTAAAAAAAAAGCAATTTCAACTTTGAACTATTTTCATACTGTTTTTGATTTAAAAAATTAACAAAATAATAATTTTTAGACATTAAATTGTCAGTAAATTGTATTGTAAACTTAAACTTAATGTTGCCCTACATCTCTAGCTTCAAACTTCATTTTCTTACTACTTCTAGTGTAATACTTTCTCAAAAGCCTTTGATATGACATCTATTATTAAGCTTTCTACAAACTGTAGTCTGGCATAATTAATCTATAACTATCTCAGAGACTAAAATACCCTTTAAAAAAGGAAACAGCTAACGGGTTTTACCAAGCCAATTTCTAGATACAATTTACCACCATTAAAAGCTTGCTTAATAAGTAACAGGGTATGCTTTAGTCCACACCACCCCATAGTTTTACGAATCTCATACACAACGCCTCTCGTATACATAACACTTGCGTTTACTTTAAGCAATGTGGGAAAAGGGGAAGGTGAAGTGAAGAGAGGGAAGTGGCTGTTGGTTCGCTCAACTAAACAGCCAGGTAAATGCTTGCCAAAATTATGAAAAGTGAAAGAGTTATTATCATTTTATGTCGCATAAATTTGCATGCCACGTCCGCCCCGGAATGTCTGCCAGCCACGTGGGCAGAGCCTAAAGACAACGGGCTAAACTTCCACTGCTTCCTGTAATTCCCTATACAACTGTGCTTGCTGCTCCACCCTCTAGCTTCTGCTGTTATCATCGCGGTCGTAAAACGTCGTCCTGCGCATCCTGTCCTCTGATTTATGAAAACACAAGTATGGCACACATGTAATGCGTACTTTGTAGCTTGTTACCACTGTCTGGGGTGTCTTACAGTCCTTTCTACATTCCCTTCTCCTCCTACCTACTTTGCCTCCTTTTGTTGTTATTTTTGTTGTTAACATACCTTTCTAATGGCCATATCCAGCCTGCAATTACAATTATTATGATGCTTGATAATGGTTTTCGCTTTTGAAATTAAGCAGCTTCATCAGGGCAGCTGAATGCTTCAAATTCCTTCAAATTTTCTACGCCATTATTCTTAATTAAAAGTGATGTTTCTTTAATGTAATTTTAGCATCAGGTATTTCTAACAAATTTCGATGAAACAGTGGAAAACCACAGAAATTAAATTAATTTTGTAATTTTAACAAACCAAAAAATAACTGAAAGAAGCGCTGAAAGTTTACAAAGTAATACATAAATTTTGTTAGGCTGAAAAACAATTTATGATCTTAATTTGTGCAAGTTGACCAAGAGTTTAAGACTCTTAGAGATTATTAAAAGTGAAGCAAACAAATTATAGAAGTCAAATAAATTATAATCAAAGTAATACAGTCATTTGGGAAGAAAGTTCAAACGATTACCATTGAAATAGCGTTTTATTTAATTAAACTGGGTTTTTTGTTTCTGTCAAAATGTAAATATTGTTCCAATTTTTATTTATTTTAAAAGCTAAAATAAATTTAAGGCTGACAAATAAAGGAAATCCTGGAAAAGCTCTGGCAAAAAAATGTTTGTCAGTAGGAAAACAAAAGCGGCATTAATCTTATATATATTTAATATTGTTTAAATTAAAAAAAAAAATAAATAAAATATTTTATAAGATTTAAAGACCAACAAAACAAAAAATAATTATTTTTCAGTTGGAAGCCAAAACTGAATTATTTTTATATATATTTGATATTGAATATAATATAAAATAAAATATATTAAATATTTTATGAGAATTAAAGATTCTGATTACTTTAAAAAATGTTGCCCCTTATAATTTAAAGCTTTTAAAGTTTTGTAAAAAATTGTTACTATTTTATTTATATAAACTCTATAAGCTATAAATAATTTTTTCTGCTTCTGGCTCAACTCACAATTTTTTTTAAGTAGTAACAGTTTGAAAAGCCATTCGCTGCCATAATTATGACATAGTCAGAGCTATGCTAATCGCATTGTTTTTTTTAAATACTTCTTTTTGTTCTCATACAGTCATGTTTCATTTTTTCCCCTTTGAAAGCCTATTAGTTGCGAGTGACAGGTTTAATTCCATGTGTATTAGGCACGTCTGGGAGTTTTATGTGTTGTTTTAGATACTGTCATTTTTGTGCCATGAAATGGTTTTCAATAATAGAAATATTATACTATCAACACACGTGTGCAGCGATGTCAGAATGTGTGTGGTGTGTTGATGTGTGTTGGTGTGTGTACACACGTAATCCTTACATATATAAACTCATTGCCCCAGTCGCGTTTTATAGCACACACATTTTCATACGCTGGCAACTAACCCCCACTGCCACGCCCCCTCAGCAACACACTCTCCTCACACCATTTTGGCAGCCATTGTAAGGCATTTGTTTTGTAGTGTAAACACACACACACAGTGAAAGTGTGAGAGAGACTAGCACACATACAGACTCACACGTAAACAATTTGGGTAATGAAGTCAGTGGCTCAGAGGACACCCCCTCCGACCCCGCCCCTTCCACATTGTCGCCTCTAAAGTGGATTAGAGAAATGTACAATAAACAGAAACAAATGGCAGACAATTTTTTCTTGTTTCCATGCTGTTTTCCATGCTCCCTTTGTTGTTGTTGTTGCTGTTTTTCTTTCCGCTGAAATGCGAGGAAAAAATGTTGTGAAATAATTTCACATGAAATTGAATGTCTGAGTTTGCTTAGGTGTCAAGTGTCAGTTAAGTTGAAGACTGAACGATTGCATAATGGAAATTCAATTTACTTTACTTCTTTGCTTCTTTCCATCAGAAATAAAAATTCTTTTCTCCGACTTCCCCAATACAAGCCAAAAATACACGTTCCATATGTCTTTATATTCTTTGCTGCTTCTTTCTCTTCGATTCCCAAATTCCCAAGCGCCAAGTCCAATTTTTACCTGCCACACACACATAAACACACACACCCACACACATACTCTCCACTTCAGTTCCCTCTAGCTCATCATTGCCATTTAACTTTAATAATACTTAAATACAATTAATATCTATTTTCGAGCTTCTCAGTCATTGTCGACATGATAATGGAAATTTTTAATGGAAAAAAATAAACGATGGAAAAGGAAACACAACAATTGCAGCACAAAATCAATTTATTTTTACAAATTGAAATTTTAAAACAAGCAAACGGAATTACAGTCCAATAAATAAATGAAAAGTTACTAGGGAGTTGGAAATACTTATTTAAATATTTTTACTTTAACTGCTACATATTTTCCATTAAAATATGTTGGTATTTACTATGGTTAACATCCCCAATATATTTAATCTAAAAGCAAACATTTCTTTAAGCAAAACCAAGTCTAAAACAATCATGGAAGCCTGCACTTGAAAGTGAATCTTCTTAAAATATAAAATTTTTTAGAAATATAACTACAAAACTTAACAACTAAAAGATTTTCAAGTCGGCTCATGGCAAACGATTAGTACAGTGCCTCTATTCAAATGTTTAAGAATACTTTTAAAAAGCAAAAAAGTATCGAATTGATAATAACAATAGCAAAAGGCAGAAAAAAACAATTTTTCCATGCTGTTTTCAAAGATTTTTCTTTAAACGTTTGTGTAAACCGGAAATAGTTAAGACCATGGCTAGTTAAGTGCTGACAATACACTGTTGTTTGGCAGTAAAAGCACGCTTTATGCTCAGCCAGTTGTCTGCTTTGAAATGGCCAAAGTTTTAGCAGAAAATGTTACCCAATTGTGTGTTTCAATTTTGTGAGATTGAATCAAATATTCAGCATTGAATTGGAAATGCAATTGAGAGTGTGATGGGTAGTGGGAGTAGGAGTGGGTGAATACTGTTTGTCGGACTGTAGTTTGTTAGACAACTGTTTGTAGTCTGTTTACTTAGCCCCGTGCGTTATTTTTGGCGATTTATCGACTTTTACTTTACTCTCCTCATATATGTATTAATGCATTGCGATTTTCAACGTTTTTCTCCGTTTGTTTTTCTCGTTTTTCCGCAGCTTTACTGGCGGCTACCTTGCGGACATACCAGCGTGCCGGATGCGATTCGGAGCAGCTGTCACTCAGCTGTCCACGTGGAACTAGCATTTCCATAGAGCTTGCCCAATACGGACGAGCGGGAGGTAAGTTTTCACCCCCTCCACCTACACCAAATAATAAAAAAAAGAATGGAAAAGAAAAGGAAAAACTCACATTGTCACGTACGGGACGAAGGAGAAGCCAAGTGTTATCTGTGCAAATGTGGAAATCAGTGGAGGCGGAGTACTCCAGCTACTGTGTACTGTGTCCAGCTTTGAGTGGACGTACGAACAACGAGTGGTCGGTACTTTTGGGCTTGGGTAGCCGTTCTGAATGCCAATATCGCAATTGATTGATTGTTGCCTAAAGTTTGTCCGTTACACGCGTCAATTGTACGCATTGTATTTTACTTATTTGTGTGCACGTGCATATGCTATCTCTTTCGCACTGACACTAGCACTGCCTCTCTCTTCTTCTCTCGCTTACGCACACAAACTCTGCAAATGAGATGCGAGCTGTACACATCAAGTATACGCACACTGTGCAAAACAAAGTACAGCAAGAAAACTGGAAATCTGTTGAACTAGGAATTTAACATGTAGTTATTTCTGAGAACACTTTTAATTGGCTTAGCATTTGTCTATAAATATAATAAAATAAGTTGTTTAAAAGCTTGAAACTCATAGGTATTTAAAAAGAAAGTTAAGATTTAGAAGGGGGATGAATAAATTCTTGAAATTTGTTTAGTCTTCTAAAAATTCCCATAATTTAACAGACCGTAAATTTGCTACAGAAACAGTCTAAACTGTATACCAAAGTATTGCTTTTAACTTGGCCAACCATTCTTTTTTATCAGTCTACCTTTCTTCTACCTACGCTCATATCAAGCATACGTACGCTTGGCTTGATGCTTATATTTGAAATTGGTCAGCACTGAATTCTGTATTGGTATGCGTATATGTATCTGTATCTACTTGCGGCATACTCAGCTCCACTCCAGACCACTTGCACTTGGCTTCTCATTCTCGGCAAACCGGGTTCAAGTACTTGGCAAAATGACAACGACACGTTCACAAAAAAATCTACAAAAAAAAGCGAAGACCAGTAACAACAACAACAACAATAAAAATTGCCCTCTCGTCCACTTGAACAGATTTATCCGACCACAGCCTGTGTCCACCCGTCTCGCAGGAAGATCTCACCACAACCGGAAGTGCCGGCGATGCTGTCATCCACAGCGGCACCGAAATCGAAGTCAAACCGCCGGAAACGTGTACCGTAAGCGGATTACAGGTAAGCTGAATCAGTATAATTGCAATTCCATCATCGTCGCACTCATCATCATCGTCATCAAGGCAAGGCAGGCTCAGGCACACACACAGACACACTTACCCATTCATAAGCATGTGTGTATGTATGCTTATCCTTTCACAAGCTGCAACGAGACATGAGCTTCAATTTTCCCCCGATTTTCCCCATTTCTAACCAACTCAGTAGGTGAATTTTGGGCTCACCTTTTTTCCCCCCAACTAAATGTGTTTTTCCTATTTTCCGCACGATTCCACAGCTTGCATTCAAAGACATTCTCAAGCAGACACACACAAACGCCGCTAAAATAGCTTCCTTTTGGTCAATACCCCCACACAAACAAACACACCCACATACAGTAGGAACTGTGGATGTGTGTGTGTGGCACATACAAAAAATATATAAAGGCGAAAGTAAATCAGTGAAGTAGAACGATGCCATAAAAACAGCAATAATTCATAATGAAAATCGATTCGATTCACTTTGGACCAAGCTGCAGGCATAAATCATCAAATATTTTTAGGGAGTTGTTTCTTGGCCATAGCTTAAACCAGGCCAATAAACCATTCAGTACTACATTTCACACTCGGTACTTAAAAAGTACAAAAGAGTCCATAAAGCCCGTTTAACACAAAATTAACATTTCGAGAACGCTTTCGTGGCTTAATCTCTGAGTTTGGACACGTTTTAAGCTGTATGTAAATTTTAAAATATATAGAAAAGACTTAACACCTTCGGGTAATAAACTAAATAATTTATTTTTGTATAAAATGAAAATTTTAAAACCATTTTATAGCTCAATCAATGAGCTTAGACACGTCTGTGCTGTATAGAAATTAAAATGTATTTAAAAAGGTTACGCAATTGACTTTAAAGTTCAATAAATGACTCATAAATATTTTAAATGTCTTTAAGTTGAGGCATTAAAATGTATAAAATAAATTTAGCTTGTACAAATAAATGTTACTTTTTATTCAGCTCGATTAACTCTGTTTAGTATTAAAAAACTCTACTTTATTTTCCAAAATTTTCTACGCAAGCCACTTAAAAACTCCTTAAATGTACAAGTACAGGGCTGCCAACAGTCGCCTTCCTCCAACTGTAAGCTCAACTGCCATTTGTTTGCCAATCATTGGTTGAAAATCTTTCAGCTTTCATCACATTCGTACATTCACAGCTAAACTCATGTATCCAATTTCGAATTACGAATTATAACTGCAGCTAATAAATAAGAAAAGAGAAGAAACTAAAGAGTTGTGTATTAAGGGCTCCGTGAGTTACTAAATTCGACCTGCTGGATTCATCTAAATTGCAAATTTCATTCGAATGGAAGTAGCACATTAAGTATGCCAAAGAAAAATTTTTGCTCAACGAAAATGAAACGTAAATTAAATTCAGTATATGAAATTTGTACGTAGTCTGCTCTCTTGGATAGTATGTCGCAATTTGTCACATTTATGAGGTCGTTTGGGCTTCGTTGGCAGTTTTACTGAACCCCAGATGTAGTGGTTAATTTTTCATTGAACCATATCCCTCAAAAAAACATATACTTACTCTTACACATATATATATATATATGAAAGGGCCTGTGACGAAGGAGCGCTGATTGCGTTTCATTGAGCACATCAATTTTGGGGGAAAGACTATGACTTTATATCAGCTGAAGCAAGTAGGTACACTGTTAGAAAAAGGCTACTTCAAACAGTAAGATGCATCTTAAGAGTTGTGAGAGTAAAGCAGACCTTAAACTCTCTTTATTTAATATTTTGTAATGTCAAAATTGGCAGGAAAGTACTAACTCCTCTTATTATAAGAATTTTTATTCATATTTAAGGATTAATCATCTTTCTAAGAATAAATTTTATTTATTTTAAAGCACTTTACGTTTCCAGCATATTTTTAAGGCCCAAAATCCTAGTTTTGTTTACACAATCTTGATTGCAGCACATTTTTTGTCAGTGTGATGTGCGCTAACATACGTTTAGAGCGTAGGGAGAGAGATGCAGAGAGAGAGTGGCAAAGCCACAAGGAATACACAGAGGGAGAGAGGCATATGGATAGGACACACACTCACGCTTCATTTCCGGTGCTTCCTTAAAGCGGAACTGAATTGCGTTCTCGGCCTCGTGGGCGGCGCTTGACTTATGGACGCATCGCATTAAGGCCAGCTTACGCTTATGCCAGCATCCGTGTAGCCATAACCCAGCCAAAAACCCACTCGTGTACCACCCACACCCAGGTCATAAAGGAGTGCGAGAACTGAAACGAGAGTAAACAAATTATTACGGGACAGTCCAATCGATAGACTTACACATCCTTGCAACTTATGAAGTGGGCGGGCGCACGTGAAGGCGTGGCAACCTCAAAATCCAATTACGGCCTTTATCCATCTTTGCAATAGAGAATCACAGACTGTGGTTTACCCAACGAATCTCACTAATTAATAACAAATCAAAACACTTGGCAGCCCAAAAGGAAAAAAAAAACAAAAGCATTTCTCTGGATTGTAGGCATAAGCAGGACTAAAATGGGCTTCTAAATGAAAGGATATCGGTATCTTTTCAATTTGTTTACTCCAATAACAAATGAGTGAAAATATATCTTAAATTAAATGCTAAAAATTTATCGAAGATTAAAGGCCGTGTCATTTTGAAGCTGTCAGTTAAATGATGCCAGTTGCAGTAATCAGTTTAATCCTTTTTTGCTTGCTTTTATACCCAGTGTTTAGGCAAGGAAGTGGGTAGCATTCTGAAGTTGTTGACTGGACCCTACAAATCTCCAAAAGTATTAAAAATGTCTTTGAAAATATGTTTCGCTTCCTATCGTGCACATAAATCTTTAGACAGTCCATTACGCCTACAATTTTTAATATAGTACCCAACCCGTTTTAAAATTGCAGGCTTATTCTTATGAAATTGTTTGCCATTTCATTGAATTTTATATTTACATATATTGCAAAGAAATAAAAGCAGTTATGGCTGTTTAAAGGTTTAAATGCAGTACTAACGCACGAAAGTATGCAACGATTTTAAGAAATAAGAGCAGCGAGGCTACCAAAGGGTAGTGTATGAAAATGGCTATACCTTTTAAAAGGAAGCTTCTGTAAATTGCAAAAAATGCTAAATAATAGCTGGAAAGTAGCTACTTATCTTGCCATTCTTAGAAAATTAATATTATGAACAATAATTTAAATATAGGAAAATGTTTAAGACATTAATTATCGCTTGTTATTAGAATCACATAAAACTTGTCTAGTTGCATCTCAAAAAATAGCTAGATTTAGCTGAAATATAGCAACAACGACTGTATGCTATTCAGCTGCTTTGCATACGCTCTTACTTAGAGTTTCAAAGCAAAGGATATCTTTAAGTTGCCCACTCCTAATTTTTCGCCGATATTTTCTTTTCGTTTGTTTATTGTAATTCTTAAGTCTGTTTGTGCCTGACGCACGTTAATCTTGTCCCGAGGCATAATTGATAGATAATTAATTGAATCGCATATGACATAAAGCTATTTCGCACTCGGTGGCAATCAACTGCAATGCATAACAATAATAATAATAACAAAGGCGAACGTTTATATGCCCACACTTCCACTGATTCCAGCCTTAATGGCTTCGAGTTCAAGTGGATGCCGCATTATAGGTACACACACACACACACACACACATACATATGTGTAAACGTGTGTGTGTGCAACATCTGTGCGGCTCTTTATGGGCCTGTCGAATTGTTAAGGCATATAAAATGCATTCATAGTTTTATCTCTGCTAGGCCGACAGAGATTTACGACTCTTGCGAAACAGCTGAGGTGCTGGTGCTAACTCCTTTTACCCTGCCCGCTCCTCTACGCCCCCCATTGACTTCCTCTTTTTGGCCTGCATTCTTGCCGTTTGCCATTTGCCATCGAAGCTGCTCCTTTCACCGGCAGCAGCTTCAAGGATGCAGTCGCTGTGCCTGCAGCAGCAGCAGCAGCCATCTGTGCTCAATTCTCTATCAATAGCACCCTCATTGCAAATGTCCAAAGATATATTGTAAATATACACTCACAAAAAAAGACTACTAATTCGAGCTTTGATGTAGGCATTATAGCAGTTAAATTGAGCTTTTAATTTGGGGCTCTGTTTGAATTCAAGACTAGAAAATACTCACAAAGGCACTAGAAATTTAAGGAAAAATATTTTATAATTCCAGTTTTGAAAATTCTTAAATTTATAAAAGAAATATATCTATTTAAAATAAATCTTTTAAAATACTGAATTTAAAAAGTCCCACAACACTATTTGAAACACTTTCAAATGAGTTTTCATATTTTTGGCAAGTGTATTTCTATATATTTATCTGTACATGTAAGGACACTATATCTTATGCTTGTATCTCTGTTTTCTTGCAGTACGCCCTGCTGCAGACGGTGGTGGATGCCTGCCAAAAGAAGAGACACTGCAAGTTCGCAGCGAATTCCAAAACGCACACAACTGGAGATCCCTGTTCGGGCATACGAAAATTCGTTGAGATTGCCTACAAATGCCGTCCATGTAAGTATGCCATGCCCACAGCCCACATACTGGCTTCCAGGGCCCCAAAAGGACCCCTTTAGGAGGTCAGCCAAGCGGGACCTTTCACTTGGCACAAACACACACACTCGCATGCACTTAAAAGAAATATAATCGTTGACGAAGAAGACAGTAGGCGAAGAGAGAGAGACAGCAAGTGAAAGAAGAAGACAGCAGCAAGTAGCCGATATATGGTAGAAAAGGAACGTTCCTTTTGTGTCCTTGCCGCGTTAACCATGATATATTTTATTTGCTCTGCGGCAAAATAAATATTTGCCAGATGCAAAAGTGGCAAACATCAATTTAAGTCCTCCTCTGGCAAACAACCAAAATTGTTTTTTGACTAGAGCAAAACATTGCAACCTTTTGTTGATCTGACATCTGCATTCGAGTGCACCTGTGCTCCACTGCACAGGACACTCTCTCAATGATAATTCGCATTGAAAACAAGTACTCAATGGCCACTCAATGGTCCACAATCAATTTCGATTGCCACTCAACTCTAGATACTTTGTAAAATGTATGCATGTAATCAGGTGTCCTGCTCAAGTCACTTTGGAGTCAAGTCATGAATGTGTCTGTAATATTGCAGTTATCATTTTTAAGTACTTCCTTGAATTTCAATGCAATTGTTGATACCATTGATCAACCTTTAAATCAGATTTAAAAGTAAAATTTAAACCTATCACACTGATCAAAGAGAGCAGTTATCCCCATGATATCCTTAGTAAATTCGTTAATATTTTTATGGCTTTTATTTAATTTAAATTAAATTAAGCCACAATCAGCTACAATCAGTTGTGTGCCATCGTTATCAATCAGCGTTGGCTATAAATTTATTACATTTATTGATTAAATAAATTTAATGATTTTACTGATGCTTTATCGCGTTAAAAAACAATTTCCCTTTAATCAACAAATTCAAAATCTCCTTGAATTTTCTCAGCTCAGATTTTCTTAGCATAATTTGCTTTGCTGTTGTGTCTCGAGTGCTTTAGTAATCAGATTAGTTAAAGCAAAATCAACATATTTGAAGCACATACAACAACTCTTAGATATGCACAGCATATGCATGTTAACTAGAAATACAAATTAATCTTTAATTAATCCAGTAGGTTCACTATCCCCATAGCAATCGTTGTTTAAGAGCAGAAAACACGCAAAGACAAAAGCAGCTGAATGACAATGAAACATGAAATTTCATTTTAATTGTTGATACATCATCCAAAATAAATGAAAATTTGTTAAAAGCAGAGTGCGAGTAAGAAAATGGAGCCACTTTTGAAGTGGGGAATAAAGGTGTTAGTATAATACTTATTTTAAAAGCTGACAGGAAGCGACTCTCTTACTTTTTTTCTTTTTTTTGCTTCTTTGCTGTTATGGCGAACATAAAATAAAATTAATGAGAACTCTCGACTACACCGAACTTTGAGTTTGATAACAGAAGGTGGCAACTGGACAGGGGTGGGGGTGAGGGTGGGTTTGATTTTGGTGGCTGCTTTGGTGTGGGTGGGTGGGTCAGATTTTGCTGTAGATTTAATTCAGCTAGAAGCATAATGAAAAATGCAGCTGCGCTTTTGCTTTTCGCAGCGAGCATTAAAAAATAGTTGAATAAACTTTTTACTGAGTTATTTGCATAGTTTTTCCCCCAGTGCATTTCTCTTTGGCGTTGTCGTCGGCATGTCTTCCCCCTTGTCCATGAACCCGGCTTTTACCCTACCAAAAGCTTTTGCGATTGGGCTAATGGCACTCGATTATTTACGATCCGCTAAGCAAATTCGTGTTTAATCGCAATCATCCGGCAAACAGAAGCCGATAAGCGAACAGATGAAGCACCTAACCGAACCAATCTCACCTTTCTCCCTCTCCCTCCCACTCCCATACTCCTTTTCCAGCTGGAACTGAACATTTTCTACCATTTTCACTTATCAATTGGTATTGTTGCCATACTGCTGCAGTGGATAATGCTCGTTAAACGAGTTCTTAATGCCCTCAACAGACAGTTCAATTTTTTTCGCTGCTTCGCTTTAAATGTATTCCGATTTAAGACAGAGACAGTTGTAGTGGAGAAGTGAGGAGAGTAAGAAAGTTGGAAATGCTGTCTCAGGCTGTCTCTTCTTTGCTGTGCATTCCGTGTAATTCTTTGGTAATTTGCGTCAGACTTTTCAGCCATTTCCAGTCGAGCCTCAGCCTTTTGCAGATTTAGCTCAAATATTTTTACGTTTCGTTTTTTATACATTTTTTTTTTGTGTTAGTAAAAAAATTTTTTCGTTTTTTTTTTGTGACAAGTGACGCAGATGTTATCTTGTTAAAAAGCACACAAACAAACCGAGGAAGTGAAACAAACAGGAGGGAGAACAAAGGAAGAGCAACCAGCGCAGCACCATTCAAATTAGAAAAGGGAAATGCACAGCAGGTTGGGAGTTGGGAGTTGGGAGTTAGATGGACAGGGAAAAGGGCATTCAGTTCACATAGCTCTTAGTACACTCCAAAAATTAAGACGAGTTGGGCTGTAGTTTTAATTATTTACATTTATTTGATGTCTTTTAAAGTTACAGTAAACTTTATATAAAAGTTTGATTTATTTTAAACATATTTTATAAATAGTCGTCTTATTTTCCTTGATTGACTACATTAATTCAGGTAACGCCTATTTCTCAGAATTTTGCGCTTTATTAATTCGCGTAGTGCTAGCAGAGCATACCAATGAGGTAACCATTTTCGCTGAGTGTACGTACTTGCCTAGCACGTTTTGTTGGCGGCCACGTTAGGGCCATTGAGTGAGGGGCAACGGTGAGGTAATATAATTAAGGAGAGCCCTTCCAGTTTTCTTTTTTTTCTCATTTTTTGCCGTGTTTGTTGCTTTTTTTTCTAAATTGTCTGTTATCTTTTGCTCATTATGGACACCAGCGACAAGTAATAAAACTGCAAAGTACGAGTGGAAAACGTTGAAAAATTACGGCCTGGTTATGTGCGTGGAAGCGCAAGTAACCCCAACCTATAGTCCTACACTGCCCCTGGCCCTAGCCATACTCCTCTGCCATCTGGAGGCTTGAGGCTGTCAGTGCAACACAAGGCACAGAAGGAACAGCAGAAACCGAGGCAAAGGCACAGGAAGACAGTGGAAAGAGTACACGATGCCAGACGGCACATTGTGGTCATAAAAATATGGCAATTTTCAACTTTTCTCACGTCTCTTCATAATAAAACGTGCACTCGCACTCACAGAAAGCACAGCACAGAGCAGAAAAAGAACAAAAAAAATGAGAGAGAGCAAAAAGAAAGAGCAAGGAATCACAGCACCCAATAGAACGTCCCTGCACGTAACGTGTGGGCGTCGAAAAGGGCAGCGGAGTAGCAGGGCGGGGTCTACAGGGTCTGACAGTCAATGCCAGAGGGCCAGGTCCTGTAAACAGGCTATGCAAATATTTACCAAATTTATTAAAGTTCATCTCTGACCATTCCAACAAAACGTACTTTTTAGTATGCATCAAATGATGTACGAGTGCAAGTAAATGCTTTTATGCCTATATACAACCGACATGTACACACACAAATACTCAAGTATATATGTAAAAAATATTTATATACATTTAAGAAGCTAAGCTACAACACCGCAACTCATAATTGCTTCAGTTTTCGTCCTTTCATTTGCGGAAAAGAGCAGAAAATAATAATAAAAAAAAGACTACGAATGAGAGATTCAAAGTAAGCGAAAAGGAAATGAATATCCTTACAAACTTTCGTCTTTCAGTCAGTCTGTCTGTCTTTCCTTCTGCCTGGCTTACATTGACAATTGCATATCCCATTTTGGCTGACTTCCAGCAATTTGCTTTGGACGAGTGCGAGTTAGCCAGGCTGGAGGCAACAAACACATATATTGGTAAACTAGTCAAAGCCAGCAGATGTGTGGACTCATGTGCTTACACATTTACGATAGTAATTGGTAAACATATTTATCTAAATGTGTATACCCTGTAAGGAAGGCAGAGGGGTAGTTTAGGTTTGTTTAAGCTTGTACTTAAGATTTTACACTACTTTGATTACTATTACTGATCTCTGTAAGGCTTGTGGTTAGATATTAAAAATATTTAGCAGTTAATAGAGTTATGTGCATACCCTTTAGCTAAAAAATTTAAAATTTGCATAACATTTAACTGACAAAATTTACTGTATACTCTGACATATTTTACCGTCACTTGAATCAAGTGTTTTGAACAATTTTAACTTAACACAGTTAAACAGCAATTTGATGTCAGAAATAGGCTAATTCCACATTTCTGATTAACGGATAAATAGTTTGTTTAGTATTGAGATAAGATAACTATAATAATGATGCACTTCAAGTGAACACTTCAATTCATTTTACCACATAAGCGAGAAATAACTCTTATTTACATTTTGTATACTCAATGCAGAATTTTCAGCATTAAAAAAAAACTTCCTCTTTAAAAAAAAATGTATTCTATTTATTTTTTCCACAAAATCAAACTATTCTAAATACTTTGCAGATTTTAAATGAATTTCAATCGATTTTATCAAATCTTTCAACAAATATTTTGACATTTAAAACATAATAAATTTGTTGAATTTTTGCCAGTTCGTTTAAAAGTTAATTTCGAATTGTTGGAAATATTTGAGAATATTGCACACTGACAGATCTCGGCTGACTTTCAATTACCTGGCCCTTATCATGGTTGAACACAATGCCATTGGGAATGTCGGTCTGTGCTCTTGATTGATCCGGCAATTAAATTTATTTGGAAAGTGGCTGTTTTTTCTTTATGTTGTGTTGTGTTCAACATATTTGCATTTAATTCGAAGCGGGAAATCAAATTGCGCTGGTTGAACATGGCGTATGAGTAATGTACACAATACACAATTGTTCATTGTGTAAATATGTGCATACTTTGATTTATTTATATTAAATATTGTAAATAATTTGAAATATACCAAAAAACTTGACAGCGAATCATTGTCACAAATTTTAACCAATTTGTAAGCGAATATTAACTTTCCACATAGCATATATATATTTAATTGTTATGGATTTAGTTGCGCCTGTTAAGCATGACTTTGCAAATTCCAATGACCGCAATTAGGAAGATATTTTCGTGCAGAAATTGTGTGGGTCGTGCCTGAATGTTTCATGAATGCTTCTTATTCTATTTTTTTTTTGGTTTGCCTTTTTTACAGACGAATTCCGCAGTAAGTTGGCCTGCGAGAATGACAACATGCCCTTGATGTGCAATCCATACTCCCGCATTGCCATCTACAGCGCCTCCTTTGGCCACACCGAGAAGGAGAGTGTCCAGTGTGGCGCCCAAGGAGCTCCGGCAGGAAATGTGCTAATAAACCGAGAGGACAATGGACAGCCCAGTAAGCTCAAGTCTATTTAATAAATCTTCTTCCTTTTTGACTAAACGCTTTTTATATGCGTATTACAGCCTGTCTGGTTTCCTATGCCACCGAGACAGTCATGCAGATCTGTCACGGCAGACGCAGATGCTCCGTGACCGCTGACGCCGGCACCTTTGGTCGACCCTGTAAGACGGATGTGCGCATGTATCTAAAAGTCGTCTACACTTGCAGTGAGTACTAATATTTTCTCTATATAAATTAAGCAAAGAGTTTAATCTTTATCAAAGTAAATCTTTTAATAAGACTAAAATAAAGATAATTCTTAATAAACATTTGTTTAAATTATATATATTTGTTAAACATTAAGTTAAAAGGTCTTTGTTTAAATATTACTAATAATTCTCTGAATACACAAAATATTTATCATTTTATATCTTGTTTTTCTTGCCGTACTCGTAAATAAACCAAATAAATAAAAGTACTACAATAAAATTCATAGAATTGCCAAATAAATTAAATGCACATAAATTCTAGAATAAGAAATCTTTTTTAGAGGCGTTACCGCAAATACTATCGAATTTAGCTTTGGTCGGTTTGCTTAGTTCATAAAGTTGGAACAAAGAGAAAGTTGTTATTTAATTTTACGGTCATTAAACTTGGCAGAGCAAAGCAAAGTATCCAGAAAGTTTAGACACTGACTCAACTTAGTTAACAGCATTCAAAACAGTGTTTTTTTTTTATGTGTGATGCCAAGAGTTGGCTTCAGTGTTGCCGTTTTAGCTACTTTGTGGCAATTTTAAAAATTGTATTTCAAAGATTTTAAGTTCGCGATTTGATACTGTTAGGACTACCGATTAAAACCGATTGACCATAGAATTAAGGGCATAAAATTTGATTAACATTTAAAAATTATATAAAATATTTAATAAATTGTATTCCAAGTTCCGAATTTGATTGCAATCAATTCTTTACGCTATCTTAAATCTATAAGGGTATAAGTTTTCAAAATATCGTATCATTTTCTTGATTTATGATAGTTTAACATTTCGTTAGTTTTTTTAATTTTACTGTTTATCCTGTTAGCTACAATATTAAACCTGGTTAAGCTATTTTTGTCAGGAATAATTCTGGCAACACTTGTTGGCTTTGAGCTGCAACTTGGCTAACACAAACACTTTTAATTTGTGTCAAATACAGCTGAAGTAAAATAAATCAGAATTTAAAAAGGCGAGGTGAATATTTTCTAGCAACAAATGGAAAAAAATGCAGAAAATATTGACAGGAAAAATGATAAGTGGTGATAGCTTTTTAATTAATAAAATAATTGATTTTTGATTTAAAGATAAAAGAGCTTTAGAAAACACTTAAAACAGTATTAATAAACTAAATACCTTTTTTATTCACTCTTTTTCTTACAGTTCCCCGCAAGGTGCTCAAGGATCGCTACGAAACTGCGCCCGAGGCGGATGAACCGCAGCAGACCGATCTGGATCTGGATCAGGATGAACTCTACGACGAGGATCAGTTCTACAAAGAGTCGGAGGCTATACCACCAGCTCCTAAGTTACAAGGTGCCAATGTGGGTCGATCCTTTGACTTTGACATAAGCTCAGGTGGCGAGGAATCTACAAGTACGCTACTCCCACCGCTCTTGTCGCGCAACGATGGCTCACTGGAAGGTAAGCTATGCAACTGATTATCTACTCAATTGTTAGCTTAATACGTACGTATGTGCGTGTTTACTTTGGAACTAGATCAAAGCTGAGTGTTGACTATAGATTTATAATTTGATTTTGTGAGCGTGTATCACTCACATTTAGCTCCTTTGATGGAGTCTTGTGTCGTCATGGCCCTCACTTACGCCAAAGTGCCTCAACAGCGCATTGTGCATAAATATTTTAGGAGCATTCCCATCTGTCTTCATTAGCCAGATGGCGCTTTGCCATCATGCTGTAACGATACGTAACGTAACGTAACGTAAAGTAATGTCAAATCATGTTCATTCGCGTGCGCCTTTGATGGATAGACGGATGGCTGGCTGGCTGGCTGAATAGTAGGATGGATATATGGATGGATGGATGGCATAGAGGTCGTCACAGACTTTGTCTCAATCTTATACTCATTCTTTGCATCAGTCTCAGTTTAGCTCTACACTCAGAAAAATTTCTATAATAAACAATTTAAAATTTATGCAAAAAATGTTCAGTAAATTTTATTTGACTTCAACTTTGTCAAGCATTTTCCTAGAATTTTCTTAAACAACTTTTGTACTAAAAGTGCATTTCTGAAATAATTCTCTCAACAATTTTTCTGAGTGTAAGAGAAGCACTGCCATACGTTGCCATTTTTCGCAGAGCGACTACAGTCATCTGTGCGATTGTTAGACCGCATAAAAGAGTCATTCAACCATCCAACGGAGACGGAGGAGACAACATTGGCCAACGAGCACATTATCACAACAACAGCAACAACAACAACAGCTAACGAAGACAATATTGGGAATAAGGTAATCGAAAACGCGTCAGATTCTAATGATACAACAGAAACTGGTTATGAGAATGGTAACTACTTCAATCGCCGCAAGTGTCAGATGTCTGACGATTGGGGGCCAATAGGTCTCAACTGTACCGATGAGGACATTGTCACAGAACGTGTCCAAGTGGTTGGTTTCTTGGCAAATTGGCTGAACACCTATCTCTATATTCGAAGTGAGTTTCCCTTTGGTTTTGCTCTGCTCCACCTCATCCAGCGCTGTTCTTTTTTTCTTTCCCCCGTTCAGTTAAGGCTTTCATGTGTAACTAATCGAAGTTTTTGTTCACACACACATAAAACTTTTGTGACAGTACAACAACAACAGCAGCCATGTCACAATTCCAAACTCTGCAGACGTTGCTTGGCTGTCTAGTCGCGAGTGCAGGCGACAGTAGAAGACCCTACACCAAATACATCAAGCTTTCCATCATTCGAACTCGCTTCATGTCCTTCATTTTGGCTTACAGTTTTATGCATAAATTTATGAAACAGCTGAAAAATGTTGTCTGCTTTTAACTGCCTACCAAGTTAATACACCCTTTGTTGTTTGCAAGTACAGGCACTACAAATAAATGATAAAGAAAAGCAGACATGTTCTTCCACATGTACTTCCCCTTCCTCGTCCCTACGAACCCCTTGGGATGCGCTGTCATCAGCAGAGCTCAGATACCGAGTTGGCTGGCTGAAAAGGTTAGGTTGCTTGAGGTTAGACAAGGTAAGGGGATTCCCCCTGATGATGGCCTATGACCGACAAGGCAGACAAAG
This sequence comes from Drosophila acutilabella, assembly GCA_035046005.1. Lineage (NCBI taxonomy): Eukaryota > Metazoa > Arthropoda > Insecta > Diptera > Drosophilidae > Drosophila > Drosophila acutilabella. The sequence continues at coordinate 1,415,205 of JAWNOK010000003.1, forward strand.
TTGCATGTGCAGCACGTTGCATGCAGCTCGTTGCTTACCACATGGTAAACTTTTTGATTTCGTTTCCGGTCATATACAAAGTCGCCCGATTAAAACTTTAACTTGGCTCGCGCGACGACAACGACGACGAGAATGGGAAATGAAGATCAGCCAAGTGGAAAACCCATCATGTGATGCTTGCACTAACTCTCCATTCCACTCGTAGCGATTAGGAAATTTCAAGTAGCTTAGACGACAACTGATTTGCATTAACTGGAACTCTCTTTCTCTCTCTCTTCCACACTTTTTCTCATGCTTTCGTTTGACATGCAGAGCACCAGGAACAATTCTATCTCTATCTCATCATATCGGTGACAGCCGGCGTGCTTCTCTGTCTAACGATTGTGATTGGTCGTCTAACTCTACAACGACGTGGAGGACGCAATAAAAGAAGCTCCAGTGTCAGCAACGTGTCCAAGAACTTTGGTGATAATCAACTTGATGGCACTGGTGCTGGTGGTGGGGCAGGTGGTGTTGGTACTGGTACCGGCAATTTTCAACAGCTGGCAACAGGTGAAACCCACCTGGCCGACTCCTTTGGCGACGACATCTCCGACATTGATGTCGATGTCGATCTCACTGCACCGGTGCCATTGTCCAGCCTTTCGTCCCGGAATGAGGTAAGTTTAAACTCGATTTAAAATTGATTTAAATGGCAAGCAAATTAATTGAAAGTCAGTTGTGTTTTACAATTCTCAAAAGAATGATAATTGTATTTCGTTTGAGTATTTATTGGTGGCGTAAACACATTTTTAAATTTATTAAAAATAATTAAATTACTACACCATTTGAAATATTTGCTTGAATTGAATGTCAGTTGTGTTTCACAAGTCTCTTGTAAGGCGGTTTGTGTTTAATTTAATCAACAAAATATTTGATGGCAGTCTTTCTTGATTGAAATTAAACAATTTAATATAATAAGAGAAAAATGTATTTTAAATGCATTAAAAAATAGTATCAGACAGGAATGTAATGCTTAAATATGTAGTAGTTTCCGTAGCTTCAATGACAGATGATTTGTTTGACTCCAACAATCACTCCGAAAACCCAAAAAACAGTATATTTTTTACTGTTCTAAGAATGTAGTCCTCTTATTTATTTATTTTTGTTTATATTTTTTGTTTATTGATGATAGCCAAGTGTGTTGACTCCGAAAATATATCCGAAAACATTGAGTAATATATAGTGATGTAGTAATTTGCGTAACTTGAATGACAAGCGATTTGCTTGACTCCGAAAATAATTCCGAAAACTTGAATAATTCCGAAAATTCACTCGTCAAAAATCTTAAAAAGAAATTCTTAAAGTTTTCTTTTAAATTTATTCATGGCAGACAAGTTTGATGAGTCCGAAAATAATTCCAAAAACTTCAAAAATTCCGAAAATTTACTCGTCAAAATTCTTTAAATAAAATTCTTTTAGTTATCTAAACTTGTAGACTTTTCAATTAATTCATGGAAGACAAGCTTGTTGACTCCGAAAATATGTCCGAAAATAAACTGAAAGTGAGGCAAGCTGGAATTTTATTTAGCTTTCCATTTTACCATATTTCCAATAACTCTGAAAGATAATCTGTCAATTTGTAGAAAGCTTAAAAAAAATAGCTTTAAGATAAAATTTGTTTTTGTCTACGTCTAATTCGAGAGATTTGTGAAACACAGCTGGTATATAGATTTAAGCTCTTTAATTGCCACAACTCGAGCATTTGCTAGAAATATAAATTTAAGCAAGGAGTTTAAAAATAAAACAGCATAAATAGATTTAGGTATTTATTCTTAGAAAAACGCTTTTAAGCTGTTCTAAATTGGAACAGAGCTTAGCAGCAAATTGAAATGGTTAAGAACAATTTTTGCCGTAGACTTCCTTTTTAGAGCTTAACTCACTGTAATTTAGTAAATCACCTTTCAATGAGTAGTTCTATCCAACTACCTCCATTTTCGGAGCTGCAGGCGGGACAGTGGCTTGGTCATTACCTGTAGTCATTACCTAAGGTAAATAATCATTTCTAAATATGGAAATTTCATTGTTCTTGTCAGCCTCTCTCTGTCTCTTTCATTCTCTATCATTATCTATCTCGCTTACGCTGTGGGACAATGAGACAACGAGGGCGCATCAAAAGCAAGAGGCTTGTTGTGGTTCTCTCCCTCTCTCTCTCTCGGTCCTTTTACTCACTGTTTCAGTTGAAAGGAAATGAGAGGAAACTGGGCGCCAGTAAAGTTCCCTTGCCATTAAACCCATTTTGGCCAGCACAAAAGCGGCGAGTCCTTTAAATCGTCCCGGCCCGCCCCGTCTCGCCCTAAGCCCGAAAACAACCTCAACCTCAAGCTCAACTTATCCAACGTCTGTACTCCTCGATCCCCAGCAACATCCACATCCTCATCTACTTCCCCAGCTTTATCCACTGGGAAAATGCTAGTAGCCTTGCTCCAAATGCTCGTTGCAACAATTTTTGTGCCTTTTCTGTTCTGTTGTTATTGTAGTTGCTTTTATAGAGGTTTGAAGCATAAGGAAACAACGGGACAGCAGCAGCAACAAAACAGGCAACAATAAACACCACTCGACTCGCATTGTCCCCGTACAAAAGGGTTGGCTTTCAAGACGTTAGCAGCAACCCTACCAAAACCCGTGCCTAAAACAAGTATTTCATACTAGGTTTAATCACAGGCGAGTTAAGAGCACTGATCTCTCTACTCTTCCCCATTTAAGCACCCCTTTCCTTCACAAACTTTAGACACCCTTGCACTTACTACGTACAGGGTCTTAAAACCATTCCCGCCTTATACTATGTGCACGTGTTTGAATGTGAAAGAACTCTGATGGTTTGCTGAAAGGTGGAAAATTAAAATTACTGCACCCGTAGCGAGTGCCGACCGTACAGTCAGCAGCAGTCTGACAAGCGCCTGAGGTTTCAACCTTACAAAAGATGAAAATAACAAGTACAAATGTTAAGAAACAGCAACAACAATCGGCACTACGATACCTTAAATCCCCTACAATAATACACCTAAGTAGATAATTGCAAAGCAGGGGAGAAAGAGAGAGACAGAGAGAGGGCGAGAGAGTGAGAAAAGAATTTTGGTTGAGCTTAAAAGTAATTAAAAATATATTTGGTATATGAGAAAAGTTCCAGTTGATCCGAATCCCGGCACCAGCCAACGAATTGTGCAGTGTTTAATTTATGATAAAGAATATGCTGAAGGTAGGCGAAGAGTAAAGGGGGGGGTGTGGCAGAAACAGAAAGGCTGGTAAGCGTTGCAGATTCCTGTTTGCCATTTTTACCGGAAATGCCTTTCCCAATAACAAGGATAAATGCACGGAGGCTTAACTCTTTGCTCTACCTTTTCATGTCGTTTCCTTTATCGTCATCGTCAACCGTCAACATCGTTCACGTCCTCGTTCTGGTCCTCGACGTCGTCATCTGCATCTGGCTCAAAATGGCATTGCCAACTGTGTTTGGACTGGGCCAACACACGCACACACACACACACACAATCGTTACACACAAAAGACCTATATGACATACGCACCGACGCCCAACTGTAACTACGGTGGTTTACAGGGCCCACAACTGCACCATCCCTCGTCGACGGGCGCCCAACTGCACCATCCCTCGTCGACGTCGAACGCAAGCAGCGTGTTGATGCAACCGCCTTCGCAGGGCAACATTTATACTAGCATGGGACATCCGGCTGTGAGTGGAGCCATGACTATCGGTGAGTTTTTAATCATTCATTCCATTCATTCACTCTGCCCACTACCAAATATGATACACTTTAAGCCAATTTACAGTGTGCTACCTGAAACTACAGAAACCAATTAAAACTACACAACTATATTCATTTCAAACTGTTTTTATAAGTAACACAAATTGTTAAATAATTAGTGAAAGGTTCATAAAATCAAGTTTGGATATTATGTGTGCTTAAAAAAAACTTTTTTTTACTAATAATATTAATATCAAGCGTGTTCAATATAGAGACAAAAAGTGATATAAATAAATCATTTAAAATCACTTTAATTTAATTGAACATCATGTGATTTTTGATTCGTTTAAATAAATTTTACAAAGAAAACAAGTAAGAAAGGCTACAGTCGATCGAGCCGACTGTAAAAGACCCCGTACTCCTATAGTATTGCATTTTATTTAAATTAAAATTTTCAAATGAAATTTAAAAAATTAAAATAAAATATTTACATTTTGAATTAAAATTAAAAAATAAAAAAATTAACAACTGTCATCGTCAGCACTCGAACCCGCGATCCATGCGAAGGTTCCACATTGCGCCGCAACTCTACCAGTTGCACCACACCCCTCTTCTATCATTCTTCCGATTATTTCCATATAAGTATGTGCACACATACATATGTGTGTATGTATAGCATTGGTCGGCGCGGCCAGCGGCTCCGGGCAGCGCTGCCGCCAGCAGGTAGAGAAAACGTTCGAACATATGTTTGTATGTTTCTGTGTTTGTTTGTATGTGTTGCGCGCATGCAGTGATTTTGCTTTAAAATAACTTCGACTTTGAACCGTAATTTCTCTGTTGTTTGACATAGGATTTTGATGCCACTTTCAGGAAAGTTAGAAATAGTAATTCTCTAAGCGTATGTTAAATTACAACACTGTACTATTTGATTTAATGCCTGAAACAAGGCATTGAAGCTGGAGAGTCTTTTATTTCTGATGAGCAAAGGGGGCGTGGCAGCTCAAAATTTTTAATGACATTATACTAAGGCTGTCTCTAAGAACCTGTATACCAAAATTTGTGCTCCTAAGTGCTATAGTTACTGAGATATTCACCTAAAACACAAATTTTTTCGAGGTGTGTCTGGTTATTTGCTCATTGCGGGGGCGGTAAGGGGCGTGGCAACAATTTGAAATAAACTTGATCTGCTCTAGAAAATAACGGACTTACATTCCAAATTTGGTGTCTCTAGCTCTTGTAGTTTAAAAGATCCAGGTGTTCATACGGACGGACAGACGGACAGACGGACAGACGGACATTGCTATATCGACTCGGCTGTTGATGCTGATCAAGAATATATATACTTTATGGGGTCGGCCACGCCTCCTTCTGCCTGTTACGCACATCTCGCTTCTGACAAACTTAATAGACCCCCTTTACTCTTTTTTAAAGAGTACGGGGTCTAAAAAGGCGTCTGACCTTTTAATTATTAAATTCATTACACTGACCTACAGCATTTATAATAATTTGCAGCCACTTTTTTGGTAAAAATTTCAAAAAGTTCATAAAACAGTTCAAACTTTTTTGAATCAACTTTATCAAAAGCTTATATAAATTACACAAATTTAGCAAACAGTAAATTATGTGTAGGTCAATTTTAAAACTTAATAAATTTAAAAATAATCTAAATAATACTAATAGGTCATTGTACCTCTTAGCTCCAGTTTTAATATTGAAAATTTCTTAATTTTTCTAGGTCCCCATATGCTTGGTCCTTCCGGCCTAAGTGGCGTCTCTCCGGCGTACATTAGTGGCACCATAATGGTGCCTGGACATCAGCACACACACGCCGGCACGCTAAGAAGAACGCTAATACCGACGAGCATGGGACTGATAAGTTCTCCCTCACCCCCGCCGGGTGGAATGACGGGAATGGGTACTGGAATGAGCGGAGGCATAGGAATGGGCGTGGGAGTGGGCGTGGGCATGGGCATGCCACCGCATTCATTGGCCTCGGGTGGCAACAGTGGAGTATACTACGATAGCACGGTGCCCAGGACACTGGCACGTGGCATGTCGACGGAGAGCAGTAACCAGTACTTCTATGGATGACATTCGCTTAACCGCAAGGCTTCGCTGCCCATGGCCATTGCGGTGCGACCGCAACCGCATCTAAACTTCAATATGCTTCCAATGTCTGCCACAATGGGCCTGGCTGACTCAAGCGGTGGCAGTCGCGCAGGCACGCCCACCGGTGGAGGTGGAGGTGGGAGAGTAGGTGTAGGCGGCGGCGGCGGAGTCGGCGGTAATAAATCTGATATACCAGCGATCACAGTGACTGCCTCGCCAGGGCCAGGTTCATTGCTCTTGGCCAACAATGTACTGGGTCTAAAACCGCCAAACTCTGGCAGTGACACAATGTCGCGTCAGACAACAACAACCACGCCCACCATGTCCATGTCTGGGCGTAGTCAATGCTTCTAGGATCAATTTCACGCCGCAACAAGCCAAGCAAATTGCCAGAAGTTACTGCCCCTAGACGAGGACCTCTTCTACTTGTAAATAATGTAAGACTCACTCCACGTTCTCTAATCTCAAAACTAAACCAAAAAAAAAGAAAAGAAAAGATAATTAGAAAAAATTAAAAAAATACCAAAAAAATAACATAATTGCATCTTACGCATACATATTTCTACAGTTAATTATAGTATAGCATTTTAGAGGCTACTAACTCCCACAAACATAATTCCAAATCAAAAAACAAAAAAAATCAAGAGACGCGAGTTTAAATTGAGTTTTAAAGCATATAGAAAAATGCACAAATTTAGCATAAATTTTAATACCATAACTAAGAATGAATAGTACTCATATTTCATGAATTTCTAGTCTTAAGTCAACGCATGAAGTTTACATAAAGTATATGGTAAATTTATATATAGAAAGTAATCTGATTTGGGGAGCACAACTTGAGAGTTTGATTTGCCTTAAAAATGGAAACTCAAAAGTTTGAGTCTCGTTAGTTAAGCAATGAGTATGAATAGTCAAAATATTAAATGAGTACAAGAGCAAAATACTTTAAATAAGCTACAAGTTGAATTGAACTGCAAAAAAAAAAGTTAAGGAAATTCGATTCGAAATAATTTTTAATTTATTTAAGTTACTTGATTGCTCCTCTAAAGAAACCAAATTATATTGATTTGATTGTTTAAGATGCCCGCATCTAAAAGAAGAAATGTATCTGATGAAACAGCAGGTTTCAGAGATACAATGCTGTTTCCCCATAGATACAAAATACGAGTACGAGTATGTACAATAAATACTACATCAATTATTAAGAAGAAGGAGTAACAGAAAAAGAAAAAAACAAAAATACCTTTCACATATAAAATGTGCTATCACCGTTAATAGTAATAATAATAAAAAATATAATAATAATAACAATAATATACTCGTTCATAGCGAAGCAAAATGAAATGAATTGAATTGAAATCGTACTTCAAGAAATCAGACTAGTTGAAAGCCTTTAGAAATTGTTAAACAAAAAACCAGAGAATGAAAGTGAATATATTCATTCATACTCAAACACATACACACACACACTCAGACAGACACTCATACACACACACTTGAATACACTTGCAAAACGTTGCCCATTAATTTGTTTGCCTTTCCGCGATTGTAAGTGTAATTTTCATAATTGTAATTGTTTACTCCACTTCAGTACTAAACGAGTACGAATAATTTATTTATTTTGTAAACAAACAAACAAAAACGTTAAGAACAACTCGAGACCAGAACAAATATTGTTTATTAAAATTAAATGGGCTTATTCAGTTTAAACAGAAGCGAACGAATTGAATAGCAAATGTAAACATTCTGTTAACTCTTTTCTTATTTTATTGATCATTATTTTTTGGGATTAAATCATAGAAAACACACAAAAAACAGGGTAATAAACGAATATACGTATTATTATTGACCTAACTGTATTGTAATTGTCTATGTCTCTGTCTCTGTCTATGGTAAGTAATCATATATAATACTTAATTGCACAAAGTGATGCGACAAATAAATGTATCTATCTATTTGTATCGATTGTCCTTGGCAAACTAATTACAATGCTCAATGAATGCGACTGCGAAAGGGAAACAAAACACAATAAAGGAACAAACTTGATATAATGCAGTGGCAGAGGATGGAAGAGAGAGAGAGAGTGTGAGTGCGAGAGCACTAGTTAAATAAAATAATTTCGGCATGGAGCCTTTAGAAGGTAAGCTAAAAAAAACTCTGTAATGATTTTTTCAATAATAATATCCAGTGTTTTTAAATTTCTTTTATTACGAACACATTGTTTTAATAATTTTAGCAACTCTTTAAATTTATAACAGAATTTATGGTGAGAATAATTTTATTTTAAAACAAAAGAAAATGTGTATTGATTGCTACCACTTTTTTTTACCAAAAAAAATTTATTTAAATATCTTTTACAATTGTAACGGAAAGGAAATATTGGTAAAAGTATACAATATTTTTTATATATAAGAATGTATTTTTTACTGTGCACTGTCATATAAATTATTGAACTTTCTTCCTTTCTTTTAACAAAACGAAAGACTGTAAGAAGCAGAGAAAATAATCATGATGATGATGAGCAAAGGGCTCACCCTGGAAATACTATTGTAGTATTACAAGAGAAAATGGAAGAAACAGATATTATCCATGCTCCGTTGTAATTGTGTTAAGGATTTTGCCAGCTTTCGCCTTTGTCTGCAGCCGATTGCAAAAGTCTAATGGACTGCAATTGATTACGTCTGTCAATAATGATGAAGCAGCTACTACAAACAATATGAATAAGTGGACGAACTGAATGAATGACTGACTGCATGACTGACTAAAGGACTAACTGGTAGACTGACTCACTGACTGACTGTTAGTTCTCTGTTTCGTTTATTGGTTTGCTCGTTATGAAAATGTACGTGTGTATGTAGAAGAGTTTTTATATACCCGTTACTGGGTGGGGAAAGGAGTAGATGTAAAAGAGTTTACAAATTGTTTGCTATGCATCATGACACAACTTTATCTAGGCAAATCCATTCCACTGTATCTACAAGTAACTTTTGTGACCCACAGGGTTTTAAAATACTCAAAAAAATAATGTCAGGCAGCTCAGTAAAGCAAAACCGCTAAAAATATATTAATATTTGCACTAAAAGAACTAAAGAGTTTATATACGATCGATCCTTAACATTTTTTCCAGTCTTCTAGCTCAATTCCACTTATACAAATAAAGTGTGAGCAGAGTTATAGCTGTTTTTATTCGCAGACGTTCAGCTGCGCCTAAAAGTATGCACTACCTATTTGAATTTGTTACCAAAAGGAGTTAAAAGCTCTAACAGGTATGGCAAAGTCAGTTAGGTGCCTAAAATGTTAATATTTGTTGTTGTTTTGGGCACGGGAAGAGTTTCCTGCAGCCAATCCACCCCATTGGAATGAGTTGTTAATGGCAATGTGGCTGTGGCCCAAGTGGCACCTCTCGTTAAAATACTTATATTGAAAGAAGGAAACTTCTTCATTTGCACCACAAGGAGAAGACTGGCAGCAACAGCCAGCCACCAGCAGCAGCAGCAGCAGCATCACCATCAGTGGGCTAATTATGATAAGTGGCTGCAAGTAGTTGTCGTTGACAGCGGCAACAACTTAGACTACCATGAAGAACTACAACTAAGGAACACCGTTGCCAGCAGTGACCAACTGACTCGAACGTAACCAGGAAGCTATACAGCAAGTACAGAAGAGAGACAGCAAGTGTGGGAGAGGGGGGAAGAGGGAGTCGGAGAGATGCGACAACAAAAACAAAAGTTTTTCAATTAAAAACGTTAAATAGCCACAAGCACTTTGCAATAAATTCCTTCTGCAAATGAGAAGCGAACAATATTACACTTAATGAAACGCCTTGGCAGAACTGGCAGCGCTGCCAGATGTGGAATGAGAATAGGAAACAATAAGATAATAAAGCAAACATAGGCAAGCGTAAGAACATAAAGCATAAAAACATATTTGTATGCGCATCAGTCATGTGCAAAGTATATGAATTTTCTTTTTATCTGCAATCTGTGTTGCGTATACCACAATATTGCTCATACGATCCGTCGTACACGTATTGTATATCGATCCATTCAATTTATAACACAACAGAGCAGGGAGCACAGCACAGCGGACATTGGACAACGGGGCGTATGACAGTCGTGTATGTGCTAAAATTTAATGAATTCGCTGTTTAAATGCTGCCAAAACCATAAAACATTGTTAAAATAACCAACAGCAGCAGCAGCGGCAGCGACAGCGGCAGCAATAACAACAACAATAGCAGCAGTAGCAGCAGCAGCAGATATATGCACATACATAATAAATAAGTTAGAGTGCATTACCCCAAATAGAACGACTAAAACATACCCTGCCAAAAGCAAGTAAAGCTTACATTAACTCTACCTAAAAAAGTTGAAGTTTTTGAGCTATATTAAAAGAGCCTTTAATTTATGATTTTATTTTGCAACAGGGTACAAAAAGGTAGCGTTTGTACATGTGTTGCCACAAGTGTGCGTGTGTGTGTTTATGTATTTATTTTTATTTTCACATATGTAAATTAACGTACCCTGCTGGTCACCCACAGCGCAGCAAGCGGGGAATTCACCGCCTCCCATTGGCCATTTTCAACAATTTTGCAAACTGTATTTCGTTTCGTTAAATCAGAAAAGTAATAATAAAAAGCTGAGCGAGTGCGAGAGCGATAGAGAAAACAACAAGAAAGAAAAGTACAGTCGAGCACGCCCGACCGTAAAATACTCTCTGCATTTTTTCCCGATTAAGTTATTAAAATCGGTCTAGAGATATTACAATGTGTAGTACTTGCATTAAAACACGTTAAAACAAAAACAGTCTAAGCATAATCAAACATACATCTGTTTGTCTGTATGCGAATACACATACGAAAGAGAATATATTATGCATATACATGTATGTATGTATGTATGTGTGTATTCAGCGTGGCCAGCGACTGCGGGCAGCGCTGCCGCTACACAAGCAACGAAAACATTCGAATATATGTTTGTATGTTTCTATCTCGCTTGCACTCATACATTGATATGAATGCGGTAGCGCTGCCGCCACACAGGCAGCGAAAACATTCGAACATATGTTTGTATGTTTCTGTTTCGCTTGCACTCATACAAGATATTGCATTCAGTTATCAATATTGTAACGCTTCTAGTTTTCTTGTTTATCGTGCGATTTCAATGCGCCTTTCAGGATAGTTTGATATAGTTAGTCTCCACACGAATTATAAATTACAATACTGTACTATATAAACAAAAGCCAAAAAACGAAACGAAAGTTTTTATTAATTGTGGGAGAAAGGGGCGTGGCAGTCCAAAATTTTAAATGTCAATGCATTTACGCTGTCACTAGAAACTTTCATACCAAAATTGGTGATCATAAGTACCATAGTTACTGAGATATTCGCCGGAAACACCAATTTTTTCCGAGGTGTTTCTAGTTTTTCGCTCATTGTGGGCGAATGGGGCGTGGCATCGGAAAAAAAAAAGATTCTTGTATTGACTGACTAAATATCTGATCGATTGAGACCAAGCTCGACCTTGTAGCTCTTACCATCTCTGAAATCTGTTTGTTCATACGGACAGACGGACAGACGGACAGACAGACGGACAGACGGACAGACGGACATGGCTATATCGACTCGGCTTGTGATGCTGATCAAGAATATATATACTTTATGGGGTCGGCCACGCCTCCTTCTGCCTGTTACATACATTTGCACAAACCCAATATACTCTTGCAGAGAGTATAAAAATGTTAAAGCATTTGGTTTTAAATACGGGTTTTTTATTATAATACCCCAGCAGTCAGAGCTATATTTCAGCTATATATTACATATAAATATAAAATGCCAACTATGTTAGTGTATGTGTAATTCGAAACTCACTGAATTTATGTGTTTATGCAATAAAAATCACAACTTAACGCTGTGTGTTTGCTGAATGTTATGAATGTAGTTAACAAACTTATTGATAGAGATTTGTAATATTTCATACATATACATATGTGTATAATAAATAGATTTTATCAGTCACTTTTGCCAGAAAACAAAACAATTTACAGTTGAAACAATTTATGTGAATGAATATAATGAAAAGTCACTTTGAAGTGCGATTACTTGAAATACTCAACAGACACATAAGTATTCATTCAGCTACATTTGAATTTAGTTATATGAATTCATTCAGCTGTCAGGTGGGCAGAGTTCAAGCCAGTGGAATTGAAGGCTTTGCTCGTCCCTTGACCTTTGACTTTGCCTATTTCTTATCCTTTTGCCTTATCCTTTTGCCTTTGGTTTTGCTTTTTGCCTGTGCCGCTTGAGCAAACAGCGCCAACAACTATACAACTACCACTATATAATTTGGTTAACAGTGCCTTCTTTCAGTCTGCTGCCGCTGCTGCTACAAATGAAAGGCTAGCACAATTGGGAATGACTTGACTGGACAGCTTAGTCAGTTACACTACAGCAAGGGGAGTATATTCACTATTTTATATAGTTTGTCAAAATTAAAACATAAAATTTGTTCTAAAATTGAGCTAAAATAGTAAACACAGAAAGGAGTTCTTCGCACTACATTATAAGCCCAATTTAATATTAAGTTCAACAAAGCTAAAGTCAAGAAGTTGAAGCTTGGCTTAAGTACAAGCTCTTTAGCCCTCAAAGACATTTCTTTCTACAATAAAAATTCCAAATATTCCTACTCTAATTAAGTATGTAATTTAAGCCGTCGTTTTATCACATGTTGCCTCAATTATGCTCCTAACTAAATTGAAGGGCACTAAAGGTTACAAATTTATAAAGTGTTGCAAGAAATCTTCATAAAATTTATGGTGCTAGGGTATGTCGTTGTCGGTGTGTCATAAATTATTTAATTTGAAGCTTCTTGCACGTTCCCTAGCTGCTATCCACAGCCTTTATTCTGTGTGTGTTTTTTTTTAGAAATTGTTTTAGATTCTTTGCACGTTCACAGCGACGCTTTTCAGCTTCAGCACCAACAGCAGAAGCTACGGCTTCAGTTCCATCAGCAGCTTTAGCTCAGCAGACCCACCTCCATGTTCAGTTTGTGCTTATTGCATGCTGTGTACACTGATGTGCTGCAATGGCAGTGGCAATGTGAATACTCCCACCTGAGCTCCAATTCATTGGGAAAAGAAGCTTTAGCCGCACTCACGTCTCCATTCGCATCCGTATTCCCAGCCCCATTGTAATTGGTTAAGTCACTGGCCCCATCCGTGCAGGCGTGGCCACGCCCACACCCCTTCCACCCACAAGTGGAGAATGCTGGTCCGAAAAAGGAAGACGAAACACCAAAAACGCTGATTCAGGTCATTGTATGTAAAAATTAATGGAACATTTTCCTGCAACGAGAATTTCATCTTTTCTTTCACGTATTCGTACACCGGTCGGCCTGTCCGCTTTTCCACATTTTCCACCATTTTCACATTTTCTATAGAGGTCCCCTACCATTACCCCTTTACCCACTAGCTCCTTGCCAATCAGTCCGAGAACACACAGTGCTCAGTGCTGCCATCAGTTTTTGCTTCTAGTTTTGTGTTTTAGTTTCTGGGAAAAGTTTAATTTTCATTTGTAAGTCGTGAGTTTTCCTGCACGTCAACATGCGGTAAATTGAAAGCGAAACAGTTTTTCCACCTTTTAACCCAGCAAAAATCCATATTCGATGCTATAGTTCCCCGGAGGTGTATTTGTGGTATTTCATAAAAAATTTAGACAAGTTTTCTGATCTACAAGTCGAAAGTTTTTGGCGACTTGGTAACGTTGGTAAAAACAAAGGCGGAATATGGCCTAAATCGGCACAACCGTTTAGAAAAAGTGTGTACAAAAAAAATTCATTTCATTTACTAAACGAAAGTCGTAACTTTTCAAATTCTGCTTAATAAAATTTCCAGCTTCGCGTTTCTGTAATAAAATTGATTTTTCTCGCTTTTCAAACATTTTCCGCTAGCATTTTTGAGATATTTATGGCCTATAATTTGATAAGTTGATGGAAAGCGGTTGCCAACAATTGCATATGCGAATATGCAAGCCATTTAAGCCCTCATTAAGTCGAGAAAAGTTTCGCAAATATTTTAACTATTTTACGACGCCTAAGCACCCATCAACGGCAGCAAGGGAGTGTAGAGGGCGTGAAGAGGGCGTGAAGAGAGCGTGAACAGAGTTTGGAGAGTGTGAAGGGAATGAGTAGAGAACGTGGAGCAAGTACAGGTTGGCATCGTCGTTGGTGTCCTTGTGGAATTTATGCAGGCTGCTCAAACTTGCTCCATTGCCAGAGTCATGCCACTCCCACTCGCACTCCTCCACCTCCAGCAATAGGGTTGCCAAAGATAAGAGTGTGTAGCAGGGGATGAAGAGGAGTTGAGAAGGGCTACGGGTGTAGTATCTGCTGGTAAATGCTCTTTAACTTATTACAGCCACAGCCGCTGACTGGCATCGTTATGCCAATCATTTATATTCCGCATTCGACTGCTTCTAGACTCTGTACAAAGTAGTTTAAAAGGGGTTGTTAAGCTTGTCTGAAAAATATATATTTCTAAGCTGGAAAAGACAACTAAAGACTTGTCTATATTCATATCTTACACTTGATCAGCTAGTCTATGTAGCACCTTCTGTGCTTGTATATAAAAGTGATCGCTTAAAGATCAGGTTTCCAAGAGGAAGTCTTTTAATTCTTCTGATAAATTCTTAAAAACTTTTGTGTTCTAAATGATTTTTCTTTAACTAACTCACAGAACCATTTCCAGTCTAGCTGCCTACCAAGTTCCTTCTGTATCCCGCTGCTTACTTAAGAGTACTGTCTCCAAAATCCAATGACACTTGACTAGCAACGAGCCACTAACACATAATCATCAGCCTTAATGCGACACTTTTAAGCTAATCAGTTGAGTTTTGTATTCCGTTGGCAGCGCTAAATGTCATTGGATTATAGCGAGAATTTCGTTTAAACAAAAGCTTAAGTGCTTTCCAAGCAGCGGATATTTCCATTGCATGCTCATATTACAAACGTCTCTAACACCCCTCGTACCGCCCCTTGCCTCTTTAAGCTACTTGTACTCCAATGGCAAAAGGGTCGCCTTTAAAATTACATGACCCTAATTTTTTCGGAAGCAACTGCAACATTTGAAAAACTGCAATTAGGCTGTAACATGTCAGAGGGGCGCTCAGAGCGTTGCAGTGCAGTGCAGGGGCGTGGCAGGTTGCTGGGTATGATATATGGTGGGGAGTGGGTTGGGGGGTTGGCAGTAGTGGGGGCAGTGAGTCTGCTTTTGGGTTAAGCACATGTTATGTTACAGTTACAGTTGCAAGTTGCAAGTTGCCGTTGCAAGTTGCCAGTGCACAGTGAGTCACAGACATCACCTTACACCCGACATGCTTAACCCACTGTTGGCTGCAATTTATTTTGGTACAGCAAATTCTTTTTTTAAGAGAACTTTTACCTAACTTTGAATTTTAATTAAAATTAGAAAACAATAAAAATAATACTACAACACAGTGTTGGAAAATAGTATAATATTGCAATAACATGCAACTGTTTTAGCTCTAGGCACTAAAGGGTTAACGAGCTGCGCGACGCGATGGCGGACATAGCTGAAATGAGACTCGACTTGGCAGCAGTCAGCAGCCAGCAGTGGCATACAGCATGCTGCAGTGCCATCCGCATGCAGATGCTGCAACCCAATCCAAAATGGAGGCGGTGGGCAGGTGCAGACATTGTCGCTACTTTCATCGTCGCCATTTCAGGCATCTCTGGCGCTTTCCGCTTTTGCTTCAGCTTCTGCTTCTGCTTCTGCTTTGCCTTTAGCTTCAGTGCAGTTGTGTGTGTGTCTAGTGTGTGTGTGTGTGTGTGTGTATGCTCTGCTGGCTACCCGCAGATGCCTGCGCTCTGCATGCATGACAAATATAATTGCAACACTTTGTGGGCGTGTTTGAAGTGACAAGAATTTTGACACCATTTCGTTCGTTCTAAGGACACATTTGTTTGCATCTTTAACTTAATTTCGACGCCAACGAAGTTCTTAATTAAAGCAACCGCCCTTTTGTCTACCCAGACACCAGAGATTCTCAAAACAAAACTTTAACTAAAATAAATACATATATGTGTAAATAAAAATAGTGTTGAAGCAAGACGGCTGCGCAAGACCCTGTATTTAGCAAGTTAAAAGTATAAGGCACCACAAAAAGAAACTAGTAAGAAGAGCTAGGCGAGAGATGTCATTAAGTCATTCCTTTGGCAGTAAAGTGCACTTAAAGACCCCTCGTTCCTTTGCCTTACAGGGTCTTAAAGTTAAAGAAATAAAAACCAAAGCCAACACAATCTTTCGAAGATTCTCCAAACAACGATAGTTTTATTTTGCTTGGTTTATCCACAGGAATTTGTTAAAGTTACACGTAGCTGTTCTAACTGAAACTTAGTTACTGGTTTCGAGTTACAAACTTATTTTTTTAAAATAGCAAAAGTTTCTACAAAGATTGCAAAAACGAAAAGAATTTCTAAGCATGAAATGAACTCTGACTTCGTGTTGCATTCAAATTAAAAGCGAATTGAAACGGAGAAATTTGAAATCAGTTCTGAATTTTTACTTTTACTTCGACTAAAACAAATTATGTTACTTTTAAAATCGCGAATATTATTAAAAACTGAATCTTAAAGACATTTTTTCTTTAGTTTCTTGGGTAAAGTAATTTATAATCAAAATTTTTGAGAGCTGTGCTGATATCTATATCTTTAAACTTGAATTACTTAAAGAAAACTTTTAATAATTTTGAATTTAACAGTCGAGAAGCAACATAACTTCTGAAAATTGAATAAATTTATCTAGCAAAAAGTCGTACATAAAGTATATAAAATATAAATAGTTTTGTTTTTTAATATTTCACCAGAAACTGTCGCATTTCTGTCATAAATGTGAATAAATTAAATAAATTAGTGAATGCTTGTGAAGTGGCCAAAAATCGAATTGAATTTGTAGCCAAAACTCTCATAATTCACAAGAAAAAAATCTACAAAAATGAAATAATTTTGTTTTATGAATAAAAATGCTGTAGCCAATAAACTTTTGAGATTCCAAGCTGAAAATAATTATTTTGATAGACCGAGAGCACAACAAACTGAGAATTTAAGTGTATTTGACTTTATTTTAGACTTTTGAGTTGTTCTTAACGTAGGTGTGGAGTAAGTGGGGCACAGGTGGGCATGGGAATCGCTTAGGCGGAGTATGAGCTGGTGTCGAAGCCACTGGCCAGCATCTGCTGGTCAATCCAGGTGCGAGCCAGAGCTACATTGGCATAGGCCGCAGGTACGGCACCATTGCAGCCAATGCCCCAGGCGACAATGCCGTTCTGCTGAAACCGATTCTCCGAGGCGATGCCAATGGGGCAGGCAAGAGGAGCACCACCATCACCGGAACAGGTATCCACGCCCAGTTCTCCACCTGCGCACATGAACGAACGATCCAGTGCGAATTTGGGACCAAGACGTGTGCCACGCAATTGGCTCTGGCAGGTGCTGAAGTCCACAACAGGTAAGGGAACTCGCTTCATGATGACACTGTACTTGCCGGCGGCACCGAAGACATCCTTGCCCCAGCCGGTGGAGAAGCAGGCAGTGCGAGCCGCGGGAGTGGCTCCCTGGGCGGGCAGGCACACCACATTGATGTGATCATCCAGAGTGAAGGGCTGTGCCAAAATCACAAGGGCAAAATCATTGGCCACATTACGGGAATTGTATTGCGGGTGGGTGATTATGCGCTGCACGGCACGCTCCTGGAAGGGCAGACGCTCCTTGGTTGTCTGAGCATCCCATTCACCAGCACGGGCCACAAAGCTACCAGGTGCATGTGTGAGCAGACAGTGCACAGCCGTCAGCACTACCTGGGGATGTATGAGCGAGGCAGCACAAAAGTAACTGGAATTACCGGTGTGAAGTAGCGCCACCGTCCAGGGGAATTCTCCGAAACCAGCCTCGTTCTGGGTAGCGCCCGAGAGCGTAAAGTCCAGACCACCCACATTACGTATGCCACAGCCGCGTGGGCGATTGGGACGCTGGTCGAGGGGCGTGGGGTTCAGTACCTCGTTGCGAGTGCGATTGCCGGCACAGCAGACATCCACGGAGGAGGGACAAACTGGATCATCGTCACCAAAACGTATATCAATCACACCGAAGCCATCGAATGAGCCGTCCTCCGTAATGCTGTTCGTCGAGGGATCGCACATGTAGTAGGGCACACAGTTGCAAGTCGCCTGTTTGCCACTAATAGAGTTAAAATCAATCACCGCACTGGAAGGATCAGGGGTCACCACCTGGCCGATGCCACTGCCACGACCGGCTTGTTGTTGGGGTGGCACCGATGGATTTGTGTTGAATATATCCGCAATATTCCTATCGAAATCTGAGGTTTGTTGTGGTGCCGCTTGCCCCATAGCCAACATGGAGGCAGCCAGTAGAACAAGTGCCAGTTTCCACTGCATTTTAACCAGTTGAATCTGCAAGATAGGAGAAAAGAGTTATACACTGAGAAAAATATGTACCCCAACCGATTGCAGGGTAAAATACTTGTTATAAGAAGAGAACTTTAGGCTGACATTCGATCACTAGTTTTTTGAAGTGTATCGAGCTCCCTGAAATGTGCGGAAAACTTCTGAACCAGAGAATCCCGTTTGACTTGTTTGTCGTTCTTTCCAAACGGCTTAAACCAAGCAAGTTTATGATCAATTTTATTAACCTACGCTACTCTTCGTATTAGGAAAAACCCAAGAAAACTTTACACTAATTAAAACAAACTAAAATTTGTTTAGAATTAAATATTTATAATTATAAACGTTTAAGCAACACTTGACCTTAATATGTCAAGTTTTTAATCTGACTTTAATTAGAACCTATTTAAATTTTTGATTAGCTTGGCCGACTGTTCAGAATAAATTGGGAAAATTATTTGTTGTTTACTAAGAAATGTCAACAATAAAGTTCTCAAAATGACGTCAAGACTTAATTAAAGCTTTATAACGGATTTTCCCTCAATCAAAACTGTTAGCCAAAAACAATTTTGATAGACAGTGTGACTAACCTGACCAAGAGTCTTTTGCAGTTTAGCGATAACCTTGACTTTTGATCAAAAATCCCAGCACACTCTGTTGATTATAGTGTTAATCTTCGGTTTCTCACACACTCCCTCTCCTTGTCTTGCTTTGTCTTTGTCTTCCTCTCTCTTGCTTTTTGGGAAGCCAGACAAAAACTTTGTAAGCCCGCGTTGCAGGCAAAAAATCACGAGAGTTGTGAACGCGAGCGAATTTCAATTACGACTGACTTGAAAAGCTTTGAGCCAATCACATACAAGGCACTTACAGTCAAAGCGGAAGCTTTTGAGTAAAAGCTCTCTCGCGCGATCGCTCTCTTCGGCTTGAGCCAGCGCTGCTGATAACAGACAGTGAGAAGATCTTGAACTTGCGCTCGCTCGCACTTAAAACTGTTTTACACTTACCTCTCTCACTCTCTCTCTCTCTCAACTACCAGCAGAGTTCGGCTTTTAATCAGCGCGATCGGCAAACTGGTTTACGGGGTTTATGGGCCGTTTAAGCTGGGCAAACTTAAATAATCCATTATCAATGCATATGAAATGCTTCTGAGAGATGTTCAACAAAGGCAGAACACTATAAAGTCCAACCGACTATAAAAAGCCCTGTAATTATATAAATTTTATGATTATTATTATTATATAAAAATTTATATTTATTTGAGTTGCGCCTGCTGAAAGCTCTCCTGTATGAATGAATAATTTTGAATTAATTCAAATTATATTTAAGCAATTAATGTAATTAAAGCTTAGAGCTTAAATCATCTCAAGAGATAAGCTTTCCCTAACACGCTTTCTAATACTAATTACATCATTTAAGCCGATTATTCCAATTATACACACTTTAACGTACTTAACATATCCCACTATTATTTAAGTACAGGGTCTAATAAGACAACAATTTCAGCTATGCATACATCTCTTATCACTACAAAGCGCAAATGCAACTAAAGTACTTGCCAAGATTACAGTCTATATAACTGAGCTCAAACTCCGTCTTTATCGCAACTTGTCGGTCTTAAGCTGCTAGCGACTAAACTAACGGTAAAGCTATGTCCCAAATCTGACTGCAGCACACAGGCTTACAATAAATATTTCATTTGACACTGTCGGCCAGAATAAATTGCCCTTAGGCAGAAAACCTAAAAATATGCACAGTACTCACACACAACAATATATATGCGATACATATGTGTGTGTGGGTGTGTGAGTGTGTGTGCAGAAAAAGGTATGCAAAATCTAAAACGTTTGATTGCCATTGATTGTGAGAAGCCTTTTGGGCATTTCCTGGCCGCAATCAAGCCACTTTTCCAAATTATTAGCAACAATCGTTGAAATTCCTTTTCGAATATTTATCACAGAAAGTGCCTGGAAAATGTTACAGTCAATATGTCAAATTAGTGACAATGTTAAGTAAATGTATAGCATATAGTATACTAATACAACTATAAGAAAAGATGCACTCCAGGCAAATATATATATTTTAATTATATTATAATACTAATAATACTGAGATTTTATTTAAGTACATTTTCTCTTATCATATTTTCAGTTCAAATATGCTCATAAAGATGTTGTCTGAAATAAAATATTTAAAAAATATGTTAATTATAACATAGAAGAAATAAAAATTATGTGTTTCTGTTCAACGAAATAATTATTTGATTTACTTTTAAGTTACCTAGTAGATATTAAGAGATATAGTTTTCAACATTGACTCTTATACATAATAGATCATTTCTGTGAAATATATATAACAAAGTATATATCTAAACCCTATAAAAAATATGTGAAATTAAAAAGAATTTTTGGTTATTTAAATAAATTTTAAAATTAAGTAACTTTCTCATTATTCACAAAAAAAATAACCTGTCTGCCTGAATAGAATTTTTTCCTATAAATTGTATAACATATTAGGGAATAATAAATACTTTCTAACTGATTTAAACATTTTATAAAACTACGCCTGTTTCTGCTCTAAATATTTTCTCGAAATCCAGCAAATTAAGTTTAATTAGACATCCTCAAATATCTTAAAAGTAAAAATTTCTCTAGTTTATGTGAGTTGTAATAAAATATACAAATCGTCTGGCTGCAACATGTGTCGTATTAGTATAGTATATACAACATATATGTATACAATGTACAATCTATTAGAATTAATCAGATATGCATACGAATTCTATTAAGCAAGTTCAATGAACAGTTTTTTTTCGCAAATTTACATTTTGCCGGTGGAAGCGGCTTGTTCAAGTTCATTAACTTTAAAAAGCATTACAACAATTTAAGCCCAGTCAAATGTACTTATTTATACTTGATGAACTGCTTTGCACCCTACAAAGTCACATTATAAATATCACTACACTTTTAGGATTTGTGAGAGATTTATGGCAAGACAAGTTATTTATTAGTCCTATGTTTAAAAAATTATGTGAATTGAAGTAGCAGTTACAGCAAGTAAAAGTTCTTAACTGTTACCAAAGTATATGTTTTTATATAAATTTTATATATATTCTATTCAAAATCCAGTTCGGTATTACCTCACAGGTTTTTTCTCGAAGTGCAACAACATTTTAAAGGAATTCAAATTAATTTGCCAGGAAGTCGAGCCCTTGAAAATGTTTGTTGGCATTTTAGTTTTAAGCCAAGTGTTACATAACTATTTATTCAAAACATATACATTTAATAAATGTACTTGAAAGTTCTTTAATTGTGTACGCGGCTTGTAACCACAGTGCATGTGTCGAAATCAACCATTTATTTATGCAATTCATTGACTTTAATTACTTTGGTGTTTCAGTGGTCAAAGTATTCATCATTTACCATTTACCATTCCCTTCTGGAATTTGTTAAATCGCCCTATACCAGCCGGTGTATAAAAGCAGCCCATAGTCAAATTTTCAGTTCAATTGCTCTATATCGTCTGGCAATTCGATCGCGCAACTACGCATCAAGTGGATTACATTTCCGAAGGACTCTCAATCAATAAACCTACCTACATTTGTGGCCTGTGAAAGTGTTTGGTGAAAGTGAAAAATCACACCTGTGAAAGGACATTTGCAAAAAAGACATTAACCCTTTGAAATATTTACAAACAAGTGATTGAAACGCAAGCAAGTGCAATGGCATCCAATACCGTTGAGAAAAAGGATAAAAAATACTCGAGATCTCGCCCTGATACCGATGGCGATGATATTGTCATCTCCGGCATGGCTGGAAAGTTTCCAAACTCCAAAAATATTTCGGAATACGAGTACAATCTTTACAACAAGGTGATAATCCTGATAAAAGGGTTTAAGTATAAACTAATTTAAATATTAATAAAGTGCGACTAGTTTCTTGACAATCGTTTTTCGAATAAAAATTCGAAATGTCCTTCAAGTTGATTAAAAATAAGTGTCAGTGGAGTGACAGAATATTTGAAACTAAATCAAAATGTTCATACAGTTATTTAAAATAGTTCTTGCGTATATAAAAAATGTCCTTGAATAACATAATATAAAATTTTAACTAAAAAAGTGAGAGTTAAAGAGTTAAATGACCCGTGTGTTTCATAAAACTTGTGCTGTAAACTAAAAAGGACAGACAACTTTATAAAATTTAAAACCATTTATGATTCTAAAAGATTTCTTAAGTGATTTAAAATAATAATACTATTTACATCCTTATAATGAAAACTAAATTTTCCAAGTTTAAATAAAAACCCCTCTTCCCCATCAGGTTGACATGGTGGATGACGATGAACGTCGTTGGCGTCACTTTAATCCAGAGATTCCCAAGCGTTCAGGCAAAATTAATGAGCTGGAAAAGTTTGATGCTACGTTCTTCGGAGTGCACTTTAAACAGGCACACACAATGGATCCCCAGACAAGAATTTTGATTGAAACGGCGTATGAAGCAGTTATCGATGCGGGCATTAATCCAAAGAGTCTGCGCGGTTCGAAGACAGGAGTCTATATCGGTTCCTGCATTTCGGAGTCGGAAAAGACCTGGTTCTACGAGAAGGTGTCGTCGGGTGGTTTCGGCATCACTGGCTGCAGTCGTGCCATGATGGCCAATAGAATCTCCTACTGTTTGGGCTTCGAAGGACCTTCTTTTCTACTGGACACCGCTTGCTCCAGTTCCATGTATGCCTTGGACAATGCTTTCAGTGCGATTCGAAATGGCGAAATCGATGCGGCAATTATTGGTGGTTCGAATTTGTTACTTCATCCGTTTGTGACTCTGCAATTTGCTCGGTAAGGAAAAAAGAAATTTAAGGAAATAAAACCTAGAAATCCAAGAAAAATCATTAAATCCTTAAAGGATTGATAATGAAAAGCTTCATCAATAATTTATCATTGAAAAACCTCTTTATCTAACACTCCCCGCAGCCTTGGTGTCCTTGCTCCTGATGGTTTCTGTCGTCCCTTCGATAAGGACGCCAGTGGTTACACTCGTTCGGAGACAATTAACTGCCTGTTTCTGCAGAGGAAACGTGATGCGAAGCGCATTTATGCTAGTGTCGTCTACTCCAAGACCAACTGTGATGGCTACAAGCCAGAGGGTATCACCTACCCATCGGGCAAAGTACAGGAGAAACTCCTAGAAGAATTCTACAAGGAAATCGATTTGACACCAAATGATTTGGGTTACTTGGAAGCGCATAGCACGGGCACAGTCGTGGGAGACCCAGAGGAGTGCAAGGCAATTGACAGTGTGTTGTGCAGCCAGAGAGCTGAGCCGCTGCTGGTGGGATCCGTCAAGTCCAACGTAGGACACTCCGAAGCCGCCTCGGGCATTTGTTCCTTGGTGAAAGCTTGTTTCGCGTTTGAAACCGGATTGATTGCACCGAATATTAACTTCTCCGAAGTGAAACCATCGATTACGGCACTGGCTGAGGGTAGGTTGATAGTGGTCAAGGATCCTACACCGCTGCCGAAGCCATACATCGGCATTAACTCATTTGGTTTCGGTGGCGCTAATGCCCATGCCATACTGAAGGCATATCCAAAGCCGAAGGCAAACTTTGGTCTACCCGAGGATGATTTGCCCAGAATACTCACCTGGGCGGGCAGAACAGAGGAAGCGGTTGATGAGATCTTTAATGCGGTTGAGAAGAAACCACTGGATGCCGAGTTTATTGGACTCCTGCAGAACATACAGGAGGAGGACGTGTCGGGACTTGTATTCCGGGGTTACGGCATCTTCACCAAGAATGGTGCTGAGCCCACAAAGGCTGTGGCCCGCGATGTCCAGCACTACACTGGTCTAAAGCGTCCTATTGTCTGGGTGTACAGTGGTATGGGATCGCAGTGGAACGAAATGGGCTCATCCCTAATGAGCATTCCACAATTCCGGCAATCAGTAGAAAAATGTCACAAGACCTTGTTGCCGATGGGCATTGATTTGATCAATGTAATCACATCCGATGATCCTACCATCTATCAGAACATACTCAACTCCTTTGTGGGCATTGCAGCCTGTCAGATTGGCTTAACCGACGTGCTGCGTAGCCTTGATCTAGAACCAGAGTATATTATTGGTCATTCCGTGGGAGAATTAGGCTGTGCCTATGCGGATGGAGGTCTCACCGCTGAGCAAATGATCCTAGCAGCCTATTACCGCGGCAAAGTGAGTGTGGACTCGGAGAAAATCGTAGGTTCGATGGCTGCTGTGGGCATTGGCTACAAGTCAATCAAGCAGATGCTGCCGGAAACTATCGAAGTGGCCTGTCACAATGGCGCCGATTCCTGCACAATTTCCGGACCAATCGAAGAAGTTGCTAAATTTGTGGCGGAACTCAAGTCGAAGGACATCTTTGCCAAGGAGGTGCCTTGCTCAAATATTGCCTACCACTCCAGATACATTGCACAGATGGGTCCACCTTTGTTGGGCTACATGAAGGAGACGATTCCGAATCCCAAGCCTAGGACAACGAGGTGGCTTAGCACAAGTGTGCCCAAGAGCGATTGGGAACAGCCAGAGCGAAAGTTGTGCTCAGCAGAATATCATACAAACAACTTGTTGAACAGTGTGCTCTTCGAGGAGACCTTTGCCATGCTGCCCAAGAATGCGCTTACCATTGAAATTGCACCTCATGGCTTGCTGGGTGCCATCCTCAAGCGTTCCATGCCTAGTGGCATTCACATTCCCCTCACCCATCGTGGCAACAAGAACAACACGCTCTTCTTTATGACAGCCCTGGGCAAGTAAGTGAATTTGGAGTAGGATATTCTCCTTTGACCTCCACCAAGTAAACTTTTCCTTCTTCTAGACTCTATCAGAATGGTGTTATGGTGCCCGTGTCCAAGCTGTACCCTAAGATCAACTTCCCCGTCTCGAGATCCACGCCCAGCATCAGTTCGCTCATACGCTGGGATCACAGTGAGGATTGGTTTGTGACCAAGTACGAGAACATGAAGACCAAGTCGAGTGGCGAGCGTGTCTTCCCCATTAATCTGGGCAGCGATAACGAGGAGTTCATGAGTGGACACATCATAGACGGCAAGATTCTTGTACCCGCCACCTGCTACCTGCAATACGTTTGGGAAACCTTCTCCCTGATGTACCACGGACCGAGCTACATGGATGTGCCAGTGGAGTTCGAGGAAGTTCAATTCCTAAGAGCTACAAATATGTCAGTGAATGGAGAAGTAGAGCTCAATGTAATGATTCACTACGGCACGGGACACTTTGAGGTAGGTTCAGTGGAATAGATCAAGGGGAGAGTAGGAGGATCACAACCTTATCTCCTTTCCTTTCATCTCTTTTAGATAACCGAAGCTGGCAGCTTAGTGGTCACTGGCAAGATTAGGGAGATTGAAAATCCCACCATACCCGAGGTGTATCACTTCCAGCAGAACTCAGACTTCCCCATGGTGTCCAAGAAAGATTTCTACAAGGAGCTGAAGCTGCGTGGCTACCACTACAACGGCGCATTCCGTGCTGTGAAGAATGCGCGCTCCGATGGACTGTGGGGACAGGTCGAGTGGAACTACAATTGGGTGACCTTCATGGATGCCATGCTGCAGATACAAATTTTGGGCACTGACTCCCGATCGCTGCTGTTGCCCACAAAGATTCGCAAGCTGCGCATCAATGGCGTTCATCACTTCGATCTGATGACCAAAATGGATCCAGAGAATCGTGTGTTCGATGTGTATGTGGATCACAAGTACGACCGCATTATTGCCGGAGGCATTGAGCTAACCGGACTCCATGCAAGTCCAGTGCAGAGGAGGCGACCACCTGGCATTCCAGTTCTAGAGAAATACGAATTTGTGCCCTACTTGCCAGCTCCCGAGGTTTCCCAAGCGAATGCAGCTCGGCTCTGTGTGCAGCTGGCGCTGGAGAATATTCCGGCAATGAAGATTAAACTAGTGGAAGTGGACACTGATGGCAGGGAAACAGTGCTTGAGAGATTCTCCGAAGCTATTGAGGATTTGCCAGTTATAACGGGAGAATACATGTATCTGACTGATCGCAAGATTGAGGAAATTGCCGGCATTCACATTGAGAATGGCAAGATTGCCACTTTGTCCAACTATCATTTTGTTGTCAGTGGTGGCTTTTGCGGAGAACTCAACGAGGATGTGATACAGAATGCCCAAAAGGTGTTGGTGGACAATGGATTCCTCTTAATCCGAGAGCGTCCTACCACAAATATCGCAAGTCTTAAGTTACCCGAGCAGTTCCGCTTGATAACCGCAATTCCCATCGAAACCAACGAGGAAGTTTTCCTGCTGCTTCAAAAGGTTTCCAAGAAACTGCACATACAGCCCACAGTGGTCAAGGTATCGGACAGTGACACCTCCTTCGAGTGGATCAATCAAGTACAGTCTGCCATAAGCATGAAGAGCACGGTCGTTGTGTATGCTCTCAATGAGAAACTCAACGGTTTGATTGGATT
Organism: Drosophila acutilabella; assembly: GCA_035046005.1. Lineage (NCBI taxonomy): Eukaryota > Metazoa > Arthropoda > Insecta > Diptera > Drosophilidae > Drosophila > Drosophila acutilabella. The sequence goes on from JAWNOK010000003.1 coordinate 1,442,016, forward strand.
AGTTAACTGTCTGCGCAAGGAACCCGATGGCAACTTGGTTACTTGTTTCTACATCGATGATCCTAGTGCGCCCGAGTTCGATCTCGCTGATCCTTTCTATGCCACGCAGTACTCACTGGGATTGGCTTTTAATGTCTATCGTCAGGTGAGTTGATAGCTGATTTTAAAGTAGAGTAATCCTCTAAATCCTCTGTTTCTTAGGGTGCTTGGGGAAGTCTACGTCACCTGCAGCTTCCTGTGGATCTGGAGCTTAAGCCTCGTGCTGATCACATCTATGGAAATGTCATGCAGCGCGGAGATCTCTCATCCCTGCGTTGGTTTGAAGGACCTTTGGCCATCGAGGATTGCATGATCAAAATCGCCTACTCCTCGCTGAATTTCCGTGACGTAATGCTGGCTACAGGTCGCTTGGCTGTGGAACTCTATGGCGGCAATCGTATTGACCAGAGTTGTGTCTTGGGCTTTGAATACTCGGGCATTAATACGAGAACCGGACGTCGTATTATGAGCATGGTTGTCAAAGGAGGCGTGGCTTCCTATGTGGAGAAACCTTCCAAGCTCATCTGGGACATTCCCGATCATTGGTCGCTACAGGAAGCGGCTACAGTTCCTGTTGTCTATATCACCGTATATTATGCATTCTTTATGGCCACCGACATTCGGAAGGGTAAGAGCATTCTCATACACGCTGGCACTGGAGGAATTGGCCTGGCTGCTATACGTGTGGCTCTGGCCTACAATCTGGAAGTGTTCACCACTTGCAGCACACCACAGAAGAAACAGTATCTGCTAGAGAAGTTCCCACAGCTTAAAGGTGGGTAGAGAAGAATCAACTGGGATAACTATATTGCATTCCCACTGATTCCTCATTCAAATCATCTCTTCTAGAATCCAACATTGGCAACTCCCGCGACACGTCCTTTGAGCTGATGATTCAGCGGGAGACCGACGGCAGAGGTGTTGACTTTGTGCTCAACTCCTTGTCGGAGGATAAGCTTCTGGCCTCTGTGCGCTGTCTGGGACAATCGGGTCACTTCCTGGAGATTGGCAAATTCGATATGGCCAACGATACCAAATTGGGCCTGGGAGTTTTCCTCAAGGAGCTCACCTTCCACGCCGTTTTAGCCGACAGCTTGTTGGTTGCCAGCGACGAAGACATTTGGGTATACTCCGGCTGTTTAAGTAGTTCAACAAGTGAATTAAACTACTCTACTCCTTTCACAGCACTTGAAGAATCTAATCGATGTGGATATTGCCAGTGGCATTATACAACCACTGCCTGTGACAGTTTTTCCAGCTCACGAGATCGAACAGGCCTTCAGACATCTGATCGGTGGCAAGCACATTGGCAAGGCGGTTATACAAGTGCGCGAAAGACCCGAGGATGTGGAAACCATGCCAGTGCGTGTATTGACGCAGATCTACTTCAAACCACACATGAGCTATGTTATACCAGGCGGACTGGGAGGATTCGGCATGGAGTTGGCTGATTGGATGGCGTTGCGTGGAGCGCGCAAATTGGTGCTCAGCTCTAGTCGGGGCATTTCCAAGGACTATCAATCCTACAGAATGGCGTGAGTAGATTTCTGATTTCCTCTAGGGTGATGGTAGGGTCGATGAGGTGAAACTTGGCTTCGGTTGTACTTGTTAATTTCCTCCGAAGGAAGGTGAAGAAACTTGCCACTGTTCCTCCTTAACCCAAACCTCTTTCCTCTGCAGACTCTGGAAAACCTATGGCTGTGAGATAGTGATCAACACTGCGGACATTTCTACATTTGAGGGTTGCCGCCAGCTGTTGCAGGTTGCTGCCAAGTTAGGCCCAGTTGGGGGCATCTTCAATCTGGCTGTAGCACTACGCGACGGCATCTTTGCCAATCAAACAGCAGAGCAATTTGTGGAGAGTTTCTCTCCCAAAGCGGTGGCCACAAAGCACTTGGATGTTCTATCTCGTACGCTGTGCCCCGAACTGGAGCACTTTGTGGTATTCTCCAGTGTCTCATGCGGTCGTGGCAATGCCGGACAAACCAATTATGGTATGGCCAACTCGGTGATGGAACGCATCATTGAGCTACGTCATCGGGATGGTTTACCAGCCAAGGCCATACAGTGGGGAGCTGTGGGAGAAGTGGGACTTGTAGCCGACATGGCTGAGGACAAGATTGATATGGAAATTGGAGGAACACTGCAGCAGAGAATCTCCTCGTGCCTACAGGAGCTGGACACGCTGCTCAGCGCCAAGGCAGCCATCGTAGCCAGTATGGTTGTGGCCGAGAAACGGTCGGGACGCTCAGGAAATGAAAGTATTATCGATACGGTGATGAATATCATGGGCATACGTGATCTGAAATCCGTTTCACTGGGCACAACACTGTCCGAGATGGGCATGGACTCGCTCATGGCGGTGGAGATCAAGCAAACACTTGAGCGTGACTTTGAGCTCGTGCTGACTCCACAGGATCTGCGTGCTCTCACCTTCCAGAAGCTGCAGGAGTATGTTGAGGCCAGGGAAAAGGATAACACGGATGCGGTTAAAATGATTTTCGCCTCGGAGGGTAAACTCTTGGGTATGGATCTGCTGCTGCATAATCTGGGCGATGAAGCCCACTGCGATCAAGTTCTGTTCACCCTCAAGACGAATGCGGCCTCTTCCAAGCAGAGTGTTCCCTCCAACATCATCATACCCGGCATGGAGGGCACTGCGGGACAGGCCTGGTACAACATCGGCACCAAACTACAGAGCAGAGCTCATGTCCTGCAGCTGCATCAGTTCGCCAAACTGGAAACCGTCAGCGACATCGGACAGCAGACATTGGAGGTAAGTTGGAGTGGGATAACCCTTCGTATAACCTCGTTTGTAATCGTCTCTTCTCTGCAGCACGTTAAAACTCTGCTGAAACCCACGGAACCCTTCTACCTCATCGGCTACTCCTACGGCTCCTTTGTGGCCCTGCAGCTGGCCTCGCTACTGGAGAACCTCGGATTCCGTGGCCATGTAATGCTCATTGATGGAGCACCGCATTTCCTCAAGAGACTTACCAATCTGCATTTGGGCGAGAACTTTTCGGACAACGATCTGTATGATCTGCTCTTCTCCAGCATCGTGAATCAAATCTTCCCCGAGGAGACCAAGGAATCTGCAGCTGTAATCTTCCATAAGCTAGAAACGCTTGAAGAGAAAATGGAACTGTTTATGGAGTACGTGGAGAAGCAGAGTGTCTACAGCAAGGAGTACTCCCGTCAAATGGTAGATGCCATGTTCCGTAGGGTCCGAATGGCAGCGGCCTATGACTTGGACAGTGTCAAGGACTTGAAGGCACCGATAACTCTAGTTCGACCTGCAGAGGTTTCGCTGCAGGACATCGAAGAGGACTACTGCGTCTCACAGCTGACGACGGGTAAGGTGACGCTCAAGGTCATCGAGGGCAATCACACGACGATGCTGGACAATCCAGTGCTGCCCCAGGTGATCAACGACTTTGATCCTGGTCTGCTGGACGACAAGAACTTCGAGGAGTACATTCGAGACAGCAAGGCGGTGTCCGTTGTCTAAGCTACACTTAATCTATCTTCTAATTTTAATCCTCAACTGCTTAATCCTTCACTTAATCTTATACTTAATCAAGACTTTTATAACTTCTGCTTTATAATAAAGAAAACTTGTTTTATTTTAAACTTGCGATTCCCCTTAAAAACTTAAAGATTTTTCAGTGTTGGGCAACGCTTTGATGTACTTAATATAACATATGTTTATTCAAATAAATAACTACTAACTTTATCTGGGAGTTTTAAGTGCCTGCTGCACCGTTTGTTGCAGCAGCTGCATCTTGTGGCAACTTGCAACACTACTAAAAGTGTTGAGCAACTTTTCAATCTCCTTGCCGCTTATCAGAGGCACAAAGTTACCAGCGCAGCTACAGAACTCAGCCAGATTCTCGCGCTTGATCTCATTGCAGCGTTCGCAGCGCAGATCCTGGAGCACGAAGGACATGAGTTTACGCTGGAGCACATCGATCATGCGCATCTCAATCTCCTCGTTGTCATAGGCCACGAAGCACTGGGCGCACAGCCAAACGGGACTGCAAAGCAAAAGGGAGAAAGGGTTAAAGAACTGAAGGATTTCTGGCGAGGATTGGTACTCACATGCCGTCCTTAAGCGCACGATGTTTGTCCTTGCAGAGGTCGAGATCACGACAATGATTGCAAGCCTTGCAAATGACCTCGCTGATGGTATAAGTGTCGCAAGGATCACGCCACTCGGCCAAATCGGAGAACTCCCCAATGCCCACCAGACGCAGCATATTCCTTCTTAGCTCATTAAGCTGATCCGCCAAACCTTTGTCAACTCCCAGTACGCGTACAAGCGTGCGTATGAGCTCCAAGGCTGGCGAGGATTTGCCCTTGCCATAGTTCTTGTGCAGCTTGAGCACAGAATCGAAGGCTTCGTGTGATATCTGCTTAATGGCCTGCTCGGTGCTCTTGTGCTCCGCCAGGGATTGCATGAAGAGACTCAGCAGCGCCTCGAATTTCTCTCGACACTCGTTCTCCTCCGGCAGCTGCTCCCCAATGGTCCAGTTAAGCTCCAAAGCTAACTCATCCTCTGCTTCCTCCGGTTCCTGTGGCTCTGTTTCAACCTCAGCGACGTCATCCTCCTTATCGCTCTCCTCCTGCTCCTCCTCAGTTCTCGCCTGACTGACCACAACGGAGACGGTCTCATCAATGCCCTTGGGCAGTTTACCCCTAATGCCCGAGAAGTTGGACTGATCCAACCACAACATAAAACTCCAGCACTGCTCAAAGCTCAGTTGAATGGAGTGGAACATCTCCTTGTTCCTTAAACTCTGGACAATATAGTCCACATAGCCCAGTGCATCAGTAACTGACTTCTTACCCGAACTAAGGATGATTCTATTGAAGTCCGCATAGACGACGTTCGCTCCCAGACGCTTAAACTCCGCAATGATGCGTAGGAACAACTTGCGCATCAGATTGTTGAGGGATCTTCTCAGGGCAGGATCGTAGAGCAGAGCTGAGCTGGAGCGAATCCAGCGATAGAAGTGCACAATCTGAAAGTCGGAGAAGATGTTCCGATTTATGGAGACCTCACGTAGCCAACCGTTGACCATGGAACGCATAACCCTAAAGGCAGCGGAGCACAGAGCCGTCTCATCGTAGCTGGGTAACAAAGTAGCCACGGGCACCGTGCCCATCATCTCCTCCAGGGAAGCCTGTGGCAGCACATCAAAGGTAATGGCCGAGGAGGCGCCTTCCATTTCCTGTATTCTGCTCGACTGAAGTAGGGCACTTACCGCCAGACTGTCCAGGGCGAGTTCCACGCAGACATCTCCATAGAAGCCTGCACGATTCTGCACCACTGTAATGCTCTCCTCAAACTCCGCCAGGAGTCGACTGTCGTCCGCCTCCCTTCCACCTAAATCCGGTCGCGTGCATGCGCTCCACCAGAGCACAAAGTTGTGACGCTGCAGCAGACGAGCATAGAACAAATCGGCACCGAAGAGCACCGTATCCGGCGGCATGTTGCCAATGGGCACGTGGAAGTAACGACACTGATCCAACATCAGTTCCAGCACATTGTTCAGATTCAGAAAGTGACGTATGACGGCTCTGGTGCCCTGTCGCTGCCAATCCAAGCCAGAGAGCAGACTAGCATCGTCGGAGATGTGTATTTGAGCCTGTGGGAACTCCAGTAGCATGGGCATCACTTGGCTCAACTTACGTGCCTCCAGCGCCGTCTGCATGCAAAGTAGTGTAGGACCCGGTTGCTCCTGCTTGTAGGCCGCCAGAGCACGTTGTATGTGCCGATGAATCTGCTTGGCATCCAGTTCGATGAGCACCTCGAAACTGAAGTCCTCGGGGGGCAATTGCTCCGCAGGCAGGTTCTTAAGCAGCGCCAGACGCTCAGCGGTGTAGAGTTGTCGCATGTTGGGCATTTGATTGGTGCGCACCGTGTCCAAAGCGAAGATCAGTGCCCGCTTGCTCTGCATCAGAAACAGCGCCCAAATCTCTTTCTTGGCCGTGGGTATATTGTGTTGGTAGAGGTAAATCCTGCGCAGCTTTGAGCTAGCATGTTGTAGATACCCCTGATGACTCTGTGTACGCTGCTCCAACTGCTCCAGACTGAAGCTATCCAGCTCACGGGTGGGCAGATGGGCCAATCGCGATGCCTCCTCGCGCTGCACGCCGCAGATGCAACCCATGTCCATCAGAGCACGAAACTCGAGGGTCATTTGGGTCTCGTAGATGCCCTCGATGTCGGGCGTGGCCAGATCCGCCAACATGCCCAGACAGTTGTCCCGGAACAGCTGCTCAGGCACACTATAACGGTACAGATTGTACACAGGGCGGGAGCGAGGCAGCACGCGGTTCACCTTGCGCCAGAGTTGGCCCTGCTCCGGTGGTGCTGCCGTGCGCTGATTTACATAGAAGATGCGCGGCACTGTGAGTCTTATACGATGCAGTTCCTCGCCGATCAGCGCCCAGACCGTGAACAGTCCCAACTCATTGATGGGCACCAGTTGTAGCAGCTGCCAGGGCTGGTCGAGTAGAGTGCGCTGCGCACGTCGCAGGAATCCGCCCAAGGTGCCCGTGGAGGTAGTTGCTCGGGCGGCAGTGTTGGTCAACTGCTCACCACGTGGTCGCTTGCTCTGCTGACGGCTCTGCTGCCGCTGCGCCTGCTGCCACGCCCACTTGCGCTTCTGGAAACGCACCCACTCCACGATGGTGTCACGTGTGGTGCCTATAGCCGGTGGTGCGCCTAGTGCCTGTCGCCAGGTCTTGGCTGCCTCGGGTTCCCCCGCTGCCTCCTCTCCCTCCTCCAGCTGCACACGCTTGCGCTTGGTTACCATGGGCTGCCCAGCTGTGTTTACCTCCTGCTCCTTGCCCGCCAGATCCTCCATGTCACCTAACTCCAACTGCTTCTGCTCCTCGTCCATCGCTGGCTTGGGCCTAGGACGACTGGTAAACATCTCATTGATGCGTCGCTGCTTCAGCACATCGTTCTTCTCCAGCATCTTCCTGTGCAGCCACTCCGGATGCTGCACACGTGGCACGGGATTGGCCAATCCCTGCAGAGCAGCAGGTATGGTAATAATCTTCTGTATGGTGCCACCCAAGCGCTCGATGTAGTAGTTCCAATCGAGCACATCCCGTATGTCCGCATCCCCCATGGTGTTATCCTTGAGCCAACGACGCAGATGATGACGTCGCACACTCGCCTCCGACTGGAAAATGGCCAAAGGAACCGCACGCTCTGTTACAGGAGCTCCCTCCGGCTTACGGGAGATGATGTACTTGCAGGCCAGACCCGCATCCTTGACCATCTGCTCGCCCAGAAACTCAGCCAAACGTTTGGCCGTCGATATGGAGGTGCTCTTCTGACCACCGTACTCCTCCAGCTTCTTTGACATGGATTTGTTTTCTGCAATCAGCTCGAAGAGCTCCGAGTCTGGCAGATTGGAGCCACGACTGTAGAGCACATCCAGCCAGTAATCCGCTACTTTGGCCACTGAGGCATAGCATTCCTCCAGTGTGCTCCCGGCCAGAAAAGCCTCGAAGACAGAGCTCTGGAAGTTCTTAATCAACTGCAGCTCGCCACGTCGCTTGACCTCGAAACCCTTGAGCTCCGCCAAGGATCCATCGAAATTAAAGACTGCGTAGCGTTTCTTGAGCTTCTTGCCCTCCTCCTTGGCGGCGGGCAGCACCATGGCCAGGTAGGGGCCATCTACCTCGAAGAAAATGGAGTTCTCCTCACGCACCACGTAGCGGGGTTGATCGGGCTCCTTGCCCTCCTTCTCCTGGTCCTTGCCCTCCTTATCCTTCTCCCTGACCAGCTCGTGATACTGATCGTTGGTAAAGTGATCCTTGACCATCGTATTGAGCACCGCATTGGGATAGGAGATGTTAATCTTCTTCTTCTTGGCATGCGACGTGTGCAGCGTAAACTCCTGCGGAAAGGAACCCGGCAAGATGCACCAGATACCATCCGTGTCCAGCTCCAATGGACGCCCCACGCGCTCAATGATCTCACGAGCCTTTGTAATGATCTTCGAGCCGGTGAGGCAGACTATGCCCGCCATGGGCATGGAATGCCAACGAGCACCACGACGCATCACGTAGCCATAGAAGGAATTCAGAATACACTTGTGGGCGAGCTGTAGCGAATCATAGAGCACCTCACGCCCCCTAGCTGCCTTAATCTCTGCGGCATCCCCTGAGGATACAGCCGCATTGACTGCTGCCTTGGCCGACTTGGTCAGACCCTTGTACTCGTAGCGTCGATCTCGAAAAGCGCGCACGGTGTCCACATAGAAGCTGTTCTCCTGCTGGCAAATGGTCGAGTTGCGTGTCTCCAGGCGTGTGATCTTGGTCTTCTTGTAGGCCTTGCGGCAGTAATCCGTCAGACGTTTCTTCTCGTAGGCAGCCTGATCCTCGCGAGAAAGCGCATGAAAGGCACGCGTGGGACCACCAGGGAAGAGCGGCGGGAACTTCTCTGTCTCCAGCTGCTGCTGTATGCGCTGGAATTCGTTCCTGGAGGCGGGTAACATTTCACCACGCCACAACCAGTCCATGGAACGCTTGCAGCGAACTCCGGGCTTGTTGTAGTCACAGGCGGCGCAGTCCAACTCACTGACCATAGCCGAGGGTTGCAGGCGATTGGTTAGAATGATGTTTGGGTACATGGCACCCACATCCAGATGGTAGATCACCGGCTGCTCCAGACGATTGGGTATGTCGTGTAATCCCTGGAGTCCCTGGATAATTTCCTGCTTCACTTGCTCCAAATTGTTGACCTGTTCGAGTGGTATGCCCTCCTCCACCTCAATGGCATGCTTCAGCACTGCATCCACCTGCTCCATCAGCTGCTTAACCATGCCCGGATCGAGCCTGAAGCGACAGGGTATGTCCGCCCGAAAGACACCTGACTCCAGCGCCTCCACATGGCCACCCACGTAGGTCTCGGAGTCGAGCACATGTCCCTCATGTGAGAGCTTGTTCAGCTCGCTCTGCTGCTTGTTAGGATACACGATGTTGGCGTGATAGGCCTCCACCATGAGCAGCGTCTCGCACAAAGTACCCGATCCCTTGCGCAGAATCTCATCGGGTTCCATGGGAATAATCGTGTTCAAGGCAAAGATAAACGGATGCACGTACTTCATGTACAGATAGTAGGTGGCCACCGCATCCGAGACGGAGTAGTTGGACAACACTTGAGGCTGCTCCACAGCCATGCGACACATGTCCTCAGGATCCAGCTCCACGGGATCGTAGCGCAGTTTGGCCTTGGCCACGGCCTTTAAACCCTGTGAACCCACGGGTAAATACGAATCTCGCTTCACCCAGCACAGACAGTCCATGTGTATGGCAGGACGGCACAGGTAGTTGCCATCCCTTAGCTTGGAGTAGCCAATCTCCTGCTTCATGTCCAGGTCGTAGACCGCTGCACGGGTCTCCACAAAGGGCCAGTCGAAGAAGTCGCCGTTGTAGGTGACCACAATGTGTGGACGCACCTCCATGATGTGATCGAAGAACTTCTGGATCAACTGCATCTCATTGGCCTCGTTGAACACTATGAAGTTGCCCTCAAATTCCGGCTTGGGTGTGTACTCAAAGTCCTGCACGTCGCTGGAGATGATCTCCCGATTGGTGATCAAATATCCCTGGCCATCGATCATGTATGAGATCATCATGATCTGATCGGTTTGTGCGTCGGGGAACTTGAGTGGCAACTTGGTAGTTTCTATATCGAAGGCTAGAACTACTGGCTCTGGTCGGTCGAGTATATCCGCACGTAGAGTGATCTGGGGCAGCTCTGTGCCGCTGCGACAGCGGATGTTGTACCACTGTCCGCAGAAGATGCGCAGATCAATGGAGACGCGCACATGGTAGGGCACATCATGCTCCCGCATGTCTAGAATGCAGTCCATGTAGTCCAGCTGCCGTTTGCCACCTGCTCCTCCATCAGAGCCAGCACCGCCCGCTCCTCCTGCCTCACCCAGCGAGCTGGCCAGCATTTGCATGTAGTACGTATTGGACTTCTCGCGCTCCGCATTGCGACGCACTGCAGCCAGCAGCTCCCGACGCACCTTGGTCATCGCCGTTTGATTGAGAAACGTGAGTTTTAGGAACTGTTGTTTCAAGCCGCTCAAATGATTGGCCAAATCCAGATCCTCCTTGGTAACGTGCTCCAGACTGGCCAGCTGGCCGGCGTACTTGCGGCCCAGATACCGGGCCACCTCCAGCTCCATGTGCTCCTCTGGACGTATGAGTAAATAGGGTTTATAGGCCACCGTGCACTTGAACCGTGTGCCATCCATTTGTATAAAGAACAAGTCCAAGGCAGCCACCAGCCGTCGATCATCGTCCAACACTTCGTTCTGCATAAACATTTCTTCAGTTTAACACATTTTTATTTAATTGTTTTAAACTATTTACCGCGTGCATATTAATTAAATATCCCGTGCGCTCCACGCTGTCCTTGATCCGCTCAAATCCGTACTTCGCATCGATTTTGTCATTCTCCCGGGACTGGCGGTAGCCTGCCTCATTGTAGAAGTCATCGCTGTGCAGAGTTCACCCTTCATTCAGTACTATTATTAACAAATTTACTTCTTTTACTTACCCCTCGGCACGCGTCTCGCTCACAAATTTGCCCGTGTTTTGCAGCACTTTGGCTCTGCCTGCGTCGGACATTTTGTTTATTTACTCCCACTTTAACAATACAACATTTATTCTAACACTAAGTGAGCAACAATTTAATTGTTTATGATTTGTTTTCACAATTTGCGTTGTTTACAGCTGAAAAGCGCGCGCGAAACTTAACATTGGCAACTCTGTTAAGTTGCACAGCTGTTTGGTTGGCAGGGGCCGTTCAACAGTGAACGCAAAAGGTACAGACTTGAAGTTGGGCGCACGCAAGTTTGACCAACTTGAAGCTGGCTGCGATTTTCCTATACAAGAACTTAACGAAAGCGCTCATTTAACGAATTTACTTTTTTGAATTGTGCTAAAAGTAACGACGAAGAAATTAGGCTGCTTTGAACAGCACTCAATTTAACGATTCATAAAATCTATAAACATTTACGTTCATTGAGTTTAAGTATAATTTTAACAAAGTGCACAGCGCAGTTTGTTACAAAAGTAATAATGACTTGCAACATATCGGACCACATGCTGATGCAGTTTTTCCTAAGTCTCCACTAAAAACTAAATTTGCCATTAAACCAGTGATTTTATTAATGTTGTTGTCTAGTTGTTAGCCACTTGAGTTGGTGGACCTAAATATGAGCCTACATGCATTTCCACCTAGTTATATGTGCATAGAGTTTAATGTTCATTGTACTTATTTTCTGCTTCACTTCAAATTACACACGCACACAACAAAGTTCATTCATAAAATCCGGCTCACCTACACGCGTAGTAAAAATGCAGTCGGCAAACAACACGCACACACACACACAAATTGATTTACATTCACATGTACAATGAGCACCGCTGCGCGCAAGCGCTCTCTGGTTTTTTTTTAATGGCTCTCACACTTGCTGCTCGCTGCATCTCTGCTTCTCTTCTCTCCAGTAGCTCTTGCTCTCCTTCGTTGAGTTAGTCCTGCTGCGCCGCCGTGCACTTGTCGCGTCGCTCTCTGTGTAGAAAAATTTAATTGCTTCCCCAGCCACAAGTGGACAATTTTTTTTCTGCTGCCAGTCAACCATATTTGTTACACGTGTTCGTTATGCAAGGCTGCCACTGGAACATTGAAAAGGGAGCAGGCAACAGGGTACAGGAGCCACTCAATCTTATTGCCCTGCCCACAACACAGTTCTCACACACACATGGATAATTTATGCGAAAAGCGTTGCCAGAATATAAACTCATGCATATGGATATGTGGATGTCTGTATATATGTTTGTATGTAAACCTGTTTGCAGCCTTTGAGGGAGCGCTTCATGTGAACAGTGGGCACAATTCGACAATTCATTTGCTGTTGTGTGTCACTGTGCGTTTGCTTTGCTAAAAATGATTGCTGCACACACACAGCGGCACACTCACTCGCAGTCACACACATGTAGCGCGTTCTGACCACGCAGAGTTTTTTTAATCGTTGTTTTTATTCTCCCAACAACACTTTGTTTTTGTCGTTTGGGTTATTCTGATTTTCTTTTCGCTCAGACTGCATATTGGTGTGTGCTTGTGTGCGTGCATGTGTGTGTCGGTGTTCTTGCTCTTCTGTTTGCGGAAAAATAGTCTCTCTTTTTTTGTGGCTCCCACGCGCAGCGCTCTCTTTCGATCGGTAATGCGTACATTTGACAAAAAATACATTTTGCATATGTGTTTAAAAGAATATGCAAAATAGTATATATAAAGTACATATGTATGTTAGTGTGTATATTCTATTTTATTTTCATTCTGTTTTGTGCTGCTTTATATGCCAATACCAATACATGGGAGGAGTGCAAAAATGACTCTCGCTTTTTTAGCGTTATCAGTTGGCCACACTCTTGTGTGCTCCACGTTTGCTGTGCTCGCCGCTCCTTCTTCTTGTTCTTCGGCTTCTCTCTGCCTCTGTCTGTGCCTTCGCTTCAGGCACTTGCTCCGCTCGCTCAATTCCCTCACACACATATGAGAACGCGTCGGCGTCAGCGTTCGTTTGCGGCGGTGTGTTGTTGTGTCTGTTGCTTCTGCTGCTGCGCTGCCTGCTTCAGTTTGTTGTCGACTCTCTTTGCGTTTGGACGCGATACAAACCAGCGCTACGTGTGTGTGCGTGTTTGCGTGTATTTGTGTGTCTTGCTCACTTTGCTATTGCTTAACGGTTGTGTGTGTTTTGAATATTTGAATACTTCTTAACTAAACTATACGCAATACAAAACAAACAACAACGCACAAACGCACATAAATAATTTAATTAGCAAGACAAAAAATAAAACACTGCTCAGTGCTGTGATCGCGACTCGTGTGAGTGCGTCGTCTCCGTTCTCGTTGCCAAAGAAATAGCAACAGTAAAAAGCAAGAAAACAAATAAAATTAAACAATCGCATATCGGTAGTTAAATATTACTGTTATTATTGTAACAGTTAAATGAGTGCAATTTAAATTGAATAAATATAAATCTGTGAGTGTCTGTGCAAATATTGGAAAAGCCAAAAATAGCTAAAAGAGCAGCTTAAAATACAAACGAAGCCCAAAAACGTTAAACCTTTTCGTGCAAACAAAAAAAAAACCCAAAACCAAAACCACAAAATCGCTTAAAAGATCGTCTGTGCGTGCGTGTATTTTGTTTGCGCCCCTGTGTGTGTGCGTGTCGCTGTCTCTGTTGCTCTGATCCAGCGTCGCGACGATCGATCTCTGCCTGCGTCTACGTCAACGTCGCCGCTAGCGTCTTATAAGCCGAAGCTAAATCCAAGCGCCGATCCGATCCGAGTCCCAAGCAATCCGTTTCGATCCCAACCGATCCCCGAGTCTCAATTCTTTTGCATTTCCTTTCGTGTGCGCTTTGTTTCAGGCACGTACGTAATCTCTCGCTGTCTCGCTCTTTAGCCGGGCATAATCAACCTGCCTGCTGCTGATCCACGCGATATAAACAGATACAGATAGAAATTCAGATACGGCTACACAGATACAAACTATAAGCTGCGCTCTGCCTGCTGTAAGCGAAAGAGCCACTGTGCGTGTGAGAAAGAGAGAGGTATACAGCTACTCCTGCTTTCTGGCCGATCAAGATTATGTGCCTAATTTGAAGTTGTAATTAATTTGGATACCCTAATAAAAAAAAGAGCATAACGACGCTTAAAAAGAAAACAAAAAGAAAAGAAGATAAAATTAAGAAGCAACCACAAGAAAAAGGAAAAGCAACAACTACAACGAGTCTTCTTACATTTTGAGGGGCGTGGAACGCCTCTATTTTATTGCCCCACCGGTGAGTGAAGTGTTGAAAACAGTAGTAGTTGAAGTATCTTTTTATACAAGCTCCAAACCCTTGTGTGTTCGTGTGAGTGTGTGTGCTGCCTGTTTTCTTGAATGAATCTAGAAATGAAAACTGGTTTTTAGGCCAAGTTAGCTACCGCACAGCCTTAACTATCAAAGTCATTTAAACCAAGACTAGGACTAGCTGCCGATCTTCTCTTGGGGGAAAAATCGTTGTGAATCGGACGATCGGACATTTGATGGGCCCCTCTACTCAAAACCCTTCAAACATAATTGAAATTACTACTGTTACAGTTTCCGGTGTTACCTCTTTGATTGCATTTCTCTTTTATTTATATTCCCCCCTCCTCCTTTTTCCTTTTTACCACTTTTATGGACATCGATTCGGCAAGGGCATTGAAATGGTTTTCTTTGTTAATGTCTCTGTGGTTTTCATCTCTTTTTGTCTTTTTGGTTTTATTTTACTTTTTATTTGGTTTTTGGATTTGATATCAGTGCGCGATCAGTTCTGAAACCGCTACTGTGGGAGCTGTGGGGAACTTAATGTTTCCAGAATGTGGATCAATGAACGCGTAAGACAATTTACGGCCATTCATGATCACTGATCAGCTGGTAATTTGTATACACTACGATGTGTTAATAGGCTGATATTGTTCTGATTTCGTTTTGGGAATCGTTACACTCTACTGGGTGATCAGGTGGGATGTGACTAAAATATTTCAAAGGAATAAGTTCTAGGATTAAAATATAGTAAAGATCTCAAGGTTCTTAAAATAGACTGATGTCTCAAATTCTATCCAAGTTGATCTGGTTTTTAAACGAAAGAGGTTTTTAAAATAAGATCAGTTATCATCAAACTGATCATACAACAAGCTCTCCAGTTTCAGATATTCTGCTTCTATTGCTTATAACTATAAATATAATAATCCTTAAACTCTATCAAAATTGATCTCCCAAAAAATTCACATTAATTATAAAAACGATCACTTAAAAATACCACTTAATATAGATTGTTTTTAGAGCTAAAAAGAAGGCACTTTTAAATATTATGTATTAATATTATTTTGTCGCAGTGCTCAAGATGCTGCACATATTCTAAAAATAAGTACACTGCCAAGCATGTGTATGTGTGTGTGTGTGTGTGTGTGTGTGTGTGTGATCACTTCACTTACAGTTCACTGAGTTTTCAATCTGGTTCGTTGCCCCATGCTACGTTTAATGATCTTGGTCCTTGGATAACAACCTGCACCAGACACGCTGAGCTCAAGATCGATACCATAATCACACACAGACAATGAAAGAGACAGGGAGTGATAGAGGCAGTGGTAGAGTGATAGGGAGGGAGAGAGTAGAGAGTGAACCCTCCAGACAGACTGTTAACACATGTGCGCAGGCGGACACACCAAAGATCCCTTTTTCAACAAAAAACTGGTAGAGGGAAAAGGAAAAGCAACAACTTCAAACCGTTACGTACACACAGCAAAAAATTGCACCCTTATTTGTAGCTGTTGCTGTTGCATGCCACTGTGTCGATCAGTGCTGCCGGCTTAGCCATTTTCCAAACAGATTTTCTGTTTAATATTTTAAAAAGAATATGTTTGAAACTTATTAAAAAATCTGTGATGAATATTTACATTTTTTTAAATTTTATTTCTACAGAAATTTAATGAAATACTACTTAATTTAATTATTGTATATTTAAATATTAACTACTTCACGCTGCTTAAAAAAAATTGGAAAAATTTCTTTAAGATTGGGAAGCCTGTAAAGATAGCCATATTAAAAATCAAACTGACCTTAACACAAAATTAGCTAATTGCAATTTATACAGCATAAAAAAAAGCGTTTAAAGTTATACTAATTTGGAATAAAACTCTATAATGTTTTCTTTGACATTGTTTCTTACTTGAGATACTTTTAGTTATTCCGTGCGTTACTCTTAATAATTGGTTTTTTTATTGTCATATGTTTGTTGCTTTTCCAGCCAGTTTTTCGACTCCTTTTAACCTTTTTTCTTTGTAATCAGTGGTGTCAGCACTGGTGTCGTCATCAGTCTGAGGATCGTTATTTTGGGACTCGCATGTCTGGACAAGGAGTGTGCACCATATCGAAATATCATATTCGTTTACAATCTGTTCCCAGTTCCTTGAGCATCTGCTGTCCATTTTTGCTTTCCTTTCTTCGCTGCATGTGTGTGTATCTTTGTATCTGTATCTTTACTTGCTGCTGTTCTAGGGAAAAACATATGCTCCGATTTTCGATTTGATTTCGTAGAAAGTTGCACTGACTTCGTTTCTGATTCTTCTCCATTATCTTCGGTAAGATAATAATGCTTGGTTGTTTTGTCTGAGTTACCAAATTGTGTCACCTGTGGGTTTCCAATTGGTTAACTGTTGCCAAACCAATAGATAACTGGGTGTTAACCTTGTGTCTATCGGTTCTATAAATCTTTATTATTAAAATTAGTTGGGTTTTTTTTTTTCAAGTTGGAACTGTAGCGTTTATTATACCAATTTGCCGAATTTATGTTGATTTATTTAAAATACTTGGCTGTAAAAGCTGAAAAAATCATAAAGATAAAGGTTTAAAAAAAAAGCACTAGCTCTTTTATAATTAATGATATTTATTATTAACTTTATTAGTTTACTATTTTAGATAAGCGTCTTTTAATGGTTAATTGGCTGTTTAAATAAATCTGAAGCAGTTTTATGCTCTAAATTGATATGAAACTATTTTTAGTTCTTATCAAAATGAACAGAAAAGAAAGATAAAGTTTGAAGACCTAGAAAATGATGACTGAATACTTAAGATACATAGTAACGGTGAGATTTCCACAGGACTTATATTTTTGGCATACTTATTGAAAGTATCTATCTTAAAAGCTAACTATAGGAAAAAAGCCTATAAAATCATATAATAGCACAAGATGTGCTGATTGCTAAAGAATTTAAAACATTTGTAATTCCCCTTAATTGTAACACTTGGTCAACAAGCAGATAAGCACACGTTATCATCATCTTGGCCACTTGACCAACGTGTATGGCTAAAACCGCTGCGCAGACTCTAAATACCTAGACTACACAGAAAGAAACTCGTACTTGTTTTAAGAATATCCATAACTTTACACCTAAATCGAAAGTTCTTTCCTGTGATGATCTAAGTAAACACAGCGATTATTTAATCGAATTATTCGGTTACAATTACAAGTACTCGACCGGAGACTCACGTCAAATCAATCTGAATCAAGAGTGAGTGTGAGTGTTAGTGTGAGTGTGAGTACGAGTGTTTCTATTCATATTCACGTTCATTATTCGTTTTGCTTATTATTTGTTTTGCCCACTTTTATGCGTCAATAAATTATTTTCGTGTTAAAAGTGTACTAAGTGTGCACAGACTGAATGAGTATATATATGTCCACTATATGTGTGTGTACTATATAAATATCTATAAGTGTGTGTGTGTGTGTGTATGTACACACTATATGCACTATTGCGCTGTCAAATCAATTATATGCATATATACAACGATGTGCTTGTTGTTGTATTGAATTGATTGCACCGAAACTTGTTGTTTTTGTTGTTGTTCTAATACCCGTTAGTTTGCGCATGAAAGGGTATATTGTAGTCGTTGTAGGGCGTATAATTGGAGGCAGAAAAGATTCGAACTTTTATGAAATATAGGTGCTACAAAGAAATTCTTACTAACTTCAGTTCTAAAAGCAAACCACGCCCACTAAACTGCCTATACATGCTGTACTGGGTATCATGTAGTCTATCACTTTACTATAGCCACTGTTGTCGAGTGCACACTGAGATTTTATTATCCATTTAAATGTTGATTAACTTAAATTCGTTTTTACTGCACTCAATCACACTTGATGTGCGACAGTCTCCGCCTCTGTGTGTGTGTATCTGTGTGTAAGTGGGGTAGCCAGTTGGCCAGATCTGCTGTGGAAGTAACGGCCATAAAAATCAGCAAATCAAATCAAATCAAAATTGATTTCACAACACTCAATTTATGCAGTTAGATCACTGCGAATCCAACAAAATTTAACATTCAACTTTGTTATACATAAAGTGTATATATGAAACGTATATACACATGTGTGTGTTGTATGCAGATCTGAGATAACGTGCGTAGATAACGGTATGTCAACGTCACAGCAACCAAAGTGTAAACTTATTTGCATAACGTATCTTATTAACTACATAGACACACAAAGATACAGATACACACTCAACTACAATCTCAAGAACCTTAAACAGATTCAGAACTCTTTGCATAACTTTTTTGTTACGCATCTGCGAGCTATATATAGTATAAGTCATTCTATATATATATTTACTCAGCTTTTAGCTGACATTTAGCGATCTGCTTTATACTCAATTTTCATATAATTCTAGTTATAAAGTGCGTAATTGCCTGGATTTATCTACAAGTTGTATTTATAATATCAGCAGAGCAATAGCTACTAAGTTCCATAAAGTTTATAGTGTGTTAGGGTGTAAAGTAGTGCAGGAGGAGGAGGAGCAGAAGTGCACTAAAGGAGGTTCCTAAAGAGGTAGTTAGGGGTATTGAATCCATAAACGTTATGAATAAAAAGTTTGACATAATATCGCGAATGAAAGTTTATATTATACACAGTACTCGATACTAATTTGATTACTCCATAATAAGTACAGGGTCTTGTGTACTCAATTAGATTCCTTGTTCTCTTCCACTGTGTTTTAGATATCTTTTTAGTCAAATCGTAGGCTTTACTTCCGTTGATAAAACCGCGTACATTCTATTGTAACAATTTTATTTGTTTTTTTTGGGGTTTCACCCACAATCTTGGGCAGCTTATCAGCCAAGTTGGGCCTTTGGGCAGATTGATAAGCCAAACTACTCAACCGGAAGCTGTTGTGATAATGGAGACAGAAATACACATTTATGTGCCTAATAAAGTAGTGCTTAAACTTAAACTGCTTAAAAATAGATACAAAATGAAGACTTCAAAGACAACTTCGACTTGGAGCTGAGCGCAAAGTTGAAGGCAAATATTTAACAAGTCTAGGGCTAAAATGGATCCATTAGAATTATATTTGGCAGCGGGGAAAATCAAAACCCCTTGAGATCTGTGTTATACGTTGGATGCTGTGTAAACAAAAGAGTTTTTTTTTTATGTTTTGTGCAAACCGAGGGCGGCTCCTTTTGTTGTGGCCTTGTCGCCGTTTGAGTTGCGGACACTTTGATGTTGTTCTTAATGGTTGTTGTTGTTGTTATTGTTGTTGTCTCGTGTCGCGAGCAACTTTAAAACGCACCGATCGCTCTTAGTGTGTACATAGATATATATATTTTAAGCAGAAGATGAAAAGACCCAGAGAGAGCAAGAGAAAGAGTCGCACGAGAGTGTCATAATTTGTTGAGTCAACAGACGGGAATCCCTGGACTCAAATTGGGCAGAAAGGTGCTAACAGCGTACATAGTTAAAGGTGTGAACGAGGTCCATAAAGATCGCTAAGTAATAGGCCAATAATCGTCATGAGCTGCAATTGAAGCCAAGCGCCGCACTAACAAGTACACTGCAGGAAAATTTCTATAGACACTAAGAAATTTATACTTTAAAGATTTTCCCATTCTTTTATTTTAATTGTTTTTCAATTTATTCCAGATGCCCACACAATATGGAACTGGCGATCTGTAAGACTGAATTGTCTGCTTCCAAATTTATGCTGCCTCCCGCGTTGCCAACTGTCGCAGCGATTGCAACAACAACAGCAACGGCAACTGCACCACATTCATTCCTCGATCGAGCGGTGCAAATCAACGAGCTGTTTAACTTTAACGCGGGACAACATCTATTCATATCCAGCTGCAATTCCAACAATTCCATTTTGAACAACAGCGGGAATAACAACAACAACAACAACAGCAACATGCGGCTCAAAAAGAATCGCAAAGTCACATTTCTATCCAGTTTAGTTGAGGTAAGTACAGCAAAAGGACCTACGATCAGAAAATACCAGGAGTAGACCGATTAAATCAGATCAAAGATTGATCCATTTTTTTTTTTCTGAGGTTCACTTTTGTTTTTATAATTGATCACTACGATCTACTGACTAAACTTTGTTAATGTTTTTTGAGATCAAGTGATCGATTTTAAATTGCTAGAAAAATAGTTGAAGATCAGCTGAGGATCATCTCACAACCTTGAACCCGTTCTTATCCTGCTCAAGCCATGTTAGTAGTCCTGAAGATCGTTGCAAGCTTAAATCATAGATCTTGCCTGTCGATCAATTTGTGCCATCGGATCGTTGATCGGGCAAGACTTCAGCTGTGGCGACAGTTTGACGCTGATCTTGATGCCAATTTGATATGCACGACACGTTGATCGGCTCTAAATTTGGCTTAAACAAACAATACACAATTATTATGTATTATGCTATTGTGTTTAATGCACTGCTGACACCCTGCAATACGCGTTTAAATGAGCAAGTCAGAATTAAATGACAACACGTCATAAATACCAAATATGAACAGCAATTAAATTGCAATCGATGAGTGCATAAAACAGCCAGTTCCAGGGTATATTGTTGTCTACCCAAATCACAATCCTGTGTCTGCTGTGTGAATAATAAGCGTGTCATTTGATTTGATGTCTCAAAATAGTAAAACAAAGACCTGTCCAAAATGTGAATAATTCACGTAACTTTTCCGAAAATGGCAGACAATGGCGAGGATACGCGATTATGGCCAAAACACACGAGTATGGCCAACATAAGGCTTCGTCAGCTGATGATCAACTGCTGTTTGCTGTGGTCTCCTTATTTTTATACCCTTCCAGAGGATATTTTAATTGTATGACTAAGTTTGTTAGGCATTGAAGAATGAAAGTTTAAACTCTTTTCAGTACAAGTTTTTGGTATTTAGTTCCTGTTTCACAAAAAATACCAATACTTTAGTACAAGCTAGAATTACTTATTGATAGTCTTTTTTTTCTTGGTACTTGATTTTGTACTACTGACAAAAGAAAAGCTCGGAATTCACATTCGTTCTCGATCAGCTTCTGTTACTTGCGGTTAACGCCCAAAAAAATCGAAATTTAAGACTTCATTTCTGGCTGGCAGACTGTGGATTAAGTTACTTGACTGCATTTTCCACACGAGTGAGTGTCCTTTGACTCGAATTTTGAGTTTGCAGGCTCGTCAGGCTGTTGACCGAGCGACCGACCGGATGAAAGTGGTCAAGCACCAACGGATATGTTTACCGCAACATACCTTCACATAAAAGTAATACAATGGTACTCAAACTAGAGGAGAAATGATATTTTTAACATACCAAACATTGGAGGCCCTTTAAGATCCCCAAAGAAAGTTGTTAACTTAAATAATGTGTATTAAATAATTTACTAAGGAATTTTAACTTGCGTATTATTGGCAAAACATTGTAATCTTTTATAATCATGATAACTAAATTTTAACTGCTTTTTACTACGCTAAAATGTTATTTTGTGCTTAAAATTAATATTTCCCACCTAATTTTATTGTAATTAAAAATCTTTTCCAAATTTCTTGTAAAGTACCGCATCTCCCTTTAACTGCGTATCAAATTCCAAATCGAAATTTTAAATACAAATACAAATTCAAATTGAATTGTCCCGTTTTGGCGTCAATTGATTACGATATTTATGAAACAATTCGTTTGACTATTTTGACCTCCATTATCATAAACGACAATAAACGACCGAAACAGCAGCCACAGATCAGCGCTGAGAGTAGCCTAAATGAAAGTGTATGTAGTGGTGTGTATCTGTGTGTGTGTGGAAGTCAAATGTACAATTCAATTTATTAGAACGCGTTTAACATGATCAGAACCCATATGAGTCTGACTGAACAATTGGGGCAGTCTCACAGCAGCTTTCCTCTCTCACTCTCTCCCTCTATGTCTTTCCCTCTCGCTTTGCTCTCCTCCCTTTCTCTCGCTGCTCAGAGTGGGCTGTCAATTGCTAGCAATCTATTTCATGTTGCTCTGATTTCGTGCTCGCTTTTAAGGCAGACTTCCCAAAGGGTGCTCTTAAATCCACTAACTAATTTAGCCAATCTGCTTTTGTTTATAAACATTCGAGTATTTAGCAGCATTAAGTGTTGTCTAGATGATTCCAGATGGTATCAAATTCGCTGCGTTTATAGGCGTTCTATAGTTTTTTAATGTTTTATGACCCTTGGAACTTGAATTCTTTGTTTTACCTGACTGATCAGTATAGGGACTGTATAGAAATCAAAAGAAAATTTATTATAACTAAATATTACTTTACAACTTTTAAGGTATATTTAAGAAACATTTTCTAAACTTTTTACAGAGAATATAGTTTTTAAAGGAAGAGTATATTTTACCATAAATTATAGAACACAATATAGTTTCTTAATCATCAGTTTATGTTTTGCCAAAACTAATTCAATTTTTCTACTTTTTACTTACAGTCCACAAACAAATACATCAAGGAAGAACCTGTCAATGGCTGCAAAGATTTACCAGTCTGTTTATCGGATATTTCAGATCATGAGGGTTCACTCGGTAAGTCTCAAAAGAAACTATCTGCGATATAAACTATATAGAAATAAGTGACATTTGGTGACTTGCTCAGTGTGTTGTTGTTTTATTTGATTGCACCCTACACAATGGCATAACTGTTAACCCAATTGCTATATGGTGGGTGCCCAAAGCTGAAGGCATTTCTTTTCTGAAGATAACAGATTTCTTAGAAATGGAAATAATTAAATAGCAATATGTTTTTTTCTTGCCTTTTTTTGTAAACTTTTTGCGAATGTATTTGGAATATGTATTTTTTCTTGGGTTCTTTTAGCGCTATCTTGGCACTCACACACTGACAAGTCTTTGCACTTTTGAGAGCGTGTGTATCAAAAATTATATACACAAATACACACACATACGTATGCCATCATCAGTCATGTTTCAGACTCTTTGGCTATGCGATTGTTGTAGTCACTCGTGTTGTTGTTTTTGCCATTTTATTATTCACATATGCCTTTTGAACGGAGCGATAAAAAAAATAGAAATACAAAAACAAAAATACCAAATAGAAATTATTTTGCGATAAGATAAGAGACAAAACATGGCACACAAGGCGTATGAGAATTGTGATTGGAGTGTGGAAACAAGTCGAGTGAACTGAACCCCTTAGAGAAGCAATTCTGCATCGCAATTAGCTGCATAAATCTTAGAATTTTGTGCTAAAATTTTAAAGTAATTAACTTTAAATTCACAGCTCTACAAGGCTTAACATATTTAGCTTCAATTGGTAAAACATTCTAAATTTTATTGGGAAAACATTGTGTATTAATCAAAATATATATGCAGAAGTTTTGTTAATACCCGAAAGTAATTATCATTTGAAATGGTCAACACTTCAGGGAAAAAACCCGCAAAAGCGGGAAATTTCAGTCAAAGGTGAATAAGTTGAAAAACAAATAGAAAACATTTTGTTGTGATTAATATGAGCACTCAAGACAAGTTGTATTTATTATTACTATAGAGGATAATATTTTATTTTGTCGCTTTAAGTGTTGTTAATTTGTTTATGTTAAAAAAGATTTAATAATTGTTTTTAAATTGCAATTTTATGCAGATAAGATACGTTCTCGCAACTAACAATTATGATTGAACTGTCGACTCTGCTGCACAAACTCACAACTTACAAACGAACATATGAATTTACATAAATAGTTGGTTAATATTTTCATATAAAAAGTCACGTCGTTTACTTCCGGTGTCCACTGTAAGAGAGAGAGGAGGAAAGAGAGGAAGAAGAGGAGCAGTCACCTCGCCCCAAAGCGGTCGGCAGAGTGCCAAGCGAACTTCACACAGATTCATTCAGTTTGTTCTTCTACACTCGTTCATTCATTCATTTACTCAGTCGCTCATTCACGCATTCATTCCGTCACTCATTCGCCCCCAAGTCAAGTCATTCATACGTTGACTGCTGTACACACACACACACACACAAGCACACACATTTGCATTTCAAATACACGAAATAAATATCTTAAATTGTGCACTCAGTACTCGATGTTTTTTCATCTTCATTCCCCGCGTTCTTGGCCTACCCGCCTCCTACTGCTTCTGCTGCTGCTGCTGTCAATCAGGCAATACATCAGTCAGTCACTCAATCGGGAAGAAATAAGACACACTGTAAAAAATACAGAGGAATACTTTAAAACTAATCATGAATTGAAGACTTTTAAGCCAAAAATAATTAAAATTTATATTAATTTTATTTCAAAAGAACTTTTTCTTCTGTAGAATTCTTAAGTTGTTGTAAAAGTGTATCTAAGCGTGTTTTCTCTCAGTGTACGTATACGTTATGTGACAAAACATCGTCGTCGTTATTCATTTGGCATGTGTCTTCTACTTTCTATACTTTTGTCCACTTTTATGCAATTGCATGTACACACACTTACACACACAGGCACACACCTCTCTGTCTATGCATTTGTATATTTATGTCTTAATGTATCTGACAGTTTTATGGTAATTTTGTATGCATCTTTTGCTATATGAATGCTGATGAAAATGTTTCGTTTTTTTCCTTTTAACACACAATGCTGTGAATGAATTTCTAACAGAAAACAAAACTGTTGACAACAACAACAAAAGCTGAGAAACTATGCAATTGTATTAAGTAAATCTGATTTAGTATTTAATTAAATCTGTTAAGAACCAAGGTGAAGAGTTCATTGTAATTACTAAATAGATTCGTTATGTAACTAGTATACTAGCCATGGTCGGGGGAATGGTTAATTAATTTATATGGAAATGTATCTTACAGATACTTTTGAGTGTGTACAACGCTTAGGTTGAACTACATTGAATTGTATTTTGCAGATATTTTAGTCTGAAATGAATCATTTATTTGTGAAAAGATTTTATGCCTAATTAAAGATATAGATACATGTAAATAGCTGTATCTACTTTTTATGTAGTACCTGCTCATTTGCCTAGCATCTCATAGATGTTTTTGTTTTTTTAACACACATTTTTTTTACAATTATTTTTGTATCTTTACAACGCTGAGATACAAATAATATAGGCCAAAGATACATAAATAAAACAATGCATTGGCAGCTGCTAAAGTGTCCGCTTTTAATGTTGTTTATACAAACAAATCACAAAATGAGATATTTTTGTCTGCACACACACACATGAGCACGCATAAACTGACGCACATACACACACACATATATTCCCCAAAAAGTATTTATGCCTTATCGCTGCGTAAAAATCAGCAGAGAACAAAAAAAGAAACAAAATCAACACAAACAATTTCAATGTCAACGCGACGACAAAAGTCAGTGTCCAACTATTCCACATACTTTTGGTTCTCTCTTACCTCCCCAATTCCCACTATAGCGCCTGTCCCTTTTGGCTGCTCCACTATCCCTCTCCCTTGCTCGTACCCAAGTAGCTAGAGTTATCTTTTGCCGCTAGAAGATCGGCCATCAAAATGGCAACACAAAAGGAACAGAAACAAAAAATAAACTCAAACACAACATGCAAAACGGCGACAACTGCGCAAAATTCTGTGGGGACTTTAATGAAAGGGAACGAAAATAATAATAATACATAATAATAACAATAATACTACTGAAACAGAAGGGGAGAATCTCAGAACGTCAAGTAAATTTAGTTTATATATATGTATGTACGTGCACGTGTGTGCGTTTCATATCCAGTCTGCCCTTATTGTAATGCTGTTTGTGTGTATTTTTTGCGCCCCTTTTAATCAGCGCATATTAATCATAAAACTTTGAGAACAACAACAATGCAAAAAAGTAAGGCAAAAAAATAAATAAATTTTATTTCATACTCATATGCCATGAATCGCATGTGCTTGCATGTGTTGGTAAGGAGAAGAAGCAAAGCAGAGAGACACAAGAGAGCGGCGAGAGCGCCAACGACAGAGAGAGCGCAAACGAGAGCGCCACTACTTTCATTCATTTTCGTCGCTCTTAGTTGGCGCTCAGCGCGATTCATTCATGTGTTTGGTCTGCCCGTTTGGCTCTCGCGACTGCTCTCAGCAACAACAAATACAATGAATGAAGAAAAGAAAAGAAGAAACACGTTCGTTTTCATTCATACTTACTTACGTTGCGCGCGAGTAGAAAAGTTTCTGGTTTTGTTCTGCAGCGTTGTTGCTGCGACTGCGACAGCGACAGCGACTGCTGCTTGATCGCCTCGCGGCGTTGAAATGCAGTTGATGAATGGGGAATAGCAGCAGCAACAATAACAACTACATTGAAACGCCTTTAACTTGGGGCTGCCAGTGCCTGCCTGAGTTTTTTCCTTTTCTGCTTGCGAGGGGAACTTGAGTTGTTTTTGTTTTAATTTTGTATTTCTGCCTACCGCTCTCTCGCTCTAACGCATGCTTAGTGTCTGTATGTTTGTAGTTGTTGCTTTCGGTTGATGATGCTTTGATGCTTGTTTCCTTCCTTTATTTCATTTTTTTTTTTGCGTGTTGTGCCCCCCAACAAAGTTCCTGCAAACCGGCTTCGTTTTTAGCTTCGTTTTCGTCGTAGGCTTCGTCGCGTATTCGGCTGTGGCTTTGGAGCGACGTCAACTGCGACCGCGACTACGACGTGGGCGCGTCTCTAGTCTCTCTGAGCTTAGCACTGTGGTTGCTGTCTTTTGACTGTATTTATTTTGATTTTAGCTGCGCGCGTCGCTGACTGCGCTGTTGCCGTTGTTGCTCTTTATTTATTCATAATTTGGAGTCCCCAGTCCCCATCCTCCTAACGCACATTTGTGGACAGCTGCTTTGGATGTTGTAGTTGTTGTTGTTGCTGGTAACCAAACCAGTTGCTGTTGTTGTTGCGGCTGCTGCTGCTGCTCGACACTTGCTGCGTGTTTTTCATTTAAGTTTTTGTTTTAATTTAAGTTTTTACCTTTCAAATTTCTTGTTCACAGATTTCTTGCTGTTGTTGTCGTTTTGGTTTTTTCGTGGAACTGCTGCGTTAACAACTTTTTGCCTTTTTTTGTTCGCTTACAATTTTTCATTCATTCATATAAAATGTTTGTTGTTGCACATAAACATAAAGAAGTGTATGTGTGTGACTGTGATTGTAGTTGTGGCTGCTTTGCCTGTTTTATATTACGTTTGCACGCCACTTTTTTACTCACTCTTTACATACATATTTACATATGAATATGCATATGTGCGTGTGTGTGTGTGTGTGTATCTGTGTTCTCTCATTCGTCTTATTCTAGTCCGTTCATTCATAATTTTCGTTCAAATTTGCCTTTCTTGCGTTTTGGTTTGTTTCAACTTTTATTTATTATCCACCTAAAAATATTTAGTTATTTAAACTGCTAGTAATTTTTAAAACAATAAATAATAATTACTGTAGAAATTGGTAACTAAAATTAGTTAAGAATGACACTGCAAATAAAAACGCATAATCTCAAGATTATATTTAGTTATTTCCTTTATTGAATATTGATATCTAGAAACTTCCTTCTGATTAAAACCGTGTGTGTAAACTATAAAATTGATAGAAATATTTATATTTATTACTCGTATCTAATCACTACAAATTTCATTCATTTCTTTTTCATTCATAAGTAACTTAAATTGATCGCAAACTTAAAGATAAATTAATTCCATTGGTTTCTTTTCGGCGTTTCTACGATTTTGATAGTCTTGAAAACGGAAATGACTAAATTGTAGCATCCCCAACGTAATGTCTCCAAATCCAAAAACCGTGGGAAAGCCCGGAACGTGGCTAATCAGCACGCACGGCAGTGGCGACATCAGGCCGGAGTATAAAAAATATACTCAAGAAAGAACAAAAAAAAAACTGACCCAACATAATCGAAGAAGAATGTCTGAGAAGAATTGTCACCCATGTTTTGACTGGAAATCAAATTGCAAAAATATGTTTTGCTTGGCACGTGTCGCCCCACTGTACCGCCCACCGTTCCACCCCACAAGACATACACCTCCATTTCCACTGCTACCACAGACGACCTTCAAACATTTAAAGTTATCTTTAATATTGGTAGTTGAAACCTGTAGTCAAAATTCGTGAAGGTGTATTGGCTTGTTGTTCGGCAAGCGGCAGAAATTTTGTATACTAAATTTAGCAACACTTTCCACAATTTTTAACCGTTTCTGAAGTGATTTAAAACAAACTACTCTATAATATTACAGGGTTGCGCACAGTCGATCTCACTTAACTGGTTCTTGTTGCCTTTTTTTTGGACAGAAAATTTTTTAACTGCCTTTGATAAGGCTCTTATCAGCACCTCACTTACTAAAACACCTTTAAACAACCGCCACATAAATTTTGCAGTTAACTTTCCGGCAACATCTTAAAATTAATTGCTAAACAATTTCTTCACTAAACTTTTAACAATTTAAAAATATATTTGTTTCATTGCCCATATTATTTACAACAATTTATGGTTAATGTATTGGCTAAATGCTGCTAAACTGTTGCATACTTTGCGGCATTGGGCATGAATCAGAAACTAGGAAACTGTTGCATACTTTGCAGCTGATTTAGTTTTGCTAACATTTCAATGGAAATATTAAGCCATTATAGTGTCTCTTAAATATAGATAGACTATTAAAGAGAATTTGTGTATAGATTTTTTTTTCAATAGCTAATAACTATGATAATTATACTAAGTAGATTTTTAAATTTTGATACAATCCACGTATTCACGTTGCGAAAAATGACATTTTGTTTTGTGATCTGAAGTGATTGAAATGTGTCCAAAATTGTATCCGACACTAGGATATCTGATTATTTTAGTGATTTATTTAAATCACAATGAAGTGAGTTGTAGTATTTGTGCTGTACTTTAAACTAATATCAACTATTTATTAGGCTTATCATATGAAATTTACGAACTTGGTCTGTGAGTCCTTTAACAAATCGTGGGTCATCAATAAGGAGTGTCGAGTGCGGGCTATTAGTCGCAATAAGACAACGATTACTACATTTGTCGTGATACTACATCCTGCGTATAATATTTCAGTCAGGACACAAGTATTACAGAAGGCCAATGGATATAAGCCTTGGCTTATAGACTATACTTTGGACGCATGCAAATACTTGAGGCAAAAAAATCATCCTATTGCGAACTGGATCTTTAAACTTTTTAAAGCTTATTCCACGTTAAATCACACATGTCCTTATGTGGTAAATATTCGCCTCAATGTGATGGGAATTCATATTTATTTTTTTATATGGTCTTAGGGTTTGCATGGTATAAAGGATTTCTATAACACTAACAAATTTCCCAGCCCGTTTCCAAGTGGAGAATATCTTTTAAATTTCACTTGGATATTCGATAAGAGACCGCAGCATGTAACCAAAGTTTACTTTACCTTCTGGGATGATTTCTAAACTTATAAGTACAAAAACAAAATAACTATTTTGTTTAAAAGACAAAAGTAAAATATAAATTCATTTTATGCATTTCATCAATAATTTAAAAATTAAATGAAAATTTTTTTAAAATTTAATGAAAATTTTTAAATAATCGATATCAATTAGATGTGTTATTGAAGTGAATTTGTGGTTAGATTATAGATATAACAGTAAATAACTGTAGCAATTAAAGTAAGTGCCCAATTTAAGGGTTAGATATTCTGCAAGTATTCACGTGTGCCTAACAATTTCAATTGGTTTTGTGCTTCGAAGTGATCAACATGTGTTTAAAATCGAGTCTAAGACTAGGATTTCTGATTATTTTGGCGATTTATTTCGATCGCAATGAAGTAAGCTATATAATTTATGCTGAACTTAAAAATAATATAAATTCTTTATCAGGCTTTTCGAATGAAATTCACAAACTTGGTCTGTGAGTCCTTCAACAAATCGTGGGTGGTTTACAGGGAATGTCGACTTCGGGCTATAAGTCGTAATGTGACAACTCTCACTGCATTCGTTTATATATCAGAGCCCGTCTATGATATTTTTCTCAGGGCACAAATACTAAAGAAGGCCAATGGGTATAAGCCATGGATAATAGACTACACCATTGATGCGTGTAGATTTTTGAAGAAGAGGAATCATCCTTTTGTCAATTGGCTGTGGGATCAGTTCAGAGATGTTTCCAATATTAATCACACGTGTCCCTATGTGGTAAATAATCTATTTAATCATAGTTATACTCACTTAATTGTCTGTTACTTGCCGATTTTAGGGTTATAATGGACTTAGGGATTTATATAAAATTAATTACTTTCCAAGCTCGTTCCCAAGTGGAGAATATCTCTTAAATCTCACTTGGATATTCAACAAGAAACCTCAGTTTGTTACTGGTGTATACTTTTCAATGTTGGAAGATAACTAAACTATTTAATTTAATAAATGAATAAAAAAAATACAATTAATTTAATTTAATTCCATTTATAAATATATAAAATCTTTAAACATATTTAGGTTCAAATCTTTAATTGATACTTTGTTTGTAGAACATTTAATTGTGTTACTGTAAAGGTAAAGTTAGTTACTCGGTGTCATTTCGATCAGTTCCTGAAAAGACTTTATGTTGAAATTGTTTTTTTAATTGTTGATAAATTTATCAAAACTACTACAATTATGATTAAACCTATTCCATAAATGTAACTATTAAGGAAAATAATACATTTTTTTTTTTTTAAATTATAATTCTTGAAGCGTAATAAAGTTCGTGTCCAAACTGAACTTTAATACTATTTTTTGTGGCTTAATGCTTAAATGAATATCATAAAATTTAAACATAGTTTTATAACTGAACTAAATTGCTTAACGCTTCAATAAACATTCAATATTTTATTTTATCAGTACGAATAGTTTGTCTTTTTTTACCCTTACTGGGAGTACAATATTTATGTCACGAAGTTTGTAAAGCTTTAAAGGAGTCGTTGCCGACGCCATAAAGTATATATATTCTTGACCAGCTTCACAAGCCTCGTCGATATAGCCATGTCCGTCTGTAAACTATTCAAACTTCGATGCTGTTTTTAGGCCATTTGTTCTTATAGTACAGTGCAGTAATTTGAAAGTCGTTTGGAGAAAAGTAATATCAAACTATCTTGAAAGTTGCATATAAATCCGACTATAATTCAGAAAGAAAACACGTAACAAAGTTTACATTTGAGCGCATAGACAATGCTTTGAGTGCAAGCGAGACAGAAACATACAAGCGCATGTTCGAACGTTTTCGCTGCCTGTGTGGTGGCAGCGCTGCCCGCGTTCGCTGGCTGTGCCGACCAATGCTACACATACATACATATGTGCACACATATAATGTCAAATGAATTTGTATGTGCATGCAGACAAACAGATGTTACTTCGGTTAAACTTAGTTTTTATTTGTTTCAACGTCTTTTAATACAATTACTAGTCATTGTAATAACTGGATACCGATATAATTAATTTAATCGGGAATAAAAGCAGAGAGTATTATACGTTCGGGCGTGCTCGAATGTAGTTATCTTTCTTGTTAATGACTATATCAATCAAACTAGGTGCTCAAACTGTTAGTTCGCACGTGTATTCAATCGTGTAAAAATGTCAATTTGTTGTGGGCGCCAAACTGATCGAGATGTGCTCAAAATTATACTTTAAACTAGCATTTCTGGGTATTTTAGTGATTTATTTAAATTACAATGAAGTGAGTTATACTATTTGTGTGGCTCGTCGAACTTATGTTATATATTTATCAGGCTTTTCGGATGAAATTCACCAACTTGGTCTGTGAAACCTACAACAAATCGTGGGTCGTTTACAAGGAGTGTCGACTGCGGGCCGTGAATCGAAGTGTCACAACTCTCACTGCCTTCATCATGATATTAGAACCCGCTAAAGTAGTTTCTGTCAGGGCACAAATACAAATAAAGGCCAGTGGGTATAAGCCATGGATTATAGACTACACTTTTGATGCTTGTAAAGTTTTGAAGGGCAGACGCCACCCATTTGCGAATTGGATATGGGATCAGGTGAAAGCTGTTTCCACAATCAATCACACCTGTCCCTATGTGGTACGTAGATACATTCGTCAATAGGAATTTTATTAATTTTTACGATCTTAGGGCTTAAACGGCGTAAAAGATTTGATTGGAATGAGAAACTGGCCTGGTGCGTTCCCAAGTGGAGAATATCTGTTAATTCTCACTTGGATATTCGACAAGAAACCTCAGTTTGTTACAAATGTTTACTTTACCTTCTGGGAAGACGCCTAAACCTTAAAAACGCCACTACATTTTGTGTTTTATTAATAATAATGGAACTAGTTAAATACAATTTAATTGTTTTATTTTTTTCCGCTTCAATAACTTTAATAAATAAATTGAAATATGTAGGATGCAAAGTTTAAGGTTAGAATTTCATAGTTCATGTAACACATAATTTTAGTATGGATTTATAAATATATACAAATTATTTAACGCTTCAATATTTGACCAAAACTTAAAATTTTTTATTTATAAGCTTCTGATTAGGCTGCATTTAGAATAATTATATATAATCCCACACTCAGTAACTTTGTTCAAGTGTCTTCCCAGAAGGTAAAGTAAACACTTGTGACAAACTGCGGTTTCTTGTCGAATATCCAAGTGAGATTCAAAAGATATTCACCATTCGGAAATAGGCTTGGAATGAAATCAATTTTGTGGAAATTCCGAAGCCCTTGAAGTCCCTAAGATTAAAAAAAAAATAGTAAAAAGCAAATATTTATAGAGGAAATATGAATATTTACCACATAGGGACATGTGTGATTGATTGTGGAGACATCCTTGATTAGTTTCCAGATAAAAGTGGCAAACGGATGATGTTTTTGCCTCATGAATTTGCATGCATCTACAGTATAGTCAATAATCCATGGCTTATAGCCACTGGCTTTCTTTAGAATTTGTCCTCTGACAAAAATATCATATGCGGGCTCAAAGACATAGACAAAAGCATTAAGAGTTGTCACATTTCGACTTATGGCCCGAAGTCGACACTCCCGATAAACGACCCACGATTTGTTGAAGGATTCACATACCAAATTGGTGAATTTTACTCGGTAGGCCTAAAGGAAAAATGATATTAGTTAACTGTTTACCAGCAATCGATTTACTTACAATGTTGTGATTTAAAAAAACCAATAAAATAATAAGTAATCCCAGGTGGCGACTTTGTGTTACTGGCATGTCTGGTTTCGTTCGATTGCTGTTAAAAACTGATCATTTTTATGCATGAACTGATGTTTTACTTACTTCCAATTGAATTTTAATGATCGATACGATCACGCTGTTAACGCTGGTGACATAAGCAGGCACCAACTGAACCCAGTGAATTAACTTTTTAAAGTTCCTCTTTAACACCCATCGGGAAATTTGTTTTTAGTGTCAAATTGTTGCATACTTTGCGGCGGCAGCAAAAATTAAAAGTCTATACAAATAATGATTAAGTAATACTTCGAATATCATATTTAGTTGTACATTTATAATTCACGCTTTATTAACTTTAAAAATAAAACCAATTTTATTTAATCGGTATCAAATTTTTCACCTTTAAATTGTAATGTAATTATAATGATCTTATCTCTAACGATTTTATAGCTACACGCATAAAGATCCACATAGTAATAACTATGACAATTATTCTGAGTAGACTTTTAAATTTTGATACAATTCGCGTATTCACGTTGCGAAAAATGACATTTTGTTTTGTGATCTGAAGTGATTGAAATGTGTCCAAAATTGTATCCGACACTAGGATATCTGATTATTTTAGTGATTTATTTAAATCAGAATGAAGTGAGTTGTAGAATTTGTGCTGTACTTTAAACTAATATCAACTATTTATTAGGCTTATCACATGAAATTTACGAACTTGGTCTGTGAATCCTATAACAAATCGTGGGTCATCAATAAGGAGTGTCGAGTGCGGGCTATTAGTCGCAATAAGACAACGATTACTACATTTGTCGTGATACTACATCCTGCGTATAATATTTCAGTCAGGACACAAGTACTACAGAAGGCCAATGGATATAAGCCTTGGCTTATAGACTATACTTTGGACGCATGCAAATACTTGAGGCAGAGAAATCATCCTATTGCGAACTGGATCTTTAAACTTTTTAAAGATTTTTCCACGTTAAATCACACATGTCCTTATGTGGTAAATATTCGCCTCAATGTGATGGGAATTCATATTTATTTGTTTATATGGTCTTAGGGTTTGCATGGTATAAAGGATGTCTATAACACTAACAAATTTCCCAGCCCGTTCCCAAGTGGAGAATATCTTTTAAATTTCACTTGGATATTCGACAAGAGACCCCAGCATGTAACCAAAGTTTACTTTACCTTCTGGGATGATTTCTAAACTTATTAGTACAAAAACAAAATAACTATGTATCTTGTTTAAAAGACAAAAGTAAAATATAAATTCATTTTATGCATTTCATCAATTATTTAAAAATTAAATAAAATTTTTTTAAAAATTTAATGAAAATTTTTAAATAATCGATATCAATTAGATATGTTATTGAAGTGAATTTGTGGTTAGATTATAGATATAACAGTAAATAACTGTAGCAATTAAAGTAAGTGCCCAATTTAAGTGTTAGATATTCTGCAAGTATTCACGTGTGCCTAACAATTTCAATTGGTTTTGTGCTTCGAAGTGATCGACATGTGTTTAAAAATGTGTCTAAAACTAGGATTGCTGCTCGTGTTAGTGTTTTATTTCGATCGCAATGAAGTAAGCTATATAATTTGTGCTGAACTTTTAACTAATATAAATTCTTTATCAGGCTTTTCGAATGAAATTCACAAACTTGGTCTGTGAGTCCTTCAACAAATCGTGGGTGGTTTACAGGGAATGTCGACTTCGGGCTATAAGTCGTAATGTGACAACTCTCACTGCATTCGTTTATGTTTCAGAGCCCGTCTATGATATTTTTCTCAGGGCACAAATACTAAAGAAGGCCAATGGGTATAAGCCATGGATAATAGACTACACCATTGATGCGTGTAGATTTTTGAAGAAGAGGAATCATCCTTTTGTCAATTGGCTGTGGGATCAGTTCAGAGATGTTTCCAATATTAATCACTCGTGTCCCTATGTGGTAAATAATCTATTTAATCATAGTTATACTCACTTAATTGTCTGTTACTTGGCGATTTTAGGGTTATAATGGACTTAAGGATTTATATAAAATCAAATTCGTTTTAAGCCCGTTCCCAAGTGGAGAATATCTCTTAAATCTTACTTGGATATTCAACAGGAAACCTCAGTTTGTTACTGGTGTTTACTTTTCAATCTGGGAAGATAACTAAACTTTTAAATTTAATAAATTAATAAAAAAAAAAGTATTCAATAAATAAATATATAAACTTTTAAACGCATTGAACATATTTTGTTTCAAATGTTTTATCGGTATTTGGTTTGTGGAACATTTAATTGTGTTACTGTTTCTTTGGTATTGAATTATAAATTTAAAAATTTTTTTTTTTTACTGAATGCAATCAGGCTGAAAACTTTAATTTGTTGCTTGCCAGTATTTATAATAATTGTTTAAAATATATGTATAAACTCATATCGAAAAATCAATGCTATTTCGATGAAGACAATTTGGGTTTAGATTACCCATCCAATTGTTTGACCCCGTGTTCAAAAGGAGTGCTGGGTCTATACAGTTTCTCAATTTGGCCACAAATTGCATATAATCTATATTAAAATGCAAGTACAGGGTCTTTTAAAGCCGACTGCAGCACTCTGGCTTTACTGACGAGCCAAAAACAATATCAATCACATAAAAAGCCCACTTTTAAATACTTTCTAAGTTTTTGGATTGTGTTTCAATGCCAATTGGTTGTGTGCATCGAAGTGATCGTCATGTGTTTAAAATCGAGTCTAAGACTAGGATTTCTGATTGTTTTGGTGATCTATTTGAATCAAAATGAAGTGAGTTGCAAAATCTGTGCTGAATTTCAAACTTATGTTAACTGTTTATTAGGCATATCGAATGAAGTTCACCAACTTGGTCTGTAAATCCTTCAACAAATCGTGGGTCGTTTACAAGGAGTGTCGACTTAGGGCCGTGAGTCGCAATAGGACAACTCTTACTGCATTCGTTTATATATCAGAGCCCGCATATGATATATTTGTCAGATTTCAAATGCTTAAGAAGGCCAATGGGTATAAACCATGGATAATTGACTATACTGTTAATGCTTGTGAGATTGCTAATGGTAAGCGTCACCCGTTTGCGAATTGGATTTTTGATGCGATCTTATCTGTTTCCACGATCAATCACACGTGTCCCTACGTGGTACGTTGTTACCTTCCTCAAAAGGAGTTCTACTCATATTGATTTGTATTATTTTGCCAACTTAGGGTTATAATGGACTAAGGAATTTGGCTCCACTTCATAACTTCCCAAGCATTTTTCCAACCGGAGAGTATCTTTTCAATATCACTTGGATATTTCACAAGAAACCTCAGTTTATAACTGCTGTTTACTTTACCTTCTGGGAAGATTCCTAAAGTGTTGGATAAAATAAACTTTCGAAATGTTTAACGCTCAAGTAGCTTAAAAAAAAAAAAAAAAAAAAAAAAAAAATTAATTAGACATTTTTAAACTTACAGTTTTTTATGGTCTTCAGTATTAAAAGCTTGAATGTTAAAGAAGTTGTATAAGTATAAGCACACATATTTAATAAACACTTTTACACGCTGAAAGGTAAAGGTAGTTGATATAAATGTATACACTTCATGAAATAATTTTTAAATTCACAATTTTAATGGACACGGAAAAAATCGGCTCATTGCGAACAGTTCCTGAAAAGACTTTATGTTGAAATTGTTTTTTTAATTGCTGATAACTTTAACAAAACTACTACAATTATGATTTAACCTATTCCATAAATGTAACTATTTTGCAATATTATAAATTTTGTTTTTTTACACCCCGTACTCTTTAAAAAAGAGTAAAGGGGTCTATTAAGTCTATAGTTTCTCTTTAACACCCATCGGGAAAATTTGTTTTGCAAATTGTTGCCTACTTTGCGGCGGCAGTAAAAATTAAAAGTCTCTACAAAAAATGATTAAGTAATACTTCAAATATCATATTTAGTTGTACATTTATAATTCACGCTTTATTAACTTTAAAAATAAAACCAATTTGATTTAATCGGTATCAAATTTTCCACCTTTAAATTGTAAATTCCTGTTCATGAAATATTTACTATAAAGACCTTATGTCCAACGAATTAAAAGCTACACCACTAAAAATCATAAAATTTGTTGTACTTTATAAAAAATTAAAAACCTTCCCAGAAGCTAAAGTAAACACTTGTTAAAAACTGCGGTTTCTTGTCAAATAGCCATGTTAAATTTAAAAGATAGTCACCACTTGGTAGCAAGCTTGGGATGGGTTCAATTTTATAGAAATTCGCAATTCCGTGCAGACCCTAAAATTAATATATCTATTAATATATTTATAATTTAACAATATCTAAAACGCTTAAAATTAAAATATTTACCACATAAGGACAGGTGTGATTGATTGTGGAGACATCTTTAATAATTTTTAAAATGATTGCCCCAAATGGATGTCGTTGATGCCTCATGAACTTGCAGCCATCAATTGTGTAGTCTATTATCCATGGCTTATATCCGTTGGCCTTCTTTAACATTTGCGCCCTGACAAAAATGTTATATGCGGGCTCTGTGACAAAGACAAAAGCATTAAGAGTTGTCTTATTGCGACTAACAGCCCGCAGTCGACACTCCCTATAAACCACCCACGATTTGTTAAAGGACTCGCAGACCAAATTTGTAAATTTTGTTCGATAGGCCTGCAAAAAATTGTTATCGGTGTGAAGTAAGCAATATATTAATAAACTTACATAATTTTGATGAAAATATATTATAAATATAATAAGAGATGCCAGTTTAAAATAAAATTTAAAACACATCTCGTTCACTTCGTGGATCATTCAATACTGTCAATTTTCTGCTACGACTTGAATTTCGAATTCGCTTTTAATTCGATTTTAATGTGTTTTTTAAATACGCGTAAAATCGATTTTAATTTATGTTTAATAAACGTATGAAATTAAGTAATTTGCTACCATTGGATTTCATATGGAAGCATCAATGTTCTATAGGTCGTAGGATTTATTTTTATATTTAGATTGGGACTATCAAAGTGTTGTGTTCTGTTCTAGCTAAAAGAAATTTAATATTTAACGCAATGTGCTTGCCCATCTCATTCTACTTTATTAATTTATTCTATGCTTAAAAGTATGCAATACTTTTTAGTATATGAGCGAAATCGCTTTCATAGAGCACACAGAACTCATTTTCCAAAAACACCTCAATAAAGGATATAACTGCTGAAATGTGCATCTATTTATTAATATTTTATTTAGTTAATCCTAATATTGTTTTTAATTTTAGAGGTCAACAACATTAAATCATTAAATTCGGAAACTTCCAGCAAGACAAAAAAAAACTATTTTTATTTAATATATTTCTTATTAAATTTATGCTTAGTACAATAATAAAAAAAAAATCCACTTAGTCGCCATCTGAAGCTAATTTCAATTAATCATGTCTTCCGAATTTGGAAACCAATTAAAAGAGATGAAATGAGATTTGAAAAAGGCAATGGCGACAATCGCTATTAAAAACAACTTCGAAATGCCGACACACTAAGAAATATGAATCAATTAGTTGATGCAACAAAAGGCAAAGTGTCCACATTCAGCAAGCTACCACAGATACAGATACAGATACAGCACATATAGATACAGATACTTGGATGTGCCAACAATAAATTGGCAACAACAATTGAAACCAGTTCTCTTGCTACTGCCATCAATTGGCCAAATGATTATCTGCTAGTAACTTGCAACCGGCAACTTGCAACTTGCAACTTGACCAATTGATAATGCAACGGCCAATGGTCAATTGACAAACGTAAATCGATGAAATATGAAATCTCAAATCGTATCTGGAGCGTGTGCAGACCCAAGTTTGTGGGTTGGGGATGGGGTTTGGCATAGAAACTATCGTTTAAAGCGTTGAAAGTATGAACTGTAAGGTGTAAGCTTTACCATCGCTAACTCGCGTATCTTACTATAGGTATACGTTAGCTGGATTGCTGCATTTGGCTTTAAGAAATATGGCACACCTGCAACACACTCCTGATATGATTGGGCATTGACTGCACAATTTTCCAGTTGCCTGCACGAGGGAAATGAAGCGAGGTGGAGTAGCAGGAGGGAGAGGAGTGTCTACATTCGATAGTTTATTTTTTAGTTTTCCAGGAGTTGTGCTAATCAATTGAAGCGTGTCCACCTGAGCACAGGTATGGCTCTGCGACTATGAGCATGAGTTGACCGAGACTGAAACTGAAAACAGTTTATAAGCCTTTTGGGCCAATTTAACGCTGCTGCCCACCCTCTGGCTCGCTTTAGGCCCTATTGATAATTTAACGCTTCAATTGGCGCAGTACATAAAAAATAAAATAAACTACAAAATTAACAACATACGAAATACGAAAACGATAAAAAAATAATAATTTGGCCCAATGCTCAGGCAGCGAATCGTCTGCTTTTGACCTTTTTTCATCATTTCGTTTATGCTTTGTCATAATTTGTGGCACTCACTTTTCAGTTAATAAACAGTAAGCCAAAAGAGAGAGAGAGAGAGGGGAAGGGTGAAATGGGGAAAAAGGAAAGGAGAAAAGCTGTTAAATTTCATGCTTTTAATTGTCATTTGAATTAAAAGCCATTTTAACGTTACAATCGAATAAATGTGAACTCAACTATGAGTCTCTTAGATTTCCATTAAGATCAGCGGGTTTCAAGATATGGGAGTTGACTAGCTTTAGTGATATCGTATAAACCTTTGAGTACTTAAATTTGAGAGTGTTGTCTTTGGGGCCAAGATTATCTTAATCTTTCCAAATAGCTTGGATTATTAGCAGACTTTGGTTTTTTATACATTTTTTTCCTTCTATACTATCATTATCGTTGACTATGTGTTATCGATATATTAAAGATCAATCAGTTAGTTTAAAAACCCCTTTAAAAATCGTAATATTTACTAATAGTGGATTAATGTCATTACCCTCAAGTCGATAACAATAAATGGGGCAACTCTACTCTGTAAGTAGTTTTTCAAATAAATCGATATGGTTATCGATATGCAATCTATCCCATTTTAGAATAATCTTATGCACGTAGCTTATTTATGAGCCTTAATTAGCATTGATAGACTTGAGTTATCGTTATGCCAGCAAAATGAGTACTTAAAATTGATTAAACGCATTATCGATCTAGTTCGATAGCAACTTTCAAATTAATCGTTGCCTAATTGAAAAAATAACAACAAAAAATGTAGCAATTTGAAATAAATTGTTTTCTGCACCTGACATTCACTTTGCGAGTGTGAATATTCATTTGGTTTCATTACGAATACACTGGTATTCATTTGGCGCTTTTGTGTCTATGCCATGGGGAAAATGAAGACGATTTTCTCCACTTCTACTTCTATGATCTAAACAAAAACAATCGATAAATTTTCATGGCAAGATTGCAAGTGGCTGTTGTTGTTCCGGGTGATGTTTTGTTGATGTTTTTCTGTTCTGTTCTGTTGTGCGTGTGGCTTCGTTCCTCTTTTGGGGCCTTTTTGGATAGCGCCATAGACACAGTGGGTTGCCACTGGTATCGCCTTTGATGCTCGGCGCAATTTATCAACGCATTTTATTGAGTGTTTTTGTTGTTTCGTTCGCCTGCATTTTCTAATTGTTGCCGCCTGATGCTGACCATAACACCGTTCTGTGAGCCAAAAAGGAAAAAAAAAAATTAGATTCACTTGTGACTGAGCATAAATTTGTATACATTCCCAAAATGAATACCGAAAACGTATACGATTAGGAATTGGAATACTCGCATATCGGAAGTTAATTTATGCTATACATTTTAGACCTTGTTCTAAGAAAATAATGCAGGGTGTTTTAGATTTTTCAGCTAAGAGGTATGAAAGACAGCGAAGTCTTAAAGACTACAAAAGAACAAGAAGCCCGAAAGGACGACTGCATCATATACAGTAGAATCCGGTTATACCAACTACGCTTAAAGCGTCCGTCCGGTTATTGCGACGAAAATTCGTTGACTTGGTTGCTCCCCTTCTCCTTGGTCACCGCGGGTCTCATTTTGGTTAAAGCATCTACCGGGTATAACGCTGTAAAATCGTCGGTCCTTTGAGTGTCGTTATAACCGGACTCTACAGTAGCTTCCATAGGACAAGCATGGAAAACTTTGCTGTTTATTGAGCTATCTCAATCTTAATCTTATATTTATAGTGAGTTTTGTATACTGTAGACATGATTTTACTATATTTCATATAAATCCTATAGCCCATCAATAATTTCCAGCGCTCCTGTATAACTACGTGGACTTTTACAGTCTGTGCACTCCACTCCAACCTTTGCCAGTAATTGATTTTTTTACTTTCTAAGGGTTGGGGCAAAGGTATTATTTAGTTTTGTTTATTTGAGTCTAAAGATTTGTTGCTGGGCACATAAATTAGTTTGTCATTGAGCGTAGAATACACAACACGATTTCGAGTACATTTTTTTTGGTGGCTTGTTTAGGCACTAGCGTCTTGTTGCCACCGGAAAGGTGGTGCAACAAATGCATTGCTTGTTGCAACTTGTGAATCTCTGCGTTTCTGCTGTCGTTGTTGTTGTTGTTGTTGTTGCTGTGGCAACAAACACTTCAGCACGCAAGCTGCAACTAGGAGCAGGTGAAACTCTGGTCTCTCAATCTGGACAGACCACTTTAGTGCCGGGAGTCGGCACCAGCAAACTACCAAACTGGTCTCAGTCTCCAATCTTAGCTCGCGTCTTCTGTCTTTTCTCTCTCTCTATTAAAAATAGTCTAATGATCAATTCATTCTGCACTTCCCACTCCCTCCTGGGGCGTATGCAAATAATAGGCGAGGGGAGTTTAGGTTGTTAAGGCATTAAAGCAAAAGAGCAGGGACTACGCGACTGTAAGCGTCCTGTGTGATAGGCAATGTAGTAAGAACTTACTCCAGCTGTGCAAAGCAGAGCACACTTTATGCTCTAAGCAAATTACAGGGCTAAAGAAGACGCACTCGCACAGCTTCCAGTTTAAAATCTGGCTAGGGCAAAAACGCCAGGTGTTATGCTCATCTGCTGCTAGTTCTAGTACCAGTACTAGTAGTAGTACTAATACTACTACTACTATTACACGCAGATGCTCCACATTGCACACGCCACTCGAGAGTCCACTCCACTCCTTTTATTATTATTATTATTGCTGCAAGTTGCAGTTGCAAGTTGCTGCCACAGCGTGGGCTTATTACGGAACTTAAATTGCAGCTTCATTGGACTCAGAAGAAGAAGCTGATCACAGCTGCCCACTGTCAATTTGTTATGAGGAAATTAAACTGATTTCATTTGTTAGCTCCAAAGTGCCTTCAATATTCCAATGTGGGCTTCACAGGCGCCACTCTAAGCGACTTTTATTTAAAAAACAATTAATAATGTCTTTGACTTGTCTTAAAGCTAATAAATTTTATTTTTCTTATCTTTTCGCTGCCGTTTGGCGGTTTCCAAAATGTTTTCCGTCACACTTTTTAAGGCGAACTCTCATCATCATCGTTGTCGTCGTCGTCGTTTTAATCAATGGAACTCCAATGTCCAATGTCTTCATCTTAATTGTTATCAACTAATGGCCATAGATTTGTCAAACAAACCAAACGGCTACCCAAAAAAACAAACTGTTTATGACCAAAAGATACATTTCCATTTTGTAGTTTATTCGTTTTTATTTTTTTGTAATTTATACAAAGTCCGCTTCCAAATGTCTGTTAAATGCCGCCACTGAGATTATAATGGCTAATCGCTTTTATTATAACTTGGTCTTAAGTGTGTGAAAGCTATTAAATGAACGACGATCAATAGTGAGAAGTTTAGAAGAAAGCAAACAGAAATTCTAGTCAGAAATAGACTTAGAATTCAACTGACTCTACTCTTAAGTGGAATTGAGTGAAAAATAGTTTTCAGTATATTAATTTCTTGTATAGAACTTAGTGATACCGAGATTTAGCTCCAAAATATTATCCATTCAGAAAATATTATTTAATAATAATTTTTATATTATGTGCATAAAATTAAATGGTTAAATAGTAAATTAAAATGATTGTAGAATGATGTGGATGATATTTTAAAATTTTTTTACCGATGACATTGCTACCCAATTGTAATGAAATATCGATAATTTGCACTTCCTGCGTGGCAATCGATTAAAAATGCGCAAATGAAGCAATTCTAGACTAAATTTATTTTATAACAACTTGTCGCTAATCCACTTCAATTGTAATTACTATACGAATCGCAATCAAACAAATGTATCTTAAATTGTTGTAGATAAAAAGCGATTGCCACTTGTAGCTCCAATTTTGCATATCTTGTTGTGTTTGTCACTGTTGTTGTTGTTGTTGCTGGACCCTCAATGAATAATTATTGCTAATTGATGTTGATAAAAATGAATTTATGAATGTGTGGTGTGTGCTTAGTGTGTGTTGTTTGTTGTTTGTGGTGTGGTCTCTGCGAGTTCTATCAATTAAATTGGCCTCCCTGGCCAAATGGGTATGAATGAATAAACAAGTCGTTTTGTAACTTGATTGGCAAAAAACTAAAAAAAATAAAGTAATAGAAACAACCGGAAGCAACGTTGAAGTTATCTATCTGTGTATCTTTGTATCTAACTGCTTGGTTAACAGTTAGATAGAGTCTGAAGATGCGTCAGAGAATCGCCACAGATAGATAGATAGCTGCTTAATATTCATTCATAATTTGCGCTGCGGCTTTTCAGATACACTGCACAAAAAATCGTACTAAAATTGAGATACAAAGTGCCTGATTTTAGCTTAAGTTTTGATAAAGATACATTTATTTTAATGCTATAAAAATAACTCCTTCCCGATTCTAGTACTGCTGACATCGTGCAGCTTTTATACTACCCAGAATCCCTTACTTTTTATCAGTGTACATTTGTATCTTCGTATCTACGTTCACAAACAAAAGATATACGGCATCTCTACTTATATAGTCCATATTGTATATGTGTATGCACACACGAAGCATATTTAATTTGAGGCAAACTAGCAATGATTAGGAACATCCGGTTTACTAACCGAAAAACCAAGCGAACAACCAAATGAACGAAACGAAACGAAACGAGCGAACGAAGGAACGAGACAAAAGAACGAACAACCCAACAACCAAACAACGAAGCATTCACAGTCATTGAACAGTAGCTAGTGTGTACAACGGAACGACACTCAAGAGTGGATTCGTTTTGGTTCTTAAGTCCACGACGACAACGTCATTATCATCAGCAGCAGCATCCACAACATCATCATTATGATCATCTTTAGCTGTGAGTGGGGTGCCAGCTGAAGCGCCAGGCATTTTGCTGCTTTCAAGCTTGGACATAAAGCAGCGATAATAATGTTGTCGCTGTTGTAGTTTGTTAGACCCGGTACCTAAAGGGTGCTGCGGGTTTGCTTAGCTTTTGAGCAAAGCAGAGTGTAGCTAGAACAGAGCTAGCTCTATATATGAAAAAGGTATACCCTGTTATAGTTTTCAAAATTGAAATTTGCATAACTTGAGCCATTTTAAAGCTAACTTCACAAATTTCGAATCACTGCTTACTTGTTTTAAGGAGCAACTATTAACCAAATTTCATTAAAATTGAATCATAAACTATCGAGTTATGCAACAAAACAGTTTTTAAGTCTAGTCCTAGAAGCACAAAACGCAATCTAAAAGCAGTTATATATTATAGTTCTTGTGCCTCATTAGTACAGGGTCTTTTTTAGTCAGTTTTAAGTGCCTGTACTCGCTCTGCGT
The DNA here is from genome assembly GCA_035046005.1 of Drosophila acutilabella. Taxonomy (NCBI): domain Eukaryota; kingdom Metazoa; phylum Arthropoda; class Insecta; order Diptera; family Drosophilidae; genus Drosophila; species Drosophila acutilabella. The sequence goes on from JAWNOK010000003.1 coordinate 1,486,897, forward strand.
TGTGTGGATGCTGTAAAGTTTCTGTTTGGAGTTGGAATTGTGTGTAATTTGTTTGCCGGCTACTGCTGTGGCTACTGTATTTTCGTTGCCCCAACGTCTTCAGCCCCTCCCACCGCCCCCCTGTCGATGCCCATGAACTGGACACTCAATGGAGGCATCTCCACACGATCGAGTCGTCGCTGTTGTTGCCACAGTTGTCGTTCGTTGTTCGGTTGTTCGGTCTTCGCTGTTTGTTGTTTGTTGTAGCCGCGATTTGATGCGATGATCAGCATCCCAGCGAGTTTATCTTGCGCTTTAAAATGCAGCCTCTTCCTCTCACAGCTTGCCGATCTTTCACTGTCATCCCTCAACCTCTTGTTTACTGTCTTGAGATTTGTTTAAGGTTCAAGTAGCTACAGCGACGACAGCAGCTGACGTATCCTAAAGAAGCCCTAACTTATTTTACTTTAAATCATATAATTTAAGTATTTTATATTAAATTTAACTCAGCCAGTAAATGAAATGTCATATGTTCATTGCTTATTTATTAATATTTAATTGTTTTAAAAGTCGACGACTTTTATGAGTTTGTTAAGTGAGTTACTCATTAAATCAGGCATAAAGATACTAATAACTAATCATGTAGCCTATTTTTCATAAAGTTTCTTATTCTAACAAAATTAACAGAATTTCATCTTGGTTTTTTGCACTTTAACTAAGTTTATTAATAAGTTGATAACTGTTCAATAGTTGATTGACCGCATTGGCTCATTAATTCAATTCCACTTCCCATTGAATACATAAATAAATTTATAAATTAAAACGCGAAACTTGTGAAAATATTAAAGCGCGTTTCCCAAACCAATTAAAAGCGAATCAAGATACAAGACGACTCCCAAGAATTGGCCTTAATCGTGTGCTGGGCCAATTCGCCCACAGTATTGGCCAAATGCAAATTATCTTCATAATTAATAACATTGATAAGTGCGAAAAAAGAGGTAGATAGAGGGGGATAAAAACAATCGCGAAAGAACTTGTTTGCTGCGGAAACATATCCTGTGTCTATTAACTGTTTTACACATGCCTTCTTGGCCAACTTCCGCACGACATGAGGCGCGACTTGAAGAAAAGCCTAGCGCTTTTCCAGTTCAACTTTACTTGATGTCTTTTTTTCTTCATTTGATTTTATTTTTTCACTGCTTCCTTTAAGTCGACGCTGCGCTGCGGATGCTTAAATGGGTTGACTTCGACTTGGTCAACTTGGTCTTCAGTTGGCCACTTGTTGTGAGACTTTTTTTTCTTGTGCTGCTTTTCTTGTAGCTGATTTGAATGCCAGATAGATATCCTGAGCAACAGCTTTCGCATTTCATTTGCTCTGAGCTCTGACTGAACAGCCAGCACCCCACAACATTATTCACGCTGGACTTGGACTCGAACTCGTACTCAAACTCGGTCTCAATATCTGGCTGTAATGATCAGCATCCAAAAAGAAAAAGTTGCATGCGTTTCGTGCAGTTTTGCGCAGCGCTTGTCTATTTTAAGACCCTGTAGTTAGCAAATTTTAAAGGTGTAAGAGGCTGGAGTAAGGAATTATTAATTCTATCAGCTCTTTTGGGAATATCTGAAGTATAGTCATATACATATTTGCATTTCTTCTACAATCAGACAACTAACTGACATATAAAGCTTAACAGAAGTGTAGTATGACTAATATTTAACCTATCTACCAAATAGGGATAGAATCGGACCACTATAACATAAATCTGTCATTTAAATTCCCTCTTTGTTGTTCGTAGTCTCTCATTAACTTTCGATTGGTAAAACTACAGGCTCTTTTACAGCCAGCTCGCTCGCTGCTAGCTTTTTCTACTAGTTTTTAGCTGTATTTTTTTTTGCAGTATGCTGTTGTGTATTTTTTCTCACATTGACCGGATGAGCAGCTGCTGGGGATCAGGTGAGGATGAATATAATAACATAAGCCCCAATATCAACAACAACAGCAACAACAGCGGTGATCGAAACTGACGAAACCAGTTTCATTGAGAAAAACACACTGAGATGGAGAATCGCTAGCTGGGGGCCTCGTTGGCCCCCACTGAAAAGGGGGTGGGGGGAGAGCACTACATGAATTAATCACTTCGTTTGTAGTGGACCGATCGAGCAGGCGGGTGGTTTGGGTATAAAAACAGCGAGTTTCCAGATCACTCGACTTGTGTGAATGAATTGCGGTGTGTGTGTGAGTGTGTGTGTGGAGCTCCCTCATGCCATGCACATTTTATGAATGAAATGATCGACAGCTGAATTGCGAAATTGTTGAAACAACAACAACAAGTAGAAAACTGGGCAACAGTTGTGGCTGCTGTGGTTTGAGGTCCATTGATCCAACAGGTCGTCAAAGTCAACTCAACGTAGCGCCGGTGGAAACATAATTTCTCTTAATTATATTGCCGACGATCTTGTCGAGTTTTAATGAGTGTTGATTAAAATTTTTGTTACTCAGGCGATTTATGTGCAGAAAAAGATACAGAAACAGTAGCATAAATTTACAACTTTTAGCCGTAGCTAATGCTTTCTTTAGCTATAGCTACAGCTACATTATGGGATATCCTACTCAGGTTTTTGTGTGTTTATATTAAAATTGAAAGGTTAATTTAATTAACAGCTCGATTGATGGATCAAAATTGGATGATCAATCAATTTCGTTACACTTGTCGAACATTTGTTGAATTACTTCTATGATTTATTTAGGCATGAGAATTGGATGGGGATAATCGTGTAAAATAAATGCACATTTCCGAGGCAGTTTTCTTGAGAAATACAGAAAAATATCATGAGTTTATAAGGAATTTTTATGTACTTAAAATTTTAATACTTAATACTTTGCTTTTGCAGTCTTTTAAGGCAGCTTAATGATTTATTTCTGCATTCAACTGATAAGATTATTAATTGCATTGACTTGAGTATGGACTCAAAGCAAGATTATTGCCAAATACAGTCGAAACACTTGTGAGAAAACTACTTCCTTTCATAAAGTTTACGATGCCGAGCTGTTAAAGAGCATTTTGGCCTCGCAAAACGCTTGTGAGTGAGTCGAGAGTGTGAATACTTGTATTCGTATACATATACACAGATGCAATCATAATCTCGATGACTGCACTTCAAACAGTTGCCAAAGTGTCTGTTTGATATCAGACATTCGGTGGTTTTCCACTTTCTTCACACCTTCCTGCTGCACACCGCCCACCGCCCCCCGCTCACCGATTTTCCCCGCTGCTGAAAATTCTCACAGCGGCAGACGCAGTGCAGCCACAACAAGTGCAATGGCAACAAACATGAAAGCAAAACGCTTTGATCTATCGACTGCAATAGCACCTCAACTACACCCCCACAGGCCCCCACCCGTACTCCCCCCTTTGGCACTCATAATTATGTTATAATTTCGATTAGAAACTCGAAGGGCGGATGAGCTGATCGTAACTGAAAACTTGTTATAACAAATCGTTTCGAGAATCATAAAAATTTGTACACTTTTCCGACAGTTTTCCCTACAAATTTTCCCATTGTCGTTTGATGTTTTTTCAACTGTTTTGCTGGCATTAAAAAATACAACAAAACAAATACAAAATACGTTTTCAAAAATAAACAATGCGCTTTATTTTTTTTATTTTTGGTATTGGTCGGATGCGACGCGATTTCCAATTCGAATTTATTGTGCAGTAATTTTCTAACCAAATATATTGCCACATATTGTTAAATATATGTATAGATATTTTTAGTAATAGTTTTTTTCCAGAATTTTAGCATAATATTAACTTGTAGTTTTGGCAATTGTTTATAAACATGACAAGTTCCGGCGAAATCTGAAATCCCAAAAATTCTGTTCTGTTTATGTTTTTTAAAACTGATTGTTGTTGTTTTTGTGTTTGTTGTTGTTGTTGTTGTTGGTGCAACAATATGCTCATAAAGAAGCTTTGGCTGTACAAATATGAAAAACAAACCGTAGCAACATATTAAAAATTAATTTATTCGCTTTTAGCCAGAAGTGAAGCAACGAAAAAAAATCTAAAAAAATACCAAACGCATCTCAAAGACGATTGATCTCAGTTCCGTTCGATTAACTCCTGTCTCTCCCTCTACTTCACCTACTTGCCTCTCTTTCACACTCTCTCTCCCATTGCATTCATGGCACAAAATGTGAGAGTTTTCGTTTGATCATCAATTTTATTACATAAAACGACTTGGGGTTTCGTATTGTTGTATACCCTGTAAGTGCAGCGAGCAGTGTATGCTCACTTGAGCAGAATTGTGTTCAATTTTAAGTTTGTGTAATTTTTGGCTTACTTTTTAGGCTTCAAAAATAAGTTGCTTTTATTTGCCAGCTACTTACAGGGTATGCTTGTTTTAGCTTTGATTTTCTTTATTTCTTGGGAATTTCCAGTCCCCATAAACACACACAATCACACACACAGCCACACCTCAGCTATCGATTGACTTTGGCCTGTCTATATAAATTGTATTTTGTGTTGATCGTTTGCTAAATAAACAAATTCATTAGTATTGTTGTTGTTTTAGTATTTTGTTGTTGTTCTTAAACCAGTGAGTTAAGTTAGCTACGCTCAAAAGCATGTTTAAATTTAAATATATTAAAAATAGTCTTATAATTTAATAAAAATTCTAGGAATGTTTTTAATAAATTTTAATTAATAGAACAAGTAAAAATTTTTCAGGAGTTAGTTTTGAATTATAATAGGAATGTCGCTTTAAAGATTGTTTACAGAATTGCAGTCCAATTGAATGCGAGTCCATTGTGAAAACGTTTTTCCCATTTTCCCCTTGGGGGAAAGAATCGTGTTTGAAAAGCGCAGACAGCATGTTTTTTTAAACATTCTTTTTTTTACTTGTTATTATAGCACAAATATTACTCACTTGAAGTGCTCGGAGTTCCTGGAATTATTCCTCTGTTTACAGTTTTATATCGCCATACTCGTAGTTATCTCTTGCCATATCTATATTGCACAAACGCATGCAGACAATGATACGAGTATCTTACGTAGTTTTGACTATCGAAAAAGTGCATGCACTGAGCGAAAAGTGGCTAAAAGAAATGTATTAAGAAACTTTAAGAACGAAAAAACTTTGCTAAATATTATTAAAACTAGTTATATTATTGAATAATTAAATATTCGACTTATCAAATCTCTTCCTATAATTTTCTTTGAGTGTATGCAACGGGGAAGTCCCTACCAGGCAGCTCAACAGTCTCAATAGTAGGGTCAGACATAGAGCGGCTTTGTTATCAACTACACTATCGTTAGGTTCGGACAACCAATTACTTGGTCCGGCTACCTGGTCAGGTGACTAAGCAGTTGACTGTGGGAGTATTGCGGAATTGTGCATGAAATGCGCGAAAAATGGCGAAAAAATGAAGTGAATTAAGCGCTTAAAGATTGAGGGGAGACAAGAGTCTCCAAGCGGCATGAGGCTTGAGAATTTTATCTCAGTCCCAAAAACGTAAAAAGAGAAAACCGAAAAATATTTCGTATTCCCACGACTCTTGGAGCCAGACGCCAAGTGAAAATACAAAAAAAAGACCAAGAGGACGACGAGTCCTTGATCGCAATCCATTGAAATGTACGTGAATCTGAGCCTGAAACTGAGTAAGTGATAGTCCGATTGCAGTGTAGATAGAAGTGTAGTTTCGCACAGTGGCCAACAAGTCGAGCATGCCGCAAATATGCACAGGGTATTCACCTCAACATAAGATCTTTGCTTTGTCTTGTCTCGTTCAAATCGGGGGGATTAGCAGGTAGTAAAAGCTGCCCTCAAACCTTGGTCCTATTCTCTCTCTGCCTGTTTCTCCTACTCCAACTGTCTCTGTCGCTCGCTGCTAAGTGTGTAGGTAATTCGAGTCCTGTCTGCAGTCCTTTCTGCCTCAAATATGAACAAATTTTCATACATAATGGAGTACATATGTCAAAATACTTTTGCCGGCAAGAATTTCAAGTTCAAGTGCGTGTGAATTTTTGTTTCTGCGAATTGTAAAGGTTTTCAATGCCTAACTTGTATTAATCGACTGGCTTATATAGTAAAAGTATTTAAATATGTAGTAAATGATTTAAATAGTAGAAATAAATTTTTATTTGCTAAACTCCTTTGAGATCTTCAACTGTTGTCAAGCACATAGATTTCACATCTTTCACACAATTATCACACTTTATGGCAGTTTTCAGGTGCTGCATTTATCCTGTTTGGCAGTACTTTACCCTCATCAAAAACTGGCTATTAATTATATCATTTATTTCGATTGTTTCTTGCAAACGCATACGAATACGAGTAGTCGAAATATGTTCGATTTTGCACCCTGTTTGGCACTGTTTGGGCAGTGCACGCATTCAGTATCTTTGCTTTATTGCAGCATGCAACATGTGAGAAATAAACACACACAAACACACTAACACATACACTCTTAAGGAGAGGGACGGCACACACACAACATTTAAGTGTTGAGTGTGTAATTTTATATTTCCGGTGTAGTAAGTTTTCATACGACAACTTCAACTCAGGGCCAGATCTTTGCCTGCTTTTCTCCTCTGTCTTTTGCTGCTGTCGCTGGCGCAGTCACCGTCGCTGTCTGCGTCGCTGCCGCTGTCGCTGTCGCTACTGCTGCTTCTGTTGCACTTGCGCGCTGCTTTTGGTGTTTCAGCTGCCAAAATGTGAGCACAGCTAAACGACTGCAAGGGACCCTGTACTTAAAACAATAAAAGAGTTAAGTTTAAAGTGTATTTTAAATTTTATTTAAGTTTATTATTTCTTATATTCAAGCTTAGAATTTTATAAACTTAATAGCCTAAAATTTGAATTTGCTCCTTGTGTGTTTAAAGACTCCCCTTGCCACCCACTTACTTACAGGGTCTAACAAGTATCTTTTGCTGCTTGTCAGGCCTCGTCTCACACACAATTCCTGCAATTATTTTTATATCGAAAAATATAAAAAGAAAATACAAAAAAAAAATCAAGAAATTGAAATGAAAACACCCCACTAACAACCTCAGCAGACACAGAGCAAGACAAAGAGAGACAGACAGACAGACAGTCGAACTTGGGGACTGTCTTGCATACATATATAATTTATATATATACAAACCCATAGTCGCTGTCTTTTGTCGTAATTATTTGATTTATTTGCTTTCGATATAATTTGAAAATGTTTTTAGCTTTTTTTTACACCGAATCGAAATGCATAAAGCACGTGTTCTTCTCCATAAGGCAACTAAACGGCGCTTTTTTCGAGGAATTGAAGCAGCAGAAAAAAAGCTGCATTTCTTCATATAGAAACACGAATACTCTTGACTACATATACATACTCGTATTTTATGCAATCTGTAAGATACATATTATGTCAATTTGTTTAGTTGATGTTTCCTAGAACTTGTCACCGCTATTTGAATTCGCATTTAACACATGGAGTTGCTAGTTGTCGCCCCATTATTGACATAATTTAAACAGCAACTTGTTGATGATGACGACTTCAATCGCAGTTGAATCAAATTAGTTGCAAAATTCACAAAGTTTTCATGTTTGGCCCGAGGCGAGAGCCGTTTCTAGTTGAATGAATATCAAAGGACATTGAGGAGTAAAAGATAAAAAGATTAAAAGAAGTGAATTACTTAAGTGTGGAGAAGGTAAAGTAGAAATTCAAGGTGGATATTCAGCTGTATACACTGCAAGAAAGTGTTGAAGTCGGGGAAAAAAATAATTTAAACAGTTTGAACTTAGGAATAACTAAATTAAAAAATTTTTATTGTTTTTACTGTGACAAAAGCAAAAGAAAAATATTTTTACTACGAAAAATTGCAAACTATTATTTTTATAATTTAATTTTATTTTATTTCTTATCCTTTAAGCAAAAAAAAAAAAAATATAATTCGATTTTATTTTATTTACTTAGTAATTTACGACAGCAGTTCCAGTTCAAAACTTTTGTGTTTTTATTAAGTTTCTGTTTTTTTTACCGAATTTTTTATCTCAGTGTACACGTATCTATTATAATAGAGTTTGTAATCGCACTATATTTAATCATGCTTCATCATTGACTTGGCCTAGAGTCGCATCTAGCCACAACTACAACTACAATTTAATAGAATTGAGCTCTTTGGAAAAATCCCCAACTCCAATCTCAATTTTCAGCTTTCAGCCTCACAAACTCTTCACAAACCTCCGAGTCCATCAGGTTGGTAATGAAATATCTAACGACCGGAAGTCAATAGCAAATACTTAATAATGTTGTTGGCCTGGCTATAGACTACTGAGCTGTTGTTGTTCTTGTTGTTGTTGTTGTATTGCTTTGCGGTTGGTTGTTCAGTTTTTCAGTTGTTGCGTTGTTTGCCTTTGGCTGCCATTTTCCGTTGCTAATTTCCCTCGATGGGCGAAAATGCGTATAGCGTTAGTTGGTAGCATGTTCCAAGCTGTTTCTAGGGGAGGAAAAGGGGCGGAATAATTAACAGTTGAAGGGACATTCAAGGAATTTAATCTATATACAAAAAATTCCTCTTTAAAAGATTTAAAACTAGTTAATTGTTGATAATGATCCAAAAAAACAATCCCCAAGGTTTTTTTTATATCAATTTTTTCTATGTTTAACTTAACCCAATTTTAAACAAAAGCACCGTAAACTTCCTCCGCGATAAACATTGTTTTTTGCTACTTAATAAATTCATTAACATTTTTGCCGAATTTAAAATTAATCGGTTTATTAGTGCCATAAATTTGCTCACATTAGACCGGAAAAAGTCAAAGTCGGAAGTAATATTTTAGCTATCAATAAGTTCCACACAAGAATTAGTCATAAACTAAATAAACTCATAAAAGTTCCCGCAATTTGCGTGAAGTGCAAATTGAAGTCTGAGAAATTGGCAATCTTTATAAAGTGGACTTTAATTGAATTGCCAATTTGCTGTTATCGGAGATAACGTTCAGTTTCCGGTTATACCGGTTATGACCGGAAGTTAACTGGTTCTCACGCGTGCCAAAAAATAGAAGAAAAGTCAATAAATTTATATCACAAACATACGTTTAATATTCAAATTGTTTAGATTGTTGTATTTTATTTTTGTAAACTCCTTTGGGTCTATTAATTACGCGTCTTTCTTTTTAATTGCGCTCCAACAGTGCGTTATCAGCTTGCTCTCTTATCACAGCGCTGATAAGCAATCGCTTTTGCCAGGTATACTAAAATAACCTGCACTAATAAATTTCAGCGAGTGCTCCATTTCCTTGATGGCCTCTTAAAGTCTCGTACTCGTGCTCGATTCTGACGCTTTTTTTGCATTTCTCGGAATTTTGATAAGCGCCCTTGGAGAATTGCGCACTTCGTACACCCCATTATAAAAATTCTGTGAGAGAGTATTTTGTGCGAACTAAGATAGATTAGACATGTATGACTCAGTAACGATTCTGCGGGATTATGCTGGCTCTAAAATCTCTTGGAAGTGGATTTATGGACTACGTGACATTTGTAATGTAAACCAATAGAAAGTCAAGTGATTATGTCAAATCTTTATAATGTAATCTTCGAGTGGAGACTTGAGTCTACACTCTAGTGAAAATACACTACAAAAATATAATATTCAGTAAGAAAAGTTAAATCTTTAGTCACTAAACGTTTGCTAATTGACCTCAAATGTTTGGAATTCCCTTTGCCTAATCCCCTACACTGTAATTTCTACACTTTTCTGCACTCTACACATATCAAACTCTACACTCTACGCCAAACTGCTCCCTTTTCTCTGTTTGATAAATGACTTTCGTCACTAGTAGCTGCTTCCGTTCACAATCCCCTTCGATCCAATTATTTAATCTTAAATTCCTGCATATGAATCAATTAATTGTATATGAATACCATTCATTCGTTCTGCCTATGAATATTAGTCGTGAATGACTTGAGTTTGACCCAGTTCCGACGAGCGTGAAGAGCGCACAATGAACACCTTCATGCAGTGACTAGCTCAACATCCGATTCACTCGCATGCAATACCAAAGGCTGCAAGAAGTATCTGTAGTCTAGGCATTAACACCCAAGTTGTTGTGCTCTCTTGAGTGTGTGTGTGGCCCAAACGGAACTCCATCAAGAGTTTTGTTCCTCAGGTCGTAGTCAGCTCATAATGAATTTCAGACACGCACAGACGTTTTGTAATTTCCAGTTGTAACTACTGTGTTTTAAAGACTTTTTCTTAACCTCCTATATGGACAAGTACACAGAAAAAAATTCAGAGTGGGTGTCCATCATAAAATCTGGTCAGGAATATGGTAGTATCGTGTATTCTTAAGGAATGCTTGCTTGGCATACAAATGTTTTTATAATCAAGAATCGATTTTAATTTACTATATTTTCTTTCAGTGTAGTGTAATTTAGGCATGCATTTTATGTAGAAATTATGTACCAACTTATGTTGTATCAACACACTTGGAAATGAGCAATGTCAACTATGTAGTTAAATTATTTTAAGCCCTTCAAGGGTCGAACTTGTCTTTGGCAGACCCTGTATTTTAAAATTAGCTTTAAATGGCTAAAAGACTTAAGCTACCCATTTTTCCTTTATAAATCTTTAAATACTTGTTCTAGATACTTTAACATTAAAAATACTTTTAGCTGTCAGCAATAGTTTAAGTAACGGAAGTAAAAAGATTCATTGTATAAATTTCTGTTTGTCTTTGTTGAAACAATTACTTGACAGACTGTATGTAGTATCTTAAAGATACATTCCTGCACACACGCAAGTATCTTGTAGGGAAAGGGTTTGTATCTTTCCCCGCGTTTGTCGCCAATTATATGCGGTTTTGTGATAATGAGCAAATGATCTCAGCGTTAGTCTCTCCGTCGCAGTCGTCGGCGCTGCCGTCTCTCTGCCCGCCCCGTCGCCGCCTCACGTAATTTCGTTTCATTCATAGACTCTCAAAAACGCGACGCCGACGTTTGTTTCATTCATAAATTTACCTGTTTGCATCGTAGTCATAATAGCTCTATCTTATGGGCCTTTATTTTTTTGCCTTTTTTCTCTTTCTTTTCTATTAAACACACACATGCATACACACTTACACACTCTCCTGGCTGGCTGCTTTATCACATTCTCATATATTATTTACCACGACGCTGCCAACGTTCGATTGCGATACGAATACGCGGCGCAGCGAACGGAAGCAGCGGAAGCGTCGCAGCCGACTTCGACGTTGACGTCGACGTTAACGTTGCGGCGTCGATCATTGTTGTTGCTGCATGTATTTTTGACGCAAAGTAAACGAGCCGACAATGTTTCTGCTGCTGTTGCTTCTTCTTTATCGTCTGTCTTCCTCGTCTTCTTCTTGTACAACTTCTCATTGTCTGTTGCTGAAGAATGCGCGTGTAAAGCAACATAAGAAATTCATTCATAAATTCGATGCCGTCGTCGGCTGTATGTACAAGGAGCCTCAAGCATATGTGCGCGTGTATTCGTGTGTTTATGTGAGGAAACTTGAGTAGATTTTTGCCATATGTGAGATGGTATGAGAACAATGCATGCATGTATCGCTTACACTTACACATGCACACATTGTTGTTGTTGGACACTTGATCTTGATAGTACAACTTGTTACAGCAAGTGGTAGAGTAAGAGAGTGGATGGGGAAGGGAGTAGGGCAAGTGGAATAGCAAAGCTTGTGAGCTTTTCTGAACTTTATGCACGCTTGCGAGTTGACTTTTGGTGCACCTGTTACACCCCGCCCCCCTATACGCTGTACATACATACACACAGAGTGTCTCACCTGTTGCCCGCGTTTGCCTTTCTGCCTTTTGCTTTTATTTGCTGTTTGCTTTGGCTTTCATTTCGTGCGTTGCGTTTTTTTCCTTTTCAGTGCTAAACAAACAGCTTGTTGTTGTGTTGTTTTACTAGGTGTAGCTCTCGTCGTTGTTGTTGCTGTTGTTGTCGTCGGCACGATGTGATGGCCGTTTCCGCTCACATACACACACACAAACAAACACTCACTCACGCATACTTGCATAAACTCTCCCACTGCTTACGCTCGCATGTTTCGTTTTATGAATGAATTCCATTTCGTTTCACTTCGTTGCGCTCACTCTGAGATTTACGTGGCGAGCATTTCAATTCCACTTGTTGCATACGCTCTCACACGTTGGCTCTCTCCGTCTCTTTGGTCTACACACACACGCCACGCTCGCTTGGGAGTATTAGTGCTGTTCTCTTGCTCGTTTCTTCTCGTTGTTTAGGATACACAACGGACGAAGCGATCGTTTCGTTTCGTTTCAGTTTGACTTTACAAATCCAGCAATCCAATAGATACACAGAGAACGAGCGACAAAAAAAATAAAAATTTGTATTTTATTTTAATCAGTTTAGTGTTTTTTTCCGTACGCTATTGTGTGAAAAAAAGTTGACGTTAAAACAATTTAAATAAATCTTAAAACGCGTCGAGTGATTACGTCAAAGATTCTATACTTGCAATTTGTATCTCATCGTGTGCGTGTGTGTGAGCAATTGTTTAATTGTTAAATTATATGTGGCCAAGACTCGTTATCGTGGCCAATAATGACATCTTATGCGCTCCATGTCCGACATAAGTAATTAGCGTTGTGTGTTATCAATTTACAAGCAAGCCGCCCTCATTGTTACATTTGAGATACATTTGTATCTGCAAAAGGGGTCGCGACTTTCATTGACTTTTCGGGTTAACTTGTGTTGATGCTTTGATTTGAACGCCAATAAATTGAAGGCAATTGACTGTGACTCCGTATGTGAATGTGAATACTTCTTATGAGTGTTTTTGTTTACTGAATGATCTGTGTAATCTTCAATTGCTTTGACATTTGACACCCAAGTCCACAATTCAATTCCACAAATAACTGTATTTTGTAACTGCAAAATTATGACAAATGAATGGATCGATTGGAGTGATTGCCGCATGTTGCCGCCTCTACGCTCAGCCAACTACAACAACACACACAACAACAACAACACACAGAACAACAATAACAATAACAATAATGTTAATAATCAGCAAACATATATTGGCAATAATTATAATTATCAGTGTCTAACGAGTAAATTTCACCTAAAAGCGCACAAATTGCAACAACTGCACACAAGCAATGGCAAATTGAGAGGTAAACTTCAAAGATACTTCGATAAGATACATTTCTAAAAAGTATGAACTAATTAATTAAGCAAACAACAAGTGATATAAAGATTAAAATGATGGAAATACTTGAACTTAAAGCTAATAAATGAGTAAGAAGGCTGTAATCGAGGTGATCGACTAGCGAATGCCCAGTTTTAGCTATTTATAATGAGCAAAGTTAATGGAATTTAGGTTTAAAGACATGTATAACTTACCTATGATTCAGTAATGATTTAGTATATTTAATTGGCTTTAAAAAACAAGTCCCTTACCCCCAAAATAAATAAAGACTTTAAAAGATGATTATAATTCAATAAAAAGCGTTAAAAACATTTTAATAATCCTAAATTTATTTTCGTTTTCTTTCTAGATGTGCCTACTGCATTGCCTCCGCTGACACCTGGCACCAATCGCAAGGTAAATGAGGTGCTCAAAGCCTCCTTTGCCTCCTGGGAGAAGGAGGTGCAGAAATACAATATAACCAAAGGTAATTATAACAAAATGAAAACAATAAAAAAAGGTTCCCAAAACACACTTGTTTGCATTGGCAACGCCAATAAAATAATAATTTAGAGAATGAATATAGAAATAGGCAGAGGGAGAGAGAAAAAAAACGACTGAAAACAGTCGCAGGCAAAGACGTGATCATAAATGAATATTAATCGCTTCCCACAGCAATAGAAATGGAAATGGAAATTCAAATGAAATTTGGTTTACAACGCTCCCACGCAATAGAAAAAACTAACAATTAATTAGACAACCAATGAACGAAATTGTTATTAATTTAATTACGTATTTCATTTGAATTTTATTTTAATTATTTATATTTTCGTAGATCCCCGCGAATGGACGAAGGAACATGTCATCTATTGGCTTAACTGGGCCAAAAATGAGTTCTCATTGATCTCAATGGATTTGGGCCCATTCTGCAAAATGACCGGCCGTGAAATGGTCGAGTTGGGCAAAGAGAAGTTCTTGGCCATAACGCCGGCTTTTACCGGTGATATTCTGTGGGAACATTTGGATATATTACAAAAAGGTACGTGACTAGCATTAACTAATATCACACTGCCTATTGGCGCCACCTCAGACATTAAATCAATGCAGACAGACTTTTATTAGGCTCAAAGTTGATCATAAAGTCAATATGGAGGGAAAATACATTTATTAAATGCCATGCAGTTTATTGGTCTTAAGAAACTATAAAAAACGAAGCTACTGATATAGAATTTGTCAGGGAAAATAAAGATATACAGTAGAAGCCGGTTATAGCGACTTCGCTTAAAGCGGCTGTCCGGTTATAGCGACGATAATTCGATGAATTGGTTGGTCCTTGGTCTCCTTTTGGTTAAAGCGTCTACCGGGTATAACGACGTCGAATCGTCGGTCTATTAAGTGTCGTTACTCTACTGTATTTTTCCTAGAAAAAGAAATCCTTTTTTCCTCTAAAATTTTGCCCACTTCCGTTAAGTATCTGCAAACGGAGAAAACTATGTATACAGCATATGATACAATTTGAGGTCATTTGTGAATTGATAAGATTTGACTAATTTTAGAGTCTTTTATCAGTAGTATTATTATCACAAGTTTGATTACCCAAAAAAGTACAAGAATTTTGTGAATTTGGCGAATGTTTTGCAACCCAATAAATAAAGAACTTTGACTAACAAATAAAATTAAGCCATGTCCCACGGAAGTCGCAGGGAACTTTAACAGCAGCAAGAACTGTTAGGACAAGGGAAGGGGGTGGTAGGTGTTTTTTATTCGGTTATAACTAAACGGGTTCCGGGAACCAACGCAACATTTCCTTCCTGTCCGGTCTGAGTCCGGTTGGGTCGCAATTTGATTTGCACAGCGGGAGAAATGGCTGAGAAAGGGAGTAGAGTGTAGCAGAGAAAGGTAGAGAAAGCAAAGTGTAACAATTTGTTAATAATTTATTGAGTTTAAAAAGCTTTTAGTTTGTCGCAATCTTGTTATTAAAATATATATATTTTTATTTTCGTACATATTTTTTGTATATTGTGAGAAACTAATTGAATTTCCACACAGATTGTGAGAAACCAAATGAGGATATTGTCCATGGAAGTTCCTTTGAGTCGGCCACCACTGCCTCGGTCTGTGGATCAGACCATCAGGTAGTTAATTACGCAGCAACAGCACAGCAACCAGCGACGGGAACAACAGCAACGCCAGCAACAACTCCAGTCTCCCACAACAACAACAACAATCGAATGGATTATGTGACATCGTGTTCGAGCAGTGATAAGACCAAAAGCTACCATAGCACACGCACAGGTAAGCAATTGTATCTTGTAGATACAATAATTCTATAAAAGTACTAAGTGAAGCATTTAATTAGTGCTAAATCAATGCTAGCACCAAAAAGCTATCAAATGTTGTTTATGGCTCACAGACTTATTGAGTATGGAGCTGTATCTGACAGATACATAGTGCTAGACTGTGTACTTAAGAGGGTCGAAGGGGTTGGTGTTAAAAATTATGGAAAAGATACATTTCGAAATATTAGATTAGGTAAGAGCTCGCTAAAAAGTGTTGTCAATTTAGCTCTAGTTATATTTGGCATAAGTACAGGGTCTTCCCCAGTTTGGCTACCCCAACTGCAGTCCATATTTTCGGGGGTGTTTTTGGCATATGTTTAGTGCATCCGGCAATTTGTTGTTTCAACAATAATTTGCTTGAAAGACACCTACGATTTGGAATTCAATTTGAATTCCGATTCGAATCACGATACCGATTTGGCTACCGATTAGGATTATGTATAGCTGCGATATCTGTCTTAGCAGATCTTTATTAATTGCCAACTGACTGCGGTTTGCAATGCCCAATTGAGTTTCTGTTTCAGTATATTTGTTTTGAAATTGGCTTTTAATTTATTTATGTGAATTTTGAAATTGAAATTGAAACGGAAATTAAATTTTTTTTTTGAAAAACAAATAGCTCGTTGAAGTCTTGGCGCCAGCGTAGGCAGCCGGAGACCAATGGGACCAGGGGACTAATAGACCACGGCCAAGACAGCATATCTAAATATCTATTTAAATTGTTTACATATTTAGGCATAACAACAAACGGGATCGAGAGACGCTTGCACAGCTTGAGATACATTTATTTAGTGCCATGTTGTCCCGTACAAATTGGAGCGACAGCGTCGCATCATTAATGCATTGTATCTTGTATCTTTTGCAGCGTCCTCTCGCTCTTTCAATCTCCCTCGATAGCTGTCTCTTTCCCCCATGATTTTCCCCACTTGAGCAGTGTTAACATGATGTAGCATGCGCCACAATTTTTATTAATAATCATCATCGACAATGCTGCCCACACAACACACAAGTATCTTCAAGATACAGATACAAATTACAGTTAAGGTTAGTCTGAAGTCTGAAGCTTCTGCTGCTGCTGTTGACATTATAATAAATTAATTGAATTTATGGTCTTTGACACATTATGGCCATAAAAGTTATCAACATTTACATATGCAGACAGAGAGAGAGAGAGGGAGAGGGAGAGGGAGATATATGAAGTGGGAGTGAGATGGATACAGCGAGGGGCTGACAAGTGTGCGCTGCTAATGAAACAATCAACTAATTTGACAACAATCGAATTTTTTATCCTTTTAAATAGACAAACCGAATTTTAGATACCCTGTTTTTGAGTATTTAAAAGAGTTTGTTTATTTTTGTTGAATTTTTTAGTTAACTTTTAAAAGGATTTTAGAAAATATTACACAAAAATTTGTTCAAGTTTTACTTGAACTACTCATTAAATTATTAAGCTTTACAACTTACTTTATTATTATACTTTTTGTTTTAGTCTTGTAGCGTATTTAATGCTTTAGCTAAGCAACTTTTATAGAGCCTGACTAGCTAAGCTGACTGTGCGCAGCAAATCTAAACTAAAATCTACATTAATTCTTAATCATAAATCGTCATATGAGTTGAAGTCTTTAAATGGCCGCAGTCTGTCGCGCTGCCTATCTTACTCTGTCTCTCTTGCGCTCCCTCCCCTTCTATATCTGTCTCTCACTGTCCCTCTGCTGCTTGTCTCCAATTTGATTCAATAATTTGTAAATGTACAGTAAGTTTGACTTTGCCTTTGGCTTTGCCCGTGTTTTCGCTGCCTTGATGATCTCGTGGTTTGTCTGCCCATCGCCCCCCTCTGCTTCTGCTCCCCCTCTGCACTACCTACCGTTCGTGCTGCCCGCATACAAATGATGTGGAGAGAGAGAGAAATGAGAAAAAAGAATTTGGTTTGTCATTTTCTGTTTGCCTTTTTTTCTGTTATTCTGTTTTAGTCTCTGTGTTTTTACCCTCCTGCTGGTTTTGTAGGTTGTTTGCTTAATTCGTTTCGATTGTCTTTTTGTCAGTCATTAATTTGCCGCATTTACATATTATTGATGCTAACCCCGCCCCCTCTCCTTATACCCCTCCGTGGATCATTTGCATACATGAGTTTATGAAGCTTTTTCTGAGCATGTGTGAAAATTCTTGAGTGCGTGACTTGTTGACATTTGGACTTTAGATTAATACTGGATTTTTAGTGCCACTAAAAAGTCCTTAAGTGCAGAGCTAGTTATGTAAATTGAGGTTTGGTTTAGTCTTTGCTAAATCCAGGTGTTCGATTCGGTGGCTCTTACTTGAGTAATATAAATTATGATTAATTGAGCTCATTAAAAATTGAGTTTATAGCTTGCAAAAGTTTTTAAAAAACTTCAAGAAACAGTGTCATGAACATTTAGTTTTTTATGGTCTTCTTTTTACCAACTACTTGTGTGTGTGTGTGTGTGTATTCTCTTGTAAAGTTTGCCTTTAATTTGCTTCGACAACAAAGCAACAAATAACAAATAACAAACACCTACAATGGACTCAACGAAGCGCAAAATTCGTTAAAAATGCTCCGAGTTTCGTCATCGTTACGAGACTAAATAGAGTTTGCCTGCCTCTGTATGTGTGTATTGGTGTGTGTGTGTGTGTGTGTGTATATCGCCATACCTCCATGTATACTAAATTTCTTAATCCATAAGATCTTTTCTCTGCTATCTTTTTATTGACTGCGTGGAGTGATTTACAGCGAGTTGCAGTCCGGAAATGCATTAGTTTTAGGTGTTATACTGTCATACTGACAAACTGTTATACTGTTTGCCCAGAGGGCAAAGGTTCTGCTTCGTTTCTTCACTTTCATTCTTCTGATTATTATTATGCAGTGTCTATGTGGACTCTGTATTTGAATACAGCAAAGGGTGTGATGGACTTTCAGTATACTACTAACCTATTGTGTATTTATACTGAATTTAAGTACCCGGACATGTTTAAACACGTCGAACTCACAGACTATAAGAGCTAGAGCTAACAAATTTGACATGACGGTATGCAATCAAATGTCTGATCAAAAATCATATAATTTACTTGACATATTTCAATGTAAACGTTTCAACAAAGCTACAGGGCCTTTTCCTGTCGACTTAACCCACTACAACTACTATTTTATTTTTCTTTGCACACATTCAATCAATTTTCGCGGCTAACGCTGAGTCATCATTTTCTACATGCAGCTAAAAGATACAATAACTCACAGATAGCTCACATATGATTGCCCCCCATTTGGTGTGTGTGTTTGAGTGTGAGTGTGTGTGGACAGCCAGGGTCTTTTAGAGTGTTTTGGTTGAGAGCGCATCTAGGCTAGTGTATCTTAGATATTTGCACGCAAAAATTGTTTTTATTAGCGCCGAGTTTTCATTGTTCTTTGCCCATTTTTTGTGTTTTGCTTTTTTGGCTGTAAACAAGCGATGATGCGACTTTGAAATATGCTCAGAGACACACACATTTCGGGCTTAATTAACAGCCATTTGAAAAGAAAGTTCAGCAACTAAACAAATGAGTTTGAGTCTTAACTGGTTATTGTTCTAGCTGGACTTAAATTTTTGCAAAAGCGAAAAATAAAAAATAAAAATAAAAAAATGACTAAAAAAAATTGTATTCTACTTTCAGTTCTTTTGATTTGATGTTTTAAATTTGTTTTCTGTGTGTGGTTGTTGTTGCTGTTGTTTTTTGATATTTCTACACAATAAAATGCCTGATGCGTGAAATGTTTGTCCAAGCTTGAAGAGTTGCCATTGTGTTGCCGTTGATTCATGTTCATCATCAACAACATCAGCAACATGAGCAACATCATGCTGATGTCGGCATATAACCTCAGCCCAGTCAACCAACCGATCAGACAAGCGACAAGACCCAGGGAGACCCAGGCGCACTAAAAGATACCCAGCTGGACTAAAAGATACTCAGACTTGAAGGTACACAGTTTTAACTAAGAGATACATAGTGGAAATTAAAAGACACAGAGTCTTACTAAAAGATACGCATATTGTACTAAAAGATACAGAGTTTTGACTAAAAGATACATAGGCAGAAAAAGGACCCAATAGGACTAAAAAAGAACAAAAACACACCCAAAGGAAGAAAAGATATTCAGTTCAATCAACAGATACTTAGTGGGACTAAAATAAATAAAGTTCGTTTAAAAACCACAAAGTTTGGACTCGAAAGATACCCAGATGGACTAAATGAAACCCAGTTGGACTATACGATACCCAGTCAGACTGTGAGACAGTTTCCATTCGCTTGACAAAATGACACATTTAATGCATATTTGACTTGCAGATACATTTGACTGCACATGTCCCCTTCCATCACTTACCTCTCTCTTCGCACCACCCACTCCCTCCCCCACCTGTTTAGACTCCAACTCAAGCCCCACCAACGCCTCGGGGTCAGAGATTCGTAGACAGAACTGACGCCTTCTTCTTGATCGTCGCGTTGCGTGTCGCACTCACTTTGAGTCGCTGTTGAATGAATGAATACTACGAGTATATAGGTTTTAGTACTCACACACACACACACACACACTCGTTTATTCATAAGTGTACTCGTTTTTTTATTTCACTTCTCTCTTTGTTTTTTGTGACATTTCTTGAGTGTGTGCCAAGCGTTTTAGTTTAGTTACAGTTTGTTGATTTTGAAAGCGACAATGGAATTCTGGCGGCATGTGACAGATCACACCGACTAGCTTAAGGCATATGTGTAAGTGTGTATAAAAGTGTGATCACGAGTGATTTTTTAAGTAAAGGATTTTTAGTAAAAAACTTGTGATGGAATGTAAGGGAGTGTCATCAGCTTGGATTCCGAAATGTGTGTGTTTAAAAGTGGAATACAACAAAAGTTTAATTAAGAAAGCTTTCCATAAACACTACTATATATATTAAGTATCTCAGCTGATCTATAGATGCTATAGTGTGTGGAAAATATAATCGGAACAATTTATAAGAACGGTATGAAATTTGTGATTAAAATTTTAGTAGAAGACAAAGCAGAATTAACTCTCTACACAAAATCCATAAGTTATGCAGTTAGTTAGATGCTTGAAAAGTTCTATAAAAATTTTTCATTAGATATCTTTAAACTTAAAACATTTTACTCCATTTCTAGAAGAAAACCCTTTAAAGAAAATTAATCATTGATTAAAAGAAAAGAAATCTGAAAATTTAATGTTTTCGAAGGTATAAATTTAATACCAGTTTCCTAAAGTCATTTCCTTAGAAAAATTCCTTAAGCATTATAGAAACCAAAGTTCTATCAGCATAATATTCAGATTTAAGTTAATATATATAATTTGATTAAAAGCGATACTTTTGTTTACTTTGTAAGAACTTTTGCACATAAATCTTGAGCTATGTATAATTAAAATTATATTAACATACAATGTAAGGCACATGGTCGTAAAATGAAGAGTTTAGACTCTAGTACAGCCGATATTAATTACGCTAAATTCAGCCATTAACGCAAGACACTTTTGCACCTCCCACAAATTATATGCCAACGGACCAGAACATGGACTTAAAGTGGGAGAGAGAGGGATAGAAAGGGGAAGAGAGACAGGCAGTCTTCACGCAGCAGAAATTTAAAAGAGTTACAGTACATAAAGCTGGCAAGTCATAACATCTACGACTAAAAATTATGTTGATTGCAAATTTGTTAAAGTCATAAAATTAAATTTCATTTTTAATTTTAACGCCATTGTTTTTTGGTATCTCTGAGTCGGAGTTGAAGCATATTATTATAGCATTTAGCGGAATTTAATGCGTCCACTTCAGCTCTGGGGATGTCGAGCATTTCTAGCCAGATATTAATCATTGTTGGCTGGCTTAGAACCTGGTCGGCGTAGGCCTTCAAGCCAGAAATCACATTTGCCAGCTAATTAACATAGTTGACTCGGACTTGGACTCAAAACTTCAAACTCGATAGAAGTTTTTGGAATTATACTACGCGCCTGCGCGCTTCGTTGGTCAGCGGTTGTTAGTGGTGCTGGTGGTGGTGGTGGTGTTGGCGGTGGTGTTTGCTACTGGGGAGCGCGCAGAGCTGTGAAAATTCAAGTCAACGATTCGGTTTAATGCTATTTTCTGTTGTTGAGTTCTTTTTCTGTTTTTATACTCTCTGCAAGAGTATATTGGGTTTGTGAAAATGTATGTAACAGGCAGAAGGAGGCGTGGCAGACCCCATAAAGTATATATATTCTTGATCAGCATCACAAGCCGAGTCGATATAGCCATGTCCGTCTGTCCGTCTGTCTGTCCGTCTGTCTGTCTGTCTGTCTGTCTGTCTGTCTGTCCGTATGAACAAACAGATTTCAGAGATGGTAAGAGCTACAAGTTCGAGCTTGGTCTCAATCGATCAGATATTAAGTCAGTCAATACAAGAATCTTTTTTTTTTCGATGCCACGCCCTATTCGCCCACAATGAGCAAAAAACTAGACACACCTCGGAAAAAATTGGTGTTTTGGGCGAATATCTCAATAACTATTGCACCTTGGATCACCAATTTTGGTATGGAGGTTGCTAGTGACAGCAGAAATGCATTGACATTTAAATTTTTGGACTGCCACGCCCCGTTTTCCCACTATTAATAAAAGTAATTCTCAACTTTTTAGGCATTCTTTAATATAGTACAGTATTGTAATTTATAATTCGTGTGAAGACTAACTATATCAAACTATCCTGAAAGGCGCATTGAAATCGCACTATAAACAAGAAAACTAGAAGCGTTACAATATTGATAACTGAATGCAATATCATGTATGAGTGCAAGTGAGACAGAAACATACAAGCACATGTGACGGCAGCGCTGCAGCATTCATATCAATGTTTGAGTGCAAGCGAGACAGAAACATACAAGCACATGTTTGCTTTCGTGGCGGCAGCGATGCCCGCAGTCGCTGGCCGCGCTGAATACACACATACATACATACAAGTATATGCATCATATATTGTCATTCGTGTGTGTATTCGCATACAGACAAACAGATGTATGTGTGATTATGCTTGGATTCTTTTTGTTTCAACGTGTTTTAATGCAAGTACTACACAATGTAATATCTCTAGACCGATTTTAATAATTAAATCGCGAAAAAATGCAGAGAGTATTTTACGGTCGGGCCTGCTCGACTGTACTTTTCTTACTTGTTCTCTCTGTGTATTTTAGCATGGTTCAAAAGCCACACAACCTAGAATTTTAAGCTCTTTTCAAATCGTATTGGGGCAGTTGCAATTCTTCACTGTGGTTTCCCTTTCTGCCACAGCAGACCCTGTAGTTTAAGAAGTGAAAGAGTTCTCCTTCTCCTTTCAGCCCAGTTAGCATTCAACACTGTAAGTTCATTCCATATCAACTCAAGTAGCCTTCCAAGTTTGGTGCTACTCATAGCTGAGTTTTCCACGTCTAGCGCTACATTTACCTTCTTACCTACAGGGTCTTTTGCAGTCGTTCATTCCCACTAAACACTGTTGCTTCTTCTAGTTTACTGCGATCTCGTCAGCACAGAGCTCAAAACATTGTTGCCGTTGGATTTCGCTTAATTTATTACCATATTCAGTAGGAATCTGACGCGCGCCAACGGCAACACCAGCAAGATGGCATTGGATCTACCCATGCCACAGTCATACTCCCCCAACCACCCGTCTCCCCTCTTCCCATCACCCAGAACCTCCCTCCCTCACATAGCTAAAAATTCAAATGGGTTTTTAGGTACGAGTGTCAGTATACGAGTGGGTATAGTCGACTATACCTTTCGTTTGGCCATTGTTGACTGTCGACGGCGTCTCCTCAATGTTGGCACTTGAACTGCTTTATATTGGACCCTGTAACTGCACAAAAAGATATATGCAAGGGTGTGCATAGTTTGTGAGCAGGCAGAAGGAATACCTGTGAGCCCCTAAAGGGTTTAAATTCTTTATTATTACCCGACTAGTCGTATGTTTGTGTGATAATTTACTATATCATACAGCTAACATAGGAATAATCAGTCAAAGGTAGTTGATTTGTGTTGGAAATTTATTGCCGTTTAAGATATCCCAGCTAAGCTCACACTTTATGAGTAAAGTGAGAGTTATGTGAAAGATTTTATATATCTCTTAATATTGTATCTTTCGGTTCGAATCAGGAAACTATAAAACATAGTTCTCCGTAATAAGTGGCTTACCGAGAACTATGTTTTAGTTTAGTTACAGTTTATTTTATTTAATTATATAATTTTATGTAACTAAAATTTTGTTCGATTTGTTCTGTTTTCTGAAAGTCAGTACAGGGTCTCCCACAGTCGACTCACTCACGTGTAACCTTTGCCACTAGTTGTTGTTTTTTCTGTTTTGTTTTAGTATTTGAGTTTTTTTTCAGTTTTAAGTTTTTGAGTTTTTGTTGTGCTCGTTTTATTTCGTTACGTACGTAGATGTAAATTTACGCCATAGAAAATCGTTACGGTCGAGTTAATTTAAAACAAAGAACATTCAAAAGAACAACATCAACGGTTTAACCTTTTGTTGTTGTTGTTGTTGTTGTTGTACGACTCGGGGGAAAAAAATTAAACATTAAATTGTATAATGCGAAAGCCGCTAATAGCAACAACAAAAACACATCCAAAGGCAATGAACGTAACGCAGAAAGAGACAAAGTATAAATGTGTGTGAGTGAGAGTGAGAGAGAAAGAGAGTGACGAACTGCAGTGAATACGATTACAAATTCGAATACATTCATAGTTTAGAGGTTCGGTTCATATGCAACTGCAGTTAGATAAATAGATAAAACTATTCGCAAATCTAATCGTATTCGTTTCTGCTGTGAACTGCCCTGAACTCTGCAGAGTTACTTTCAGGTTATTTGCAAAAAATGTATATAACTTTATAAATCATTTCAATTTATGATGAGTTCGCTAGAAAGTAGCTATGGGATTTTAATTTTGAATTGTCATTTTGTGGATTTTATTACTTAATTTATTAAGAGAATATTTTGAAGAACACAAAGAAAATCCATAGAATTCTGAGCAACGCTACTTTATTGGAAATTTTGAATTTAATTTAAATTATTTTTATTAAAAGATTTTTGAAACCTATAAAAGTAATTTTTCTAATTTTTAAATAGACTTTTAATGAAGTTAAATAAAGTTCATGTTTCATTTTTCTATTTTTCTTTTATTATTTTTACATTTGCTTAACTCATGTCTTCTTAACACTTCTCCATGTTTTTTTTATTTCATTTTATTACTTTTTTAATTTTATTTGCCTTTAAAACAGCATGACTATTACCATAAAAAGCTATTTTGACATTTGTTAGCTGCTTTTAAAATTGAGTTTCGCCATTTTTCCACTTACCAAGGCAAGTCACATTTTTTTAAGGCATACAACCAAAAAAATTAAATGGAAAATGTCAAAATTTGGAGTAAATTTATTTAAATTGTATTTTAATTTTGCCTTAACTATAAACATTTGGCATTGCAAAAAGGTAACAAAATCGTGCATGAAGTCAATTTGGCAATTAATTTGCAATCAACTTTCAAAACTTTAACTTAAGCCAACAAAAACAACAACAACAACAATTTATGCATCATTAAGAATTAGGCAAACAACAAAAAGACAAACGACAAAATGGAGAAATAGACAAGCAACACACACAGATGTTGGCTCTGAAGTTGTTGGCCAAGTTTGTACGCCAATTTATAATTATTAACTCGCTGGCAAACGAACAAATAAATAAAATCAAATTATGTATGTGTGTGGGGGAAATTGTAGAGGGGTGGATGTCTCAGAGGGGGTGGGCTAGGGGGAGGTGCTGGAGTCTTAAGAACTACGCGAACATCCGCTGGCAACGTTCGATGAATGGGACAGCGCAAAAAAGCCGGTTCGCAGCTCTAATTGAATGAATGAATGAGCGAGTGAATGAGTGAATGAAACAAACTGAACTGAATTGAAGTGAAGTGAATGAAATGAATGGAAATGAATGAACTGTAACTTGTTTTAGATTCGCGTTTAGCTAAACAAACGGACAATTCGGCTAGACATCGACTCGGTCTTCCAGCTACAAACTTTAAAAACTTCAACTCTTCACTTAATGCTGTGTGTGTGTGCGAGTGTGTTTGTGTAATTTGGTTTACCTCTTTTTTTTAATTTATCTCTTTTTTTGCCTCTGTGGCTGCCTTAAAAGAGTTCAGTTCACATGAAAGAGACGGCAACGGCGACAAAATGTTGACCGGATGTGAGGCTGCGCTTTTTTTACAGCCGTTGCTCCTGCCTCAGTGTGTGAGAGGTGTGTGTGCCTGTGTGTGTGTAGCACTGTGTGCCAATAATTACATTATTAATGCGAATTTCATGTCAAAAGCATACAAAATATGTAGCAAACATGCTTTAAATTCGATATTCTGTTAACTGCCAGTGTTGTAAGTCTACAAATTTTAGTGTTGGTAAATGTCACTTACTTTTTCTAGTCCAAATTTAAGTTACAAATTTTCTAAAGTTTTTATACACATTTTAAATGATTTTTTGGCTAGAAACCAGTGTTGTAAGTCTACAATTTTAGTGTTGTTAAGTGCAAAAAAATGTTTTTTACTTGTCATAACTTTAATTTTGCCATTTTTGACAGTTTTTGTGTAGCTTTTCTCACTTTCTGTTTCAGTAGCCGCAATTTCCGTTTTGAAAAGTAAAAAACAAGCCAAATTTGTCTGCTAAAACATCCGCTAGAAAGTAGTCGAATTGTACGCCCACTCTTGACACGCCCTCTGTAAAATCCCTGCGCATCTTTTCGTCGTCTTTGCAATTTCCTTGCATATTTCCGCTGTTACAGTTTTCATCGGCCCCTTCTTCTGGCATTTTCCAGCCAAATGCGAATGCACTTTGTTTTTTTGTTTATTTGCCATTTTGCGGCATTTACAATTTTCATTAACGCAATTTTCATTTTCATTTTGCGATTTGCGCTTGGCAGCTAATTGAATTGTGTGAATTTTCGTAAATCGAATTACACGCCCAACAGATTGCAAAGCAAATCTTCAAGATACAAATGTATCTGCAAGTGTGAAATTCTATTTAAGAAGTGCAAAACAATCTATGCGGCAAGTATTTACAAAATTTTTGTTGATTTTGTAACAAATACAAAGGTTTTGAGTTTACAAATAATATACACAGTTTTTAGAAATGTATCTTTAAGATACTTTCTAAAATTCCTGTGCATTTAATTAGGTACAAGTTCTGTTTATTTTTTAAAATTTGTTTTTGCCATTTTGTTAAAAGATTTTGTTTAAAAGTGGCGGCAAATCTGTTAGATATAAAAGTATCTGAAAGTGTTTGTATATTTCAATTCATTTCAAATTTCTCTCGTTTAAATTAAAGGTAGTTAATTTTTAACTAGCACAATTAACTTTCCAGTAAATCCCAACTCTGCTAATTAATCTCGTTGTGCGATCAAAGTAATATGCTAGTCTATAGATTTCCCATATTGATAACGTAAGTGACCTTGCTGTAAGCAAGCAACCCTAGAGGTTACAACCTAAGACCCACGACCCTTGGGAACTGAAAGCGAAAACCAAAACAAGATCGAGAACGTTGAAATGCCGACACTTGTCACTCGACAGACAAATAACAAAATTATATAGAAATGCGACAATTGAGGGAAATGCAACAAATAAGCTGAGCTGGTCCGGGGTCTGGTTCCAAGGGGAGAAATGCACCCTCCCCGCATGCGAGTCGAGAGCAAGTGCAGCATTTGCCGAGGGTGGTTCGATGGCTATCAGTGGAATTAACCACCACCAGCAGTAGGTGTAGTAACTGCCGCAAGGACCTGCATCGGCATGTTGGCAACAGTGATGTCATGTCAACTGTTAGCCACAAAAACCAGAGAAAGCAACTTAAATAGGCACCAAAAAAAGTTAAAAATATTTTTAAAATAGAGCTAGAAAACAGCTACAAATACACTCCCAAAATTGTATAAAAAGAAAACTTTTATTTGGAATATGAAAACTATTAAGTAAGCCTTAAAGTGGCAGTTTTAGTTTTTTTAGTTCCCTCTAAAATATAATGGCTAAATTGTCAACACTGTCAACCCGCTTCCTTGCTTATACTTTGTGCCAAGTTCATGTCCTACTCCTGCACAATTTGTTCGAGCCATCATTTAAGCCATGTTATAATTTGTCGTTGTCAGTCGCTGAACACCTGACTTGAATTTTCTTGCTCTTTTAGCTGGTAGTTTTTGAGTTTTTAGCTTGTGTGTTGCCGGACAACGTGGGAAAATTCTCATTCAGTACTAAAATAAAAAAAAAAGAAAACAAAATAAAATGAGGAAAAAAAAGCTAAATGCAATTTGGGCTGCGGGTTCTCGTAAATTCAGTGCAAAATGTTTGGCCGCTTGATTTTTATCAGTCAACCAACGAACTGTTAACTATTTTTATGCCTCTCCCGCTCTCTCTCTTTTACAGTCACTGTCTCTGTCTCTCTCTGTTACTCGTTTAATTTTCACATCGTTATGCGTATTGTTGTTGGCTCATTTATTTGTCTACATTTCGTTGGCTTTTTTTTACTTAATTTTTTTTGTTGTTTTCGCTCTCTTTGTTTTAAATGCGTCAAAGTGTAAATAAATTTGAATTTTCAGCTTGTTTTAGCTTTTAATTTTTTCAGTCGTTCGTTCGTTTCGTCTGGGCCTTTTGCCAATTCAGTTTTGAGCGCCGACTTGGACTCGTACTTGGACCCAGTGCCCATCCCAATCCATTCCATCCCCATCCCATCCCATCCCCATTTAGTCCCAAAACTAAATGAACTTAACTGAACTGTTGTCGGCTTTTTGTCTTTTGATCTCTGCGCTTGCGCAGCTGATTTCTTGTTGTTTTTGTTCTTCTTCTCTTTCTGTAAATGTTGTTGATGTTGTTTTCATATTGTTTCATTTGTCGCTCTTTGTTGTTGTTTACTTGCCATGTTTCTTTTATTTGCCCAGACTCTACTCCAGTGCTCAACTCTCATGTCATTTGCCTAGATAACGCCTCAGAGTTGACTTTGGGCTATCGATTCGAGGTCGTAAATCCCTAACTAATATAATTAATAGGCTAGATGAGTAGAAAAATTATTTAAAACTATTTATATGGATAAAATAAAATACAAAATGTTTTTTTTATAATATTTTTGCAAAAAACTTTGAGGAATTTTTTTTGTGAGTATTCATTTTAAAACCTTCTGCTCTTTAGTTCTTAAAGTTTGTGCTGCCCGCAAATCGGCTCAAAATGAAAAGTGTATCTCATAAATACCTCAAACTTGGTGAACCTTTGAATTACTACAACAAAGTAATAACCTTTTCCCTATCTGTCCCCGATTCACCCACTGCCGACCTCTGCTCTCGCGCGTTCACTCCCACGCTACAAAGTTATCCTTGGCCAGGACGCAATGAGCTGGAACGTGAGTCGCAAGTCGCGTTTGTGCCTGTGTCCTGTTCTCTCATTGTACACAAACATTTGTCGTGTAATTTATCAAAAATAATTTCAAACTTTAAAGTTGCTGCTACCCCACACAGCCGGCGTGGGAAAATACTGCAACAGAGGTGGAGAGAGAGTAGTCGGGGGCTATTAAAAAGCAATTGCCGACAAGCTACGAAATGCAATTAATATCATACAGCACACAGATATGTAGATACTTATATGGACAGATACATAGATACTGCATGATCAGTTTGCCAAAAAATGAAAAGAACCCAAAAAAGACGGTCGTTGGTCATTTCAAGCGAAAAAAGGGAAGTACGAAAAGAATTGGTAGAAGGGGAAGAAACGGCATGACAAATGAGCAAGGTTGTTGTGGGTACGGCTAGGGATACGGCTCGGAATGCACAAAAAGCCGCAGGATATCTCTCATTCACTCGGTGAATCAGAAAACAAAGGACTGCAACAAGCAAATGAGAATACAACATCCGGTAATTTACTTCCTTTAGTTCCGTATGGAAAGCCTTGAGGAGAAGAACAAGAAGAGAAAGACCTTTAAGAACATTCAATTCAATTCAGTTCAGTTCAGTTCAGTGCCTTTTGTCTCGGTAGAGATTTCAGATTTATGAATGAACTACAAGTGCAGCAGGGAGGTAGAAGAGGAGAGAAAGAGAGTGCGAGGGAGACAGGAGACTGCGTCGGCGCAAGTAAATTAGGTAAGCCAAAGGCAGCGCCTAAGTGGCCTGGCAGGTAGTCAAACTGGAGTCGTGTCCTGACATTCTAATATCCCATATATATTCCCATATCTTTATATCTTGCGTGTGCAACTGTTTTTTTCTTCCCCTCTCTCTCTCTCTCTTTTTCTCTGCCTGGGACCTGCAGTTTTTCTCACAGCGTTCACAACTTGGAACCGAACAGCTCGGAAATGTGTGGGCGATTGCATCTGTGTGCGGGTGCGACAGTGTGTGTGTGTGTGTGCGTGTGTCTGGGTGCCACACAATCTGAAAAAAAAAGCGCAAACTCAGACTCACACAACAGTTGTGCGATCTGAGCCTGAAAATGAAACTGAGACGAAGGAGAACGTACGAAAAAAACATAGGAGTAAGCAGGAGTAAATTTACACTAGAAAAAATTAGCTCAAATTTTAATTTTTTAACAGACTTTAAAAAGTTAATGTAACAAATAAAACTAACTTCACATTTAAAAATCAAGTATAAAATTTTTTTGGGATTAAAGAGAATTAAATTGGAAAAAGCTTAGAAAATCACAAATCAGAGCAAAATTTAGGAAACTAATTTTTTTAAAGTATGAACCCAGCATATAAATTATAAATTAAGTAATTTTGTTAAATTGAAAATTCTACAACAGTTAAACTCAAAACAAAATTTATCTATTTAATTTATGTACAACATTTTATAAAATAAAATCAGTTTAAGACTTTAATCAAGTATTCATAGTTCTCTCTTATAAGTCTTAAACATATTGCCCTACTTCCTTAAACGAAATGCCTAATATTTTTTGTGCAGTGTAGAAGACTGAGCCTTGAGGGTCGCCGTCTTTTGCTGCTGCTGCGCGCACACATGTTGTCCGAACTCGGTTGTTGTCGCTGTTACAGTTGTTGCTCTTGTTCTTGCTGTTGCTGTTGTCGTAGTCATGGTGATAGTTGGACAGGTGCACAATTTAATGTTTGAGCTCGCCTCGAGAGTTGCAGGGTTTCTCAGTCACAGCAGTCGCAGTCTCCTGCCCATTTCATTCATTCTTCCATTCTACAGGGTTCAGCTTCATTCGTTTCTGCTTTGCATTCACTTGAACGCAGTTGTTGTTATTGTTATAGTTGTTGTTTTTATAGTTGTTGCTGTTGACCGCATGCCACCTTCTGTGAGCAGTGAAAAACGGTGCATTAAATGAGCCATTTAGCGAGTCAGTCAAAAATTGTATTTCAAAACTGACCAACTGTCCAAAATACAGGCAGGAAAGCAGCGGAAAAAATTCATAAATTTTATAGCTCTGATTGAAGATTGATTAAACGACTCAATGACTCAACAATTGATCGATTGAGGTGCACTTCCGGTTAGCATAGGCATAGGTTTATTTGGGAACTTTACTGAAAAACTATTGAAAGAAATATAAGCTGATTACAAAGCATAAATGCTTATTATAAAATAAAATCAATCTTATATAACATTTTAATACTTTTATTTTATATTGGCGAATTTAAGTGCCTTTTAAGTGTTGTGTTTAAAAATTACTGCTGCTTCCTGCAGCCACATACGTCTAACTGTAGCTGATCAATTAAGCTCGGGCATTTGTAGGATCACTTCCCTTGTGAGGTCAAGAATGCGATAATTTCATCGTTAGCTTCTGTGTTGATCAATGTCAAGATCAGTGTATCCTCTAGTGTAGATGTGGCTAGATCAACAGCAGCAGTAGATGCAGGCACTAACAGTAGCACTGCCAGCAGCTGCTACAGATTTTAATCAAGACAAGTACCTAGATCAATAATATACATACGTGTAGTATCCTCTCAGTCCTCATTTATGGCCAGATCATTATAACGATTTGTGCCTCATCAGTGTTTTTTTGAAGATCAGTTTTGCGATGCGGATTCTGATTCTGATTCTTATTCATATTCCTTTGCAAGTGCGTTGTGTGTGTGAGTGTGTGTTCTCTGTCCAAAGTATCTGGTTTCATTTCCGTTCTAAATGCGCGCCAAGGAGCTGCCAAGATAATGCAACTCACACACACACTCGTGCACTCAAACCCCTCCTCCCACTACCCCTCCATTTGTGTTGTTTGTATTTATGTGTTGTTTACAAGTCTAACAATCAAAGCATATCTTTGGTACTGCATCTGTTTATTTTGTTGTCAAAATGCAGGTACCACAGTCTTCAATCTCTCAGTATCACGTTGATGTTGATGATGCTGCTGCTCTATATGATAGCGTAGTGCAGTCTACACTGGAAGAAATAATTATAATACTGCAATGAATTCGCGAATTTCTTGCTTTGTTGATAGTCCAACCAATTTTTTAAGGAAAAACATTTTTGCACAAATATTTTGTCCACATAAATTAAATTTTATAAATTTCCAGAGATGTTTTGATTTTGTCGAATTAGTTAGTTAATATTTTAAGCTTGTTTTGAATCATAAGCTAGGCAAATATTTATTTTTAATTATTATTAAATTACTCAACAGCTCAGTAAAGAAAACACCAAATATATTTTGATTTAAGGAAACATTTTTAGACCGATTTCCATATTAAAATTATTTTTGTTGAAGATAGGAGAACTTCAATCAAACATAACATAAATCAGCTTAAGCATTAGGTGATTGATTACCTTTAAGGATTGCTGCTACCCAGTTGGCCTGTAGTTTTTCCCAGTGTAGTGCAGTGTAGCTACAAATGAGTAGATTTATTCTGAAGTGAGTGCATATCTGTAGTTAAATTGCAATTGCTTCAGTGGAAAATTGATATTTTTCTTAGCCACCGCTGCACGGAAGCAGCAACAGGTGTGTGCGTGTGTGTGTGTGTGTGTTTGTTTTTGTGTGTGTGTGGGGCGTTGGGTTGTTCTCTGCTGCTGTGCAGCTGTAATTATGTTAGTATGCGTGTCAAAACAACAACAACAACTTGAGACTAACAACTTTGAGTATTTGCTGCTGTGTTTATGATTTCCTTCCGTTTTGCAGACTAACAGTTTATTTATTTATTTATTTATTTTGTGGCTACACCAAGAAGCCCAACAGGTTCTACCGCTCTCCCTCTCTCTTTCTCACACTCTCTGCCCTCTCTTACACTGTCTCTGCTGTTTGTTAATTTATATACACATCACGCTGCATTGACATCCGATTTACATTAGCGCTGCCTCAGCACTTGAGCCAGAGCGAGACAGTGTGTGTGTGAGGGAGAGAGGTAGACGTAGCTAGCGACACGTGTGGCAGGAAGTGCTTACGCTTACAGCGCAGACTGCCTTGATTTTGAGTTCTCTTTGTTGTTGTTGGCCTAAAAGACACGTGTGCCACGAGATGCCAGCTTTAATTTGATATCAATTCGCTGCTGCTGCTTCTTCTTAGAGCTCAAGTGTCAGCGAGTGCTGCAGGATCAGCTCCTAGCTCCTTTCTGCTAGTCTCCGCTATTCTTCTCTAGCTACGCCCTCGACAGCTGCTGTCCCTCTCCCTACTCCCTGCTCCTTTTGTTGGCAGGCGCTTCCTGCTACTCCCTAACCATTTGAGAGCCATCTTTTTAGCCTAAACGCGTTATTGCATTAAAT
Organism: Drosophila acutilabella; assembly: GCA_035046005.1. Lineage (NCBI taxonomy): Eukaryota > Metazoa > Arthropoda > Insecta > Diptera > Drosophilidae > Drosophila > Drosophila acutilabella. The sequence goes on from JAWNOK010000003.1 coordinate 1,520,092, forward strand.
TGTAATCCCTTTAGACTGAAACAGGATTGCTCCTATTCGGAAAGAGGGACAAAAACAAGTTTCTTTTAATTGAAATTTCCACAGCATTTACCGCCGACGCCTGTTCCTTGGGCAACGCCCAGAGAAATCCACAATCCTTTTTGGCACACACCACTCGAAACTCCTTTCAGCCCTCAGCTCTCCTGCTCTCATCCCTTTACTCACTTGGTATTCAATTGTATTACACTCGTAATTATTATGTTCTTCAGCTCGTCGCCTTTTTTTTGTCAATGTTTTTTCGATTGAAATTTGAACGTGTGCGTTTTGGGCAAGTAGTTCTGCTGCTTCTTATTTAAATCTGTACCCCCTCGAACCCTCTTTGATTTGGGATTCCGATTTTTGATTGGTGCGTTATGCGGTGGTTGCTTTTCGGTGGCTCAGTGCCTCGGTGCCTCGGTGGTTCCGATGGCTTCGATGGCTCCGAATCGCCGTGTCTCCTCTTCAGCGTGCGCACGTGCTTCAACCGGAAATGGCCGTAAGCGAGGCGCATCAAACATCATCACCAGCTCTTGCTACCTATCTCCTGCTCCCTCGCTCTCCCTCTTGCTCTTGTGCTAGAGACACAGCTGTCATTGCCTCGTTCAGTTCTTCTTTTTTTTTTGGTATTTCCGCTTATGCTTCCATTGTTCTTGCCACTTTACGCAGCAAATCAAAATATCAAAAAAAAATAAAAAACAACAAATTTAAAAAACTAGTAGCATAGGCTTAAGCGTGAGTGCACGACTGCAGAAAGCCCAGTAGCTGATAAAAATGAACTGCTCTGTGGTGTCTTTTTATTTAAGGGCAGCAAAAGTTGTGCCAAATTGTTAACTTGAAAGTTTTCTATATCTTAAGAAATCTGGCTGGTTTCTCATAACTATAATAATGCCAAAAAATCTTGTATGGCCTATAAAAAGCCAAATATTTAGCTATAAACTGTTTCAAGTTCATTTAATTCAATTTTTCTATAGAAACATAAGACATTCCATGCTTTTTCCTTGACTTACTGTAACTACACTTTACCAGCTTTAAGTACAGGGCTTAACTACAATCTGTATGTTTTAAAATGTAACCAATACATACACTATTTTAGCCATATCTGTCTTGTTGGTTAAGCACGCGTGCTGCCTGAATTTGTAAGTGGCCAAAAAAAATATTTGAGAATTAAACGCGTTACGAACAATTTTTTGTATGCCGTTTCTTGGCGATCCTTTTGTGGTCAGCACAGCATTAAAGCCACCGCAAATGGTCAACAGCTGTTAACGTTTTTTCTTTGTTTTTTATTTTTATTTTCCACTGTTTTTCATTGTTCATGCATTTTAAGCAACATAATTTGAAGTCTTGAAATTTTGTGGAAGCCGTTAAATTGGCAACTTTTCTGCTTTATCAGCTTGTTTTAAAAACGCCAGGCAAGGGGTAGGGACAGAGGGAGTGGAAGTTATAGGGGAGGGGGGGCTGTTCATGATATCTCATAATTGTATTCGTACTTGCAACATTTTCCTGGAAATACTTGAGCTTTGAGGCCATTGCAATTTTGTCGTTTTTGTTTTTCTTTCCCCAACTCTTTCTTACACTCTCCGTCTTTCTCCCTCTGTCTCTTTTAGTCTGTTTCTTTTGCTTTTTTCACACTTTTGCTTATCAGTTGTGCAAAATCAATAAGACATTTTGAACATGATAACAAGTTGTCAATAGGCAGCTATCTCTGTCACTGTCTCAGGCTGTCTCACTTGCACACAACATTTTTATAAATTCGTTAGGTGATTTATGTAATAAAAACAACGTTTTTTAATAGAAAAGTTTTATAAATTTGGGAATATAAATTAAAATAAAAATTTTAAATTATTTTCGTAAGCAAAACAATTTTTAATTTATAGTTTTAAATTATATAATGTTTGTTTCTAATTTGTTGTTTATTGTGCATTATTTAATTAATCATTTTTGGAGTTTTTTCTTGTTTTTTATTTTTTTTTTGGCATCACTGAAACGTGTCTTTTGCCACTTCACGTAGTTCGAGCCACATTTATTTTTTTTGCTCATTTTACTCATTGGCTATTGACGCCAACTTGGCCTACAACACGTAGCGCCGAAAAGGGCCACCATTTTATTTTTATACTTTTTGTTAATTTATTTTGTTAACAACAATTATATAATACAAAAATCTTAAAGATTTCTCGACCAATTATGGCAGCAACAAAAAAACACGTACGCCTTCATTTTTCAGCTGAAAAACAAAAGAAACAAAATTTAGAAATGTACACAAAAAAAGGTTAATAATAGTAGTGGTAAAAAAAGAAATAACTAATTTGGTATTGTAGTAGAAGAGTCGGCAGCAAGTTTTGTGTGTTCGGTTGTTCGTTTGTTGGCAATGATCTCATGCAGCTTCGACCAATCCCAACTTTGTTCAATTATGATGAGAGCAACTGAGTGTGTGTGTGAGTGAGTGTGTATGTGTGTGTTTGTATCTATGAGATGCTTCTATCAACAAAATATGTTGGCGTTTCTTTGCTTGATGAGCTGCTGCCCACACACACACACTCGCACACACTCACACACACACTCTTGTGAGCTGCTGGCCAGTGGCAATTGGAAATTGGCAAGTGGGTTGCCGACTTTTATTCGTTGATGGCCATTTTGCTGCCTCGAATTTGTGTGTTGGCGTTTTTGTCTTTTTATATTTTTTTTGGCTAATGATCTTTTTGGACATATTTGCTGGCTAGCAACTGTACATCACCAAACTAATTAGCCAATGTTGCAACAGCTAAGGAGTGAAAGGGAGAGAGAAGGCGAGACATGAGGGCGTGTTCGGGGTCAGCAACAAGTGGCAACTAAATTTTCTGCATTATAAAATTGTTGATAGCTATAACTACGATTTATTAATTTTGTAAAGCAGATTGATACTTGTACGGTTTTGTATTAATATAACTAAAGCATTTTATTCTAGCCCTATTTGACGGTGTTCTTAAATATTTATTTATTTTATTTCAACTCAATTTTGACTGGCGAATGGCTCTTCCAAATGTGTATAGTGGTTTAAGTTATTGTTTTGACAGTTCAGATTTTAGCATAATGATTTTAATTCAAACATCAATCAGTAGAAACGCTTACTTAACTAATTTAAGTTACAACTTAAATTTCAACGCTGTTCATTAGCTGCCAATATGCAGAGGACTTTAAATACTCTAACTCAATGCTGAGAAATGTATGTGCAGCTGTAAATGTGTCTGTGGCTGTAGCTGTAACTGTGTTTGTGTCTGTGCCTCTGTCAGTGTCTGTGAGTAAGCGTTGTATGAGAACGCCTTCCTCTTGATTATTATTATTATTGCCAATGGCACATTAGTGCAAGAGAGCGTGTGTGTGTGTGTATGGCTCGTATGGTGGCTGCCGAGCGAACACACGAAGGCAGCGCACACGAGGCGCTCCCACAAGCACACATACCGACAGAGACGGAGATACGCACACACATGGACAGGGAGAGCCACAGCCAGAGCCAGAGCGAGGGAGCGTGTGAAGCAAGCAAGCGACTGAGTGAGCGAGCGAGCGAGAGAGCGCATTGTAGATAGAAAACGTAGGCAGAGGACAGGCAACAAGACGAGACGCAACTTCAGAGCAACTTCAGTTCTTAAACGGATGTCGAAGGTAGTAGAGCTGACGTCGCTCGCAGCGCATACAAAAAAAGTTTGAATGGTTCGTCGTCGCTGATCGTTGATCGTTAAATGATTGAACAGCAAAACAGAAATCGCGCATACGCCACATGGGATTTGTGACAACGCAACGCGAAAGAAAAGCAAAGGAAATAAAAGAACACAACTGAACAGAAAAAAATGGTGCAGTTTTTGTGCTGATAAACAAAAGCAGAGCGAGAAAAAATATATGAATTAAATATAAATATATAAGCGATATATAAAATACGTACGATATGCGCATTAATTTATCAAGTTTCGTTTAATCTATATACGCGAGTGTGTGTGTGTGTGAGTGTGGAGAGCAAAAGCATCTGAGAATTGCCTTCAATTATTTGCCATTAAATGCGAGCAATTTGCAACAGCAAGTGTTAAATTTTTAATCGCAATTCAAAATGCGACGGAATTTTTAGAGCAGTCGCAACAACAAATCATATCTAAAAAAACAAAAAAAACCCTAAGATATTTATGAAATCTGTGCAAAAATTATACGAAACGGAAACGCATTGATTAATGACAAAAATTTCTAAATGATAAATTTAATGAATTTTCAAGTGCTAAACACCCACATAACTCAGTCAAATTTAACAGAATACTTGTGATTAAATGCCAGAATTCTCATATTGATTAGAGCCCGCATTCAGTGTTTTTGGTCAGTGCAAAAATTAAAATACTCCCCAAAAAAAATAAATAAAAGAAGTGAAATCAATTTTAATACAAGCGCAAGTAGCACCAGCATAAACCACAGCATTAAACCACAGCAGCCACTTAATCCTATTGTCAATTGTGAAGTTGACAATTCTCTCAGTGGATCCCGCAGTTTTTGGTCAAAGGCAAAATAAAATAAAATATTATTTTAGTGGATTTTTGTGGATTTGTGTGCATGGATATTTGAAAAAGTCAATGACGTGCATTATTATTACGATTTTGAACAAGTTTCTGACAATTGATCAATTGGAAAACGCGAAGAAATGCCGCCCTCTGCTTTTCTAGTCAATGCCACCATAATCAGTGCAGCAAACGCGTCGGACAACGACAACAACAACAACATCAACAGCAGCAACAAGGCAACAGCTGAGGAAATTGCAGAGCAGCATTTATATTATTCTGCCAGCAGAAGCAGCAGCAACACCAGTAACAACAACAATTACAACTACAACACGGCAGCAACAACATTAAAACCTCTTGCAAATATGGTGCTACAAAGTTATGATAATTATGCGAGCTACCATTTGCCGCAGCAAACGACGCATCTGCAGCATCAGCAACATGTCTTGCCAGCGCCACAGCAACACCAGCAGCCACAGCAGCAGCAACACCTACACCAGCAGCAACAACCGCAACAACAACACCTGCAGCAGCAACAACAACCACATCTGCAACACCCGCAACAGCAGCAACAAGCACAGCAACAACATTCACACTACGCCTCACCAACACAGCAGCAGCATCGCTTGTCCGGCGGCAGCACCGGCAGCAACACCGCCTCCTCCTCCTCCGGTTCCAGCTCCAGCGCCTCCTCAAACACCTCCACGCACAGCTTTGCCAGCACGGGATCAGCGGTTGGCATTGGCAGCCTGGCTGGTGCCTTGGGCAGCTCCACAGCCGCTTCGCTGGGCCTGGGTTACTTCAACGACATGGCGCCGTTTGTGGGCGACTATTCACCTACATCACATCATGCAGCGGGCAACTCTTACTACACGGATACGGATATCAATTTCTTTAGCTCAGGTACAGCTACAACCGTGTAGAACTGTAGAACTGTCTTTTACTAGGTTGTTCATGTCTTAAGAGCTTGTTGTGGATTTTTTACTATTGCAAAACAATATTTGAAAACGAATTGCTTTAAATCACAAGAATTAACACTACTTGCTGCTATTTTAGTGCAGTACCGAAATTTAGAGTATCTAGAAAACATTTTTGAAAATATTCGATTTAGGATTATTATTTACCATGCGAAACTGATTCTAAAAGTAAGCCCTATTTTTAGGCAATTACGCAGTAGTATAATTTTTAAAAATTGATTTTAATGCGCAATTTTTTAGTTAATACTGTCAAATCTCACACAATAGATAATATCTTTATGAAGAAACTATGCCTAAAATTTGACAAAAGAAACTGGGAAGTTATGCGAATTAATTAATAAATACCTAGCATAATGGTTCAGACAGCTAAACCCTCGTGGCTATCAGTTAATTATAAAATCTTTTCCTTTTTTTCTTGTCACCACTTGGCTTATAAACATTGAATTCTTAAAATTAAAACTTGAATTTCTTGTTAAATTGTTGAAGGCTTTTGCCGCGTTGGACGATAGAAAAGTTGACAAATATTTGCAAACATCAAATGGCGCACAATTTTAATTAGAATTTGTGGAGGTGTTGGAGTGTGAAAATGTATCTGAAAGATGTGCGCACAACCCTCGACGCATATAATTAAATTGTAATTGTCGTTTTTCAAGTGTTTGTTTGTGTGAAGCCCGCAAGCAACCGCAACAACAACCACAGCAAGAAACACTGTGCAACAAGTTGAATGTTGGGGGATGGCACTGAGATTGAGATACAGATTGGGCTAGTGATAAATTAAAAGCTTTGTTTCCAACTATGAGTTACATAGATACACAGTTAGATAGACAGTTTGATAGATGCAGCTACAGTTGTAGTTACATTTGTAGCCTTGATGATGTTGCCCATGATGCCCATGTGTGGGAGGCACCCAACTCTTTTCTTGCTCGTCCCATCTCGTCTCGTCTCGTTCAGCCAACGGGCTGAGGTTTTGTATCTTTGTATCTGCGCAATACCGTCGCCGAGCGAATGGGAAAACGCGCAAAGCTTTTTCTTTTTTCGTTCAGTTGAAGAGAGCGAGAGAGAGGTAGCGAGATAGCGTGTGCCTGTGTGTGTGTGTGTGTGTGTGTGTGAGCGAGATGTGTGCTTGTATAGCTGTTGTGTATCTCAACAGGTTTTCGTATCCCACAGATACATGTGAGCACACATTCATTGAAATGTGTTAAAATTTCGACGTATTTGCAATTAATGCTTTGTGCTCTCACCAAGCCACATTAGATACAGAGCGCGAGAGAGCGAAAGACAGCCCGCGTGAGAGCGAGAGAGCTCGAGCGAGAGAGAGGGTTGCTCCAGCGAGTGTATCTGTATCTGTTTGTGTGTGTAGCGTGTATCTATTGGACGGGTGTATTGGTGTGCGCTTCGAATTTTGATTGGCTTCCGAATGACTTGGCCTCGATTCCTCGATCTTCGTGCCAGAGACGCCCAGTCTGATGAGCTGAAATTGTATCGGAATCTCAAACAAATCAGATTGCAGTACAAAAGTATCTCAGAATGTTTGTCGTTGTACAGATGAGAGTACAGGGTTAATTCTTAATGAAAAGAGTTGAGTTGGCAGCAAAAAAAAAGTTTTAAATTGTATCTTTTATTACAAAAATGATGTAACACTAAAGATATATTTGTATCTATGCTTTATGAAGCAAGATAGCAAAAATAGAACTTTGATGTACACATTTTAAATTTTAATTATTGCCAAAATTTGTATCTATGACAATTTAGTTCAAGATGTGCTACTAAGTATCAAATTAAACATAAAAGATACAAATGTATCTATCTTTGTGAATGGAAAAAGGGGGAATGGATGCAAATTATACTATAATAGTATTCTTCTGCTCTTACTTAGGACATAAAAAGTATCTCAACTGATTTTTGTAGCAGCTGAAATGGCAATTAAGATACAAATGTATCTATCCCTTACTAAAAATGGTTCTAACCCTTTTTAGTTGATTATTTTTATGTTTTTAAGTTTTATATAACAATCATAAACTCTTGCCGCTTTAATTTCTGCTCTAAAAAGTTTTTATGCTTATCAATTTAACAACTAAATGTTACTTTAAGTTCGCGTATCTAAACTTTGTTTCGTTTCTTTTATCTTGCAGGCTACAGCAGCAACAACAACAACAGCAATGCCCACGAACGCAACAACAGCAGCCCGCCACCGCAGCAATCGCAGCAGCAGCAGCAACAACTTGTCAATGGCAGCAGCAACAATGCCAGCAACAACAACAACATGTTGCCGCCTGGCGTGCAGCAGCAGCAGCAGCAGAATGTTGCTGATAACAACAACAGTGGCAGCAGCAGCAGTAGCAGCGGCAGCAGCAATGCTAATACGGGCAGCAATAACAACAACAACAATAATAATAACAACAACAATAATAACAACAACAACATCAACTACATGACAGCAATGGCAGCAGCTCTCTACCAACACCATCAGCTGAAAGAGGAGCCAGGCACCCAATCGAGCAATGGTGGCAACTCTGGCTATGTTACAAATTCCCAAAACGATCCCACCGATCTCAGTAGTTATGGTCTGCCCGCCCACTTGGCAGCCGCAGCAGCAGCTGCTCATTACCCCGTAGCAACAGGTGGTGGAAACTCTGGCGCCAGCGGAGGGGGTGGCACTGCCAGCGGTTCAGCTGGTACCCCAGGCGATGATAGTGACTATCACAGCACCATTTCAGCCCAGGAACATCAGAGCCAAAGCTCCAGTGTGGGCAACGGCAGCGGCAGCAACACCAACAGCACCAATGGCTACATGGACGGCAGTCCCGATTTCTATAATTCATACAATCGACCACGCTTCCATGACGCCTTTCCCTCGGACTTTCCGCCCTACGATGCCCAGTTCCAGTCGATGAGCAACCAGCCCAGCATGGACCAATGGGGTGCTCACGCTCATCAGCATCCGGCTGCCTATATGACATCACTGGCACTGGACAAATCCCTGCTGGGTGGCTACACTACCCAGGGGGGCGTGCCTTGCTTCACCGGCTCGGGACCCATACAGCTGTGGCAGTTCCTCTTGGAGCTGCTGCTGGACAAGACGTGCCAGAGCTTCATCTCGTGGACAGGCGATGGCTGGGAGTTCAAGCTCACAGATCCCGATGAGGTGAGTTTACATCTAGAGTATACAATACATTAAATACTCACGGTATGTTTGTGCTTCTTTCCGCTAGGTGGCGCGTCGCTGGGGCATACGCAAGAACAAGCCCAAGATGAACTATGAGAAGCTGAGTCGCGGTCTGCGTTATTACTACGACAAGAACATAATCCATAAGACGGCAGGCAAACGCTATGTCTATCGATTCGTCTGTGATCTGCAGAATCTGGTTGGGTAAGTAATCAACTATATACTTAAATTAAACAGCTTAATTAATGTTGAATTTTATACAATTTACAGACACACGCCAGAGGAGCTGGTAGCCAAGTTCGATCTGAAGATCGAGAAGAAAGATGTCGACTAGCAGTCAAGAAGTAACACAGAAGCTGCTTAAAGCTGCTGAAAGGATGGAGGAAGGGCCACAATATAAGAAAATTAAGATATAAAGTACTCAATAGCAAAAGAAAATACTTTTGAGAGAGTTTTCAATGTTTTCCAAGCGTGATGTTAAATTTTAAGCAGCAGCGATACCTGCGATCTTGCTACGAGATTAATGTATGAGTGTTAGAGCGTCGTAATAACATTGTAATTATTATTATTAATATTAATCAGATTCTATTGTGTATGTAAAAATTATTAGACTTTTGAATTAATTTGAAATTAATTGAAAATACGCTAGCGTTTAAAAACAATACCCACTAAGCCATTAAGTAGTTATTAACTAAGGCTTTTCTTAGTCTTTAGCAACGAAATTCAAAACAAACAACTAAAAAACGGAAGATGAAAAACCAGTTTCAATATCACAAACGATTTGTATGCTAACTATCACATTGTATCCATCGTTTAGTTACAAATAATTAAATAAATAAGAGGCCATAAGAGAACCGAGTGCATAAAGTCCCCAAAGTGATATTAAAAATCTACAATTTTTATTACTTTCTTTTGTTTACCGTTTTGTTCAAACATTTTAGGCAAACGGGGTCGCTTTTTTTTCTAAAATTAGTTTGTAAATCAAATCACAAACCATTAAATTGTATGTGCTTGTACATAGAGTATAGTAGAGTTGTAAGTTTAAGTATAAAACTATGCAATAAGTCTATCATATTTATATGTAAACATAGTTATAAGTTTTACCAATCGATAATCAATTTAAACCCATTCAATTCTGCGCTTCCTGCGAATCCAAAAGTTTCAAACGTCTAAAAAAAATCTATTATCGATAAACTTATACATATATAATTGTCGGCAAGTTTTAATGCATACTCTTAGTTATTATTTAATTATTGGCTGCTTAGAGTTTTCCATGCGTTAAGAATTGACCATTAAAAGTTATATATATATTTTGTGTATAGCTATAAACTATTTAAGCATAGCTCGTAGTCCGTAGCCACGTATTATGTAGAGCAATTTGAAAATACTGTATTTATACAATAATAACAATAACAATAAAACAAAAAATAAATCCAAAAATATCATAAAAAAAAAATTATCATGAATTTGTGTCTGTCATTAACTAAATTTTAGACATTTCCAATTGTAGATTTTGTTTTTCTTTTCGTAAATTAAATTTTTTAAAGTGTAACAATGAAGCGCCTTGATTGTACCATTAAGTTCAGAAAGTGCTTCATTTCCTGCCAGGAGCTCAGGAGATTTCAGCACCAGATGCCAGAGCATCTCAAGAGTGTTGCCACCGATAAGGATCCAAATTTCTCCTCCATGGTTTTGTATTACTACCACAAGGCTGCCCAGGTGATGGAGAAGGAACTGCTCAAGGAACTGGATCAACATGCGCATCTGAAGCCCGCAGAGAGACAATCACGAGTCACTGCCATTCTAAATCTTATAGGCAGCACCTGCACCTCCCTAGAGGTCAGTTTTCCCATTTTGAAGAGCAACGGTTCCTTTGAAATTGTTACAGGGTATCGAGCGCATCACGTGCGCAACCGTTTGCCCTTGAAAGGAGGTAAGTAGGTCACAATTCTCTTCCAGAAAAATTCAACTTCCCCAGACTCTTATAGGTATACGCTATGCCATGGATGTGGATGAGTCGGAGGTCAAGGCCTTGGCCTCCATCATGACCTTCAAGTGTGCCTGTGTCAATGTACCCTACGGAGGTTCTAAAGGCGGTGTACGAATAGATCCCTCTAAATACACAGCCCAGGAATTACAGACCATAACCAGAAGATATACCATGGAGCTGCTCAAAAGGAACATGATTGGACCCGCAATTGATGTACCCGCTCCTGATGTGAATACAGGACCGCGGGAGATGAGTTGGATTGTGGATCAGTACACGAAGACCTTTGGCTACAAGGATATCAATGGGTCTGCGATTGTGACCGGAAAACCTGTGCACATCGGCGGCATTAATGGACGCAACTCGGCGACGGGAAGAGGACTTTGGAAGGCAGGAGACTTGTTTTTACAGGACAAAGATTGGATGAAATTGTTGGATTGGCAAACTGGCTGGAAGGACAAGAAGGTCATTGTGCAGGGCTTTGGCAACGTAGGTTCCTTTGCCGCTAAATTTGTTCACGCAGCAGGAGCCAAGGTAATTGGCATTCAGGAAGCGGAATTCTCATTAACCAACAACGATGGCATCGATATCGAAGTGAGAGCGATGAACGGTTAAGTAATCTACAGATCACTCATGTAGCCCTGTTTCCATAGGATGTTTTTGAGTACAAGTCGGAAAAGAATACCATCAAGGGCTACCCTAAGGCCAAGGAATCCAAGGAGAATCTACTCACCGCAGAGTGTGATATTTTGATGCCCTGTGCCACCCAGAAAGTGATCACAAGTGAGAACGCCAAGGACGTCAAGGCCAAATTGATTCTTGAAGGAGCCAATGGACCCACGACCCCAGCAGGAGAGAAAATACTACTGGACAAAGGAGTCCTCATCGTGCCCGATCTGTATTGTAATGCTGGTGGTGTAACCGTGTCCTACTTCGAGTATCTCAAGAACATTAATCATGTGCCTCATGGCAAGATGACCGCCAAGACGACCTCCCAGCTCATTCAGGAGATCATCAACTCGGTGAATGAGTCCTTGAAAAATGCCGAAGGCTGTAAGCTAGTAAGTAACCCTAACACTTCTATGTTTACTTGATATTAATTCCTTGTATCTAGCCAGAGGTTGTGCCCAATACGGGTCTTGAACAGATAAGGGACTGCACAACAGAAGCGGAGATTGTGGATGCGGCTCTGCAGACGGTGATGGAGTCATCTGTGCTGGGCATCAAGTCTGTTGCCAATAAATTTTCTCTGTGCAATGATCTGAGAACAGCTGCCTATATCTGGGCTATATTCAAGGTATTCCGGGCTCTGGAGAGCTCTGGAATTTCTCAGCAGTAGTGCAGTACCGTCTTTTTAAAGGCTTGAAATTTATTGTATAGTAATTGTAAAACGATTAAGTGTAAAATGTCTTTAAATAAGATTTATTCTGGCTGAGTTGGAGGTTGAATTTTAAACAAAAATTGTCATGCGGATCACTTTAGTGCCCAATGGTTCCTCCTTTACCAAAAATCATAAATACCGTTTTATAAATCAATCCGAAAGATTCAAAGCTAATTGCTCTTGAAAGGAAAATAAGGAACAAGTTGGAAATCAATAATCTTACATAAGACTGTACGCAATATAACATTTGCTAACCCCCATATTTTGGGATGAGTTTATAAGAAATATCCCTACTTAATTGTTTTGAGATCAAACAAGTGCATTATATATTGGTCAGAATTCAAATCAATAAAAAATCTGTGATTTCCCTGAAAAGATTTTAGGCTTAAAGAGCTATTTCAAGCTAATTTAAGATTATGATATTGCATATTTAAACCAAATTTTGCTATAATCTGAATATAAGTTCCTTAAAATTCTGTTAAGATCACAAAATTGAAATCTCTCGTAGTAGTTAATCAGTTATTAATATTTTAAATATATTTTGATTCAAGTTTATTTCATCTCAAAAAAACAGAGCTTTCCAAATCATAAGTTTTCCTTTGTTAAAAATAATTTGATTGACTTTTATCAAAATTTTATATTGAAATTCGTTTGAAATGTTACGCGGAATTGCAAACGCCCTTTTATGTGGGCGTCACCAGCCACCCGTTCAGCTACAAAAGCGTTCCGAGCACAAGATACCCGAGAACCTGCAGAAGGTGGCCACTGACAAGGATCCCAATTTTTCCGCCATGGTTTTATACTACTATCATAAGGCTGCTCAGGTGATGGAGAAGGAGCTGATCAAGGAACTGGACAATCAGTCGCATTTTAAGCCCGCAGAGAAGCAGTCACGAGTCACTGCCATACTGAATCTCATAGGAAGCACCTGTACCTCGTTGGAGGTCAGTTTTCCCATTATTAAGGGCAATGGATCCTACGAGATTATAACAGGCTATCGAGCTCATCACGTGCGCAATCGGCTGCCCTTGAAAGGAGGTAAGTTACTCTGAACTCCCCCGCGAAAAGTTAATTCATCTTTACTTCTCCTTAGGCATCCGCTTTGCCATGGATGTGGATGAGTCGGAGGTGAAGGCCTTAGCCGCCATTATGACCTTTAAGTGTGCCTGCGTGAATATACCCTATGGTGGCTCCAAGGGTGGCGTTCGCATCGATCCCTCCAAGTACACTGTCAAGGAGCTACAGACGATTACCAGAAGATTTACCATGGAGCTGCTTAAGCGGAATATGATTGGACCCGGCATCGATGTGCCCGCGCCCGATGTGAATACGAGTGCGCGGGAGATGAGTTGGATTGTGGATCAGTACACGAAGACCTTTGGCTACAAGGACATCAATGCGTCTGCCATTGTTACCGGAAAACCTGTTCACATCGGCGGCATTAATGGACGCAACTCGGCGACTGGTAGAGGAGTATGGAAGTCGGGGGATTTATTCCTGCAGGACAAGGACTGGATGGAAATGTTGGGCTGGGAGACCGGCTGGAAGGGAAAGACGGTTATTGTCCAAGGTTTCGGTAATGTAGGTTCCTTTGCTGCCCAATTTGTGCAGGAAGCGGGAGCCAAGGTGATTGGCATTCAGGAATTTGGATTTGGACTGTTCAATAAGGATGGCATCGACATCAATGTGAGTAAAGAAAGTATTTCACCAATAAAGTATTAATTTGAGGTTCTTTCGTAGGACGTTATTAAGTACAGGGCGCAGAAGAAGACGATCAAAGGCTATCCCAAGGCGAAGGCGTCCAAGGAGAATCTACTCACTGCCGAGTGTGATATTCTGATGCCCTGTGCCACCCAGAAAGTGATCACTAGTGAGAACGCCAAGGACGTCAAGGCCAAATTGATTCTGGAAGGAGCCAATGGACCCACGACCCCTGCAGGAGAGAAAATTCTACTGGACAAAGGAGTCTTGATCGTGCCTGATCTGTATTGTAACGCGGGTGGTGTGACCGTGTCCTACTTTGAGTATCTTAAAAATATTAATCATGTGTCCTATGGCAAGATGAATTCGAAGACTACTTCACAGATAATTGTGGAGATTTTAAACTCTATCAATGAGTCCCTGAATAGTTGCCACGATGGTGAATACGTGAGTAGTTTGAAAAGCTTAATGAAAACTGCAGCCTCTAACGAGTTTTTCCTGCTTTTCTTAGCCGGAAATTGTGGCCAACAAGCAACTTCAGGTGATACGCGATTGCACCAACGAAGCGGAGATCGTGGACGCAGCTCTTCAGACCGTCATGGAGTCGGCAGCCTTTGGCATCAAATCTGTTGCCAATCAATTTTCTCTGTGCAATGATCTGAGAACTGCTGCCTATATCTGGGCTATATTCAAGATATTCCGTGCCTTGGAAAGCTCCGGGATTTCCCAGCAGTAATACGAGAGACACAATGTTTAAATGTTTTTGTAGATATTTCAAATAAAGTCATTTTATTTCAAAACTTTTCAATAGCCAATCATTTGATTTGTTGTAGACACTTGTTCGGTCAAATGTTTTTTAGTTTGTTCTTAAAGTTTACCCACTAAATTGTTTTATATGTAATTTTCTGCTTGATCTGCGTGCAGTAAAGTCGAGATATTTTTCTAAAGCTTGTGGAATTCTGTTTTAAGTAGGCTCTGTCTGGAGCCTACCTCAGCTGTAGGAATTTTTTTAAACATTTGAAATTTGGTACTCAAACAACAGAGCTCGAGCATAAACTCACTCGCAACACTAAACGACTTACATTGTTTTTTACACGATTTGCAACACTGAACAAAACGTATTCGTTAAAGTATTGAAATAAAATTTGCAAATTGAAAGAAGTCTAGAAAGTCTCCACAAAGTCTTTTGTCCAGAAGTATCTACTGAAACTCTTTTCAGGAAGACTGCACGAAGTCTCCACAAAGAAGTCTGTAAGGATTCATAGAAAGAAGTCTCCCAGTCTTCTTTGAGGTCTGCCCCAAAGTCTCTCCACTACTGATCAATTCAAAATGGACCCCGCTGCACCATTCAACAAGACTGCCTTCCTGGAGGGTTACCTGCTCAAGCATCGGGAGCTCGGCAAGCGTCAAAGAGAGTACAAGAAACTGCTCTCCAGCAAAGTAAAGACGCGCAATGAGACGATCATAGATGCCAGCTATGAGAATACCATCGATCGCCTTGAGGAGGAGAAGAATGATTTACGTGCCCAGATCTGGGTCGCAGCAGGAACCACTCACATGAAGAAGGACAAGCGCTACTTGGGACAGATCAAATGCCACGTCGAGTGCCAGGAGAATCTTACCGAGGACATCACCAAGCTGAAGACCTCCATCTGCAACATGGAACGAGAGATCAGTCGAGTGCGCAAACAGATCTACAACCTGAACCGTTTAACGGTACCCGAGCAGCAGCATCAGGCGCATGTGGCGCAAGTGCGCAAGAAGATGATCATTTTGGAGAACTCCTTAGAGGTGGGTGTACGGCAGGAGTGCGGCTTTACGGCAGCCAATGCTGAGCTGAGGGAACAGCTGATCCGGATACTCAATCATCGCACGTTCTTCAACGATTCGTATACGAAAATGGTGCAGAAACTGAACAGCGATAAAAAGTATCTAATCGATTTGATCGAGTACGCGTTGAATACTTTCGATGGCTGCATCGATGTCTACGAGAAGATCGACAAGATCACCAAGCGCGAGGCGAAGGAGCGCGAACTGCGTCGCATTGAATTACAGGGTATCATGCGTAAAGTCGCCGCCGATGCGGACAACTCGGCGTTTGTGGAGTGCAAGGGCAGGGAACGCGTCCTGGCCGATCTGCAGCCGAAGGAGTATAGACGACGTGATGAGTTCCGACGCAAACACAATAAGAAAATCAATTTGTACAATTCGGTGCTGAAGAAAATACTCGACTATACCAATTCCAATAATGTCGAGGAGGTGATCGAGAAGTTCCAACAGCAGGAAAGTCTTTACTACTCGTTCTTTAACTATGCCAACGAGATGAGCTACCACATTACCCTACTCAACAATTCGGTGAATCGTCTCTTCGATGACATCATCGAACTGAAGCGGGAGAATTCTAACACGCTGCAGGATCAGATCAATATGATTAACTTCCTGGAGGAGCAGGTCTCCCAAAAGCAAATCTCAAACATTCAGTTGAACAAGACAAGGGAGAATAACGACAGTCGTCTTGAGAATCTGCTACAGGGCATCGAAATGCTCTGCGACATGTGCTCCGTGGACACAACGCCCTTGGCCGATCTGCTGGGTGATCACACCCATGTGAATCTGGTGAACGTAGAGCGTTTTGTGAAGCTACTCGAAGCGCGCATTCAGGACATTGTGGCCAGCGTTTATGTCTTTGAACGGCAGGACGAGGGCAACATGGACTATGTGGTCAAGCAGATCGAAAAGATCTGTGAACTGCCCACCGATCTCAACGACATCGTGCTCACTCAACAGTGTCCCGAGTGCGCCGAGGGCGAAGCCTTCAACATCGACGATGGGGGCGATGGTGTTGCCATCCACACCGTCAAGGAGGCCAAGCAGAAGCTCTACGAGAAGATCACACAGCCCGAGATGCAGTACCGTCTGCACAGCATCAGCCAGTGCCGCCTGCCACGTTCCAGAATGCTCGCAGCCAAGCGAAACATGTAGTTTCATTCCACTCATTCCAGTCGTTTCAATCATTTATATTATCCATTTTCATCTTTGTTTTCTCTGAATTCTCTCCTGGCCCATCTAATGTATTTCAAATTACTATATGTTGTACATCTAAGCGTATGCGAAATAAAAAATCACGTGAAATGTTAAAGGAGTATGTTATTATTATCTTCTTAAAATCTGTACTGTTAAACCTATAAATCGGTTTAAATTGTGCTTCGCGACCTACTGAAAGTTCTGTTCGCCTGGTATTTTAGCTGGAATATTCAAATTCCCAGTTACATTCGCAGACGAACAGAAATATACAGTCAGACACAACACATTCGTTAGGTACAAAAATAATTCCTAATGCTCCTTAAGTTTAAATTTAACATTCTGATAACTGGACAGACCAAAAGGTTAACATAATGTTAAGCAAAACAGTTGACCTTGTGAACCTAAAGTAAACAGACCGACAACAGAGACTGAACAGCGGCAAAGTACATTCAACATTTTTGTATATTTGATTTTTATGAGTGACACCTACTGTTAATTGAAGCACTGCAGATCGCAGCGCACAAAATAGTCAACGAAAGGCAGTAAAACCAATATTTTACCAGGCGAACAGAATCAGCAGCAAGCAACAGAATTTAGTTAAAGTGCAATTAAGAACAGCAGTGTGCGTGAGCAGCGCACGTGACAATATGAAGAGCCTGATCAAAACAAAGAGCTTTCTCAGAGCGCTTAGCACAGCTGTTTGCATGTGTGTTCGCTGTCGGAGGCTGAAACAGAAAACAAAGAAGAGACTGAAATAAGAGAGCATAGAGCGGCAGAGCTTGCTTAGAACGTTCATTGGTTCGATGTTTGTGTGGTTGTTCGCGGACGCCAGCGAAGCTAGCAAAACAAAGAGCATTAACAGCAAAGGAGAGTTTTCTGAGCGCAATTAACAGTTGTTTATTGCTTGTGATTTTATGCATTTGCGACCTTCTGCACATTTCTGTTCGCCTGGTATTTCAGACGAAATTTATGCCATTTCAGAGCTATGAAGCTTCACAGCCATTGTAATAAAAATTCTTTGATTTAAATTTGATATTTCTTTTATTCTAAAATTCATGTTGCTTAATCGTAACATTAAAATGTAAGTTCTACTTTATCTTAACATAAATTAAATAAATATTTAAAATAAATAAATAAAGTAATATTTTAACTTAATAACATTTGTTACTTAAAATAATTTTCTTTTCTAAATATTTAAATTATTTATAATAAAAAAACATTTTCATACTTAACTCACTTTAATATAATAATGTGCGAGAAGCTTGATCTGAAAAGATATGGAGAATTTAATTAATATATGTATTTATAATATATTTTATTTATTAAAATATTTTTTTGTTAAATATTTTTAGAAATTATTTAATTTGTATCTCAATTGCAGAGCATCTGAGCTTTAACTATGTATTTAACATTTTCACACTTTACGCAATAATTAAATTTTACAAGCCGTAAATAAATTATAGATTTTACTATTTACACTTATTAGTGGTTTCATAAAATTTTTATTTTCAAACATAAATATACTTTAAATAATTGTAAGAAATCACAGGAGACGCATTTTTCGTTCGACGTTCAGTTGCATTTGCTGAATCTTCTTTTGACTCCTCGTTTGTTTCATCTAAAAATGTGTCCTCGATTTCAGGACTTAGAAGTTGTTCCTTATCGGTGCAGTTGTACATACGATTTACTTTTTCGATATCCAGGTCGGAAAAGTCATTTCTTTGACCCATGCGAACTTTATTTCTTTTCTTTTTCTAAAGATGGAAGAGAGAAGATTGAGATTAGAGCGTTGCTAAAGAGTGAGGAGAAAGAAACGAAACTTAAATAAGAGAGATATAAAGAAGGAAAAGGGAGTGAGAAAAGAAAGAGGTTAACAAAGGGGCTAGCAAACAGAAGCACTCTCTCGGAGCAGTTTATAGAAGGATGGTAAGGAAACACGATTAAACAGTTATAAATACTCACCAGTCTCTTTATAGTCGTTTCACCGTTGGAGGAGAAAGCCGTTCGGGAGTAGTGCATAATACTGCCATAATCATAACCGACTCCAAAGCTCACCGTATTCGTCTTCTGGAAGTTCTTTAAGTAATCGTTGCCTACATTCTCCTCTTTGATTCTCACATAGTCATCACGATCCTCGCGATTCTGCTCGTGCACAAACCCGAGCACGTGCAACAGTTCATGCATAATGGTGCCAGCTATTTTTATACACCCTGGACTCTGCAGATTAACCGCTTGTTCCCCTCCGATGCGTCCTACCGACGACCAGCAGCCGGAGTCGCTGTTATTGAAGGTTATGTAATCAGGCTCATCGGCATGTGGAACAAATCGAATGCAGGTACGCCTGTGATACTCCCCGATCGTATATGCGAGTAGGTTGAGTTCCTTATCAGTGAAGTTACCGTCAACATGGTAGGGAACTGTGGCATTGGGCCAGCGAAGCGACACGGTCGGTGTAGCGCTCCTCATTAAGTCTAGGGGACGCGGTACAAGCATGTCTCCCTCGAGGTAAGTGCCCAACTCCTCGGGATTTCCTTCGTCCGGAGCACCGCTGAAATTGGCTACACGTTGGGCAGTTATAACCTCATCCGGTTGGCCATACAAATCACTGCCCAGTGGCCTCAAATCGATGGTGTCGTCGTCCACCGGCGACGCCAAGGGCAAAGCCGTGATCAGTGATCCTCCGTAGACAAGAATGAGCATAAAAATTGCAGTCATTTTCCACTTTATGCGTTACTTTTACACTGAAATCCGATTGTTGTTATCAGTGCTTATCACTAGGATTTAAATTACAACTTTAACTGTAACTTTATAGCGGTATCTGCTAGCTCTTGAGGAGTACAGTTATTTCCGTATTTGCACAGTTATAACCCTAACCATAACCGATAAGCGTTATCACCGTTTGACCTTTTGGGGCTTTAAGAGTTTCACACGAACAGAACTGCACGAGTCCCAACTTGATTGCTATGTAAGCCCTCTTGAGATCGGTTGTATTGCTTATAAACAGGGTTAAAAGACGCTAATGTAGCAGAACCTTCGTTCTAAATAGCTTAACTAATCTTAAATTAAACATGACTAATAACATTTACAACGCTTTAAGTTCAAATAATAAAATAAAGTGTAGGGAATCTTAAATTTGTCTAGATTTTAAAATGGTTGAAGATTTTTAGAAAGTCTATAAATTTAAATTCTTAATGGTAATGAAATATAGCTTGTCTTTTTATGAGGATTTGGAATTTTCAACTATTTGCAGACTTTTGAGAATTCAATTAAAGTTAAGAACAATAAATTGTACTACATTAAACAAGATATTTGTCAAGTGGAATTTTGGCGTAACTTAAAGTTAAAGGTAAAGAATTAAATCTTGTCTTTATTATTATATTATATTATTATTATAGAAAAATCAAATATTTGTAAAATATTTGGTGTTTAAAATAAAGTTAAGAACAAGTCAGTTTCAAGTTGAATTTTCTCTACTGGAAATATTTCCAAACAATTTACAAATTTTTACTTGGAAATCAGAAAGTTTTTCAACCTTTACAATTAAGTTACAGTCCCAAATTCAGTAAGACCTAATAAATCTTAAAGTAACCAATTTAAAAAGCAATTCTCGGCTTTAGCTAATAAACATATGTATATTTTAATAATTCTTAAATAGTTTGATCAGAATATTTCTAGATTGTACGGTGAATATTTCTAGTGGATGCATTAAATAATTGGTCGAGGTAGTGTGGTGATCGTATGAATTAATAGGTTCTTTGGGCGTGTCGAGTCTAGCTGCTAGGTTCACTGGGTGATTCCTCCTCTCCAAGTCCCAGACCGCTGATGAGTCCGCTGAGGAAGCTGTCAACGATGGGATTACCGCCGGGAGCAACAGGAGCAGGCATGCCAGGGGCAGGTACGGGAGCAGCACCAGCACCAGGAGCAGCTGGAACACCTCCAACATAGCCACAGTCGTACATGCGGTTCAGTTTGTCCACATCAAAGTCGGAGAAACCGTTGCGTTGTCCCATTTGAGAACCACCCAGGCTTTGCTGCAGAGAAGATTAAAAACATGTAATGGAGGAAAACTTTAGAGGATCAGATGCGCTTACCATGGCCACAATTGTGGGCTGTCCGTTGGTGGAGAAGGCATTTGCCGAGTAGTGCATAACACTGCCGTAATCATAGGGCACTCCAAAGGCCTCAGTGCTCGCTGCCTTGTCAAAGTTGTTCATGGCATTGGATTGGATGTTCCGGTACTGAATGGCCACAAAGGCATCCCGTTCCATGCGATTCTGTTCGTGAAGGAAACCCAGAGCGTGCATCAGCTCGTGGATGGCAGTGCCAGGACGACTGAGGCAACCAGGTGACTGAAGATTTACTTCCTGCTTGCCACCCACGCGACCAACCGATGACCAACAGCCCGAATTGCCGCTCACAATCGAAATGTAATCCCGCTGTCCGGTATAGGGCACAAAACGGATGCAGGTGCGCTTATGGTACTGGTCAATGGCTCCTTGAATCGTGGCCATGTCACGGGCATTGAAGGTGCCACGTATCTCGTAGGGCACAACGCCCTTGGGCCAGCGTGAACTCTGTGTGGTGAGGCCGTTCTTCATGGTCAGTGGCGACTGTGGCACCAGCATGTCTCCCTCCAGATAGCTGCCCAGCTCCTCAGGATTCACTTCATCAGTTTCAGCGCTAAAGTTGCCCACCAAATTGGCGGTCAGCTGTTCATCCGGCACACCAAACAAAGCAGCGCCAAAGGAGCTCAGATCAATGATGTCCTTGTTGGGCTCTGCTGGCTGCTCTATGCCATTCTCAGGCAGCTCTATGACCTCGGTGTCGTCGATGTCATCGTAGAACTTGGTAAGAGGCACGCCCTGAACCAGCGCCAGACTCCAGAGGAATACAATTAAGTTACTAGATTTGCACATGTTTCTTTCTTTTTTTTGTTGTCTCGAAGCTTCGAGTTGGACTGTGCCAACTGCTGGCCAGGAACGGATTTATATAGTCAAGAAGTACGCGCTCGTTATCAGTTAACAGACCTTCAGACGGCGCTTCAGTCGTCGTCGTAGTCGTCGTCACACTCATTCCCATTCACACGTTTTTATTGCTGGACAAATATTTGGATAACGCGTGCGTTCATAAAAAAATGTTGTTCTAAAATGTTGTCTTGGTTTTAAAAAATTATTAGCATAATGTATATCAGTAGTTTGTTTGCATATATGCAAAGTTTAATGACATATTCGGTTAGTTCTTTTGGGCATTTAACCGATAAGAACCAAAGTCACTGATGACCTTTCCCTGAATTGATTTATGTTCCTTGCTCCATGTGATTTGGAGTGGAAACTTACGCGTGTGCTACTTAGAACTTTAACTATAGCTAGACTATAGTCTAATAAACTTAATTTAATTCCATACGCTTACTTAAATACTAACAACACAAGCGGCAACTTCAATTGTATCCGAGACTGAACAGAAGAATACGGAAAAATTCCAAAATTTGTGTGGAACTTTGAGACTTTGGAACAGCTGTGCAAGCTTTCTTCTAAGAACAAATTGGGTTCAAGTGCAGGCAAACAGCATTCAGGGTGTTCCCACCTTCAATTAGTCAGCCACAAACAAAAAGTATTGTGCGTATCTCTCTTAAGTATCAAAGCTCATCTCCACGACCATATTTGAGTCGGAATTCGAGTTGGAATTGGATAATTCCTCTTCATCATCGAATTTGAGATTCATTTTAATGCCATTCAGTTTATCAGCATTTAGCATCTGTCTACTACTTGCTGTAATTGATTCGGTGACATCTCTCAATGCCTTGCTGCAAATCTCATTGATTGTCTTGTCGTCATCCATCAAATCCTCAATGCAATTCTTCAGTATTGTAGAGGTAACAATGCAATCCCGATTAAAGGCCAAACTCTTGTGGAAATACTCGATGGCATTGTCCAAATTGCCAAGCAGAGCGTGAATAAATCCAATTGCAGTGTATGTGGTCGCAGTTTGTGGTTTCAGCAGCAAAGCCTGTCAAGTAATCGGTAGTTAATCAATTGATATAAGAAGGGAGACTGATTTAAAATGATTTTTACATATTGAAAATTGTAGAGCGCCTCCTCGTACTTCTGTATGCGTCGCAGCGAGTGTCCCAGGTTGATGAAAAGTGGTTCCCAGCGTGCAGAGATCTCCTCGTTGTTGGTCTTGGCCCTTTGCTTGATGATGTCCACGGTGCACTGAAAGATTGTAGCTGCTCCATCATAGTATTCGTACTCGTATTTGATCACTCCAAGTTCGTGCAGCACATACACGTCCATGGGTGCAATGGTCATGGCCTGTAGGAAGAATTTCTCAGCCAACTCCAGATTCTTGGTCAAGCCGCACTCCACGCCAATGTAGAGCAGCGGGAGATGACAGCCTCGCATTAATTGGGTGGCTTTAAAGTAAGCAGCCATCGCCTGTTCGTGCTCGTTCTCATTGGCAAAGGAGTGACCATAGGCCAGCCAAGCGGGACCATAAAGACGATCCAGAGAAGTCGCCTTTGAAAGATAACGCCGGGCTGGATCACTTTTGCCAATCATGTCGTAGTAGCAGCCCACAGCATACCAGGATATAGCCTTATCCGGATAGCGGTCCACTAACTTGTGGGCCACATAAAACAAGCGATTGAAGTCGCCGTTCTCCACCAGACAAGCGATCTGTATGGTCAGCGCATTGTTATGAAACGGATCGATCTTCAGCAAACTGAAAGTGGGAGACGATTAGACAGAAATCATATGGAACTTAAGACTAATTGCTTACTTATTCAAGATCTTGAGACACTGCTTGTAATCGCAGTCATAGAAACACTTTTCAGCCTCTGCTGCCATCAGATCTGTGCTGCGTTGCACGCGTTGCAAGCACTCGTTCAGTGGCAACAAGGTGTCCACATCGTGTTCCCTGGAACTGCGACGGTTCGAGGCATCGAAGAGCGAGCGTTGTGTGGTGTCTATCATGGAAGAAGCGCGCGAAAGACTTGTCTGCAGAGAAAATGTGGGTGCTTTCAGATCTTTCAGCACTCTGAAAAAGTAGGAAATATATAGAAAAGCAGTCAAGTACTGGCGTTTTGTAGTACTCACTTCTGTGCCGGCGACATAAACTGACTTGGCACCGTGGGCACTTTGGTTGTTCCTGGGAATTGACTATCCGATGAGCAAGTCTGCTGCACTCGCACCGTGAATTCCTTGATGTATTTGAGCACATCCGGATTGACTATGGGCGAGATTTCTTCAGCATTGCGTGCTGAGATCAATTCGTAATACTTTTTCAAGCGGGACTCGTAGAGCTTCAATATAAACTTGGCGTCTGTTTCGCTGGATTGTTGTGCCAACGGCAAATGATGCATCAGCTCAAACTCTAAGAAAAGAGTAGTCAAATCATTTATGAGATAGAGTACTTAAAAATACTAAATGATCAGAGCTAAGTTGTACTCAAAATTTTAATTGTCAATGAATGTACTCCTTTAAAAACTACTGCTGAACGCAACAAACAAAAACTTTCTCTGCTGAACGCAGCCACTGTTGAGCTTACCTTCCCAGGCCATGAGCATCTCGTGCTGCACCAAAGCCTCCAGAGCTTCGAAGCAGTAAATCGACTTGTGCAGCGCTTGAACATAAAAATCCATGGCCATGCCCCGATTGTCCAACGCCTCGAAGACCTTTCCTTTCATTAGGTAAATCGATGCCAGGAGTTCATTCCGATTAGTTTCCTCGCCGCCAAAGACGCTATTGCTCTCCATGTTGCAGTTGCTGGCTGCCTCTTGGGGCCCTGTGATAATCGAGGAGCTCATGGTCTCTACATCCACATTTTGGATTATTGTCGCCGCATCATTGAACTCCTTAGCGGCATAGAGAGACTCTAGCAGCAGATTAAAGCAGGGCAGCGAAGTCTTCTCCAAATGATAGTGCTGAATTGTGTGCGCAGCTCTGTGGAACTCACCCAGCAGGAACATGCACTGTGCGTGGTAATAAACATCCCTTGGCTCATGGCCGCTCAGCACGGAGACTTTTTCGGCCCAAAACAAAGCCGTCGAGTAACGACGCTGAAAAATATCACAATTTTTTTCTCCTAAATGGATTTACAGTTAGAAATTTTGTGAAGTTGCGCTTACCATGTCTATAAACTGCTTGACTAGCTGCCGATATTGCGCCAGATCAATATGATCGTTTGAGTTCTCGGTATTACTACTTTCATTGTCACCAGCCATTTTTAAATACAACAAATTAACAAACAATTTCCAATTTGTTAATTTGCCACCACCGGCAAGCGTTTTAATTTTCGACTGATCTGGCAACGCCACCACAGTCAGCTGTTCTTGCCATTCACACAAGTGGGCTGTTACACAGTGAGAAATGTTGCCAAACATTTGAATTTCAAACTCTAATAATAAACGTTAATTTTATATAATTAATTTGAAGTAATTATTATTATGGAACATTTTTGTGAATGTCATAATATTTAAAATTGAACACGGAGTTTGACTTGTAGCTGTTGAACATTTTCCTTGCAACTTGTCCGTTGTGCTCTTTCTATTTGAGAGGGGGCTACGGGTTGGGGTTGTGGTTAAGGATTGGCGCAGCAGCCAGCAGACATACAGATTTCTCGCTCTCTCACAGCATCTGTCGACGCCTGGCTTCAGTGTATTTCAATTGCTCGTTAGGTGAGGTTATTGCATTTCTGACTTGAGCGGTAACCAGCAAAAACAAAAGAATATTACATTTTTGGGCCCAAATAAAAACACTTCTTTTTGGTCGTTTTTTGAAAATAGGAATATAAATACAACGCCTTCAGCTTATAGCATATTTTTACAAGTTTAAAACTACACACACATACCCACTTACGCACGCACACAAGTAAGAAACATAGAAGCAACAACAACTCAACGGTAGCATAGTAAAATTATTGAAAAAGCGTGTAAGGCATAAAACAGAAACTGAAGTAACGGTCCCAAGCCGGGAGGACAGAGCAGAAGTGTGAGTAAAAATGTGCTTTGCACGCATGCAGATAGAACGAGAATAGTAAAACGTGAAAACTAGTAGAAAATATTGAATGCGAGTGCAAAATTTTCAATTAAATCCAACAAATTTATGTGAACAACGCGTGCAACAAAGTAAACATAAGCTGCTGCTGCTGCCGCTGCCTATTGTCATTTTTTGGGTATGTACACAAATGCAAACAAACGTTTACATATACGAACAAACATGCATAGAAACTTAATATTAACAAAAAAAGAAAATAATAAAAAAACGTACAACAAAAAAAACTGAAGGGAAATGGGACCGGCACAACAATTCGCTGGCAAATTTTAGAACAGTGCAAAAACTGAATCGAGGGACTTTGAGTGTGTGTGTGTGAAGTCCCAAGACACAGGATTCTATCTGAGATGCAGTTATGCTCTCATCGAGTGCAACTTCAATGCCCTTTTATAAGTGCGTGTGTGTGAGTGTGCGTGTGTTGCTTTCCCGTACAATATTATTGTTGTTGTGGCGTCGTCGTCACTGTCTTTTTACTACTTTCCACTTGTTCCGTTGTTCCGTTTGTTGAGCATTTTACGTCGCGCACGCCTTGCCATTGCCATTGCCATACTCACGTCATTTGCCCAGCAGCAGCCCCAACTACAACAACAACTACAGCAACAAATACTACTCTTTTTACAACTACGAATACGCACAAGAGAGACCAGCAGCAACAACAACACCAGCGGCAACAGCAACTAGAAGAGTAACTACAATAACAACAACGAAATGGCATAAGAAGAAAAAGGACAAAAACTACACAAGAACGTTGGGGATGGGGGAGGGAGGTTCAATGTTGTTGTTGGTTTTGTTGGTTGCGGCGTTTCTGCTCATTTCATGCTGATTTATGGTTCTAATAATAGCTTCGCTTCCTGTTTCTCAAAAGGATTACACACACACTCTCACACACACACGGGCACGCACCGGAGAACTTTTTCTCATCTTTCGATGAGTGTCCATGTCCCAATGTCCAGAAGGGAAAAAAGGGAAAATTAAAATAATTACTAAGAACGACAAAATTATGAGGCAGTCGCTCGCACGAAAGCACTTGCAAACGATTGCCAAAAGCGAAAGGGGGGAATGACGGAAATTGGTTAATTACAGTTATGTTTTGCGGGGATACGCCTTGATCGATTTACACCGTTTAACGCTTAAGTGAGCTCATTTACAGACTTTTGAATGGAGACTGCGTGCGTGTGCGAGTGAGTGTGTGTGTGTAGGATTTTGTTTATTTGCTTTTGTGGTTCACTTAAAATTATAATCTAATCACATTAGCCTTTTACATTCCTTTTCCAGCACTAAAATAGAACTTTGCAAGAGTTTCCATTTGGATAGCGTTAATAGCCTAGAAAGTCTTTTGTGCATACCATTATTGGTAAAATAAACTCTATAAACTTTAGATAAAGCTTTAATTTCTTGAATTTACAGTTTAGCCGATTATTCAATTTAACTTTATAGATTGAATGTTCAGTCAATAGTAAAAACAAAGTTAATCATATACAGAAAAAAAAGAAGAATTTTTTAAATTACTAATTTACTACTACGAAAAGATTTTTTTTTTTAAATCACAATATGTTTATTGTTATTTAAATTCCCAATTTTACTGAAGGTAGGAAAAAATGTTAAAAACATAATCTAAAAAGACGACACTTCATAAAATTTGTCTCTGATCATTTGCTGAACCCTTTTTACTAAGCTTATGTTATATTCAGAAAGTTAATTTATAGTATAATTAGTTAAACCTGACTATTATAAAAAATAATTTAACTCGTGAGATTTAACAATTAATTAAGTTAAATTGTATACAATAAAATAAATTTATTTTTGTAAAAATTCAGTAAAATTAATTTCCAGCAGATTGCAATTTATAGAACATTATTTTCAGTTAAGTTGACAGCATTATTCTGCGTAGATTTGTCTAATATCGGTCTATTTATCTTGTGCATTTTCAGAGGGTACCGTGGACAGTGGAGGACGAAGGACGAAGGATTTACATTATTCACGGCGAATAATGAATCGATGACCGTTTGCATCAGCTGATACGGATGTACGGATGATACGGCCGCCGTCACATCTGCCTGTTGTCTTCTGCCCAGTGTCCAAGTGCCGAGTGTCGAGTGCTGCCAAAATTCTGACAGGCAATAACAAGAACAAGAGCGACAAGAAAGCAAACCATTTTGGCCAGCAAACATGTTTGCCTGAGGCCGGTTAGCCAACATTTTTGGGCAGCCGCATCATCAGTTCGAACCTTGCTCAGGACACGGTGCGCAGAGAGCGACAGAGAGAGGCCCCAAAAAAAAGAGAGTGCCAAATTGAGTGAGAGCTAGAAGCTGTTCGCTCTCTCTCAGTCAAGTTGTATTGTATTGCTGTTGTTGTTGTTGCTGTTGTTGTCTAGCATACGGAAGTGGCGACATCTGTTTTGCCGCTTTGTCAGCTTATCCGGCAGCCGACGACGACCAACACGACGAAGAGCAGGAGGCGAGGACACGAAGCGACACGACACAAAACGAAACGGGATAACGGCGACGACGACAACAACAACGACGACAAACGGCACGTGAAATACAAGTGTGGAAATTGGAATTTTTATTCAAAACAATGCCTCTGCTGCAACAGGTATGTAAATAATAATAAAACCTATTCGCACTCACTGTAGTCGGCGTCGTCGTCGTCGTCGCTGTCGTCGACGTTGACGTCGTAATTGAGCCCGCTCACGTACGGCATCCCATTTGAGATGAGAGAGCGAGAACCACAGAGCACAGACACATCAGCTGCTTGAAGTTCCACGCCCTACTCCTCCTCCGCATCCTTCTCTTGCTATTCTTCTGACTTCGCTGTTGCACCTTCAAATTGCTTACTGGGCTGCGGCTCAAGTTTAGCTAATAACTAACTGGCTGCGTTCAACAGCACACATCAATCATCTGTCTATCAGAAAAGTGTGAAAAATTATCACTTTCATTGGATTTGTAAGGGAAATCAGTTAACGCATTTTGGGAAATGAAACGAAAGGCCAAAGGAATAAAGATAAAGACAAGAAAAATTCTTGTTTTTCTAATCAAAGCCTAAAATAGTTCAAACAAATTTGGTTTCCATATAACAAGAACTTTTTATTGGAAGCAGTTAAAATACTACTTTTTTAATAAACCCTCATCATCTTGTTAAATAACTCTCCTTAAAGAAGTGTTGCGGTCTTCGGCTTGCGCTGCTGAACGCAACCACAGATTGTTGCTTCAGCTTGGCTCGCTGGTTGGTTGGATAAATGGATAGATGGATGGATGGATGATCCTAATGAGATTAGTGCTTAACTTTATACGCCTCGCGGCGTTGAGGTGTCAACTCGAGAGAGTGTGAGAGAGAGAAAGTTGAGAAACAGTGGAGAGAAGCGTTGAGAGCAGGGGATGTCGCCCTCACTACTTAACTCAGTGCAACACGACAAGACGCGACACGACACGGCACGACTCTTGTTGTCTGTTGCACATTATGAGTAGTTAAATTCGATTAAACTTGCGGCATCAGTGTTCGCTTCCCTAGACAGTGCAACGCCTTCTCACCACAACAGAGTTGCTGCTTTGTGTGGCAAGTCCTTATGGGGTGTGTGTGTGTGTATCGGTGGGGGTGTGTGGGTGTCGGAGACATTTAATTGTACTCTTTGTCGCGCTAAATAGTTGCGTGATTTAATTTGCTGCGCTTTTAAATATTTGTAATTCATTTAAATGAGTTAATTTGATTTGATTTGAGTTCTACAAAGTCGGCTCTAATGATAAAACATGGCTTAGACCTAAGTATCACTGTGAAACTAAAGGACAAGCCTTGGAAATCAATAGAACAACAATAAAATCATTTGATTGTAGTAGAAGAAACTTCATCAGAGCGAAATTAACAGCGCCAGGTCCCTGTAGTTAATAGCATTTTATATTTATAGTGAAAGTGCAAACAATTGTTTCCGCTAAATGAAGCGCTAGACTTCCTACTGCAAGTTTGCAGTACAGGGTCGAAAAATAATGATGGCAAAGCAGATTACTACGCAGTCTGAGTACTCTATAAAAATGACAACGACTACGCCGTACGTATGTTTTCTTTCTGCGCTCACTGTAATAATAATATTTAAGAAGATTACGCCGTCATGAACTTGACATAAGTAATTCCGTCTACAACTATCGCAGATTTCCAATAAATAAATAAAGCATCAGTTGGAAAAATGAATAAGGCAAGGAGTTTCTCCTTTTTCCGCTGATTTTCTAGATTGATTTGGCAATTAAAGAAAATGCAAATTGTTCGTCTTCTGAAAGATTTGCAAATCGCAGCTGTTGTCATAGCAATTGGCTTTGAGGATATCCTTAAAATGTGACAAACAAGTCAATATTATGTCAGTCCAGACGATTTTCTTCCTTAAGCCCAAATTGTCGCTTGTCTCAGTTGCTTCCGTGCCACAGTTTTGCTGCTCCTTTCCCCTCCCTGTACTTAGTCAAGTGACACACATGTAATCATTATAATATGGTAGTAAATGTGGCTTGGATTACGCACATGTTCCCTCTGCCAAACACACCCACACACACGCTCCTGCAACATGGCTTAAACGACTACCAAACGATGCCGTGTGTATCCGCCCCCTTTTGCAGTGTTGCAATCAGTGTTGCCAGTTTAGTCAATAAAAAGCTAGCAATAAACGGCTTAAAATTCCTGGAGCTTTGACAGGCCATTTAAATGGAGTGAAAACTGTTGCTGATGATGTCATAGAGAGGAGAGGAGACCATCTCTGCTGTGTCTGTTTAAATTTGTTTAGCAATATTTTGTAGTCTAGCTATTTTAGCCCATGAAATACTGGCAACACTGGTTGCATGCGTAAGCGCCACATTTTCCTCTATCTCTGTCTCGCTTGCTCTCTCCATCTCGCCCTCTCTTTCGCTCGTCGAACTACAAAGTTGTTCATTGTCGACTGTGACGAGGCTCGTCTATTGCTCATCATTCAGCCATTTGAGAAGGAAGCAGCATGTTTGAGGGCAGAGGGGGCGTGCCAGCCATTCCGACATCCTTACAATGGGTGATGTGATAGGGGGAGAGGGGCTAAAGAGCGGCACTGTGCATTTGTTACAATGTTTACACAAATATTTAAGGATAATCCGACGATTTCAAAGGGGTTATTATGCAATTTTTCCTCTCATTTTATTGTGCCAGCCACGAAAGGAGCAAAAAATACAAAAAATATGACAAGAAATAAAATGGATAGCAAAAATAAGTAAATGCAAAATGTCAATTTTGTCGTGTAAGCGGCATTCCCATTGATGGGCCTTAAATCGGCACAGGGGGCGGCTTCGGTTGGCGCGGGGTAACAAGCCATTGTCATTGTCTTCGTATAAAAGTACTCACATACATATATATATATATATATATTTGCATATATAGATATTTATTCATATTTATTTTGTTGTAAATGTCTAAAAAAAAGATGCGACTCCTTCATGCGGTAATACTACCCCTTTCACTTCCCTTGCCTCCCTATGGCTTCGAACTATGGTGGCGTATACTTTACATTTCTCATTTCCTTTACCCGTCCGCTTGATATTTATACGTATTTATGTAATATATTTTATTTATGTGCCATTTGCCTGCTGTTAAAAACGCCTATAAATAAAGTACATTTGTCGTTTGCCTCAACATTTTATTTGCAAACTTTTCTCTTTTGTGCACTGTGTTCTGTCCCGCTGTGGCACACTTTTTTGAACAACACTCAGCCTTCAATAATCCTTGCTTGTACATCTGAAATCAAATTTCAAGTAATTCGAGATACTGTAATTTTTAGACTTTGGAAAGCTTCCTCTCTCTTAAGATATCTGGAAATGTTTTGAACTTTACGGAAGGAAAAACTAATGAAAACCTTTGTTTAAAAGAAATCTACAATCATCACTGTATAAGAAGTTACTAGCTTGAAATCTTTGTATTATTTTGTTCAAAACTGAATACCCAATAATACCAGCTTCATTTATGAGGAACTCCTTTAAAGCAAGCTTAGTTTACCTTCTGGTTTTACCATTATAGTAATTAAAAATGGTATTCAAATTATATT
Organism: Drosophila acutilabella; assembly: GCA_035046005.1. NCBI lineage: Eukaryota > Metazoa > Arthropoda > Insecta > Diptera > Drosophilidae > Drosophila > Drosophila acutilabella. The sequence continues at coordinate 1,551,947 of JAWNOK010000003.1, forward strand.
TATACTCTAAATTCCGTTGTGCAGAAAAAATTAATTATTTTAAAGACCTTTTTAATATTTTTTTGTAGCCTTTATGGCTTAAGGAACGTGGAAAGCCGTCTCACACTCTCTAGTGGCGTATGAATTGAAATTGACCAAATTTGTTGACTGCAATTGCCAGTTATTAGCTTGATTCTGGATTCATGATTCTCGAGGGGAAAATCATTGACATTACACTTACAAAATGAAACGAAACGAAGCGAATTGAAATGAATGAAGAAACATTTTAAAAGCAAAGCATTTACAGATACTTGAAAGTATACAAATACATAGGCATAAGAATACGTATATATATGTATACAGTATTTATATATATGCAAATACATACGTATTTCAACAATAGACTGCGAGTCTGACAGCTTAGCGACTACGCGATGGCGATGGCATTGGAGTTGTCGTTGTCGTTGTTGTCCAGCGGAATGTCTTGGAATGCCCTGCATCTGTAGGTGGCCACAATATCCTCCTACTACTACACCAGCCGCCATTCTCCTTTTGGCTCTCGTGCAAATGGCTAAAGTACAAGACGGCGATCCGCAAAGTCCTCACAATGGCGGCCAAAGTCGCCCCGAGGCACATCATTAAAATGTCGATACCAAGCAAATCACACGCCCAGCCAGCGGGATAATAAAAGTACAAAAAATAGAAAACACGATTGAAAATTTAGTTTGGCAGACAGACGATTTGATACCCTTTCAGTAATTATAGATTTTCTATGTAAAACAATATGTTGTTTGATCTTTCTTGAAGGCATCATAAAAATACTTATTTCGTGTCCCTAATGACCTATTACCCGTTCGGATACACTAAATGTAGCTTTTATAAATAGATTAATATATAGTATATATAGATAAATTATTGATAAATTTTATTTAAAGACCTTTAACTGATTTTTGAAACCCAAAAGTTTGAATAATGCCAAAATATTTCCCACTAACTGGCTTAGTGACTTGCTTGAAAATATATTTCCTACTTGTCCCGCTAAAATTACAGCTATAATATATAGTAATTCATTCCGATCAGTGGACATACATAAAATATCTTAAGTTAAATCACGATTTGTAATTCTTCACGTCAAATCTATAGCACCCTCTGGCAAAGGGTAACAGAAAAATGCTACGCGTTTTGCGGTGAGGTGCCTGAGGTTGTCACGTGGGGCGGTGAAGGGTGTAGGGCGCTGCCTGGGGTGGGCGTGGTTGGTAACTGGGCGTTGTCGTTGTAATATGAGCCGCTGGCATTAAAAATTGCAAAAATTCAATTGAATTTACTTTAGCAGACATCTAGCATTAAATGCAAGGCACCATGCGTGGGCAGGGGCGTAAGTGTGTGTGTGTGGGCGTGCCCTACAGGGAGTAGGGTTTGTGTGAGTGGGGGTGGTGTAGGTGGCATAACAAATACAATGCTCGGCTGTGTTATCATTAAAAGCGAGCAGAAATGCAGCCAAAGAAAATACGAATGGAAAAATGTACAAAAAAACAATAAATGCAACCACAAAAGGCCACCAACCAAAGTGGAGTTTGTTGTTGTATTTCTTGTTGTTGTTGTTCTTGCTGTTGTTACTTTTTTAAATAGGCATGAAAAAGTTTTTCATTCTCCAAATAAAACAAAAGTAGAAATGCAGTGAGTTATGGCACAGCGAGTTATGGCACAAAGATACCCTGTAGTCAAATAAAAATTATATAGCTAAAACGGCAATTAAATTGCCAACTTACTGCTTAGTTATTAAACTAAAAGTAAATTTAAGTAAAGAGTTATACAAAATGTTGAATTTAAAGCTAAAAAATTCAACTTAAATAAAATTCTTACTGTTCTTTAAATTATTGCAGTTGACTTGGTCAAGTGAGTCGGCTGTTGGCCATGTTAAAAGGTCATTTGCGTGGTCTTTAAACCCACGCGCTTGCACCCATGACTTGCAGTCAGTGTTGGCCGCAGTCTATAGGCTAAAATAGCTAGAAAAGCACTGGAAACGGCTAAGAAATAAGAATGTAGCTATAAATTAGCTATCATGCCAGCACTACTGGCAACAGATATGCATCATACGCCCCGTGTTGCGGCAACTTGCACAGATAATACTTTCGTTGGGCAAAAAGCGCGTGTTTTATTTCCACTTAGCACTCACACACACACGCACCCCCCTAGGACCCACCCACCCACACACACACACTAGCATATTGAATGCCTGTTGACGGCTGTTTAAAAAATTGTCTTTTCTCTTCCATTCGCTCACATTGCTCGCTCCCGCTCTCTCTACCACTCCCTCTCTCTGCCTTTCCCGCAGTCAGTGAAACAATAACAACGACTGAGGCACAACAAAGCACACAGGCATCGGAAATGTTGCCGTTGAAACTGAAATGTCGCTACACACCTCCCACACATCTCTCTCTGCCTCTCTTTTCCCTGTCTGTCTGTCTTTCGTACTGTTTGTCCTTCTGCTACTGCGACTGCTTCTGTCGTCGTCGTTGTCCTACGCCCATGTCAGGGAGTTGCTTGAATTACGATATTGTTATTATTAAATGGATGCATGCAGCAGAAGCTGCACTTGTGGAAGGGAAGAAGTCAGCAATGGCAGCGTTTGCTGCATCTGTTTGATAGTTCATTCAAGGCGTCATTTAATGCTTTGCATTCATACACAGCACAATAACACACAATAACAGTGCGTTCCTGTGTGTGTGTGTGTGTGTGTGTGTGTGTGTGTGTGTGTGTGTGTGTGTGTGTGCACACTCTCTTATGTTGTATGCGTGTCAAAGCAGGCACAACAAATCAAGTGCTTGCTGATGAAATGACATTTAACATGCAACTCAATTTAATTTGCCCCATGCTAAAATTGCAACGGCAGCTGCTGCTCTTACTACTGCAGTTGTCTCTGCGCACATACTTGGCATAGGCACTGTAGAATTGTACGTGCCACGTTGCCACGCTGCCACTTGCAAAGACCTGCAGGCATTTTGCAATCCAAATCCCAATTCCAATCCCTATCCGTATTCGTATCCTTATACCAATCTGAATCGATTTGCGCCCACGCCCGAAACGTTTGTTGTTTAATGTCCTTGTGCTTTTTGAGCTAAGAGCAAAATCCTTTTTAATTTCCAATATTAAACGCTCAATTGTTAAGCAGTTGAAGCAGCAACGCTATCAGTTATCAGCGTAATAACAAGGCGAATGTAATGTAAGCCAAATAGCAATGGGCCCAAATGAAAAAGTCACAGGAACAGAGAAGGGAGTCTTTGTAGTCTTCATTTAAAAAGTTAAATTAATAAATACTACAGGATATACTAGTACTAAACTGTCAAAGAAACTTCCTTAAAAGCCATTAAAAGGCTTCTACAGAACTGTTGTCCTCCACTTAGTAATAAAACGGATTTAAAGGTGGATTTTTATAACTTTCGTATTAAATATTTGATTACAATTCAATAATAAATTTAGAAGCTATTCCAACATTATTATAAACTTATTTTTTAACCACAATTATTCATGAGAGTTAATCAAAGTTTAGTATATAAATTAAAAGCGCTGCTTATAAAGCTATTAAACACAATATCTGCATATTAGACACTTAAGAAAGAGTTTCAAGTTAAACTTGCCACCGCTGCGAATGGTTCAAAGTAAATTCAAATGCATTTGCCAATAACTTTTATTCTTTATGGACTGCCAGTGTTCCCAAGTTGTAGCAAGTGCTTGTAGTAGTTGTTGTTGTTGCAACATGTAATCGGCCATAAAAAATTACAACTGTGCATTAACCTTTTGCTCTGCTGCTGCTGTGGCTGCTGCGACTGCCGTTGAAATTGGTCACTGGAGAGAAGGGATTCAGTTGAATCGAATCGCCAACGACATCGCCATCGAACGCTTATCACTACATGCCATCAAATTTTAATGTCAAACCCTTTTGGCCAAGAACGACCTCCCAGGGCTACAATGGCAACAGTAACAACAACAACTGCAACTACATCTAATAAGTGTTGTAAACGATGCAAACATAATAATTTGTAAGACTTCTGAAAGCGGAAACTTGTAATTTTGCTCAAACAGCCAACAGAGACTCTTCTGCTCTACCCTCACCGCCCTTCCAAACTACATCCCCTACACGTCCCTCCAAAGAGTGTCCTTTTGCACATGTGTATGCACTAAAATGCAGGCTACAGAACATTCCAAAAGCCAGTCAAGCGCTTGCCAAAAATATAAAAAACTAACAGCAAAAGATTTTACAGTGTGGTCAACTGCCAAAGACCCTGTAGTTTTGCTGTGTGAAATATAAAAGTTATCAACATGTTTTCTATGCCGTCCCATTTAACATACATAAAAGCTTTTAAGTACAGGGTCTACAGAATAGAAGCATAAAAATGAGATGAAGATGAGAGATGGAAAATGGAAGATGGAAATGTACAGAAGCCAAGCCAGAAGGGACACTGGATAAATAACTACATACTGAGTTATAGTGCTCAATTCTTCTTTAGCTCTCGGTCTCCAATACCCAAATAGAGACAGAGTAAGATACAGACAAAGGGAGAGAGGGAGAGTAAAAGATAGAGAGGGAAAGTGAGCGAGATTTCGAATATCTTCATGTGGCAATCAGAATCAGCAGGGTTGGCATTACTGTGGAGTCAAGCACAACAACAACAGCAACTTGAAAGAATCAAATTTGGAAAATCCTTGACGTCAAAGACAAACAAAGGGCAATGTTTGGAATGGCTCTTCCTTCTCGCTATAAGTATCTGGTGTAAATGTCCAGTGTCCGAGTTCGAGTCAGAGTCTGGAGTCCCGAGTTCTTGTCGTCTATGTGGCAAGTGTTTAAGATTTTTTGTCGTATTCAATTTCCTAGTTTATGGGAATTTGCTGCTAACAATAGAGTATCTGAACTAGGTCGTGCTCTTCGTTACGCTGCCCTTTTCAAGAGTGTTTACTGTACACACATTTTATAAAGTTCGCCGAATTTTGCAATCCACTCCTTTGATAGTGCTCAAGTTTAATGTTTCTGCTAATTTGTGGGAGTCAAAGTTCTTTAAAGATGGCTTCAGTTTAAGTTTATATAGTTCCTTACTGATCTATGTGAATCACAAGTGAAAATTATGCACGCATTTTATCTTTAAACTTAAATACTCGACTGTCGGTTCATTAAAAGCCAAGCTAAAAATATCAAGCACCCACACGCATAGTGTCACACACTTTTGAACATACTTACAATAAGTAACCCCGACTATTTGTATTTAGTTTCTTTTGACTTTGTCATTTCCGGCAGCGACAGTTCTCGGCTTTCGTTTGTCCTTTCGTCAGCGTACGGACTGGAAAATAGGCAGGAAAATGCGTCCTCGGTATTATGGTACTACCACGGCTTGTAGACTACGGCGACTCGGTCTGAACAGTGCTGCCCAGAAGCGATTTAAAGAAATGGCTATAAGGGGTGCCTTAAAAAGGTAGAATAGAAAGGACTTCAAGGGAATAAAATTGAGAAATATAAAAAAACAATTTTAATGTTGTTTAAGAGGCTAAAAAAAAGGATATATTTTTTTTGTTGAAAAGGAAGCTTCTAACTTATTTTTAAACACTATACGCCCGTGCAGAAAAAAAGCTAACTTGGCATCACTGATACCGAGTGCTAGTACGAGTATTTGTAATTTGCATTCATTGACGCCGCTTTTTATCGCTGTGTGATGTGATGAGTCGCTGCAAAATTGAACAAACTGTGAAATCTCCATGCGAGGCAAACACTTACATCACACAGTGTGTGTGTAGGAGTCTGCGTGTGTGTGTGTGTGGTAAATGTGTCAACAGGCTACGACAATGCCGCATTTCAGCCAGAAATGGCTGGTTGTCCAGTAGCCTCGTCTACACATCGAGTGGGCGTGTCTCTTCCTAGATAAATCTATATATATAGTCACGTATGTGTGTGGGTGCGTGTGTGAATATGTGCGGATGCTCATGCCATTTCCGACTTTTCACGTACCTTCATCAAGTTGTCATTCAATTTTTAAATCCATAGCAAGTTTTGTACTTAACATAGTTGTGACAAGTTGACAAAAAGTAAGTAGTATGCCTCGTTCGTTGCCTGACTTTCATTCCATTTAGAACTTGCCACATGAGTTAAGCCCCGCCTCCTCCGCCCTGTCCTATCCTGTCCTGCCCTGCTCTATTTGTACTCTCGCCCACTTCTTCAAAACTTTAAACACAAAACTTGTCGAAATAAAAATTAGTTGTTTAAAAAGTTCTAACAGATTTACCACGTTTATCACTAATGAGTGCGATTTGTTTTAATTAATTACAGGGTTTTTTAAGGGTTTTTTTGAATTTACTTTGATAAATCTGTTTGGAAGAGTTCGGATAGCATTACGAGTCCATGATTTGGAATATTTAAGGAAGTGGTTTTCATTTATAAACCTTTTTAAGCTAGGCAGCACCAGTAACATCGATTGGCACCAAAATATTGAATATTTACCTATGAATATTGCCAATTTGTCAAAGAACTATTAAAGCTAGGAGGAAAGAGTACGAAATCATAGGCTCTCTTTGAACCTTCTTTTCCAGGAGTTTGAGAAATATCATTATTATTAAACACTTCGATATCGGGACTCAAAATATTCAGCTTTCCACTATCCCTGTTACTCCCTCTTAAGCAATACCTTTCTTTCTCTCTCCCATTATTTATTTATTTATTTTTTTTTTGAAGCTCTGCATTAATTAATAAAATTGTTAAAACTTCCATCATTTTCAGTTTCCAATCAAAGCAATCACAGGTGCTTCACCTGTTCAATTGTCTCTGTTATCTTTGTAGCTCCTACTACCTTTCTCTCTATCATCTGCCTTTGTCCGCTTTGTATCTACTGCTGTCTCTGTGTCGCAGTGTCTGCATTAATCACACGTAATGAGTTGTACGCCATTTTGCGCTAAATTGTTTGGCGAGTGCCTGATAACAATATTTGCACTAATTTGGCATTTTTAAGTGTGCTCCACTGACACTTGATGCGCTTTTAATTGCGCCAAACGGCTCGAGTGTGCTTTTGTCCTTGCCGGGCGATAGAAAGAGCGAGCGACAGCACGAAGTTGGCTGCGGCTCTGAGTGGGAGTGGTATGTGTGTGTGTGTGTGTTGGTGGCAACTCTGTATGTGTCCTCTCTCGTGCGGTTTGCGTCTTGGCAACTTCGGTTACGTTGTTGCAATGTCATGTGGCACAAGAAATGCAAAAGATAAACGATTCATTAGTTGATGGAGTTGGCATTTTAGCTATTTTAAGGCAACACTAGTTTTTAAAGTAGGGATTTATAAAATCTTTAGTGCTAACACAAGCCACTTTTAATTGAAATTCGACCAGTTTATAATTAATTAAATATAATTCTCATGACATTAGTTAATCTAGCTATTTAAGCCAAAAATTGTGCCAACACTGACACGTTTCTGTGACTTTTATGGCATGTGCGTGGCAATCAATGTTGCAGTTGCAACACTTGAAGTTTTTCCAACTCTGTTTTTATTACTTAATTTTTTTTTTGGAGAAAATCATTAATTTTGTTTTATTTGATTTCCATTTTCAGTACGAGGCGTCTGATTGCAACGCTGCCGGCGTCAACATGCGTGCCTTAAGTGGCGCCAGCTCCAATGATTTACTGCACAAGCATTCGATTAGCTCGCTTCTGGAGCAGCATCATCAGCAGCACCAACAACATCAACAGCAGCAGCAGCAGCAACATCAGCATCTGCTGCAGCAGGATCTCTTGCTGGGCAGACGAGGCGATGCCAACGATGGACTTATATCATTCATTAATGGTTAGTACTGAACTAAGTATCTGAGACTACTATCTGAGACCCTCTTTTTGGGCTGGAAGTCTGCAAATTAGGGCTTAAGTAACAACGGTAATCATCCACATCAATCTGACTCATCAGCGAGGTATATAATAAGGAGAAGGCGATAGTTTAAGACAGCTTAGCTTTAAATTGGAGTTGGGTTCACCTCCAGCACCTAAAAGCTACATAATCTTAAAGTTCAGATGAAAAATCAGATTGTTTTGTTGATTTCTTTACGTAAAGAGAGTAAAGAAGTAACTTCTTGACTACAGTGTCTACAAATTCATATATTTCCTTGAAGAAAAGAAAGAATTTCATTGTGTGTATTGAAACATTTGATAACATGATTTGTAATCATATTTTGTAATCATTATTTGTGCGTGTGAAGTGAATCGTACAGTAGATAATAAAGGGTGCTCACTGAAATTGTTGTCATGTGAAATAGCATTTGAGTTTTTGTTGTCATTTTATTGTCAACTTTATTTGGAGTCTGGCAATCGACATATAAATTTCAATCATTTTTTACTTTTTGAAGTCGGCACACATATATCCTTCGATAGTTAAATTGTTATTCTTATTATTTTCAAGTAGTGTTGTAATCTTGGATAAAATTCCTTGAAATAAATTGCATTATAAGTGTACACGCCCAATTGTCATTTGCAAAGGAAGTGCAATAAATTTTCAAGTAATAGTCAAATTTTAAAAATAAATACATCCATAAAGACCCAACGCAAATATCCGTGGTGTGTATGTGTTGAGTTCTCAACAGCAACAGCAGTGGCAGCAACTGCAAATACAACAGCAAACACAACAGAAGAAGAAAACATTCCAGAGTGACCATCATCAGAAAAGAAGGAGTCGAGAGAGATAGAGAGAGTAAAATGCTGGGAATTAAGGAACTGTATATGAGACAGACGCCAAATGCTCTGCCAACTAGGTCGCCCACGCAGGAGACTTTTGAATTTGGCATTAAATATGACGGCAGTACTAACAACAACAGCAGCAACAACAACAACTCAAGCAACGTCACATCGAACAACAGCAACAATATCGCCAATGATGAGGACCTTGCAATGGCAAAGGCAGCTGGCGATGGCGATGGCGCACTCAATTTGGCATATGACAACAACGCGAGCAACAACTGCAACAGCAACAACAACAACAACAATAATAGCAACCACAACGGCAGCAGCAATAGCAACAACAACAACAACACAAGCCATGCCAATTGCAGTAAGTTTAGATTAATGCCAAAAAAAAAGTCAGAAAATATAGAGAAACGAGTGCAAAGAGGAAGCAGCGAAGGAAACACTTCGTCTCGTCTCGTCTTGAACTCCAGCGACTCAGCAACTCAGCATATTTATGCTTAATTTATTAGCAATCATTTTGAATATTTGCAAAGCGCTTGAAAAAGCACTTTTAGTAGCCAAAACTCAATTGCAATTGGCCAAGTTGTAATCGTTGTTGTTGTAGTTTTAGTTATATTTGCAGTTGCACTTGCAGTAGTCTTTGATTTATTGCTGTGAACGATAACAGTTTGCACAATTCATCAAACAGTGTGTAGAAAGATAGTTGGGCACCCTGTATATGAGTACAGTAGGACGAGGGGTTTGTTTAGTTAGTCAACTTTGAAAATTACTTTAATTTGGAGATGCTTCTAAACAGCTAGGTCATATAGCCTGTCTATTAAAAGCTCAGGCATCGAACGATTCACTATATTTGAAGAAATAATCCTTACAATCTTCTTTATAGATCCAATCACACTGAATGATCTGCTTGGCTTGTGTGGCGGCAGCGGTGCGGCGGCAACTGCAGTCCAGGCAACAACAGCAACAGCCCCGATGACAACAGCAACAGTAGCAACAGTAACGGCAGCAGGCATTGCAGGCGGCGCCGGAGGTAACGGCAGCAGCAGTGGCAGCAGCGGCGTTAATAACTTGCTACTTGGCAATGCGGCGACTGCTGCAGCTGCCGCTGTCGCTGCCACTGGCGATTGTAGTCAGCAGCAGCAACAACAACAACAAACATCACAATCACAACAACAACATCAGCAACAACAACAACAACTGTCGGCAAATGCTGTGTCTTATGCACCACTTACACCGAGCTCAACACAGTCATCGGCTTCACCAGGAACCAAGTCGAGTTTTGATTACTTTCAGGTAAGAATTTCTAGCCCCAACCAAAAGAGTTTTCTTTATTATGAAATGTTTTCTAATTGCACCGAATTTGCACCAAAAAATACTCTCTCTTTCTTTCTCTCTCTCTCTATTTCTCTGTGTAACTCTCTCTGTGGAATTTATTTATTTATTTTATTTCTCTGTGTGTGTGTCTCTGTGGTAATTTATTTAATTTATATATTTTGTTTCTTTTCTTTCTTTTTTGGGGCGTGAATTGGCGAACTTAGTTTGAAAATGTTGCACAAAGTAACCCACTTAAGGCTTTCCAAAGATCAAACATCAGCTTCGATTGCTCTGCACCCTTATCGCCAAGTACGCCTTCATCTATTTACAATCGCTCCTTTCACAGTTCACCTTTAGTCAGGTAACGAATGCGGCACCCATTTAATTTGTTCACCTCTTTATCATTAAACCCAATTATAACTATATCAAATGTCCTTTACTTTGCAGTGACAGCAGCAATTCTTCTAGCGCCAATGGCTTATCGCTCGACTCAATTAATATGCTTTATCAGCAGCAAAGCTACAGCAACTTGGGCAACAGCAGCAGTGGCAATCTGGGACTGAATCTACAGAATGCATCCACGCGATCCAATTCTCCCGAGAGCCAGAACAGCAATCAGTCCATTAATGAACCCAATCTCCTAGACATGATCGTAAGTTTGTTATAATTTGTTGCTTTTCAATTATTAAATTTGTTTCCTTTCAGAATCTGCTGTCTGTTAGCAACAATAAGCTGGCAACAATGCAACAACAGCAGCAACACAGTCAGCAGCAGTTCCAGACGCAACATCAACAGCAAAAGCAACTGCAGCAGCAGCAACAGCAGGCCCAACAGCAACATCATCAGCAGCAGCAACACCAGCAGCAGCAACAACAGCAGCAGCAGCAACATCAGCAGCAACAACAATTCAACAACTTGAATAGAAATTATGAAACACAACTGCTGAGTGGGTCACAGCAAAACTTTGAGTTGGGCAACAACGATTGCCTGAATCAGTGCAGTTTAGATAACTTTACGATTGTTGACATGGAACTGGCGAAATTGCAAAATCTTCAACGCATCAATACGCTCAAGCTGCTGCAAGCGCAAACGCAACAAATGCCTTTACTCAATCAGCTGCTACAGAACTATGCCGGCAATATACCAGCAGGAGCAACTGCTACTGCCGCTGGTGGTAGCAGCTCGAATAATCTTAACACAAACACCACGGCCAATTTGGTAAACTTGGTGGGCGGTACGTCGAGCAGTAATGTTAGTGGCGCTGGCAATTCAACGGGCAACAACACAACGGGTGCATCCAACGATTGGCATTTGGATCGTGTGGCTAAGTTCTATAGAAGCTCAGCAGCGCTGTGCGAGGCAACGTGCACCTGGAGTGGACAATTGCCACCACGATCGCATCGTATGCTCAACTATTCACCCAAAGTGTTTCTCGGTGGCATTCCATGGGATATTAGCGAGCAGTCGTTAATACAGATTTTTAAGCCCTTTGGTTCCATTAGGTACGCTTTCATATATCTAAAGTTATCTCCGACTATCTATAATTTAAAATGCTATTGCAGAGTGGAGTGGCCTGGCAAGGAGCAGCAGGCAACTCAACCCAAAGGATATGTCTACATTATATTCGAATCGGATAAACAAGTGAAAGCTTTGCTTTCAGCTTGTGTGCTGCAAGTTGATGATTCGCACAGCGGCAGCAATTATTTCTTTAAAATCTCCTCGCGACGGATCAAATCAAAGGATGTAAGTGATTATTCTTCAATAAAATTCATCATTTACCAATTGTTCTTTTGCAGGTTGAAGTAATTCCCTGGATTATAGCAGATTCCAATTTTGTGCGGTCCAGTTCACAAAAACTAGATCCAACAAAGACCGTGTTCGTTGGCGCCTTGCATGGCAAACTAACTGCCGAGGGACTGGCCACCATAATGGATGACCTATTTGATGGTGTCCTCTATGCGGGCATCGATACGGACAAGTACAAATATCCTATTGGTTCTGGACGCGTAACATTTAGCAATTTTCGCTCCTACATGAAGGCTGTCTCGGCAGCCTTCATTGAGATACGCACCTCGAAGTTTACCAAAAAGGTGCAGGTGGATCCATATCTTGAGGATGCGTTATGTTCTATATGTGGCGTTCAACATGGACCATACTATTGTCGCGAGCTCTCATGTTTTCGGTATTTATTTGTAATTATTTTGCTGCATTAGAAGGTGTTTAATATTGTGTATTGTAGGTACTTTTGTCGCAGTTGTTGGCAATGGCAGCACAGCTGTGATATTGTCAAGAATCACAAGCCATTGACGCGCAACTCAAAGTCGCAGACTTTGGTTGGCTTTGGACCTTCGTCGTCATCATCGACGATTTCATTGGCGTCCTCTGGCAATCGTTTGAATGTAGAACAGAAGCTGCAGCAACATAATCAGCATAATCATCATCACCAGCAACAACAGCAGCAGCAGCAACAGCAGAAACTTATTCATTTTCAGCAACATGCCAGTCAACAGTCAAGCAGTTTAAGTCTCTTGTCAAATGCCAGCGCCACAAATGCAGCAGCCAATTCATTGTACAACTATCAGCAGCAGCAACAGCAACATCAGCAGCAGCATCATCAACAGCAGCAGCAGCAACAACAACAGCAGCAGCAACAACCGACGATTTAAGCGTGCGTCAACAGTACTTTTTTGTGCCCACTTTTAGCGTACCGTTTTAACGTACTTCAAGTCAACCGTTGGATGTAATTTTTGAATTTTAAGTGATACCAAAATTTGTCCACTTTTAGGCAAACAGAAAGCAAACCTTTCCAAATGGCCAGATTTAAAAATGGAAATTGTTAGTGTTGCACACGCACATTCACCATGAAAAATATTGTAACCTATAATCAGTTATTTTGATGTATTTACATGAACGGTACGATATTAAGTATAAGTATAACTATATATATATATATACATTTATATGTACATATATTCATATATATATATATGTTATAATAATATATGTATGTATATATGTATATATTTTCTTTTAGGCTAAAAATCCTCTTCCTTCTACTATTCCTCCTTCTCCTACTCTCACTCACATAATTATCTCGAAGTACTCGTATTTAAAAGAAACCCAAAACGAAACGATAAACATACATACTATTTTTTGATAATCATGCTTACATATCAGCAAACATGAAATGAGCCATATATCCTATATACTCTTACTCTATATATATACTTTATATTTTCGCTAAGAAAGCTTTCTATATACACATATACTTTGCATATTTGTCAACTTTTGAAAAGTAGTATTATGGAACGTTTTTTTCCAATTTAGTTTATCTTTATTGTTAACTTTTTCATAATTTTTTCTGTTTAGCTTAGGTTTATAGATTCTTTTTTGTTGTGCTATTAATTAGAAATTTTATAGCTTCTTTTTTATTAGCAAAGGCAAAGAATTGTTCCGTGCGCGCGTTATTAAAAGGAAATTGCAATTTTTAAATCGAATTTAAAAGTTGTGAATTTACCAAATTGTTCAAAGTGAATTTGTTATACAGTTATGAGTTGTTCACATATTTTTCTTTTTGTTTAGTTATTGTTTTTTTGATAGGTTTAAAACTATTTTGTTGAATATTTACAAAAACAAAGAACGCTTGATTGTTAAACTTTTGTTTTTCTATGATGGCCATTTATGCGGCTAATAAGTATTAGTTTTAAAGCCAAAACATTTTGTTCTTATTATTTATGTCTTACATTATTATTCATGTATTTTTTGGAGAAAGGATCTCGATGCTTATTGTATGTAATAGCAAAGCATTACATAAACTGTACTTAACGCTTTAATTTAATTTAATTTAGTGCCAAGACACATTGTACACTCGCCTAACACAAACACACATTCGAATACTAAAACTATTTCACGAAAATATACTATATAAACACAACTATTGTTTTTCAAAATTTCCACTCTGATTCTTTCTTTCGCCACTGCATTAATCCTGCGCTTTCCATGCTGATACTGATACTGATACTTTTCCAGTTAGTCCTAATATCAAATGTTAAATTCAATCGAATTTAAGCATAAATACAATCAAACTATAAATTACTTTAACATGCAACTACAAAAATACTCCAAATACGATAAAAATTAAATATTAAGTATACGTATATGGATAAGATATTTAAGTTATGGTTATAATCGATTAAAAACGGGTGTTATTTGTTTAGTTTTAGATTCGGTTTAATTAATTTCGGTTAGAGAACGTATAATGAGTATAGAATTATGCATCACATAGATTGAATGCATTCAGAATCTACAGGGATTTTATGGTAGTCTTCGAATAAAGCAAAAACAAGTAAAAAGTAAAAACCAAATGTTAAATGTAAAATGTAATTGAATTTTTGTTTAGTTTTGTTTAAACAGACAAACAATAATAAGCAATGCAGTAAGTAATCAATATATAGAAAGATTTGAATGATACGCGGGTTTTTAGTGTAAACTTGGATGCCTCTTAGTGTAACGGTTTCTGTTGTAGCGCCTAGCTTAGTTCCCTTATGCCTAGGACTTGGATCAGTTGTACCAGAAGGACTCATATGATTTTCAGTCGGCATGAACTACATTATGTTAAAAATTGAATAAGTTAAGCTATACAATTATCACGCATTGTTATCTATATACCTACACATAGCTATATATTAAATATATACACTTATAAGTACTATTATTAACCTATGCAAGCCTAAAAAACACATTCATAGTCAATGCCTTCAGTAAAACCAATAATAAGTCTAAATACTCAATACCAAAGCGTGCATAAAAACCAAATCGCTTTAACAAATACGAATACGAATCAAAATGCTTAAATATATATATATACACAAACACATATATACACATGAATAATTAAATTATAGTTTAAAGACGAGAACAAAATCAGGTGACGCCTCAAAGAAGATGAAGAATGAAAAGTCGCGTGCATTATGTTAGTAAATGAATTAAACAATAATCAACTATAATTAAAGCGAATGAACACATATATACACGAGTATACACATATACATATATAACGAACATATATACCTTAAACAAAACGAGAAATAGCTAATAAATTGTATATATGAATTATGTGGAAGGACATTTATAGATACACATAAAATGGTGCTTTAGCTGAATTATAAAATATAGTATAATATAAGACTTGAATCCTTATATAACTAATGTCTGTCTCCCTTGATTCGTTTCTTGTCGTTAAATTGAAATGAAAAATGACAAATACCATTTTAAATTAATCATATATTTTTTACCGCAAATCAAAAAAGAAGAAAAACAAAAGCTATATTAATACGATTTTATTATAACAAGTGTTTTAAATGTGAAGAATTCTAAGTTTATCCTCTTTTCAGCTTTATATATATTTATTTTTTAAACACTAGTACTTACTACAGACATGCTTGACTTTTAAATAACTAAAATTTATATACTTTTACTGATAAACTTACTAACAAATTAATTGCGAAATCAAATACTTTTAATGATGAACATTTTACGGCCTTTTTGGGTGATTCCCAGGCCCCAAAAAGAAAAAAAGAATAACTATTGGTACTTAAACTTTAAAGTCAGACATAACATAATTACATACTATACTTTTACTTTAATGTTTTTAACGCTTTTACGAGCTAAACTTTTAAATAACGTAACTAATACAAATTTTAAAAGATTTTCCACAAAAACGCTTTTCTTTCAATTTTATTTCAAATGAGAAATTTTTTAAAAACAAAACTAAGAAATTTAAAGTATCAATGAATTGAATAAAAACGAAATGTAATGGAACCAAAATCGAACGCTTCCCACGCAAAAACCGATAATATTAAATTTTAGAAAACGAACAAAATATGCAGAATACTAGAATATATTATATGTATATGAAAACATTAAGCAAATACACGTATTTTACAATATTAAAAAAAAAATGGAAAGAAAACTAAAGTCATGTTAAGCTACTTTTATTTTTAAGCGACTTCACTATAACTCAGTATTTACTCGACATATTTTTAAAAACCGAAAAGCAGACAAGTACCAATTAACTAAACTTATAAACCATATATTATATATATAACTATAAATTTGGCGATATCTTAAACATTTACCACTTACTAAACTATGCTAAATCACACAATACTTCTAGCTATATACATACATATATATATATAGTACTATATACATAAATATATTTACGATGAACATTTTTAGTACTTGGAAGCAACACAAGCGACATGTGAGACACTTTTTGGGGGAACATTAGCAAAATAAATCATTTGCGAATTGAATTTTAAACTAAACAAAATGTTAATGAAACAACAAAACAAACACGCAATAAAAACGGTTTTTAAAAAGACTATTATACAGACATACTATACTAAACTATATACTATATATATAAAGCAACTGAAATGACAAGTAATAATAATAATAATGAACATTACTAAGCTTTTAATGCAATAATCAAGTACTGTATACAAACACACACACACACTCACACACACACATACTATATATATTTTAATACTCGGAATAATCGGAGTACTCGAAGCGATGTAACTTATACAAGCTATTGCAAGTTCATATTGTTAAAAGTATTAGTATAAAATTATAATTAAAATAATAATAACAGTGTTTGGGGTATTTTCAGCTTTGTCATTGGCATTGTCAACGGGAAACTGATTTTCACCCAAATTCTAAATTGATTTTCCCACCTTATATATAGGAATATATAAACAAAATTACTGCAGTGCCATTTTTAAATAGCTTCCGATAAGTATTATATATATATACATGAATACACAGACACATACATACGTACATACCTAGTATATAATAAATATATATATATATATACCTATTTATGTATTTAACAATTGTTATGAGCTAAAGTTCAAATTGCATTACAGTTATTAAAACCAAAACCAAAAAACAAAGCAAATGGAACAAAGTTGAACATATTTTGAGTGCAGAAATTTTTTGGAATTTTTTGATGCTTTTTTCGAGATGGCATTTTGAAAATGCTTGAAAGCGCAACCCACAGAAGGCAAAGGTACATCAAAGTATGTACAATACATCTGCAAACATACATAAAATAAACAAATAACTAGTTAGGTATATTAAACAATTAACAAATAACAAAAAACCCAAATATCTTTAAATATCAACTAACAAGATTTTTAATGATTGAAGTGTAAAACCAAAAAAATGAAATATGCGCTTAAAAAATAAAAACAGGCTAAAAATATACATAAAATATGACACTAGATACTTATTATGAATTAAATTAATTTTATCTAAAATATATGAATGTATGTACTTATTAAAAGAGCTTAAAACGGAGACAGCTAAATTCAAATTAAAGCCCCCAAATAATAAATGATTTAACAATTGTTGGCAAGCGAAAATCAACAACATTAATAATTAATAACAAAAACATATTTATATATATACACGAATCTCCCTTTCCATGTAAAATACCTAAAAATTGTATACCAAAAGTAGGAAACTGATAATTTCCTCACTTTCGATTCGGTTTTGTTGATTGAATTTACCAAGTTAAAGAATCAAAATGCATACACAATAATAATGACTGCTAGAAACCGACAAATAGTTCATAAACAAAAGGAATGGAAGGATGGAAAACTATAAACATAGAGTATACCCTCAAAGAGTCGACAATATATGAGCCTGTAAATGAAATACATAGTTAAACATAAACTAAAAACATTAACTTAATGCTGAGTATGCAAAACTAAAAGTGTATTGTATATCAACATGAGCAAAACAAAAGAGAAATGAAAGGAATAGTTAATAAAGGACACACAGACCAAAATAAAAGTTTCTTACTTCAAAAATGTATGACAGACTCAACGTTGGGTCCTTTCTCTAGTTCTCTGTAGTGAATGAAAAGAGTTTGTTTTAAAGTAGTTTACAATCGCTGGGCTTTTACTTAGCATTACAAAATACATGTATTTGACCATTTACATTAATAATTTAAATTGCTTGTGCTTACAAATTTAATAACTAAAACAAACACTTGAAAACAAATCACTTTTTAAATTCCAACACTCTCACAAGTACAACTGTGATGCCTATAAACTATAGCGTAGAAAGAGTAGAGTTTCTAGAGACTAGTACAAAACTATTTGTTCAGTCTTCTCTTGGCAAAGATCTGGTAGATGCCCAAGCAAGCGGAGAGAGTGCCAATTGTGCCCACCTGGAAGGTGGACAGTCTTCCACCCCAGAGGTAGCCTGGAGGCAAAGTGCTAACTGCGTGTACAAAATCCAACGAAATGCGAGCGACTGACATCAGTTCCAGACGATGTTTGGCCAGTGACTTGGCGTCAATACTCGTGGGACTAGAAAGGGGAGTAAATAAGTTATTATAAAGGCCTTTTGGTTAACTAACTTCGCGCTCACCTGCTCAGCTGATGACTGCGATTTAGTTTCTCCTGGTTTAGCCAAAAGTTTCGTAGAGTACTGCAATCAAAAGTGTGTAAAATTAGTTGTAGTTACTGGTCAAAGCCAACAAACTAACCGCATTAGATTCAAATAGACCGATAGCACCCAGAATATAGAATTGACATTATCCCAGCTGTCGGCGTGTTTAACATCCACGATCTTATGCTCGGCCAGCCAGCAGATCTTTTCAATGGGATAGTAGAGTAGGTCCACAACATTGGCAGTCACTCCCAGCATGGCCATAATGCGATCCGGTTCATCCTGTCCCAAGCCGTACTCCAGTGCATACTGTATCATGGGTATGTCATCGATCAGACGCAGTGTGGCTCGTGCTCCTGATATTTTCGAGCTAGCAATGGCGTATCTCTTGGCCAATTCCGGATTCCGTTTAGCATGATAGCCAGCTACCAGTTTGGCGCTGTAGCAAAGCGCTTTCATTACCTAAAAGACAAAAGGGAAACCAAGTTATTAAGTGAATTGCATTTGTTTATGGCCAGATCTTGTAACTATTTACTTGACCCTATTTAATTTATTTTTCTGTTTGTTTTGTTTTGTTCTGTTTGTTTAATGCACTTTATGAAATTGTTTTTCCCGTCACGAAAAGATAAAAAATTATCAGCGATAAAAAGAAGACGACGAACGCCACAAACATCTTGATTGGCTTTCACCCTTCGAGTGTTTTTAAGTTCTCCAGGGGAATAGAATTTATGTCTCCTTTGGTCTCTATTAATATTTAAGGCTTTCTTTGCTCAGTTCGGTTAGTGGCCCATAAAAAACGTTGGTAATTAAAGCTGAAACCAATCGATATTTATGCTGAAAATGGCATTTTAATTGTCATTTATTATTACTACCAGTGGATTATTTATTTCCGGTTGTGTTTATGATTTTATACATTTATTATTTATATACTATTGTTTTTAAATTTAGTGTTTAGCCAATAGCGTTTAAAGCTTACCATTGGACAAATTTATCTGTGTGTAATATTTTTATTAAACTTTTAAAATTAACTAAAAATTGAATAAAGTAATTTGTTATTCTTTAAATATAGTAAATGCTTTCTGGAATATATTTTAATATGTTTTTTATTTATTGGATGCTTTCTTTCTATATTATCACAGTGTTTATTTTTTTTTTATCTTTTTTTAATTTGTTACCAACTTTTTTATTAGGTTTTTTTTTGTTTTTATGCGTTTTCTTAACACTTTTAGCGTTAAACTTTATATAATATATTATTTTTATGATATTAAAATAATTAAATTAAATTAAATACAAGTAAATAAATAAATTATATATTTATTACATATACAATTTATTTTTTGACTTCTTGATAGTTTTGTTATCCATGACATAATTAATACCTAATTAAATTAGAACTTTTATTATTCATTTATTAGTCATTGCTTTATTTATGTCATATTTTTTGAGTGTAGTGTAATTAACCTTTCTTCCATTGCGTATGATTTTCTTCAATTCTTGACGGGTTAACGCTCTGTCGAAGCTAATCTCCGGCATTATCTGAACTTTACGCTGGAGTCT
Source organism: Drosophila acutilabella (assembly GCA_035046005.1). Classification (NCBI taxonomy): domain Eukaryota; kingdom Metazoa; phylum Arthropoda; class Insecta; order Diptera; family Drosophilidae; genus Drosophila; species Drosophila acutilabella. The sequence continues at coordinate 1,571,964 of JAWNOK010000003.1, forward strand.
ATTAAACAATACTACAGATAGCATCAGTTGCGATAGAGCAACAAAGTTTCAAATTTGCAGAATACCAGCAACGAAAGCGAAAAGCAAAAAAAAAAAAAACAAAAACATAATGTAAGGCAAGGTTCAATTTTACCGCTCGTTGCTTCCGACTATGCTCAATGTTCCGCATAACAACAACAAGAGCGACATGAGCTCCAACAACAACAACAACCGCAAATAACTGTCATAGTAGATTCATGTTAAAACCTGTTGTTGCTACACTCACACAAGTTGCCACGCTGCAGTTTCTTGTTTTTAAATTTTAACACGGCATTTTGAACTTTTTAAATTTATGCAAATTTAAAAGTGCACTTAAACTGCATTTTTATATGTATTTGTGCATATATAAATATATTGTTTATGCACTTGCTTACCTTATCACGGCCGCCATAGGAATCAATAATATCACAGAACTCGTTCACAAACTTAGTGGTGCTCATTTTAGTTTAAAATTAAATTTTGGGCGATCTGAATGTAATTAATATGCAGAAATTTACAACCGCGCGAACCAACTGCACGCACCGACCAACACAATAATTGTCGCTATCAAACAGCTGTTGCGGGGTGGCTCTGTTAATACTGGGACTTTAAGTAAGAGAGGTACTTTTAATTTCCCTACTATCGTGCAAATTAGCGGCTATCGTATGCAACACTTTCGCAGTTTTTCGTCGCTGCACAGCACTATTTCAACACTCACACACACAAACAACACGGATGCTACGGTGAGTTGCAGGCAGGGATTAGGATTCGATTCGGAAGGCAGGATCACGATTGAAAAATATGAGTTTGCCGAATGCGAACGCCAATAATCATGCATCATCGCCAATTTATGGCAACAGTAGCAACAAGTCAGTCATCAAGAAGAGTTCGAAAAGCGATTTAATGCGTGCCGCAGTTGGTTTAATGCTCAAGCAAAAGAATTATGTGGTAAGTGTGTGCGCACAACAAATAACATTCAACACTTAATTAATACGCTGTAAATGCAAACGACAAACATTTACAGGGTAACGAAAAGTTTCGCAGATCCGATTTTCTGCTTCAACAAAACAAAAATCAATTTGCAGTGAATAAAATGCTGGACACCGATCTGCATGGCGGCAACAGTTTTACGTACTCGAACGTTCAAGTCATCACCAACAATCAGCACATGGTGGATCATCAGTTTGGACGCTTCACACTGTTCGTGGAGGCTCAGCCGGAACAGTTGCGTGTGGAAATGAAGCGCTTCTTTGCTCCAATGCTGTGCCATTTGTACCTGGAGCTGCTCAAGGCGCGCGAATCGAAAAGCGCCGTTGAGTTTCTCAAGAAATATGCTCATCTGGTGGCGCCCGTGGATCTCTATGACGCCCCGCTGCCCACCAAAATCAACGGCTGTTCAGTGACGAGCGAGGCACAGTTGGCGGCTGCTGCCGAGTGTCACATTCGGTTTGCGAGCGAGGCACAGAATACCGGCGACACGGAGCTGGATTACTTTATGAAGCTAGTACAAATTCTGTCTGGCTGCACCAAGCTGGAAACAGCGGAATCGGATCCAACTGTTGCGCACTTTCGTGGCTCCAAATACGAGCTGCACACGACGGCTCTAGTGATGGACAAAATTGATAGCTTTTTGCAGCGACGCGGTCATGTGCTCATTCTGAATCTGCTCTACACTTGGATACACATACACATTGTGGACAACGACCAGCGACTGTTCTCCGAGGATCATCTGCTCGGCATCACAGAGGAACTGGAACACCGCGAGGGCTACGAACCAGAAGAGAGTCCGGTATATCGCAGCGAGCATAAAGCAACAAAGTCCGCCAAAAAGCGCACCGCCGACGAGACTGTCTTCAAGCTAGAGACGGAGGTAAAGACGGAAGCTGAAGCGGAAGCCGCAGCTGCAGATAAAACCAAAATCAACATTGATGCCTGCCTAAACACACTCAAGAGCTCCTCAGAGCTATTACTTAAGGCGCAGGTGGAAATGCCGCGGTTTTATAGGATTAGTGAGAGATCACGGGGTCTCACCTCTGCCGATGTGGATGCCAACGAGTGTCACATGCTCGCGGGTTTCGACAACTCGTCTGTGCAGCTCTGGCAGCTCAATCAGCACCGCTGCAAGGGCAAGAGCTTTTATAGACGTGTTCCACACTCACAGTGCCACTGGGAGCTCAACAACTGCCACGACGAGGAGCAGCCGGAACTGGACAGCGATGAGGAAGAAGCTAAATGCACTGCCGAGGAGAGACGGGATCGCAACAAAGCCCAACGAAACAAATACGCCGACAACTCCTTGTAAGTAACTTTAACTCCTTTCTAAGTATAATCTAATCCTGAGTAATTTGCAGCAACGAGTTCGGTGGATTGGAGTTACGTGGTCACACTCGGGGTGTCACTGACGTGCGCTTCTCGTCCCACTATCCGCTGCTGTATAGTGTGTCCAAGGACTGCACAATGCGCTGTTGGCGTGCTCACAATCTACAGTGTGCGAACATCTATCGCAGCCACAATTATCCCATTTGGTGCTTGGATGAAAGTCCGGTGGGTCAGTATGTTGTCACCGGCTCCAAGGATTTAAGCGCACGTCTGTGGTCCTTGGAGCGCGAGCATGCGCTAATAATATACGCTGGACACACCCAAGACGTAGAGGTAAAGCTGAATGATTGTAATTATTATAACATTGCTAACCCTTTTTCTTTCTTCCAGTGCGTTGCATTCCATCCCAATGGCAATTATCTGGCCACTGGTTCGGCGGATCACTCAGTGCGTCTGTGGTGCGTCACCAGTGGCAAACTGATGCGGGTATTTGCCGATTGTCGACAGGCGGTCACTAGTCTGGCCTTTAGTGCCGATGGCAAAATGCTGGCCGCGGCCGGGGATGAGTCCAAGGTGCGAATATTTGACTTGGCTGCTGGTGCTCAGCTGAGTGAGCTCAAGGATCATACCAGCAGCGTAACGTCACTGTCCTGGGGTGCACACAATCAACAGCTGGCCACTGCCTGCAGCGACGGCAGTCTGCGCTTGTGGGACATCAAGAAGCTGACACCTCTAGGGTGAGTTTGACTTAGGTTGTCTTATAGAAATTGTTAACTGAACTATTAAATCCTTAGTGACAACAGCAGCAACTACTCCTCGTCGTCATCTTCATCATCAGCTACAACGAATCGTCTCTTAACTCTCAATAGTTCCTGCCAGCGTCTGGTTGATATATTCTATGGACGCAGTAAAACGCTCTACTGCATAGGCACTTAAAGTGAACTTTCAAGTCGTAATTTGTTTTTTAAATAATTTATTTGTAATAAGTCTGTATAATAATAAGTATTACTGTTACTTTCAACGTGGAATAATGTTGTTTCATTTTTGGGTAGCAGGAACAACTAGTGGGGGAAAGGTATCAGCAGAAAATATTATTAAAAGTGTCTTTAAATTTATTATTTATATTTAAAAATCATATTTTAAATCTTAGAAAACGTTTCTTCGTTTAACAAGTATTCTGAACAAAACTTCGCTTTATTTATTTAAAAATAAGCAATCTTTTGGAGTTTATCGATAAAAATCAACAAATGTTTATTATTTGATATACTATAATCATTAAGATCCTTTAATAGGATAAGTATCATTTGTAATACGCTAAATTGTGATGTATATAACTACTATACATGCGTAAACTACACCATCATCAAGTAAAACTGTTTAATTCAGCTTTATAAACTTATTATACAGCTGCAAAGTTAAATTGTGTGTTTATATAGTATGTACAATCAGATGTACTTACAATCATTTTGGACACTCGCACAGCCCATATTGGAACAAAACATAGTTAATCTTAAAGCAATTTATAGTACAATTTGTTTACATTTACAATTTTCAGATCAGGCAAGGATCACTTGATATATATTTAAAAAAATTTATAATAAATGTGAATATTGTTTTTATATAAATGAGCAGTGTTCTCTGTTTCTTTTGTTTCTAAACTATTCGACTCTTCAGCTTACGGCCTAGTTGCATAAATATGATAATAAAACATGAATAAATTAATTGGTATGTTTTAAAATTAAGCTGCCATAGGAAAATCTATTGACACACTAATTAAATAATTGAAAAATTATTACTGTTTTATAATGGACAAGCAAACTGTCCATGTTAACAAATTTATGTTTATAGTGTGTTATAAATATAACAACTGAGTATACAATTTTTAATCGGATTTAATTGTAATTGACTTGGTTTGAATCAACGCTTGTGACGTCCACGTATTAACTGCAAAGCCTTGGCCATCAACGGCGCCTTCTTGTTGCGTATGGGAGCAGCTAAAAGGAGGTAACAAGTGGATTAGGACACAGTCGTTTTCTAATAAATAAGTGTCTGCACTTACAAACTTGCGCTGCATCACGTGCCGCACCGAGCACACGAAGTCGAGCATCTCCCACCTTAGCCGCATTAGGCGTGACATTGGACAGAGCTGCGACTCGAGCTGCGGGCGTGGCAATTAGTTTCCCCTTAGTGCCATACTGTTCCTGCTTGCGTTGCACACTGCGCGGTGGCTTCACCATTGAGTCAACGAAGGCCAATTGAGTTTTTCGCACAGGTGCCTCACTGATTTTCTGCGAGGCCTTAATGCTTTCGGCAATGGTGCTCAGTTTACGCGCCTTTTCCTCCTCGCAACGCTGTGTAAGTAATGGAACTATTAGAATCTGGGGATACCAATTAGTGCGGCTTTAATTGTTTTACCAGAAACATTTCTCGCCACGTTTCCATTTCCTCACGGTGTTGGCTACGACAGTGTCTGTGCACATGTTGTTGCCAGAGTACATCGCTGTCCTCCATTAAATACGGATTGTATTCCTCAAAGTTCAGTAGCTGATGTGGTGTTGCACGTTCCAGCACAGGACGCAGCACTTCAAACGGTACACCTCCCGTGTACTCCAGTGCTGTAATTTAAAATATAGAAGTTAAGCCATAATAAATTATTCAATTATTTAGTTTTTACCATCAATATTCTTTTGCAGCACACGTATGCACAGATCAAAAAGCGATGGAACCTGCAGAATTTGTCCAGTTCGCACGCCTGAGTAAATTTTGGTGCTGCAAAATAAAAGCAGTTTGTAAAAAATCCTAGGGGTTCAAATATCCAGAGCATACCGCATTGTCTTGGATGAAATGCCGGCGGCCAATGCCTCGGATTCATTGATCCTGGGCGTTCGGTGTGCACTGCTGCTGAGACCATGATTGAAGACAACGTCCATGACCGTTTGATTCAGTGGCATAGGTTTGTAGTTGTTCGATATTGTCGGCAGTTCTAAGGCTATGCTGGGATCCAGTGGTTCCAGCTTGGCCGAGGATGCCAGCAGCTCTGGCTTCTATTGAAGATAAACATAAAATAATCGAGTGAATTGAGGACAGGAGTCTAAAATGCTTACTCTTGTGCTGGTGATTCTGCTGCTGGAACTTGATGTATTTGTTGATAGTCGATTAGCTGCCTTAGGCACAGCGGCGGTTCCTGTATTGGCCGTTGATGCTGATGAAGATAATGGTTTGTTGGGTGACTTAAGCTTAAGTGTGCTCTTCTTGCCACTGATGGGCATGTTGAGCATGCCAAGTACATCATCGAAATTTGCACCCATGCTGGAATCAAAGCCATCAGCCGTCTCCTTTTGCTCGACAACAGCATCTACCGATTTGGGTTTACTTTTTGGTTTCTTTGCCTTGGGCGAATCATCATCTAGGCGCTGTGGGCTGCGTGTTCGCTTTGTGGATGAGGACGACTTGGATGACGATGATGTTGAGGAAGATTTGTGTTTCTGTTCCGATTTCTCTTTGGCCAACTTTTGTTCGCTGCCGTGATGTGATTTATCCTACAAAATATAATAGTTTAATAATTAAAAGTCTATATTCATTTCCTTAATAGTAGTTACCTCCTTGGCCTTATCATGTTTGGACTTGCTGTGATCGCTTCTGTGGCTGCTGCTACTGCTGCTGTGATGCTTGTGTTTGCTGCTATCGCTGCTGCTCTTGTGACTGCTGCTGCCATTGCTGGATTTGGCAGGTGTCGAGGTATGTGTTTCCTTAGTCTTGCTGCTCGTCTTCTGCTCCTTGCGATGCCTGTCGTGATCCTTAGTTCGTGACTTGTCATCGCTGCTGCTGCTTTTGTGTTTTTTATCACTGTCGGATCTGCTCTTGGAGTGACTCTTGCTGCTGCTGTGGCTGTGGCTATTGTGGCTGTTGCTGCTGCTGGATTTACTTTTATGATCACTGCTCTTGGTACGCCGTTCCTCGTGTTTGGACTTGTGTTTACTACGCGTATCCTCGCCGCCCGACGAATTGCTGCCCTTGTTCTCCTGATCCTGATCTTCATCACTGGATCGACGACCATTCGATCGATTTGAGTCCTCTTCGGTGCTTGTGATGTTTCCAGCTGCAGGTTCCTCCTCGGCGGCAACCATAGCCTTCCATTTTGTGACTAGAGTTTTTGCAGCAACACCGACTTCACCATTGATCTTGCGTAAGGCATTTACCGTCTTGCCAATGCCGGTTTCCTGCAGGTGCTCGAATGTGATCGGCAGGTTAAACAGCTTTGTGATGCAGTGCAGCAGCTGCGGGAAGTAGGTAGCAGGTGGTGGGTGAATAAAGCAGCTTCAGCTTATATGGATTAAACGTGCATTTACATGCATATATGTGTATGTATATTATTTACTTTCTACCTTTTAGATAAAGGTAACAATGAGGTGATCATCAGACGAAATTTGAGACACAAAGGGAGGGTACACCTCAGGTAGAAAATAACCGCAGTCATTAGACCCGGTTTACAAATAGTAATGAAGGGTTAGTTTGCGACAAGCAGAAAATAACAAACAAGTCTGCTTCACGATAGTGACGAAAGCAAAACTCACTGAATGTATTAGCATTTTTTGACAGCTGCTACTGGGTCTCTGGCAGCCAGTCACACTCAGCTGCACCGCTTATGTATTTACAACACTCAAACACGTACACAAGTGTTTTTTTTTGGCACATACGTAGCAACGTCTGTTCATCAGTCGCTTTTTATTTTCTTTAGTTTACAATTTTAAGAAATTTTGCAAGCTCGTTTGGGGAATTACACGATTGGCAGAAATAGTGTGAACAGAGAGACAGATAGCAAGTGAGATAGAGGGAGAAAGGGTTTCGAAACAAACGCGACAAAATTTATGGCTGATTGGATGGAAAAAAAATAGTGGATGGAGAATGGTGTAAAACTTACGCGTGTCTCATCCTCGTTGTGGCGTTCAATGCTGCGTTGATAGTGGCGAACAACATCGGCCAGATTGCTGGTGGACGTCATAACGTCTAGTGAGTGCAATAATCTTGTTTAGTTGTAAGTAGTTTCGGGTTTTATGTTCAATAAAAAATGGCACGCACGCAGCTTCAGTTTATTAAGTTTTCCAGGAAAATAGACAGCACAACATGTACACGTTCACACAAACACCCACACACGCAGCACACGGAACTTAGAGTATATCTCCTGTAGAGGAGCACAGTTATTGAGGTTACTATGTAATGGACATAGCTGCAATAGATATTTACAATTATATTTTACAATTATTTCACTCAACTGTGTGACTTTTCACTTTGAATACTTCGTTTAGCAACACTGGGAAACAGCTGACAGCTGTGCAGAGTATGGCAGCATGAGCAAGCTACAAACGCAAAATGGAGTGGTGTTAAGTTAGCTCTGCGCTCAGCTGTTTTTGACATTTGGCAGATGTATGATATCGATATAAATGTGTGTGACCAATCGATAGCAGATCAACAACACTACAGTGTGTTGCAGTGTTGGCAACACTGTGCCCATTTTGTTGTGAATTATTGTTAATTTTTTTTAATCTAATTTGTATAAATCGTGCATAGGTGTGGAAATACTTAGGGGCAAAGTTTCAGCATGTGCCAGGTGTTATAATTAGATCAAAGACCAAACAAAGAACTATCGCGCGCTCCCCAAACGAAACGTCTTAGAAAATGACCATGGGCGAGCGTGAGCCAACTTCGTCTCTCGTTCTGCCCGTTATACTGAGGCCTATTTTCACACAGGTAAGTGTAGTAAGCTAGTTGTTTGTTCACATTGAGAGACATGGACTTAATGTGAATGACACTGGGGGGTGGAGTAGTGCGCTGCCACGGGGGCGTCGTCCCAGTTAAATACAATGAATGTTGCGTAAATGTTAATGTTAAATGTAAAACGTAAATTGTTTACAGTTGGAGCGACGCGACGTTGGCGCGGCACAGTCACTGCGCTCAGCCATATTAAAATCGGAGCAAAACAATCCGGGCTTTTGTTATGACCTCGTTGCGTCGATCGTGCGACGTGCTGATCTAAATGTCAACCTAAATGAGGCCGTCTTGCGTTTGCAGGGCAACATCACCGAGGCAGACCGTAAGTTATGCTGCGTTCACACCGACTGCGTCACAGGCTGACAATCGATAAATTGCCAATCGAGAGTGTGATGCACTGTGACGCAGTCTGCACTGTTTATTTTACCGTATTTCAACCTGTTTGTTTTACAGTTAATGAATATCGCTTGACACGCACTGAGGAACCGTTCCAGGAGCTGAATCGCAAGTCTGTGGCACTTAAAGTGATACTCAGTCGCATACCAGACGAGATCAATGATCGCAAGACCTTCCTAGAGACCATCAAGTAAGTGATGTTTCAAATGAAATTGATTTCTATTAACTCATTTGGGTTTTGTAGGGAAATCGCAAGCGCCATAAAGAAGCTGCTCGATGTGGTCAACGAAATTGGCTCGTTTATACCGGGAGTGACAGGCAAACAGGCCGTCGAGCAGCGTAAAAAGGAGTTTGTTAAATATTCAAAGAAGTTCAGCACAACGCTGAAGGAATACTTCAAAGAAGGACAGTAAGTGTCATTTTATTCTAAAATTGTCATTTTCTTGTTTATTATCTAGGCAGTGTGTGGAATTCCAGAATAGCAGCCGGTTTCTTTAATCGCCTCGTATCTGGTTTCTTTCTTATCTAAAATTTTTTGCCTAACCGGACTGCTCTATGGGAATGATGTCATACTATTGTTGTTCCGATTTCGTTTATTTATCATTATTATCAGTTGGCAATGAATGTGCTTGCTCAAGAGTATGCGTGTGCGTGTGTGTGTAAATTATGACTGCATTTTAAATCAGATGCAAATTGCCACCATTACTCATAAATGTTGATAAATTGTTCTATATCGATTTCGATTTCCCAACTTAATTGTACGCAATCAATCAATCAAACTGAATCGTTTAATTAAAAATAATTCACGTTGTTTTCTTTTTCTCTATTTTCAGACCGAATGCAGTATTCATAAGTGCACTTTTTTTAATAAGGCAAACGAATCAAATAATGCTGACAGTTAAGAGTAAATGCGAGTAGAAAATTAAATGTTTTAATTAATGCAAAAACTTAGTGGCATTTTAATTTTATGTTTAACTAACGAACACAACAACAACACATACAAAAGAAATAAACTACACTAAACAAAAGCAAAGAACACAATTTGCAATAGCAATTAAACAAAATTATTCACTGTCTGCAAACAAAAACCTGTTGTAATAAATTAAAAAAACAAAAACAAATTAATAGGCCTAATGTATTTAAATAATTGTAATCACAACTAAATTCCAATACAAAAAAAAACTAAACTAAACTAAACAAAAAATGCAAAAAGCTAAACAATTAGCAATTAGAAACTGAACTTTATTCTTTTGTATTTAGTCAATTTGTGCGCGTTTGTGTTTTTGATTTTCTTTTCTTTTTTCGACTTTGGATTTTCGATTTTGTTTACAATTTTATTGTAAATAATTCAAGCGTTTTCTGTTACATCTTTTGGTTTTCCTACTTTTCTTAGGGCAACGCAAACACAATATAAATTTAATGTTAAAACGGAACACAGGAAATGTACTATGAGGAAAAAAACCATAAAATAAAATGAAACAATTGAATTTTTAACTGTTTTTAATTGTTAGCGTTTGAAATTTATAACTAAACGTAATAAACAATACACTTAATGATATGTTCAATTTAAAAAACGCGAAAGACAGTAGCAAAAAAATAAATGAAGAACAAAATTATTTTATTTTTAATAAATGTTATATGAAAAAGAATAAGAAAAAATAAGAATACAAAACGAAAAACAAAACGCATATTGTAGAAATAGAAAAAACAAAAAACGACAAATAAAATGTATTTATATTCCAAAAACTCTGACTCGAAATTATTCAAGTTTAACAGTCGGTGGTGCTGTTATTAACATTAACAGCGGCTTAACATTTGCAACCACCCAAAAGAGAGACGACTTTTAGCCACTGTGAGCAGGAGGACGAGAGACTGAGAGAGAATTACCCATTTTTCAGTGTCATTTGGCAGAAAAATCGATTCGTTTTCACACTGGGCCATTCTGGGCAGCAGGCAGCAGAGTCAGGCAGTTGGACAGAAATCAGAGTACAAACCAGCCGAGCATCGCGACCGAGATGTGACCCACTTTCTCGGTTTTCGCATTTCAAAAGCCCAACTGCTCCACAAAAAAAAAAAATTATATATATATACATATACAAAAAATTGCAGTTAATTTTTTCTAAAACTAGCATTTAGTTAAACAAATTTAGTTAACGCGTTGTGTATATATTATGTAAAAAGTCGAGAACTAACGTTAAACAGTGTGAAACTCTATGCATTTATGTAAATTCTCTAGCGCTAACGTGGAAGTGGAAAAAGGCGAACTGAAAATTCAGCAGCCCCAGCAGCAAGCAAGAAGAAGAACCAGCAGTAGCACCAGAAAAGGTTCGAGTTTTATACAAATTTTCAAAAATCCCCAACCACTTAAATCAGTTAAATTAACAAAAAGTGTTAAACATTGAAGATTTGTGCCTGTTTTTTATGAACGAAAACAAGAAGGAAAAAAATGCTGGCCAAACAGTGAAAAACGAAGGCTGCACGAGCTCACGAAAAATTTCGCTGTACACCAAATGGGGGGAAAATGTGTCGCCGAACTCGCTTTTCCACTTTTCCTGTGCCCAAAATGAAAAGCTAACAAAAAATATGAATAAATTTAGCAAAATGAAACTGTAACGCGTGTGCAACAAGAACAACAACAACTTTAATAGTTTTGCAACATTTCAAGCGAGTGTTAAAAAAAGTCAAATTTTGTGAAAAGTAAAAGTGACTGAAAGTGCGACGAGGGCAGCGACGCCGACTGCGGTAGCGACAGCGACTTCAGGCATATCGATGAAACGATAAAAGAAAAAAAGCAGCTTGCCAACGTAAAATTACACACACACACATAAGCAAGGCAGAGTACAAGCTCACACACACACACACACTTAGGCATGCATAAACGCGCGCACGCAAAGGCAATGCGAATGTGAAAAAAACGTTGAATGAAAACGAATGTACGCGTATGTATGTGTCTGTGTGTGTGTGTGTGTATGTATAGGCATATGTGTATTTATGTATATTTACATTATACTACTACTTATGCACAAATGCATAAATAACTAAACCAAATTGACAAACAAATTGCACTGTGAAGTGTAAAAAGGCGCGCGCGCACACCAACACATACACAGCGGCAGCGACAGCGACAGAGTGAAACTGGAGCAGCGCAGCAGCAGCGTTGGGAGCAGAGATTTTGCGGCTCTTAACGCTGTATATGATTTGTATGTATGAGTTTCATATTCATAGGCGCAGTAACAGCCGCAGTCGAAGTCGCTGCCGTCGTCGCAGTAGCAGCGCCGAAAGATTAATGAAAAGTGCCCCATTTTTATTTTTTTTCGGTGCTTTCGGGGGCGGTTTTGACACTTGGCGCGCAGTAGCAGCAGCAGCAGAGGCAGCAGCAGCAACAACAACAATAACAGTTAGGCCGCGTGGGAGGCGTAAAAGTTGTTTGCTGCGCTGCGTGCGTAACAGAAAGTGCACAACCACACACACTTGCATACACACACACACACATAGAGATAGCAGTGACAGAGCGGGAGAGTAATGGCAGCGACGTCGTCATGGTTTGTGAGACGGAGGAAGGGGTCAGGTGTTTGCCATGCGGTTGCTCTTGTGTCATTCGCAGTTAGCCAACATAGTATGCGTGTACAAGTGTGTGTGTGTGTGTGTGTGTGTGTAAACAGTAACAGCAAACTGTAACAACTATTTTTGGAATTCTTTTTTTGCAATTTGCCTTTTGATTATATTTATATATGTATGTAGTATTTTGTTTTGCGGTTACTCACACACCTACACAAACTATTAGTTTTTTGCTAGTGCAACGAGCTAATGTCACGCATTGGTATAAATGTATGTGTGTGACGGTTAGAATTAATCGTGAAATGTGTTCAATTTTGACATATGGCAATCATTCAATCGCATGTGTGTATGTGATTCTGTAAAAAAAGGATAAAATAGTTAGAGAAGATAGACCCAAAAAACTATGCTACACATCTACTGGAAGTGTATGTGTGTGTGTGTGTGTGCGTGTGCCCGCATGTAATTCTGTTCCCAACACCAGCTTTTTTCGAGTGTGTCTGTGTGAGTATAGTTATAAATAGCCAAGATAGTTTTTTGTGCTCGTTTCCTCTTTGGTACTTTCCTTTTTTTCTTCTTCTTTTTTCTTCTTTTTTTGTGTCTCGATTGAGGTCAAACTGTCAGGAGGATAGTGAACTTTATAATGTGGCGAACATGAAATTGGTTAACTTTAAAGAGATTTCTTGTGTCTCACTGTTCAAAAGTGACAATAATCAAATTTTGAATGAAGCACTTTTTGTGTTCTCTGGAATCTGTTTGGTTTAAGGCTATTGAATATTTGAATCTTTTAGTCCAGTAACTAAAATTGATTAAATAGAACAGAGCTATATAATTGATGTACTTAAATTAGGTAACATAGATTTAAAGCTGATCTTCTAAGACCACAGTTTTTGAAGAACCAGAAGAGATTTAATTTAAATTTTCTTTGTTCTTACATAAACACTCAGTGCATATAAATATATATAGTTGAATAGCTCTTGACTCCCAAAATAGTGACTCCTTGACATTCTAAAAATACAATCACTTAAATTACTTGATTTCCAAACAAATTTCTTTCAAATCCCACGAGTCTTAATAGTATCGTTTCCACATGCGCTCAAAAGTATGCTTTAAAAACGGGCTCAATGCTATCGGGTAACGACAGGAAGCTATTTGCTACTTTTGCTTCAATTTGAATCAGTTTCTGAAAGAAACTTGCAGCATATGCAAATTAATTGCACTTTTCTGAAAACTTGTGCACGCGTGTGTGTGTGTTGTGTGTGTGCGTGTGAGTGGCACAGAGTTTTGGCTGCAACTCGTAACTTTGTAACCACAACTTTATTTGTAGCTTTTTGTTTTCTGTTTTCCTTCATTTTAGAGTTTCGAGTGCATTCCAAAAGTTGACGCACACAAAATAGTCGCAAAAAAAGTTGTTAAATTACTTTCAAGTTGGCAGCCACTAAGGTTTAATGACCTGCCACCATTATAACAGGCACTATTGTAGCAGTAATTACGAGAGTTTCTTAAAAAAATTAACTACTCAGTGAGTGAAAACGAATTTTCCATTTAATTTACTCACTGAAAATTGGGTTAATAGAGTTTAAAGCCGTGTAAGGCCGCAACCTACATTCGATTGGGATTGTGTTGTGTTTGGGCAAGAGAAACAAAGAGAGAGCAGCAGAGAGAGAGAGAGGAAGAGATTCTTGTGGCTAATCTGCACTTTGTGAGAACTCATTAAAATTTAAAGCAGTTTCACAGCAGCTGACAGCGCATTCTGTATGTGTGTGTGTGTCCTTATTTGTTGTCTTGCTTAATTGTTGGCAAACTGAATGGAAAATTACAAACCTACTATAGTATGGGCATACTTTTTGGTTAAATGTGTGTTTTTGTGCTTGAACGTGAGCGATAAGAAATATTTACGGAAATGACAGCAGTCAGTTTCGAGATACACATCATGCCATCTGATGATGCTACACTCCAAGCCAAAGAAATAATTACGAGCGACAACAAAAAAAAATATTAAAAAAAACTGGAAGTGAAAAGTAAAGATAACCCACACACACACACACACACGCATGCACACGCACCCACACTCATACAAATGTAAATGGATGCCTTTTAACGCCCACTTCATAAACATAATTAAAAAGTGCTGCGACCCACACTCACAGCGCTGTTAAAACTCACAGTCTGTTAAGTCGCTGTTAGTTAACAGCTAGTGGGCAGTGCGCAGGCGCCAGCTCTTGCGCTCACTGGGACATTTTCTCAGGCGCTCATTTTTGCGTTCGCTCTGTGCAATGCGAGAGTGCGCACACATGCTGCTCACTCTAACACACATGCTGGCTATGTTGTCGGCCTTGTCGCACACACAGAGGGCAATACTCTGCATACTTTGCACTACGAGCAAAGGCAACTGTTGTTGTTGTTGCTGCTGCTGCTGCTATTGCTTTTGCAGTTGTAATTTGCTCACATACCAGCTACCAGTATGCATGTCTATGTGTGTGTGTGTGTGTGTGTGTGGGTGATAAAGCTCTGTGCATAACAGCAACTAGTGGCCGTAATGAGACTTCGCTGCTGTTGCGCTTCGCATTCGACTGCGTTTCGCTGTGCTGCACACACGTCTTTTCATACCGATCAAGCGATAGTAAGACTATATAAAATATATATTTACAGACCAGTGTAAGAAATGTTTTTGCTGAAAAGTGTACATATTTAAAGCGTGCTTAAAATATTTAAATTATATTTGAAATTGCCACTAATCGGTTAGTAATGAAGTGCGCAAAAATGTTTGCTATTTGTGGTGACAGCCTGTACAACAGGACATGCAATAAACGCTGTGAATTTGAGGCACACCGGATGGGCGTCAAGTAAATGCCAAATGCCCACCTGCTGGATGCTGTCATGAACGCCCACAATTTGTGGGCGGGGCTAAAGGCATCATCATCATCATCGGGATAAACCTTGTCATTGCTTTTAAATGTCAAGAGGGGGCGAATCAGTGGCAAGAGGGGAGTGGTGGAGCGTGGAGCAGCATATTTATTGGACCAAACGAGCGTGGGTGTGTGTGTGGGTGTTTGTGTATGTGTGGTTGCATTCCGTATTCATTTTGTCGAAGAATTTGATTCTCCGTGCACCGTAAAGTGACTTAAATTGCATTTCAACTGAGATTCCATTATTGAGTTAAAGCTGCAATTAAAAACTAAAATTGTTGTACATATTTCCAACACTTCGTCTCTCCTGCCACGCCTCTTCAACGCCTTCTGCAAATGGTTTCTCGTTTGACATTTGTTCAGAGAACTTTCCTTTTTTTTTAGTCATTGCCATTTTCAGTTTTGTCTTGCGGCTGTCTAGACAAATTGGCGCGTGTTTTCCATACCCAGCAGTTGGCTAATCGAAGGGCGTATGCGACAGTTAGCTAACATTTATATGGAGTAAATTAGTTTAATTTAAGTTCAAATAAATTCTTAGTATTATAATAGTTATTTAAAATATTTAACTCTTCAATTAACTCTTCTGAATAAATTCTTATAAATTAAACTGCTTTATAAATTATAAATAATTCTTAAAATTTATTATTTTCTTGGCTACACTACACACTGCTGTACAGGGTACTTTACTGCACAGTTCTTGAACTTCTTTAAAATGATTCTTATGGCTGCCACGCGTTCCACATGGCGTATGACTAATACAATTGTCTGGCTGCGTGTGTGAGTGTTTGAGTGTGCGTATGAGTTAAGGACAGTCAATTAAAGCGTTAAATGGCAATAAAGGATTGAGCCAGTTGACGGGCCAGATCGATGTCATTATCTATTTAAACATGGCGTATGCGTAACGTACTTAATAATGGTTTCAAATCAATTTAAAATAGATTTTGTGTATTTAAATACAAGTGCAAACAGTTGTTAAGTCTAATATTTTGGTAGTACAGTGGGTTGACCTCCAAAGTAGCGGGGCAATAACGGTAATTATAGCAAAGTTCAAAGGTCAAAGCACCGCACGATTGCCAAGCGGCCAAGCCGCCAGCTGCCACTTGGAGAGCCAAGTCAAACAGTTGACCCATTTAAGTGTATGGTATATGCATAAATAAAAGGCAGCAAGGGCTGGGAATAAGGAAAGGCGACAGCGATAGTCCCTGTAGAAAAGAACAACTAAATTTGACTGTTGGTAATGGCTTGAAATACGGTCTTACTAGTGTACTTGCTGCCAGTTTTCCTTCAACACAGCAGACCCTTCAATTAATTCTCCACTACAGGGTCAATAAAGCGTTTTAAACAGCACGTGGGGGAAATTTCAAAATGATTTATTGTATTGTCAGCCCATTTTGACGACCCATTTTGTTTCGATTTATTTTGCAGTCGTCTAAGGGGCAGCCACAGCATGCCGTACGAGTCGATGCACCATCATCAGTCGACGGCCGCTGCGGTGGCAGCCGGCGTAGCGCCAAATAGCATGCTCGACGCACTCACTCTGCAGCTGCGCGATGCGGAAATGCGACGCACTGAAATCGAGCGAGCGCATCAGGTGAGTCACCATTAGGGGTGTTCCCCAAACGAGAGACATAAAATTAAACTTAAATTTTATTTGATTGCACAGGAAACTTTGGCACAAATACGCAATTTAAGCGGCAGTGCTCGACCCGACACCGAAGCAGTTGAGAATCTGCAGTCCCGTGCTCGAGAGCTGGAAAAGAAGGTGAGTTTGTTGGGGTTTGAACTGGTGGAAATTCTGCTTAAACTGATTTACTCTAATTTACAGGTGGCACTGGAAAACGTGCACTGCGAGGAGCTGCAAATCGAGCTGACGTCCGCTCTGAAGGCCAAAGCCATACGCTCCACAGGCTCGAATATGTGCGGTGGAGTTGGTGGTGAAGGCGGTGTCATTGGCCCTGGTGTTGGCAGAGGTGGTGGCGGTGGCAATGTCACAGCCACTTCTATATCCGCTTCGGGAGTGTACGGCGGTGGCGGCAGCAGCATTCCCACTTCGGCCAGCAGCTCCACCGTCACTTGGGCACCGACAATCAGCCATCAGGACCAAGGCTCCGAGATAGATATAATCATGGCCAAGATCGAGCAGGTATGAAAATTGCATACATGTTATAAATTATACAATTATTCAATAGGTTTCATGATTGAAATTTAATGCAACTACAAGATTTGCTTAATGTCAATAATTAAACAAACTTTTACTGTGCCTTCTTCATGTGCAACTGATCGCCCTCACTGACAGTTGACTGAGACTCGCAGGAGTAATAAGTGATAAAACTATGGAAACTGTTCGACGATGAATCCGAGGTGTCCGAATCGGAATCTTCTGCAGAGTCCACTTCTTTATCCGAAATCGAAACAGTATCCGAATCTAAATGCTTCTGCTTGACCAGCTCCTGGGCAATATCTTCTTCCAAATCCACTTGTGTGCTGCAATCGACTTGAGTTGCTTGATTCTGTTCTAGGAAATCTTTGCCTGAGCATTGATTGCTAATCTGCAGCTGTCGACGCATCATTTCATTCTCTGCTGCCAGTTGCTTAATGATGCGCTGATTCTCGTTGCTGCTGTGCTCCTCCAGGTCCACTGTGAACATCATGATCAGTGTCATTTCCTCAATGCGCCTATCCAAACTATTCACAATCGACTGCAAACCGGCCACGTATTTTTCCCGCAGATTGTAACGCTCATCGAGAATATTTCCCTGACAGTGTTCCCTGTACTTATCCATAATGTGCTCGACTTCCGCTTTGTACTCGTCCAGGGTTTGCTTAAGTTCGGCATTCTCCAGCAGCTGAGAAATGCGTTCCTCGTCGTTGCAGTATTTCACCAGATTCTTGAGCAATTGATCATCCTGCACGCCACACGAGTCAATTAACTTTTTGTCCACATTCTCGCTGTCGACCAATAGAACCGTTGACTTGTTCAGCAGCTGATGGAAACCCTTCGATAGCTTTTCTGCCTTTATGGTTAGGCCATTGACGGCCTTCGACATATTACTACTCATTATGAACGCTCAATTTGGAATATTCCCAGCCTTTTGCTCCATTCGTTGGCTCAACTCTTGACAGGCTAATGGGAATTGAAGTCAAATACTTTTCAACTAGTTTCAAAGGCAACTTGGTTAGCGTTTTAACAGTGAAAGGTGACACTGTTTTATTCGTAATAACTTTACTATTTTTGTAAACTTTTCTACAGGATAATCGCGTTTTGGCCGAGTTGGAGCAACCGCGCACTTCGGCCAGCGCCAGCATGTCAGCTTTGCCGCCCAGTTCCATGATGAACACGGGAAATAGCGAATTTAGAACCATATCAAAGAGTGGTAAGTTCAATAATCAATTTAAGTAGCTCAATTTATTAATTATTTCTTGCCTCTTTCCTGAACAGAACTCGAGGAAGAACTGAATCGTTATAAAAGAGCCGTTTTGGGCGGCTCATCGGGCGGTGGCGCACTTTCGGCAATGTCCTCCGGCTACTCGAGCCTGCCCCAATCGTTGGCCTCCACGCTGGCCAATGGGGCCAGCACAAGCTTGAGCGGCACAAGCGTTTGCTCACAGAGTGCTGCAGCTGCAATGGCTGCCGCTGCGGCTGCAACGTCCGGGGGACATACATCCATATCGGGTCTGGTGCCCAACTCAATAAGCGGCATATCTTCGAGTCTTAGTAGCCATGCCATACAATCTTTACAATCGGCTGCCTATGGAGCTGGCCAGACGTCGGTGGAGAAGCTTTTGAGTGGAACTAGTGGAATAACTGGCATTCCACCATTGCCGGTAAATATTCATACGATGAAGGCTATGCCAACGGCATTAAGTCAGGTAAACCAACTATTTTCAATTTGAAACTAACTAACAAGCAACAAACATTAACAACAAACAATATAACTGTATAAATACCATATATATATAAATGCAAAAAATTCAAATTAGTTTAACGATTCAATCGCTTTGACGCCTGGCATTTGAAACGGCTTTGGCTCCCCTCGGTGATCGATCATCTCTGCTTCAAGTAGCCCTTCGTGTTCCGTTATACGTTACGTTACGTTCCGTTTCATTGCTCTACGTTACGTTACGTTACGATATCGTTCGTTCCATTCATAAATTGATCATTTTTTTTGTACTCAACTAACCGTAACAGTCTTACATCAATGCTGAAAACAATGCTGCGATTGTCAACATCACCATGTAAATCACATACTTATAACTAA
This sequence comes from Drosophila acutilabella, assembly GCA_035046005.1. Taxonomy (NCBI): domain Eukaryota; kingdom Metazoa; phylum Arthropoda; class Insecta; order Diptera; family Drosophilidae; genus Drosophila; species Drosophila acutilabella. The sequence continues at coordinate 1,591,189 of JAWNOK010000003.1, forward strand.
TGTGCTTTGTTGTAGTTTCATTATTGAAAATATTTACACTAACACATACAGTTTCACTCTCACACACACATATACTCACACTTGTATTAAAAACATTTAGTGTTCTTCTGCATGGTTTTTCTTTTGATTTGTAGTTGAATTGTTTGTATTTGGTGTTTATTACTATCTGTAGCATACTTTCTTGGGCATTCTAATGAGAACGCCATCTTTGTTCGTTTCGCTCACTCGCATACACATTTCATTGCCAAATTGTTGCATACTTTAAAGGGCACTGCAAAGAGATCGCCATCTTTGATTGTCGCTCTCATCTAATTGTTTTGGAATATTTGCAACACAGTCGCCATACTTATGCAGCTCTCTCATATACATATTTTGTAGCATACTTTTAAGGGCACTGCTCTAAATTTGTTATCAAATTACGTATTCAGTTTATATCCGCTGCATGTGATGATTTTTTATCTATACAGTGTCACTTGGTGATAGTGAACTTTTAGAAAATTCTTTTCTTATTATTGGCTTATATTAATATATATAGCAATGTTCACTGTAGACAAGTTTCATTGTATGTTATGTTGAATATTATCATTCACTTTTTTATATACACTAGCTTGTCTAGCGACCAGAGTTAATTTTGTTAGAACATAAGCTTCTACTGTCTCAAATGCTGACATTTATTTGTAATTAATCAATTCATATACATAAAGCTTAAATAAATTAAACCGGTAGACACGCATTCCATACTAATATATATAAAACACATTGTTAAGCAGAAAATGTTTGCTATTCGTTTGCCATTTTCCATTGCCATTTTTGCCAAGACCTGGCTTCAGCTCATCTACTTAGCATAGTTAATATATATATTTAAATTCATTGTATTCGCGCTGTCGCCCATTCATAAAACGTTTAAGAATTAGTTTTCAAATACAGTTTTCTCATAGCTATCATAATTATTGTGAATATTGCTGTTTTCTAGCTGGCTTTCATTTGATATATTGACCAATAAACGTGTACTCTCTGTGATCTCTTTTCCCGTTTTATGTGCTCTCTCTCTCTCCTTCTTTCTCTTACACTCTCTTGTTCTCTTCTTCTTCTCTCTCTTTTTGTATATTAACTGAATACTTCAAATTCGTTGTCTTTCTGCTCTGTGCCGAAACTTGCGAAACTTGTGAAACTTTGCGAAATATTGTAAACTTTTAATGTCTCTGTGTTTGTGTATGTGTGTGTCTTTTTGTGTTTATTACTGTGCGTGTGATTGTGTGTGTATGTGTCTCTGTGTGTCTAATATCTGTATGCGTAACCTACACCTAAAACACACCAAACCACAACAACAACAACAACAACAAAACACAACACGATGTAAATTGAAAAAAATCAAAAATTTCTTGGTAACGCACTTGAAATTGAATTTGAAATTGAAATTGAAACGAGAAGCGCGGAACAATACAACTGTACAATTTGCAGAGCACAACCATGCCCCTCCTGTCACTGAACGCGCATAATATGCCGCCCGGCGGCTCCTCTAGCTACTCGGCCCTGGGCCTAAGTGGCGGCGGTGGCTCCTCGTTAACTCATCCCACCATGAGCAACATCAATATGCTCGATACGAGCGCCCTTTTGGGCCTGGGACCCGCCGGTGCTGGCATTACGGGTGCCACATCGCTCTACGGCTTGAGTGCCGGTGCTGGTACTGGTTTGGGCAGCTCCTATGGCCCGCCGTTTATGGACGCCGCCTCGAGCGCCTCCTATCCGTTCACCTCAGCGGCACTGCGTCAGGCCACAAAGATGAAGATGCTGGACGAGATCGATATACCGTTGGCACGCTATGGCAATCGTAGCTCACCTTGCTCGCCCATTCCCGTGCAGCACGGCAGCTGGGGCCTCGATGATTTCACCGATGGCCTCGGTGCCTCCATTATGCACAATCGCAGCGGTTTGGCGCTGGGCGCCCTTGACCTAGACAGTGAGTGGTCTTCGAGCTCATCTTTGTATGAACTTCTGGCTAATTTCTTCCCCTCACCTTTCCACAGCTCGCAATCACGCACTGAATGGCGCCAGTGAGCCGCAGGTGGACATGTTGGACATTCCAGGCAAGGGACGCTGCTGTGTCTTCATCGCACGCTTTCCCTATGATCCACCAGAGTAAGTGCAGCTTCAAACCTCTCTTTAGTACAGCAAAACTTTACTCTAACCTTGTTCATGCTTTCAGGGAAGCCGAGGGCGAGCTGTCACTCTGTGCCGGCGACTACTTGCTGGTGTGGACCAGCGGAGAGCCCCAAGGAGGCTATCTGGATGCGGAGCTACTGGATGGACGACGGGGCCTGGTGCCCGCCTCGTTTGTGCAGCGACTTGTGGGTAAGTAAAACATTTAAGCCACTACAGTCCATTAGAAAAAGTTTAATTAAATTTGTTGTTTAGGCGACGATTTGCTGGAGTTTCATCAGGCGGTGCTATCGACACTGCGGGACGCCGAGGATGGATCCATGCAGTGCGACACAACGTCGCTGCCTTCCTTGCCGCCGCACAACCCATTGCTCACACACACGCACGAGGATCTGGCACGTTTGAGTGAGACGCACACCGATCTGGAGCATGATCAGGATGACATAAGCGATAATGGTAACTAAAGAGTGTTTTTAGATGCTCTGTAACTTATTTCTGATTTAAATGCTTTTGGTTTTTGTGGTCATTTTAATGCCTCGCACCTTTTTGGGTGACAAACGTGAGCAAGAATTTTAAATACTCGTTTTGTACTATAAGAGAAGAGCTTAGTTGTGCTTGGCTTGAAGAATAATTGGCTTGATTTGTAACTAGTATTATTTTTGAGCCTTAGAATATTCCTTTAAAATATTTGACTTACTTTTAGTTTCCAATTAATATACTTTAATTAATAAATTCCCATAAAACTCTAACCAATTTTTAACTACTCTCTACTTAAAACAGTTCCAGCTCCAAAGCACTTGACGCTGGAGAGGCAACTGAATAAGAGCGTGCTCATTGGCTGGTCGCCACCGGAGCCGGTGGGCTACAATCTCATCGACAGCTATCATGTCTATGTCGATGGTGTGCTCAAGGTCACGGTGAAGGCCAACGAACGCACACGCGCTCTGATCGAGGGCGTCGACTCCACGCGGGTAAGCATAAGCATATTTTTAAGGACCCCCCCATTTGAATCACTTTTATAACCTTTTCCTCTCCTTTAACTTTACAGCCGCATCGTATTAGCGTACGTAGCGTTACCCAGAACCGTCAGACGTCCAGGGATGCGGCCTGCACAATGATCATCGGACGAGATACCTCGCACCTGGGCCCCTCGGCGGTGCGCGCCTCGCACATAACGTGTTCCTCGGCGGTTATCTCGTGGCTGCCGGCCAATTCGAACCACCAGCACGTGGTGTGTGTGAACAATGTGGAGGTGCGCACCGTCAAGCCGGGCATGTATAGGCACACAATAACGGGCTTGGCGCCCAGCACCCAATATAGGGTGACCGTGCGGGCCAAGCATTTGCGCGCAGTTGGCCAACAGACGCCACAGACACCGGGCAGACCCGGTCAGGAGGAGGCACCTGGTGCCTATGCCGATTTCCGTACACTGACCAAGGGTCTGCCCGATCCGCCACAGGATATCCAACTTGAGGCTGGTCCTCAAGATGGCACCATTCTGGTGACATGGCAGCCGGTTAACAGACCCACGTCCACGGGGCCTGTAACCGGCTATGCTGTGTACGCCGATGGTAAAAAAGTGACGGACATTAATTCACCAACTGGCGATCATGCCCTCATCGACATTGGCAAACTGGGCGTGTTCAATCCCCGCGCCGTCACCATTCGCACCAAATCACGCGATTCACAGTCGGCGGACAGTGCGCCCATTTTGATACCAAGTGAGTGACCTTGGTATCCTCCTTTCACTTTCAAGTGCTAATCTCTGCTGTTTATCATCCTTCCCAGACACCGTGCGCAACGCTGTCGCTCGCCGGGGACCAAATCAAATGGGCATGGGTCCACAGCTGCCGCAGCAGGGCCTCCATGGCATGCCCAATCAGCAGCAACAGCAGCAAATGGGCATGCCTGGTCAGCCCGGTCAAATGGGGCAGCTGGGGCAGCCGCACATGATGGGTGGACAGCAGGATCACACGCAATACGATCCCAATCAGATGCAGCAGCAGGGCATGCAGCCTGGCCAGCAGCCGGGTCAGGCCCAGCCGGGTCATCAGGTTAGTGCTACATCCTCACTTCATTTCAGATCCAGTTCTAAGTCCTTCAGGATGCAGAACGAGATCTTTTTTAAGCCTGACACTCACTGTACATACGTCTATTTAAACTGTAAATCTCTGATTTCGTATTGTTCTGTGAACTTGTTTTCATATTGTTTCCAATACGATTGGCTATCAGTTTTCCAAATTTCAATTAAACATGTGCAAAATTCGGATTAACGAATATTGAATACCCTTGCAAAGTGTCAATGTTTTCATTAGGATCATTCCGATATTTCCGAAAGCTTTTCAAGGCTTCATATACTACAGTTTAGATCATATATGATCCCTTTTTAATAACCTTTGCAAGGTTATTCTCCTTTCTTAACAATTGTACATAAAGTTCTACAAAATGTAGATACAAATCGTACCAATCCACAATAAAATACATCAACTATTCGATACTGAATGCTAAACCAAAAACATAAACCTTATGATTTGTATATAAATATATATATATAATTATGTTATATATGAGTACTGCACTGTCACCGTCAAGTAAATCAGTTATTGATGGAATGGGAAACCTTTAAGGATTCTTCCCAAGTTTTTTCTTTCCGTTTAAGTTATGAGTTTAGTTTTGATTTGAATAACGTTCATTAACATGATTCAGCTATTGATTCATAAGGAAAAGGAAAAAGTATTCAATCAGCTACATACTTACTCTATACTCTCTACTCTACTATACTATACTCTATCTCCTACTTGAATACTTAATATTTATTTAAATTTTATACTTTGCCATTCTAAGTACTCTACTCTCGGTTTGAAGAACTCTTTTGAATTGCCTCTTTTTCTACTATTCTATTACTGTTCCTAAGAGCCTTTCTTTTCTACAAATTGTTTTGCAAAAAGTAACCACATTATATACATACACCGACTATAAATATATATATATCCAAAATTTAGACAATCGCACAAAAATTCACACACAAAATTTGTTAAAAAATAAATGAAATGAACTGTGAGAAACTTCGATTATAATTATAAGAATTGCGACCTTTCCCAATGAAAAAACTTGTATGTATGTAAAGTTATTAATTTTTTAAATTAGTTAATGCTAGTGGTTTGATTGTATTTGAATTTTGTTGAACTTCACCAAAACTAAAAAAAACAAAAGCATGTTAAGCAAATTACAGCGGCAAATTCAAATAATGCAAAGAAATTATTTTAAATTTAATTGAGTTACTCAGATTAAATCAATAGAGAATGTATTAATTACTTAATTAAATACTCGTAATAATAAGTTAATATTGATGCGGCAAAATACCTCAAATTGTATTAAGGAAACTAAACTAAAAAAAATCATAAGATGCAACGAACAATTTTAAACAAAACAAGTTACATACTATTCATTTTCATTATATGAAACCGATAACCGATACCGATTACCGATACCGATAACAACATATCGAAATCGATACAGCCCGACGGAGGCTCCGGCTTGTTAGGTGGCCTGCTCGGTGGCCTCTTCTCGAAACCCACACAGACTCAAGTGAACCAGAATGTAAGTTATACCCACAACATCTACCCACATTCTCATATATATATCAACACACACACACACACACACTTACACACACACTACTAACATTAGCTCAATTGTTGTTACTTTAAATTTAATTATAAGAGTTCAATGCATTTTTAGTCCTACTTAACGTCGATCTAAAAATAATATTAGTAGTACTACGCTTTGATTTAAGCTTGAAACTACCAAATACATTAAAATGTCAAGTGCGTTAATTAACTAATATAAACAAATATATATCTATAAATTTATTTCATAAATTTATTACTTAAAAATTATATTTTACAGTATTTATTTATTGTGCTCTGTTCTTAAGTCATAGCCTTTATAGAGGTTTCTGAAATTTTTTATTTTAATTATATTTTCTTTGAATTTAATATTTAAATTTATTGCTTAATTTAAACTTAATTTTTATTAATTTATTACATTATTTTTATATTGCTAATTAATATTTACTAATTAAATGTTAAATTAAACTTTGAGCTTATAATTCTTATTTTTATAATTATCATTATCATTATTATTATTATTATTATTATTATTATTATTATTATTATTATTATTATTATTATTATTATTATTGTTATTATTATTATTATTATTATTATTATTATTATTATTATTATTATTATTATTATTATTATTATTATTGTTTTATTATTATTATTATTATTATTATTATTATTATTATTATTATTATTATTATTATTATTATTATTATTATTATTATTATTATCATTATTATTATTACTATTATTATTATTGTTATTATTATTATTTTTTTTTTGATATTATTATTATTATAAGTATTATTATTATTATTATTTGAGATCTAGGAAAGTTCAGCATGCATGCCAATTAGTCGGGTAAACTTCTAGCTTCTTTTTAGTTTAGCTTTTTTCTGTTTTTCTGGTTTCTGGGGAGCTTTAGCTTTAAGTACGTCTCTTAAGAACTAAATACTTGTATTCCCTACGAATATATACTAACTAGTATATACATATATTTAAGTATACTCTTTATATTTGTATGTAAGTATGGAACTAATAACAATGTGCTATATAAACTATAGTTTTGTAGGTGTGCATAAAACGCAGTTCATATTAGCGACTTGTGTGTACAACAGACATAACAATACACACACATACACACACTATATATATATACACACACACACACACACACACACACACACTATATAGTTACATCTACAGCAACAATTGCTTTCTTATACCTACTTTGTGCTTAGCTTCGTACTTGCCTCTGACCTTATTCAAATCGTAATCAGTCATAGCTTTATGATTTTACAGTTGTCTGTACTATAGCCTAACACCAACACACACACACTTACAGACACACACAGACATGTACATACGTATACTTTTGATAGCTACATTTTAGTTGATGCTACAGCTAACTAACACACACACACGCAAACACACACACACAAACACAATGTGAATGAAAAACAGAGTACAACTTAAGCAAAAAAATAACTAAAATCTTAAAAAAATCTTGAAAAAAGAAAAACTTTTATTGCGAATTGCTAAAAAGAAAATGAAACGCTAACAAAATTTTAAAATTCATTTAAATTAATTCAAATTCATGCGCGTCATCGATAACTTATCGATAAGCAGGGCTACCAGCCAGGCGCCACGCAGCGCGGCATGGTGCCAGGACGACCCCAGGGACCACAGCAACAACAGCAACAGGGGCAGCAGCAACAACCCTATGGGGCACAGGGCCCCTTGGGAGGTCCTCGTTTTCGAGGTCCGGTGCCTGGACAGATGGGCATGCAGGGTCAGATGCCGGGTCAAATGCAAGGTCAAATGCAGGGTCAGATGCCGGGTCAGATGCCTGGTCAAATGCCCGGACAGATGCCTGGACAGATGCCCGGTCAGATGCCTGGTCAAATGGCCGGACAGATGCCCGGTCAGATGCCCGGTCAGATGCCAGGGCAGATGCCTGGACAAATGCCGGGTCAAATGCCAGGACAGGGTCAAATGATGGGTCAAGTGCCCGGTGCCATGGGTCCACGAGGTCCGCTCAACCAACAGCAGCAGCAGCAACAACAACAGCAGCAGCACATGCAGCCAGGTCAAATGATGCCGGGTCAGCAGCCAGGTCAACAGCCGGGTCAGCAGCCGGGTCAACAAATGCCTGGAGCACAGAAGAAGCCACGCTACTTTGTGGCCATGTTCGACTACGATCCATCCACAATGAGTCCCAATCCCGATGGCTGCGACGAGGAGCTGCCGTTCCAAGAGGGTGACACGATCAAGGTAAGTTCGATCTAAAATTCGATGCTACACAGAACCACAAAACACTTTGCAGGCAAACAAGCAAACAGGCGTACAGTACCAGCAGCGGCTACAGTAGACACACGGCGTGACGAACACTGAAACACAGTAAAACACACAACAACTGGTAACAAATCAATTAATCAGCTAATCAGCCCGAACAGAATTGGAAGCCGCTAAAAAATCAATATCTATTGGCTGCGCTTGCCGCTAATTGAGCATCGAATTCGATATCGAATTCGCAAATGATTCGAACGTGATAAATCGTGCATGTTTTTCCTTCGCCACAAACAACAACAACAACAACCACTCAGTCTGATCCCTTAAAAACCATTTAATAATTATTGAGATCGTTAAGTTAAATCCCATATCGAATAAGTACTTAAACTATACAGTAAACTATCCCTTAACTTATACATAACACAAGTAGTATGTTGAACTATCTCTCTCTATAAACTACTTTAAACTACTCTCTAAAATAGTTCCATAAATAACCGTTAAGTTAGCACTCAATCAGTACACTACAAAAATTACTATAGCATAAACTGAATTTTCTATTTTCCACTTCCCCCTTTTTGATCACAAATTTGGTTAATTTTACCACTGTAGGTCTATGGTGATAAGGACGCCGATGGCTTCTATTGGGGTGAGCTGAGGGGCAGGCGTGGCTATGTGCCCCACAACATGGTCAGCGAGGTGGAGGACACCACGGCCCAGTTGACGGGTGGACCCATGGGTGCACAAATGCCCGGTAGCATGCAAACGCAGGGTACACCCGGCACGGCACAAGTGATGCCTGGCCAGGGTGTGCCGCAGCAGAGTATGCGCAATGTTAGTCGGGATCGTTGGGGTGACATCTATGCGAATATGCCCGTGAAACGTATGATCGCGCTCTACGACTACGATCCCCAGGAGTTGAGTCCGAATGTGGATGCCGAGGTAAGTTCTCTGTGCTTAAAAGGGGCTACAGACTATTCTCTACTTTCTACCTTTAAACAACAGCAGGTGGAATTATGTTTTAAGACGGGTGAAATCATACTCGTCTACGGTGATATGGATGAAGATGGTTTCTACATGGGTGAACTGGATGGCGTCAGAGGCCTGGTGCCATCGAACTTCCTTGCCGATGCGCCCGATCAGTACAACAACAATCAAATGGGACCTGGCGGTGTCGCTGGACGTGGCAGCCTCAGTCAGCGGGGCAGGGGACAGGGACCAGGTGCAAGGGGACCACCGCCGCCGCCGCGTGACAACATGATGCCCGGCGTGGCTGGCCAGCGTGGTCCAGCAGGCAAAAGTAAGTACGCTTCTGTGATAATTCAGAACAGGATCAGTTAGTACTTAATGCATTTTTCGTTTACGATTTCAAATTAAGTTGAATTTTTTAATTTTCAATACTTCAATACTTCAAAAATGAAACTTATTCGAAAAGCAATCAAAGGCTTTTACTATTTATATTATTTTTGTTTTTCGATATTGATTCAGTAAAAGAAAACGAAACAAATCTCAAAGCAAAAATTTCTACAAACTACAAAACACACTCTACAAATAATTAAAAATAAAATATAAAAACAAAATATATATGCAGGTTTTTTCAGACAACACAAGACAAACAAAGCAGGATGATTTCAACGTGCTTACTTTACTTGATATTATTTTTAATAATAATATTTCAGACACTGTTAAACAAAATACGATCACTCTGCTCTCAAAAAAAAGTATTATAATAATTATAAATAACATAAACTAGAAACCAAACAAAACCACAAATTTCGTGACGACACAGAAAATCTTTCACTCTTTTCTCTTTCTGTCTAAACTCTTTCGCAAAATTTCAAATACTCTAAAAACAAATTGAAAATACAAACAGTTACAGATGATATAATTATAACAAAAAATTTCCGTTCTGAACGCCGCTAATTTTGAATATATATACCATATATTTATTTTAATTACAATTCCGCAGACTTTTTGTAAAATGTTTTCAATAATTTTCAATACGTTTTCTTTTTGTTCTTTGTAAAATATTTCATGTTTTTGAGCACAAGTCAGTTAAATAATTTCAATAATCCTCTTATACTTGATTATTTTGGGTTCAAATCGAATTATGTATTACTCCAAAACTAAACTAATACTACAATATATATTATAGATACATAGTTGTTGTTCTTGTTGTTGTACTCACACAGTCTATTTTGAAATGCTTTTCCCAACTCTTCTCTCTATCTCCCCCCCCCCCCCCCCCCCAACTTTCTTTTCTTTCAGAATGTGTTGTATTTATTTTCAACTCAATGCACTCTTCTTTTTATTGTTTTTTAATCCTTGAACTTATTGTCTATACACTTTATTATGATTGTGTCTCTTGTCTTGCGTGATTTTCCATAGCCTTGCAAAACTTCTAGATGGTCTCTCTGCATGTTAATTAATCAAAACTAAAAACTCTATTTGTATTTATGATTTAAACGTCTATCGACTATCGATAAACGATTATTTCGATTTATTTATAATAATTTTACTAAATTAATTTGCATAAATACCGAAGGAGACTAGTTTTCTGCACCTGATTGTCGAATGAATTGTAATTCCTTAATTAGTTTTTGCTCACCGAACGTTGGAAGTCAGTTAAATATTATCTACTCTCTCTCTCTCTCTCCACTTAAATTCAAAAATTAACTGAGATACAGCTCAACTACTACTATATCTGACAAGTTGTATATATAGAATGAAATTCCCAAACTGATCCGATAAATAAGTCTCTAAATACGCAGAGTATTTGGGTTGTTCCTACTTTCTGGGGACTTACTCGTTTCTCAAACTATTTAAATCCCGTACCGCCCCCCATGCCCCACGCCCCCTAAGTGTATGATCTGCTTTTTCGGAAAATACTTTATGTTATTTATTTTGAAATATATTTATGTTAAGTTTTGATTACGATTACATGTTATCTAAGTACTTTCCGGCTGGTTTTTTGAATGTTGCTCTTGTTTGTTTGCCAATTATAGACCATTGGGATAATTTCCATATGTTTCCAATTTTATGTTCCTTAGCGATATAACAACAAAAACAACAACACCGCAGGGGCTTAAAGCACTAAATCAAGTTTATAAAGTTTATGAAAACGAATTCAATATTCGATTGTATTCTATGTAAATTATCTTTAATGTAAAATATCAAAAGTTTTAAAGTTCTTTCCCCTATATACTTAACATACTTAATAATAACTTAAGTGCCAGCACTCAAGTGGCCTATAAAGTGCAAATCTTAAATATATCTCTGCTATATACATATAATTATTTAACTAAATCTATCGATTCGAAGACGATCGACTCGTATATATATAAACTATATAGGGAAGCGCAACGAAGGTAATATTTATGCAACTTATACTATGACAAAAACTAACTATAACTTTGTACAATATATATATACATACAATATATAACTTTAACTGCTAATTGATGCTAACTGAAAAATGCGTTATGCAAATTTTGACTCTTGCCAATAATTCCTAGCGATTCCCATTAATAATTCTCTTTATATCTCTCTCTCTCTGGTTTTTTGTATTGCAATCAACAAAATTTCTAATCCAATTTCAATTCAATTTTCAAACTGCCCCCTAAACATAATAGTTGAAAATGTGTTTTATTTTAATTGGTTTAAAGTTTATTTGAAAACTTGTTGACTTTATTTTGTTTCAAACTAATTTAATTTCTTTGTTTTATTTTAAAAACTGCGGTGATTAAAAAGTATTAAGAAAACAAACACAACGAGTATTGAAACATTTCGGGACCCACGCGATAAGTCTAGAAGTCAGCAGCTGTAACTCAATTCAAACTTAAATTCCAATTTCAAATAATTAAATTCCAAACATTCCTAATGGAAATTTTCAATCTCTATAAATTCAAACTTTGAGACTACAATTCAGTTTTGGTTTAGTTTTGCGTTTCGAATCTGATTTGTTAAGCGGTTATCGGTTTGGTTTTTCAGTTAATTAAGATTTTTACTTACTACTACAAAACTTCTTTCAAATAATTTTTTGTAATGGTCTGCTGTGGTAAATGTGAAGTCTTTATGTTATATTCGTTGCTATAGATGCTCGCCCTGCTTCCCCTACACTGTTAGACAACACGGGCCACCCTGCCCCCGATCACCAAACGCAGGTAAATACTCTTTCTCTTTTGGTTTTCATTTTTTGTTTTAAATAAAATACTTAAAAAGCTAAAAACGAAAATAACTACAACAAAAAGAACTCAATGATAAAAAAAAGTAAAGAAAAAAGTTATCAATATATAAATTTATATATATATATTTAACCACACCTCATACGCTACAGATAAAAGCTACAAAATACTATTATTATTAATACTTACTACAGCTAAAAACTAACTTGCTCTCTCTGTCACTCATTTGGTTTCGGTTCTCTTTCTCCAACAACAAATACAAATAAACATAAAACTCTTTTGCGATATGCGAACTCATTCATGACAAATAACAAATAAATACATACTACCAAATATATATCACAAATACAGCCCATAATGTCGATAATCGTATATTGCAATGTTGATAACCATCCAACTCTTGGATAGTTTCTATCCTCATTTCATTATTGTATAAAATATATATATATATATATATATCATTGCTCCGTCTTCTATTCCTTTTTTACTATATCTATCTCTGTCTGAATACGTTCTACATACAAGATACACCAACACTCGCTCTGATAACTCTGAATGTTTGTGCCTTCTTCAGAAACGTTACGTATACGTAATATTATGTATAGCTAGATCGAAGCGCAGCAGCCACTGTAAATTTCTGTAAAGACAATCAATCAAACAAACAGTCAGTCAATCAATCAATCATAGTCCGTGTAGATAACTGATTTCCGCACCTGCAAATATATTATATTAGTTAGTGTGTATAGTCAAAACTTCAGATAATTTCTTTATAAATACAATATATATATAAACAGACATCGCATACAGTTTCCTCACAGCACATATCATTCACAACTTTACATTTACATGCTTAGTTCTTAATTCTTTATAATTTATTTTACATTAATTACTCATTAATTTATTTCATTTCATTTTATGCTAAATACGCATTTTCTTGGCTTTTCGCAAGTCTTCAATTACCGAATTTAGGATTAAAGACACGCTTATATTTTAATTTTGTTGTGTTGTCCTTTGGGTTTGGCTCAAGAGTGTGTAAATACATAATATACTACTACTAAATACTACTACTAATACTGCTACTAACATTTAGCTGCAGTTAAAACAACAGAATCCAATATACGATATTCGATATACGATATGCGAAATACGATAACGATTTACACTACTTTAAGTTGTGATTACCTGATTACCTGTACTCGTATACGTATACGTATACATACTAAACTAATCTAACCAATTATTGTTTCCTTATTGCGTATACGCTGCTAATTAATTAATATTAATTATATATCTATTACTACTATATGGAATATTGGATGTAATGTGTATAAATTTCTATGTGATTCACTGTATGTGTAAAGTATTTGATTATTTTCAATTTTAGTTTAATATTTTTTTTGTTTTAGTTTATATTTTGTATGCCTTAATTTTAAGCTTTTGCTTTTCCCTACCATAGCCATAAAAATATATTATTTATTATAATCTCTCTCAGCCTGATTTTCTTTTCCAACCCAAAACAATGGACGAAATCTCGTATCAAATTCAAAATGAATAACTTTAAACACACATAAACACGATTAGCTCGATTAACTAGTGTATATACTAACTCTAATTAGTTGTCTACCCAATCCAGTCGACGATAACCTTAAAATGGTTTTTCTTTTGTGTGTTATCTTGCGCATTTTCACAACCGATTTTCACTTTTCATTTCTTAGTTTTGGAAATTTACATACATTTTAATATTTTCTTGGTTCAGTTTTCTGCAAGTGTATGCGAGTTGAGTTTTTGAGCGTAGTGTTCTAGGAATTATTTCGTCAAGGAACGTTGCTAGTTCCATATACAATGTCACAAATGTCACAGTATCTACATCGATTGATCAATCATAAACCAAAAGTCACGTATTGTAACTGCCATTTGTTTTGATTGAACTCTCAGAGGAAATGTTTAAAATCTCTCAAAAGGAAATTACATTGAAAGTGTGTGAATGTATGTGTGTGTAAAGCTTTAAGTTTTCGAGCGATTGATCAATCATTTGTATAATTCGAGTTTTTTGATGCAGCAAATGTGTTTGCATGTAAGTACTAAGGGACTTCTTTTTAACAGTTTGGCTATGTTCATCAATCACATAAACAGTCTGTCAATCAATTTGATTGATCCCCGAAACGGAGTCTCTAAGTTTGTCAAATAACATTAACATTATGAAGTGTGAGTTTTTTGATGATTGATCTGTTGATTGATCAATGATTGATCTTGATTGATGTCATATTCATATTATTTATTTGTGTAATCGCGCTCTTTAGATTGCATAAGTGTTTGATTGATTGTCTTTGACAAAAATTATCTAATGATTGATCAATCATCACTCTACTGTTGCTAGTATTCATTTAATCTATAAGGAAACTCTTCCACACCCTTCTAATACATGATTGATTGATTGATCAATCAATAAAAATGTCTTTTTATAACATCCAGATTAGGTAGTGGCTCACAAAGCTCACACAGTTATTTCTCGCTTCTCCCCTTGCTAGAGATCTGTAAGTAGTGTGAGTGTTCAAACGAGTGTGAATGTGTATACTTCCTAGATTCGAGTTTTTATGACAATTTCCTCCTCTTTTCACACACACACAGACACTCACACACTCACATACTTACATTAGGTTTCTCCCAAAACATATCTGCATATATAATATATATACAAACCGTTTAAACACACTCGTTTATGCAAGGCGAGTGTTCGTAGTTGATTGTAGTTGCAATTACTAATTAACAAGTTACTAATTAACAGTTAAACAATTACTAATCCCCGTCATTAAACTAACTCACTTACAAAAACTTAAAAAAAAAATCGTATGCAAATTTAAATTTAATTTGAATTTATTCACTCGATGAGAGAGTGAATGAGTGAGTGAGTGAGAGAGTTGGCAATGAATATGAATATATATAATAATGCGTATACAGTATTCATAAATCATAAAAAACAGTTATTTAAAAAATTAGTTGCATTTTATTTAAAGAAGACGAAGCAAATTTGCGACTAATTCGATATGTTTTCGTATATAATCGATTAAACGACAACTTGCAGATGATCGGTCGCGTTGGTAATGTTGGTCTGCAACAGCAGCAACAGCAACTACAGCAGCAACAACTACAGCAACAGCAGCAACAACCTTATGGTCAGCAACAGCAGACGCAACAACAACAGCAGCAAATGGGCATGGGACAAACTGGAATGATGGGACAGCAGATGGGACAGCAAATGGGACAAATGGGACAACCGATGGGTCAGCAGATGGGACAAATGGGACAACCGATGGGTCAGCAAATGGGACAAATGGGTCAACAGCAGGTGCCTGTAACGACGCAGGCGCCAACGGGCGGACTCTTCTCCGGCGCAACTAGCCTGCTCTCTGGTGCTACTTCGGCTGCCACCGGTGGTCTATTTGGCTCAAAGCAACCACCCAAAACGGATCCAATGCAACCACCCGGTGGTGTGCAGCCAACGCAGCAACAACAAGCAAATGCCTTTGGTGCCCAACAAATGCAGCCAGGTATGCAGCCTGGCATGCAGCCCGGTATGCAGCCAGGTATGCAGCCCGGTATGCAACAGCAGCAGCCGGGTATGCAGCCCGGTATGCAGCAACAACAGCCAGGCATGCAACCCCAACAACAACAGCAAGTGCCACCACAAGCCCAGGCACCGCCACAGGGACCGGGAGCCGGTCTGCTGGGCGGTCTCAAGGGCATTGCAGCAGCGGCGCCCGGCGGCGATGTGCTCTCGAAGGGCAAAGATCTATTTGGTAAATTTGGGTTTGGCTTTGGCAAATAACCCCGGTCATTCCATAGGATCCTGTTATATTATTCGTAGATTAGAATTATTTATACACACACATATACATATACATATTATGATTATGATTATTGCTAAAGATTACTAAGCTAATTAAAAGGAAAAAGAAAAGAAGTAAAAAACAAATACAAAATATAACAGTTCATTCATTCGAGTCTTGTTGTGTTGTGTGAATGATGTTGATCAAGTAACTACATATATATAAATTATATATACACTATATATATTTATATATATGTGTATGCAACTAATAGAAATAATAATGATAATATTTTTTATTAATACAATTGATAGAAATATTAATAAAGACACAACTCACTAACAAAGTAAACAACAACAACAGCAACTGAAATGTAACAACAACAACAACAACAACATCATGAACACACATAAATTGTTGTAAAATTGAATTAAATAAATTAAATTTCCAGTTTAAGTAAAAAATAAAAATATATTTAAACAAAAACTAACTAAAAAGACAACAACACACATTTATAGCTATATAGAATGACAGTTAGTGTGAGCGAGAGAGAGAAGCAAAGAGAGGGAGAGAGAGAGATAGGGGGGGTAAAAACAAATACATACATATATTATATACATACATACATTATATTTACAATTATTTGTTAACGCACATTGTTAAATTTGCTACTGTTGCTGACCAGTTTATGAATAAATAAAAAATAAATTACAAATAAAAAAAATACGAGTAATAAACAAACAAAACAAAAAACTATAAGTGAAATCCAACATACATATATTATATATATTTAAAATATATTAAAAAAACAAAAACATAACATAAAAATACACATTTAAATTAAATTTATAAATCAAATCCCAAAGTGAACGATACGGAAAGTTGAGCAATATAAAAAAGCCATACGCGTTGGATGAAAACTATGAAAAAATACTACAAAAATACTACAAAAAATACCAAAAAAAAAAATACCAAAAAACTTATACATTAGATATGATAAACACGTACATAAAAAACACACAAAAAATACAGAAAATTCGTATGCTTGTCAGATCGTTGGCGACATTTTGGTGACAGACCGCCAGATACCACGTACCAACTAATAGCGTATATACACATATATATATATAAAAAAATACTATACACTCTTTATGAAGCAAGTCAGGCGACATTGTTGCTAATATCTAAAGCGTTTTTTATTCCTCGACTACGAATCAAATCAAACCTTCCAAAACTAATCACATTTATTGCTGACTATTTGCTACTCTAAAAATATTTTACTTTCAAATGATCTCTGGCTTATTTTTCTGTATCATAAAAATGATAGTCAAATGTTTCCTAATGTTTAATAAATGCTTTAGCAACACACACACACACACACACACACACACATGTACACACATAAATATACTAGACAAAAAAAAGGATATAAAAATACATCGCGTACCTCTTGCTTTACGATAACAGAAAGTATATACAAAATATATGGGGAGAAGAAGAAGAAAACATAAAAATACCAAAACAAATACATCTACATACATATATTTAAAAAAGAATACAAAAAAAACTATTAAACTATTGATGAAATTATGAAATGAAATGAAAAAGTTTGTAAAGGTGCGAACGGAAACTGAGTTAGAGTTTGGAGGGGAAAGTAATTACTTTAATCAAATGGCACACACACCTACACACCTACACACACACTGGTAAGACCACTAGAGCCACAGTTATAAATAATTACAGGTCATAACTAAAATAATTGTAGAGACAAGAAACTCAATTGTAAATTGTAAACTGGCTAAATAAATAGTTGCAGATACATTTAACATAGCTACACACACACTCACACACACACACAGCAGTAATAGTCACTCAAAAGCAAATAAGAGTTAAAAAGAATATATTTCTCAATCAATATTCAAAAATGAAATGAAACAAGCGTTAACTTTTCCCACGTAAATAAGTTTTTACCTTACGAACCCAACAAATCAATCATTGTACTCGTATCTTTGAGTTAGTCAACACTACCAAAAACAGCAGCAAGAAACATCTTCGGCTCACAAGCCGAAGTCTGCATACCCTAACAGTAAAAAAGTGTCTCAAGTAGCAGTCAAATCCGTAGGCCTGTACATATATGAGTGGCATCTGTGTAGTAGTTAGGGTATCCAGCAGTCCAACAATCAAGCACACAATTTATTTCCACACAAATACAGATAAACACAAAACTCTACGCAATATGGAATGACAAATGAAAAATCAACTAAATTGTTATACGGTATTATTATACTTTTGCTATAACTTATAATTTCCTTACAAACAAACAAAAAGAAAATAAAAGAAACCAAAAAAGAAAAACAAAAACAAAGCGAAAAAAATAATAAATTAAATAACAATTTAAAAAATAAAATAAATGTTTATTTATTGTGGAAATGGGTGAATGGAAATTATTTGTTTTAAAAGAGTTTTATTTTATTTTAATAGTAATACATATGTTGTTTAATAATATATTATATATAATAACAATTTGATTTAATCATAAGCTAGTTTGATTTTCCCCTTTCAGGCCCTTTGGGCGCCTAGTTCGCTCCTGTTGTGGCTGTTTTCCCAGAATTTTCTCATTGTGCGACCCATTTCTTCACTTAATCCTCAGCCAAATGAAAAGTCCACAATCGGCTTATAAACTATCTTTATTGTGGTTTACGGATACGGCAGATAACGCTGCACAGTTGACGTTAGAAGAGGAACTACAATTACGTAGGCGTATACTAAATATTTAAAGCAAATGCAATTAAAATAATAGCACGTAAACAAAAGTGTTTGGTGTAGAGACGTTAAAGGGGCACAGGAATGTGTTCAAACACTGAATGCTGTGATAAACACCGGAGGTTGACTAACTAAACATAGTACAAGTATAATATAGAATACTGGAATACCTTAATGATCGTCGTATAAGCACAAAGTGGGGTATTAACACGCGCACGCGAGCGTCAAACGTCTTTGCGGCTCTGACGGCAGTGCCATAAAATCCCAATAACAACATGACGCGACACAGCACGACACGTTGCGACATGTGTCAACATGCGGAAATGGACTAGTTTTAACTAGATTTAAATACAGTATTTAAGTGTTTTGCTTATTAGCTTATTTCTTAACATCCAGTGGCAGTGCCTGCTCATCCTCGTTGCAGAATCGCATGTTGCTTGCCACTGGCAACATTTGTTGCTGCTTCAAACTCATGTGTTGCAGTATCAACAGCACGTCGTCAGCTGCCAATTCCTTGGCCACAGCCATCAGCATTTCCACAAATGTCGCATCGAACTGCATGAATCGCCCGCATTCCACAACAATCGGAAAATCCGAGCGGTACAGTATGCAAGCCGAGCGTATCTCCGAGCGTAGTGCATCTACGCCCGTGTAGAAGACATCCGACTGGGGCACCACATGCACGTAGTATTTGGATTCGTACTGTAAGAGCAAAGGGAAGCGGATTTATTATTAAGAGGAAGAAGGGGTATTAGCTGCTCTTACAACTCAACTTACAAAAATTGAGCGTAGATAACAAAGAGCACTTTGTAATTGACATAATTAAGGCAAATGAGTTAATACTGACTAACTGACACTATAGTCGTACTAATAATTCCAGTGAACATTTGTGCAATAGATAATTACATGCTATAGCTAGATAATTAAATAACATTACCAGCCAAGCGTGGCAAGTATTAAAAATATTACACAATCCATTTGTACCTTTCTACAGAATTGTTTAAAGGGCTTATTACAGTACATATGCCAGAGGCACACTTAAAATTCTAAAAAACATATTAAAATCTATAGTACACACCTGCTTTAGAGTGACTTCGATCTTAGGGTTGCCTAGTCGCAGTAGAATACAAATCATGCTGACCACGATGCCAAAGAGCAGACCCTTCTCCACGCTAAAGACCAGACAGATAATCAAGCTGCCAATCCAGCTGAAGAAATCCTTTTTGCTGCTCTGCCACAGCTCCTTAAACGGCGTTAAATCAATCTGAAATAGTTATTTTAATAAGTATTTAGAATGTTAACACGTTAGCAAGTCAAACACACCATAAAAAGCACCGCAGCCATGAGCACCGCAGCCAAAGAGGCTCTGGGTATGTACTGGAAGTAGGGCGTTAATATAGACTGAGCCGAGAGCACTATAAGACCTGTATAGATGCCTGCCATGGGTGTACGTACACCCGACGCCTGACTCACAGCGGAGCGCGTGAAGGCGCCGCAAGTGGGCATGGCACTGAAGAAGGAACCGGCGAGATTACACAAACCCAAGGTAAGCATCTCCTGTGAAGCATCCAGTCTGCCGTCCTTAACTGCAAACAAAAGAAAAAGGAGAATTTTATAAATAAAATAAAGGAATATAATTATTAAGCATACGCACCGAAGGCCTTGGCAATCGCGACATTTGCCAGCACCGCCACTATAGGCACCAGAATCACACCGCTGCCCAGTTCACCCAGGACATCCGAGAAGGCATACGTGGCATTCTGATACTCGAAGGCAAAGGGCGGCAGTTTGATGCTGGGCATGGTCGTGTTAACCTTTGAGGAGAGCCTAAAGGGCACGGCCTCAATCGAGCTCTTCTTGGCCCACACGAAGATGATCAAAGCGCTAAAGAAGACGACCAGCGCGTTGCGGGAAATGCTGATGTACCAGAGAATCTTTTTCAGGCGCTGGTTCAGCGGTGTGCTCTGCTTGAACTTCACCTGGGAGAGCAGCTGTGGGGGAAGGGGGAAGAAAGGCTTGAGTATGGCTGGTACATAGAGGGAAATTCGGTAGTTTACTCACCCTGAGCAGCAGCAGCAGACAAATGCAGGAGATGCCCATGGTGGCATCCGTATATTGAATATTTCTGAAGAACTCCCCCGCGGAAGTCAGCTGCTTCACCTTAATGCCAAGCAGATTCTTGATCTGCACCAGCAACACAATCACAGCAGTGCCGGAAGTGAACGCTTTCGTAACCGGTGCGGGTATAAAGCTGACTATGAAGCCCAACTGACAGATACCCATTAGCAGCTCCACCACACCTGCCAAAAAGGCCAAAACAATGGCCAATTGCGGTGCCTTGCCACCGCAGAACTGCAGGGTCATGATGGCCATCAGACTTGTGGGACCAATGGACACCTGTGGAATGGTGCCAAAGAACACATAGATCATGGAGCCAATAAAGGCCGAGTTCAGACCAATCTCGGCGGTTTGACCCGCCAGTGAGGCATAGGCGATACTCTGGGGTATTATCGTTAGACCCAGCGTAATGCCCGCAATCAGATCGGCAAAGGCCTGTGGACGATCGTAGTTGCGTATCCAGCTGAGTATAAAGATGCGACGGAGCAGCCAATTGGGCTCCTTGGGTGCACTGTATCTGCTCTGCATGTCCGTCTCCATGGCAATCGGAAAATACGTTTCCTCACCATTTTTAACCGTGTACTTTTCCTTCTCGTCGCAGCTGGCTGCAAGAATTTAAACAATTTTAAGTAAAACTAATTAAAATATTTGGTTTTAAGACTAATCCTACGATCGTAAATGGCATTCACTGTGTTTGGCCGCTGACTGCTCTTGCTCTGCCTTTTGGCCAGGCCAAGCGTCTGTTTCCACGGCCAACGCATTTCGTACTAAATCTCACGTTTGCCAATTGAAAGCTGTAAACGCTTTGGGCATAATTTGTGATTGTTTTTGTTTTCTCACTCAGTTGTTGATTTTTTTCTAGTTTGTGGGGGATTTTTTTTGTTTGTTAACGTTTTTGAGCACAACAAAACGAGTCAACTGGAAGCGACTTGGCCAAAACCGAGCACCGAATCGATGCTCAAAACACATTCTGTGAAATCGCTATTAAAATATATGCAAACAAAATTTCACAGTCATGCTTGGCCCATGTGACGTATGTGTGATCGCTTCCTCTTTTTTCGGAGGGCTCTCTGCTTATACCCCGCACTGAGTGACCAAGGGGTGTCTTAGTTATGAGTGGAAGTAACAACTTTTGTATTAAATAAACACTATAGTTTAACCCAATAATGGAGCTTTCTTTTCTCAGATGGACTGTCTACTTATACCCTGCACTGAGTGACTTAGGAGTAGCTTAGTTATGAGTGTAAGTGATTACTCTTATATTAAATGAAATAAATTCTATAAATTTGTATCCAATAATTGAGCTTTCTTTTCTAGTTATACCCTGCATTGAGTGACTAGGGGGTAACTAAGTTATAAGTGGAAGTGATGACTCTTTTATTAAATATATAAAATATTTTAATCGAGCTTTCTCCTCTCAGATGGTCTGTCTACTTATAACCTGCACCCCGCAGCAGTGGGAGATCATAATTATATTAAAATTTTGATTGAAAATTAATATTAATTATTATTTATACTATTCTCTATTTAATATCATATAGTTGCAGTTTTTCTGTCTCTAAAAACAGTTCAAATAATTTATTACCAATTTCCAATTACTTTAAACAATATTAAACGGCATCTCGTAGTCGTGCACACCTTACCGGAAAGCTACTACAGCCAGAAGCTGCTATTAGGAGAACCGATTTGACATAGAAAATGTATAAAACAAAATATAAATTCAAATTACACGCACTTAAAACCAGTTTTCAACACCTTCCTCTATGTAATTATTGTAACTACGAGTATTTGTCTGTTATCGCTGACAATCCGCATATAAATTGTTTAAACATACAATGAAATATTCTCAACACAATCAACTTGTTGTCAACTGAGTCTATAACGAGTGGACAATATTTAAGTTCAAAATTAACACATATCAAAGTGTCCTATAAATATACGCCGTAACTTTGATTTGAGTCATAGAATTTACGGCAAATTCTATCAAAAAAAAATTCCACTCCACGCTTAAAATTTGAATTGTATATCGAAGCAGGTGTTAAACTAATAAACAAATAGCAGTTTATATTTGCAGTGTATTTTACATTAATTTTCTAGTCTATCAATTTTTAGAGTAACCTTGACAATGTTGTATAAGTTGAACTGATGATCATTAATTTACCTTAATTATGCCAATTATAATGAGTTCTTTGTCAACTTTAATTTGTGTAGATAATATATACGCTTTTGTTTTTATGGCTTTATTTTTATTGTGAATTAAGTTAATTTATTTACGATTTGAGTTGGAAGGGAGCTTGATAAAAAAAATTGTTAGTTGTTAGGTAAAATATATACATTTTTTTGTAATATTGGGTCAAAGTTTTAGAGTTGCAGTAAAATTCGGTTATAACGACACTAAGGGAAATACGATTTTATATCGTTATAACCGTTAGACGCTTTAAGCAAAGGGAGACCAATGAAGGCCAAGGAGAAGGGGACCAACCAAGTTATCCAATTTTGGTCGCAATGACCGGACGGACGCTTTAAGCGGAGTCGGTATAACCGAATTCTACTGTATAATTTATTGGTATAGGCAGAAAATCAATTGGAATTGAGAATTTATTCCCTTTTCTTCAAGTGATTCGAGTGAAATTTGTCACTTTTTTAGCCCTTGCTCTCTTGACTCATGATCATTATTTTAGTTAATATAATATAATTTCCAAACCTCTTATTTCCACCAACAGGTTTTTAGATTGCTTAAAAATCTACAGTGAGCTAGAAGAGCATTCAAACTTTAGTATGAAGCACACTTTTATTTTAATCTACTAATTTATAAATTTCGCAGCTTCCGAATTAGTTTAACATTTATTCGAGACATGCGTAACTCGCACCTCGATGAGTAATGCCTCAAATACTTAAGCTCTGATTTAATGGGCTCCATTAACTATATATATGTGCCACAAGCTAGACAACTAAATGGCCACACAGTCACTGAACCCAGTCATATATAAATTTAGACCTTGTCAGTTCATTTAGTAATTTAGACTCAATTGAAATTGTCACAAACTATTTAAGTTCAATTAAAAGCAGGTAAATTTTATAAAATATTGAAAGAACTCGAAAATACTTTAGTTTTAGTTATAATCACATACCGTCGAAGGATAATCTTTTGGCAACAGTCATTATGGGTATATCCGTTATTGGTATCCGAGAGGAGTTACTGATTTGAAAAGGATGTAAAGACTCTGCGCTGATCCAAGTGCATCGTCTCACAATCTAATGAAAACTGCCGAATGAGCGAATTTTGGAATGATAAATAAGTGAGGGAGATTGGACAGATCTGTCTGATAAACAAGAAGAAAATGAAAACAGTCAAGAGGCGACAATTTTTTTTTTGCTTTTCTGCTTCGATAGCAACAACAATGAGACACTTAACGCCCATTTGGCAGGCAGATGGGTAAACAGACTAGTGAGATGTAGATCAGGAGAGGCCTTTGGGGCGTGTAAGAGCAGGAAGGCAGCCCTGGTATAGAAACATATGGAGATGGGCCTGTCCGGCTGAGCCAATCGCATTCTATAGAAAATCTTAGCAAAGTTGCCACACTGATAACGAACAATGGGCGAAAAAAAAACTAGTAGAAATGATTAAAGTGGAGTACAGCAACTGTAAAAGACCCTGTAGTTGTTAAGGAAAAAATATACCCTACAAAACCAGTTGAATTTTGAGTTGTTTTTGTACTATTCGTTTAAAATTGATTGTTCCTATATGATCTAGTCAACAAGTACCTACTCTGCATGCTGAGAATATGGCTAAGTTTGATTGAGGTATTTCAATTAACAACAAATTTCTGACTTGCGATGGCTTAGACCTATGTACCTATGGTATATAAGATAGCTGCTCGATCCCAACCAAAGTTGGTAAGTAAGTAAAATATGTGAATTTTAGTCAAGTAGTTTTCTTTTTGTACAATTTTTTAAAAGGACGATTACGATGATCCGTATATCTATTTATTAAGGAGACACACCTTCTGTTTCCTACTGCATTCTCTGTTTGTGACAACCGTTGTACACCCCTTTACATTTTTTGAGTACCGGGCTCAACACGCTCGTGATAATACTTATAGTAAGTACTATAATCCAAATCTATAGCTGACACAAAGAGGCACCGCCTTCGGATTCCTTTGGCAAAGTACTTTTCCATGAATTTCATTGGAATCTCGTATGTTTGAGTAGCAAATTTAGTTTGACAGACATAAGTGTGCACAATCAATCGAGTTATAGACTTATAGATTTATCATAAAATTGATGACATCTTGTGACTGCGTTTAGTTTTCGGGTCATTTACACACAGAGATGTGTTAATTATTTCTCTTAATTTGACTTCCATCAGATTCTGCAAGCGCAAGATCTTCAATGAATTTATATCTATAAAGAGTCGTAGACATGATTACATGCGATAAGCCTTTGTAGGGTAAAACAGATGACACGCGAAGGTCGCTTCATGTCTGGGTTTCATGAGTGGAATGCAGATAAAAATGCATATTTTATCTTTTAAACACAAGTTCAAGCAGTTTGTTTCTGTTTTTCTAAGATAGCAACCTACGAATTTAAAAAGCAACGGAATTTTAGCTTGACAACCCTAAGTGACCTCTCCTGCGCCCTGTTTTCAATAAATAGCCAAGATTCAACGGGCTACAACTTTTTACCTGACAGTCACACTTGCAACCAATACTGTCCAGACACCCTGTATAATCTCACAAATCAGTTGGGCGGGTTTTCCTACAGCCTTTGAATAGAGCACCCAGTATCTTCAGTTTACGGTTCTACTGCAATCCGGCAGCAAACAGGTAGACATAACATCTGGGTATATCTGCTGTGTTTGGCAGTTGCCTGTTGTTTCAAAGTATGTTTATGACTATAGTTTCATGGAATTTGCATTTTAACATGAACAATACTAACATTTGAATTGGATAACCGACATTCATAGTAAACGCTGTTTATTGCGAAAGGAGTGTGAAAGAAAATCAAACGCAAATAAGAGCATAAGCGCAAAATGAGCAAACGCCGCAAGTAAAATGCGCATAAATGAGTGATGTGTAAATAGTATGGGGACTCTGTAGCAATTTACTTTTAAGTTTATCGATGTTTGCTTTATACGATACCAGCTACCCGATCAACAAATTGGTAGTCAATTTATGCCCTTTTACAGTTGAGCCGTACAGCTCAGTAAGATTACACAATCACACTTTCTGTTTGTTTACTTTTCAATATTATTAACGAAGAAAAAGAATTATTGAAATAATTAATATTACCATGCTGGTTTATTTGCGGATAGTCAGCTGTTCCCAATCATCTTGATATTACTACAAATCAGTGTCAGCTATCCTCGATAGTTCTAAAGCAAACTTATCGATAGTCGTGCTGTATCGATGTAGCAACCGTGCTCGCTTATCGTTTATTGAATTAAATATGCAGTTCACTAATTTTTGTGCAACCTTGCTCGTTTATCGCAGCGAATAAAAATATAATTAGGAACAAATATTATATTTAACTGACTTTAAACGATCTAAGCGCCGTCGCTATTGCTCGTTTTTTGTCACAGAAAAGCAGGCCAGTGAAAAGCGCTAAAATAAGAGGCGAGGCAACAATTGATGAAAGCAGAAATTCGCAAAAATCGAGCAGCGAGTGCGAGTGCGAGTGAAAAAGAGCAAAAGGCAGAAAAGAGAAGAAGAAGAAGCAAAAGAAGGTGGAGGTAAAGCAAAGGCAAAGCAGAAAACGACCAGCCACAAAGCACGAAAGGCTAACCCCCAAACAAAAAGAAGTGCGTGAATATTTAGAAAAATTAACGCCAGACCGCCATTAAGTGTTTTTGTTATTGTCGTCGTAGTCAACGTCGTAAATAAATACATACATAAATAAATATATTATTGTTGCTCAGCAAAATTTGTTGAATGCTGGCTCCGGGAAACGCGAAGAAGAACGGGCGATAACTCCTTCATTAAGCGAGCATATTGTCGACATCGTTCCGTTCCGTTCACCGTCACTCCGTTGATCCCCCTCCGTTTCAGTTGTGCATCGTGACGTCGCCAAGCGAAATTCAGATTCAGCCACCCAGCCAAAAAGCCAGCGAGAAAAGACACACAGAAAGCAAAAAGAGCAAATAAAAAAGCAAAAGTATTCAAACAAAATACAGAAAAACTAGACACGAAGACCAAAGGAAACGCATATAAATAAAATTGTAAATCAAAAATAAGTACAACAGAAAGCAAAGTTCCGTGCGTTCGTCGACTTTTGGTGCTGGCAATTGGCAATTGAATTGCCTATATCTTCTCTATTATGAACAACAACAATAGCAAGCGGAAAAGTCGACCTAGTGGTGGAGGCGGAGGTGGCGGTGCCAGCGGCGGCATCTCAAGGTAAGAAGAAGCACCAGCAGTTTGCGACTGCAGACTGTGACTGCAGTTGAAAGCACGAAGCGAATGCAAAAGCAAACGCATAAAGAAAAACACACAGAGCAGTCCACAGTTGTTGTTGCCATTACTTGCAGTCAGATAAAAAGAAAAAATTAAAAAAAAAAAACAAAGTTGCTCCAAGTCCCGCTGTTGTGAAAGGTGAAAGCGCGTGGATCATTTTATTTTTTTTTTTGTTTTCAATTTGTTGAAATTCAACTAACAGTGCGTGTTCTATGGAATTTGTTAAATTAAAATAGCTACTGTATCGAAAGAAGGGGACACAAACAATCAGGGAAAATTGCAATTACTTATATAATACGCCACACGTTTATGTTTCTATGTGTGTGTGTGTGTGTGTGCATATGTGTGAGTGTGTGCGTTAAATCTGCTGATGGCGCTGCCAATGCATACATATGTATGTAAGCATGTTCGTAGGCATGGACATGCATGTGCACATATACACGTAAACATTGTTTCGTTTTCTCATATTTGCGCTTTGTTTACATTTCCCTTTCACAAGACAGGCTAAACAAAAAAGTCGACCAAACGATATTTAGTATGTAGAAAAAACGCAATGAATAATTTGTGTAGCAGCCCCACAGAATATAAGTGTGGATGTCAGGAGGAGGTGGTAAATATTATTTCCCCCTTGTAAACCCTTTAAATTTCAATTTAAATATGGCCGCATGCAAACATTCTTTTGTACATACAAATAGTGTATATTACATTTGTACATACAAGTGCGCACAGTGGTTGCATGTTATCTAGCGTGTATTTAAAATACAAATACTTCTAACATTTTTGTTTTTCAGCTATTGTGACCCACTGCATTCACGTATGCTCACGCGCACGTATCGTATTCTCTTCCTCTTCGTCTTCTTTTACTTTGCCTCTTTATTTTCGTATGCATTTTTCTTGCAGTGTCAGCATTTTGCAGTTCGCTGCGACGCGACGACTTCGTCGTCACAGTCTCCGTCACCGTTTGGTGCTGCTGCTGTCGTTGCTGCTGCTACTTTGGGCTCTGCTGCCTTGGCACACTTCGTCTCCCCGCTGGGCGCACAGAATTTGGGTCACTTTACAATTTGCTGACCGAACAATCGGTATCGCATCGTTGTTCTTGCTGTTCTCCACGTCTCTTATGCTGTTTATTCGGCATTGTGCCTATGCACACTTTCATTTAAGCCTCGTCCAACGTTCACACACACGTTCATACACATGTGTGCATCTGTGTTTGTGTGTTCGTGGTCTCAGTGAAGCCTACCATATGTACGTTTGTGTGTGCATATGATTTTATAGGTGTTCGTATGTTTGTTAGCTTGTGTGTGTGTGTACAGCAGATGCTCGTATCATGCGATTTCAGATTCCAAGCACTTTGCTTATCAATGAGCCTGTGCCTTTATCGTTTTACGCATGATTCACTGTAAAACGCAATCAATTATTTGTTTTCATTGACGAAAATGTGCGCAGTGCACCATGAATCATAAACTCTGCACTGCTCCCTCCACTCCCACAACCAACCCCTTTGCACTGTCATGTCCAGTGCCATGATATTATTGTTTTTATTATACATTTGCCGTTGTTGTTTTTGTTTTTATTTTTTCATATGCGTGCATTATTGGGTTCATTGTGCGTTGCGACTTGAGCATTTCACATTTCACGGTCGTCGATCCTGCACGCAATCAAAACAATCGAAACAACCCCAAAAGGCGTTCGCCCAGAAACATTTCTCGTATTGAGTATTTGTGCACAGTGAACTACTTAAAAATTCTTCAAGTACCGTTATCCGACTTAGTGTAGAGAATCTAAATAGACTAACGGATTAGTTAAGTTTATAAACTTCAAACTATCCTACTGTATTCCGCTTACAGAGGATTGTAAGGAGGAGAGGATAGATTATTAAATTAATATATTTTTAACCAAGCTTGTGCAAACGCTCTAACCTTTTTAGCCCCCAAAACAATTAGCGAAAGTGAATTTGAGAATGACCCTTTTTGAATAATTAACATGTCCAATGATTTAGAACATAAAAGCACCTGGTGTACCTGATGTTTGTAATTCTTTACATATTTACACTTGTAAAGTTCATGAGCAGCAAGAGTTTTGAAAATTGAGTTCACTGGACTGAACCCAAAAGCACACACACATATGCACACCTTCACACGGGCACACACACACACACACATGCTCAAATGACATGACTACTACATATTTATATTTGAGGGAAACAGGGCGTGGCTTCGAGTGGGGGCATAATGGGGGAAACTAACAACAACAACAAAAACAAAGATGGCGAATCGATAACATAGCGCAGTGCAGGCAAAAGCAGACGACGTTTTTGTTGCCGACCCTGAGTAACGCTCGAGTTCGATTGGTTTGTTGTCAATATTAGACCCTGTAGTGTCTAGAAAAACGAAGGGAAATGTGACGCTGTATAGTTTGTTGGTTTTTATTTGCTATATTATACCCTGTTGGTTTTATACTATATTAGTACAGGGTGTTTAACAGTCTGTTTGGGTTAACTTTTTTTTTTCATTTTTATAATATTAGTACAGGGCTTAAAACAGTCTGTTTCAAGTGTTTTTAGCGAACGTTTTGGCATCACTGATGTGTTTGCTCACTCAAAGACTATTACAACTATATGCTTTTAAATTGCCCTGTAGTCCGACTATAGCAGATTAGATCAGCCATAAACCTTAGACTGTGCCGAAGATATATCTTATATGTAGGTTTCTATAGTAAGAATTGCTGATTTAAAAAAATACAGGGTCTTTTTAGTGGGACAGTCTAAACTGGGTGTTTTTTTCTTTTATTTATTTGTTTGAAAATTAAACGCACTAATTGCTATAAATGATGATGTCCCAACTGTTTCGCTTACTAATTCTGTCCATCCCCCACATCTTTCTTTGTCTCTTCTACAGATACAACGCTAACGATAACAGTCTACGGCCAGCGAACAATAAGGCGGGAGTGGGAGGAGGAGGTGGTGGCGGCGGAGGAGGCGGCGGCGTCGGTAGCGTTGGCCGCTCAGTGGCGCAGGGCGTCTACAACAACACCTTCTTCATGCACTCGGCAACGGCGCTGGTCGGTAGCGTTGTCGAGGTTCGGCTGCGCTCGGGTAACACGTACGAAGGCGTTTTTCGCACATTTTCCGGTAACTTTGACATTGCACTGGAGCTGCCGGCGTGCATTAAATCCAAAAATCAGTCCGATGAGGGCAATACGGTGCCCAAACACATCATATTCCCGGCGGATAACGTGGTAACCATTATAGCCAAGGACTTTGACTCGCAATACGCGACAGCCGGCGCCTTCCAGACTGACGGCGCCATATCCGACAAGTGCAATGGTAACTTGATCTCAGTTTGCTAATCAATACCCTAGAAATAGTTGGCTAGAAATAAATAACAGCAATGCTTGAGAGACTTGGTCAATAGAAGTTAAACTAGAAATCACAATTAGTCAGCTAAAAATGGTGAAATGATTATGAGGAAGTACAGTGGGCTACTTAAACTATTATCTTTAATAACTTGTAAATATTTGTGGAAACTATTTAGAGCAAAATTAAGTTTTTAATTAGATAAAATGGAAAAAAGATATATGGAACATTACATTAAGGTATTATTAGTTTTAAACTTAATTTAGCAAAGATATTGAAAATTGTAAAGAAATTTTTAAGCTGTTAAATAGGTCAATTATAGAAAATGTTCAGTAACAACTGAAACATTTTATTTTAGAAATAGGTTAGAAATCGATTAAGTAGGAATCAAACTTTATAAAAGATTCTAAAAAGAACTGTAAAGATCTCAGCTTATTTCATTATAAAGTACTCAACCGGAAATTCCTTAAACTAATCGCTTTACAAACTTTTAGGCACTCGGTTTGATGAAAAGGAATTGGAGCCTTGGGATTCAGGTGCAAATGGAGACATTGACATAGAATTGGATGGAGCTGCCAATGGCTGGGATGCCAATGAAATGTTCCGCAAGAATGAGAATGTCTTTGGAGTCACATCAACGTTCGATGATTCGCTGTCATCGTATACTGTGCCCCTGGACAAGGGCGACTCCCTGGAGTTCAAGGAGGCAGAGGCCAAGGCCGAGAAATTGGCTGCCGAAATAGAGAATAATCCCACGTGCCGGGAACGTTTGGATCTGGAGAATGGTGATGAGGAGGCACTTTTCGCAGCTGTTGAGAGGCCAGGTGCGGAACACGACATGGTCGAGCATCGAGAACGTGAGCGAAATGATCGGGATAGAGAACGTGAAAGGGAACGAGAGCGTGAACGTGAGGATCGTGAGCGTGAAAGGGAACGGGAACGAGAGCGTGATCGCGATCGTGATCGTGGCAATAATAAACCACGTGGAGGAGGTGGTGGTGGTGGAGGATCCGGTGATTATCAGCTGCGTGAGACAATGAGCAGTGATCGTTACATCACCAAACAGACTAGAAATAACAATGGACCGCCGCCTTCTCATGCTGGCATGTCCTCGCAATCCTCAACGGTCCAAGGATCACGAGACAGTCGGGACAATCGCGGTGAACCCATCATGACCATGGGTGGACAACAGGGCATGGGTCCAAGCGGTGGAGCTACACAGTCAACGGCTGTCCTGATGCTCGCGGGTAGCTTAAAGAACACTGGACCATCGAATGCATCGGTGAATGTAGCAACAGATCCTCCAGCTGGCAAATATGTTGGAGGCGGAGGTGCCGCCGGAGGAGCTGCCGGTGGCGGTGGTAATCCAATGATAAAGCGCAAATTGACGCAAGGCGGCAAATTGATGCGCGGTAATCCGCCCAATAGTGTACCAACATCCAATGTGCCACAGGGTGGCAACAATGCCAACAATGTTGGCAACAAGGGCGTTGGCTATCTGACCTCGATGGGTATACAAACTCAGTATACCTCCTATCCAGGCAACTCACAGATCATGCACAAGTAAGTACCACAAACTAGTAACTTCTTCATTCTATCGCAACTACTAGAGGAATAGTTCATATAATTCAATATGGACTGATCGGTCGAACTTAACCTATAAAAAGTCATTTTAAGTCAGCAAAACTTACAGATTCTTTGTTAGACACTCTTTTTATCTACAAACTCTGGAGTACACAACTCTGCTCTTCCTACTTCTGCTAGAATTTTGTCAATTCTATAACTAATTTCGATTTCCTTTTACAGCTCGACGCAGTACCGCAATCAAGGTCATATGGGAGGTGCACCCAAGTTGAACGGCGGTGACTCTGGTGCAAATACGGGCAAACCTTTGCCACAGCGACAGATGCGTCAGTATCAAGGATCGCAGAGTAATTCGTCGCTCAATTACGTCGGAGATGCGCAGATGCAGATGGGCAAACCGATGCATAGTGGGGTTGGTCATGTGCATGGTGGACACAACAGCAACTCGCCACCATTACAGACAGGCGTTCCCCAGCAGCAGCAGCAACAACAGCAGCAGCAGCAGGTGCCACCACAGCAGCAGCAACAGCAGCAGGATCATCAAGGGGTACAAGGACAGCCGCCGCGTCAGGTGCGTTCGCGCGACAATCAATTGCAGAATTTGCGTCAGTTTGGACAGGACTTTACGCTGGCCAACAGCAACACTTCGCCACCACAACAGCAGCAGCAGCAACAGCAACATACAATGCAACGTGGCAGCTTGCAGCAATCGGTGTCGCCGCCACAACCCCAGCAGCAGCAACAACAACAGCCACAGTTGGTGGCAATGCAACTGCATGTGCCACCGCCACATCATCATCAGCAGTTGCCACCACAGCAACAACACTATGTGCCTCAGCAGCAGCAGCAACAACAGCAGCAGCCGCCGCCACAGCAGCAACAGCAAGTGCCGCCTCCACAGCACGTGCAGCATCTGCAGCAAAAGGCGCCACCGCCACAGCAGCAGCAACAACAACAGTTGATTGTAGAGAATCCGCATCAGCATGTGCCTAAGCAGCAACATACCATGCAGCAACAGCAGCAGGTGGTGCAGGAACCGCCACAGCCCATTTATCATGTGTTGGGTGCTCCGCCAGGTGGCGTTGTAGTGCAACAGCCGCAAACTTCGCCTGTGGTGATCAGTTCACCTGGTCCATTGTTGGAGCAACAGCCTCCACAGCAGCAGCAGCC
Source organism: Drosophila acutilabella (assembly GCA_035046005.1). Taxonomy (NCBI): domain Eukaryota; kingdom Metazoa; phylum Arthropoda; class Insecta; order Diptera; family Drosophilidae; genus Drosophila; species Drosophila acutilabella. Next base: position 1,624,717 of record JAWNOK010000003.1, read on the forward strand.
GCTGCAGGCCGCAACACCAAAGCTGGAAACGCCAGCGGGCGTTCCAATTGTTGCTGGCAACAATAATAACATAACACCAAGCACACCAACAACAGCACCAGCTGCTGCAGGAGCAACTGTTGGTGTTGCCACAGCAACTGGTGTTGCTGGACAGGACAAGACAACGCCAGTGAGCAGTGGAACAGCGGGAGGTATTGCTGGTACAGCTGGTGCTGCTGCTACTACTGCTACTGCTGCTGCTGCTGGTGCTGCTGGTGGCACGAGCAGTGGCACACCAAGTGGCAGCACTCCAGTGGTTAAGAAACATGTGCTTAATCCATCGGCAAAACCATTCACGCCACGCGGTCCAAGCACACCGAATCCATCGCGACCACATACACCACAGACACCGCAAACGGTCCCCATGCAGGCGATATACACGGCAACAGGTGCCCATATGCCAACGACCAATCAACCGATCTATGTGATGCCACCACACGCATTCCAGGCACCTGCAACTGGACAGCCGACGCGCATGCGTCGCAGCAATTATCGTGAGTACAGTGGTTGACTGGGGAAGCAACCAGTAAATTTATACCTCAAATATTCAAGTTTAAAACTTGGCAACTAAGCTTAGCTAACTTTGTTAACTTGATTGATAACACTTTACTTCTTTCAGCTCCAATGAATGCATCCCAGATGCATGTGTCTGCCACAACAGCAACTGGACAGCCTTTAATGGCGACAGCGCCATTGCCACAGTTCATACAATACCACAATCCACAACATTTCCAATCGCAATATGGTCTGCCAATGCGTGTCTTTCCGGAACCGCAGCAGCAGCCGTTGCAGTACTTGACACAGACGCCGCCATCGACGACACCGTCACCGGGACAGCCGCATCAGACGTTCCATCCGCAGCCACCGCAACCGTCGCCAGCCGGAGGTGGATTGCAGCCCGCACACTCATTCACACCACAGACACAGCCGCAGCCATTTCATGTGATGTGTCTGCATACCCCGCAGCTAATACCCAACACATATTTCCCAGCGGCGGCGCCACAGCATCCACAACAGAATCAGCCGATTCAGCTTGTGCTGCAGCAGCATACTACGCAGTGAGAGTTGGAAACCTAATCGGAATCAAGAACAACATTTATAACAACAACATCAGCAACATCTGCGTCTAAATCTCATAGTTTCCTTTACCTTTTGAGCCTGCTCCTAAACCTCAATCCTCTAAAAACTTCCTCACATGCACAGCAAACATTAACAACATTTAGAATCACAACACAGGCACACACACACTCACCCCACACCACACACACCACATAAATGCTTGCAACATCTTGTCTTATGCTAAGATTTCAAACTTGTACCAACTGTTAGGATTGATTATGTTGCAAGCAACATTAAAAACATTCTAAATACATTGCAAGTAAAAAACACCAACAACAAAAACAAAACAAAAGCATCTAGGAAATTATAAAATATATAATTAAAGCAACAAAATGGGAAACTAGAAAATTTGTCAAATATATGCCACACAAGATGACTTGCAACGATTTGCAAGTAACTTTAGATGACTAAGCATCTGTAGAAGAAGAACCCATTTAATTCTATAGCGGGCATTACCTATTTATTGTGTAGATCCAGCAAAATATGAAAGCATGAAAAGCAAACTCCAAACACCAAAAATCAACATTATTCGAAATTGATTTAAAATTGTGCTGTAAAAAAAGAAGTAATAAAAATATATTTGAACTGAAGGCAAAGTCAACCTAAAACCCAATTAAAAAAAAAAAATGTAGAAAATAGAATCTACAAATTATGAAGAATTTTTGTAAAATTGCTAAAAGCGTTGAACAAAAAGTAAAGAAGCAGAAAAATGTCTTGAATTCAAAACAAAATTTGCTTATGATAAAATACACACACTCACAACACACGTACATAAAATCTAAGAAGCAATATTTAAAAAATAGCAGCAGACACTATTAAAAAAACTACCAAAATCATCATTCCAAAATTTAAAGCAGCAAGAATCGAAGCAAAGTCTTAAGAAGTAATTAAACTAAAAGATTCAGTAAAATTATAGATTATTATTAATTGGTTTTTTACAATATACAAGTTGTAACTAAGTTTAAAAATTCTGTAAACTTTGCTTCTATTACCGTTAAAAATGTAAATTGTGGAAAACAAAAAGTGACTCGATGAAATCGATTCAAAATTGTCGCAAAACTGATTGATTTGTTGGAAATTTAATTTTGTTTTCATTTCTACAACATTCTCAAATCTCTTTCTCTCGAAACTGCAACTCAACTAGAGATTAATTCAAAAATTCTCATATGTATTTTTTTGGTTTTAATCATTTTGTTTATTTGGCTTTTTTCACACAATCAAAGTAATTTAAAAATGTTGATCGATGATCGGTCGAGTCTGATGCAGGTTTTTGGGTTTTAGTGCCTCCGTTTTGTCCAGCAGAGAAAACGTCTTAATCCTTTTGCCAGTCATTTAATCGGTTTGATTAAACACATACACACATTAAATAAATATGTATAATATATACATTGATATATATTTCAGTCTGATTCAAGATGCATCTGTTGTGGTCCTGTTTTGTTTTGTAAAGTTTCCTTAAACGAAAAGATAAAAAAAACACAAGAGAAAATAATTATTAATTAAAAAGTAAAAATAAAAACAAAAACCACAAAAAAACAAAAAACAACAAAAAAAAAAAAACAAACAAAAACAAAACATCTAAAAAAAGAAAAATGAAGAGTGTTTTTATTGGATGGGGGATTGGGTGAGTCGATGGTGGAATCTGTTGAGATTTCTTTACCCAAACTCGTCAAAATGGCTGTGATATGAAATAAAGTACATAAGGTCACAAACATTTTAACGACATGGTATAAGAAAGATATAGCCTTTTTTATCCACCTTTACAGTTGCGATGACTTTTCAGTTAACGAGTTAACGGTAATTCACACGAAACTCATCAAAATGGCTGTGATATGATATCGAAGAATTACAACATTTCACAACCCCTTGAAGAGTTACGCAAGAATTGGATGAACTCGTTGAGTGCCACCTACACACACACACCTACAAATATACACACACACTTGTGGCTGGCAGTTAAAGCTTTAAAGCTGAACATTTAGCCTTTAACTCTATTCCTGCAATGTCCATCAAAGCTGGCTGTGATATGCTTCAAATCTATCAGTCTCAGCCCTTTTTGATGGCATTGTAAGTAAGACATGTACACACACACCCACCCACTCACACTACCACTTCCACCTATGTACACACACACACTCTCACAGCCTCCATTGCGATTCACAAAATTTTCGACGTTAACCGGCTGTGAGTACGTAACGTAAGCATAAAACTACGTAACGTTAAAAAGGCTAATTGTGCTTTATATGTGTATGTGTATGTGTATGTGTGTGTGTTTGTATTAACTTATTTATGGCTATTTTTAAATATTTTTAGCTGCTTTCTTTAGCTACTTTTTGCCGCAGTCTGCTCTGTAGGTTAAGTAGCCAAAAAAAACTACGGCATGTTGCATGCGTACACACACACACATAGTCAAACATCTCAACGCTTGACTGCATCCCATTTGTATGCAAGTGTTGGTGTATGAGTGTGTCTGTGTTTGTGTGTGTATTGCTTGGCATCTAAACGACTGCGACGTCGACGTCGACCACCGCCCTCTGCCGCCGCCAGCTTAAATGTCTGCCAGTCAGTCTAACTGTGAACCGCTGTCTGCGCCATTTACGTACGCAAGTGTGTGTGCGTCTGTGAGTATGTGAGTGTGTGTATACACCCTTAGCGCGCGCCCTTTCTGGTATTCGACTGTAGCAACAACAACAACAACCACCACATAATTTGAGATATTTAAGAAATTTCTGAATTTTGCTCTTTAATTTTTTTAGAGCTGGCGGAACTTGAATTTAAATAAATCTAAATTTTAAAACTAAGGCTGTGCTTATAAAGTTATTTTTACCACCGTTAGTCAAGTCATTGATTTGATGAACTACACACAAAAGTTGTCAGTAAAAAAAACTTGTATAGGGTGTTGCCCAGTCGGCTTATTGATTTGCCTGTGTGTGTGAGTGTGTGTTAATCATTGTTGTTGCAGTCCATGCAACCGAATTGAACAATACACATTAAGGATCTGCTGTATGTGTGTGTGTATACGTAAAAACGACGAGTTGACGGACCATCCCTTATTTGGCACGTACCCGGCGCGACGCGACGCGGCACTCCTTCTCTCTCTCTCTCCCTCACTCTCTAACTCGCACTCACTAGCTCACTCTCTTTGGCTGTACACACCATCTGCTGTAGAGTTAGGGTGTGTGTGTGTGCGTTACTACTGCCGCAGACGAACTTGCCACCCACCCTATTAATACCAGCAGCAACAACAACGTCATCATCATCATCATCAACAACGTCATCATCAGCAGCAGCAGCTACTTCGTCGTCGTTGGCGTCGTTGTCGTCGTCGTCGGCGTTTGTCGTGTGTATACCGAAATACGTAAAAATTCATTTATGGCTCTCGTATCCTTTTCTGCTGCCTGCGTTGTTGTTGTTGTTGCTGCCGCTGCTTTGTTCCTGTTTCGGGGCGACGTCCTCGTCCTCCTTCTCCTTCTACTTCTGCTCCTTTCGGTACTGGGTGCTTCCCATTTCATGTACTACGCACTGGAGTCCTTTAATTGTGGCAATCCTTGAAAATCCAATATTCGAAATTTCCAACTGAGGCGATTTACCGTTTCGCCGGATAACTACCGGATATCCATGTTATCCACTCCAATGCTGAGGGTGCTCCGCTGGACAAATGTTCATAGTTTCAGTCCTTGTTCCAAGCTGTTTCCACATACACATTGTATGTGTGTGTATGTGTACCAAACGGTTTTTTGCGCAGTTTCGAAATGGCCGCAAAACAGCGTTGAATGATGATTGTGGAAAAAAAATGAAGGCAACAAACGCCATAAAATTTTCTTTGAAATTTTCATCATACGCTTTTCACTTTCTACTACTATAAGGGGCACTCGTTTAACAATTATTTGATTTTAATATGCACATTATTTGTTTAGATTTTTCAATTTTATATTTATGCATTTTTATTTACAGTAATTCCCATTCAATTGGCAATAATTTATTAACCGGTTTTTCTCGTCGACGTTTTCGCCTTTTTACAACCACACACAGAGCACACAGAGAACAGAGAGACAGACAGAGAACCGAGAATCGAGAACAGAGAACAGAACGGAGGACAAACGCTGCTTGCTGTGCTGCTTTCTGTTAGTTCTGCTGCCGCTGTTAGCGTCCGCTGCGCAGCGGCAGCGCTGCTCGTACGCTTGGTTCCTGTATACAGGCGTAAACGTGAGTGTGTTTGTGTGTATGCGTTGGTTGTGCAGCAGTTCGTGGATGCGTCGGCAGCTCCTTCGGCTTTACTACTACTTCGTATTTTAGTATAGTTTTCCGTTACATGCGCGGCTGCCCAAAAAGGCGCGCCCCCGCCCCCTTACGACAACCACCGAAAAAATATACACAAAATGTATTCCGTGTTTGTTGCCGCTCTCACGCTGCGGAGAGCGGCGCTTCAAACTCTCTCTCTGTGCTTAAGTATACATGAAGTGGGAGTGAGAGGCGAGACGACTGCTGGCGTATCCTGCTGTAACGGAACATTCTGTAAGTCGCCTGTTAACTAACATGTTTGGCTCACCGCGTTTACAACGCTGCATTTAAAAGATAATGTTAACAATAAGCGGCTGCTTTCTCTACTGTACTCGGCAGAATTTTAAATTAAATAATAAAATATTTAATTATTACAAGTAACTAATTATTGTAAGTTACTATTTGTCGACTTTTTCTATATGTTTCATCCTGGTGTTAGGCAGCACTGTTAGCTGCATGTTTAGTAACAGCATAGCTCTGTTGTTCAGCGTTGCCAGAGTTTTTCAAACGAAAAACAGTTAGATTGCTTAATAAAAGTAGCTAAAAATAGCTTGAAATGAGCATAACTGATAAATTTATAACTGAAAAAAATAGCTCGTAGCATTTCTTAAGCTTTTTTAGCTTCAGACTCCAAATTCAAGTACAAATTTGATCGATAGTCAATTTTGAATGTGTCAGTTTCTTTATTTCATTGATTGTTGTACATGAAATTAATGTTACACAGCATTAAATACTACACAAATGTTGTAAATGTAAAACAATGTTAATAAATATTGTACGAATTACCATAAGTTGATTCTAAAGATTTATAACAAATGTGCAAATTTGATAATTTAAAAACTTTAATTCGTTTTTTATGTTTTGTTTTTGTTTTGTGGGTGGTATTTTGAGGTTAGGTTCCAGCCAGCATCAGCGTGTAAAACAATTAACAAATTTTCCGGAACCAATCCAGGGTTGCGAAAGGTCATCGAAAGGTCATCGTCTGGCAAGTTAAAACTAAAAACGAGATGCGTACTACAACTAAATTTTCTTCTTCTTTTTTTGTGTTTTTTTTTTGTTCTTCTTCTTTACATTTATATGTATATATGTGTGTGTGTGTGTGATTGTTTGTATGTATGCGTGATTGGTGTTGAGATACATTTAGTAAACATAATAAAAATTAAATTTCTTCAAAAGTTTTTGATCCTTTTATACATATATGTGAATGTATATACAGATATATGTTTTTATAGGTTATAGTTAATAATAATTGTTGTTGTGATCTTAAAAAGGTATTGCAACAGGGCCAATTTCCAAAAAATTCTAAAATTATATGTTTTGCATAATTGTGTGGTGAAAACTTAGGCACTAAAAAAGGTCGCGTAAAAATCGCTGAAAAGGGTATGCTAGACCTACCAACTAACCAAGTACTTTCTTGAGGGGGGAAATCATGTTTTAAAATTACATTAACGATATTAAAAGATACAATAAATAACTATAAGTAGCATACATAGATGGATTTCGCTATATGTACTGTCCTCTCTCGCGCTCTACCCACCTCTCTCTCTCTCTCTCTCTTTCTCTTCTTACCACTCCCTCTCTGTCTTCTTTCTAGCTTTACTTTTCTTTTATTAGATTTAATCAAATGCATATTTTTATGTATATATATTTAAGACCCGCCCCGTACACCCAACGCCTATAGCCCCCGATTTCCTCAATCTGCATTCTTTATTTCGCTCAGGCTGCGACAGGCTTCCCGCTCTCTGTCTCGCTCGCGTTCTCTTTCTCGCTCTCGCTCGCGCTGCTCCTCCTCCAGCTTGAGCACCTTGCTCTTCAGGCCACAGAGTATCTCCGCTGTGGCTATGTTCTTTATAGTGCTCAGATCCAGATGATTATTGTTGTTGTTGTCGTCGTTGTCGTGCTCGCCATTGCTGTTGTTGCTGCTGCTGCTGTTGTTGTTGTTGCTATTGCTGCTGCCGTGCTCGTCTGCCTCGGCAGCAACATGTTGCTGCTCCAGTTCCAGACTGCGATTGATCGCATTCAACAATTTGTGTTTGCCCAGCGCCAAGGCGAGTCCTACACCAACTCCATTGTTGTTGTTGTTGTTCTCAGTGGCGGCCTTGTTGCTGTTGTTGTTGTTCGAGTCAGTTTCCAAGTCCAGGCCGTGTGTGTGGTTGTTGTTGTTGTCGTCGTATTTTCGCTCAAAGGCGGCGAGATCCTCATCATGTCCATTGTTGTTGTTGTTGTTGCTGTTGTTGTTGTTGCTGCCGGTTTCCTCTAGCTCCAATTCACGCTTGACCAACTGCATGTCTGGTGGCGGCGTGGGCGTTTCGGGGCGTGGTCGATTGCCATTGACCAGATTCAAGGCTTCCTCATCTTCCGGTTGATTATTGTTGTTGTTGTTGTTGCTGCTGCTGTTGTTGTTGCTGTTGTGCTTACTATTGCTGCTGCTGCTGTTGTTGGTCAGATGATGATTCTCCACGAGCCGTATCTTAAAGTTGTTGCTGTGCATTGCTGGCGGTGGATGTGGTTCTGGCGTACGCGGCACAATCGTCGTTATCGGTTCCAAGATCTCGCCCCCATGGGCGTGGCTGTAGGCGTGGCTGTTGTTGTTCAAGGCATCGTCATGTTGCTCGGCACTCGCATAACGATCCATTTCCTTTAGCCGCTTCGCCTCCGAATTTCCCAGCTCCGTGTTGTAGTGCATCAGAATTTTCCTTTTAGCCAAATATTTGTGCTGTTTTCTTGCTGAATCTAGCATTTTTTTGCTATTCGCCTGCAAAATGGCAAACGAGTTGCTCTCCGATTCCGACAATGTGTTGTTGTTGTTAGTGTTTGTGTTGCTGTTGCTGTAGTTGTTGCTGCTGTTGTTATTGCTGCTGTTGCTGTTGTTGTTGTTGTTGCGATTGAGATTCTTCATGAAATTCTCGGCCAACGTTGCCTTCGACTTGATGTGCTCCCTGAATCCAGCATAACCCTGTCCACCGCCCGGACTGGCCAGCGACAGCGGAGTGGGTCCATTGAGTGTGGTTGGCTCCAGTGCGGTGGCACCGTAGCCACCGTGGCCACTGGTGATGTTCACACTGTGCGTGCCACGCTCATAGCGGCACTCGGTGCCGTCACTCTCGAGGGGTGAACTGATGTCACTTGCATCGCTGTCCAGGTTTTTCTGGGATGGTAAGAGGAGAGAGGGTTAGTTAGCCTATGTAAGCCTTCTCAAAGCGGTTAAGTAATAACAGAGTTATAAAACTTAAAGGATTGTACCTCTGTGTGAAGTCCCTTGATTTTCATGGCCTCGGCGACCTTGAGGAACACAGGTAGATCCTCGTACTTGACGTTCACCTGGCCGCTGTACATAAAGTCCAAGAGTCCCGCCATGTGACTGGCCTCCACGTCGGCCATCAGCAGAATGGGATGACTCGAGGGGTTCTCCAGGAAGATCTGCTGGAAGTAAGGACTGCAAACGGACAGAACCTGCAAAAAGAGAGAGGGAGAAAAAGGGAAAGCGAAAGGGAAGAAACAAAGACATAGAGGCATGGCTGTTAGAAGTACAGTTCCGAGTAGTGAGCCGTCATTTTACCAGTTTGTGAGCCTTAAAAATCTTGCCGCCCGCCGCAATCGTCACATCGACCATTTTCTCGTCCTTCTGCAGGGAGTGGAAGCCACGACACATGTTGCCATGGAAATTGTTCCAGGATAGCAGGTACTGATCGATAGTATTGGGATCGGTGTAGGGTTGTTGCTGCTGCTGTTGTTGCTGTTGCTGCTTGTGTTGCTGTTGTTGCTGCTGCTGCAGTTGCTGCTGTGCTGCCTGGTGTTGTGTGGCTGTGATGTGTATCTGTTGTGCGGTTGTGGGCGGTGAGCTTGGACGCGGTGTGGATGATTGATGTGGATGTGTGAGCTGATGATGATGTTGCTGCTGCTGTTGCTGCTGCTGGAGTTGCTGCTGTGCCTGTTGCTGCTGCTGCAGCTGTTGCTGTAGATGCTGCTGTTGTTGCAACAAATGTTGCTGTTGTTGTTGCAATGCATGTTGCAGTCCCGGCGGTGTTGCTGGCGACTGCAATCGATGCGGATGTGGCGACAATGATGCCTGATGTCCCATAAAGCGCTGCTGTTGCTGCTGCTGTGCCTGATGATGCTGCTGCTGTTGTTGCTGCGCCTGTTGCTGCGCCTGTTGCTGCTGTGCCTGCTGCTGTTGCTGGCGTGCATGCTGCTTAATCTTGACCATATTCTCCTGCTGCTCCTGCTCCCTTTGCCGCATCAATTCCGCTTTTATTTTGTATTGCTGCATAGACAAATCATCGACGCTCTTGGACAACTTGACCATGTCGCTGTTGCTGTTGAATTTGTTGCTGTTGCCGCCACTGTTGCTGTTGCCCAGCATGGGCTTCAGATCGTACTTGTAATCACCGCTAGCTCCGCTGGCTGCTGCTGCCAATTTCCGCTCTGCTGCCAGGGCTGCACGCTCCTTTTGCCTGCGTATGAGTTCATCGATTTCCATATAGGCGCCACTTGTGGCAGCTGCAATTGCCGAGGCAATAATTGGATCATCCTCGAAGACACTGTCATCGAGCGTCTCCTTGAGTGTCTTGGTCGAGGAGAAGAGTCGCAGCGATGGATCGTTGACCTGGTCACTGAAGTACACGTCCATCAGTGTGAAGAAGGGCCACTCGCGTCGCTTCGGCTCCTCCGACATCTTGATGGCCTTGTACTCCTGCAACAGATTGTTCCATTTCTTGATGATCTTCGACAGCGGCAGCGGCACATTCAGCTCACGTTCCACAACGCTGTGGTAGAGAAAGAAAGTTTGTTATTAAAAGAGGAAGGAAAGTGTAAGACTACCCTACATTCCAACCTATAGTTCCTATGGTAGCTATATGTTATAGTCAACTGATTTGAGTAAAATTTATTCTTTATGCCTAAGGTAGCTTAAAGTTTACTATATGTAAGTTTCGTTAAGATCTCTTAAGAAATAACAAAGTATTTCATAGATAAGCTTACTTTACATCCTGTTCTTTATATGGCAGCTATATGTTATAGTCGTTCTATTTCAGCAAAACTTGTAGATTATGCATGAGACTATTAAATATATATAACCTATAAGAATTGTTAACATGACTCAAGAAAACAGTAAATTTTCATACTAAGAACTGGGTTTTGTCCTCTTCTTTATATGACAGCTATATGATATAGAAGACCGATTTCAATAAAATTTTGTTATTGCGTTTAAAAGTATATTAATTATTTGTTCTATAAGTTTGACTGACATATCACAAAAATCCAGAAAGATATAGAATTGTTCTGAACATTTAAAAAAAAAATTCTTTTTAACCGATTTGGACTTATTAACTTTTATCGTATTAAGAGGAATCTTTGAAACCATTTTGTTAGAAATCTTCAAAATTAAGAGACAGAAATGAAATCGTAATTCTATACACCTCGTCAGATTGGCCGTTGGATCAGCATACCATAAAGTATGTACATTCTACAGTGGTAACTTTAAAGCTTTCAACATTTCTCATACCCCCTACAAAGCTACAAAAATCTAGCCCACATAATCCCAAAAATTTCGGATTTCTAGTGTTAATGCTGTTGAAATACTTACGCCCAGGCATATTTGGAGGCGTTTCTTTTGCCCGTGAAGAGTGGCGAGAGTTCGGCCCGTAATCTGATCAATGATTTGACTTTTTCAGCTTCCCCTGAAAGTACAGAGCAAAAGAGAAACAAAATGAAAAATGTTAAAAATAAATAACAAAACAATTGTTAAAAAGAAATTATGCAATCAATGGAGTTGCGTAAGTCGAGGGATCGTTATAAGTAGATGCTTAAGACCGGAGACATTAAAGAGAATGGTGAAAATATTGGAGTGGGTAGCTAGAGAAACAGGGACAGAGATAGAGGGGGCAATAGAAAGAGAGAGCGCGTAATGTAGTTAAAATTGTAGTAGTTGTTATTGTGTGGCATTAGACATAAATGTGCATTAAAAATACTTAATCACTCGATTTAAATGATCTATCTGACAAGTGTGGAGGGCAATGCTCTGACAGTGAGCAACTTTCCACCTGCTGCCTGCCACACAGTCACACAGCCACAACTGCAACTGCGACTGCAATTCAAGTCAAGTTTAAGACCTCGAGGCAGTCGGCAACTGCAATGTTTCAATGAACCCGTCACAGCAAATACCAAAAAAAAAATATAATCATTGCAAATCTGAAAGAAATAACTGGCAAATCGATGGCTGTCTGCCTGCTTTTGGCCAGGTTGGTTAATTGCTATAGCGAATCTAGCAACTTTTACCAACTTAAGACCAAAAGCGAGACCAAAATCGAAACCGAAACCAACAAAAACCAAAAATCAAGACGCAAGATCAGCTTTAGCTTTAAAGCTACACAAATCTTGTATTTTAAGTTGATTTGATGCGCAGTTACACACACACACACACACGGACACACACTCATACAGAGAGACAGCTCTTACATGTGTATTTATGGCATGTGTGTATATCATCAAGCATACGCCATGGGCAACATGAGCACATAATGACTGAAAACTATTCAACGTTGAAGAATTCATTAGCAGATTTCACTTTCGCTCATGACGACGTTCGCTTATTTCTTTTTGCCGTCTTTCTTTATTTATTTATTTACCGTAATTTCTACTCGTTCACCTTTTTCCCTCTCTTTCTTTCCTTCGCTGTGTCTTCTGTGGTTTCGTGCCAAGAAGCTGTGCGCCTGCTGCTTTTTTGCCTGATTATATTTCAAGTCGAGTGAAAATAACGCAACGCAACGCGACTTGCAGTTCAAGCCGGATCTAAACTTGGCCATAAAGGAGACAGGCTAAAAGCACTCGCTACCAACAGTGGCTCACACTCACACTACAATACTGAGGGGAGAAAGAAACCAACCGCATTCTAGCTGAGCCCACGAAAATTGTACTTTCTAAACTTGATTTCGATTAATTTGCAATATAAATAAACTACATTTTTTAGCTGTCTTTATTTAGAGTGTTTTTTATCAGTTTAATTTAAGATCTTAACAAATTCTATAATTTTTATTTAGTATTTTATATTTAATATGTGTATAATAAACTAAATGTTTAATAGTAGTAGAAGTACTAGTAGTAGTATTAGTAGAAATAAAGTAGAAGTAGTAGTACTAATAGTAGTAAAAGTAGAAATAGTAGTAGTAGTAGTAGTTATAAAGTAGTAGAAGAAGAAGAAGAAGTAGAAGTAGAAGTAGAAGTAGAAGTAGAAGTAGAAGTAGAAGTAGAAGCAGAAGTAGAAGTAGCAGTAGAAGTAGTAGTAGTAGTAGTAGTAGTAGATGTAGTTATAGTAGAAGTAGCAGTTACAGTTTTAATCAAATCGGTAGGTAAATATTTCTTACGAAAGTTTTGCCTTTCGATTATTTCTAAACTTGCTTAAAATGTGAATAAATTAGAGAGATTTTTGTTTTTGGGTCAGAAGAGATGATATAGTGACTGTATGATGACAGGGCAAGGCCATTTCCGATATGCATCTGGCATTTGATTAATTTCCATCAAAATATAACCTAACCCAACCCCAAAAATAAAAGCTACACTGAGATAAATGATAAGCCAAAGATTCGCAACACCACAAAAACAACAACAACAATGAAGCTTGTAAAACAACCTCAACCTTCCTCAGGTTTCCACGCTTGCCATTCGCCAAAAGATGCACAAGAAACCGCATAAATAAAGCGAAGCTTTGAAGAGGGTAGAGGTGGTTAGTGGGATGGGGAAGTACAATTCGTTGCCTGGGGGAACGTAGCGTCAAAGCTCACAGCAACAACAACAACAGCAGCAAAAATTATGAGTTTCACTTTCTTTGCAACAAGTTTGCTTCGTTCCACTGTGCGTGTGTAGCTTTAAGCTGGTGTGTGTGTGTGTCTCACGCACACTGATGCATGCGTGTAGTCGTGTCTTCTGGTTTCTACTTTCCGTTCGCGCCCTTTTATGTAACCCAAATCAGCAGCAGCTTCTCTGTAGCGCGCTGTCTCTGTCGCGCTGCAGACAAAGCATAGCAACAACAACAAAGGTACCAGCAGCAGCAGCAGCGACGACGCGTCGTCAGCAGCAGCAACGTTTACCGTTAGTTTCTCTTTTGACCTATATTCGCGCAAAGACGCTGCGTTGTTGTTGTTTGTTTTACTTTTGTTGTTGTTGTTGGTTCTTTATCTCTGCTGCTCTAAGCTCACAGTGCGCTCTCTCACTCGCTCTGCCTGCAAGTTCTGCTTGGCTGCTGCTCACGCTCGCTGTCTTTGTCTTACACTCACTTCCGCTTGGAGCACTTTCTTGCTGAGAGAACCGGTTCTAGGCCTTAGGAACTGCAGACTCATCGCCTTAAGCATTTGCATTTCTTTTTTTTTTGGGAGAATCTTCAACATTTTCTTTTCTTATTCTCTTTTCTCAATTCTTTGCTGCTGAGATTTGTTTGTAGCTGCCTCTGATTATAGCCCCTTTCTTTGTTTAAGCCACGCTTATTGCTGCTGCTTCCTTCGCCCCTTCTACCTCTGTGTTTATTTGTTTATTTGATTGAATGCGAATTTGTTTAGCGTGACGTTTCGCTTTTTCACAGTTTTTCTTCTTCTACATTCTCTTCTCTGCTCTCCTCTTGCCTTTTCTTCCATCTATTCTTCGCGTGAGAATCTGTAATTGGGTCAGGATTTGTGATGCGAAGCAAGTTCGCATCCAATGAAGCATTTGACGTGACCTACTCTCCATTATATCAGTTCTCCGCTCTCCTCTCTTCGTTCTTCGTCATCTCAGATGAAAGTGAATAACGCATAGATTTGTTCATGATTAACTTCTTCATTTATCTAGCTAACGATCTAACTCGTTATCTGTCGTTGAATAGAATTTTAATCTTTTTGTGTTCGACAGATGTAGTCACTTAACGTTTTTAGTTCTACCGCTGTCAATTTATGGATCGATTGAAATTAACTGTCATATTTCCCTAGATCGTTCGATTTGTCTTTTATACTTTCGATTTGTATACACTTATATATTTTCTAATTAATCATCGAGTCATCTATCTTTTCTTACTTTCGATGAGCTTTACATCATAAAAAGTAAGGTATGCTTATAATACGATCTTAGACAGATAGAAAAGAACATATAGTTATGCATAGAAAATTATATAATATAATGTTTCTAAGTTTCACACATCTCTTGAATTTTCATTTAATTCTCTATGAATCTATTTTTCTATACCTATTAATATAGTTTTATATCTATCTATCGATCTTTCTACTTCTTACCTAATCATTATTACCATCTTCTTCGCATAAATTTCAAATGTTCCATATATAATATATAATTCAACCTTTAATAAAAAGGTTTTATGCTATTGAATCATAGAGATATGATTATCTTTATGCTTTACAAGAAAAAAGCTCAAACTAGCCATGTTCTGCATAAATTTCAGCTTCGTGGCCCTTTCCACTTGTGTTCCACAGCGATCAGTAAACAGAAAGTACGTTTTTTTTCGGCTCAACAATCTCCGCTCGCTGAAAGCTGGCCCTGACTGCAATGTGAAACTCTTGTTCACTTGGCTGCAGCAATGCCAAGGCGAATGCAAGAATTCGAATGCGTTGGTGCTGTGACTGAAACAACAACAACAACAGCAGCACTAGAGACTGCAACAACAACAAGAAAAAACCAGACTCCGAATGAAATACGAGACGCTGATGCGGCTTTCCAACGACAACCGTCAGTTTTCTACTTGAGCTGCATTTCTGGAGAGTTTTCTCTTCAGCTCAGCAGACAGAGATGGGAACAGAGATGGAAACTGAGACAGAGACAGCAATAGAGATAGAGACGGAGACAGAGACACTCACAATGCGCATACGCCTCGTTGGGCAAGTCATCGACCAGGCAACAGCCTCTAAGCCTCAAAGCCTCTAAGCGCCTAAGCCAGAAAAGTCTTTGAGCCTCGTTGGCATTTAATTCTCAGCTCGGCTTTTACTTTCTCCCAAATGATGCTGAAATGTATTTTCCATAATCTAAACTTATTTTCATTTTTCTTTCCTTTTTTTCCACAACTAGCGACAGAGTCAAAACTTTGCTAATTAACAGAAAATTTGTAGCGAGCGCAGAAAAAGAAGAAAATATAAAATACGAGCAGAGTTTTTCACGTTTCGCCTTGTGGCAAGTGACTTTTCACCGTTTTTGCCATTTTCATTCGCCAAGTTGAATGTACGCTAACCGACGCTGGAAATTCCGCACTACTTATATATCTATATATACATACATGAACATGCACAGACATGTTGATGATCATTATCTCTAAGGCATGCATTGTCGCTTGTCAGAAGTAATTTAGGAATTATATATATAAAGATAGTTATAATGTTTATATATAACTGATTTATGCGCTCACTTTGCTAAAATTTCTCTAGTTGCTTTTTGGGAAATCTATGGCTTTTCATGTCGTAGAAGTCGAAACCTGCTCGTTGCATACGAAGTTGCAGCGATTCAAGTTGCTGCTTCCATCTCGTTAGTCGCCTTTGTCTGCCAGAAGGTTTATGAACTTTAACAAAGATTTTCCTTATTTTCTTTCGCTTTGCTTTCTTGGCTTTCCTAGCGCTTTCCGCTCGTCGTTTATATATTTTTGTTTGTTTCTTTTCTTTTTTCGAAAGTGCAACGCGGCGTATGCGCAACTTCTGCATCAACTTTTCTTTCTTTCCTCACCCCGCTCGCTTTTATTGTTTATTTATTTTCATCATTTAGTATTTGCATTTTCTAATTGTGGCTTTGATTTGAAAAGCGAGAGGAAAACTGTTTTTCTTTACAGTCGCTTATTGATTGTGGATTTTATTCTAGTGCATTTTTCCAAAGCAAAACACACTTTTCCTTTTCTTTTTCGAATTCTCATCGATTTCAATATGTGTAGCTTTGTGTTGGCTTAGCACACACAGTCACACACACACACACACACTTAAGCACACAACTTTCACTTTGCGCTGTCAGAAGCCACAGCAACAACAACCGCCACAATAAAGCATAAGTAAAGCTCTAATGTTAATGTAAATAGCGGTAAGAGCCACACACACACACACACACACACACACACTCACGCACTTAGTTACGTGCCATAGATGCGATCGTGTAGATACAGATACAAACAAAGCTTCAAATGACTTTGGCGCGTCTCAAAAAATTGCAAAACAGCAAAAACAAAAAACTTAAAAATGAGAAATAAAAAATAAATTAAAAAATCAAATCATTCATTAAACATATTGTAGCTATGTCCGAGTGTATGTTTTGTGCTTTCAAGATTGCCTTAAAAACAAAAAAACCAAAACAAAGTCAAATCAAATTGTGGCATCTTACATAAATAAATAAAGAAAAAAATATATGTATTTAACCTTCGCCAAATGAAAGCCAACAAAATCATATTTTTCTTCTTTTTGCATGCGCAATTACCCACTTGCCTGTCAGCTTTTTAAATTCAAAATCATTATGTTGAAATTGCCGTTAAAATTGCTTTAATATTGGTTTTCAAATAACGTTAAAACTTTTGAAAATAAGTTATGGGCTGACACCAAAAATGCAATTTAAACGTCCAAAAACTCCCGCGTGTACTTTTTCTGGGGTAATAAATAAAAAATAAAGTTTTTTAAGTATTAATTTGGCTTTAAAATAAATGGGCAATTTTTTCTAAGCGTTAAATTTTTTTTGGATTATTAAAAATAGCAGCTATTTATGGTATATTCTGTAAATAAATTGTGGGAAAATTAGAGAAAAATACTAAAAATAAATTTGACATAATTAAAAATATAAATAAAAATTTATACATATTTTATTTATAGCCCAAACACAAAGTAAAATTTATTTATTATTTCTTTGAAACTATTTTTATTTCCATTATTATATTTTCTTTTAAAATTGAAGACCAACGATTAAGTATTATTCCATACAATGCCCACTGAGCAAAAGAGCTAGAAAGAGATAGCTATAGTCATTGAAAGAGCGGTATCAAGGGGGCTGGTTGCTGCTGGTGTCGAAGAGGCGCCAAAATTGAGGTGAACCTAAAGTGAAAGTTCTAATAAGTGAGCGAGTAAGCGAGTAAGTCGACAGCCAAAGTACGAGTATGACTACGAATATGAGTACTCGAAATGTATTCAAACTGGCGGCCAGCGATGCGGGAACAATAAAGAAGACAAGAGCAGAGAAGACACGAAAAAAAAGCCAGCAAATGGTGGCTCAGCAGGCGAAAGAGGCTCAGAGGCAATGTGTTGTGGTAGTCCAAAGCCAAAGCTAACCATCAGTTAAATTTATGGGAAAGAAAGGCGAACGAAATGTGAGTACAATAAACTGATAGATAGCTAGATGGACGGATGATGGCTGGCTGAATAGACTGAAATTAAGCATTTCTTTTGTAGCTACGAGATACAAAAGGCTAAAAAGCTGTAGCTCAAAGTAATTACACTTAAGTGGAAGAATTTGTGACGTAAGCAAGAGTGCAATTCTGCGGAAGAAGCAGCAGAGCTAGAAGAAAATGGGGGTGGGGTTAACCAGGTGAAATTTCTCTTTTTTTTCCAAATTTATTTTTGGGTGATTTAATGACAGGGCTTTCATTTAGATGCGACAACAAAGCGGTAAATGCGCGTTATTTGGCCAACATTTGTAGGCAAAACGAGCAAAACGACAAAGCGACAAAACGACAAGTCGCGACAAGCAAAGACATGAAACAAGAAACAAGAAACAAGCGAAGCTCAAGCGCAGGTTGCATAATCGCATTCAAAAAACGAAAATAGAAAACAGAAAACAGCAATAACAACAGTAAATATATATATATAACTATATGTATATTGATGTGCTTGTGTGTGTGTTTGTAGTAATTCGTAGCGGTTTTTTATCAAGCAAACGGTATTATTGAGCAACCTCCACTCGAATCAGCTCGAATCGACTCCAACACTTTTTAAACTATTTTCTTGTTATGCACTTCAAAAACACACGCACACCGACATATTTTTTGGCAACACAATTATAACTTGGCCAACAGAAAACCCGATGAGTCATGCTAAATAATTGCACGCACACAAAAATAATACAAATATTTAGAAAACTTAAAAATCAAAGCATAGAAATCCAATCAAATCGTAGCAAATCGATAAACGACCAGAGAGTTATCGATAGCAGACATTGCGCATACGCCGTGCATTCCAGAGAGATCCAGGAGCTGTGGCAATCGCAGAGACAAACAACAAACAACAAGCGACAAACCGACAACATCAACAACAGGCGACAAGTTGGGACATTGAACTCGAAATAAAAAACTAGTGACGACAGCAGCTGAAAACATTTTTGTAAACAAAACTTGATTATGTAAGCGCTTAATTATAATGGAAATGAAAATGAAAATGGCAAAACGACAAGGCGACAAAGCAACAAGAAGACAAAGTCAGATAACAATACAAGTAGCTGACGGTTTCTGGCTGTTTATAGCCAAGTTTGGCAATTTTATATTTATGCACTTTGTGCAATTGCGTAAAATGGTATGAGCTAGAAATCTAGCTACTTCCAGACGAACTGGAAGTGTCTTAAGAGACGTATTAGAAATGGCTTGAAAGACTTAAGGGATATTTTTGTAGCCTTACTTCAAACAACCAAATTTCTTATACCATGAAAAATGTATGAAAATTATGCGGATGTTTTCAGGCAAGGAAATTTTGGATAAAGAATTAAAATAAAGTAATTTGTAGGCTTAAAAATATAGAAATATGCTATGTAAGCTTAGCTTTTAATTTTTTTTTAGCTATTTTAAGAAAATACTATCAAAGCATGAGTAACATGTAATAGTAAGTAGTTTTAATTTGGTAAATTTTATGAACCTTTTTTTAGGACTTGCTACTACTGCTACTTCTAAAGAATTTTTGATAGTAAAATTTTTAATTTTTTTAAATATTTAAAGTGATACAAAATCATATAATGTTAGCTATTTTATAAAAACATTTTTCTAAGGTATTTCCTTGATTCAAATTTGGCTATTTTAAGGCTAGAAATGGCAGCAAACTGAGCGCTTAAAGGCCAGAATTTACCTTGGACTTAGTCACTGAAATGGGTCAGGACTAAGGCCAACAAGTTTGTTTGAAAAGCAAAAAGCAGCAAACTATAAAAAGGAGAACATAAGTAACCAACTCCTTTAACAGTAAGACAAGTAAAAATTCAAAGAAAATGAAAAAAACTCAAGAAATGAAATGTAAGAAAAGAAAAAGAAATGAAAGAAGAAGAAAAAAAAGAAAAAAAATCAAGCAACAACTTTCACCTATTAATATTCGACTCGTAGCAACGACAGAAGCCAGCAAGCGAGCAGCCAAGACAGCAGCGAAAGAGACAGAGTGTGTTAGAGAGAAAGAGAGAGAGAGAGCGAGAGAGGGATAGACAGAGCGAGAAGCGCTAGTAGAAGCAGAAGAAACGAACGCAGTTTGGCGCAGTTGCTGCCGATGCTCAACAGTGGCAACAACGTAGAGTCTCAGTGTGTCTCCCCTCTCTTCCTCTCTCTCTTTCTCTGCCTTGCTGTTCACGGCTTCTTTTTTTGGGTGAATGCAGCTGAAAAGACGCTGCTGAAGACAGTTCGCAGACAGCGGCAGAGTCAGCGCCGCACAATCTCTACTTTCTACATATTATCTTACTTGCTTTCTTCTGCCGTAGCATAACAAGTATACGACCCTTAAGCTAGCTTAGTTTTATATACTGACTTTTAAATCAACAAGAGTTTTAATCATGCATCTATATATATTCCTGATCATATCATATATATTCCTGGTCAACAGTTAATATATCCAAATTTTTATTTTTTATAGCTTTAAATTATTTGAAATCAAAGTAACTTCTTTCTTAGCATTCTAGTTCTAAAAATTAACTCTTTATATTTTATATTAATTTACTTAATTCATTCATTAATTTGCAGTCAGTGTAAACTTATAACATTATTAGTTAATTGAATTTGGCATTAATTTGTGCTACACTTAAATGAAGCTTTATTTATCTAAGTTCCGCTTAACCACATTTTAAATTGCGTACAAAACTCTGCAGATATCTCAACTCCTAGCTTTTTTTAGCATATTAATTCCTAAATATGTACTTTCAACATCCAAGTTGCTATAGCCTTGGATATCAGCCTGCTTAGCTATTCGTCTGCCTTAACATCTATCTCTCAGAGTCTATACTATCTTAAGTCATTCAATTTAACAGTTGGCTCACTTCAAGCTGCAAGCAGATCAAGCTTTATGGATCAAACGCTTCAGAAGTTAAAGAAAAGTTACAAAAATCGAAAAATGTCTAAGATTTTGCTATGAAAATTAGAATTTTTTATGAGCTGAATATACCAGCTATATGGTAAAGAAATTGGTCTTCAAACGGCTAACTACAAATCCTAACAAAATCAAGTAGTCTTATAGAAAACTAAGTTAGTTTTTAAGTAAAATTGAAGGTAGGGTTAGTTGCCTCTGTTTTCGGCTTAACGACAGGGTCTTCTGGCAGTCTTGACTGCCTTGTCTACTATTCAAGTTAGTCATAGAGCAACTTACAGCAATATCTGGTCGAGTATTGACAGTTGGCGTTGACTGTCGGTGCCATAATCTCATTGGCAGCCATATCCAATTATCCAAAAAGTCCTTTATATATAAGGTTTATCCTTGTTATGGGTTCCAGTTGTGCTTATAGTTGTAGTTGTAATTAATTTTAGTTGTAATGTAATCCAATGGGAAAGTAAACACGCGTACACCGTTAAAAATTCCTGGGTGTTTTGAAAAATTGTTTTGATTTTTTATGTTTGGAAAAAAGTTTCTCTTTGATTGTGGCTTATTATTTTGTGGCTTATTTGATCGTTTGCCTGGTTTCCATGGTAAGATATTTTGGCATTCAAGAGGGGAACTCACGCACACTGAGTTCCCGACAGCAGAGTATAGCCGTAAAACCACCAATCGAAAAAAAGCCAAAAGCTTCAAACGATTTTTAAAACACTTTCACTTTTTTCTTGTATTTGTATTTGTATTTGGTTGTCGCTTGATATGCAGAGAACACAAAACAGTTAAATATCTTTAGCTATATATAAGCTTATATATATATTATTTTTTATGTTTAGGGTTTAACAGTAAAACAGTTGTGTTGAAAATTAAATGCCAGGCGCTCTAAAGTCTAGAGGAGTCAAAGAATTGCACAACATTTTTAAGAAGTTAGCAATCAATTTTTGTTTGGCCAAATAGTTACACACACACACGCGCGAACACACACACACATACAGAGTTTAGACTTTAGCTGAGTGTTCTTCAATGCTGGGGCTTCACTGTAGCTTCTTGCGCGCGGAGCGTTTCAACGTTACGTCTGCCTCGAACCACTGTAGACGTCTGTGCGGCAGCGCGCAGTGAAACCAGCGCTTATCCTCAAAGATCGCTAAGAAATTTCATGCCATTCCATTTTGTTTCAGCTTTCGCTTAACCAACACACGCACACACACACAAGAAAAGAGAGAAAGAGTGCGAGAGAGAGACAGCTAGCGACAGTGCTGCTCACTCAAGCCAGTTTGAAGCGCTGCTTTGGTTCTGTTACCATTTCCATTTCTTTCTCTTACACAGACACTAGTCCCAACACACACACTCACTCGCTCTCACACTCACACTCGCTCACGCTCTGCAAGTTTGGTTCTTCGTTAAAGTCTTTTGTTTTGGTCTGCAGTTTGGCTTTGCCATGTGCTTTCGCCTTGGGAGCACTACACACACACACACACAGCACTCTCCACTTAATTATTTACAGTTTATGGCCGTTCCACTTCCCACTCGTTCCACAACTTTCTTTGCCTTCTAAGCATGCTTCGCTTTTTACACCACGTTCCATTCCATTTCGTTCCATTTCTTCGCTTAGCTTATCTGCCTTTTTTTCTATTTCTATTTCAACTTTTTTTTTTCTTTTTGCTTCGTCGCTCGCGCTGCAAAATTACAACTTTCGTCTATTTTCGTCAAGATTTTTTTTTTTTTTTTTTAATTATATAATTTAAAGTTTTTTTGTTGTTGGCTGCCTTTGTCTTGCTGTGGCTGTAACTTCTGCGCTCGATGTGTAATTTAGTGCGGTGTTTGCTGCGCTGGTTTTACTTTTATTTGCATAAAGCCAAGCTCAGGGCTAATTATGCCAGCAAGAGTGAAAATTTCAAATGGATTCTTAATTATAATTTAATTGAGAGGCGCGGCCAACAGCCTAAAGTATCTTTGTATCTAAGTAGCTTTGTCTCTATGTAGCTTTGCAGCTCTGCATGTTTGGCGTGCAGTCACATTTGGTCAAGACTGCAGTCGCTGCTGGCGTCGCAGTCAGCGTCGCCGCTTGAGACGCAGACTCTGTTAAAAGTATCTCAATGTTTAGGCTCTTTGTGTTGCTGTTGTTGTAGTTGCTGTGGCTCTGCACTTACAGTTGCTTCTTTGTTGTCGTTTGTTGTTGCTGAAAACTTTCTAATGTAGAAGCCGTCTCCTCTATCTCCCTCTCTTTCTCACTCTTACTCACTCTTTCTCTCTCTCTGTCTACTCTCCATCTCTATCGCTTCAATTGAATCGACCGCTGCTCACACAGTAGTTGGTAAGAGCAACGCCAACAGTTGATAGGCCTCTATTTTTAGACCCTGTAGTGAAATACTACTGTCAAAGGGTCTGCTAGGTTCATAAAGTATATAACAGCCTCTAATATATAACCGCAGGAGATATATATTACCAACCAAAGCTAAAAGTCTTGTCGATTTAGCCATATCTGAGACTTGAGCGACTATAAGAGCTACAGACTCGACTGGGCTAACTTTCAGGTACCTTACCAGCTTAAGCTTTTTATGCTTAATATGATATTATTTATTATAACAACAAAGAATCCTTTAAACATTTAATTTATTTGTTACTTATCTATTTTAATATTATTTCAATTTTTAAAATGGTTCATAAGCGATTTAAGAAACACATAAAAATAAAATTATAGTTTTTATTATTACAGATT
The DNA here is from genome assembly GCA_035046005.1 of Drosophila acutilabella. Lineage (NCBI taxonomy): Eukaryota > Metazoa > Arthropoda > Insecta > Diptera > Drosophilidae > Drosophila > Drosophila acutilabella. Next base: position 1,648,126 of record JAWNOK010000003.1, read on the forward strand.
TTATTTAACTATTTTACTTGAATATTTTAAATGTTTTTAAAAAAATAAATTTATATTGTATAATTCAAAATTAATTTTAAAGTTGTGCCCGCTTAAGTACCGGGTCTTTTGCAGTCCACGCTACCGCAGCTGGCCTTTCCCGCTAGTTTCTTTTACAGCCAGCTTTTTCTTTCTTTTGAGATTTTTCCCAAGCATTGTGAAATCGCTGGAGAATTTGAAACGTGTACGAGCGAGCGAGTAAAGCGAGTAAAGCATTTGTAAGAGTTTCAAACTTTACACAATTAAACAAAAAATAGAAAAAAGAAGAAAAAAACGAATTACAAATTACAATTACAATTCTATGCACATGAATGTGCTGCAGGTGAGTGCACAGTTAGTACCTGTTCACTAAGATGATGATGTTGATGATCGATGCAGTGTCTGATGACGATGCTGCTGATGATGATCATCACATCATAATGAACACGCTGGTCAGCGGCATCCGTTGGTCCGATTGATGGTAATACTTGTACCGCTCTTGCTGCCATTTGGGTGAAAGTTGTATGTTAAGCACACACACAAACACACACACACAACACTTACACACTCAACAGTCACCTGTGTGTACTCGCCGCATAAATCTTCTGCTTAGACCCAATCAAGAAGTGCATTTAAATCAATTTAATTAGAGTTGAGCTCACTAAACTGAGTGGGCCAAAGCAGAAATAAAGGTGAGCCATCGGTATATTTTTTTTGGCTAAAATTCGAGAGCGTAAAACGCCAGTATAAAAAGCATTTTCACTTTTTAATAATTAACATAATCATATTAAACAGCAGTGCAAAGAAGCAAAGGAAAGAGGTAAGAACCAAAAGCGTAAAAAGAAAAGAAAATAAAGAAATGAAAAAAGAAAGACGCCATAAGCAAAACAATGGCCAAAAGCGCATTAAACCGACACCAAAGACGGCGTCTCACAAATGTAAGAAATAAGCCATGAAAGTTGTAAATTCAATGAAATGAGATTTTAGTTTTCTGTTCTCAGATTTCAGTCGGAGCAGAGAAGAATCAGAGACAGAGAGAGACCAGGTGTAAGTGAGGAAACATTAAGCCCAAAGAATTTTAAGTGAAATGATTTTGAAAGCTTTTCCCGTCGTCATCTGACCCAATTACCCATTTTAAACCATGGCCCAAATTAAGCGTAGAAGCCAACAAAGAAGAGTAGAGAAAGAAGAGGCAGCAAAGATCAAGCCAAGAACCACAAGATCTGAATGTGAATGTGAATGTGACGCAGAGTCACAGTTATGTGACGGAACAACGCCAGACAATCGAAAGTTTATGTCATGCAACAGCAGCAGCGGCCACAGCCACAGCCACAGCAAGTAAGTTAAACGCTGCACAGTGGTACGAAATTCACAGAGCTTTGTGGGGAGTTGTACTAGCGCACAGGCTGTGACTCAGAATTGGATATTTAAAGCGTACTAAAGCTTTTTAGTTGTAGGAGGTTCAAGTGCGTGTCACTTTCTTGCCTTTTCACCATTTGATCTATAAAGAAAAGGTAACAATCAATTTGGGCTACAAATTTTCATTTGACGTAAGAAATTATTTCTGACCCACGATGGTAAGTGCTTTGTTCATTCTAAGTTGGAAGAACTAAATGTTATAGTCTATGTAAGCCTCAAATATTTATTTATTGTTAGAAATTGAAGTTCCTACCTCTTTTCATTTGTCTCCCAAGACAATCAGTGGTTCAAGAGAAACTTTAATAATTCTCTTTATGAAGGATCAATTATCAGTTATTTAAACTTCATTTTACGATGATTACGATTATCAGTTAGTGGTAGAAAAGGGAAATTGATCTTGTAAGAACTAAAACTATTTTAGTTATATCTATTTACTACCCACGCAGATCAGTGAGCAGTATAAATTTGATTCAAAGATAGAATGCTTCAGGATTCTCTTGTCCAACAATTTTGCAATTGAAACTTCATTAAAATGCTTGAAAGCAAAGAATTTATATTCGAAAGTAATCAACAAAAGCAATTCTACACTCATAACAATTGCATATACAGTCGTGTGTGTGTGTGTGTGTGTGTGTGTGCGAGTGTGTGTGGTACATTTATAAATTTTGGAAAGTCATGCGATGAAATTGTTCTTGTTGTAGATGCGCGGATCTCGCGGACTAGGCCTACTACCCAAAAAGACCATGAACAATTGAGAGCAGTCGAAAAGCAAGAAGCAGAGGAAGAAAAGAAAAAGTAACTTCACACCAACACAAACACACACACACATACCTGTATATATATGCAGACCAGCAAATCGAAACGATACACGAAACGAAACGAAAACTACAGAAGAAATAAAATAATAAAATCGAAACATGAAACATTCTGATTGTAAGAGCGTGGAAGTAGGTCAGCGTCGCTGCTCGCTGTCGGCGTCGCAGTCGTCGCTGCTGCCGGTGACGCCGCCGTTACCATCACCAGCGCCAACTCGAACTTGGCTTTGGTCTCGACAGACACCAAAAAACCAAAAGGCAGCAAAAAGAAGAATAAAATTCAAACACACACATACGCACAAAACATTCACTCACACACACACAGACACAGGCACACACTGCTACGCTGCTGGAATACTTAAGCATCCGCGTCCACTTGCACTTTCTTTTTCAAGCGCTGCCTCTGGCGCTGCTGGCGTCGACGCCGACGTCATCAACGCTGTCACAAACTCGATTTGGCTTTTGTTTGGCTTTGGCTCATTCTACCACTTCTTCTTCTTGTCGAACTTCTTTTGTTCAGCTCCCAGTTGGCCAGGTCTAAGCCATTAGCAGCCAAGTTGCAAGTCAAGTCCAAGCGCAAGTTCGTGTCTTAAGTCTTTTGATTCGTTTCGTTTCGTTTTGTTTCGTTTTTTTGTTCGTGTCGTGTCGTTTCGTTTGGCGCACTCGCGCACGTTCGCTTCGCTTAGCTTTCGCTTTGTGCTCGCTCGTTCATTGTTTGTTTCAGGGTGTCCAAATATTCTCTTGGCGGCTTGTTGTTGTTGTTGTTGTTTTTTTTAACAGTCTTGCATTTAGGCCTCAATTTCACCTTCTTGTATAACCATGATCAATATGCATGAGTTGCGTAAAGAAACATAATTTTCTATAGAAACCTATTAAGCTGTGGATTAAAATTAGATCAATCATTAGAGCTTACTAATAAATTTAAATATTTGTAGCAACAAGTCTTAAAATCTAAACTATTAAATTCATATCTAAACTTCTTGCTCTTAAAAACTATTTAAAAAACTAAAAGTTGTAGTAATATGTCTGCTGCATTTAATTTGTGGCAACAAAAATTACTAAATATTTTTAAAATATTGATTTTTATTTAAAAATATTTTTTAAGTTGCTTTTTAATCTTATTACTCGGTTCTTATCTTACTACGAGCATATTGTTGCAGAAATGTAGCATACTTTTAGCTGCTGTGAAGTAATAAAAAAGTGTAGCATGCTTTTAGGCCGTCAAGTAAATGCCAAGCTGAATAATGAAAAAATAAATCTAGAAAACTAATTTTATTTAATAAATTAATAATGAAAACTGATTTATTTTTTTTTAATCGTTTATAAAATATATATAAGTTATAATTGAATTTAAAAACAGTTATACTGCCTACCTTTCAAAGCTCAGAAAGAGCATTTAATTAGCTTAATCAATGAAACTGAACTGAACTTTGTACATCACAAAACAATTAAATGCAAAAATGAAAAGAATTTCACTTAATCACTTCCGAGCACTTGTCACTTATTTTTAGTCTAATCACAAACTATATATAAAATGCAAATCATTTATATACATCAGCATAACGTTTGAAAATCAGCTTAAAAGGATAAATTCAAATGGCATGAGTAAATTCTAAATGAAAAATAGAATACAAATGCAATGAAACAAAAAACAATGAGAAATGCCGAAATACGCAGACAATTAAATTAAAAACAAATAAAAATTTCGCAGCGCAAATGAATCTCTCAACGCCGTGGCTGATTTTGGTAAATTGCAATGAATTGGCATGAAAAATGCGCGCGATGGCAAAATTTCGCAACTTCGCGAGCGAAAAGGGGCGTGAAAAGGGATGTATTGTGAGGCAGGGGGGGTGGGGGGTAGGCGTGGTGAATGCTCTTCCTCGAGCTGTTCGCGGATATCAACCTTGATGTTGATTAATAGGTGTTGCTCTGTGTGTTAGCGGCGTCTATTTTGGTGACTGCATCGTTTGTCTGCCTGCCTGCGTCTCCGTCCATCTCTGTCGCACACTGTCTGCCCATCTCTTTTTAGCTCTCTCGCTCTCGTTCATTGTTTGCTCTCAGGGTCCGACGAGTCCAATCCAATCTGTCAGTCCTTCTAGGGTTCGTTTCTATTTTCTGAATTGGCACCGAGTCGAATGATCTTCGGCATCTTTAGCCGATTCGTTTGTAGCCAAAGGGGGCGTGGCCAAGGGGGCGCTAGCGCACTTAGCCTGGCCACGCATATTGGCTTATCACTGGGACTAGCTCTCTTTCGATCTTTCTCACTCTCTATTTATACCCTACACATGAGTAACTTCGGAGTTGGCTGCTTTAAAGCTTAACTAGCCAAGAAGTTGGCGCTTTTCTAGCTAAACTCAGAGTGAATTTTCACTCAGAGTTAAGTGCAGCGCATTTGCAAGTCGTTTATACCCTAGGGAACTCTTTCTGATCATTAAGAAAACTGCTTATATGGATCGATTCAAGTCGATTCACTTTCTCTCTATCAGTTTTCTCTGCCTGTGTCTCTGCTTCGGCTGCCAACTAATTGAGTTCTTAACTCAATTGACAATTGGCTTTTCAATTGGGAGAGCCTGTGATATAAAGACGACCCTTCTCGATCGTCGTGTCATTTGTTGTTGAATCTGGACGCCGACCAGAATCGTTATTTTCACCGCATCCTTTCGTTGGCCTAAAAGGTGTGTGTTTGCCTGTGTGTGCGAGTGTGTTTACACAAACGTGTAGGAAAGAAAGAGAGAGAACCACTCAAGGATACATAAGTTCTACTTCTTTCACTCTGAATTGGATTAAGTGTTTCAATTGCTATTTAAAAAGTGATTTCTGTTTGACCTTTTGGAAATTAGATCGCATTGACTAATTTTAAAACGATTCCAAGAATTTCAACGTGTAAAAGTAAAAGTGTAACAAATTCTTACAGGGAACTTTAAAGTCCTTTATAAAAACTTATTTGTAGATAGAATAGGTGACAACACGAACCAATTCCAATTGGTTCAAAACACCAAGAAAGAAGTTTATTAAATAAATAATTTTATATATTATGTGTCAAGTTCAAAGACCATCTTCTTAAATTAGTTTGGAGTCAAAGTGCAAAATAAATTCGACTGACAAGAAAGTCTTGAGAGAGCTATATCGATGGCTTACACTTGTTCATAACGTTCTTAGAGTGGCTTATTACTTCAGTTTGAATAAACACCCGGAAAACTAATTCGGTTGCCTACCTCCATTTAAAACTATAAGAGAAAGTTCAACAGAGTTTTAAAACCTTAGATTAATAATGAATTCCTATTTGGAAATATAAGGAATTTAAATATGATTTATTTTTTATAGTCTGAAAAGATTTTACAATGTACTTTCTGATAGAAAGGCCTATAGAGGATAGGTTTAAAAGTACTGTTACTTCTTCATTTATTCCCCAAGATACTCGTGCTACTACCTACGCCCGAACTACCTTCAAACCCAATAGATTTCCCCACAAGTTGCCCATGTCTCTCCATAGAAGTCTAAGCACAAAATCCCACTGAGTCAAAGTTTTAAAAGACTCTTTCTTCCCTCCGATATTTGCAGATAAACAACTGTCAAAATGTGTGACGATGATGCGGGCGCATTAGTCATTGACAACGGTTCGGGCATGTGCAAAGCCGGCTTTGCTGGTGACGATGCCCCCCGTGCTGTCTTCCCCTCGATCGTGGGTCGCCCAAGACACCAGGGTGTGATGGTGGGTATGGGTCAGAAGGACTCGTATGTGGGTGATGAGGCGCAGTCAAAGAGAGGTATCCTTACTCTGAAATACCCAATCGAGCACGGCATTATCACCAACTGGGATGACATGGAGAAGATCTGGCATCACACCTTCTACAATGAGTTGCGTGTGGCTCCTGAGGAGCATCCAGTATTATTGACAGAGGCCCCACTCAACCCCAAGGCTAATCGCGAGAAGATGACCCAAATCATGTTTGAGACCTTCAACTCACCTGCCATGTATGTGGCCATCCAGGCTGTGTTGTCCCTGTACGCCTCCGGTCGTACCACCGGTATTGTCTTGGACTCTGGTGATGGTGTCTCCCACACCGTGCCCATCTATGAGGGCTTCGCTCTGCCCCATGCCATTCTGCGTCTGGATTTGGCTGGTCGCGATTTGACCGACTATCTGATGAAGATTCTCACCGAGCGTGGCTACTCGTTCACCACCACTGCCGAGCGTGAAATTGTCCGTGACATCAAGGAGAAGTTGTGCTATGTTGCTCTGGACTTTGAGCAGGAAATGGCCACCGCTGCCGCTTCTACCTCCCTGGAGAAGTCCTATGAGTTGCCCGATGGTCAGGTCATCACCATTGGCAACGAGCGTTTCCGCTGCCCTGAAGCTCTCTTCCAGCCCTCTTTCCTGGGCATGGAGTCCTCGGGCATCCACGAGACCGTCTACAACTCGATCATGAAGTGCGACGTCGACATCCGTAAGGATCTGTACGCCAACTCTGTGCTCTCCGGTGGTACCACCATGTACCCAGGTAAGCGAAGCGGGTTTTGACACTAGTGAAAACTTTAATGGGGCTAGTAGGGTGTTGGTACAAGGCAGAAGTACAGGGTCTTTTGCAGTCGGCTTCCATTAATTTATATGACTTCCCTCTCTTCCTAGGTATTGCTGATCGCATGCAGAAGGAGATCACTGCTCTGGCCCCATCGACCATCAAGATCAAGATCATTGCACCACCTGAGCGTAAATACTCCGTATGGATCGGTGGTTCCATTCTGGCCTCGCTGTCCACCTTCCAGCAGATGTGGATCTCCAAGCAAGAATACGATGAGTCCGGCCCTGGTATTGTGCACCGCAAGTGCTTTTAAATCTTTCCCACGCCGCGAAAGATCAACAAAGACAACCACCCATTTAGCGAGGTCACAAACCAGCCGCTACACCAACACCAACATCGATATCAACACCAACACTCACACCAATACCGATCAAAACACCAACAAGAGCGAGCTTTTCACCACACAACATCAGCAGCGAAAGAGAAGCAGAAGAAGAGCATAAAGACAACAATTAAAGTAATGAAAAACTTAAAAAATCTAAATCAAAACACAGACGATTTTCATCAACAAAAAGTTTGTCAAAGTGTTTTCATAAAACTCAGCTTAAAAGTTTATATTTAAGAGCTTTTCTTAAACTTAGTCTGTGGAATTAAAGCCAAATATATAACTTCCATTAAAACTATATAAACATTTTCAATAAAGACATTTTTTCTATTATCGTAATTTTAATGAAGAAATTAAAGAGTTTTCAAAATTTCGGTTTAACAACAGTTTTTATTCAGTTTATTTTGTTTAATGAATTAATTAATATTATTGTTAATAAGTAAATGCTTAGAATAATTTATTAATTTATAAGTAATAATACAAAATAATATTAGACTTTAATAATTGGTAGCGAGGGCAGTGCGGTAAGTTGTTAAAATGTATATGTGCGTGTATCTACATATGTGTGTGTGGGTGTGTAGAATTCCAAAATTAATTCGTTAGTTTTCATTTAAAGCGTTTGGTTTCTGGTGCTTGATTAAAATATAATTTTTTACTCCTCTATGTTTAATCAATTAACCTGAATCGGGGAACTATAACGATTCGCTATAGTCATAAAAAAAACTACACAAAATGCGGAGCCAAAGTCACAACTTCTTCAGGTTTGCCTTTGCCAGTACATATATATTGATCTCCATTACTGGCAAATGCAAACCTGGTGCAGTTGCGATTTCCTCTGAACTCTGATCTCTGACCTCTAACCTCAGAAAGGGAACTTCAGGCAGTTATCATTAATTAGTTTTGAATGGGGCAGAATTCTATTAAAATATGAGTATTCTTTTTAGCTTAGTAAACGTAATTATTTCTATATAGTACTAACATAATTATACAAATATTGTATAAATCGGGCATTGCACTCCATTTAGTTAAGACTTTGATTATTACAAATAACGTACACTGATAAAAAAATCGAACACTTGCTTAAAGTAAGAACACAAATTTCTTAAGCGACCTTCAATCTACGAATTAGTTTAATTTTATTTGTAATAAGATTAAACTACTCTTATTTACAGACCAAAAAGTCTTTGCTTAAAACTTAAGAAAATTTGTACAAAAGCAACAAAAATAATTTCCATTTAAGTAATAAATTTAACTGTTTTTCTTCTACAAATTTGACAAACTTCTTTGTGTTTTGTTTTTTAAGAGATTCCAGTCTCCCTGTGAAAATATTTGTCGAACAAAAGTTCTGATATTTGAGCATTTTGTACATAAATTGGTTCGAGTTTTAATTCTTTGCTTTTATCAGTGCAGTTTAGAAATTATAAGAGATTTCATATAGTCTATTTAATTGTTTAATTTAATTAAAATGCTACTTGACTATAAACAGTGCTTAAACGCTATGAATGGCGATGAATAATAGTTTCGTTATCTTTTCTTTTTTTTCTGATTTTCTACAAATATTTGGCTTACAGTTTTCGGGGTTTCTTGCAGTGGAACCAGCCTAACAATTTCGAAAATACTTTTTAGTTCTTTCCCTTTTCAGCTATAACTATTAAAAACTACTCTGCTGTTGTTATGAGTGTATGTGTGTGTGTGTGTGTTTGTTTATGTTAATTTAAATCGTTGTAATACTATAAAGTTTGTATTTGTTTTGTGCACTTGACTCGTGTGCAAACCGCATCGCTTCCATTTGGTGAGTCCTCATCTCATGGAGATGACTTCGTTTGCTTACTGGCAGTGAAGGAAGTTAAATATGTTGGTTGTAATGCACAAGAGTCGAGCCAATTGACCATTACAAATCATTGCGCAAAACTTAGCACCAAGGATTCATCAAGTCCACCCACGTCTGGGTGGGTGCACTACATTCAGTTTGTCTCTTCGCGTTCACACCACGTCCACGTAGAGGCCCGAGGTCGGGGATATCGCGCAACGTCCGCACAAACCACCGCAGAACGCGCGCTTCGATATCGTCGACGTGTCAAACTAAGGGGATAACAGGCAACAAATAAGTCAAACGACATCAGATAGCCAAGTTCGTTGAGACTACTCACCCCACTGGTCCGTTTCATGACCGCCACATGGCCGTATGTATTCCAGATCGTGCCTGGCCTCATGACAAATCCGGTGCGCTGTAAACTGATTGAGAAATCTCCCTGCGGACAGGTTCTCTTGCGATTGTAGCAATCGCCTGCTGATCCCAGTGCCTGTCGATTGCCACGGGATTCGGCAAATTCGAAATCGTTTTCGATAATTCGCAAATCGGTGATATTCAAGCGAAGTTTGCTGAAATGCGTGCGTCCCGAGTTCTGGGCATTTGGGTACTCATGATCACGTGACGCAGGTGGACAGCTGTCGATTAAGCGCGTCCTGTACTCGTAGTAGATGGAATAGTTCTCCTGTGGCTCCACGTTTATGTACTCGCGGGGCGTTACGCTGTTCATCTGATGGCAGTAGATGCGCACCTGTCGCGATCGCACCTGCAGAGAGTACTCTCCGTCCTTGTTGACACGATACATGCGCTGATAATCCAAACAACTCTGCGGCAGTCGACTTCTCACAGCCTCTGCGTATGTAGGGGCCATTCTGCTGCTACTTATCAGTGCCCGGGGTGTACAAATGGGCGGTGGTACACACCTGTGCTTCACCACCTTTGGTTTACCTCCCACTCGACGTCCCTGTGAGTCGAGGTAGAGTGTACGACGTCGTTCGATGCCCGAGCAGTCGCACTGTAAGTGGAAATTTGATAAGTTCGGAAGTTCAAATGTATCATACCCTTGTCTTATTGTTAAGTACAGGGTGTGCTTCTTTGCTTTAGCTACTTACAGGCGAAATGACTTTGACTTGCTTTCGCATGCAGTTGGTGCAAATCCTTCGGTTGAGCGGTCGTTTGCCCTCGCAATGCTGTTCGTTGACGCGATTACCCTGCCACGCCTCGCAGCGCACAAAACGCGTCTGATACTCCTCAGCACAATCCTTGGGACAGATGGACCAAGCGGATGAATTCCAGCGACAATTGATCTTGCAGATCTTCGTGGACTTGCGCAGCACCGGCTTGCGCACCTTTAGACTTTGGCAATAGGAATCACTGACGTATTCCTTGCGCTTGGGCGTACCTGGTACCTCTGGCTTGTAGACACGTGTGCATCGCTGGACCTTGTGCTTAACGCCCATGCCACACTCCACCGAGCACTGTAGAAGTAAGGGAAATATAATGATTTGATTGACTTGGAGTGGGTAGTTTACGCACCTTTTCCCATTCACTGGTGTACTTAATGTGGCAACAGTTTCTCACCGACTTGGGCTTCTTGTCCAGCGGACACAGATTGCCATAAGGATGTGCACAGCTTACAGTACGCGTCATCTTGCACCACTCGTTGCATTCGCCCCACTCATCAGCTTGCCAGTGGTTCACCGAACGCGTGTTTATCTGTAGCATAATGTTCATGTCATCGGTTTATTTATACCTAATTTACTTGACTACTCACCGTGACATCCTGATAAGAACGACAGGGTTCCATGGAGCAGGTGCGCAGAATCTCCTTGTCATACTTGGTACGTGAATTGCAGAGGTCATTGCTCACCGGAATGCCGTTCAGATAGCAGCGGACTTCGCGCACTTTGGTGCCAGTGCCACAGGTCTTAGTGCACTGCAGCAAACAAAAGATGAATTGGTAAACAACTTCAAAAGGAAACCACTGAAACCTACCGTTGACCATTCCGTGTAGTTCCAGCAACCCTCGCGGCATTGCTCGTGGCGCGAAATCTCAAACTTGAGCTGGCAGAAGGACATGTCCACGATATTCGAACGCTGAATATCCGGGAATGTCTGGATGCAATTGAATGTCTTCTCGCGTGTGCCTAGTTCACCACAGGACGCCGAGCATTCCGAGATGCTGGTGGTGTTTAAACTGTATAAAGCAGAGAAAAGATTAGCCCCTAATACAGTGGAAGGAATTTCCGCAACCTACGTCAACACACAGTCCGTATTGCAAATGCGCGTCTCGGGCTTGGGCATGGCCGATCCATCGCAGAACTGATTGGCCACCTTTAGGCCCTGGTTGGTGCTGACACAGGCCGCCTGGCGGTGCATGGTGCCCTGACAGAGGGAGTCGCAGCTGCTCCAGGTTTGCATTTGCCAACGATAGATTTCCACATCCGGTTCGGCAATATTCGGTTTATCCAATGTATACGTATAGCTGATGAGTACAGTGTCCTGATTCTTGGCCGAACTCAAATCAATCGAAATAAGCTATAACAGGTGGGAATAAGTAAAGAATTCTTTGTGTCTGGCTCAAGCAAGCTCTACTGTACCTCTACTATAAGATTCCGTGTCGTTTTAAAAGAGTACGTAGTGCTCACACGCTCGATGGTGCTATTGGAACCATTGTAGTCGATGGTCACACCCGCGTAGGAGTATTTCTTGGCATAGGGCGTGACTACCTTATCGCTGTTCAGTAGTGCCACGTGCTTATCGTCGCTGATCACAATGTAATTCTGGTCGGGATAGCCGGGTTGTGTGATTATAATGTTGGAGGCACCTGCAAACAAGGAAATACACAAACAGCTTTTAGTTTGAAGTTGAGCTCAAAAAATCGATAAATCGCAGGTGTTATCGATTTCAATGTGAACCGGTGTTGTTCATTTAGTTCTTTCTCTAGGGTAGTATTAAGCTTAAATTCTGCCTGTTTGGTATTTTTATAATTATACATTTCGCAGAAAAGCATAGTTTTTAATTTTAAATCATGCTATTAGCTAGTGCAGTTTATAAAGTGGTCACACAATTTTATCTAATGAACTAGTAAGAACACATACAGTCTGGCAACTCCATTGCATGCCCATACGATATACGATAAACGGTTACGATCAGTGCAAAATACCGAATAAGAAGTCGGCTTTAAAAAAAATGTAGCATAAAATACTTGTGAAATGCATACAAATAATCTATTCGATTTTTACACGCGCAGATAAAAGTAAAAACGATCAAAATATATTAACGGGTGAATGTCGTGGGTGGAAGCATCGGTACTGGAAAGAAGAAGCTTTTTCTTGAAAGTAAAATTCAGTTCGGTTCATTATGCGGTTTGTGCCGGTTGCATTGCGTTATGTTAATTAATTATGTGAATAAAATTTGGTTGAATTATTTCGTTCATAATTGTTTTCTACTCAAGCGTTTTAAGCTATTAATGCTTTGTTTTTTCACGTGCGTGTGCTAAAAATATTAATTGTTGAAAAAGTGTTGGAAATATGCATCCATGTGTGTGTTCCTTTGTGTGTGTGTGTGTGTGTGTGTCTGTGTTTAGTGTTCTTATGAGAATGGCCTGTTGTGCCGGAAAGGTCACCTTGATACGTGTGGCGCCTAGGTGCAATTGCAATTAAAATTAATATAAGTCAATGTAGCAGATTATAGAAACTGATCACATAATCAGCAGTCGAATAAGGAGCAGATGAGCATGTCGTGACACGTGCCTTCCAATCGGACAAGGTAAGCTGATTAAAATGTGTGTGAAAATAGCTGATGACTTAATTGGCATTGTAGGGCGTTAATTGTAACGATTAATATGAAAATACTTTACTTTAAAATAGCAATTGTATTTTTAAGTATGCACAAATTCACATACATAGGTTTTTTCTGCTCATTCATTGCATGGTATTGGTGAGCCTGGAAGCTTCCATAAAATTTCTAGCTTCCCCCTCTTACTCTCTTTACTGCAATCTGTTTCATACATTTATAAGAATTTCATGCACACATGCATACATATATTTGAAAGAGCTTTCGCGGATGTTACTGTAAGGTACTAAGTAGCGGAATACTATGAGCTTTAATAAGATCACGTAGGCATCGACAAGAGCAGCTTTTTGCTACTCTAACTCAAGTACTGGGGTTAGTGAGAGACGGCGAAAGCTTATATTTTTTTGGTACTCCTCTCTAATTCTCTCTCTGCATTTTGTTTCTTACACTCTTTTAAAAGTTATTTATAGTTTGTCTGCATGAGTAATAGAGAGAGCCTCTCACGTCAGAGCATAAAATGCACTTGTATTCTAGGCAGTTAAGTGGGAGTGAGATGCATATCTATTCTTGCTTTGTCAGTTATAATTTAGGTGTCAAAGGGAGCACACAAAGTGCGCTTGTGAAAAGTTGAATGGATACAAATATATCAAGACAAGTTGCTGAGGTATGTGAATGTGTGTCCGTGTGTGTGTGTGTTTGCGTGTATCGATTATGACTCAATTGGCCAACAAAGTCGTTAACACTATTTAATTGCACATTAAGTCGCGAAACGTAGAAACATTTACCATTAGCATTCATTCATCAAATCATTAGCCAAATTTTATTTATAGATACACATATTTGTGGGTGTGTATGTATGCAGCATAACAAGTATAGTTGCGAGTGTACTCACCTTTTGGTATTGTTGTAATGTAGTAGAGGCTCTGCGGCGGTTTCTCCTGCTTCAGCAGATCCGAGACGTACACGTTTCCGGTGTGCTCCGTACACGTATCGTTACGTCCCTCGCACACGCCGCATTTGTCTACAAATTTAATAAAAATTTATTTTTGGTTTTAGTTTATGGAATTTTATGGAACTTACCCAATTTGGCAATGGAATTGAGTTCGTTATCACAGCCAGCGGGACGACAGATGCCATTGACGCACTTGTCAAAACTGTCCACGGTGCAGGTGGTGCCATCCTTCACCATTTCCTGCAGAAGAAAATAGGCGCTGTCATCTTCCAAGCGGCAGTAGAGCTTGCACTTGTCCGTCTCGTGCGTGTTTACTGTAAATGGGGCAAAAGGGAAAGGAATTTATTTGGGTGTCCCTGGGTGAAATCAGTAGTCCACTCACAGCCATATTTGGGTAACCATTTGGAGGACGGACTAATGCCCCGAATCTTGAGGTCCTTGCCGTTCATGTCGTAGCACTGCTGTTCCCGGGAATCAATAGTGCCGGGCGGACAGGCGTGTGTATTGCAAGCCCTGTATTTTTTACGGCTGCCCACACAGTACTTGCCACCGTTTGAAGATGGTACCGGATTGTTGCATTCCCGTCGTGATTCCTGCACACCGCCGTTGCAAGTAAGACTGCAAGGTGTGAACTCACTCCAGGGACCCCAACCGCCGTGCACCAGCTGCACGGAGTTGCCCGTGCGAGGCACACAATTGCCTCGTTGGCACCAGTATCTGTTGTGGTTACAGGGTGTGCCATCCGCCCAAGGTAGATTGCTGGAGCGGCACTGTCCGTTGGGACGGGAGTTGGCATTGCAGAAGAGTCGTCGACATTCGGTTTCAAAGGTGCAGTGGGTGCTCTGATTGCCATGAATCAACTGACACTGATGATCCAGTGAATAGATTTCACCTGGTAATTTTGTATTTAAATTCGGGTAATATTCCGTCGGTGTGTTCTCCAGGCAGGATTTGTCCATTTTTTCAAGAAATTCGGATACATAGTGCTGGGAGCATTTGGACCACGACCAGGGATGCATATGATCCCCCATTACACTGGACATAATGTGAAGCGTTCGATTGTTTCCTGGCTTTGTGTTGTGTCCTTTGCAACGCTCGTCGTCGTCGTGTGGCATATTCAAACTGAAATCGCTCACTTTGAGTATTTTGTGTGCAGGGAAAGCGAATGTAAGCTAACTGAACTGAACTTACATATGACCCAATTCATGAGCAATGGTAAAAGCGGCAGGAAGTCCATTATCCTGCACTATCGAGCATGATCGGGCGTTGCAAACGGTGCCCAACTCGGCTAAACCCAGTGTACTGCAGCGCTCCTCACGTTCGTTGCCACAAATCTGATCCCTGTAAGGCAATAAATTCAATGGAATTACAGGGTATAAAGTGTTTAATGGAAACTTTCAACTTTTCTACAGTCGCTTGTAATCAATAAAGCAGCTTTTACTCACCTGGTGATTAACATGGCAGTGTCATAGTGATATCCCTTCTTGGTGAGGAACGAGCAGAAATACTTGAGTTTCTCCGATGTGGCGCCATAGCGTTGATTATTTCCCCGATCTTTGGGCAGACTATCGCTCAGACTCAACAAATTGATTAAAGATATTTGTATAGAATTGCCAATGCTGGCGTCCGCAAAGATATTCGATACAATCGAGAAGAGTGTAAGAATGTAGGATTTGAGATCGCTTTTATGGAACTCCATCATGGTGTTATCAACGGCAATTAACACCTCCAGTGTGTACACCTGATTGCCCTGATTCAAAAAGTGTCGCTTGTTTCGCGTGAGTCGCTTGCTCTCAGTCGCCATTTCGAAGGCCTCGAATGCCATATCCAAATCGGAGACAGCGTGTCTGGGATTTCGCAGAGAGTGTCGCCAGACACGATGCCAGATCTCGTCGCTGCTTGTTCGATTCACCGGCTGAATAAGCAACGAGCCGAAACTAGTTTTAATATAACCAGTCTGCCAGTGTTGGCAGAAGAGTAGAGGGGAGAAGGGAAAAATGAGTTAAAATCTAATTAGTATTCATATTTAGCGATATTTTGATAAGCAAAACTTGCAATGCAAATGGCAAATGAAGGTCCACCGGTCGAAAGCTATACTTAGACCACAAAATTTATGATTGATTTTAATATAGAAATTAATGTAGGAATCTTTCATTGCCAGACAATTAAGTATACGTAGAAGGTTTTCAAACTGAGCTCGGAGGAAGAAAATGGGATTTTCCATTGAAATTAACTTAGTTTTTTTGAAACTCTGTTGCTCCTTTAGCTTGGAAAAAAAGTCAGTCTACTTTACCCTACACCTGCTACACCAAAGACCACCCTGTATTTCTTACCATGCCCCGGCAGAGCGAGACAGCCACCGCTGATTGATTATCGCCCTCGACATGACCCTTGTACAGGCACCTCATCTCCTCGTGCACCTCAAAGTCCTCGGTTGAATTGTTGAGTATGCGTATCGCTCGAAATGTTTCTGTGGGCACAAACGACGAGTCCTGATGCAGCAAGAGATGTAATCGCTTGCCAAACACCTCCAGCATGTACTCGGGATGCGGATCCCAAATCGGACTAGAAATGCTGCGAAATGTGCCCGTCATGCTGAATGCCGAGGTGCCATCTACACAAAAAGTTTATCGGTTTAATCGATTTTTATCGACTACATTTTCGCTTTAGTTCACTCACCTCTTTGACTGCTATTGCTGTTGCTATTCCGCTTCGATTCGTAGAGTCGATCCTCCTCGTTTAGACTGATATTGTGCACCTTTATGGGCTTTACCATATCGCTCAGATTATCATTGCCGATATCTTCGACCCCTTCAATGTCCGTCGATGTATCGATCGTAATTGTATCGTTAATAAATTGCCTCGGTCTCTCAATCTCAATCTGATCCAATCGAATGCTTGTACTATGACTGGGCGCACTATTTAACCAAAAGATTACTCCCCCGATGATCACGAAGAAGAATAGGGAGAGCAGTATCAAGGCCGGTTGCCGCAAGCGTGTTGACATGTTTGGGCTGTATTTATACTTGCAAAGCATCCACTCGCAGCTCTTCTTCAGCACGAGCTAAACAAATTTGAAAGAGACGTAAAGAAATGTGTTTAAAAGAAAGGTATAAAGAAATGGAAAAAAGAAAATAAAAGAAAGTCTTAGTCGAGTTTTGTATCAATTGGCGAGTGTGCCTTATTTCCGATAGGGTCAGAAAGTTCTCTCACATTCTCACATTCTCTCACACCTTCATACCGTAGATTGCAAAAAAAAAGTTCTGGGCGTGGCCAGATTATAGTTTGATCTTTAGCACGTTCCAACTCAGCCCAGCTGGTTGAGAAAGAAATAAATACCCAAGCGAGACACTGATTAACTCTCTAAAAGTATAATTCAATTGATCTACTGACGCCGTCAGACAGTTCACAGCAGACAGAGATAGTAGCAGAGACAGAGGAAGGGAGCGAGATAAACGCACAGCACACACCTGAACTCCCTAGAGCATTTTAAAGATCTAAAGACCTGTTGAAAAGACTTCCTCACAACGCCAAGTATTTCGCACATTTGTAGCCCATTTCATAAATGGTAAAAGGGCATTCTGTTTTTGTGGCAGCGCGTAAATGAAAACAATTTTAAGTAGCATAGTGATAGCTAAAGACTTAAAAATCTGATCAGTAGAGATGCACAATCAGCACATATTCCAATGTCCTGGCCCGACGTCTTCAAAGGAGAAGAAGATATAAAAAGACTCGAATTACTTGTTCCTTCAGGCTTAATTATACGCACATCCCCATAATTTATATCATTATTTTAATTTAATCTTCACTAAAAGCTTATTCTTAGTAACAGTACACAGGGAATACATGAAATTAAAGCAATATATATAATAAAAAATCCAAATCAATTGGACTTCTCTCAGTCGAGCACCTCCACTGCAGCCTTCTTTGTTGTTTCTTTTCTTATTTTTTGTTTAAACTGAATTGTTTTAAGCGCCGAGGTGTAAAGTGTGCCAAAGGCAATTTTGGTGCCAACAGAAAAAGAAACTGTAGAAAGGTGAAAAAAATGAAATACTCTCGGATCGTTTGGGTTTTTAAGTATTCCCCCCTTGGGGCAAACACTATTTATATGCCTTTAATTTGTTAATTTACGGTTGAGTTGAATGGTTTGCTGTGTTTCATGGCAGCAGTGATACTCGTGATCAGTTTTTGGCTTTTATTGTATTGTTACGTTGGCAAGAAATAAATTTTAATTTAAATTAAAATTCAGCACGAAATATTTGCAAAAATTAGTAGTTGCCAAATCAATTTGGCTAAATAATGGACGCATTTTACATAATTTAACGGCTGCTATGTGAACTCTACACCACCGCTAAACCACCGCAATCATTTATTATGCGTCCAACGTGTTTTTATTTGATTTTTTTTTGGCGCTTGGTCACCAAGTTTTGATTGACCGATAGGTCGTCCCAGGGCGCGCCGTGTGCTCAGCTCGGATTTCCGTTGTTTATGAATACACTGCAAATAGTTTGACATAATGAACAGCCAACAAACTTTCAATCAGATCGCAATCTATTTGTTTATTGATTGCCATTGAAGTTTTTTGTGTGTTTGCATTTATTGAAAATAGATCAAATAAATCAAATGTGTCACAAGATTTACGATTGCCCAAGAAATAACAAAATAGAAAATAAAAGCACCGAAATAAAGGCAGATAAAGATTGGAGCTTGCAATCAATCAGTAATACAATATCTTGATATTTGTTAGTTTCAACGGTTGTTTCGATTTATGCACACAACTTGAACTTTTATTGATTCTTGTCGTTGCTATCCTTGAACTTAATTACTGTTGCCTACCTTTTGGCGCAGTTGTAAGTGGAAAAAAACTGCCTTAACGGGAAGTCAGGGAATTATTAAATTAGAGACTGAATGGAAGTGGAAGAAAAGCACATCTTGTTCATTCTGATTTTTAATTTCTTCTTATCAGAACTTATGTTATCCAAACCTTGAGCAAAATTATTTATATGCTTGCCCGTTAAACATTACAAACTGTCGCTTTGATTGAACCTACGTAAATTTGTTGTACACTCATAGTACCAATATTTATATTATTTATAATCTTATGTAGAAAGTGTCATGAACTGTTGCTTCGTCGCCCATTTAACATACTTTGTTATACATTTATTTTTATCATTAATCAAAGCGTCTGTCTGTTTGTGCAGACTGTCAGGGTTATCACAGGGCCTTGTTCAGAGCAGCTTTCTTAGAATTGTCGTTGTTGCGGTGGCTGCTGTTGCTGCTGCTGCTGTTCGTTTAATAAATTCTATAGAAAATGCGGCGTGAGGCTTATCATAAATTTCACCCAATGTTTTAAATGGATGCATGCGATTTGCAATGCAAATGACATTTAAAGTTTTTGCTTTTGGATTTTTGGCTTTTGACTCGGTCTTTATGATAGTATTTAATTAAAGCGCCATTCTGTTGATCTATGTTTATCTTTTCGGTTGTTAGTTATGCATGCTTTTGCTTAGCTGCTTATTAACTTGTTTCCAACAGCCTTATAAATATGCAAATTTTTTTTTGCATTTATTTTATTATTTTTTATCAGTCCACAAGTGATAGCCGCTTGGAATTTGCTTAGACTCTTTCGTTTCCACCTAATATAATTCATAACTAATTTATGATCTAGTCAAAGTGGTTCCTGGCCGCTGACTAATGATGCTACACTCAAAAAAAAATAATGAATCCCCTAAGAAAAATCCCAAGCGGTGCGTAGGGGGGGAAGAAACCAAACCAGTTTACACCTGGTCAAGCCAAACTAGCGATTTGTGTGTCAGTCGATTACTTTGTGCTATTGCCGAGTGCCATAATTTATGCCAATGGCCGACACTCTGTCTGCGCGGCAACGACGACTGCGACGCCGCACAGTCTGCTCCCTCGAAAAGCGTGAAGGCCGTTAACAACAACAACAACAACAGCAACAACAACAACAACAACAGCAACCACAACGATGACCACAACTTGGCATTAGGCTTAAAGTCAATACGATATTTTGTTGTAAACCGCACAATTTGTGGTCAGCTAATTGATCGAGAGATACAGAGGCAGAGAGATAGGGGGAGGGGAAGAAATCGAGCGAGGCAGTTGTCGAGGTGTTGGTGCTAAGTGAAGGCAACTGAGACGCGATCGATCGATCGAGTGCGAGTGAAACGTTGCGTATGCGCAATGTACGCTTAATTACACAGCTTGTTGCGTTTAATTTGTATTTAATGACTTAATTACACAGACACTCTAAGCTGCCAAACTGATAAACTCACACCAAACTGCCGATCTGTATCAAATAATTATTTTTGTTGTTGTTTCGATTTTTATGTGGACCACGTGTCGTATACGCAATGTCGTCAATTGATTTTAATTTGCAGCGCCGCATGCGCCGACTACAAATTAACAAATTGGCAAATTAGCCAAACTATTAGCTTAATTTTCATATTCACTATAATTATCGGATAAATTAAATTTATTAGAGTTCGTAATTATATAAAGCTTGATTTATTTATTGGGTTTGTCTGTGTTTGGACCCAGTTTCGTATGAATTTTTGATAAATCCAAGTTTGATTAATTATTTTTAAGATAATTAATAATAATCATAAATTTCTTGGTACTCAAATAAACTCATAATTTACTTTTTAATATATTTTATAAAAACGCATTCTTCTCAGTCTCTAAACAAATTTTGTTGTAAGTAAATAATTTGCTTTAATTCATTTTTATGGTCGTTGCAATTGAACGTTTATGAAAATTCAAAAATCGCTTCGTTTTTGAAATTTATTTGATTGGTGTCGAATGCAACAAAAGTTTTGTTATCGAAATTCTCACGAATGGCTTAAAATGTAATTTTGAAGGTCTTTTGGCTGTTGTAATTTCGGTTTCTATAATAGCATACAAATATTTGTGGATTTCAGTTCAATTTGCGTAAATAAAATTGTTGATTTTATTATATGAAATTGATAAGTTTTAACTATTTGGAAATAATCAGCATATCAGCATTTAATTAGAACTTACGAATGCTCAAAGTATGTATAAATATTTTTCAAGTTTTTCAGTTTTGCATTTGGGCATTTCCTGGGAAATGTTTAACCGATTTACTGCAACAGCAAACAGATAAACAAATGCAAATGTAAAGAAAAAAATTGAAGGCCGTGGGAAGAACTTTGCCATGCGAATGGCAAAACGAAAACAAAAACTGCGACTAAACATCCAGAACGAAAAACCCGAAAAAAACAAAAACATTTTCATTAAAATTTTCTTGGAAAATATGTGAAATAACTTTCTGTTGTCGCTACACTGTCTGCTCCAGCGAGTTGTGCGGGGAATTCCCTTTAAAGTGATCACATTGGATATATTTAGAGATATAGACATCAAAATTAAAAGATTTTTCTGTTGCATTTGGCATTGTGTATCTAAATTGAAATCAGCATTGACCTGAAGTGCATTGATAACTTTTAACAATTATATGCATTTTGCAGCAACAAATGCGTGTTTTCAATTCACAATTTTACAATTGAAAGCCATCAACAGCAGCAGCAGCAAACGCAAATCAATTAACCTTGAGGAAAATGCGTTTGGCAAAAACTTAATTGAAAATTGAAAAAAAAATTGCAAAATGAAAATAGGCATCAAAATGCATTCAAATTGACTCAAATGCCATTTGGCTTAACGATCAACTGGCTGAATGGCTAAATGATAGAATGATTGACTGACTGACTGGCTGGCTGACTGATTAAATGATTGTTTGACTGGCTGGACAGAGTCTGAGTTTTTGTCTGCCATGTGCTGGCCATAACATCATCATCATCATCATGTACAAATTCGTCATCATAGACATCATGTCAGTTGTTTATATGCAGCAGTCTCTGCCTCTGCCTCCAAGTATCCCTAAACCCCTTGCCCCCTCTCTGCCTTTCTCTTTCGCTCTGTGTGCGTGTCTCGCTTGCTGTCTCTGTCGACGCTACGCACATGGCACAGCCGGAGGTAGACCCCCAAAAGTAATTTCGCCGAGTTAATTATTGCGTGTTTAACCTTGAAATTAACGAGTATATTTCGATCGTTTTAAAACTATAAAATAATCAACTTTGTTTAGCTTTCGTTTCATAAAATTTTTTTGCACAAAATAAACCCAAACAAAAAGTAGAAAAAGGAAAGAAATAAAGCGAATGTTTGACTTTGATATTTCGTTGCTAAGCATAATGAAAATAATACGTTAAATAGCATCAATTTAAAACATATCATTAAAAACTTTGATCTGTTAACGTGGGATGAGTCATGCTGGAGAACACTCCTACACTTATCAGTAAAAGTGTCGTAAACTTTTAATGCACACCATAAAAGTGCAGCAAAAGAAATCCAAACATAGCCAGAGATAGATTAAAGAGAGACGGTGAAAGAGAGGCAAATAGATGCCATGTAATTTGTGTATTTATTCAGGTTTCATTAAATACTTTATTTAATGGTTTCCCCCCATTTTTGATTTATTTGGCACACTTTTTGCGCAAATGGCTTGAAATAACACACGGCGAGAGCATTTGCTTATTTACAATTTATGGTCACACGCGGCGTATGCGCTATGTTATGTACTGTTATGGAGGCTGAATGCAGCTAAACAATTAACAATAATTGCGCTAAAAGTTTGCCTTAAAAGTCTTTAGTTGATTTGTTTATTTGCCTTGTCTTAAACTATATATCTACATTATGGAATCTGAATCTTGTAGTATTATTTATGGCACTTTGTAGTGCATTCAGCATTCCATAGAGCCGCACACGTTCAGTTTATTTACATGCTACCAATATATATACTATATAGTATCATGTGTAGTATCTGCCGTTGCGGCCTGCCCACGTCGCGTCATGGAAACATATAAATTACAAATATTTATTTGCTTTTGGACGCTTACAAAGTGTGCGTGTTTTTATTTGGACAGCCAAAAAGTGTTGGCCCGACCTAAACTGAAAACACCTGGCTGGGACACGCCTTCCAACCGACTGCCGGCAATATCGGCAAATCGAAATTATTCAACTGAAAACGTTGACTAATTAAGCACTTGAAAAATCCGTGCACAAGACACGTTACTTTTGTGGCCAGGAAAAGCAAAAATTGAAATGCGAAAACACCTTTAAAAACATTGTAAATTATTGGCCAGTTCAAAGAGATGATTTCGGAGAACCATTTAGATGAACCAAAGTGAACTGAACGGCACACTCACCCTGGGTGGTGCAGAATGAACAGATGGCTCATTTTGGGACTCTCTTGGGATCACTTGTTTATAATATGGTAGATGCTAGATGGATGCATAAATGTGTTAATAAGCATTTAAGCTTAATTGCGGCTCGTGGTGAGAAATTTGTGGCCAAAAAACTTAAAACCTGAAACCGCAACTTGGCCAAAAGTAAAATAATAAAGGAATGCCAAGAATTTTTCCATTTCACAAATACACAAACACTTTCGAAATTATTGTTTATTCTTGATCTGGCTCACTCAGGTTGCACATTAAAAAATTAAGAGCTCTATTAACTAAACTAATCACAGGACGGTTGTGTAAACAAAACAAAATGCCGAGCAATATTCCGTGTTCATTCTCGCATTCCAACAACAATTTCAATAAACAAAACTAAAACCTGCGAAATGTCTTACACTGCACGAAAAAAAACACACACTTCTTTTGACGCTCTGAAAGTCAATGACTGGACTAAACTGAGTACTCGGTTAGGCTGGACTTATATACCATATATATAAATCAAAAACCCCAAGAGGGTAATTTTGATTCATTCAAATTTTAATACAGGAAGCACGTAATCGGGTGACACACCCAAAAATTAAGTAATTCCAGAAATACTCACACACCACAACACAACACAGCGGATGTTGCACTGCAAAGCACATTCCCCATGATAAATGCGCCTTTTTGCATGCTCTTCTTTCTTTTTCCTTCTCTTACGCTGTCGACTTCTTTTAAGCAGAGTTTTATCTGGAGACTCCTGCTGTTAGCCGGCCGGCTAAAAGCCCAAAGGCAGACAGTCTGTCTGGCAGAGTACAGCAGCCTTTTACAAGTGGTCTTATCGAAGTTGGAATACTCTGTAGAGGTTTTTTAATGGATGATTCTAATCGAACATTAAGTTAATTCCAGTAGCTCTTTTTAGTCAAAAGTTCATACTGAATTTTTAATACCCTGTAGTCAGTCATCAACCCACGATATCAAAGATTTTCTGACTTAAAGACGAAACATTTTTCTTTAGAACACTTTCAAGTTAACCCACATTTTCTTCTACCAAAATTTGTTAAACAAACTTCTCCACAAACTAATAACACCCCTTTGAGCTGAGTAGAAACACAAGCAATCAAAGATTTTTATCAGTTTTTAGCAGAAATCTTCCGAGCGAGCAATCGACTTCTCACCAACAAAGCGAACACTTAAACAAATATACAATGAATTTCGTGTTAACAATTTAAGACTTAACAATTTACCATTTACCGTTTGCCATTTTGCAGTAAACAGTTGTATGTTTCTGTAAGGAAGTGTGTAAATGCGAATAAACTTGAATTACACTCAACCACAATTCATTGACACACCATTTTTGTTGTGTTGTGTTTTGTTTTCATTTCTTTTATTTTAATTCATTGCGCTTTGTTTTGTTTTTATTTTCTTTTGGTATTGCTTATGTTGTTGTTTGTGTTGCGGTTGTTGAATGTGATGAATTTTCCATCTCGAACAATGACTTGAGATTCCTATTTTTGTTGTTGTCGTTGTCAGTGCAAAATTTTAATTGGCTCTGATAATGCGCTTGAGTTATGGGCTACAACGCATCTGACATTTCAATTTAACTATTGCTTGTCATCATCTTCATTAACATCGTGATCGTCATTAGCATCTTCATCATTGTTGTCAACGACTTGTAAACATTCTGTTGCATTTATTGTCATACCTATTACTTTTATTATTTTCATTCCCATAGGTCGCATTGACAATGATTGGGGGACAACCCTCGAAGTCGAAGTCATCAAAAATTGCAAACTGACATCCAATTCAATTGAATGTGCAAAATGATTGATTGCATTCCCATTTTCACGTCCAATTCCATTACCAAGGCTTATATATAAAAAAAACCAATTGTCTTCACGCCAAGAATGCAAATGTTCAATGAATATGAATTATATATATATATATATAGAATTATAAGGGAACAAAGGTTTCAAAATGAAAATTTATATTGAAATAGTTATCTCTTTGTTTATTTAAAATTTCTGGCTATTTATTTAAAACAAAATGTGATTTGCAAACCAGACACACAAAAATAAATCACTTTTTATATAAATGATATGCATAAAAATAAAATGTATAATTTTTTATTTGACTGCCAAATATAAACACTTAAAAATTATTTAAATTAAATTTATTCGCTCTCTGGAATTTAGGCAGTTGAATTTTATGGCTCTGCCTATTAATATATTTTGCTGAGTGATAAGTATTTTCGCAGCAATTAAATGAAAATAGTCTCAGATATTTTTAAATTTTGATTTGAAGACCGCACAGAACGTTGAAGAGACTTTTCTGGCGGGAATTACTCACAGTTATACAGGTGTACAGACTGGCAGTCGGTCAGGTATTGAATCATAGACAAACGCACGTTGCTCGACTCATCCAATTATACAGACATGTATATCTATATAGTATACATTATATAGTGTATTGGAATCTGAACCGCAGCATGCGAAATATTATTAAGTAGTTGAAAATGAAAATTGGGTAATTTAGACTTTGTTGCTATTTGTATAATCAAAAGGCTGCTACAAATCCAGGTGAGCATTATTAATTTGATGTGCTCTAGCGGAAAAGTAAAAGCGAAAAAAGTGTGGAATTTAGAAAATAAACAAATGGGAAATGGAAAACTTTTCAAAGGGAATTTAGGTACAGAACAGTCTGGTATTTATTTTTATTTGAATTTGATGGGCAAAGTTCGAAAAGTTTATCGTACAATTAATTAAGTTCTGATATCAGAATGAAACCTCATTATGAACTCAAATGAAAGCAGATGATAATCGTTTATAGCCGCTGCAGCTGTCCTTCAAGTTAACTCAGCTGTCACTTGGCATTAACAACGGTCTACCAAAGTCCCTTACAAAGACTCCCAAGCAAGGCGCCACATCAATCATTGGGAAAGAACTAAAATTATTATCAGAATTATGACGAAACCAAAGCTGACCTGGATCGATTACGAAGCAAAGCCTGTGGGAATTTTAATTACGCTAAAAAAAAATATTGCAATCAAATCTTGCATAATTTCTCAGTGGTCAAATTCTAAGGAAATGTACGTGGATTTCAGTTCAGTTCAGTTCACTTTTGTATTAAATTCGTTTCCGGCGAAGCCAACAACTCAATTGGAGTTGATTTGAGTTCTTTTGAAAAGGTCTAGAGACTGTGAAAAAGAGAGCTAAAGATCTGCCATCTTTTACTCAAAAAGTGCACAATAAATACAGCTGCAGATACGTATAGAAATAAAGATACAGATACTGTATTTTGTATTGCGGAAATCTTTTTATTTTTATGTGTGTGAAACCTTCACATGCTACTCATTTATTCTAATAATTGTCTTTTTGTTTTTTATGTGCAACATTAAATTGCAAAACACACACACACATGCACACAACTAACACTTTGGTCTGGGTCTGGTCTGGTCTGGGTGAGTTTCTCTGCCCGTCTGTCAATTAACCTCCGAGTTTTTGCGTTGATAATATAAGTTATGGCTTTTTAATCGCTAAAAATTTGCATGCACACAATTCCGTTGCACGTGTGTGTGTGTGTGTTTCACTGGGTATGCGTGTGTATTGCACTCGAACTTGTGCTCGTATTTCAGTCTTTGTGTCTGTCTGTCATTTTAGCCAGGCCTCTTTTAAGAGCTGTACGCGCGGAGGGTAAAGAAACTGTCCCTGTCCCTGACTTCAAGTGCAAGTTGACGTTGAAGTAAAGTCAATATCTTTGGCTTTGTCTTTAAGACCCTGTACTTACAGCATATGAAGTTATTTAAAGTGAGTTTTTTTGATGAACGTTATACAAAAGGTACAAAAACCAATTTTAAAGTACTGAAGAGGGAATACAGTTTGCTTCCTGGAGATTTCTAACTCAAATGTTCCTCATTTTTGCAGGGTGCTTTGCAGCTTTGTGTGCTCCACTGCAGCCTTTTTCTCAAGTCTTTTTGAATTTCATTCAGAAAAGAACGCAACTTGTGTTCGTTGCTGCTTACTGGGTGCTGGGTGCTGTGAACTGGCATAAATAATTCATTAGTTGCTTACATTTTGTATCTGTCAGATACATATATGTATGTATTCAGATTCAGATTCGTATTTGTATGTGTGCTCGCTTATGTCAAGCCATGTCAGTGACCCAAACTTGACTGCAGTTGGCATTATACAATTTGTGAATTTGATTTGTCTTTACTTTTTTTCCTGTCTCTTTTTGTCTTTTGTCTTTCTCTGGGGGACACATGATTCAGTCGAAGACTTCTTAGTGCAAACTTGTCAACATGTATACAAATATGTACTCGTACTCGGTACTCGACATTTTTTTACTGGCTTTGTATATCAATTTTTTTTTGGTTTTTTTTTTTTTGGGGAACGGGTCAGTGCACTTTCAGCAACGCGACAATTATTTATTGGGGAGATTGGAAATACTATACATACACATGTATATATATATAGACAGTATCAAGCGTATAATTAGACAAAGCGAGCAATTAAAGCACGCTCTAATCACATTAACCACGGCTCATTTAGGTCGCCATGCGATACGCTTAGGTTGGAGATCGCGATCGTGATCGTAGACATGTAGTCTTAAGCCCGGGACTCCAAGTGCTCTGGCTATTTGCATAGGGAAACAGCTGCTGTTGTTGTGCCTGTCTGTGTGTGTGTGTGAGTGTACCGTTGCCACCCAACATGTCCAGCATCATTAATCTTAATGATACGAAAGTTTGCGACTGATTAATTTGTTCGATAATTAAAATTGATTGGCCTCTGGCAGAGTGGGAGAAAACAGCACAGAAAAACTGCACACGGACTTGGACTCCGCTTTGGACACGGAATCGGAATCGGAATTGGACTTGGATGCGGACACGGTCGCTGGCGATCAGACAGGCAAGCGATGATATTCACAGTTTCTCACATAACAAATGATCTTTGCAAAAAAAGCAAAAGAAAAACAAAAGCAAAACCAAAACAAAACAAAACGAAAGAAACAACAATAAAACGGAAGCAACAAATGTTTAGCAAAGGAAGTGAGCCGTAAAAAGCGTCATGGAATACCTTGTAGATACAGATACTCTAACCGCAAAAAGCATAAGATTAAAGAGAATTGAAGATACCTAAAATTGGCTTAGTTATGGGGAGATTAATGAGTTAATTTTAGGTTCGAAATGGATTAAAAGTGAATGGGATTTGATAGGAGAACCAGGCAGAAATACACAGGGAAAAAAGGCTAGAGGTTTAAAGCTTGATTTGACTACCTATTATAATTATACAAGAATTGAGTAATAAAGACTTTATTCTAATCTGTTACAAACCGCTTACTTTAGTTAAGCAACCCAATAGAAATGTTAAAGCATAAGAACTGAACATGAGCCGTTACAGTAAAAACGGGTAATGCGAATTTTATAAGCGAACTCGAGTATGTAGGAAAATGTTTTCAACGCGACTTATGAGAGAGAATTTCAACGTGTTTTGCTGTCACGCAATTTCCGGCACGTTTTAATCTTTTTTTCTGCTTTTGTTTTTGTTTTTTTTTTTTGCATATAAGTTATAGTAGTTTATAGTAAGAGAAGTCACAACAATTGATGGTCATGTAATTGTGACAAGTCAATTAAGTATTTCCATTGTTTTAGCCCAGTTAATTGGAAGAAACACAGCTTGTTAGGATATTTATCCTAAATATTTAAATATAAACAACATTTCGTTGAATCTTTTAATACCCCCCACGTTTTGCAATTATTTATTTTTGCTTGAGAGATTTGTCCGAATTAACTACATTATATATATGTATATTATATATATATATATGTGTGTCTGTGCATATATTTTATTTAAGTTTTGTTTTTATTTGTTGTTCATTTAAACATTTATAGTTGTCGCCGGTCGTCGGTCGTTGGTCGCTCTCTGAGTCCAAAAATGCTGAACGCAAAAAAAATTATGTCACAGCTGAAAAGCGTCAAAAGTGTGCAAATTATATGTATCTAGATACATTTGTGTATCTACGATGATGCTCTTAGCTTGAATGCGGTTGTTGTTGTGTCTAGTCGCAGCTAATAAATCTTACAAGAAAATATGCTCCGTTTCTACTCATATTTCGAGCACTCAACACTCAATTCAACTTAAAACACACACACAGGGTGTGTGTGTGTATGTGCCACATAGTTGTATCTTTTTTTTATGATTATTTTTTATATATATTTTCAGTTTTACATATTTGATATGCTCGTATAACAAATAATGTTGTTGCTGTTGTTGTTGGTTAATTATTGCCAATTTATAATTTTTTTGTTTATGTCTAGCATATATCACAGCTTTTATTGCAATTTGGACTTTTTCGCTGATGATGCTTTCGCTTGGTTTGGTTTGGTTTCGTTTCTCTTGCCTTTTTGGTGGATTAATTAAAGTATTTTTATTGTTTCCTCGTTGTTCTTGGCTTTTTTTGATTATATAATGCTGCACACGAATTTAATGGCCGGCAAACGTTCAACTCTCTGCATGTTCATGATCATTTCGTATTTCAAACAAATATATCAAAATTCTGACACGCTTCGGCCTATTCACAAACAATGGCCAAAAGGTAAAGTAAATAAAAGGAATTGCCAAAATTATAAAAAATTGAAAAGCATAAAAAAATAGACGGCCATGTGCTATTTTTGGTAGTTTTGCCTCTTGGGATTACTCTAGTTTCTATGCCATGCAGTTTTTCTTTTATTCAGCATTATTCTTTGCTTTTTTTTCCTTTGGAAATTTTATTTTTGCCATAAATTTAACCTCAAAGCCTTCTCACTCATCATTTGTCTAATTTTTTATTTAGAACAAATTCTTTTTTTATTTTCTTTTCTGCCTTTTTTTCTTTTTTTTTTTAGTTTTGCGTTTTTTGTTTATTTTTCCGACATTTCTCCTGCTTTTTTTTTGTTTGGCTTTGCTTCCCTGCCTGTAAAAATATATTAACTAATTTTTTTCTTTTTAGTTTTCGTTTTGCTGCACGCTCACGCCTACCAAGAGAAAAGCAAATCGTGGGCGTGTGTCGCTATTTTTAGCGAAAAAGGGCGTCTTTAGTTTATTTTCAATTTTATAGTCTTTAATTTACGATTATTCGTTGAAAAATCTCATTCAATCAACTAAAATAGATTTGTAACTTAACTCAACTGTAATATTAAATATAATTTAAAATTTTTAAAATTATTAAACATTTTTACCTTTTATTAAATAGCTCGAAAATAATTCCTGAAGCTTTGCTTCCTGGTTTAACTTTTATTTTTTTGTATTTGTTACCGTAAATTCGTTTCGAAATTTAACCGTTTCGTAAATTAATTAATTAATAAAACTAATGACATTTTCGACGCCAGCAAGGATATGTTCGACATAAAGAAGTTGAACTTATGCCATTATTATTACAACTACGAATGCATTTCACATATCTGTCGGACAGAATTATGAATTTAGATCACTTCACTACATAAATTTCGCCAATTATTTTTGAATTTTTGTTGTTCGCCAAGCGCGAAAATTCAAAATTAGTGTAGATCTGCCCGATATTCAAATGCAGACTGAATCGGTTTTAGCAAGCAGAGAATTAGTTATCCCACAGTTGCGTATCTCTCATATAGCATACTCTTCTATAAACACCTAAACGCACACGGGACTCTACAGTGGGGCTTTACACCAATATTTTGCTTTCTTCTCGCAACGTTTTTATGATCATTTTGATGATCATCATCGTTATATATGTTTATTTTGTTTTTCACATTTATACCTCTATTTTATATAGTAACAGCTGTATATTCCTTCTTTTTTTACAGCTACTTTACACACATGAAGTTGGCTGCTCCCGAGTAGTTCCTGAATTTGAATCGTGTACACCGAATTCATGAATTCGTATTCTTTTTTTCGCAAAAATTTTCTGCTCATTTCTAACTGAGCTTTTATGTTTCTCTTTGCGCTGTTCCAAATATATATTTAGAATTGTGCTCTATTTGTATTTGCGAGTGTGTGTTTATTTAAGCAAGCGTGCTAATTATACCCCCCAACAAAAAAAAATTAGTAATTAGAAAGTTTATTTTAACTAAATCAGTAAAAGTCCTTCAGTCTGACAAACTGCATTGACGCATAATTTGCACCTCACAAAAAAATAAAACATGTTGACTCAATTAAACAAAAAAATACCCAAAGAAGTTTTTTTCTATTGATTCGGTTCAGAAAAAATCACAATATGTTCTTTTTTATTTAGAGTAGTATTTATATCATTATCATATGTTTAATATTAGATATTTTTGTCACAATTGTAAATATTTGCATGTTTCCAAATATATTTTACAGACATCTGTAAGTTACAAAATTAAGCAAGCGAGCGCAATAGTGTCTAAAGACCAACTTTGAAATACCCGTTATATTAAAATTCTTTATTTGTTATTTACTTATATATATGTAGATATATATTAAATACAGTTTATATTATTTATTCTATTCCAAAGTAGAGAAAAACATATTTTTTTAATACAAATGTTTTAAAATCTAGAAATTTGTACCAGGGATTACCCTAGTTAATATATATTTTAGAATAAATCGCGGGAGATTTTCTTTCTCGAGGCGTACATATACCCGGTACATAAATACAGAATTAAAATCTGCTTAAAATGGCGCCAAGGACGCGGCGTTCTTGACCATAGACTAGACACATGGGAACACACCAAATTGAACTTTTTTTTTAAATTTTGGCAGCGCGTGCCGCGACACAATCCAAGTGCACACTCTGGAATCTGCCCCACAGCCTGGAAGTGCGTCTGACAGAGAGAGATAGTGAAGGAGAAAGGGAGACAGAGCGTGAGCGAGAGGGTGTGGCAACGTTTTGGCTCATTTGACGCTGCGCATCAACGGATGCCTTCTATGAATTTATGATCCCATAAAGACAGAGCGCCTGGCCGACAAGGCGGATACTTTTTTCTTCTTCTGCTTTGTGTTTTGTGTTTTTTGGCGCATTTCCCGAAAATTGTTGTTGTCTAAATTTGGTTGATCTGCCGCGTTGGCCTGTGGTTGTTGTTATTTTGGCGTTAATTGCCAAACGGCTGTGACAAGTCTCGTGCCGCGCCCATGAATTGTCGCCTAATTTCCCCTGGCCGCTGCCCCTGGCCCGTTTTACCGCTAAACGGCTAAGATACCCAGCACAAGGCAACCCAACAAGCAATTCTGATTCCGATTTTAATTCAGATTGTGTTGTGGGAGCGTTGATCTTGGCACTTATTTGACTCTCGACTTTTTCTAGGAAGTCTTTGTTTTTATGCAATTTATTATGCAAACGAATTCTCCATATTTTGTTCTGTTATTTGCCGACATCATTTCAACTTTAATTAATACAAATTTATGTGATTTTCCAGTGAGCGTGTGACACTTCAAGTGCTTCATAAATTTATGGGGAATTCCAGTTGTGAAACTCGTTCACTGCAATTCAATGATTTGATTTGCTGTGTTATCTTAGATCATTGTTAATCAGCTTTAATTTAACAAAAGGCTTAACACAAAGAAAGTACTAAAATATAAATGTGAAAGATACACGCGCTTACACTTGTCCAAAAAAATATTAAAAAGTCGCATATTTAAATCTAGAATTGTTCGATTATGAATTGAAAACTGGTTGCTACCGCAAACAAAACAAAAATGATGAGCGATCCAATTAAGTTTAAGATTTGAAGCCACAAAAACAAAAACAATTTGTATGCTGTTTTTTACGATTATGTTTTCCTAATTACAAGCCAATTAAACTCATAATTAAACAATAAAAACAAGTTGGCTTTTATGGCCAAAGGCAGTAGAGAAAAAAGCTACAAATTCTGCGCGTATGCTGCGCACTTGGAAGCATAAATTTTATAACACATTTTACAAGACATTACAATTTAGCGGCAAGCAAATTTTATTGCCCACCCAATTGAGGTCAACATTAAAAACAAAAACAAAAAATAAAAGTATAAAAATGAATTGAAAAACTACTGAAAACAGTAAACTGAACAGAGAGAAAGAGAGAGGGAGAGTGAGAGACTAAACTGATTGAGGATTTTAATTACCTGAAGTAACACCTCGATGGCATAGTTTGGCTTTTCGGCCTCATTCTGTGCAGTCCTTGAGCCAGTGGCTAACATCTTGAGTTGCTTTTCACTTAATCACTTCAACACTTTATTTACTGTTTGAGTATCTTTGAGTCGTTGCCTTTTTGGCGTTATTTGCAAAGCATTTGCTTAGTGGTAATTGGCACACGATATCATTATCGATAAACTTGATGTTTGCGCAGACGCAACGCCCACATGCAATTTACGCTTGGCCACAACAAACAGACACGCGCACAGCAGCAACTCGCGCACGCCAGCAATCAACACGGCAACAACAACTGCAACGCAACTGCCAATGGCCTAAAGGGAAGTAGCCAAAATGTCGTTGCATGTGCTGCATGAACTCGCTGCTAGGTTCACTAAACTGTGGCAGTGCCACTGCCACTTTCCTGCTCTGGTCAATGGCTCTTGCCTGGGCGTTTAAGCAGCTTTTAAAAAAATTTACTTAAAGCCAAGCCTTGTTTTAAATTTGAATGCACTGCGCGTAGTCCTTTAAGTGGGTGTGTGTATCCTTGTGTGTATATTTTTTGGTTGATGCTTTTGAAATTGTCGCGCACTCAATTTGTTGTCCGCATGCTTGACTCAGCATGTCGCGAGGCACAGAGAGACAACAGAGAGATCTACATGCTTTTGTTGCTGGATGCTGCCACGCAGCTGACGTCGCTGCTGATGTCGACGCTAGCGTCAACGACAGCAGCAAGGCGTCGCTTGGCAAGAGAACGAAACACGTTACAACTGTTGCTGTTGTGCACCAACCCGCACTCACACACACAAAGACACACAGACACACGCACGAGAGCAGCAACAACACCAAAAGAAAAGAGCGCAGTTGCTGCTGCTGTCGCTGCTGCTGATGTTCCTTTTGCTGATGCTGCGTCTGCTGTCGCCGTCACTGCTGCGTTGGCGTTGCCGTCTGCTGCTTTAGGCAAATAAATTGCTCGCCACTCCTTCTCAATGGGACCTTTGCTGCGGAAAACTGTACAGATTAACCGCGGAGTGTTAAGCATACACTGATAAAAATAAACATGTTGGTGAACAGATAAAAAGGTCTTACTAATTTCTTGATTTTAGTATATTTATGTTAATTATAAAGGATATAAGTTATCTCTTTTTTAACGGACTATGTTGACTCTATGTGAATCCAAAAAATTCTGTTCATTTGTTAAGAGTTTTTTCAAGAAATCTGTTAACACGAAATTATTAAATTAGAGTTTTAAATTTACTAAAAATAATAAATTTATTTAAATATTTAATACTATATGTTTTTGATCTTCAAAGTGCACTACCCATTATTAGGACTTCATGCTTTCGACTCATTTTCTAACAGAAAAAATTAAGTATCAACTATTTCTTTCCGTGTACTCTTGAAAATTTGCTGTCTGCTCTTCCGCGCCCTGACCCGCCCCCGGCCCGTCGCTGCCCCCATACCCTTGTCTGTCTACATCTGCGCCCTTCTTGTGGCAGACAGCAGACAACACTTATTTTGGCAGCCCAAATGCGCAACAGCTTCTTGCTGTAAAAGTCAAAACATTTGCTAATGAATTATTATTACAATTAAATGAAAAATTAGCTATGGCAACTGTCCATGATATGATATGATACGACGATTGCTCAGCTCTGATAAACAAACCAAAGATGAAGAAGAAAAGAGAAGCCAAATGGCAATAATCGTTTGGTCAGTGATCTGGTGCTCAGTTCGCTGCGATGTCTTGAACTTAATGAGAAATTTAAATAAAAGTGACGAGTTCTATAACTCAGTTCGTATACCCTATGATTAGTATACACGTGTGTGAAAAATAACAAAAAAAAAAAAAGTTCTTTGGGTTTTATATTTATAGCATGCAAAATTCGATACGACGGGATGACATTCTTTTTGTTCTTTCAGTCTCTTAACGTGTATTAATGAATTTGTGATGCCTATCAAAAAAAGCTATTTAGTGTGAGTATGAGTGTGCGTGTGTGTATGGATTAAGCCCTTCTTAAAAAAAAAAAACGCACATATTGGACACTTATTAACGCTTCATTAAATTCTTGTAGCGCCCACCAACAAAATTAAAGCGACAGCTCAACAAGAAGAAGAAAAAGAAGTTTTTAGCCATTCTCTTGTATGTAAAACTGGTTTTTCTTGGCTTACGATAAGACATCTCTGTTGTTTCTTTGGGAGCAATCACACGAGATAAAAGCAAAGTTAATTGAGCTACTCAAGTGCCCTAAACTGGCGGGGGAGTGCGGGGGCATGCGATAGAACTCGAACCGGAACTCTTAAACTCAGTAATTGGATTTAAATTTGTTACAGGGAAATAGTTTAGCAATTGCCAAATTAAGTTAAATGGCGAAAGGATCAGATAAGCTTGTTTAGGTGCTAATTACGTGATCATTTAAATTCGCTAACGACAGCTCGTAAAACATAGCAAACCAAGAAGCGTAGGGTATCAGTGAGGGACCCCCAAAAGAAATCAACAAATCAACATTACGCTCATAAAAATTAATAAAAATGAATTTTTGGTAATATTTTATTACGCGTCAATTACGAAAAGACAATGAAATGAATTGAAGGGCGGGAAAAGAAAGAAAAGGGCAGGGAAAACAAAACAAAGTCGAACTTGGGACTCTACTGAGTCTGAGTCGAAGTCGGAGACAGAGTCTCAGTCTCTCAGTTCTATGGTCAATCCATCAAAAGAGATTATATTCATTAACTAGGCAGGCCTTGAGTTGAGTTTTGGGGATACGCAGACAACTGGAATTTCTTAAATATTTTCTGACAGTTCTCATCAAAATGTGTTGAAATTCTTATTATTATTGTTTATTACGAGCAAAAATTTTACAAAAATCATCTAGCAGATCTCTGACACCATGACATACCACAATTTCAATTTCAATTTGAAATTTTTTAAAGATCTGTGAACTCCATTAAAAAACCGTTTTGATCATGAAGAAGATACTTGTATTTGTCTTCACTCTAGTTCTTTGAACGACTTTTCCAACATGTGTCAAAGTCGTGAACGTTCCACGCACTTGACATCAGATATAGATAGATATTTGTATTTATGTGTATATGATTGTGGCTCGCTTTAACCTTGTAATCAAATATATGTAGCAAAATGTGGACTAAGTATACAACTAATTTGTACATATTATTTCTTATATATGCATATATATATTTTTCCACAGATTCCTGCAGCTGTCGGATGTTCTCACAATCAGGCAAATGAATTACGAGTATTTTTGTGTGTCGACTTGACATGTTTACACCATAGACCAAAAATATTGGGAACACAGAACCAACGTAGGCCAAAAGTTTAATGCTTTAATGGCTACTTACAGCCAGAACGCAGACAAAACGGCCATAACAGCTGCTTTCGATCAGTAATTGCGTAAAAAACGATTCTGATCCGAGATGGCCCTTACAATACTTACAGTATAACAAAAGTGTATAGCTTCCGGTAGCTGGATAGGGAGATATATATCTCTAAATCTATTTGTCGATAAGACAGACAAAACAAATTGTTGTCTAAGGTCATTTGAATTTTTAAAATGATTTTGGCACGAAAAAGGAATGAATTTCGTGAACTTGAAGCATCAACTCGACTTGAAATGGCTTTCAATAGCCAATACTAAATACCCGATACACGATAAACGATACACGATATCCGATACAAATAGCAACTCATCAGATCTAAAAGAGATTCGTTACCAAATATGTCTCTCGAAATTTGCAAGTGGGCTAAACCAGTGCATTTAAGCCATTGTCTTTGTAGACCATTTGGATAATTTAAGGCAACAAATATGGTATTTATACGCTTACATTAAAAACAATATTAATATTTATTCGAGTGTGCCTTTTTTTTATATTTTGAATTTAATTATTCAACGCCTTTTGAGGCTGCGATGTACACTCATTTGGGTACTCGAAAGCCATTTTAAACTCATATTCAAACTCATTATTATTAATTATTTACAGTCTGTCGGTGCTTCCCTTGTGGGCAGCTCAAAAGTTGCAACATGAGTGTAGCAAGTCTAGTGTTTAGTTAACTAAGCAGCTAAAAGCACCTGCAAGCAAATAAAGGTGCCAGTCGTGCCCTCAATGCACTCTGGGGAGGGGCCTCTTATAAGCAAACGAAATCAATCGACGGATTTCATTCCCAAACTTTACTACCTTCTCTGCAACATACAGAGCACACCCTGTTAAAAGGGTACGCATATTAATAATTTTAAAACGATCCACGCTTAGTTTTTCTTATAAAAAACTTGTTTGGGAAGATCATCTCGCGATATTCATACTTCCTGGCTTTAAAAACAAAAATTATTAGCCACATTTGATGGGAATAGCTATAAAATGAATAGACAATTACTTAAGAAGAAAGACATTTTAGGGGATTGGCGATGTCTCTTTTAATTTTTCATAAAAGGTGCTAATAAAATTAATAAAAATTCAATACATAAAAAATACCTAAGACTGAGAATTGATATTTGAAATGCAAACACCGCTAATCCAAACGAATACAGTCATTAGCATGAGCATGTAGTCGTCGATCTAGTTTGTTTATTGCTGACTTGAGTCAAAGTTTATAAATCGATCAATTTTTGCTTTAAACTTGATATGCGATAAGCATTGAACAATTGGGAAATCAATCGTTTTTACTACCAAAGTACGAGCATACCTATAAATTCAACTATATCTTAGCCATAACTCGGTGTTTTACTAACAAATCTGCCGACGTTGACAATTGTTTCGATTGATTTTTGCATTGTTTGCTATTTTGTTTTTGTTTTGATTTTGATTTTTTGTTTTTTGTCGCGTTCATTAACCGCTGATGTTTCTGACCCCCAAAAAAAATCGTTGAGGGGAGAAAAAGATAAAGAAAAGCAAAACTTGTGTCTCAGTTTACCACGTTTACGGCTTCTAATTTATTGTAGTTATTTATCATGCCATCAATCTAGTTACCTTTGGCTTTAGTTAACTCTACCTGTTCGATTCGATTGGGCTTTTATGTTGATAGTTTTGTCGTTTGTCTTTTGTCTTTTGTAGTTTGTCGATTGGTAATTGTCATATGTTTGCCAGGTGGCGTGACAAATCCAATGAGAGTTCACCTGTGGGTGGATGTCTTGCGGCATTTTCTGTCAACTATCGACTGTCGAAACTAGTTCGCAAATCTGGCATACCCATTGCAGAGGGTATGAACAGTTTGTTTGATGTATGAAAGTGGCAAAAGGAATCATTTCCAAATTCATATTCTTAATTATCTTTTAAATTGGTGTTGTCATGGCCATATTGGTACCTTTAAGTACAGTTGGTAAAAGCTACAAGCTTTAAACTTGGTTTGATGGTTCCTTATAAGTGCAGCACTACAATTTTAGTTTCATTTTTTAAGGCATGCCCCATTTGCATGAAAATTTCCCCTGTTAATTACTTAACAGTTCTTATGGTAGAATTGGTTTATAAAGGTATCTCAGAAGAACGACTTGAAGGTCCCAAAATGCGTTGAGCATAGAATACTCATCTTTAAGCTGTAAATTCTCAAATTAAGGGGTCTGCTTGACTTTGCAGCACTAGTTATTAAATTTCCAGCTAGTAAAGGGTACACTTCTGCTGTGCAAACTCAACACTATACTCCTTTGTTGCTTTTTTGAAGTGTTTTCTGATTCTGGTTGTCTTGAAATGACCCAATTTCCTTGACACATGCCTGCCAGGTTTACAAACCCAAAACTGTTAAGCTTAACAATCAATTCAGCGAGTGCGAATTTTGCCCCAGCACTTATACACTTTTTTTTTGTTTGTTGTAGTTGTAGTTGTTGTTGGTTGTTTCTTGTTTCTTTCTTGCAGATTTCATTAGTCAATAATTGAGTTTACCTGTCTTGTTTTGTCAGTGAACCCATAAACACGAACTGTGCCCCGGGGGCACACCAAAAACAGCAACAACAACAACAAAAGCGACCCAGTGAGCCAAACCCGAAGCCAAAAAAAAAAATTCACTTCGTTTACGGCATTCATTGAGAATCTGAGTTTTGAAGTTCCCACGCTTGAAATTCTTCACGCATGCCCAGAGAATTGTGTGGCATGCAACAAATCTTGCGGCAACCTTAGACTTTCGCCTTCTATAACGCTCAATGTGCCAATATTTCCATTGACGGTCACTCCACATTAATTTATATATTTTAATATGTAGAACAGATGCGTTGAGACTACTTACAGTGGCTACAGATAGTGTGCAGCCCACCCAAAAATAAATATAATCTCATAATCATAATAAACACAGCAGCGCAAAGTAGCAGCAATATCAGCAGCAAGTTCAGCCTCAGTTTTACTGGAGGCACGTGTGTGCGAGTTTTGGGGCTACTCGTGTTGTTGTAGTTGTTGTTGTTGCTTTGGTAATGACCCAAATTTCACAGCTAAATACGCCTAATGGTAGTTTAATTAGACGACAGACAGCGACAGCAACAGCACCAGCCGCTGAAACATAAATACAAACTAATTGTATAATAACAAGGCATTCCCTGTAGTGTGTGTTCCCATGTGTGTGTGTGTAAGTGTGTTTATATCGATCAGTAGCATAACAAAAGGCTAAACAATGGACTGTTTTTTTTCTTTTTAAATAAATATCTATTCATAATTGTATATTAAATGCTTGCCAATATATGCCGGCTACATACAAGCGCCATCTAACGGCGAGTGGAGCAACGAAAAGCCACAGCTGTTCTAGCAGCTGCTATTAGACTTGGACGCTGTTATGAACTACAGTAGAATATGTTTGGGAGGAGTCTTAAGGTTGTATAATCTAATTTCTATTTGAGTATTTTCTTTATACATTTTTTAAAAACTTTGGTTATTAAAAAATATAGAATACATTTAATTTATTTGTCTTTTATGACTGATATTGAAATTGAATTATCAACAGCTAAGTATTTCGATACTTAAGTCGATGTTTCAGTGTTAAACACAAACACTGAGCAGCAAAAATCAACAATATAAATCAAAACAGTTTACTTAAATATTTATAGTTATTAAAAACTAATAAATAAACTTTAATCTAATAAGAAAATCCAATTATAACAAGATTTCCCTACCTCTTGGCCAAACTATGCTGTTACTGCTGACAGTTTAATTTAAAATTACAAGTTTCAAGTTACAAATTGTAAACGATTATGTTGGTAATTTAATATTAATCGAATCTATCGATTGCCTTGTAGCTCTTGAGCGGTAAATTGACAAATTGTCGAGTGTCTGACGAGAAGTAAGCAAATTTGCCACTAACAGCAGTTGCTGTTGCTGTCGGCAACAGTTGGCAATTGTTGTCGTTGCTGTTGTTGTTGTTGTCGAGTTGTCGCTGTAATTTGTGCGTATTGTTGAGTAATTGACACACCTGCTTTACCAAAGCAAAATTGTCAATTGTTTGGAGTACTACAAAATTAATAAGTGTATTTAGCCATTTTTTGTTCAGCTCTTTTTCTTTAGGCCTTTTGACTCGCTTCGTCGCGCTTTTAATTTTCTTTTCTATTTATTTTATTTGCTGAACTTGAAGGCAATGACTGACTGACTTGCGGCATACAAATTGTGTATTTGTTTAGTATCTACTATATATAGTAAATTTAAAATTTCAACTGTTGCTATACATTTATACCTATAATTGAATTTAGATACTAGACAGTGAAAACCAAATTGATTTAGAGAACTATTTTTGAATTTATTGCATGCGTTTAGGGAATTTATAAAATAATATTTTTTTTAATAAATGCAAACCAGTTTTAAGCAATAAAATTATCAAAATATTAAAAATTCCAACGCAAGAAATTCTGGGAAAAATGTGTAAAACATGTGCCGATTAAAAATTTCCAATGAATTTTATTTAAAAGCTGATTTGGATTTGG
This sequence comes from Drosophila acutilabella, assembly GCA_035046005.1. Lineage (NCBI taxonomy): Eukaryota > Metazoa > Arthropoda > Insecta > Diptera > Drosophilidae > Drosophila > Drosophila acutilabella. Next base: position 1,689,080 of record JAWNOK010000003.1, read on the forward strand.
TAATGGCTTAAAGTTGCATATTGCAGTGTAGTTTGAATTATTGCTTTCACTTGCGTCAGCGTCAATCGAAATTGCGGTTGATTGCCAATCAATTGATTGATGATACATTAAATGTATACATGTTCTTAAAATACAAACATTAAAACAGCGCGAGCTTTTTATTTTTTGATCGCACATGCACTTGTCTAAATAAAAATAAAAAATAGAACAAGCAGCGCATACAAATATGCAAGAAAAACATATATACAATATGTAGACATAGACCGATCTCAATATAAATAAAATATAAATAAACGATATATTGAGATCCATATGGATTAATCCATGCAGTGCGAATATTTTACAGCCCGGCCCCCCTTTGACCTCCAATTTTCTAAATTTTAATAGATTATAATAAATGAGCTTATTGTTTAGAATCGTATGCTAATAATAAACAGACATCTGAGCCATTTCCAGTGGCAGACGTGCCTCAACTCATATACTAATTTAGCGGTGCACTGATAAGCGGAGGACGTTATCACCAGAGTCACTTGAAGCACATGTTTCATAGACAGTCATTTATTTCTATCTTTTTTGATGAGTGATGAGTGAAAAGCATTTTATTTTGAATAAAATTTGAAATTGTACAACGCGTCGTATACATGACGTGACATACTCGCTAGCCGTGTGTGTGTGTGTGTGTTCACTAAACATTTGAGTAAACATTTGTTCGCATTTGTTCCACAAATTAACATCCAACCAAGTTTGCCGACCAGGTGACTGACTGACTGACTGACTGACTGACTGGTCTTAAGGGCCGAGCAACTGTGTGTGGTCGGCCCTAGGTCTATTGGCCATAAGTTGAGCGGCATTTAGCGCACGGCAGCGAAAAACAAACACGGAAATATTTGTCCAAGCTAACGCTGAAAAAAACTGCTGCCAGAAGCAGTAGAGTTGAGCAAATATCTAATAAATAAAACTGGTCGATTTAATTATGACAATAAATCGAATTTATATGCAAATTATAGTAGTTTTTTTGCGACCAGAAGCCAAAATTTATATAGATAACAAAACCACAACAAAACAGAGATAGATAAAAGGGTGTGTATTTTTTTTTTAGAGTGCAGTTATTATTATACATATGATTAACATGTCTTGATCTTCCGAGAAGTCCCTAGGCAGGACACACTCTGGATCCGGTGTCTGCAATCAAAAAGACAATCCCATCACTCATTTGCCATAAATCATCTGCTGCAAATGTATAAATAACGCCCCAAAAAAGACCGCACATAGATTGCAGCACAATAAAAACCGCAAACATTTCGTCTAATTTCGGGGAATTGAAACAAAGGAATTCCGAGCAATGGACTCCTTGAAATATTATTAAAAAAAATGATCATGAAAAAAGAAATATTTCGAAAAGCCTGGCATTAAAGAATCTTTTCATTGTGAGACCCTGTACTCGAAAAGAGTTGAAGATTCTGCTCGGTATGCCGACCCAACAAAGTAACTGACTTCTTGATCAATAACAACTCAAAAATGGTCAAATTAGTGATCTAGCACGACTACAGGGAATTTTAAAGTCTGCTCTTCGACTCTAGACTTTCTTACTACCCATTTTTGTTGGCTTTTTCGATCTTTCAAGTTCGACTTGTGTTCGGTTTATGGGATTTGCTGCACCCATTTGAGCTCCAATGATAAAGCGCCGAAGCCTGAAGCTTCCAAGTAAATAGATTAGAGGGATGCGATGGGGCATGCGGGTAGGTGCAAGGTTAAAGCCAGAGCCACTTTGACTTCTGAATTCGATGGCAGAAGAGTTTAGCATATGAATAAAGGCGGCGATTCTTCAATTTATATGCAAAGCGTTAAACTTAAGTCGATAATACCAGAGCTATATAGATATATACACACTCACGATGATGCCACCAGAGTGATGACAACAGTTTCTTATATACAAATTTATTTCTATATAATTAAACGTGTGCCATAAAATCAATATAATAAAATACTTAGAGAGAAAAAATCAAAATAATTATGTAAAATTATGTTACAAGTTCCATAGGAAAACAATACAAATGACAGCAAATAAATAAAAAATCATTAAGATCGTTTCTTAGCTCGTTTCGATTTAGTGCCGCAAACGAGCCAAAACAAAACTGGCTAAATACCATATAAGCCATTCAGACTCAGGTCGAAACCGTAACCCAAACCGAAACCAGATTTACCAATTTGTTTTATTATTATCTTTTTTTTCTTTTGCTTTCCAGTTTTATAGGCGGTTTGGGCTTTTGATGTAATCCCCAACAAATCAGTTAAACAAATTATTACTTATCCAAATTCAAATACGTGTATCTTCCTACTAATAACACTCAAATCGATTTGCTGAAAAATTCATTCACAACTTTTGACAAGCGAAAAAGCCAAATAGGAAAAAAAAAAGCCAAACAAATAACAAATGTGTAGAAAAATTGGACACACAATTATTAGAGGTGTTTTTTCGCCTTGAATGGGGCGACTGGGACATTGGTAAGCAATTATGCTAATGCCGTGCTTAAAATGGCCGCCTAAACTCCATATTAATATAATAAATAGCCAGCAGACAGTTGGACAGTTGAACAGAGGGACAAGCATAGAGCACAACAATGTGAAACAAGATTCGACATCGAAATCGCAGTCCGATATGCGAAATGCAAAATTCGAAATATATTTATATTTAAAAATCTAAAATCAGTTTGGAAACCAACTGTTCACTAGGTTGAAAATGTTTAACATTAATCTTGACTGATAAATTAAAAAAGAATTAATTAAAATCAACAAACACTTGTCGTCTCACATCTCTGCCGCGATGTGATTCTTGCTGACATTCATTTTCAATACCCGTTGGTTGTCTAGTTAGGGTATATACTAATTGTAGACACTTTGAGTAACTAGCAAAGGATATAGTAGTCACTTGAGAGCTTTAGCTTGTGCCCCGAAAAATATGCAACTAGATTCTACTACTCTACTTGTTTAACGGGTATTTCTTGCATCGACTACACGTGTTTTTGCTCATTTTATTTATTTTAATTTTTTAATCACTTTGACAGTTTATATTTTTTTCGCATGAAATTGTTTAAGAATTTTTTTCTTGACATTTTATTCATTTTTTGCTAACAAACGTGGGTGGCACAATGCGGGCAGGGTGGGGCTTTGCCTGGGCTGATTTTGTTGCATAGAGCACGTAAACATAACAGCCAATGCGAATGTAATAATATATAATAATCATATGCCAAATTCAAAGCCAGCAACTCAAACTCAAACTGAGACTGTCACCAATACCCTAAAGTCACGCTCCGGCTCAAAAAACCACTTCAATTTACGATTATTTATCTTTATTTTAGCCTTTTTTTGTTGCGGCTTTGTTTTTGTCTCAACTGAAATCATTGGCCGTTTTTGGCCATTATAATTCAACCGAGCAGTTTGTCGCGCCTCATCACAAAAGGGCCGTGGCGCACCTTCCAGCTGAAAAAGTGCGTACATCAAATAAAATTGAAAGAGTTATTACCACAGGTAACTCATATTCAAGTACAAGATTCGCGCTGCACAGAATAATTCAAGTTAATTATAAAGCAGAGGTTTACTTAAGCACAATCACACTTTCGTAGTACTTAGTAGTGCTGGTAGTCGAAAATATACCCTGTAAATGAGCGTATAGAGTGAATTTTTTAAGATGCCAATAAAAACCGTTTTAACTGACGTATTAGACAACTGTTCCTCAGTGTTAAGATGAGCACAAATTGTTTATTGGCGCCATCTATGGCTCATCGCTCTTTTAAACTTAACGGATGCGATCCCCACCCTCTGTGGCTGCTTCAGTTTACAGCAAATTTTTGGCATTTGCAAGTGACAGACAAATGTTCAATATCTAACAAATTGTTTTCTTTTTAAAACTACTAAAAATTCACCTAGCAGAGTTGCATAAATTTATGCAAAACTTTGTCACAACTAATGAAATGAATTGGAAAATTTATTTATTAATTTTTTGAATTATGCAATTTTTTGGCGCCATCTAGCTTTCACTGCTTATAAGTTGCATGTCTTGCCACTGAGTATTTTGTAGTTGAGCACTCTCGACTGCAACTTAGTTTCGTTGATGTCAACGAACGCTAAAAATTTTCATGATATTTATTTAAAGTAGACAAAATAAATAACGAATACCCAAAAAAAATTCAAAAACAAAAAACGGGCCAACAACAACAACAACTGCGAAATGGGCAAAGAAACATGCTCAAAGCGTCGTCGTACGACCGAAATAAATAAGTTTTTATACATATTCAAATTCTAAACAATGTAAAAAAATCATTGTTAAAATACAAATTGGATTGGGCAAGCGTTAAATTCTATACAATAAATAGACAAAAAAAAAAAAATAAAATAAATGTTCTATACGTATATATATACTCGTACTTACAGTAACTAGCGCCACATAAAAAATGACAAAATTTATTTTCGAAAATAAGCCAAAGAAAAACAAAAAAAAGCACAAGCTGAAAAGCATTAAAAAATTGCCTCCATATTTCACATGCGCTTAAGTGTGCTCGGATACTGTCGAGACTGTTGATGTGGGAGAACCAATATACAGTACATCACAATAGGGGCAGGGTCTGGTTAGGGTAGTGTGTGGTGCGGTGTCGGACAGGGTAGGGCACAGCAATTGACGCCATCGGGAACAGGGCGTGTCTGGTCCAGTTTCTGGGTATTTTCAGACCCAATGCCGTTCCGTAGGGGTTAAACACATGGCCATAAAGAGGCTTATCAATACTCGTGCTTGTGCTCGTACTTGGCGCTAACTGGACCCTGTACTTTCGAGACAATGCAAGGGTCTAATGAACAGCAAAGAATTTAGAAATCAATTCAAAAAAAAATGTTTATTTATTGTAGAAAATAATTGTTCAAAACTAAATTAGTATGAACAAAAAAAAAGCGATTGTTTTTGTGATAAGTAATGGGTCTTTTACAGCACATCTGTTTAAAGTGCAGCCTTTTGTATTAGTTACTTATATTTAGAATCGAGAACATGTGTTCTGACAGCCGCGTTGACTTCCTGATACGCAACCAACATTATTTATGAATTCTATTTATTTACATGTGAGTACACCCAACTCGTACTCGTATTCACATTCAAACGAGACGAGAACATGTAAATTACACAAAACATGTAAGAAAGCTCTTGAAACGAGTAGAGTCGATTAATAAATTCCCTACAGTCAAGTCTTAAGACAGAAATAAGTAAAAATAAATTCAACAAAATTATATATAAATTTATGGAATATTGTGGTAGTAGCTTGCATATGCACAAAGTCATATAAATCCAGGTAATTACTTTTTTTCTTTACTCTTTTTGTTCAATAATGTAAACTTTGCTCCATCGCCTTGGCTTCTATGATGATCAGTGAACGCCAAAGTGCAAAAGAAAAAATTTAATTCAGTTTGTAGATAGCTAAGTTTTGTATTCCACACAGAGATTTGGAGGTGCTTTGGGTCGCAACGCTGATAAAAATGTAAATGGATATTGTCAGGTGACTAATGAGTTTCCGTTTTGTTTACACAGGCTAAAATGTCACGTTCCGAGAGCCAGACAGATTGATCTGATCGCAACACCTTCCATGAGAGTCCAAAAACCGAAACTACTCGCAGTTCCCAGACAACTTCGAGTAAGACTTAAAAAATTTGCTGAATTTGCATTTAATATCAGCAGCTGCAACTTTTGTTGTTCTAGTTGAAGTTGTTGTCAGTGTAGTTGTTGTTGTTGTTGTAGCTTTTAGTGTTATTACTGCAAGTGGCTAATTTGTAATATGCGATTTGTATCTCATTCATGCCACGATATCAAATGTTTCCCTACACTACAAAGTAAATTACAACAAACATGTCAATAAATAATATATTTTCTATACTTATTTACATAAATAATTAACTGGTTGTAATAAATATTGTTATTAACTGATTATTCTAATGAATGAGCTGCTGATTCACGTCTATTTACTTTTTTGTATTATTTAGATAATTTCTATGCTGTAGCATCCAAATTAGATAACAAGTTGGCGATAATTGGATTAGCTGTTGGTAACTCTTATCTCAGCCAGAAGATGAAGAGGAACTACTACTTAGATAAGATTGTTAACTAAATTTACGTATGGGAAATGACGTATACATTAGCGTAAATGAAAACGAAAGTAAATGTGTAAACTTGATTTGATTCATTACTTTTAGTGACTAATTTTTTAATATGAGCAACAGAATTTTACAATGACAACAATTTGTTTATTTGAACAGTTTTTTATACAAGTGGAAATTTATTTTATATAATTTTTTGGTTTTATTCTTATATATATTTATTAAAACATAAATTTTATTTTTATACAGGAAATTTATGTTTTTGATATGACTGGAAATTTTAATTGTTTTAAAACACATTAGGGAAAAAACATGATAGTAAAATTCTTTATATATTATTTGTATAAGTGATAATTTATTTAATATATTTTTTTGTGGTATTTTGCAGCTTACAGTTTAATAACATGAACATTTTACTGATATATTTAATTTATAAAACATTCTTTAAATGATTTTTCTGCCCACTATTTATTTATTTTGGAAACCGTCTACCGTCTGCAAATTGTCTGTTGTTTCTGTTTTTATTTTAAATTTTCAAAAATTAACTACTTTTCAGTGTCTTGCTGTTGCTTTGCAATACACAAAATTGATTTTGTTTTTCTTTTGTAACTTTTTGCTTTTCTTGTTGTTGTTGTTGTTGCTGTCTGTGCAGCGAAGCGTGTGTATTCAAATGCGGTGGTCGACGACGCTTTCTTTGTATATCTTTGAGCTTTAGTTAACAAAAAAAAACCAAAAAAATTGAACACAAAAAAATGAAATCAAAATCAATCCAAAAAAAAGCAGCGAATGAAACGACAAATCAAAGGAAATTATAAAAGAAATGGAAGAACGCGATAAATAAATTGCGAATCAAAGCAATAAATTAAGTTGATTTTTTGAGCTTTTTTGGTTTTTGTTTTTTTTTGCTATGCAAGCCGATTTGGTCGTGAAACAAAGACCAACTGAAGAATAGGAAAACAAGAGAAGTGCAAAGAGAGTAAGAGAGAGCAAGAGAGAGAAAGAGACAGAGAGGGAGAGAGAGAGCGACCCAGACCCCAAAACCTAAAACCCAAAATCACGCCATGAAACATGAAACGAAGGGCTTTCAAATCTCTTAAGATTTTTTCGCAGAGCGTACTTATAGTATACAGAAATAAACTAAATTTAAGCCATAAATACTCAAGTTAAGCTTGGAATTTGGCAAACATTTGTTAATTTAAAAAAGTTAACAGTTAATTTTAAATTCAGTTGAGTGGATATGGGTTGACATTCTTTGAGATTGAACTTAGAGCCAGAACCACGTATCCACTGTGCTGGCTTACCTGCTTCTCCACCAGCGGTTGTGTGTAGTTGAATTCCTTTTTGGGCGAGTAGAGCTCCGGCGGCGGTCCTTTGTACGAGTAGCGCAGGACACTGTCGTCCGGTGTTGGAAAGTTGTCCAAAGTTGACACCAAACGATCTGTCTGCTCCCGGTCTGCTTTTCCAGCCATGGATTTATATTTTTCAGCCGTCTTGAGGCGCAAAATATTCGTGTCGAGTTCTTCGTAGTTCCAACAAAGTTCGGATTTGGTTGAGGAATTCTCTGTTGTGTCATTTTGGTGTAGCAGCTGATAATCCTGGCCGGAACTCGTTGTAACTGGCTCTGCTCCGGACATGACGGCTCTATCAATGGGCGTAACAACGGAGAAGAAGGTTGAGGAGGAGGCCGAGGAGCCGCATGTACAGCAACAAAATTGCGTGTGGTTTTTGGTTTTGGTTTCGGTTTCAATTTCGGCTTCTCAAAAACGCTTTGTATTTAGCCTATTATAATATGTGAGTGTGTGTGGCACTGTGTGTGAGTGTGTGTGTGTATCTATTATGTTGATTTTGCGGCTTGCTTATTTTGTTAATTGAAATGCTGTCGCCGTTGCGGAGTAGCTTCATTCACCGCACCACACCGCACCGCACCGCACCGAACCGTACCGCACAGCAAATGCCGCACCACACGCCGTACACCGCACCGCACCGCACCACACTCCGCACACCGCACTGCTTTTAGGCATTCGCCTTTGGGCTCTGAGACAATGAGTGAGATATACACAAACACTGTGTCTCTTTTTTTAACTTAACTGGCAGATAACTGCTCTCGCCCTGCACTGCCGCTGAATAGGACTTAATAAATTCGAGTCTATACATAAAATAAAACAACTTACTAAGTTAGCAACCGTCTAAAGCAAATAACAGTAAAGATTAACTACTGATTAGACGCATGGCATGTGCACGAAATTAGGCAGAATTATTTACTTTATTTTACGTACACATAAAGTACTATATATATAGCTTTTTCTTCGTCATATGAAAGTATTATAGCTCTTAGACTTTTTTCAATTCATTTTTTATTTAATTTTATTTTTAATTAATTTTTTTAACATTTTCTTTGGGCATTTCTAGCGAAGGTTGTGGGCAAAGTTGAGAATTAAACACGAACGCATGCGCATAAAGTACACAACAATGTGTTAACAGCTAAAAACAGTTGCATTTTAGCCAGGCCCAAAAAAGCTTACACGACGCGTTTGGATTAACACTTAAGCCGATCATTGTAATTACTTGTTGCTTTTATCGTCGTAGTCGTCGTCGAAGTTTGCTGAAGGAATTTGCGGAATTTCTAATGTAACTCTCGTTTTGTCAAGCAGCCAAAAAACGCGCGAAAAAAAATAAAAAATATACGAAAAATACAAAAAACGCTTTTCGAAAAAAAATAACAAGCGCAAGAAATATATTTGAAAAGTTCGCTTCCCGCGTTTTCGTTGCGATCGGTCAACTTATCTCTTCTGACTGTTTATGCTGTTTTGCTTTTGCGATCGCGTCCGCCTATATGAATATGCTGCATACCTACATACATACCTTGTATGTATACATATACATCACACACAAACACACGCATACACACGTATACGAAACGCTCTTTAGCTTCTACAAATTTTAAGTTGTCGTCGTTCAGCATGCCTTCTAATGCCAAATACCGAAGACTGCAGACTTGAAGCCTGCATTCATACTCATACTGTCCTTAGAGTGGGATGCATCGTGTGCAAGAAAAAGAATAAGAGAACAGCAACAACTACATTTCCGCCTGCCGCTGCTCTCTTTCCACTGCGGAGCACACGGGCTTTCTGTCGTGCCGGGCCGACGAAGCAAGCCGCAGCCGATCAGCAACGTGTCAAGCGATCTTAAGCTCACACACATGCGCGCAATTACACAAACATTCACACAGGCATAGGCACAGACAGAAGAGCTGAGAGCACGCGGGAGAGCAAGCGCGTGCGCATGGGAGAGCCACGGCTACACATACACAAACGACGCTTAAAAAGAGCGCAAGCTTTGCCTCTGCTTAAAACTCTCTTAAAAACCTTCGCAGCTTCGGCAAACACTGCAGTCTCAGCAGCAAAGCGGCACTGCTTGCAGAACTCGACTAGTAGATGCCCTTTGAAACGTGTTGGAGCATTGAATCTATTTCGTTTATTTCGTTAATTTTCAATGACAAAAATCCAAAGTATATTATAACAAAATAACATAAATTTTCTTTAAAAAAAACATATAAATTCAATATAAACTTTAACTCATAGTTTTTTCAATACAAAGCGTAAAAAAATTTTTTTATGTCAGCACTATAAAAAGTTTACATCAGTTTATCGACTAGCTTTTAGTCCATATTAAAAAAAAAAATAACATAAAGTTTTTTGAAAACTTTGTTTCTTTCAAAAAACTCGATAATTGATTATTTTTTAAATTTATAACCAGACCCTTTATTATAATAGATGTTCTTTTTGTGTTCACTAACCACACAAGGGAGTTAATAAAATTAATCTTAATTTATGATATAATCGATCTTTTACTTACCATTGAAATGGAACTAAGTTTGTTGTGCATTCTAGTAGTTTTAATTACATACTGAACTTACTTTGTTAAAAGTTGCTTTGAGGACAAAAATACTTGTGGAACCCTAAAAAACTTGTTATCAAACTTTCCCGCAGTCAGTTGCTTAACCATAATTAAGATAGGCAGATGTCAAGCATTCGGATGCACTTTATCAACTGACACTAGCGCTTAATTTTACGGATATATTTATCATTATAATTGTGAGAGATAGTACACCGCAAAAAAAAAAAAATTCTAAAGTTCCACATTTATTAATCGATTAAGTTAAGCAGAATACGATTATCAAAAAGGGAATCCCTGACATAATTTTTTTCTGTGTAAAAAAAAAGATTTATATACTTATATTCTTCATCGATATGAGTACATCATTTTAATGATTTATTAATCAAACAAGGCAAAACTTATATATGCACAGCATAAACATAGTTACTTCTATGTCAATATTTCTTTGCAGGGTCTTAAGCAGTCAGCTGCATTAACCCTTGTTTGTTGATGTCCATTAAGTTAACAGTGGTATAACAATGCACTTATTTACTTAGTTTATAAGATACAAATTATTTACCTCAAAGAAAAGTCTTTATGAACTTCTTAGGGAAAATGGAATAGTATTTTCAGCCCATAAAAGTACTTTAATTTTTAGATACAAATTCGCTTTTTGGGAGACCTTGAAGAAGAACTGAAAATTAATTAATGGTTTCTGTTAGCTTCACTATGAGTTCTATAAGTTCAGCTCCAGTCTGAATACATCAGTATGCGAAAATAGAACCGTCTACACATGTACATAAAAAAAGATGTATATATACAATTTCTATTGCAAATTACCATATGTAGCAATTGACCTTTTTGCAAATAAAAAATATTTTCTTTAATCAAACGCAACAAGACAAGAATTAATCAATTAATAGAGACGAGCAACGCTCGTTAGCCACATTAAAATATAGTTGAAAATTAAAAATCCATTTCACAAACACTGTCTTTGTTATCTTTGTTGTTTCTGTTGTTGTGCAGCACTGGCACCACTTGGATCACCCATAAAAATTGCTTCCAAATTTTTGGCAAACCTCAAAAAGCTAATGAATAACAGAACAACAGTATAAAACAGCACAGCGGAGCACAGCAACTGAATAGATAAAAGTCTTGATCTCCAAGTAATACTTGTAGTACGTGCAACAAGGCGTTGCACGATCATTCTGCAACGTGCAACACATGTTGTGTAATTAACAACAGTCAGGAAAATCAAAACGAAAATTAAATAAGCAACATTAAACATTAAACAGCAGCCAATGAATACATCTTACAAAACATACAAAACTTTTGAGTTGACTCCCTTAACCGATTTCGTATACACTAACAAAATATCACAACTATTTATTAGAAGAACAAAAATTGTTTATGTTAATTAAATTAACATGGCTTGAAATTAGTATTAAACTAAACACACACGCGACACATTTCTAGGAAAGCGGTTGCCAGTGAGCTATGCAATCAATATACCCGTTTAAGTGCAGACTGGACGGGCATTGCCAATGATCAAAAGCACTTGAGACATCGCAAGCGGATACAACTGATGCTCTAAGAGCTCAGCTGCAAAACATAGCAAACTATCTAAGCACACAAAAAATTAATGCAACCAAGAAATTTCTTTAATGATTTAAAGTAGCTAAAAAAAACTCTTTTAACAAGTAAAAAATTAAATACTTAGCACTTTTCTAGCTGCTTTGCCCCACTGTGCCTTTCGATCATCTTAATGATTAACGCATTTAGATCATTTAGCAGCACGTGCAGTCATAAAACCATGAGTATATAAACTTCTGCGAGCATCTTTTGTTTAGCGTTTGGGATGCCAAAAAAGAATCGGATCTAGTATACATTGTTGCCACACAGCGAATGCCCACTGTTCCCCCTCCCCCAGCGTGGCCCCTAGGCCTTAACAAACGACGGATGCGGCAAGTAAAAGTGCGTGTATCTTGCAGATGCACAGCATCAGAGTTGCGATAGATACATATTTACGATCTGTATCTTTTTAGCTCTATTAATCGAAGTCCATCCAGATTCTCGAAGCTGCCTGTCAGACATTGTGTCTGTTTATTTGTCCGTGTGTGTTCAACACACGCGCTGACCTCTTAGTCATTATTTTCTCAAGTGTGTATGAGGGTGTGTGTGTGTTGTGCGCGCTTTTTTTGCTATGTTTATGTCTCTATTTTTGTGCTCGTTTCTTTCTTTTTGGTTGATTAATAAATATTGATCCTGATTGAATGATGGAAAGCTTACGAAAACTTAAATGGCCATGCATGAAATGTGAATACACTCATCATTAGCAGTACTCACACACTAGTTTTGAAGACCAGGTTTGGTTTTTTGTTCATTTTTTGGTAGTTCGCTTGACAGCTGCTCAATCAAATCAAATCAAGTCAAATCAAATATTTGGGCTATCTAAACACAAACCTTTTTGACATTCACCCTCGGCATGTGTGATTGGAATCCGTGCTGTGTATATCTCTGTGTGTGTGTGTTTGTAGATCTGTGTGATGTCTAAATTTTCGAAAATCAGCAGAAAATCAAAGTCAATTACGTGCGCTGTCAATCAACGAAAGGAATCGAAATCAAAATCGAGATTGAGATCGTAACACTATAGGGAGAGGTCCACATAAAGAATTAGTATAGAATATATAGCAAAATGAAGACATGCGTAAGAGTTTTTTAGTGCGCAAGTTGCGTAGTCAAAATGACGAGTGCCGATTGCCGTTTGCCGAATGTATCTCAAAGATACTTTCGCTTAAGTGTATAACAGACAGCAGCCATCCATTAGAGCTGGCGAAAACCAAAGAAGTCAATTTTAAATATTTCAGCTTAGTAAAAATCAGAAATTGTTTAAAAAATAAATTTATATTTAGTTGTATTATTGATTAATTAATAAACTTTTGTCATTACGATAGTTTTTCGACACAAATATCGATACTTTTTTCCAGTTTAGGAACTCTCGATGTTTTCCCAGCACTACACCACATATATATACATTAATAGATCCATTGCACGCGTACGACAGACGCGGACAGACACGGACAATATAGACAGACATTATTCTTCCCATATGGCGATCTTGGTGCTGGCCATTGTGCGTTGACCCTGAGACAAAAACGCCCACGCAATGCGCAAATAAAAAACTAATGTTTATATACACATACAAAAACATATATATAAATATCTAGTCAGCATATATAAATGGTACATAAGTCTTATATTTTATGGACAGGGACCCAATGGGCAAAAGAGAAATATTATGACTACAATATGGAAGAAGAATCACTTGGGATTCGACTTTGATACGGAACTTAAACTATTTCTGCTCATCATATTCTAAGAATAATATAATTGACTACAATTGGAAGTAAAGTATAAACTATAAGTTTTTAATTGAAATGCTTATTTATTTTGCATACTTTGTGCTTAAAAGGTAGCTTAATGAATGGCCATAAAATGTCAGTTTATTGATGAGTTAATTATGCTCACATTTAGAGACATTTTGAAGCCCGAATTACGATGAGACAAGCACCGCTGACCGAATTAGGCGGCATCGTATAAAAAATTGACTTCAATAGTCAACTAATATAATAGATTTAAGTATTGTTTAACTGTTTCCTGGAGATACAGCCATCTCAAGGTCGTTTTGAAGCGCTTTGAACTGACCGTCAGCTGGAGAAAGACAAAAGGCGATGAATGATCATTTGGATGAGTTATAGAAATGCTAAAGATTCAGTAATGAATTAGTTCCTTAGCTGTGTTCATTGGCTTCTGAGTTCAGCTCTCAACTTTCAGAAATCCAGCTCCATTCTATATATATATAAAATTGTATGCTTGGAAAATGCTTCAATTGAAACATTTGGTTTTTTTTATTCAATGAATCGTCGCGGAGTGAGACATGCATATAATATGCCAAATCTAAACTCAATATGAGAAGCCTTCGCGACAAAAAAACATATATATATAAAATGTATTTATATGTATGTGAAGCACAGTATTCTGTACATAATATTTCTCATTAATTCGTTGGTTCATTGATTCCAAAAAAGAAATTCAATGCACTGGTCTGGAGTGGAGTGAACTAAGGAGCAGCCCAAAATGCATTTGGTTCATATAAATTGGCTTAATTTGAGTCGAAGAGTTACATACTCATATATGAATGCTCATAATCCTACTATATACTTCTATATAGACGTTGATTCTACGCTGCGTCAGCAGCACGAGCTTGAAAGCAAAGAACTTATCCAATTGCAGACGGAGCACAGTGGGTCAAATGCCCTAAAAAGTGAAAATTAGTTTTGAAAATTTGTTACAATGAATGAAATATGTGTATGTGATTTAATTATGATAGATTTCCCATTTTAACTGGAGTTTATAAACTACTCTATAAAAAATGTTAACCTAGGAAAGTTTTAAATCAATCTTCATAACATATCTAAAATCTTTTGTTAAAGTGAAAAATCCTGGCTAAGCTTTTCGGGGTTTTTATTTTACTTTTTCATTATCTTTTTACTGTATTTCGTTTTGTTTAACTTCTTTTTTTTTATCAAATACGACCACTGTGCGACGGGTGGGTAAAGTAAAGTAAACTGATGTGAGCCGCTTATATCTTGTGTGTACCGTCGATTGTCGATTGTCGACCGTCTTCTGTTTTGTGGCTTAAAGCTTATTGCTGATGGCTTTTGCTTATATTTGGCTTATTAACTAAGCCTAAGCTCTTGTTTATGGTTTACGGTTTGTGGTTTATGGCCAAATGGGCTTTGCTCATAGAGTTGCACACGCTACTCGATCGAATTGGAGATGCTGCCGTCAATTGCAACACAACACTCACAACTTGCCACTTGCCACATGGCTGTGCTATCAATTGATCCTCGACGCGGCGTTAGACACAGCTGTGGTTGCCAATGCTTTTGCAGCTGCCAAGACAAGTCTAAAGACTTGAATTTCAACCAAAACAGCTAAAAGATACAAAGTCAGACTGATGGACAGACTGAGTAGACAGACCGAGTTGAGTTTACACCTTTAGCTGCCTTGAACTATTGACATTACACACGTTTGAGGCGCATTTTAATTACGCTTTGAGCTCTTCACGAGTTTCTTGCATAATCCCTTGGGGCGTTAAGTGGAAAAGGGAGGGCGGGGCAATTGTCAACTATCCAGTTGTATGGTGGGAGGGGAAAGGAGGGGCACAATAATAGTTACAGTAGCGCCAGCAAATTGTCATAATGATTTATAAACATGCAAAACAAGTCAAACGGCTTGTTAGACAGAGACAAGACTTTAAGATACCCTATACTAAGCTTTAAATGAGCTGTAATTAAATTAATCTTAGTTTTAAATTAGATTCTGTATAAGAGTTGCCAGTTAAGCGAAATCTTACACTATCTTACACATATTTAAACTACAAGTCCAGTTTTTTACAAGTCTTCATTAAACCATTTTCAAATAACTCTTCGTTTAACATAACTCACTCCCAGCCTTGATACAGGGTATAATTACTTTATAAAAACCAAAGAGTTTCAGCATTATTCAGACAATAAAATAGAAACTCGCTTTTTCTACCACTTTATACATATTTATAAAATATATTTATCCACCATAATTGACCCCTGTGACATCTGAACAATAGCTTCGCCTAGATACGAGCACTACGAGAATATTTTTAGTTCCCCATCCCCAAGCTACAGCCAAACGAAATTAATTATAGCCTTTGTAAATTGTCTTGAACAAGAAATTATTAATTGATCGCAGATAAATGTTACCCAAGAACAGCAATAGCAACAACAATAACAACAACCACAACAATTTTGTAATTTCTGGAAAGAATTAAATGACATTTACAAGACTCTAGAAACTGGCGCCACTTGGAATGCTAAAAGTCACGTTGACAATAATATTATTTGAAAAAATGATGATTCAAATAATATATATACGGGATTTCTTAACTTATTGTTGAATTTAACATAAATCTTCTATAAATATTTAGATGGGGAATCTTCAGGCAGAAAAATTAATGGTCATTACAATGTTAACAAATGTCTGCCTTGGCTTAAGCCAATGAAAGTTTAAAACTTATACTGTAAATTAAATAATATAATTATTACAATAAATGTAAGAGTATGCAACAAGTTTTAAAGAGATATAAACTAATAGTTTTTGTAGTTTTTGAATATCTTTTGGAAAAGTAGAACTTAATTTTTGATTTGCAGTTATATCCGATCAGATTTAAATCTTTTCTTAGTATAAATTTAAGCAGAAAATATTGCATACTTTTAGGAACTATTTCGAATCTCATAGAGTATTGGCATATAAGGTTGTATAAAGGAGTGAAATGCTTTAAAAAAGCTGTAAGCCTTGTTAAAATTATCTCACTTTTTTGTTTATAACTTATTTCTAGTATAAATAAGTACCCTTACACGATCAATGGTCCTTTTGGGAATATTTGTAAACTCTTCGGTTTAAAAACATACAAAAATACCATAAAAATACTTTCCATTATGGAGTTGGAAATTTTACAACACTGTTCATTGCCAGGCGTTCTGTCAGTTAACTGTAAATAAACAAAAACCAGTTAGAACGGAACGCACCCTCGAAACGGTTTGTTGGCCATGGACGACAGCGAGGAAACCGGTTACCTTGGAAACGAAAGCCAAAGCAAGGAATCAAGCAGGCAACGGCATAGAAAATCCTCGAAAAGAACTTCGGGAGCCGATGAATTGGACGAGGAATTGGAATTGGAAGAAGACGCACCAAACACTGCCAGCTACTTTAGCGTTGTCTTCACGGGTCAAATCGTTTCGGCCACATTCCCACTTGGCCCAGACAAACAGTTTATATGCTGTCGCTACGAACTGATTGCTGGCCCAGATTGGCATCTGGTCTCAGGGCCACAGCACGGCCTGACCCAGATGTCGACCAATAAGAGTGGACACTTCAATGACAAGATCGTCTTCAATATGCCCGTTGAAGTGACCTACAAGAGCACGACTCCTTTTGGCTGTAAGGCAATCATGAAGTACTCCAACTGTTAACTAAGGAATACATTTTTCTTTTTCTTCTTGGTAGGGCCACTAATGTTGATCAGCGTCTTTGGACAGAACGGTAGCGGAGAAACTGAATCCCTGCTGGGTTATGCCAATGTGCATCTGCCCATTTTTAGCAGCTGTCCGCAGGGCGTATCCGAACACTCCCGGCTCAAAGAGGTGCCCATTCTGGTGCCCAAGTGCCAAAATATGTTGGGCGATCTCACCAGTTGGCTGCTTCGTCGCCAGCCGGAGCTTAAGGATCCCAAAGTGCTGCTCGACAATCTGCAAAGCAAGGGTGAGTTACAGTAGGATTAATTTAAGACTTCTGTTCTTTAAATAAACCGGTTTTCACATGTATTCCAATTCGCTTTCAGGTCTTTCCATGGAATCCTACGGCACGTTGGAGCTGCAGCTGCACACGGTAATGCGAGGAGGACGTAAGCTAGGCTACCACTGGCATAACTGAATGTCTTCGACAGAGATCTGTGAATAAAACGTGAATATGAAACGCGTTGTTTTTTTGCTAATCTAATTGGGTACAGAGGGTGGTTTGTGTTTGTGGAAGAGGAGGGTAGTGGAGTGCTTAGAGGTGCCGAGTGTATTGCCTTAAACTTGACCATGACCACAAGTGACTGACTTTTGAGGGATAGAAATGGGAATGGGACTTAGAATGACGTTAACACTAATCCGACGCAGCAATTGGTAAACGAATTTGTAAATCCAGCTACTTTGGATTGGCCAAGTGGTCAACTAATTGGATTAGTCCGGGGGGCAATTAGTCTAAGACGAGCGCTGCACTCAAGTCTGTGTATTGGCCAAACTCATATAAAGCCAGTAGAAACTGGTCAAAACAGGGCATTCGCCGTCCAGACCAAAGCCAAGACTCAATTGCTATGGACAGCAAATAGTTCCAGCTCCGGAGTTACCACAAAAGTATCGAAAGCATTAAACCACTTTTAAGCCCGTGAAAATTGTGAATTCTTTGTCAACTGTTGGGTGTAGACCACAGTGACAGCCATGATCAGTTTGAATCGTCCAGCTTTTGCCCATCTGCGGGATGGCCAGAATCTCAGTCTGGCGGAGAGTGTGCCCCAGGACATCATGCACATGGTGGATCCCTACTGGTTCCAGTGGCCACCACTGGAGCCCATGTGGTTCGGCATCATTGGCTTTGTCATCGCCGTCTTGGGGTAAAGTATTACAGACTTTAAATTTTAACCCTAACTAATCCCCATATACTTGGCAGCATGATGTCTCTGTCTGGTAACTTCATTGTGATGTATGTGTTTACCTCGTCGAAGGGTCTGCGCACACCGTCTAACATGTTTGTGGTTAACTTGGCCTTCTCTGACTTTATGATGATGTTCACTATGTTCCCACCTGTGGTACTCAATGGTTTCTATGGCACCTGGATCATGGGACCTTTCCTCTGCGAACTGTATGGCCTGTTTGGCTCCCTGTTCGGCTGTGTCTCCATTTGGTCCATGACTTTGATTGCCTACGATCGTTATTGTGTCATTGTCAAGGGTATGGCCCGAAAGCCCCTCACGGCCACATCGGCTGTAATCCGTTTGTTCATCGTTTGGACCATTTGCGGCACTTGGGCCTTGTTGCCACTGTTTGGCTGGAATCGTTATGTGCCCGAGGGCAACATGACAGCTTGTGGCACTGATTACTTTGCCAAGGATTGGTGGAATCGCTCCTACATCATTGTCTACTCACTGTGGGTGTATCTGACTCCCTTGCTGACCATCATCTTCTCTTACTACCACATACTCAAGGTGAGTGCAAGAGTTATGCTGCAGAATTACCTTTAAATAATTTTCCACTCCTTAGGCTGTCACCGCCCACGAGAAGGCCATGCGGGAGCAGGCCAAAAAGATGAATGTCGCCTCGCTGCGTAACACTGAGGCCGAGAAGAGCAAGGCCATTGAGATCAAATTGGCCAAGGTGGCATTAACCACAATTGCCTTATGGTTCTTCGCTTGGACTCCCTATACCATCATAAACTATGCTGGCATCTTTGAGTCAATGCATCTGTCGCCACTGGCAACAATTTGTGGCTCGGTGTTTGCCAAAGCAAACGCCGTTTGCAATCCCATTGTTTATGGCCTTAGGTGAGTGGCGTTTTAGCCAAATAATGAATACTTGGTTATCTTTCCGCTCTTCTACTTGTCAGCCATCCCAAGTACAAGCAGGTGCTGCGGGAGAAGATGCCCTGTCTGGCCTGTGGCAAGGACGAATTTGCCTCAGACTCCAGGACTCAGGCCACCGCTGAGATTAGCGAATCTCAGGCTTAGTAATGTAAATGAATTTAACGACGACTGCAGCAGAACAACGACAGCAACAACAAAGAGCATTGTTGAGATGACGACTTGTGATTGTTGAAACACAGGAACTGAGAGCTTTAAAGGATTATTATACACACTACGATTAAATGATTAAGCTTTGCATACAACTCAAAAAATACAAAAAAAAGATAGCATCTGAAAATGTAAAAAAAAATGTAAAAATGTGAGACATTAAACTGCAATTGATACAAAATCAACAGCAAGTGTGTGGTTTTTGAGGAGTTGGAGGAGCTGAGGGGCTGTGGGTCTGCTCGACTTTTCTATGCCCAGTTAATAGAGATAATAATATCAGATGCTTTATAAAGCACTTTGCCCCAAAGAGTTAATCGCCTTTTATTTAAAAAATTAACATTTCAAACAGTCGTGGATCGATGTCCTTTTCGTTGTCCAGTCCATGTGCCTTGATAGAGAAATTTCCAGGGTATTAGCCATAGTAGGTATTTAAGTCCAGATCAATAAGGGTGCCATTGTTGCGTCTTTCACGCAGCTCCTGCGTGTACAGTGCGTGTCCTTGCAGCAATATAAAGTCAATGAGTCGCTTGTTGGAACTCTGACGCAGTGCGTCAGGATCGGTGCGTTTACGTAGGTAGTTAAAGCAACAGGTGCTGTCAATGAAGTTTAAATAAATAAGAAACAACTAAGCCAACGAGCTAATTAAGACTCACCGAAAGTGCTTGGTGCCACAGGCGCTGGCACACTCCTTGCCGCAGGAATCACAGGGTATGGCATTGGAGCAAGCGAACCACATGAGGCATATGCCTAAAGAAGCATACAATAATAAAGTCATAGCCCGGCGAAATACTCTATACTCACATAGTAGGATGGTCTGGGTATGCATGGTAAAACTGTGCGAAGCTTAGGAAGGAGAATGCTTTTCAGCGGCTTGTGAAACGCATAGGAAGTCCTGTAATGGATTGTCTCGACTCAAACAACAACTGAAAGGACAGTTCGCACTGGCTATCTGCTTTTATACATGTCCGAGGGAAATACACACACAGCCATACCCACACCTACTTGGCAGTAAAATTCAAAGTAACCATTGAAGCATGTGTTGCCGGCCAAATGACTAAAGAGATTCATCCAAGTATGGATATGAAGCATGCAACGCATAATAAAATATCCTTACGTACGCACACAATTGCAACTTGCGCAACAAGTTTGTGTAGCATACTTTCGGGGGGTGTGTGTTTGTGGTTTACCGCAATCAAAGCAGTTTGCAACAGGTTATAAAAGTTTCAAATGAACCTGACAAGCATGTGAATGACATTAAAAGTTACCTCAAATCCCAATTTTTTTATTTAATTCTTCCCTAACGTGATAAACATAAATTCGTTGCTCGTTAATTTGAATTAAAGTTTGATTTTTCAATGTGCCATTTTTTTGTTTGCTTACGATATACAATATATCGTAAATTGTGCTTACGATATACAACGCCGAAATCTTAGGCCGAGGTGGCAACGCCACCACTCAGAAGCAACAGCTGGCCGAACGCACAAAACAGCTGCTACGAATAACGCAAGCAGCGGAAAATTGAATTTTTATTTCATTAATAAATAAAAAGAATTAAAAATGTGGGAACCACCACGCCTAAGTGCATCGCTGCGTGCTAAAACAGACTTAGAATCTAAAACGCATCGCGCCAATGGAATCGGACAGGGGCGGACAACGCCTGCAGTCACATCCACGACGACAAATTTGTCAGAGTAAGCGTCTGTGATTTTCACAACTGATGAAATTCCCACTAATCGGTAATGTGTGCACATGTGTGATTAATGTTAACCAACTCTGTCTGTACGCAGGAAAAGCGAACAGACCATTGGCAAGCTGCTAGCACAATTTCCCGTGGAAAAACAGCCGGCGTTGAAGGTGCAATTACAAAAACTACGAAATCTTGTCCAGGAATGCATGGGATACGAGGAGCAGCCCAAGGTTGTGGAACATGCAGCCTTGTATCTGTTCTGGCTGTTGTTGGATCAACGTGTACTACTCGTGGCGACCACAAATCGTCTCCACGCAATGTTTGGCAACACGTTCGACAGGAAGAGCGCACAAATCCACAGTACTGTCATGGCCATAGCTGATGCCTTGGAGGAGCACGAGTTGCTTGCACTTAAGCGTTGGCTGCAATCTCAACGCAAGGTCTTTGATCGACCGTTGTGGGGCGAACATATACACATTAACTGCACTTCTGCCACCTGGCAGGATGTTAGCCTACTAACGAATCTATCGCCGGATGCCCTGCTCAAAAATCGCACAGTTAACAGGTTCACTATGAAACTGCAGAGCGGTCAGGAGTCGTCAGTGCCAAACGTGAGCCAGAGCAGTGATGGCTTTAAGCTAAGCCCTGAGCTGGAATCCCTGCTGGGCATTGCCCAGAAGCTCGAAGATGAGCAGCTCCTGAGTCGAGTGGGTGAAATCCTGGCCTCCAAGCGCGGCAGCGATGATCTGCAAAACGAACTGATGGAACTGCTGGGCTTTGAGCACTTTGAGCTGGTCATGCAATTGCTGCAGGATCGTCTCAAGCTTGCCCAGCAGCTGGAGCAGTATGCGACAAGATCCCGACGCGTCAAGCAGGTGAAACAAAAGCGGGAGCAGATCAATGTTGGAGCAACGGAGAAGCGTCCCACTGTGGCCACCGCTGTGGTGGTGCAGTCGGAGCAGGAAAAGCAGCTGGGGAAGCTCCAGCGACGCGAAGAAAAGAAACTGCAGCGCATCATGCGCAACATCAAGGACAACGAGGAGGAGGAAGACGAGGCTGGTGGAGCAGTAGCACTCTCTGCACAACAGCTGCGCATGCAGCATCAACGCCAGCTGCTGGAGGCAGCCCAACGGGAACCACTACTACTCAGCACCAAAGCGGAGAAGGCCGAGCACACACACAGCACCTACACGGCACCCATTCGGTATCCATATGTCTTTGATAGCCAAATGGAGGCCAAACAACATGCCGGCTTCATTGGAGGCAGTCGAATAACGTTGCCCGACACTGCTCAAAGGATTGACAACAAACAGTGGGAGGAAGTGAAGATTCCAGCGAGTGAACCACCGCCGTTAACCGTGGGCAATAACCGTATAAAGATCTCTGAACTGGATGACATTGGTCAACTGGCGTTCGCCAACTGCAAGGAACTGAATCGCATACAATCCGTAGTCTATCCCGTGGCCTATCACAGCAACGAGAACATGCTTGTTTGTGCACCGACGGGAGCGGGCAAGACCAATGTGGCCATGCTGAGCATCGTGCACACCATTCGCTGTCATCTGGAGCAGGGCGTCATCAACCGGGATCAGTTCAAAATTGTCTACATTGCGCCCATGAAAGCTCTAGCCTCTGAGATGGTCGACAACTTTTCCAAGCGACTGAAATCGTTGCAGATTGCGGTGCGCGAGCTGACGGGAGACATGCAGCTGACCAAGGCGGAGATGTCGGCCACACAGATACTGGTAACCACGCCCGAGAAGTGGGATGTAGTTACCAGAAAGGGTAAGACAAAGAAACCCTTTACCCTTTTATTACTCTTCTAAGACTCTATTTCATTGCAGGTAGCGGCGATGTTGCGCTTATCAGTCTGGTGAAGCTGCTGATCATTGACGAAGTGCATCTGCTGCATGGTGAACGTGGTCCAGTAGTGGAAGCGCTTGTGGCACGCACACTACGTCTAGTGGAGTCCTCCCAGTCTATGATTCGCATTGTGGGACTGTCGGCCACGTTGCCCAACTACATCGATGTGGCTCACTTTCTGCGCGTGAATCCTATGAAGGGTCTCTTCTACTTTGACTCACGCTTCCGACCCGTTCCTCTGGACACGAACTTCATTGGCATCAAGTCGGTAAAGCCATTGCAGCAGATTGCCGACATGGATCAGTGTTGCTACCAAAAATGCCTAGAGATGGTTCAACAGGGTCATCAGGTCATGGTCTTTGTGCATGCACGCAATGCTACCGTCCGCACTGCGAATGTGCTGCGTGAACTGGCACAGCAGAACAATACGAGTGCACTCTTCCTGCCACAGGATAACACCGCTCATGGTCTGGCCATGCGTTCCATACAAAAGAGCCGCAATAAACAGCTGGTGGATCTGTTCTCCTGCGGATTGGCCATGCATCATGCGGGCATGTTGCGTGCCGACCGCCAAATGGTCGAGAAGTACTTTGTGGAAGGACACATCACCGTCCTGGTCTGCACAGCGACACTGGCCTGGGGTGTCAATCTGCCCGCCCATGCGGTAATCATACGTGGCACTGATATCTATGATGCCAAACACGGCAGCTTTGTGGATCTGGGCATACTGGATGTCTTGCAAATCTTTGGACGTGCTGGTCGTCCGCAGTTCGATAAGAGCGGCGTGGGCACCATCATCACCAGCTACGATAAGCTCAATCACTACCTCTCGTTGCTGACCAATCAGTTCCCCATTGAATCCAACTTCGTGCAGTGCCTTGCAGATAATCTTAACGCGGAGATCGGACTGGGCACCATTGCCAACGTGGAGGAGGCCATCGAGTGGCTAAGCTATACGTGAGCAGGTAGTGCTGTCCAGTTTAAAATGTTTCTAATTTAAGCTTCTTTTCAGTTACCTCTTTGTGCGCATGCGCATCAATCCTCATGTGTATGGCATTGAGTATGCAGAGCTACAGAAGGATCCTACGCTAGAAACGCGTCGCCGTCAGCTCATTATGAACGCCTCGATGAGCTTGGACAAGGCCAAGATGATGCGCTTCAATCAGCGCACAATGGACATGAACATCACCGACCTGGGACGCACTGCATCGCATTTTTACATCAAATACGATACCGTGGAAATCTTTAATGAGCTAATGAAGCCTTTCATGAACGAATCCGAACTGCTGGCCATGATTTCACAGGCGCAGGAGTTCCAACAGCTCAAGGTGCGTGACGATGAGATGGAGGAACTGGACGAGCTGCGGGAATACTACTGCAAATTGAAGGTGTTTGGTGGCAGCGAGAATGTCTGCGGCAAGGTAAGACATTTGCGTTAGGCTGTCCTATGCATATAGTAATTAAAATCTTTCCCTCCTTCCTACAGGTGAACATACTGATACAAACTTACCTCTCGAATGGCTACGTGAAGTCCTTCTCGCTGATGTCCGACATGTCGTACATTACCCAAAATATAGGTCGAATTGCCCGAGCGCTGTTCTCCATAGTCCTAAGGCAGAACAATGCCATCCTCACCGGACGGATGCTGCAATTGTGTAGAATGTTCGAGCGGCGACAGTGGGACTACGACAGTCACCTGCGACAGTTTCCGGCAATCAATGCGGAGACGATAGACAAACTGGAGCGACGTGGTCTGAGCATCTATCGATTGCGGGACATGGAGCAGCGGGAGTTGAAGGAATGGCTGCGCAGTGATCGCTATGCGGAGCTAGTCATACGATCCGCACAGGAGCTGCCGCTGCTGGAGGTGGAAGCAAGTCTACAGCCGATCACACGCACAGTGCTTCGCATCACAGTGGACATTTATCCGGATTTCACCTGGAACGATCGTGTGCATGGCAAGACAAGTCAGCATTTTTGGCTGTGGATCGAGGATCCTGAATCCAATTATATCTATCACTCGGAGCTGTTTCAACTGAGTCGGAAGAGTGTCTTTAGTGGAAAGTCACAACAGTTGGTGATGACCATTCCTTTGAAGGAGCCACTGCCACCGCAGTATTACATACGTGTGACCAGCGACACCTGGCTGGGCAGCACTACCTGTGTGCCTCTTTCTTTCCAGCATCTGGTGCTGCCGGAGCACCATCCACCGTTGACGGAGCTGCTGCCACTACGTCCACTGCCCGTGAGCAGTTTGCAGAACGAGCTCTACGAGTCGCTCTACAAATTTTCCCACTTCAATCCCATCCAGACACAGATCTTCCACTGCCTTTATCACACTGACAATAATGTGCTTCTAGGTGCACCCACGGGAAGTGGCAAAACAATTGTCGCAGAGATTGCCATCTTTCGTGCCCTGAATCTTCAGCCCAAGTGCAAAGTGGTCTACATAGCTCCGCTCAAGGCGCTGGTCAAGGAACGCATCGCGGATTGGCAGCAGCGCTTCGAGAGATCCGCTTTGGGATTGAAAGTAGTCGAGTTGACGGGTGATGTGACGCCAGATATTCAGGCCATACGTGAGTCCCAGTTGATTGTGACTACGCCAGAGAAATGGGACGGCATCAGTCGATCCTGGCAGACGCGAGAGTATGTCCAGCATGTGTCTCTGATTGTCATCGATGAGATCCATTTACTGGGCGAGGATCGTGGTCCAGTCATTGAGGTCATCGTGTCGCGTACGAATTTCATTAGCTCACACACGGGTCGATCCATTCGAATTGTGGGTCTGTCCACGGCGCTGGCCAATGCACAGGATTTGGCCAATTGGCTGGGCATCGGTCGCATGGGCTTGTACAATTTCAAGCCCTCGGTGCGTCCGGTGCCGCTGCAGGTGCACATCAATGGGTTCCCGGGCAAACACTACTGTCCCCGCATGGCCACCATGAATCGTCCTACATTCCAGGCCATTCGCACCTATTCCCCGTGTGAACCCACCATTGTGTTCGTCTCCTCAAGGCGACAGACCCGTCTCACCGCCTTGGACCTGATTACCTTTGTGGCCGGAGATGAGAATCCCAAGCAGTTCCTGCACATCGATGAACAAGAGATGGAACTTATTCTCCAGAACATACGAGATCAAAATCTTAAGTTCTGCCTGGCCTTTGGCATTGGACTGCATCATGCCGGTTTGCAGGAGCCGGATCGCAAGTGTGTAGAAGAGTTGTTCCTCAATCGGAAGATTCAAGTGCTAGTGGCCACTGCCACACTGGCCTGGGGCGTCAATCTGCCCGCCCATCTGGTGGTCATCAAGGGCACCGAGTACTTCGACGGCAAGGTTAAGAAATACGTGGACATGCCCATCACAGATGTGCTCCAGATGATGGGCAGAGCCGGAAGACCGCAATTTGACAACGAGGGCGTCGCCGTGGTCCTCGTGCACGACGAGAAGAAGAACTTCTACAAGAAGTTCCTATACGATCCGTTCCCCGTGGAGTCCAGCCTGCTGGGTGTGCTGCCGGAGCACATAAATGCGGAGATCGTAGCGGGCACGGTGCAGACAAAGCAAGCGGCCTTGGATTACCTCACATGGACGTACTTCTTCCGCCGACTGCTGCGTAATCCATCCTACTACCAGCTGGAAGGAGTGGAGCCGGAGAATGTGAATGCCTTCATGTCTAGCCTGGTGGGTAAAGTGGTCTACGAACTGACTGGAGCTGCCTGCGTGGTGGAACGTGATGGTTACTTGGTGCCAACGTTTTTGGGCAGGATTAGCTCCTTCTACTACCTTTCGTATCGCACCATGCGGCACTTTCTGGAGGATCTGCAGCCTGGCATGGATACCAGGGAGGTGCTGCTAGCCATCAGTGATTCCTACGAGTTCGATCAGCAGCCCGTGCGTCACAACGAAGACAAGCACAACGAGGAGCTGGCGGAGGTGCTGCGTTATCGTCCCCCTTCGGCCAGCTGGGACTCCCCGTACACGAAAACATTCCTGCTGCTTCAGGCTCACTTCTCCCGGCAAGCGCTGCCCAACTCGGACTATCTGACAGACACCAAGTCGGCGCTGGATAATGCCACGCGTGTGATGCAGGCCATGGTGGACTATACAGCCGAACGGGGCTGGTTATCCACCAGTCTGGTAGTGCAACAACTGATGCAGTGCGTCATCCAGGCACGCTGGTTCGATGCCTGTGAATTCCTTACACTGCCCGGCGTTGACGAAGACAATGTGGATGCATTTCTAAACATAGCACATGACAAATGGGACTACCTTACACTGCCGGTGTTAAAGGAGCTGTGCAGAAACGACTACGAGGTGTTGGCTGCTCCACTGCGGGATGCCTTCGAGGAGCATGAGATTGAGCAGATGTATCGGGTAAGTAAAGCTGAATAACTTAATCCTTATCGAACTCTTTAAGACTTTTTTTATTTATGCAGGTCATCAAGGAACTACCCGAGATTTCTCTGCAGATCTCGGTGGAGGGTCGTTACCTGTCGGAGGAGTATGCCAAGCGAGCACTCTCCTTAGGGGACGATGCTATCGTGTGGACTCCACTACATGCCAACGAGGAGTATGTGCTCTGTGTCGACCTGCAGCGTCTCAATGTTGCCGGACAACGGCGTGGCGCTGGACAGAGCTATCCCGTACACTCTCCCAAGTATCCCAAGCCCAAGAGCGAGGCCTGGTTCCTCACCCTAGGCTCACAATCCAACGACGAGCTGTTGGCCATGAAGCGGCTCAGTTTGCGCGGCACACGCTCCTCCAATCGCATCTCGTTCCAAGCCACACCGCGACGGGGTCGCCTTCAGCTCACACTGTATTTAATGTCCGACTGTCTGATCGGCTTCGATCAGCAGTATGATCTGCACTTTGAGATTATCGACGCGAAGGCTTAAAACGGAGGCATTCCATTTATCATAACTGGCATTCTCCTACCCCTGGAGGCTTCTTTAGTCCACTAGAAATTCTTATCATAGTTGTTGAACGTGTGATCCTTGATCTACGATGTCTGATCCTTTTTATATACATAAATGTTTTTGCCAGCTGCGAGTTGGAATTAGCAGGGACAACTAATTATGTTAAGCATCCTTTGTGTTGTTATGATCCCCATTAAATCAGAAGCTGAATTCTTTGTACTTCAAATTGTTTTAAAATATAATACGTGTATTTATAAGTACTTTGTTGATAAGATACAAACGTGAAGACAATGTTATACCAAATCCACAAGTTTGTTTAGTTTGCCGATTGGCAAGATGCCAACAATTTTTAAGTCTAATTCGTTTATCGGTATCTCAGAGACTTTTAGTGCTCAAGTTTGAAAGTTCTTCTATGTATCACAGCAGTTTGATTCATTATACTCTCTGCAAGAGTATATTGGGTTTGTGAAAATGTATGTAACAGGCAGAAGGAGGCGTGGCAGACCCCATAAAGTATATATATTCTTGATCAGCATCACAAGCCGAGTCGATATAGCCATGTCCGTCTGTCCGTCTGTCTGTCCGTATGAACAAACAGATTTCAGAGATGGTAAGAGCTACAAGTTCGAGCTTGGTCTCAATCGATCACATATTTAGTCAGTCAATACAAGAATCTTTTTTTTTTTCGATGCCACGCCCCATTCGCCCACAATGAGCAAAAAACCTGAGACACCTCGGAAAAAATTTGTGTTTTGGGCGAATATCTCAATAACTATGGCACCTAGGATCACCAATTTTGGTATGAAGGTTGCTAGTGACAGCGTAAATGCATTGACATTTAAATTTTTGGACTGCCACGCCCCGTTTTCCCACAATTAATAAAAGTAATTCTCAACTTTTTAGGCATTCTTTAATATAGTACAGTATTGTAATTTATAATTCGTGTGAAGACTAACTATATCAAACTATTCTGAAAGGCGCATTGAAATCGCACTATAAACAAGAAAACTAGAAGCGTTACAATATTGATAACTGAATGCAATATCATGTATGAGTGCAAGTGAGACAGAAACATACAAGCACATGTTTGCTTTCGTGGCGGCAGCGCTGCCCGCAGTCGCTGGCCGCGCCGAATACACACATACATACATATATGCATCATATGTTGTCTTTCGTATATGTATTCGCATACAGACAAACAGATGTATGTTTGATTATGCTTAGATTGTTTTTGTTTCAACGTGTTTTAATGCAAGTACTACGCATTGTAATTACTCGATACCGATTTTAATAATATAATTCGTGGAAAATGCAGAGAGTATTATACGGTAGGGCGTGCTCGACCGTACTTATCTTACTTGTTTTCTTTTGAATTTTGTTACTTGAGATCTACTGAAAGTTCAGTTCGTCTGGTTTTACAGCTGGAACATAGTAATTACCAGTTGAATTCTCAGTCGAATTGAAATCCACAGTAAGATACAACTTATTCGTTGACTGAAAATGTTTGACTTGAAGTTTCGTTAAGTTTGAATTAATTCAAAGACACCTACGGAATTTTCTGCAGCAAACGAAGACACAAACAGCGAAATTGGGAAATTAACAGCGACAAAGCTTTAAATGCAATTAACAGAGTAAGATCTGTTAATGAGTCTGCTAATTTACAGCAGCCAGTTTTTAATTATTTTCATTGCGACCTACTAGAGGAAATTTATGCTGTTTTGCGGGCTCTGCAGATCAGTTAAAATCAGTTAAAGGGTAAAAATTGAAAATTTTATGGTTGGTACACCAGGCGCACAGAACCAGCAGCAAGCGACAGAATTTAGCTCAAGCGCTAAAGACAGTAATGTGCGTAAGCAGCACACGTGGCTATGCGTAGAGCCTAATCAAAACAGAGAGCTTTCTCAGAGCGCCATTAGCATAGCTATGTATATGTATGCATGTGTGTTCGCTGCAGCCGGCAGACGTCAGCGAACAAACACACAAACAAAGGAGTGGCCGCAATTAGAGAGTGTAGAGCGGCAGAGTTTGCTTAGAGAGCAGTTAATATATACAAAGAAAATTTCACATAACTGTGACCTTCTACAAAATTCTGTTCGCCTGGTATTTCTGGTAAAATTTTTACTGCTTGCAAGTTCTTTGACTGGCTGCCTTTTCCCCCACCCCCTTGCAATAAAATATATTTTTAATTTCGTTTTAAAATTCATTTTATTCTTAAAATCGTAGCCTTAAATTGAAACATAATAAATTAAGACAATAAAATACTATATAAATGCAGCGCCTTTAAGTAAAATTGTTTCTTACAAGTAAAATATTTTATTATAATATTTTATACTAATGCAGAATTTTAATACATACAATAAAATTAGTATTTAGATAGATTATCTTTTTTTTTTGGCTTTTGGTTCTAAAAAAAAACAAATGGTAAGTAAATTTAATTATATAGACTTTACATTTAATTAAAAATTTTTACATATTTTTATAAGCAGTTGTAAGTTTTAAAAATTTGTAATAAAAAATATATGTAAAGGGTACATTATAAATTATCGACCGAAAGTAAGCAGATTTTATGATGTTGGTTCTAAAATGAAATAAAAAAGAAAGAATTAATTAATGCAGAGTATTCATAAATATATAAGATATAGCTTTTCATCACATAATTTTGCTTAGCTGAGCGATGAGCATTCAAAGTTCAATACATTATTAATTATTGAATTGCGTAGTGTGAAGCGAAAATGAGAGAACGCGAGCGAGAGAGCGAGAATGAAAGAACAAAGAAATGCGACAGACTTACCCAATTTTCTCTGTTATTACAAGTTAACTGAGCGGTTTCCACGAGCTTCTCTTCTCCAGACTTTGGTAAATATTGTTTACCTGTATCATATACGTGTCGCAAAACAATTGGCTGAAAATTTGTTGTAAGTATATAAATTATTGTGTGTATATTTAAAGCTTTCAAATTAATTGATTAGATTTGTTGGTAAGTGACTGCTGTTGAACAAGTACAGGGTGTTTTACAGTAGCAGCGCCTGTCTACGCTCTTTCCAGCTGGTCTACAACAGACTTTACAATTACAAATGATGATGAATTAAGTCATTAGAGATTTTGCCTAGCGAAACTAGTAAAGAAGTTATAAATTTATAATTATTTATGCATGATTTGTTACTACAAGTAATTGTTTATTTTGACAAGATAAACATAGAGTCGCCAACAGGGTCGCCCCCAGCCAGTTGTGCCCGACTCCAGTCCGAACTTGAAGCTTAAAATAGCTTAGAAGCTAAAAATAGTAAAGTTCGCATAACTACAACTGCTTTACTCTCTTCTGCGCTACGAAAGAGTGTGCTCAACTTATGAAATCCAAATCGAACACGACTGGGAAGTACGAGAGATAAGAGAGAGTGCGAGGTATAAAAAGCGGTGTTTACATATCAAATGCAGTTAGACGTGTTTTAGACGTGATCATATAGAAATGTTCGCTTTATTTGTTTTGGGGTGTTCCCTGCTGGCCGTGGCCTGGTACTATCTTAAGCAGCAGTACACATATTGGGAGCGTATTGGTTTTCCATGTGATAAGAATGCTGGAATTCCATTTGGTTGTCTGGCCAGTGTCTGGCGCATGGAGAAGGCCATGGGCATGGCCGTCTACGATGTATATGTGAGGAGTAAGGAGCGTTTTCTGGGCACCTATTTGCTCTACCGTCCGGCCGTTCTTATACGCGATGCAGAGCTGGCTCGTCGTGTGCTGGCCCAGGACTTTAGCAGCTTCCATGATCGTGGTGTGTATGTGGATGAGGAGCGTAATCCATTGTCGGCTTCGATCTTTGCTTTGCCCGGTCAGAGCTGGCGTTCAATGCGCAACAAACTCTCGCCGTGCTTCACCTCTGGCAAACTGAAGGCCATGTATCACACCTCGGAGGACATTGGCAATAAAATGGTCGGTTATCTGCAGCAGCAGCTGCCGGAACAGGGCGTTAAGGAGATCGATTTGAAGGCCGTTATGCAGACCTATGCCATCGACATCATTGCCTCCACCATCTTTGGTCTAGACATCAACAGTTATGAGCAGCCCGAGAACAAGTTCCGTAAAATGGTCACTATCGTGCGTGGAACCAATCGTTTCAAATCACTCCTGGGCATGACCATCTTTTTGATTCCAGCGTAAGTAAACGCCTATCAAACCCCTTCGTATTTCACAAGTTCAATACTCCCTCGTTTCTCGCAGTGTACCTCGTTTTATGTTCCGCTGTGGACTTCAGAATCCCGTGGGCAAGGCCATGCTGGCCATCGTCAAGGAGACTATAAGTCATCGTGAGACACACGGCATTGTGCGCAAGGACATGCTGCAGTTGCTCATGCAGTTACGCAACACGGGCAGCATCGATGAGGACGACTCTAAGCCCTGGGCCCTCGAGACCACTGACGACGGTAGGCATCTGAATGAATTTTTATTAGAACTTTTAATTAGACCCCGTACTCTTTAAAAAAGAGTAAAGGGGGTCTATTAAGTTTGTCAGAAGCGAGATGTGCGTAACAGGCAGAAGGAGGCGTGGCCGACCCCATAAAGTATATATATTCTTGATCAGCATCAACAGCCGAGTCGATATAGCAATGTCCGTCTGTCCGTCTGTCCGTCTGTCCGTCCGTCCGTCTGTCCGTCTGTCCGTCCGTCTGTATGAACACCTGGATCTTTTAAACTACAAAAGCTAGAGACACCAAATTTGGAATGAAAGTCCGTTTATGATGTACGCAGATCAAGTTTATTTCAAATTGTTGCCACGCCCCCTACCGCCCCCGCAATAAGCAAAAAACCAGACACACCTCGAAAAAATTTGTGTTTTAAGCGAATAACTCAATAGTTATGGCACTTAGGAGCACCAATTTTGGTACGCAGGTTCCCAGAGACAGCCTAAATGCAATGTCATTTAAAGGTTTGAGCTGCCACGCCCCCTTTGCTCATAGGAACTAAAACACTCTCCAGCTTCAATGCCTTTTTGAAGGCATTAAATCAAATAGTACAGTGTTGTAATTTAACATACGCTTAGAGAATTACTATTTCTAACTTTCCTGAAAGTGGCATCAAAATCCTATGTCAAACAACAGAGAAATTACGGTTCAAAGTTGAAGTTATTTTAAAGCAAAATCACTGCATGCGCGCAACACATACAAACAAACACAGAAACATACAAACATATGTTCGAACGTTTTCTCTACCTGCTTTGGCGGCAGCGCTGCCCGCAGCCGCTGGCCGCGCCGAACAATGCTATACATACACACATATGTATGAGCACACATACATATTTGCAAATAATTGGAATAATGATAGAAGAGGAGTGTGGTGCAACTGGTAGAGTTGCGGCGCAATATGGAACCTTCGTATGGATCGCGGGTTCGAATGCTGACAATGACGATTGTTATTTTATTTGCTTTTTAATTTTAATTCAAAATGTAAATATTTCATTTTAATTTTTTTAATTTCATTTTAAAATTTTTATTTTAATAAAATGGGCACTACTATGGGAGTACGGGGTCTTTTACAGTCGGCTCGATCGACTGTAGCCTTTCTTACTTGTTAGGAATAGAAAAAGACTAACACTGAGCAGGGGGAGGGGTTGATCAGCAGTGATGAAGCGATAGAACTTTATTTGTCTATACCTCGTTGACTATCAGAGCCAACAAATTTGGCAAGCTTATGACTCAAACAAATCAGATTTATTTTAGGCACACCTAAAACGCTACCACAAGTGGAACCACTTAAGCTATCTCAAACAAACATAAACATTACGTGTATTTTATGATATGATATTTTGTGACAAACTTTATCTATCATATAGCTGTCATGGCCATTAGTATAAAAATATTGAGTAGTTTTAACAAAGTTGAAGTTAAGTACAAGCTACATTAAGGATTTAGCATAGGAAAATCTCTACTCCTCAAGGTAGCCCATTTTATAGTGATATCTTATATTGTTAAATGCGATAGCGTCAGAATAACTACAGGGCCTTTATCAGTCGACTCACTTGACTTGAATTTTTCTGACTAATTTTATGCACAACTTAATTTCATAATTCTTATAACTTTCAGGTCGTTTGAAGAGCGTCTCATTGGAAGCCATCACAGCTCAGGCCTTCCTCTTTTATATCGCCGGACAGGAGACGACGGGATCGACGGCTGCATTCACTATCTATGAACTGGCCCAAAATCCCGAGCACCTGAAGCGACTGCAGGACGAGGTGGATGAGACACTGAAACAAAACAATGGTGAAATAACCTATGATGTGCTGAACAAGATGGAGTTCCTGGAGCTGTGTATGCAGGAAACCCTACGGAAATATCCAGGACTACCGCTACTGAATCGCGAGTGCACTCATGACTTTGCTATACCCGACAGCAATCATGTGATTAAGAAGGGCACTCCCGTGGTGATTTCACTATATGGCATACATCGTGATCCCGAATACTTTCCCGACCCCGACAAATACGACCCCTATCGCTTTGCGGAGGAGACCAAGAATTATAATCCTATTGCCTACATGCCCTTCGGTGAGGGACCCAGAATTTGTATTGCCCAGCGCATGGGTCGCATTAACTCCAAGTTGGCTGTGGTCAAGATCCTACAGAATTTCAACATTGAAGTGATGGGCAAACAGGAACCTGAATACGAAGCCGATGGTATTGCATTGCAGCCCAAGGATGGTATTAAGGTGCGTCTTTCGAAGCGTTTCGCTATTCCCAGCCCTCAATGAAAAACATACCAAACATTATGAAATGCCGAAATGTTGATAAGATAGCAACTAATTGATACCACATAGGATTAAAGCTTCCTTATCACCCTACCGTACACATTTATTTCGCGTCTAGTCAATAATTTACCTAACTATCAATGTGAACGTATTTAAATGTGAATTGATTCAACGCCGTTTATTAAATGCCTTAGATTGTTGCACTTGTATTATCTCTGAAATAGTTTATATGTTACATAGCATAGTGAATAGTTTTTATAGAATAAAGTTATTTATTTACAGGAACATATGCATAGACTTTTTAAATGGCTGCGTATTTGATCGGGAGAGTTTTTTAAGGGGGTATTATCTATTAATAGTCGGATTAATTATTCTCTCTCTGCTCCAGTTGTTGTTGTTGTTGCTGTTGTAGTTGTTGTTGTTCATTCTCAAGCATTTTCTGTTTGTTCTTCTGCCTAAAAATCTCCTTGCTAGCTTCCTTAATGGCCTCAAAAATCTTTGCCTGCGACATTATTTGCTTTTGTACATTTTCCACTGCGGGCTCTGCATTGATGTCAATTAAATCGCTTAATCCTTCCGACAAATACTCATTGTTGTAGGGCTTCTCCTCGAGTTCGTTTCGTTTAATTAGCGAATACGGTGGATAAGAGGGATATGAAGTGCGCTTTCGTCCACAGCCTGCAATGCCATTTGATTTAGTAACTATTTTTAGACAATTTTATTAAATTACCAGTAAATGCATTGCAGAATGGTCGCTTCTCGTATTTCCATTGTATAACTCCGCTCAATTTGTGCTTTTGTAAGTGAAAATTAAAAAAAAAAAAAAAATATTTTAAGTACAGCAATAGTTTAAGCTTCTTAAATCATTCATTGTAAGCAATTAATATAAATCGTTGCATACTTTAGTGCTGCTATGAATATACAATGTTTGCAGTTCCGTTGCATACTTTAAGGCATGAAATAATAATGTTCTCGATTTAGTACCATACTTTTACAATAGATGGCAGCTGCATTTCCAAAGGGGGCGACAATATTTATTGCATACTTTTGTGCTGAGATATAAATCAAATGCCGTCCAAAGTAAACATTAAAATTTCTGAACTTTGAATGCGCATAGCTTAGTTAAATGAAGTGATATTTGGACAAGTTATACTGTTTCCAGGAAAATTATAGATTTTTAACCAAATTAGAACTGGCCCATTCTAAGAGATAAACCATATGCGATTTCTTAATGTGTTTTTTCTTTACTCGGTAAACATTATTTATTTGATACTCAAGAAGCTCTAGCCCCTACTTTTACAGGGTATATTAACACATAAAGCACTCTGAGTATTTTTAACACATTAACTCACATTCACTTCATTGTTTTCGGTCTCTAGCGATGCATTGGTGAAAAATACACAGAGAAAAAATGCAGCCAGACATAGCGAAATTTCCAGAAAGGTTTTCATTTTCTCACAAAATAGTTGGATACACTTGGACTTCACTGAGATTAACCGCTTGACGCCTGCACCGTTTAACACTTCGCTGCCAATTGAAAGTTAGCGTTCGCGGTCCTCGGTCAACAAGTCGGCTACGCTATGTGAGACTTGTTCCTTTCAGGATATGACAGGACTGCCCGCTGTGCAGCGAATGTATTTTGGTTGCCACTTAATAGCCTTTTGTGTTTTTCCCGACCTTACTCATACTCTTAAACCTCCCCTCGCTGTACCCCCTTCTAATGGCAATGGCGTTTGACATTTAAGATTTGGCCTTTGACTTTGCCTTAATTTTGCTTGGCTTAAATATTAAAGATTGAAGGGTATCTTAATAGTTTTTGATTTATTAAACGTGGACTAGAGACAGTTGGTAGCAAAGATATGTTTAATTTTATTTAGAGTAGAAATAAACAGATTTAAAAGAAATAAAACTAAATAAATTTAAAATATTTGAAATCTTCTATACATTATTGTGCACAGTGTAGTTGCAACGCCAAAATCTTCTCGAGAGAGCGGCGAGCAATCCATCTATTTTTAAAGACCCGACACGAAAAGATCTCGCAGACACGTATGTTATATACCGCATATATACAACAGTCCGAGAACGATATAATCAGCGTTTTCTTGTTCCTAAGTGTGCATTTTCCGAAACATTTTGAAAACGATTTTCCACAGCAATTCTTGGCCAAAACAACGGGCCATTTCGAAACGATTCGCAGTGGAAACGGAACGCGCTCGCTCTCGCTTGTCTCTCGATCGGAATTCGATAAAAATAATAATTACAACAGACAAATTTGTATAAACAAAAGCAGCGAATTTTGAAATAAATTAAACAGACAGATTGGCAAATAATTGTGGCAGGCTTTGAAATTGGAATCTATTAACGGTTAGCGGTTGGAAACGGTTGAAAGCGGTTAGAAACTGTGTCAAGAGTTGTTTTGAAATTTTCGTGTCTCATTCAATACTAAAATAGCATGTGAGTAATGTAAATTCTATAACTTATACAATTTAATTGATGAACTAACTAACTAACCGGATAGATACTTTTGTCTCTGCTATCTGGCAGATACAAGTGTATCTATACCTGTCTGCGACTATCACGCACTGCACATTCGTACTCGAGTGTTTGCTGGTAAAGTAAAACACTAAAAATACCTCGGCTATTTTCAGTATTTCGTCAGTTTTATTTGTCGCACACGGGTATGACAAGTTTCCAGTCCTGCGTCTCCGGTTTTTCTCACTTTCCTTTCACTTGTTCACGCCCACACAGCTATTGCCCCCTCCCACTTACTCCCCCCACTCTTTCACAACAATTTGTTTATAATTATTATAGCGTAAAATTGCGAACACATAAACATTTCAGCACGAGTGTCTGCTAATTACAACGAATACTCGTAAAGTCCAAAAAGGTGATCGTTAAAAGAAAAAATAAAAGTTTTCTTATGATTTCGTAAAAGAAAATTCTCAGCGTTTTCCACACCGAACACGGAAAAACATGTCGCATGACGTTGATCGGCTGCATTTTTCGTTGCTTTGTTTTGGCATCGTCTTCGTTTTTTATATTCACATTTATAAATAGTTATCATAATTAAATTTATTTTATTTTCATTTCATTTTCGATTCTCTCACGTTCTTATTTTTAGACACAAGATGTCAGAGCCATCGGCCCCACAGCAACAACAGCAGCCCCCACAGCAGCCACAGAATGGCAAGGAGCGTTCCAAGTCCACCGAGGAGAAAGAGATTCCCCGCGAACCGGCGCTGGTTTGCAAAGACATCAATGTAAGACAGCGGTCTCTGTATACCTTTAACTATTTATATACCCGATAAAATACCCGGTAAACGAGTTGGACTGTTTGTGAACTCCTCCAACAGCTGCTCGACTGTTTTCTGCCCAGTTTAGTTTACAAATATTCGCCTTCACAGATTAAGACTGAATTAGAGTGCTTGGTGAAGCTGCTCGATGGCAAGATCTACAAAGAGGAGGAGGTGGCCATGGAGGAGCTGCATCAGTATTTGATCGAAGACGATGGCTCCTGGGCGTTGGGTGATAATTTTCTGGTGTTTGTGCAGCGCGTGCTGCGGGATCTTCAGGCCTTCTCGCCAGACACACGGATACACATGATTCGCACGCTCGCCTATGCTGCGCTGAAGGACGATGTGATCATTATACTGCATCAGGATCGTCGGGATCACACGCTGATGAACTTTGCCCAGGACATTGACAAGCACACACCCGAGGAGCAGCAGGCTTGGGCCATGTTTGTAAGTCAGCAACTGTTGTATCATCGTTTCTCTTGTCTAACCAGTTGAATTTACTCTGCCTGTAGACCTGTAATCTATTTGAGAACTTGGGACCCTCAGAGTGGCTGCTGTACATCTCAGAGTGGGAGTACAATGGTCAGACCATCTCGAACATTAGGGTCACCACCAAAGTGGCGGTGCATTGTATTCTCTCCAATTGCCCGCAGCTGAAGAACATTGGCTCCATGATCCTCTACAACATTGCGATCAAGGAGGTCAAGACGGTGGTAAGTTTGATAGGTTTTCAACGGAATCTTTAAGCAGATTCCTTTGAGTGTTCCACTATTTTAATCTCCTTGCTTTCCAGGTATTCGATGACGTTGCCGTGGAACTGGCAATGGCCATACTGCAGTTCTTCCAGAGCAGTCCCAACGAAGATCAGATTTTCCGCACACTCAAGGCGCTCGCACGTTTTCTCGAGGTATTGACCCACATTTCCTAATTTCCCATTTTCCCCATTGACAGCCTGTCACATTTTCATCTGCTTTGCTGCTTTAGGTATCGCCGGACGTACAGATGATTATTCAAATGATTGGACCACATCCAAAACAATTCGCTGGCAAAAGCGAACGTGTTGACGAATTGATAAAGATCATTTCTCGCAAGGTACCAGCCTAAGAGAGAGAGAGAGAGAGGGCTAGCTGGTTTTAAGAGAGAAACCGTTAAAATTTAAGAGCACAAGAACTAAATTCATAGGCATACACAATGAAGATCTTTTCACTTTTGTAAAGCATTTTCGCGACACAATAAACATTTCTATTCTTTATTATTGATTGCTTTTCTTTAATTTCGTTTTCCATTTGCTGTTCACATCATGTTCTCACCACAGCAGAGCTTGAGCAGCGGAAATCCATTGCCACCGTTGGCTCTAAGCTGCAGCCAATGCTTCTGATTCGAGACAAACATTTCGGACGGCAGCTGAGTGTCCTGGGCACTCGTGTCCTCTGTAGAGTGGACAGAGTTTCATAACTAATATTGAAAACCCTCCTTAAGATATTTAAACTACTCACGTGACTTCTTGTCGAACTTGGGCGAGTGAGTGATGGATATAATGTCCTCTGGCTTGCGGAGTAGGATCTTGCCTACACCTTTGCACATGCGCAGCACCTCGTGATTGCTCAGCTTGTCCAGCTGCTGCTCATCCAGCAGCGTGCAGCTCAGTATCCACTCTCTGACGTCATCGAAATCATTAAGCAGACGCAGTGCACCATTGACACTAAAACGTATACGTTTCTGGTAAATGAAATCCAACCAAGCCTCACAGATGAGCTTCAGTATGAGCTTTAGAATGACTATGTCGTTGGTGGCCTTTATGCTGGGCAGAAAGATCTCGTCCAGCACATAGCCCACATAGAGGCTCTTGTCCTCCTCGCTGTAGATGCTGCGCTGCCAGTGACTCGCGGCGGGAAAACAAAGTGTAAAATTGGCCAAACTGAGAATGCGGCAAACCGCTGACAAAATCTGAACACATTCATCGGTAGTTTTCTAAGAGGTGGAAGGCTAATTAGAGGAAAAGGTAGAGTAAGAAATAACTGCCAACTCACCTTGAGCAGATCAATGTTGCTGGTGGACTCGGTGATCAGTTTGGTGCGCAGGGCAACACACACCAGCATCAGAATATCACTTAAGTCGGCAGTGAGTTTGGGCAGTTTAAAGGTGGTGAAGACATTCAAACAGATCTTCACATCGTGTTCCAGTATCTGAAAAAAACGATCCATTTTCCACTCGCAGCACAGCAGTTTTGCCTGCTCGGTGACCCAAAGGCGCATCGAGTGCACAGAGTGATCTGGAAAGGGGGTAGGAAAGACTTAAAGTCGATAATACCTAAGGAAAGAGAAACCTTTCACTTACCCAACCTATGGAGTATAGGTATTTGCTCAGCAACTGGCAGTAGACTGGAGTTATTGTGGACATCAGTGTTGGAGAAGTACTGATTGCTCAGATTGACCAGATTGGAGAAGACACTGATCCACACCGTGCCCGTAGCAGTGCCGTGCTCCTAGGGAGTAATATAAGAGAAGAATTTTTAACAGAGTGAAGCTACTTACATTCCTGGGCGCATCGCGGTACTGCTCGACAACCTGTTGAACCAAACGCTCGGGATTACTGGAGGATATGAGTGTGAGACGAAAGAGCTGATCCCAAATATTGTTGCACATGAAACCAGTAAGGATTTCACCAATGCCACGCAGTGTGGAGTAAACAGGTTCAGGAATGTCTGTGGGAGAGAGGGGAAGGTTCATGAGTTCATGCAGTAAACTCCTTGAAAACTTTACCATTGACATTCTGATGATAGAGCCAACAGCGTATGGAATCGATGTGGGTGAGACTATAGCAGGACATGGGAGTGTCTATCCACCAGAGCAGTATGTGATCCAGAATTATGCCCACGTAGGACCACAACAAGCGCAAACCTCTCAAAATATAGACATTCATATCAATGTCAGCGCCCTTGCGACTGTCTGTAAGGAAATGGGATTGGAAAGCTCTACCAATATAACCTATAATGACTTTAAATCCTTACCAAATATAGTGGGACATATTTCCATGGCCTTGCCAATGAGTTGGGCTATGAAGACACGCTCCTTTTGCAGGAAACTCTCGGTGTGCTTGCAGCGCAGACTCTGATGATCCTGTTCCGCGTTCACCTGCTCCCCTCCCGCTGCAGCTGCGCCAGCGCTCAGAGCATTGTAGTCCTGGGCAGACTCACAATACTGCTGATAGTCACCGGCAGCAAAGGAAATGTTGAGAGTGCGTAGTATCTCCAGGCTGGAAGATGTGGACTCGGCAGTGTGCTGCTGCTGCTGCTGCTCTCGCCAGGCATCCTGCTCCCCCATATTGAACAGACCGAAGACCAGATCCAAGGCATTCTGCTCCACACGCGTCTGAGCCACATACTGAAATCGAAAGGGATTTAAGAAACAGTGTAGGAATCAAAAGGCACCATCAAACCTGAAGAACAAATCCAAAGTCAATGTTCTTGAGGGACATGAGGAGAGCGGGATACATGTTGCTGCAGACATTGGCATGCATCTCCTCCTTGCACTTGCCACTCAACTTCGGCTCCTTCTCCTCCTCCGTCTGAGTCTCCTGTCCCTGCT
Source organism: Drosophila acutilabella (assembly GCA_035046005.1). NCBI lineage: Eukaryota > Metazoa > Arthropoda > Insecta > Diptera > Drosophilidae > Drosophila > Drosophila acutilabella. The sequence continues at coordinate 1,730,602 of JAWNOK010000003.1, forward strand.
GCACTTGCTCCACATCCAAGGTCGGCTGCTGTTCCTTGGCAGCGTGCACATTGCGACAACGATTGTAGAGCTGCGTGATGTGCAGAGCCCAGTTGAGCCACATCTCGGACTGCATCGACTTGCGCAGCAGCAGAGTCAGCTGTGAAGGAGAATAAAGCTTTGATGCTTCACCCAGGGTCATCTATAGAAAAGTATACTCACTGTGCGCTTGAGAACAAACGTCAGCTGACAGAAGCGTCTGTCGTTGAGCTCCATGATCAGGTTGAACTTGCGCATGAGGAGCGCATTGTATGGACTCCGTTTGATCTTCTTGGAGAGTGACTGGAAGTCAGCATTCTTGGTCTCATCCTTAAGGCTCCAGTAGAGCTCCACCACGTGCTCACACTCCTCCAAAATGGTATCCTAAGCGGAGGTTAACTTAATAATCCTGCGGAGAATCAGGAGTAATTGAACTCACATGCTCGCTGAAGATGGAGGAATTGACATCGATCACAATCCGTTTGGTGATGCGTCGCAGCTCCAGGCCAAGATTACCGATTTCCGCAAACGTGTGCATCGGCTGCGATTTGTTGCGGCAGTACCATTTTGGTGTATTGCTCATGTTCCCAGGACACGTACCTCTCTTTCTTTCACTCTGTGCCTCTCTCTGTCACTCCAACCCGGAACCAATCACCTGCCCCACAGTAAATTGCTTTTTAATTATTGTGTCTCCCAGGCACGCATTCGACTCTTTCTCTTCCTCCTTCTGCCTCTGGTTTTCCCCAATAGGAAAAACTTCGTGCGTCGTGTTATCAAATGCAAATTTAGGCGACTTGTTTAATCGATGGCATCCCCGCATCGCCTAGCAACGCACGCATGTGCCACATGTGGCAGCAACCGAGTGGAACACCCAAAAGCTAGTGGTTAAGGCTACAAGTGAGTGAGTCGACTGTAAAAGACCCAGTACTTAACTTAGAGAAAGGATGTGATGATATTTCTAACAAACCTAGCAGACACTGAACTCTTGTCAGGTACAGGGTCTTAAAAACACTACCACTTTCCAGCCAAAACACGGTCTAGTCAGTAAAACGACATTGACAGTCAATCAGCGCACACCTGGTATACTCAAAGAGGTCGATTAGTACACAAACTACCCTATGAAACAAAGAAATTAAGATGACGCCTCATATGAAATTCTTGTTCGGCATCTAAACTACTAAAATTAAAAGTTAACCGAAAATTAAAATATATAAATTATTAAGAAACTAAGTTTATTAAACAAATTAAGTGTAAAGTTTTCAGTAAAGAATTTCAAGTAATGAACAAATGTACGGCCGAGGCGCAGGTAGAAAATTTAGGGCAGAACAAATGTTTGAGCGCCACTGTCATAAGTCCCAAGCTATTTTATTTAAGCAACAAATGAAATTTCCGTTGTATGGATGTTGAGAAGATAGTCAACACTTATTTGGTAATATTATGTAACTTTAATTATTACAAGTTTCTTTATCGACGGCCAAATTGCAGCTGAGGTGCAACAGCCAAAACAAATTACCATGCCAAAGCCACGCTGTGACGACAGCGCTGAGGCAGAGCTAAGCCCTATGCACTGTACATACATATCATAGGCTTTGACGACCACTGTTATACTAAACGTAAGCGAAGAGCAGTAGCAGCATAGAGCGCATTGAACTTAGCGCAGAGCATAGGCTGTTTAATACGTGAGAGCAGCGCCGCGGCAGAGCTTAAGTTCTACGCACGATTGCATAGCTCTCCCGGCCACTGTTATACAGGAGAGGCCAGCGCTACTCTCAGCAACAAAGGCTGGGCAGATCACTGTTATACATACGAGAGCAGTGCTATGCTCTACGACCACTGCTTTAAAGGCTCACCAATACTGTTGCCGACTGAGCTCTCAGTACACGCATTGTCCAAAGAGTGCACATACATATACACAGTCATAGCTACTCTGCGAGTGCTGTCAAATACATAAATAATGTAAGCACGAAGAACAGTGGAGTGAGCACCACTGCCTAGACCATTCAAATAGACTTCAACAAGCAATTACAATAATCACGGCAAGTTTATTGATATATGTAAGTGTGGCTATAGATAGGTTTGATTTGATTTCATTTATATATATATATATCTTATATGTTTTTGTGTGATTTTTTTTTTGTTTTCTTTTTCTTGAATAAACGAGCAGTAAATATTCAACAAAATCTCTCTCTCGCTTGCTTTGTTTTTTGTGTTTTCATATATCGTTATCAACTATGCTTAATTCTCTCATCGTTATCATAATCCTCCTCGTTATCTTTATCATCATCATGATCTATACACATCGACATCTGGTTTTGTTTTGCTATCACATTGAATTGTTACATTTATAGTAGTAGTTGCTTGCTTGCTGCATTTTGCCTGCTTAAAATCTTTAAAACATTATTTAAATTTCATCTGAAACATATATATGTAGGTATACATTTGTATCTGTATCTTTAACTGTATCTTTATCTGTGTTTCTGTGGGTTCCTCATGTGTTGTGTTCCATGTTGCATGTTGCATGTCTGTGTGTCTCTCTGGGTGTACAAAACTAAATGTTAAACATTTTCTGAACATCAAAACGAACTGAATTCATTCATCGTATAATAATAATTATAATCATAATTGCGCCATTTCTTTGTTTATACAAATTACATTTAAAATTGATTGCGCTTCTTCTTTCTCTTCTTTTTCTGTCTATACTCTTTTATTTATTTCTTTTTGTTTTGTAACTACACACTAAGTTTAGTGGCTGTTGCTTAGTTCCTTATTCTCTCTCGCTTTCTTACTCCCACTTTCTGTATCTTTTTCAACTCTCATCTTTTTTTGATTTTTGTTGTTGTTTTCTTTACGATATACTCATTATTCAGTTTAAAATATAGAAATAATATGTGTATACATATAGGTATACTATATATATATATGTATGTATATATAGATATATGCTTTATCCGTTTGCACGTAGTGTAAAATATATGTATAACGTATTGTATATATATATCTGTATATATCTTTATATAGATTTTGTATGTCTATGCCTTAGCCTAATCCGCTTCACTTAATCCTCTGTAGTAGTATTTGTTGTAGTAGTTGTAGTCGTAGTAGTAGTAGTATCCTGCAGCTCTTCAAGAGTTGGAATATCGTCTTGTAGTTTCAGCACTTGCAACCTTGGGTTATAGTGCCCGGCTAAATAATATGTATCATTGTTATCATATATGGTTTGATATTGCTTCGAATCGGCTCCAAACTTATCCACATAACTAACAAACTGCAGCACCTCGCATCTATGCGAAATGGTCTGCACATCGTTCTCATCCTCGTGCGGTGATTCAAATAGTGCACCCTGTAAATTTTCATTATTCTCATATTAGTTAATTGAATAATACGATAGATATGGAAACTCACCGGATATTTAAGGTTTGGACAGCCCGTGGTCTCTTCCGGATGATAGAACCATGCCACACGCACCACTCTATTGCCAGCGGTGGTCTCCCACATGGACTCAATGCGTCCAATGTAGGGACGATCCGGTCTTCCCGTAGATAGAAATACTGCACAGTCCCCGACCTGAAATTCAAAATTAATCAGCAAATGATTTGGTATTGAAAGTGTGCTTTTACTTACCGTTATAGTCTCCTTGCCCCTTTTGATTGTTTTGTAAAATTGCTTTCTGGCACGCCCCTTGACGCCCGCCTTGCGGTAGGCGGTGCCAAACCAACCCCATAGCTGCCGTTCCGGCAGAAAGGCAGCAATCTTGCTGCTGCCCTTCGAGTTGTTGTGCTCGACCAGATCATCGCCCTTGACCTGCCACAAAAAAAGTATTATTAGTAAACTGGTAGGAAACGAGTTGTTTTAGTGAGGTAAGTGTCTTTCGTGCTTTACCTCATCGGATACCTCGGACATTAGGTTCGACGTGGTCTCCTCCTCCATGTCCAATTGCTCCGCCTTCACCTTCACCTCAACTTTAACGCGTTGCGTTGCCGTTACAGCAGCTGTCAGCTCCTCCGTAGCCGCTGCGACTGCTACAGCTGCTGGAGGCTGCACTGCCTCCTGCTGTTGCTGCTGCTGCTGTGTGGCCATCAAATATTCCTGAGCCGCCGGATCAGCCTCTTCGTTGGCATTCTTACGATGATGCTTCTTATGCTTCTTGCGTTTCTTGTGCTTATGATGCTTTCGATTGCCATCATCCAGTTCCCCAGCTGCCATTGCATCCACATCGTCGTTGTTTTGGAAGCCATTGGACTCTGTAGATTTACTCATACCATTCTGAGCCTTTGTCAGTTTCTTTAGACTCTTCTTCAGACGCTTCTTTTCGCTGCGTTGGGTAAACAACTCCATGGTGGCAGCCAGTGAGGTTGTGTTGTCACTGGTCATGCTGAATCCATGGTGAGTGTGTGTCTCATCGGTAGCTTGGGATGCAGTGGCCACCTCTGGAGCACTCGCTGCCCCGCTGTCACCACTTCGCATCGCGCCACGCTTCTGTTTGCCTACAGAGTAAAGGGGATTATCGTTGTACTCTGTATCGTGGTACGGACACGAGGGGAGGGCGTTAACGAGTCAGGGGAAAAACGAAAATAAACAACAGAGTAAATAAAGAGTTTAAACACAGAAAACAGAGTTTAAGACAGGCAGAAAGATAGATAGGCACAGTATCGCAAAATGTGGGATGGAGACTTGGAAAACTTGGAAATTATCGCACCTGCAATGGGATAATTGCTTAGGAGCAGGCGTATGTTCTTCAAGCGGATCCTGCCGCTGTCGCCATCATCAAACTCCACGCTCACAAAGTCCTGGGGTGACGTTGCTACCCCTGAAGTCGCCGTCGTCGCTGCATCCTCAGCTACCTCCGATTCGATGGCACGTCCTGGATAGAGGCATCGGTATTGTTGACTCCAATAGGCACACACCCGACTGCCAACTGGCACACTCTCCACGCTCTTCGGCTCCACTTCGAGTATCTGCAAGACATAAGGCAACTTTAGTATCTCCATTCACTAATCCTCATTAAAAGTACAGGAGTTGGACTGAATAATTACCGTGTCCTTGAGTATATCCTCGCGTGACATCACATGCGACTTGTTGCCTCGCTCCCCGTCCAAAGTTATGGCATAGACATCTGGAGGACGCAATGGTTTCATCACCCCTGCATAGAACAGACCACCCATGTCGGTGAGGACCCGCGTTTCATCCCGATACAGATGCTCGCTGGTTAGCTGCAATTCGGCATCGGCGGCGCTGAGACGCCGCTTAGCCTCAGTAGCCTGTAGGGCATCGGCTGCGCTGGCTTTTAGCTTGCGCTCCTTGCGAGCAGCGGACTTAGTGCTGCCAGAGTGTGAGTGCTTGTGCGAGGAGCTGGAAGAACTGGAGGAGGTAATTGGTGTTGCAGCCACAGCTGCGTCCAGAGCACTCGGTTCGAGGCGCACAAACGACGAGGTGCTTGGCGAACTGCTGCTCTGCGGCAAGGTACTGGGCTCCACCTGTGCACTGGGCGGCAACAACGGCGGCGGTGGTGGAAATGAGTGTGTCTTCTCCGGGAAACGCAAGAAACTGGACGCCTGCAGATTGCCACTGGAGAATTTAGGGAACTTGTAGTCCCGTAGAGGTGAAGCAGTTCTGCTGAAAGGAAAACAAAGTAAAATTGGTTATAAACCTTCCTTGGGAAGAGATTGGGTTTACTTACCCCAAGACACTGGAGAGCGTGGAGCTGAGCGTCAACTGCGGCTGATGGATGGGCGTTGCTTGGAGTTGTGGCAACGTTGGTGGCTGCAGCTGCAGCTTGGAGCACTTCTTCTTCTTCTTGTGCTTGGAAATCTCGTCGAGCTTTCGCTTCTTTTTGCGATACTGCCTCGTGATGTCCGCCAAACGCATGCGCATACTGTTGTCCATAATGCTAAACACTTCCTGGCCAAATCTCTGCGCATAACTGGGATCCATGGTGTGCAGTGCACTACGCAGCTCCGACTGCAGCTCCTCATCCTGCAGCTCTGGCTCTTCCTGCTGCAGTTGTTGCTGCTGCTGCTGCTGTCGACTTGCGCTGTGACGTCGCTTCTTTTTGCTCTTTTTGCTGCAGCGCGAGGATTTGCGACTGTCGCCGGAGATAGAATTGGACTTGGAATGTTTGTGCTTCTTGCGCTTCATTGGCGTCAATTCGCCAGCAGCTCCTCCGATGCCAACAGTAGCCAATCCGCACGTGGAAACAGTTGCTGCTGATGTGGTGGGCAGCTCAATGCCCTGCATTGAGGGGAAGGCTGGAGAGGTATGTGAGGAGAAGCACGTGGTGGGCGCTATGGGTTCACTGGGAGGCGTCGGTGCTTCTGGCGTTGGACTGCGCGATGTGGGCGTGGCAAAGAGACTACTGCCCTGCACTACCTCCTCCTGTATGCGCTGCTCGGCCAGAGCGCAGAGTAAATTCAAACCACCCAAAGGCTCGGATTGCGTTCGCTCCACATCCATCAAGGGCGTGGACTCTACACAAGCCGCTGGTGGCTCTGCCTGCACAGGCATGGACTGTGGAAGTTGTACGGAGAGGGGTGGGGCCAGGGGCAGGGGCTGCGGTGGCACCACCGCCTCACAATGCTCCATGGGCTCCTGTTTGACGCGCAGCAAGGGCGTGCTATTGGTGCTTATGTTGGAGAGCAGCACCAATCCGGTTAGATCCTCGGGCGCAGGCTGTTGCTGCGGTTGTGGCTGCTCCTCCAGCTGACCAACAGCTACTCCGGATCCTACACTTGCTGCACTGGCACTAAATATGTCACTGGGACTCGTTTGGGTATGGCACTCATTAGGTTGATTGGCAATAACATTGGGATTGGTATTGGAATTGGTATTGGGATTCGTTTCACTGGCTTTGATCAGCTCCAGCGGTAATTGGGCTTCCTGTACATCCTGTTGCGTCGCTTTAAGCGGACACGAAGAACTCTCATCCTCACTGCAGACCGGCGTGTCCGTCTGTATGTTCACGTCCTGCATTTGTGGCAGCAACAACGGATTTCCGGCCAATCTTGGCGGCGTCTGTGGCGTCAACGGTGCGTGTAACTTAAAGTTTAACGCCGCCTCATCACAGGCTGTCGTGGTCGCCGTCGTCGTTGCCGTCGTCTCACCCACAACGCCAGCTGCACCTGCATTTCCGCCGTGCATAGACAGATTCAGCAGCGCTGGCGTCGGTGTAGTTGGAGCCGTCTGGAAGAGTATTTGATGAGGCTGCATTTGTTGGCCCAACTGGGAGGCCGTTGGTTCTATCGTAGCCGAAGTGGGTGGCGTTGGCAGACGCATTAAATTCAGTGCCTGTTGCTCCGTTTCTCGAGACGGCTCTGTCGACAGCGAAAGTGGCAACGGCAAGGGCTGCGTCACCGCATAGTCCTCCAGCTTCAATGAGGTCGGAGGCAGCAGCAGCGAGTTCATAGGCATTGTGGACTTTGGCGTCATTGCTGGCGCCTGAGCGGGAAGACTGAGGAAACGTGAGGAGCTTAGACTGGACGAACTCAAGCTGCTCAGACTGCTTGTGCTGCTGGTGACTCCGGATCCGGGTAGACTCAGATTGATGGTGGCATTCGTGGTAGTTGTGCTGCTCGTCTGCTGTTGGTTGCTGTGCTGGCACAGCGTTGAGCTGCCGCCCGAGGCTGAGGCCGCTGCAGCCAGATACAGCTGCAACGTGGAGGCATATGAAGGTGTGGCACTCAACGTGTTGTGTGCGCCCATCGGCGGAAAGATGAAATTCGATGTTGGCTGCAGCGCAGCCGCAGCTGCTGCTGCTGCTGCCGCCGCCGCTGCTGATCCTCCGGCCGATGTTGCCTGTGGTATGTAAGCCGATGGCCAGACGAACGCTGCTGCCGCTGCTGCCTGCTGGAACGGATCTGTGGGCGTTAAGAGGGGAAAATTTGATATGCCTGTGATGCATAGCCGAGAGAGTTTCAAGTTATATATGGATTTGGAGTTGAAACGGAGGCGGAGGCGGAAGCGGATACGGTGACAGGGGGGCGGACGCGGGGTCGTGGGCGTGGGCGTGGACGGGGAAGAAGAAAAGCCAAGTTATAAAAGCATGAATTAGTTTTGTTTCCAAATCAAGTTAACTTACGAGTACAAAATACGAATTAAAATGCGTTAATGAATATGTATGAAGGGTTAGTCATGAAAGCAGTGTTGGCATTTTAGCCGTTTTATAGCTACAAATAGCAAAGTTAAATTTGTTTAAATTCAGCAACTAATCGGTTAAAGTAGACATAACAGTTAGAAATCTAGCTTTTTTACTGTTTTTAGCTATCTTTTAGTACTAAAATGCTGGCAACGCTGCATAATGATTGACTAAATTAGTGTGTGTATGTGTGATAGCGATTAGTTAGTTAATGGTGTTGATATTTAAACTAAGTTTTAAGAGACAGAAAGTAAATGTAAGTGTGTGAGAGAGACAGAGTGTAAGAGAGAGAGAGGAACTTACCAAGTGCTGCTGGAGTCGCTGGTAGCAGCACCACCTGACCTCGACTGGAGTCGCGTGAATATTGCAAACCCACCGTGGCGGGCGACATGGAAATCACTGATTCAATGGGCAATGCATCTACAAAACCAAAAAAATAGGCGTTCAAAATCAACAAAAATCAAATCAATAAAGCGACAAAATCGAAATTTCGGAAGAAACAGAATATTGAAGCGGATATAGCTGGGTATAACAGGCTGAAGAGCTAACGCTAGAGGCACATGCAGGATGCACTCACTCCACTCACTTGGATATTGCCAGAATGTCGACGGTGCCCGATTAATTCCCGCTGCGCTCAATGCCAACTCCTCTGCGCTGGCGGTGCCCGTTGTCATCAGATCGCCGTTGCCCGTGAAATAGAGATTGCCGCAACTGGTGGCACCTAGTGAACGGAATAAATACAACATTAGTCACTAGTCATTTCATCAGTAACAACAGTTGGAAGTCATATTAAAGGCAAAGTATGAAAGTATCAACTTCAATGGCTTATCAGTTGGCACGTTAGTCACTAATCACATATTTAAAATTATACTTAGACACTAAGATTAAAACGAAGTTAAAATTAAAGTGATGAGCTCTGGTATAAGGAATTATTTAGCACTTTTTTTTTTTACCGAATTTAGATGTAAAAATTTGTGAATTTGCACAGTTCTTAAACTCTTTAATTTCTTTGTTTCTTTGTCACTTTAAATTGTTGGTAATCCCAGAGATTGCCGCAACTTGTGGCATCTTCGTTTATTTCAACACAACACTCAGCAGTTTAGTCACTAGTAAGAAATACTATTTTCTAATTGAGTCACTGCAGGCGCAAAAGTTTTGCAACTTTTCGATTCAACGCTCAATTATTTAATAAACTTTTTGTTCTTGGCAGCAGAGCAGCTACACATACACGTAAACTCACCTATGTAAGAGTGTTTGTGTGTGTGTGTGTGTGTGAGAGAGAGAATTGTGTGTATACGTTTAATATTGCAATGTCCTTGAACTATGCATTTGGCCACCTCAAACTCAACCCCGACTCTGTCTCTGACTTTGACTGTGCCATAATCCAAGCGACCCTTCAGCCCACCAAACCACTGAGCCAGCAATCCACCTAGCTACCCAGTGAGCCACCCTTACAGCCAGTGGCTGAATAATTTCACAGAAATTCGATTAAAGCGTATACAACACACACTAATTGCATTACATTACGGGACTATTAAGGACCTCAGATTGATGTTCTCTCCGAAGAGAATGCAATTAGCGTTACAACTTTCATATTTCTCACAATTTTTCTCTTTTTGGGATGACAAATAACCATCAGAGAGAAGTACATATATATTATATAGTGTATATATAGCAGTATATAAAAATAGAATTTACGGAGGAGGGTCGACTTAGCCATATGGTCGCATACTCAAGCCACTTACGCCTCTTCTCACATTGCTTTGTCATGCGTCCTGTTTTTCTGCCTCAAGTCAATAACAGACGAATACCCAATGTTGATCTCAGCAGGAGCATCCCTTGCAAGCGACCCTCCCTCTTTCTCTCAACCCTCAATCCTCATCCCTCAACCTTAGCTACAGCATCTACCTACGCCTCTGACTTGACTGACTTCCCCTTGTCCTTTTCTCTTTCTCCCCTCCTCCCTTGAAACTTCCCCAACGCCAACGCACCACCTTCAACTTGTCTTTGTGTCTTGTGGCAAGGACAGCACGACATGCTACCGTGACCAGCAACAAAAAATAGTAGGAAGTGCAACACTCGAGCAAATCGACTTTGAAAGACCCTGTACCAATATGAAGGAATCATTTAAATTACAATAATCAAGCGTTTTTCATATCAATAACAAAATTAAAGCTGTTTGTTCCTATGACACAGGACATCGATTCATACCAAATATAGTCAGGGTACTTAAGATGGTATAATATAAACACAGTGCGAGTTTTGCTTTGAAATTCGCTTTACGTATGATAAGTTACTTTGGTTGGTATAGTTCCTGAAGTTGTACATGTATTTGTCTTTAAAAATGGTTTTATTTAACAAATTTTAATCAAACCGATTCTAAGTGATGCATAGACAAACTTTCATTTCAAATGAAAGTCCTGGAGTAGCGACATCGACTTAGTAAGAATATTCGTATGTTCCTTAGGGGGTTTGGCCACGCCTTCTTCTGTCTGCATCGCACTTTTTTACATACCCAAGGGACCCCTGTACTCTATGTGTGTACGGAATCTAAAAACGCATGGGTAAAATGCAGTTGAACAAACACGATTTAGATAGACCCTGTAACTCAATGGACCCTTTAAAAACACAGAGTTCTGTGTCCCCACTGATCATCGTGCAGACGTAATGAAAATACATACAAGACCTATTTGCACAGGTCTTGAGAAATCTCTAGTTCTCATAGTAAAAGTTTAAGAATTTTATTTAATTTTACTACAAAAGCAGATAGTACCTACATCTAATTTTACCCAAAATTTATATCCTTTTTAAAGATACTGCCCACTTAAACAAACTCTTGCACTTGTTTACTACAGGGCAAGATGAACAAAAAACTACCTGTGAAAAGTGCGACCACCTCCGGATCCAAGCAAGTTTAAAAATAAAACACTCTACCCCCTGGCGAGTTCTACGATTCAATCCAATCCAAGGGTACAAGTTAGGGATGTCACAACAATAAAAAGAGGTGGACGCGTGTTCAAATCCTCATCACATGATTTTTGCCCTGTGCGTGCTCAAAGGGGGGTGTATTCATGCTGCACAGTTTTTACCAAAAGACACCCCTAAACTAACTGAAGGAATTCTTTTAATATTCACCGAAATCCTATTAGTGCCATAACCGGCAACGGATCAAATTGAATCGACTTTAGCTTCAGTCCAGTTGGAAAGATAACGAGGTCCCAGGGGAAAATCGGACGGCGTTAAGCAAACAATCATTAGAGAGCTAAAATCTTTGCTCTCGAATTCAATTAGTTGCTAAAATTATGAATCCAATAACGATGCCTCCCCACCCTCTGCTATTTCTATTTGGGACACTTCGAGTGTATATATAGAGACATTATATATTCCTAGGAATCATGTCTTAAAGGGGATGTTTCACAGTCCGCCCATTGAAGCAGCCAACGGGCATACAGTGCTCACTCGCCAAGAAGAACTGACTATTTAAAAGTATAACAAACAATTTAAAAACAGACTTGGTAGACTAGCCTAACATAAATAACAACAAGTTCTAGTTGTCTTTATCTAGAAGGTTCCAAAATAAATTTCATTCTGATTACTGATTGAGAACGCTGAACTGTAATCTAAATTTAATAAAGAACTGTATACAAAAATATTTAAAGTCAATGTAAAAGCTTAGAATTGATGTAGTATATATACTAGTGACTACTGTATTTGAATTATCCCTCAGTTCAGTAAAAGCTTTGAAAGTTTAAGCAGTAAATTCCGATACAGCAAATTTTTAACTAATTATTTAGGAAAGAAAATAACTCCATTTTAACAATATAATTTCCATTCATAAATAGTCAGTTTTAAAGGGATATCTATAACTAATTCTTTTTTTAGAATTAGATGTCAGCCCCTATAAAAACTCTAAGCATCCCATATTTACTATTGCTGACACTTTAAGCGAGTGCACACTGTATCTGTGATGAGTCACGTACCAGCTGAGGCACAAAAACAACCGCAGACGCAACGCAATAACAGATCTGTTTTGGCTGTTTCACATCCCTTAAAGAGCACTTAAAATTGAAGCGGAAGGAGAGATGTACTTGGTTTTATAATTATAGTGTTTTACCCAGATCAGCGACGCGAATGCCAAAGCAATTCATATCCTTGTTAAGTGGCTGTTGCAGTGGCAGGGGCAGAGGCAACGGCAGATTGGATCCACTGTTCAGCGCGACACTGGATGCCTCCTGTGGACGCTTGCGAGCGACAGCGATGCCAATGGGCACGGAATTGCCTAAAGGAATTAAAAATTCATTTAGTTTAGTTAGCTGTTAAGCAAATGAAGTTAGTAACTTACTTGTGCTAGACGTAGACTTTTCCAGATCGGATACCTTGGGGGAGGAGGCTTCAATTTTGACCAGCGTGGTGAGTGTGGACGCAGACATGGTCTTGGAAGTGGCCGATGCCGTTACAGATGATGAGGTAACACTTCCCAGACCCAGCGAGGTGGAAGCAGTCTGCAGATGATGTGGCTGCTGCTGCTGATGGCAATTATTGGAACTGATTTCAGACACCTGACATGGCTCCCTCTTAATCTGCACAAATGTATACGAGGAGTTTGTCTGCTGATGATGGTGATGTTGCTGCTGCTGGAGCGGAAGCGGCAAAGCACCCATATACTGCGGTATCGAGGGAGAGTGCATAGCACCAAATTGATCCAAGTGGAGGGGATGTGCTCCTCCTGCCGTCAACGTTCCTGAGCCTGTGACTCCTACCGCTCCCGAGACTGTTCCTGCTCCAGTGACTGTTCCCGCGGCTAGCGTCGTGGAGGGCAATAGAAATGTGGTTGCAGCTGCAGTCGAGGAACTGCTGCTGCTGTTGCTTGTCACATTTGTTGCATTAAATGTTGCCATTTGTTGTCGCTCTTCTGCTTCTTCTTCTGTTTATTGTTGTTGTTGTTATTGTTGTAGGTGGTTGCAAGTCGTGGATAATTGTTGCATTATTTTAAAACTAATCGAGCGCTTGCGGCATGCAGCATCGCGACCACGACGACGATGTCGCACATATATGTCTCTTTCTTTCTTTCTATATAAATATATCTCAATATATATATTCTTTTATGTACTAAAAATCTATTATCTTCACACACACACGCACGCACGCACAAACACACTCACACACACAGTCTACATTTTTACGTGTGTTTATTTTGCTTTCAACTTCTTTGGTGCTGAAACAACATTTAGCGCGCATTCATTTGTTTGCATATTGTCAACTTTTATGCTTTTTATTATTATAAATAAATGACATAATCCACACGCGCGACGTACGTATGCAACTTGCAATAACTACATATGTATATTTATGTACATATACATATACATATGTATGTAGTACCAAACTGGACCCGTGCTAGGTTCACGGCGGCTACGGCGACGGCGGCGGAGGTGCGAAGGTGGAGGCGACCGATCCCCACACACACGCACAATACGGCCAGCGTTTTCGTTGCGTCGTTCTGCGTTTTTTAGTAGCGCGTTTACGTATTTGCACCTACAAAATGGCACGCACTTAACCGCGCGTTTTTTTCGCGAATTAGTAATCCCTGGAAAAAAGTCCACGGGAGACAAAAAAAAAGCAACTTTTCAAGTTTTCACTGTGTTTGGCAATAGAGCTGGAACTCAAAACGATTTATGATTCGATGCATCGATGTTATTGTTAGTGCGATACATCGATAACAATTTTAAGAATCGATTTAAATCGAGGCAGTAGCTGTTGGCGCTTGAAAAGCAATGTCTGTTGCGCATTTAAAAGAATATATAATTTTGGTTTGAAATGGGCCAACTTTAATACTTCATAGAAAAAAGTTAAAAACATTCGCATTGCAAAACACGATTGCCGCTTAGGGTAGTAAACTATTTACTTTTTATTGTTATAATAGATTCATTTAAGGCAAACTAAATAATTAATCCTAATAATTCTTCAAACGATGTTAATTTTTTGTGTGTTTTAAACTAACTGCGAACACCTGGCAACAACAATATAAGTAATAATTATTTTGGTTTATTATAACGACAAATGTAATTTTATCTTAATTCCTTGGACCAGTTTTCGCAATCAAAAATTAGGGTAACTGTAATACTCGGCAGACAAGTAAGGGTGACCGTAGTACATTGCGATTTCAAGCCAGAGTTGCTTTGACTTGGCTTAAGTTCAGCTGATCTAGTTTAGTGAACTGCTGAACTGTATTTGATCTTAAAATGATTCATTATCATCGATAGATTAACGATTTAGCGCGCTGTTTAGTTTTCAAAACATTAAAATATGTAGTTATAAACATGCACATGCAAATGTTGCTGTAATAAGTAAGTTTATTGTAAGTTCCATAATTCTTATTGTTATGTCACGTATATTAATCATAGCTGCGTTCTTTGTATCTGTATCTGTATAAATATGGGATTGTCAACTAAAACTATAAAAAACGAACTGCGAACGGCGAGTTAAACGCGCAACTGAGACGCTGCTCCAGCTGACACGATAATAATGTAATAAGCTACATCTGCAAACACTTTAACAAATCTCTACAGGTAAATGCGTCGCAAGTCTTTTGGCGTGGTAATGGAATTGCACTGAGGGCACAATTTGCGTGCTCCCAGCGTCTGCAGCCAACACTGCTCGCAGTGGACATGCCAGCAGGACACGGAGATGGCAGGATTCTTGTAATCATCAATGCAAATCAAGCACTTTAGTTTGCTCTGCGCTTGCTTCTCATAGAGACGCAGTCGAGACTTAAGGGACTCGATGATTTGCTGTTGATTGCTGTTGCTGCTTCTGGTGGTAGTGTTGGGCTTTTGACCACGGGATGCATGAGATGTGGATGGTTCCAGGCTAGCGGCATCATCGGCCATCTCTTCAGTCGTTGCATTCGTTGTTTCGCTGGAATGATGTGTGCTCTTGGCTGTCTCATTGTTGGATATCAGTCGTCGCACATACATGGTTACGTCGGCCTCGGAGACACCGTCACCATCGCCTGCTCCATCCTCTGCCTCCTCATTGGCCAGCGGTATGACGTCTGCTTCACCATATTGCGTCGGTCCATAGATGTGCGTATCATCCTCATCGACATTGACATCGTCCTCATCCTCATTAGCCTGCTGGCCATTGTGGTATTTGATTGTTTGTCCCAGATTCAAGGAACTGTAACCGCCTTGCACCAAAGTCGAGACACGTATGCGCTTTTGCCCCGCCCATTCGTATTCCTCATACTCCTCGCCATCATCACCGTCTGCGTCGTCGCTGGAATTACCATTGTGCTGTCCGTTAGTGCGCAGACACTCGTTGGCATGCTCCTGGATTTGAGCCTGCGGAAAGTGCACATTGCACACTGGACAGGCACTCGTTTTCTCTGTGGAACTGGCTGCGGGGGCGGGACTGGCAACGACTACGGGAGCGGGTGGTGGCGTGGGTCGTTTTCGTGTACGTTGACGCTGTCGAGCCTGTCGATTACGCTGCACACGCTGAAAAACGCTCCAAGGTCTGCGCTGTCCACTTCCCTCTCCAGACTGTGTTTGTGTCGTTGTTGTTGTTGTGGCCGCAGCTGTTGTTGTGTTTGTGGCAGGGGCTGCTGCTGCTGCTGCCACTGTGGACCGCAATTGCATGCTGTGCAGACGCTCCATTTCCACCTGACAGTGATCAGCAACCTGACTTCTTTTGATCTTCGCATCGCAGCTGGGACAAATAACATCCTCTTCGCTGTTTTCCAACATAAAGTTCTCCGACTTGTTTACCGTGTCTGTTGCCATTATGACACACTAAGTACTGTTTGGCTACCTGAAGGTAACAACTACGCGCCACTCACTGTGCTCCACTTGCTATTTTTGTTTTGGATCTCGTCTATAAACTCAGATTTAAACTTAAGTTTTTTTTAACACTGAGCGTATAAAATAAAAAAACAACAAATGCGACGCCGCTCTAGCGATGGCAACTATAGTTGCAAAACAATCGCCTAGTACAATTATCGATGGCAGCTCCCGTCGATATTTGCTTGGTTCAACTGTCGATATCGAACTATCGCAAACTAAATTAGATACCACTATTTTCACGACATCTAGTATTTTTAGTACCACTTTGAGCCCGGCACTATTTTAGTACAATCAGAAATGCGTTAGAAGTTCAAATCATGCATTCTATATATATAACGAACGTATGAATTACACTGTAAATGCTTTTATTGGTGGATTGTAAGACCAATATCAAAATGTAAACAAATTAAATAAGCATATATTTAAAGTACAAATGTTTGTTTTAGTAAATTCCCCACGCAATTAATTCGACTCCCGCTGGTGACCGACTAAATAATTTTCCACTTCGTTTTCAATTGTAAAATCGTGCTGTGTTCTTCAGTTAAAAACAGAGTCAAGGAGCAGTCATGTATCTTTATTCGGAACACTATTTCACTACTGAAATGTTACAACTATACGCGTTAATATTGGAATTTATTAAGGGAAGCAGCGTCTTTTATTACAATCCCCGTGGACTGGAGTGCCATTCCAGTTGGTTACAGCAGCATAATCTCAGCTCCCAACCTCAGTGGGAATGGCGCAGCACAGTTCCCTATATCCATTTGAGGGCGCAGCACAATAGTGAGCTCTTCGTTTTGGCCTGCCTGCCTGGGAATTACAACAATGAGGAACTGGAGGGTCTGTCGTCGAGTCTACTTCATTTAAGGAATGTTAAAATTCTAATAGAGATTACGGAGTCGGAAACTGGCCAAACCTTTTTGGCCAACAACATACTTTTATATTTGCGACAGCACAAAATGCTAAACATATTGCTCTACTTTCAGTCCAGCACAAATCCACTAATCCTCTACAGCTTTCGCGCATTTCCCAAATTTAGACTACTGCAGCATAACTTTAACAAATCGATGGGATTTGAGCTGTATCCCAATCAAATCAGGGATCTACGGGGTCACACATTGAAGGTATTACCGGATTTCTCTGAACCAAATACATTTAAATACATCGGAGCGAACGGAACAACTGAAATCAGAGGATTCATGTGGGATTTCATTAAGACATTTGCGGCAAAGATTGGTGCCAGAATTGAAGCGGTTTATCCCACATGGGAGCGAGGCCGAACTCTGAGTGAGTTTTATGCACTGGATATGACCAAAAATGGCAGTTTGGATATTGGTCTAATGACTGCCTTGCTGCACCGGATACACTTTGATAGGTTAGTACTTTACCCTGCTTCTGACTGAATCAGTTACTAACCGTAGAGTACAGGGCCTTACTCAGTCGGTTCACTTGTTCTACTCACTTTTTCTTCCCTCCCCTCCACATGCTTATCCACAGATATTACCAATACTCTCACCCCCTGGTCTTAGGCAATTGGTGCGTTATGCTGCCACTGGAACGACCCATAGGAATACCCGCCATATTCGGGCACGTTCTAGGCACTGGATCATGGATTCTGCTGATGATTGCTCTGGGCTGTTGTGGATTGACGAGGTGGCTGGGAGGACTATACTGCAGGTCTGCCAAATGGAATTGCTATTGGAGATTTGTGTTGAGAGTTCT
This sequence comes from Drosophila acutilabella, assembly GCA_035046005.1. NCBI lineage: Eukaryota > Metazoa > Arthropoda > Insecta > Diptera > Drosophilidae > Drosophila > Drosophila acutilabella. The sequence goes on from JAWNOK010000003.1 coordinate 1,748,311, forward strand.
CCACCGTTGGTTGAATTGTCTGTGTCTGGCGCAGTTGCTCTTCCTGATGATTCAAAATCCGCGGGAAAATGCCATTGACAGCTTTGAAGCACTGTTAGACTCGGATCTACGTATTTTATTTGTAAAAAGCGAATTCTATTTACTGGATGGTGAATTTAGGGCTCAATATGCGGGTCTCTTCAGGCTAACCGACGATGTCAATGAGTTTTTTGGTCTCAGGAACAGTTTCAACACAAGTTTTGCCTACAGCATCACATCTAATAAGTGGAAATTTATGCAGTTACAACAACAGAATTTTCAGCGTTCGATTTTTCGCTTTTCCGACCTCTGCTTTCACGATAACACTCCCTATAGCGCTGTGCTGGACGAGGACTCCCTTTACTTTGAGGCCTTCAAGCAGTTCACCTTACGGATCTATGACGTAGGATTAATGTGCTATTGGTACACCAGAAGCTTTTATGATATGGTGAGAGCCGGTCGTATGCATCTCAAGGACTATAGCGTACCCATTGAGCCACGGCCACTGCGTTTGCAGGACTTTAAGATACCCTGTTACTACTTTTCCTTAGGATTAATTCTGGCCTTCAGTCTATTTGCGTTTGAACTGCTGCGCTTTTATATCAGGGTATTCTTGGAGAATCTTTAAAACTGGAATTTTTAAAATTTAAACACTTAAAGTTACTATAATTATATCATATTCCCATAAATAACTGTCGTAGTTTCAAAACGATTAATTTACTTAATTTAACTAAAATTTTAAAAAACTTAATTTCATATTAATGTACAAGACATAAAAATAAGTAAAATGGTTTAAACAGGACCTGAACCCACATCGTTGTGTCGCAGGCGGGTGCTCCCTACACTGACCCAGCAATCAAACGTCTGCGTCGACCACAATGATCAAATTTGTTTGTTAATTATAAAATTCTTAAACAGAATTTGCAACTCATAATGACGTCATCAACAAAACAAAATCTTCAACAACTGATCTCATTTAACGATCCTATTGATTTCTTTTTAGCGCAATTTTACTATATATAAAACAAAAATGATAGCGACAAGAAAATGTAAAGTTTACCTCTCTTATCTCTGCGTTGTATCGGTGCATAAATGTGCCTTCGCCTGAGAGAGAAAAAGGGAGCGGGAGATTAAAGAGAGCTTTGAATATATGTATATAGAGACGCCGAAACCGAAAAGCTTTAGTTGTCTGCAGGCAGCCATCAGTGCAGGAAGTTAACTCACTCGCTGTCTCTCGGTGTATTCGCTTAACTGGATCTATCTAACAAACGGTTAGTAATATTCGGAATATTTATTACCACCACTGAGTTGACTGTTCGGTGTTATTTTTTTTAGTTGAAGAATGAGCGAGAACGATGATAACTTAGGGAGTTCCTACCAGAAGCAGGTAGCACCCGCGCTTCCTACTTTTATGAGGAGCACGACGATCCCAGATCGACCTGCCGCCGAGTACAGCATGAATCACAAGGAACGCGGCTTGGCGTTAATCTTTAATAACAAGTCTTTTGACGAAAGGTTGGGGCATAAAGAGCGCAAGGGCACAGACGTTGACCGCGACAGATTGAGCAGTGTGCTCAAAGCGTTGGACTTTACTGTAATCCCATATAACAATCCCACTCATAGTGAAATTGTGAACGCAGTTAAAAAGGCTGCAGCTGAGATGCATGAAGACTACGATTGTCTGGTCGTGTGCATACTATCGCATGGGAATTTGGGCTACATATCGGCCAGAGACACCACGTACAAGCTAGCGGATATTTGCCAATACTTTACGCCCGACAACTGTGCAAATCTGGCTGGAAAACCAAAGCTGTTCTTTGTGCAGGCCTGCCAGGGTAATAAACCGCAGAGCGCCTGCACAATGAAAACCATGGATGTTCAAACTGAGAGCTCCTCGGCCATGGGCTACAAGATACCACTGCATGCGGACTTCTTGATTGCCTACTCCACCATACCGGGTTACTTGTCCTGGCGCAATGAGAAAAGTGGCTCATGGTTTATTCAGAGTCTTTGCGACGAGCTGGACGTAAACGGAAGACGCTTGGACTTGATGAGTCTGCTAACTATCGTGTGCCGCCGCGTTGCAATCCTTGAATCGCGCAGCGATGAACCAAAGTATCACGGGACGAAGCAAATGCCTTGTATCACATCAATGTTAACACGGGTTCTACTATTTCGAGATAAGCCAAAGAAATCTTCAAAACTATTTTAAATTTAAACAGCTGATTTATTTTCGCACCAATAAATAGACTCGTGTTTTATAGCACTGTTTTACTCAAATAACACTGTTAAGCTGTTAACAGTTTTAAAATGTCCCAATAACATGACTGCCGAAATCTCTATTAACAAAATTTTGGTACAAAAAGAAAAACAATGATTGCACTAACATTTAAGTAATTAACAATGAACAGTAAGCTGACACAGTGGTCTAGCATTTAAAGTGACCACCATAATTTACAAATGTATGTGAAATTAGTCATAAACTAATGAGAGCTTACTAATTGTTGTTTAAAATAAATAGAGTAGTTTTAATTTTCTTGTTGACTTTAATCGAAAAGGTAAAAGAGAGCTAAGCGCGCCGTAAACAAATAACATTTGTCTAACGCTGTTAATCTCATTAACAGACTATGTTAGCACGGACGCCGAGCATAACAGAAAACAATTATTCCGCCTAAGAACAACAACAACAACGGGTACAACAAACAAAAGCAAGCTGCAAAAACTGCAACAAACTACGCTGCAGTTTCACGTTGCATTCCTTTGTTGTTACAACAAGTTGTCGCATCACAACTTTTACGTCGCATCATAAACAAAACGTATAAAATTAAAGTATTTAAAAAATAAAAGGGATATTGTGAGTACAGTGCCTGGGACAATAAAACCGTTTAGTTGTTTGTGACTCATCAGAAAATTCACAATGGCCGCGAACAAGGCAAACGATAATGACATTGAAATCGAGTCCACCGATCAGGTAGGAATACGTGAGGTTTCGACCAACACGGATGATTTAACCGATGCCTTCGGTTCGATTGGTGGCAGTGCAGCCTCAACTTCATCTTACCACAATAACGCCTATGGCAGTGGTGCAATTGGCCAACTGGCCTCCAATGGCTATAGCTCCTCGCCCAGCTATCACAAGTACACAGCAAAAATGGTAACGGATCGTCATGCCGCCGAGTACAACATGCGTCACAAGAACCGCGGCATGGCACTGATCTTCAATCATGAGCACTTCGATGTGCCCACACTGAAATCCCGTGCTGGCACCAATGTCGACTGCGAGAATCTGTCCCGAGTGCTCAAGCAGTTGGATTTCGATGTGACCGTCTACAAGGATTGTCGTTACAAGGAAATCCGTAGCACTATTGAGTATGCCGCATCACAGAATCACGAGGACAACGATTGCATCCTGTTGGCCATATTGTCGCATGGTGAAATGGGCTACATCTATGCCAAGGACATGCAGTATAAGCTGGACAACATCTGGAGCCTGTTCACCGCCAATCACTGTCCAACGCTGGCTGGCAAACCAAAGTTATTCTTTATCCAAGCCTGCCAGGGTGATCGTTTGGACACGGGCGTCACTCTGCAGCGTGGACGCACTGAAACCGATGGCGATTCCTCCATGAGCTATAAGATACCCATCCATGCGGACTTTTTGATTGCCTACTCTACCATACCGGGCTTCTACTCCTGGCGCAATACCACTCGAGGTAGTTGGTTCATGCAGAGCCTCTGCGCCGAACTGGCCGCCAATGGAAAACGTCTGGACATCTTGACACTGCTGACGTTCGTCTGTCAACGTGTCGCCGTTGACTTTGAGTCTTGCACACCCGATACACCGGAGATGCATCAGCAGAAGCAAATTCCCTGTATTACCACAATGCTGACGCGCATCTTGCTGTTCAGTGATAAGCAGAAGTCGGTAACTGGAAGGATTTGATTGGCTATTCAAGCTGTTGGCTTATGCGGGCGGGTGTGATATACATAACATATATATATTTATATACTATACTATATAAATTGGGTCAGAAGTGAAATCCCACAGATTACTCAACTACACTCGTGCTTTTTAAAATCTTTAAATTGATTATTTTATACTCCTTTTATACAAAATTCTGGAGCTCTTGGTACCGCCAGCGCCTGCCATAACCTTAGTCCTTACTCAAACACTTTTTATACCCTCTACTTGATGCATTTTATAAACGAGTTTTAGACATTAAGTCAGTTAAATTAAGAACAAAGTAGAGCAATTGAGCTAATACACTTTAAATTGATTGTATTTTATTGCCAGCTCCTGCCAAGTCCATGTCTAGTAACTGTCCTTAGTCCATTAAAGTAATAAAATACTTATACAATTTTATATACCTCTTTTCAAAAAGTTTTTTAAAAATAGCGTATACACATAAATATGTATTTAGAAAATTAAATAAAGTTTCTACAAATTGAAAATGGCTTTGATTATTAATTTTGCTGTGATGTGTCTCCTTTGAGACTCTGAATTTTAATTTTATTTTTACCAAAGCATGTACATACAAAATCTTTCAGCCTCTGAGTCGTTATAGCCATATACTATATATATATTCCTGAATAATCTTTACGACCTTGGGTTCTAACAGCGCTTATTAAAGTATTTCTGGAGTTATCTAAATCAAACTCAGACATACAAACATGGAAACGATTTAACATGAATTGGTAAAAAAAACTTGTTTGTTTAGGTTTAGGTATTATTGTCTGACGTGTAAAGAAGTACAGGGTCATATATAGTCGTGCCCGTCTCTGCTAATTTGCAATGAATTTCGAGCACAGTTTCAGTTTCAAAGCTTCCACGACCAAAAAAAAATGTGACCTTCAGCTGTGACTCCGACTTGATCATGCCATATACATCTACATAGAAGCCACCGATTTGGAGCGTCAAGTTGACAGCCAGCTGCTGAAAAAGGCCTGCACGGATATGCCACCGACTGACCCTGATCATGACCCTGAGTTTATCCGACTTTTAGTGCATGGATCAATTACAAATTTACTTTATTCTACACCAAAAAAGGAGAACAACAACAATTAGTTAGACTTATATTTTAGTAAATAGAGCTAGCGACCAATCTTTAGATAAATGCACGTTTCTGATAATCATTGTTTATATAGAATTAATTATAAACGTAGAATTTTGCTCAAAATTACAGATTTTTGGACTTCGTTTAGATGTGGCCACCGGCCTTCAGTTTAGCCACCAGGGCATCCACATCGGCAACAGCAGCACCAGCTTGACGCACTGGAGGGTCAACCACGGAGACGACCTCAATGCGAGGAGAGGTATCAACGCCCAAATCCTTGGGTGTTACCTTCTTCAGTGGCTTCTTCTTGGCCTTCATGATGTTGGGCAGCGTGGCATAACGGGGTGTATTTAAACGCAAATCTGCACTGAGCACAGCTGGCAACTTGGTCTTGATGGTTTCCAGACCTCCATCGATTTCACGGTCAATGGTTAAACCCGCATCCGTCTTCTCCACCTTGTTGCAGAAGGTGCCCTGGGGCCAGTCCAGCACTGCGGCTGTCATCTGGGCTGTTTGGTTGGCATCATCATCGATAGCCTGTTTGCCGAGTATTACCAGATCGGCCTTCTCGTCTAGTGCCAGCTTGGCAAGGATTTTGGACACATGCACAGGTTGCAGCAGCTCATACTCAGCCGCAGAAACCTCGACGTGCACGCCACGATCTGCGCCCATGGCCAGTGCGGTGCGAATGACTTCCTGGGACTGTGTGGGTCCCACAGACACAGCGATGATCTCGGTGGCCATCTTCTTCTCCTTCAGTTTGACGGCCTCCTCGACGGCAATCTCGTCAAAGGGATTCATCGAGTGCTTCACGCCCTGGGTAACGACGCCAGTTTTCTCCGGCTTGACGCGCACCTAAATACAAAAGTACAAACATTAATTAGCTTTTAATAAAAACGATTACGCAAAACTAAGAGCAACAAGTGATAAGAGGAAGCAACAAGCTAAAATTGTTCATGTGTTTTGCTAGTTCTTACCTTCACGGCATAGTCGATCACACGCTTTACTCCAACCAAAACACGAGCCATTTTCTAATTAAGCAGAAATCAATAATTGTTAGTATATATAAATTATAATAAACCGTGCACTATGTAAATTTACCTCTCGAACAGCGCCAGATATTGTCTAAATTGAAGGGGGGTGTTTGGGGGTCCAAAGGTTGTATTCACCGCGTCGTTGCCAGACTGCGCAAAGTGGAGCCAGACTCATGTAAAGTATGTTGATCGCATGAAACGTTTTGGAGTAAAAATTTATCGAATTGTAAATTATAACAAATATGTACCTAAATGGAAATTTTGTTTCATAATCGGTCTGCAATAAATATGACAAAATCAATTTTTATTAACATTTTATTTGTTATTCTGAGAATTTAAACTGATATTTTTTTAAACACGATCGATAATTAATAAATTGTTTATGGCTTGAACAACTTATCTGTACTTTCTAGAAGCAGCGTACGCGCCTAGACCGATGGACCAACAGCTGACTGTGCATATTTGCAGCACGAAAGAAAGGTGAAAGCGCACTTAAGCATTTATTTAGAAATACAATTAGTTCATTCCACGTTTAAAGTCTCGAAGTCTTAAACGAATACAAAATGACATCCACGCCTCCACTTATTATGAGAATAATGGCACTGTCCATTAACACAGCGAAACGAGCCGGCGTCATCATACGCGATGTAATGAAACAGGGCGATTTGGGCATTGTGGACAAGGGCAAGAACGATCCACAAACAGAAGCAGATCGTTCTGCTGAAAAGTGTATTATTGCCTCGCTGTCAAGAAAGTTTCCTAGCATTAAAATCATTGGCGAAGAGGGTGGCACAGACTTAAATGTTTGCGACGATTGGTTAGTCAGTGAAATGAATGAATCTTTTCTGCAACAAAACTGTCCAACCACTTGGCAAGATGCAAAACCGGAGGACTTTGTGATATGGGTTGATCCCTTGGATGGCACAGCCGAGTACACACAGGGTATGCATAAACTATTGCCATAGGTAAACCCTTATTAACTTAATTCTTTGCAGGCTTTGTGGAACATGTTACTGTGCTCATCGGAATCGCTGTCAAGAATTCCGCCGTTGGTGGCATTATTCATCAGCCTTTTTACAAGCAAGCCAGCGGTGAAATTGGTCGAACAATTTGGGGTCTTAAGGGTCTTGGCACTGGAGGATTCACTCCCGTGGAGCCGCCAAAAGGTGAATTCATTATCACCACCACACGCTCCCATTCCAATGCGCTGCATCAGCGGGCTGTCGACGTGTTCAATGCCAGCAAAGTACTTAAGGTTGGCGGCGCTGGCTATAAAGTGTTACAACTCTTGGAGGGTAAAGCTCATGCATATGTTTTTGCAACGCCTGGATGCAAGAAATGGGACACCTGCGCACCAGAAGCTGTGCTGGAGGCACTTGGTGGCACCCTTACCAACATCAATGGTGAGCACTATGAATACCATGCAAATGTGGAGCACGTGAACCGCCGTGGAGTACTGGCCAGCGTTGGCAATAACCACAAGGAGCTGGTTGAGAAGATTCCCCTAGAAGTGCGAGAGGCTGTTGGAGTCAAGCAGTCACTATAACGACCACAATAGTTCATTTAAACTAATAATTAATTTTGATCAAACTAGCAGCGTGCTATAACTTTTACATTCAAGTAGGCGATTTTGTCCCAATTGTCTCAATTGTATTGTTGCTATAACTCAGCTTATTCTATGATTTTATGCATATTTCCCTTGTAGAGTTCCTATGTCAACTTTATGTTGTAGTCGTCCATAATTGAGTATGCCCATAATTGGCTGCTATATATATTTGGTTTTAATCCCTCCAAAAAGAGTTATGTAAAAAAAAACTGTTTAGTTTTGTAATAATTACTTTACCAAGAAAACATGTTTTTAACTAATAAACTTTAGTCAAAGAATCATTGTATTGTATTTCACTTTATTGGTTTATTCTTCACTAAAAACATAATACATAATAATACATAAAAAAGATAAGAATTAATTCAGGACAATTAAAACAATAAGTATATAAAACGATTAATCGGGCTTTGGAAAAATCTTAAATCTAACAAATAATTGCAGAAGTCTACTTCTAGCAACTGCTGTTGAATTAACATTACAACTATTTTAAACAATTTCACTTTATTTGTTGATTGGTATAAGAACATACTAAAAATAAGACAGTAATAATTTAGATGCGAATTGTTAGATATCAAAGATTATGTGTAAAAACATTACAAGCAGCTTCCGGATTATTACAATTAACAATTGTTTTGAAATGGCCAAAAAATTACTTCCCACAGCCACTGTTGTTGGCGACATTGGAGTTGTTAAGATAACGATTACGCTTTGCTTTGGCCATTTTGCAGGAATTGACAGAGGCGGCAAAACGCAATGACTTCACAGACTCCGGGAAACAATCCTGGAATGGCGATACATTGATGAACATAAGTGTCTTGGAATTACCGCCCAGCGATGGCATCAAGAGATGAGTCAACTTAGAATTGCGATATGGTATGTGATCCTGCTTTTGTAGCAATGCCAGTATAACATTTGTTAGCTCGGAGAGCGATCGATTGATGTTTTTGGTTTCGGTCATACGTGTGCTGGTCTTTGGTGACTCGGAGCCAGCTAAATCGACCAAATTAATGGAGCCCAACGAGGTCTCCTGCTTTTCCGCATGGTAGCCGATTAGCTCCAGCTTGGTGACCGCATGTGAACGTGACGAACGCTCATTTCCGACCGTTGACGCAGTTGCTCGATTCATTTTTGCCATGTGCATAAGATCCCTTAAATGATCCGGATCAAGAACTGTTTCTTCGGTTATGTTAGACACATAGATATCGTTCTTGGTTGAATTCTTTGACATGCGTATTTCCATTTCCTTCTGTTCGTTGCTCAACAGATCGTAGAGGACTTCATTGTAGATTTCCAAGAAAGTCGCCTTTATTTCATATTCCCAGCCCAAGTTGCGATAGTTTTTGATTGAGTCAAACAACAGATCAACCGTGCGTGGTATGACACCCAAATTATCGGGCACACCATCCATCGTGTATGTCTTTCCACTTCCGGTCTGACCATAAGCGAAGATGCAGACATTATAGCCATCTAGAGCGGACTGAATCATAGGTGCAACCATTTCAAAAATGTCAATCTGTGTGGAATTCGGGTGAAAGACCTGATCGAAGGTAAAAATCTGTTGGCCAATCTTGTTCTTTGCGAGGCCATCGACGCTCTGCAACTCCACTGTGGCCTCATCGTGATAGGTCCAGCAGCAAGACAAACGTGATTGCTCATCTTCCAATGGAGGACGCACACGGCAGAAGACACGTATATTGCCACGGAGATCCATGACGGTATTGTGCAGCTCCTTGCGGTCCATATTCGACTGGAAAAGCTGCTCCCGGCACGTAGTTAGATCAGCAACCAGTTGCTCATTATGTCGACTTAGTTCTTCGTTGCGAGTCCTCAAATCTAAATTGTCCGCTGTTAAAGTTTCATGCTCGCTTTGGATTTTCTACAAATTGAATTGGTTAAATAGCTATTGTATGTCACAGAGATCTTTGCTTACCTCATGCCTAGTCTTAAGTTGATTAAGTTCATCGATTTTGCGTCCCAAAGAACTGGTGATTGTCTCCATTTTGCTTTTAAGTTGTTTCACCTGACGCTGCAGACATTCATTGTCCGTTTGAAAGTTTTTGAGTTGGCTCTCCGTCTCAATTAAGGTTGTCTGTGTTTCTTCTAGCTGCAGAGTCAACGATTCCAGCTCGACCATATCCTCAACTTGCTTTTCATACTTTGATTTCAAAACTTTGTGTTTTTCCAGTAAATCATGAAAACGTGCCTTAAAATCATAGGGAGCAATGCGTTTGGCAGCTGCCGTTGCTGCTGGTGCGGCTGCTCCAGCAGCTGGTTTGGCTTTAGTAACTGCTGTGCTGGCTGCACGTGGTAAAGGACGCGTGCCAGATGTTGCCGAGGAGCTAGAAGTATTTCCTGCTGGACGCTTTGTCGGCGCACGTGCAGCACGTCCCACTGCAGACGAAGTAGATGTAGATGAAGCGGATGCTGCAGTCGTTGTCTTGGTTGAGATCGTGGCATTGCTGGCAACACGTGACAATTTCGTGGGCATCGTCGGTATATTTGGGGCGCCGGCACGCTTTAAATTCCGATACATTTCATTTACGTCGCAAGCGGAGCGACTGCGGCGTAATTTGGAATGCTTTTGAGTCGCTTTTGGCGGCTCGGGCGAATTGGCGCGAGCTAATTCAAAATAACACAGCATTGTTGAGCACCAATCTCTTAACATTTCCAGCATTCTACACTTACCTGCATTGCGTGAGGTGTGTGGTAAATTCTGCACGTCCCTTGAAAGCGGCGGTGGTAAAGTTTGATTGCCGTGTGCATGAATTGCATTAAATGCATTTGTATTAGCTTTGATGCGGTCAGTGGGTAAAATCGTTTTTGTTTGTGGCATTGGCCGCTTTAAGCCCGTTGGTTTTGGTAAACGCGATTCCATAACTAGTTCAATTTTGTACTTTTCCTTTTACTTGCGCTCAGAAAGTTACGAATTTGTTGATCAGCTAAAACAAGCGACGCCAATTTTCTATTCGCGCCGTTAATTTTGATTGTAGGGATGTCTTTGAGCGGTGTTGCCACTTCGTCAATACATTCAAAGATTATAGGGATTCTTTATATTTTTTTTGGGAGATTTCGATATTTTTAAAATGGATTTTAACTTTTAGATTTTTTATTATTTTTTTATGAGCTCTTTCATGTTTGTTGTTGATATTCAATGAAGTTTGTGAAGTAAAACACAAGTCGAAAATTTAACATCAAATGTTTATTAAAATTAGATTAATAACACAATTTAAATGCTTAAATGAAAAACGATATTAGTTTGATATATTCAATTCACATTTAAGCAAATAAAATTATTCTCATTTCACAAATAGAACAACCAACACGCTCGGCGTTTTTCCGACAGTACAAATAGCAACGCGCGTTGAATGAATTTGATTTTTTGATACAACTAAAAGTTATCGATACGTATATGACTTTTAACTATCGATTGACTATTTAATGGCAACAACAATATTTATTCAAACGCATATTCAAGTGTGTTTAAGAAATTACTAAAAAATTTAAAGTTAAATGTAATTTTCTGGCAAACTACCAGCTGCTACGAAATTTTGTATAAAAATAGATTCGATTGTGCCAAAACAAGTGTTTGCGTTTGAAAACAGTTAATCGCATTCAGATCGATTGTTTTTGGATGCGATAACAGAGTGTTCGTCATGGAAACATAGCAATTGTAAAAAAAATTAAAATTTAATTTGTGCAACAAAAAAACGCTGAAAGCAGGTCCAACAGCGACCAGCGACCAAAACCTTTAAGTGATGGCGCTGCCTGAGAACGCCGAACTCAAAGATTTGCAAATTTTTGAGCTGCGTCCGCTGATAACAAATTTCAGCTGTAAACTCTCCGCCGTCACAGTAACACCGTTCGATGAAAAGCAATTCCTGTGCCTGGTCAGCGAGGAAAATGAAATTGTATTGCGATATATTAGCACTGGCGGCGCTCAGGAGGTGCTCAAGATGATTTCCTGGTTCCGGCGGACCAATCGTGTCATACATGATGTCTGCTTTGACCCGACGGGCGTTTGGCTCTTGGTTCTGTGTAAGTATGTGACAAAGGGAAGGGGGTTGCGGGTTTGGGGTGTTGGTAGGGGGTTGGCTACTGCATAGTAAAAGCCTAAAATTACTATGTTACTGCGTTATTGCGGGCTGTTTCATAAATTTACGAACTCGAGACGAATTCACAAACTAACAAAAAGGAGTTACCAGATTTTATGAGTTTGCTAAAAGCTGTATGTATCAGCTGTTAAAACATAAACAAACTCTTTTGAAGCAGCAATGCTATCTGATTGCAATAACAGAACAAAACAAAATAAGCTGAATTCATGAAATGGTTTTTCGTATAAACGTAGTAAGAGTATGTGTGAGTGTAGGACTGCGTGTGAATGTGTGCGATTTACATTATTGATTTTCTTTAGCATATTTTGTTTTGATTTTCTGCTTCTTGAGCTTTAGAGCAGGGGGAAGTCTATTAAAGTGTTACTGAACTCGCTAGTTTTTGTATTTTTACCTATGGATATTAATTTATGACTTGTATATATCAACAGGTTTTGACAATACACTGCATATTGTGCCCGCTTTATCGCTAGTTGACAAATCGCACAATCTGGATGCCTGCGCCGTGTATAGCACCACACAGGTAACTTCCTACATAATACCATTTGTTGGTCCCCATGAATGCCCCGATTCGAAAAAGTGCCCAAATCATTCGACGGGCTTAGAAGAATCGCGGGAACAAACGGATGAGTTGGCGGAAAACCTTCAACATGTGAAGCTAGATAAAGAGGATGATAGTCAGGAGGTGGAACCGGATGTGGAGGAGCCATTGGGTCACGAGTTGCCCGAACATATGCTGGCCACTGGAGCGAAAACTGCAGAGCCATCCGTCCAGTCCAAAGCACAGCCCTTTGATGCAACGGGTAACAGTCAAGTGATGGCCAGCTCGTTTATGGCATCGAAGACCTGTCCATATCCATTGTCAGTGGTGTGGTGGAAAACCTATTGTGGTCTGAATCGTGCCATCATTGGCTATTCAGATGGCTCTATATGCTTTGTGGGTCTCAGTCCAAATTGTCCAATGATAGCCAGCACATCCATCCAGAATGGATCCGTGGTGCGTCTAACCATTTGCAAGGATAATACCTTCGATGGTGTCATGCTGCTGGTAAGAAAACTACGCTTTTTCATCAATTTAATAACTTAATACATTTTTCTTTGGTTGTTCTGCAGATCACGTCGTCGCTTAAGGAACAATACAAGCTACTGCTCGAACAGAAGGCCATAAAGTATGTGTATCCGGGTGATAGTTCTCCCACAACACGTGAAGGCGCCTGGCAGATTGTTATGTCTGTGCACTCGCGGCATCACAATGTCACCGGAAATGATGCACGGCAGAGCAATAGCTCCGATCCGGCCTCCGATAGCAGTCAGCTAGAGGAGGATGTATTTGCACCGCCAGCTGCCGGTGATGAAGTTGCTCCAAATACACAAACAGCGGCACTGCCAGGTACAAACACATCAGGTGATATAAACGTTATCTTGCCACCGACACCGCCGCCAGCTCCGCCAGCCTATGGCGAAAACACCGCCATACGTTACCAGCAACAATTGACCGCCAATAGCTTCGATGGCATTTTGCCAGCCACACGAGCACGCCTGGCCTCGCTCAAAAGTCTGGGCTCCAAGAAGCTGCAGGCCATCAAAATGCGTTTATCGGATCAGCGGCAAAAGATTGATGAATGTACGTTATTTGTTATAAATTATTTCCACTTCTTCATTGACTATACTTATGTTGCTTTGCAGTTATGCCCGAGACAAATATGGGTACGTTGGCCATCATGGACTCCCCATCGGTGACACCAGAGCCACTGGGCAACACCCAAGGCTCATTCTACAACATACAGAATCTGCGTAGCACTTATTTATTGAGTGCTCTACACAGCAACAGCTGCAGTCTGACGGTGCACAGCATTGACATTAATTTGAAGCCATTGTTTCTGTACAAGATCCCCAAGCATTGTGTGGATATACTCATTAGCTCTAATATACTCTATGGTGTACAATATGTGGATCTAAATGGTCAAAATGATACGTCTAGCTCCACAGCGGGTTCATCGTTGGAAGAGCCACTCGTGGTCAATACTGAGAAGGAGAGTCTCGATGCAGATACTGAAAAACTGGAGCAGACAGCGAAAAGTGATGAAACGAGTGCTACAACGACAAGTGCATCAAGCATTGATCAAAGCGAGATGCCCAGCAATGCCATCAATGCAGTCAGTGTCATCAGTAGCGCTATGGCCTCATTGCATACCACCGAAGATGATGTGCGTTTGAAAACCGTTTGAACCCTAGAAGTTATTCTAACTCTTAGTCTTTTTTAGGGCTTTAATCATCAGTCCCAGTTGGCGCTCTTTCGCTTCGAACGTGAAACTGTGCTGCATCTATATCAAATGGCTCAGTTTCGAACAGAATCCAATCCGCTGGAGACGCTGACGAAGGATGAACGCGCTAAGGCCTTTGAGCTTAAAGACATACACACACCAATGGACTATGTGCAGTTCTATGAGACGGCGGATGTCAGCAGTGAGTTCTCACTGCGACAAATGGAGATAATGCAGGCGGAGTTTCCAAAGATCAACTATGATCCTTGCTATGTCATAACCAACAAGAACGTTTATACTATTCAGCTTAAAAAGGAACCATTTGAGCTCTTTCTAGACGCTGCGCTGCTGAGCTCTTGGAATCAATGCCGCGAATTTTGCAACACCTTTGATCTGTCCTTTGAGCATTGCATAGAATTTGCTGGTGATTATTTGCTGCGTCGCAAGAAAATTACCCAAGCCTTGATCACCTACAACGTGGCTAGAGTGAAACCAATACGAACTGCTCTCAAGTTGGCCATGTATGGACACACCTATGCACTGATGCAGCTAAGTGCCATGGCCCTGAAGTCATCCTACTTGCTGAGATCTCGTCACCTTTGTCATCCGCTGCTTAAGAGCATGTTATCGGATGCCACATATCGGCATTCTGAGGATGTGCGCAATATACTGCCAGTGAGTGTAAGGGATCCTAAAGCGGTGATAAACAGCGGTGTCGCCTGCAGTGACTATCACTATGGTGTGGATGAGTCCATCAGCGCATTGCAAATGTCCCCATCATCACAATTTCATTTGGCCAATTTACTGCTCATAACGCTGGCCGAGAAGGCTGTCAACGACAAGAATTATTTGCCCTTATGGTAAATGGATTTAGGATCAAAAAAGACAGTGAATAACTCTTATATTATTTCAGGAACTTTTTGGTAACCAACAGCAAGTATCACACGAACATGACCAGTATTGTTTTGTGCCAAAGTGGACTCTTTTCATCAGCCGTTATTTTGGCCAAAGTACGTGGTGTTTGTTTGGACACGTTTAATGCGCTGGTCAGCGTTGTGGGCCAAGAGTTTGGCTGGTACAATGAGCTCAATGTCTGTCTGTATAATCTGAGCCAAAATATTTTTATGGAAACGATTACATACTTGCCGATGGTGTCCATGGATTACTTTAGTTTCATACAGGACAAACTGGAGCACATAAGGCCTTGTGTATTGCAGGTATATTTTAATGTATAACTTAGTCACAAGCGATTCTAAACTCCTTTCTTATTTGCAGCGTCTTGCCTTGCAGCTGAATCCCTTTGCCGCTTCACTGCGTCCAATTGTCTCGTACAGCTGCAGCAGCTCCTCGAGCAACAATGACAATAATGCCCATATCTTTGAGTTCTGCAAGTGTCTCATTGAAACCTATTTGGCCGTGCTCATTCACATGGAATCGCAGCGTATCAAGCACGATTCCATTGTGAATGCTTTATCAAATTTTCGCATTAATTATGAGGACAATCAGGCAAGTTTCTTAGCCAGTAAATAATCAATTCTTTGCATCTAATTCTCTTTTCCTTCTTGCTTTAGTTTGCCATTGAGTCATCGCGATTTAAGCCAATCTCGGCGGGTTGTGCTTACTGTGCCTGCGTGGTCGATGGTGTCGCTTACTTCTGGGGCTCCAGCGGTGTGCCCTGCTGCTTTAGCGCTCAGAAATCAACAGGTGTGTATCAGTTACTGCCATCAAAAGTGCTCTCATTTACATAGATTATGTGTTTTTTAGAACCTCCAGAGCCTGCGCATGCTGTCAAGACCTTGGAGCTGCTTTCACAGCTAAATCTGGAGGTGCATGCGCTGAAATGTGGACGCCAGCATACACTTATATTGACCAACAATGGCGTATGTTAATTTCTTAATAATTTTAAGCTGTCTTATTTATGTGCAACTGCTTCCTTTAGCTGTACGCCATGGGCAACAATAGTCTCTGCCAGCTGGGAATTGGTCAGCACATGCAAATGGCACTGCAGCCCATGCTGGTGACAGCTTTAGATGGCATGAACATTACGCTGCTGGAGGCAGGACAATATCATAATGCAGCCGTCGTGGATGGCAGGCTTTACATGTGGGGGTGGGTAGTGTTCTATAAACCTTTAAAGATTTTACTTTAGAACTCAAATACTTATTTTTATTTTGCACTTTAGCTGGGGCATCTATGGACAACTTGGCAATGGCAGCTGCGAGAACATTGCCACACCCACACTAGTCAGTTTCTTTAAGTACAAGGTGCGATAATCCCAATCTTTTCCAAAGAATTTATTAATATGTGAAATATATTTTTTATAGAAAGTTTTACAAGTATCGCTGGGACATGCACACAGTTTGGTGTTGTGTCAGACGATCCATAATAATTACTCCGAGGCTAATCTCAGTGACAACGAGCTCTTTGTCTTTGGCTCTAATCATTTTGGACAACTTGGTCTTGGCACCAATGAGCCAACGGAGACAAAGACAAGCCTGCCCCTGCGCCTGAAACTGGGTGACTCCAGCTTAAGACTGATACACACAAAGTTTTTTACAAATGTGGGTAATTAACTTATTTAAAAATAAAACATAAATTATATTTACTGATCTTTGCAGTTAGCTGTAGATGAGGAGGAGCGTATGTACACCTGGGGCAGTTCACCGCAGGCACTGCGTCTGGCCAATCAGATCAAGCGTCGTGCCAATGCCAAGCAAAAGCTGGAGGAGACTCAACAGCGTGAAATTTTGAGCAGACGATTGGAGGAGACACTGCTGCCGGAATGTGGAAGCAATAGTGTATTGGTTGAGCCAACTACATCCTATGCAGCGGTTGTTGTGGGCGCCGTACCCAAGATGAGGGTGGAAACCAAAGAGTCTAAAGCGGAAGAGGCTAAACCATCGAATGCTAGTGAAAGTATTGGAGCTACTGCAGCAGCACAGCAGTCCACCGAACCGGATCCAACGGAGCATATGACGCCGCATTTGGTGGACACCAGCGAGGTGGCTGGGCAAATACTGCAGGTAAGTGCAGGATGAATACCCCTAAGCCTTCTTATAACTAAATTTATTTACAGATCTCCAGTGGATTGTTTCACTTTGCGCTCATATCGTCTACGTGCACGTTGTACACGTGGGGTAAGAATCTGGAGCATCAGCTGGGCACTGAGGATAAGGTTCGCAGAGCAGTGTTGAAGCCATCGGCGGTCGACAGCATTGAGCGGCCCATGTATGTGGATTGTGGTGCGGACTTTACGCTGGTCATGACTACAGATCACATTGTCAAAGCCTTTGGCGGCAACTCAAATGGCCAGTGTGGACGCGACTTAGGCGCCAGCTTGGATCGCACGCGACAGCGCATGGTCTGTCTGCCCACAACGAAGCGTGTGATGCGCTTCGAGAGTCAGTGTGTAGAGGCGCCAGTGGAGATTAACTTGCCAAGACCACGTATACGTCTGGACCTGGAACCAGTGCGTTATTTGAAGATCATACCGCCGTATCAGCCACACTTTTTGCAGCTGGCCAATATCAATTTTGAGCAACGCACCTCGTTGGCCACACTCAACTACAAATCGAGCACGGAACAGGCGGGCACTGGACAGGATTCGGATGATCTATTAAGCAGTCTGGAAAATCTTAGTCAGAACGATGCAAGCTACTCGTTGAATGCACCACAGCAGGCTGATGGCAATAGTTCATTGGATTTGGATTACTCGCCGGAGGAGCAAAGCTATCTGCCTTTGCCCATGACAACTGGTATGGCCGGCACAACAGCTGCACTAGGTCTGCTGGGTTCGGCTGCCGGCGACGATGTGAGCACCTGTACACCCAGCTCGGACGATGCTGATGTGGCTGCACTGCAACCATTGCGTCATTATATCCACTACTGTCTTTACGCTTTCCATGGACTCTATAATCCCGATAAGATTGGCGAATGTACACGTGCTGAGCGCAATGAGTATCGCATTCGGATCTGTATGCTCAACTTTCGGTTCGTGGAGGCCTTTCGGTTGTGCCTGCAGAGCTGCGACACTGGTCAGCGCACGTTGAAGCTGTTCGAGTACTTTAGCAAGGATACGGGCTATGTGCCACTGCATCGTTCGGATCTAAAGCATTTGATCTATCACATGTGTGTGCACTTCTTGACCCACAAGTTCGATATGCTCGAATGTGAACGTTATTTCATGGCCGATCTTGATTACTATTGGCTGGAGCTGGCCTATGTCTTCTATTTCAACAATAATAACTCAACGCTGGAACAGAATCTCAATCAGAAGTTTAAGCAATTGATTGAAGCAAGCGATTGCAATCAGTCGAGTGCTGTATTACAGGATACGGATGCCATATTCGATAGTTTTACGGTTAAATTCAAGACGATTCTTTGCCAGCGTCTGCTCAGCTATTGTGATGCCGATGGCACCAGTGCCAGTAATTAGCATTGGATGCACAACAGACACTTTTATGCTTCTCGGCACGATTCTTCCCTCTGGTTATCGAGTATTGTGTTTTGTGTTTATTTTGCTTTTGTTTGTTAATAACTGCAGACCAAAGATCAAGATTGGCGTCTCCTTAAACATATATATACACTATATATTTATCCACACACATACACACACATGTTTATACTTAATTAATTAATTGTTGTTAGCTTTTATAGCCATGTTATTTAAGTGAAATTTTTAAAGCAAACAAATTGTTTCAAGAATTTAATTTATATTTTCTTTAATGTTTTGTTTGCTATCGCTTTTTGTTTACGCAATAAAAAATGTTTATAACACTCATACACACCCGAACATGCACACACACAGCTGGGGAATGGACATTTCTGAATCCTGGGCTGCCTCAAATCCCCATTTGTGGGTGCGTTGCCATTCAAAACGGAACATGATTAAATTGATATTCAGCTTGTGATTTGCAATTATTTAATATAAAAATGTTTTAATTTAAAAAAATAGTTACATATGATTAATAAAAAGGAATACATTTATACAAAATTATACTGGTTTTTAAGCTAATCTTCTAGAGCTTCAGCTTGATGTTGTCCGTTGTCCAGCGTTTGCTTTGCAGTGACTTCAAAGCATTCTCACAGTAGAATTGCTCCTCAGAGCGTTCGGGTAGCGATTCTTTGAGTTGCTGTAGTTCCTGTTGTTGCTTCAGGCTCACCATTGCATCGATCACTGCTTTGATGCACTTGACCCGTTGGGCCAGCGCCAATTTCTCGCTGCTATTGCTCATCTTGGAGAGAAACAGTTGGAGGACTGTGGCTGGTGCTTGCAGCTCAAAGAGACGCTGCACGGCCAACGACAGATCGAAGCTAATATGAAACTGCCGCGATTTGAGTGGATGCCATGTGGATGTGCGCTCAAAGATGCACTCCAGATCCGCATACGCTTGTGCTTGAGCCCGTTCATTGAGAGCTGTCCATTCGTATTGGGCTGCAGAGATTTCCTGGTCGGCGGCAAAGCGTTGCGGTGTCGTGGCTTTCAACATGTCCTGATCCTTCCAATTCTTGTTCTGCGTGCAGCACACATACAGCAGTTCAATGGGCGTGGCATTAGCACCAAATCGATGACTCAAGCCATCCTTTTCCTGCACCAACTGCAGCTTAAGGGCGGCGTGAAATATCTGCTCATAGAGTGGAATTATGCCAACGCCAGCGCTGGCATAGGCTTGGATCAGACGTTGCAGTTGCTGCTTACGTGTGTTCAACTCGGTGCAGGCCATGGCCGCCTGGAATTGCTTAAGAGCCGCTTCTTGGTGGCGTCCAAAGCGTTGCAGCATTTCGATGTAGTTGCTCACGTCGCCGCTTTGACGCAGATAGCTGAGATAGTGCTCCAACGCCTTAGGACGTTGCTGCAGTATGCTCTGGAACTGTGTGCTGTTTAGTGTGCGCTTCAGGAACAACACTACTCCAATTATAGCATCTCCTCCATGGGCCAGCACCGTGTCTAGTAGTTGTTGCTTCTCCAGGAGCGATTTAAACATCTCCAGTGGTGCCAGCTTGCCGTGCAAAAGCTTTTCTGCAGTCACCTCCAGATTGGGACTGTAGAGCGTGCTCTGAATTTGTCTCCTCAGCAGTTTCAGTTCCTCTTCTGGTGACACCCCCTTTGGCACCACATGCTCATCCAGTGTTTGTTCTTGCAGAACCAACTTAAGCGCCTCATCGCTTAATATGTTTTTAATTGACAGATGATTGAGAGTACCCAGCGCAGCACTATTATCAAAACTGGCCTCGGAAATTGTATCATCATTGAAGATTGCATTGTTGTCCCATTTGCTGCTCAGCTTTGTTGGGTCTGTGCTCATGCCGGCTTTGCCAGAATCGCCGTCATCGTCATCATCAAAGCTAAAGGCAGCTCTTGACGAGCGGTTCCAATAGTTTTCACTAGTAAAAATCTACGTTTTAGCTATTTTTTTTGATAAACTAACATTTTACTTACTCTGCATTATCAAATTGTGATTCCATTAGTTTTTGTAATGACAACAGCTGAGCGAACAGTGTGACTAGTTGCCGTAAGCTAAAAAAAATACTAGCAAAGAGAGTTGCCACTTTTTTCTTTTACAAAATGGCGCGTTTAGTGGATTTGAAATCAATTGAGATAGACTTCAGTCTATTATCTGTTTCATACGCGCACACATATAAAAAGTCGGGGTTTAAAGTTGACTCGAGAGCTGTTTTAAAACATTTTAATCTGTCTGCTGTAGAGCGAAGATGTTAATCTTTTGGTTGCTGCTAGTAATTGCGGCCACTGTGCAAGCACGAGCTTCCACTGTTCAGGCACGTTACGATTTCACAAGAATTTACAATGTGGACCTGGAAAGTGAATCACATGTGCAGTTATTCCAAAAACTGGAAGCGGCCAGCGACTCTTGCATTTTCATGGGTCATGCACGCGTTCCAGGCCAGAAGCTAACAATAATGGTAGCCGGTCAGAAGGTGTCTGACTTTGATGATCTGCTGCATAGCTACAATGTAAGTCACCGCATCTTGAACCGCAACTTCCAGGAACTTATAGATGCCAACTATGCTGAGGTGGCACCCGAGAGCACACCCACTAATCAGATGGACTGGAAGCGTTACTTTCAGTTGGAAAACATCTATGGCTGGCTGGAGTCACTGGCCAAGACACAGCCGGAGGTGGTGACATTGCTGGACATGGGAACGAGCACCCAAGGATTACCAATCAAGGGTGTGAGAATTGCCTTTGGCGGTAAGAATCTAAGCAGCGTTTTTGTTGAGAGTGGCATACATGCAAGGGAATGGATTGCTCCTGCCACGGCTACGTACTTCATTGAGCAGCTGCTACACTCCAACGATCCCGTCGTGCAATCCTTGGCTCGCTCTCATAACTGGCTGATCTTCCCGGTGGTTAACCCCGATGGATACCGCTATACCTTCACAGGAGATCGCATGTGGCGCAAGAATCGCAATCTGTTTGGCATCTGTCGTGGCGTTGATCTCAATCGGAACTTTCCCATGAGCTGGAACACCACTGGCACCAGTGGCAATCCCTGTCACTATGATTTCTCTGGACCAGCCGCTGCCAGTGAGGTGGAGACACAGCGAATGATAGAATTCCTGCAGGCACACGTACAAACGGATCGCATACGCAGCTATCTGGCGCTGCACAGCTACTCCCAGCTGATCATGTTTCCACAGGGATACACGGCTGAGCGTGTGCCCAACTATGCAGACCTCAAGGAGATTGGCCAAAAGGCAGCCGATCGAATTAAAGAGATTAGTGGACGCGTGTACAGAAGTGGCAGCATCTATGAGACCATATATCCCTCCAGTGGCGGCTCCAAGGATTGGGCTTACAGCAAGCTGAATATTCCCATTACCTTCACCTTTGAGCTGCGTGGTCCACCGGAGAGTGAGGAGATGTTCATCTTGTCGGCCAAAGAAATCGAACCAACAGCTCAAGAAGCCTTCGCAGCGGTTCAAACCATTGTCCAGGAGGCGGCCAAACGTGGCTATTATCAATGAGCAATAAAGAACACTTCTAATAGGAAAGATTTGATTTCCAAAGTTTTATTTTTCCCCGGTAGGACTAGCCCTCGTAGGAGGAGATGAGGGGCGTGGTAGTTTCCACCATGACGAGCACACTGTGGGCCAGCGGAAAGATGTCTGTCACCTGGACATAGTAGCCACGTTCACACTGCTCCTTCGAGGAGTATAGGCTAAGAAGAATAAGGCGTTAGGTAAGAGAATTCCTGCTATGTCAAGGATTACCTACGCCAAAATATCTACAGGTTCCATGATCAGCTCTGACTTGTATACTGATGCTAGAAAGTTTGTAAACGCTGCCGTATTGTTGCCCAGCTCCAGTTCCGCATTTGGTGTGCAGACTTCCAAGCCCAAACCACTATGACTGGAGCCAATGTCGGGCAGACCATTGCGAGTGCCCCACACCGAAATGATATTGTCCTCGGAGGCCACAATGGTGCACTGGTCATTGCAGTTGGCGTGCTGTAAGTGGAAGAGTTTGTAGGATTAGGTTTGATCCTTCCACCTTGGTACCCACCACAATGTAACGCGCACGCATTGTTTCCACCAGCGTGGGTTGCTCTACGGGATTACAGTGTCGTATGCCGCGTTGTCCCTCCTTATTGCGTCCCATTGTGTAGACATAGCCACCTTCCACCAGGAACACCGAGTGTGTCGAGGAGAAAGAAGCCTTCATTACCTTCTGTGGCAGCTGCACCTTTTTCTAAGCTCCCAATTGACAAATTTTGTTGGATCGGTAGTATATAGAAGCGGTAGCGACTACTCACGAAAGCGGTGATCTTGGCCGTACGATTGAAGCCCAATTTGTTGTAGTCATTGTTGCCACAGGCATGCAGCTCTCCGTTATTGAAGAGCACGGAGGATGTGTCCGGTCCGCAGTAAATCCGTAAGGGTTTGCTCTTCACGTGGGAGAGTAGCACCTTCTGTGGATGTTTCCTAAGGAGAATGTGGGTAAGCAACTGCAGTCAAGTATGCCGACCGTATAAAGACCCTGTACTTATTGTTACTGATTAATATGAGGTATTTAAAACCGCTTGTTCTTATGGGACTAGCTCCTAGACAGACGGAACAACTCTAGCGCCTATAGTTTTTGAGTTAAACCTGATCCCTATTTCTGTTCTGAACCTTTACCATTACTGAACCTTTGCGTACAGAGTTTAAGCAGTCGCGTATTGCTTACAATTGCTGTTGGTAGTTGCCGAGGCCAAGAGCTCCGCCGAGACTTGTGCCCCAGACGTAGACAGCTCCTTCGCGGCTCAGCGCCACTACGTGATGCAAACCGGCTGCAATCTGAACGATGCGAACATCCGCCAACTTGGCTATAAGCTTCGGGCTGTAGTAGTTCTTCTGTTCGTCGTGACCCAAGGCATACTGAAGGTTGTTGCCGCAGCTGAGCAGGTTCCCGGATTGGGTCAGGAAAATTGTGAAACCTTCGCCGGCACAAGCGCTGACAATGTGATAATTGCGCAAACTCTGAACCAAACCGGGATAATGTTTCCACGGTTCCAGCGAGGATAGCCCCAGCTGACCGTGAGTGCCCTCGCCCCAGGCATAGGCAGACCCGTCATCGTTGATTACCACAAAGTGGGATTCACTCATTGCGACGCAGACGATGACAGCCTTCGGGGGCAACTGGATGGGATTCATGCTGAAGCTGTTGCCGAAGGATTTGAGCTGGTATAGCACCGAACTGGAAAGGTAGTAAGCTATACCAGATCTTCTACCAGAGATCTTTAAAAGGCATGAGCTCCTACCGCTTTTCTATGACCTCGTTGGGCGCCACAGTCTCGGCGCTCATCAGTTTACGTGTCTCGGTTTGTGCCGTGGGCAGCTCCATGGCCAGATTACTGCAGCTGGTGTAGAGCGAGCTTGGAGCAGTTATAAGACTTCCACAGCCACTGCCATTGCCACCAATGCCATCCTCATAGGAGTAGCTAAGTTGTCGATAGTTAAGCCTTTTATAAACAATCAGTTGAACAAACTCACCCCTTGTTCTTGCCTAGACTGCGAAAGATTAAGGGTATCCAGTAAACCAAGACCTCAGAGGCGGTTGGACGACGTGAAGCATCCACCTGCAGCAGATTGGCCAGCAGACTGCGCAGTCCAGAGGTGTAGCCATTGGGCACTGCCGTATAGGCACCAGCCATGATTTTAGTCACCAGTTCGGAGAGATTCGAGGCCGCAAAGGTTTTCTTGAGGCAGCACAGCTCGCCCAGAATGCAGCCCAAGGCCCAAATATCACTCTTGTTGTCGTACTCCTTGCCCTCACACTACAATAGGTGGGAGTTTAGTATGGCTTTAAGTATTTAAAGGTAAGGTCTTAGCTCCTACCATCTCGGGACTGAAGTAGTAGGGCGTGCCCAGCACCGTCTGCGCATGTATCTTGGCGTTCATAATCTTGGAGATGCCAAAGTCACCAATCTTTACAATGCCTCGCTTGTTGAGAAAGACATTCGCTGTCTTGAGATCACTGGAATGGTGAAGGATAGTCAGTTATATAAGAAAGCTAGTCGGATCGAAGCTTTTGAAAGGGTAAGGCGTTCTTAGGTGAGCACCTCTGAGCTTTGGTTAAGGGATATGTTCTGTATTCCGACTTGTTTTTGAACCTCTAAGAGCTAAGTTATCAAGTTCATAAGACCCTTTAGTCCTCTAGACATAGGTACAGAATCTTAAACACCCTACTATACCAGCTTCTAGGCGTAGGTTGCTCAAGGGTTAGGGTTAGTGATTAATCATTCCTTCAAGCTAGTCTTTTCGTTTAAAGGAAAGGGTGCACTTTGGGACAAGGGATAACTTTAAGGCTAGGCCTAAGTAGGATCAAATTTAGTTAACCGTCTCCTTCCTAAATTGTTCTTCCGCTATTTACCGATGAAGAATATTCTCCGAGTGCATGTAGTTGATGGCGCTGGAGATTTGCTCAAAGACAGCGATGATGTAACGCTCAGGAAAGTGCTGTTTCCCCTGTCGCTCGGCTATGATGTGCGCCAAGGTGCCGCCATCGGCGTACTCCATTTCAATGAGCAGTGTGTTGTCCTTGATGAAACTGCCCAGATAGCTGACAATGTTGGGATGATGCAATTTTGAGAACACCTCCACTTCGTTCATGGCCAGATCCCGTCCCGGTGGTGTCAGTTCACTCAAATTGATTTGCTTGAAGACAATGTGATGTCCATCGAATTTGCGCCTGTAGAGTATGGCAATGCCAAAGGATCCCTGGCCCACAACACGCACCTTCTCGTAGTTGGCCAGTTCGGTGCCGGTAATGCTAAGTGCCTCCTTGGGCACTTCTAACTGCTGTAGCTGCTGAGGATCCGCCAGTTGAGGCAGCTGATTGCTTATCATGGCTTCGGCCAGAGATGTGCTGGCTGCTCCGGTGTTGCCATCGGTTATGGTATACACTGTGGGTAGCACACGTGTGGCCAGCTTGTGAGTGGTGCTCTTCTTATGTGCACCACCCAGTGGTAACTGCAATGATGTACTCGTCAGCGTGGTTGTGTCCGTAATCCGTCCATTGAAGATGGGCAAAGAATTCGCTTTATTCCGAAATTGTTTCATTTTCATTTGCTGCAGAGCTGGAAAAATCAAACTAGACAATCCTATCTATTTGTGGTGTCTATACTTGTGTCATCGTTGTGGTCACTGTGGTTGCTAGGCACCAGCAGCGATGAGAGCGGGGATTACAGTAATCCATACAGCTAATTGTCAGTTCCATTTGACTTTGATGGATTGACAATTGAGTAATACACTTTGGTTGCAATTACCCATTGAATAATTAAAGGGGTTGTAATAGGTTGGGTCAAAAGATCAGCGCTGTAGTGGTTACCATTTGGACTGAATGATGATAAAGGATAGATATAGATATAGGGAAGGGTGTAGTAATAGGTGAGGAGGTGTAAGTATCAAAGTAAAGCTCTAGATGAAGTTTTAAAAGGCAATTTTAGGCTCTATACGATGATCAAAGAGTATAGCCAAAAATATATAAAAATTGAGGTATCCTACCATTTGGTCAGTCGATTAGTGTGGATAAAGACAAAGTTAATTTGATCACACCAGTCCAACCAGCAGAAAGATCTTATTTTCTACTAGCAACTTCGATTATCTATTAAAAATACATTTTGGTAACTGCTTTGCTTGACTTTAAAAGTTTTGTAATTGTAACTGAATCAATCTTTCATTACAGGCGGCTCACATTCAGATAGCTAAACCATAATTTACAATATATTTATAGTTATAATTATCATAGTGTTATATAGTACTTATTTAGCTTATCGAGTTAGTATATATATGTATATGGAAATCAAGACGCGACTATAGTAATATATATATTTATATAATATATAGTTTTATCTGCACGAATATGCTAAAATATTTATGCTATTTACTTGGACTATCTTAAAAAATGCACAATCTGTACGTTCTTGTAATTAGGCTTCACTTCATTCTTGATTAATGCATTTCAATTGTTTTCACTTCTCATAATTGTATCGTTAGATGGCATGCCAAAACATGCACGAACTTGTTTGCCATTATCGGGTTCAGCAAAAGTTGTGCAAAAAATTCTTTATCTCAGGTTCCCAATCCAAATGATTACAACAATTTAGCAGGTGCAACGATTATCACCAGAGAGACTGCCCAGACTGAAAGTGCCCAAACCGTTGGAACCTGGTGACTTTTTGTCCTGTTTGTCATCGTTGTCAAAGTTGTCGCCCTTTTAAAGAGAAAGTTAATTATTTATTAGATAATTGTTGGAAAATTTGTATAACTCACTCGTCTTTCGCGTTGTTCACGTATTTTGCGAGCCAGCGATAGAAAAGCGTCCTCAATATTTATGTTCGATTTGCAAGAGACCTCAAAGAATGGCATGTCAAAGTTTTCGGCAATCTGTAAAGGTAGAAATTGAGTTTAGTTTGTCTTTAAAGCTATATAAACTAAATTAGTAAGCTGCAGACTTTAAAAGGCGTCACAGTGTTTTCTAATAAATATGCCATTTCCTTAAATATTTAAACTGTCATCTATTATTTAAACGCATTCTCTTGGGCAATGCCTTGTTTTGTTTCATTTTGGCCAATCAATTTAGCTGGAGGCTGCTAAACACTTTATTGTTACCTTAAATAAAAGGCATTTTGTGTTTGAGCGAAAGTGTGCGTGCTACACTTGAGTTGCTCGACTTTAAGATGCTCAGTATTCCCATTTTTAAAAGCATTTGTTTTAAGCACTTTTATAAAATTCAAATTTTGATAATTTGCTTCAAAGAATGTTTAGCAAGCATTATACAACTTAAATATTTGCCCAAAATGAGAGCAAATATTTATGACCACCATTATTTGTAGCTCAAATTCTAGCATTTCATGAAGTAAGAAAGATTTCTTATCAAAATTAAAAGCAAATACTTGCTTATCGTGCTTATCAGTGCAAATATATGTACCGTTCCCCCTTGTGATTAACAGTTTACAGCAAATATTTGCTTCCGAGAAGGAACTAAGCAAACATTCTTGGAAAGCAAATGAAACGTTTGTTTTTAAAATCTGTTTCGTGTATGAAATATTAATTTTGTAATCAAAAGTAAATAAAAGTTTAGATAGGAGAACTTTTTAGGTTTAAATCACTCTTCGTTTGGCCTGCACGATGATCAGGAAGTGCGATTAGTTATATATAAATTGCTAAACTGATTTCTAGGGTATAAAATCTTCGAACAGCCTTTAACATTAAAGCGACCTGTAAATTGTTTGCCTGATTGATTGACTCACCTTTTCACCTCTCTCCTTGTCCACCATGCGCTGTGTCGTTGAGCATTCGCATTTGTTGCCCGCAAGCACCTTGACCACATCGGGCGATGCATTCTCCTGGATATTGCGCAACCAATATGACAAATTGTTATAGCTCTCCAGATTGGTTACATCGTACATAAGCAGTATGCCCATGGCACCGCGATAATAGGCTGTAGTTAAAGTGCGAAAACGCTCTTGACCAGCCGTGTCCCAGATCTGTAGCTTTATGGGCACACCATCCAGATTAATCAGTTTCTGTTTGAAATCGATGCCTGTCAAAAATTCAAGTTGAAATTCAAACTGAAGCCAGACAAAGGTTTAAGATGTCGAAACTCTTACCAATGGTGGAGATATATGTGTCGTAGTATTTCTCATCGCAGTATCTGTGCACAATGCAGGTTTTGCCCACATTGGAGTCGCCCAAGACGAGCACTTTGTAGGTGGCCACAAAATCCAGTGCCATATTTTTGAAATTGTTTACAATTTAAGCCGAGACTTTTGTGTATTTTTATTTTCCTCACTTTTCTCTGTGCGGTGGTAGTGGTGGTGGTGTTCCGAGTGGTGGTAGTGGTTTGGCTGTGGGGGTTGTTTATGTATCTGTTTGTTGTTGTTGTTATTATGTTGCAGCTGTTTTTGCCAACTTATCACATTTTAGTCGAAATTTTACAGCTTCCACAACAACAAATTGCATTTAAATCAAACTTGTCATTTTATTTAAATTTTTCTTTTATTTATTTATATATTTTTGCATAGATTTTGTTTGTTCACACTTTTGTCGAGCGATATTTAACCATATGAATCAATCATTTACACATTCTGCTGCCGTTGTGTTCTGCTGCTGCTGCTCTTGCTGCTACTGCGCTGCTGGCAGCGCTGTCGTTAAAATCAATAGTATGGCGACGGCGCAGCGTCGTGAAGAAACTCAAAAACTTATCGTTATCGAAATTCAAATGCGCAGTTAGAAGCGCCACTTAGAAATTAGTATAAACTTGGAGCTGCAGAGACCGTTTGAAATTCTGTTAATTTGAATTTTTAAACAGTGAATTTTCAGTTATTCGTTACAAGGTACGAAATGGATAATTTAGCTACGATTATGTCTAGCCTAAATGCTGGTTTATTACGAAATCAACCGCGCACTGCCAACAATTCCAATGTGAGTCAAAATAGGATCAATAATGTGACAATCGCTTAGGGTTTATATGGAGATCTGACTGATTTAATTATGAAAGCACAAAAAATTATGAGAAAAGCTTTAACAGCTAAAAGAACTCAATTAATGGAAATCCAGTGACTGAACCTCAAGTCACTGTCCCTAAGCATATGTATATGGTTGGCGTGCTAGCATTAAGCTTTGGCTAATGTTATGAAGATCATGCAAAAGTTAACCATTTCAAGCGAAACGAAAATCATGAAATTTTTTAACCTTTTAGTTGCTTGAAATGATTTTAAAAAATTTTTCATCAGTAATTCTACTTCTAAAAATTTAAATCTACATTTTTCATTAAAGAATGTGTTAAAAATAATGAGTAAAATTTTTCAAATAGTTTTAAAACTGTTCAAGTCATAATTTAGAAAATATGGCTTATGATTTATGTTAATAAATCGAAACAAGTTTAAGATTTTTGCTAAAAACATGCCAATTTTGAAGAACAAATAGAAGTATTAGTATAGTTATCCTTCACTTACGGCCTCTGCAAGTCTCCAAGTCATTAGAAATCAGGTTATTCAATATATATATAGTCGACTTTTTAGCTTAACCTAGTTATAGTAATAATAATCGTTATCTTAAACATAGTAATAAAGGGGGATTGGGATTAAACAATCGTAGAGCGTTCGCCAACGACTTGGTAACGCTTACATGATAAAAACTTTCTCGATTTTGGGTTTTGTGAACTTAACATTGGTCACCGGACATGTGGTGGTGCCATCCTCTTTGGTTATCTTTCGGAGCGCTTGTTGGCCATAGATCTGGCCATTGGGCAGCATCATAGGTTGATTGTGCTCATTGAGGGGCAGACCAGTGACACGACAGATGAGGCGACTCTGCACACAATGGGAATATGGCAATTTGAGGGCAATGCGATTGAGATCCTCCTGACAGACCGGACAATTAAGATTCCGACAGGTCTGTGAGTAGCATTGTGGTGTCTTCAATGCCGATAAACCGGCTTGGACCGCTGCCGAGAAGACGGATGTGTTTGATAGCTGAAAGAGGCGATAGTTCTCATGACGAAAGTCCAGAACAAGTTGCTCCCAGCGCTTGGGATCCATGTACTTCTTCCAGTGTTCCTTCTCTGAGTCGGCGGGATAGGCGAGCAGTACCATAACATGGCAGATCTCATTCAATTGGGTCTTCTCGTATGCGGGGAAATAGCGACGCGAGTGATTAACAGCTTCGAAACGCTGATTTTGACGCACAAGCTCAATGAACTCCTGCACACGCAGGCTAAACTCAATAGTTGAATTGATTTTGCGTAGCTTGGACTTGTTATCAATGCACCAGAGCACACATTTGGTGGTGCTATGATTGGCCAAGTCGTCCTCCACCTCACGGGACGTTTGGAATATATCCAAATTGGTCAGATGACGTACATCTGATCGAGCTGCAAGCTCCTCGGCTGTCTCATAGTAGCCCATGCGTAGAAAATGCTCAATAACCAGGCGATCCAAGCGAATACGCTTCCATTGATCCACTGAACCCTGACAAACTTCACCAGTGCTACGATTTTGGGGCATAATCCCCTTGAGGTGCTCCAGCTTGCGTTTGCAGATCTGTGCGACGCTCAGCTCATCTGTGATACTTTCGTCTGCTTTGCGCTTGAGCACCTGCAGTTTTTGTGCCACATTTCCCATCAGTTTGCTCACATCCGACAACATGGGCGGATGCTTGGCGTCCAAGGCCTTTTCGACTTGGCGAGATACATTCATCACTAGGTCCACTTCACGGTCGATTATCTTTTGGGCTGATCTGAAGCGTTTGTTCAGTATTTCGTATGGCACCTTCAGTGTGGCGTGCTCCAACGCCTTTATTTCCGACATTTTGGGCTTAAAACCGTATCGTTTTAGTATTTATTTTCGTTTTTATTTTTATGGTGAGACGCAATTGCTCTTTGCTTTGTTCTGCACAGTTGTTGAATTATCGATGAACTTAACAATAATCGATAAGCAATAATTAATTCCCAAAAAAGTGGTTGCTGTTTAAATAATAGGACTATTCAATTGTTGGTCGCGATAATAGTGGGACTTTTATAAAGAGCCGTTATCGATATTTGTAACTGTTTGTTTTTATATTTATCAGAACCAAGCAAAAGGTGGCGCTAACCAGAACTTTGAATTTTGCACGAATTACAGATATATAAGAGTTAAGTTTAGCTGCTATTTAATTATGTGCATACTTAAGATCACAATATTGGATCTTTTATTATTTACTGATTGAGCAATTGATAAATACAAAAAATAGTCAAATCGATAGAACAGCTGTTGCAAATATCGATAAGCTTACCCAGCAACTCTATGGATGATAAAGCAGTGCATGCGACGGCCATGTTATCGGTAAAGCAGAGCGCTGTCTTTCTTTCTTTTTGACCACGTTCCGTGCGAGTCGTATGAAATGAACATGAACCTCACAATTTCGAAGAAACGTAAGGTAAATAAACGAATATTGCATTAAAAATAGTGCAGAACGTTGCATCCCAACCGTCTGTATAACAAGTGCATCAAATTGTGTAAGGCAACTAAGATGTTTGCGTGAAAATGATGTGAATACAAAGTTAACCTCAAACCGCGGGCGTCGTTTTCTATGGGGGCAGGCATGGTGCTCCCCGAGTCATGCTTTCAATCAACAAAAACAAATTGTGTGCATATGTTGAATTGTTAGAATAACTAAAGCTAAAATATTGTTAACTTGTGTCATTGCAGTTCGTCTCCGACGGTATCTTCAAGGCGGAATTGAACGAGTTCCTGACTCGCGAGCTCGCCGAGGATGGTTACTCCGGTGTTGAGGTGCGTGTGACTCCATCCCGCACTGAGATCATCATCATGGCCACCAAGACCCAACAAGTGTTGGGCGAGAAGGGTCGTCGCATTCGTGAGCTCACCGCCATGGTGCAGAAGCGTTTCAACTTCGAGACCGGCCGCATCGAGCTGTACGCCGAGAAGGTTGCCACTCGCGGTCTGTGCGCCATTGCCCAGGCTGAGTCGCTGCGTTACAAGCTGACCGGAGGTCTGGCCGTCCGTCGTGCCTGCTATGGTGTGCTGCGCTTCATCATGGAGTCTGGCGCCAAGGGCTGTGAAGTCGTTGTGTCCGGCAAGCTGCGTGGTCAGCGTGCCAAGTCGATGAAGTTCGTCGATGGACTCATGATTCACTCTGGTGATCCATGCAATGATTATGTGGAGACTGCCACACGTCACGTTCTGTTGCGCCAGGGTGTGCTTGGTATCAAGGTCAAGATCATGTTGCCCTATGATCCCAAGAACAAGATTGGTCCCAAGAAGCCACTGCCCGACAATGTGTCGGTCGTCGAGCCCAAGGAGGAGAAGATCTATGAGACTCCAGAGACAGAGTACAAGATTCCACCAACCAGCAAGCCTTTGGATGATCTGTCCGAGGCCAAGGTTCTGTAAACTTAAGTTTTACTCCCTAATAACATGAGCAACTAGAAGAACACAAAGTTTGCGCTAAATACAACAACAAAAAAAAAAATCACATAAACAACAATTCAAATGGATTTAATAAACAAATGTAATATTTAGTAAACATGCACGGTAAAAGGCTCTGCAAGTCTCTAAGACTACCACTGCTGCCAAGACTCTTCAACACTCTCCAACACTGTCCAAGACTCCCCAACACTCTTTTTACGTCTGTTTGTCTGCGAGGGTTGACCCAACAGTCATTGTGTTTAAAGCCTGTCCAGAAACCAGTTTAAACGTTTCTCTTCTCGGTTTTCATTTCCAATGAAGCGGAAATCAGCGATTAAAACGGAGGTAACTGATTTATGCTCTTGTCCTTCGGTTTGCGTGTAGCCCGGACACACATAAAAAAGATAACCTGGATGGCAAAGTAGTCGCTTTTGGGTCGCATATTTATCATGTTGATATGTTTATTTGGACTCTGATTCAACTTCATCTGCGACTCCGACTCCTTTTCTCTCTGGCACAGTGACATGCTGTACAACTGCATCAATTGCTGCGTGAAATCAACAATCGACTAATTTATCAACATTATTATTACACAGACAGAGTCGGATAGGGAAAGAGAGAGAGAGAGTGTGTGGATGAGAGAGCGAGAATGGAGATTAATGTTAAGACTTTGCTTTGCTTTGCTTAGCTCTACTCTTGGTGGGCATCTCTTTGCTGAAATTACAGCTGCTGCACGAATCTTCTCTGCTGCATGACAAATGTTGCACATGCAACTGCTGCCCAGTTGCTGCCTTCGCAGGGTGGCTAAACATCAGTGATGCTAGTTTCTAGCTATAAAAGCTGAAAGCTACATGGTAAGTGCCTTTAAGAGTATTTATTTTAAATGAGAAACAAATGTTCCTTAAAGTTATCTATGAATTTTCGGGATAAATCCGCACAATTTAAGTACAAACACATTGTAGAGTATTGCTCTACACAAAAAATAGCTAAATCATTATCACTGGCTAGGAAGACTCTTGGCACGCATCAAGCAAGTCACAAATTTGGATCATAAATCTAAATTAGTGCGCCAAAGCGGTTCCTGGACATAACTCAAGGCAGAGTTTAACTTTGGGAGGCAGGCGGACAGTTGGACAGACAGGACAGACGCTTCCTCTGGACATTGGCCAATCAATTAAGTTTACAGCTTATCTGGCTTACTACCTACCAGGACTGTGAGAAAAATTTCTAGACACACTTTTTTATGTTACTTTATATTTTTTTTTTGGAATTTCAACGCTCACATAAATCATATAGAACTTGTAAGTTTTCAAACACGACTTTTGAACGTATGATTTCAACACAATTTGTAAATAAATTAGATCGTGATAATGCTAACATCAATATCATCGCAGCCAACAATCGCAGCAGCAGCAGCAGCAACAACAACAGCAACAGCTATCGACAACAGCAACATTTGCCAGCAGCAAGCAACATTATTAACAAGCTTAAATCAGGCATGTGCTCTGCTGTTGTTGCCAATCCAATCCAACCCAGCTCACCTTCCCTCCTACCTTCTGCTCTTTCTTCGCTTGCTCTGTGACCGTCTCTCATATTGACAGCAATAACACTAACTATATATTTTAATGGCTTAAACAGCCACAATAACAGCAGCAACAACAATGCTAAAAACGACAACAATACATGCATTATAGTTGCAATTAGCTGATAGTTATTGGGATACTCTTTAAATTTGCTGAAAATATTCCAGTAGATTCCTAAGATTTATTAATATGTGAATTAAATAACAGAGCTTAAAAGTTTATAAATGCTAAGCTTAGCTTAAAGCCAGCAATATGCCCCTTTGCTGTATTTTTACAGGGTATAATAAGCCAGCCAAGACAAAAGCTGCCGTCAACAAGTCTGCGGTGTTGCTAGACATATTTGTTGCTGTTGCTGTTGTTGTTTTCATGTGCTACGTGCCACATGCATGTGGCAGACAGATACACGTAGCTAGGCAGGTTGATAACTTGGCTGGTTGACTGGCTCGTCGGTTCTTGGCCATGTCAACACCAAGAGCACAAGAAACGAAAGGCACAACATTTATA
Source organism: Drosophila acutilabella (assembly GCA_035046005.1). Lineage (NCBI taxonomy): Eukaryota > Metazoa > Arthropoda > Insecta > Diptera > Drosophilidae > Drosophila > Drosophila acutilabella. The sequence continues at coordinate 1,782,896 of JAWNOK010000003.1, forward strand.
GGCATAGCATACCCTATAGGACATATACCCTATCAGAGTTATTATGGAATCAATATATTAAAATAAATATAAATTTGATGTATGTGTGTTTGGTGCACCTAGAGGAGAAGTTAAGGGTATTACCACAATGGCAGTTAACCGTTAACTGTTTGTGTGGAGCATCGCAGTCGTTGTCGTTGTATTTGCTTTGATTTATCAACATTATTGTGAGCTTTGTGTCATGATTTTTCCATCATTATTGTACATTAAGAAACTGCAGCGCGTAATGTGTTTTTCATGTGAACTGCCTGAGATCAGGCGACACATTTATCATCATCAGTTGCTGCTGCTGTTGCTCTTGTTGTGTTGCCTGGGACATTTGTGTATTGAATGCATGCTCCAAGTCATGATCATTTCGGAGTACAGTGAGTGGAATACTGCTCATCACACTCGAACAACTTATTTCTAGCTTAAGCTAACTAAGCTTAAAGTGTTTTGAAATTCTAAATACAAAAATTTGGGGCAGGTCTTCAAGTAAGTTGTTCCTTTTTTTCAGTGTACAGCTCGGCTGGCTTGTCTGCGCTAATTTGCTGACCTCTGCTGATCCTTGGTACTTGAAATGGAGAAAGTGTGGAGCTGCTAACCACTCAAAAGGATTATAACAATTCATAAAATTTCGCTTATCTACGCGAAGAATTAGAGAAGAGATCGCAGCGAAGATTTAGTTAGCAGCTATTTAAGTAATTTTTGAGTTGATCGTGGGAAAGATCGTTGAATTCTGAGACACATTGTGGAGATGCAGCAAGTGATCTCCACCAGAGTTGCCACTTTGTGCTCTCTCACGTTGTGGCTGTAAAAGCGAATCAGCCATAAAGCCACCTTATGTGGTGGGGCAAAATATCATAATTGTTGGCTGCTGGCGAGGCACGCGCGCTTGCCCCATGCCCCACATGAAGCAGCACGAATTGATCGCGTATTTCTGCAGGAGTTACCTCCAACAAAGTTACAGAGTTTTACATAAGTCTGTGGCAGTAATTAATTTCAGTTTGGCATCAAGTTAAGACAGGTTTAAGTTGAAAGTGAAGGCTAATTGAACGACTAATTAATTAATATTGTTATTAGTTGTATTATTTAGTAGTATATACAATGCATTCTTTTAAAACCATATTCCTTAAGCCTAAATCATTTAAAATTAATTAGTTGTTTAGACAACTATTAGGCATTGCTGCATCCCCTTTAGGCCAAATGTGTTGCAAGCAACAACTCTACAAAGATGCTGCAATTTATGAGCGACTTTTCATAACACATCATTAGCCACATTTTTGTCAGAATTTATAGCAACGATGGCAACTGAAAAGGTTTAACGAGCTTGTTCTAAGCATTTAGTTGCAGAGACTAACCAAATTCAGACTACGACAGCAGACAAGACTACTGTGTGTGTGTGTTTGGTTGTGTGTGTGCTAAAGTTGCATCGTTATTTGACATTAATGTGGCACAGACGCACCAACCAATTACAGTTGCTGTACTGTAGACCCTGTACTTGAACAGAGGGTATGCGCTGACATCAGAGTTGATGAGCTACCTATGGCTGTAGGGTGGATTATAATCCTTGCCTTACGAATCTTTGCCATAAACAGTAGCCTGCTGATTTCTCTAGCACAAGTACAGGGTCTTTCACAGTCTACCGCCCTCGAACTGCCAAGCGTACGCAGCTGAATGTTTGCATGTTCGTTTGTTTGTTAATTTGTCGCATGCCCCCGTGGCTGTTGCACGTTGAGTCAGTTGTTAACGATGAGCTTTTAGTGTTAATTTATTGCAACAGTAGAAATAAAATAGCTAACAAAAAATACTAGCGTTTGTTGGCTTCTTTCTCAGCCTTAAACCTGCTCGTCAAAAGCACACACACACACAGACAACGAAAGGCACACATACACGTGCTCATGTGGCAGCAACAAATGGAGTTATGCAACAGCAACAAGAGCGGCAACATCGGCTACATCGAGGCTGCCAAAATGCATTTCTCGTAATAGTCTTAACGTGACTTGGACTTGAGAAACCAATTACAGAGTCGCATTAATATTGGCAACATGGTTGCGGCAACAATATTGCCACAAGTAAGCAGGTAGCGGCAAAGCAGCAGCTAGCAGGTAGCATGCAACATATTTTTAATTAAGGACACTTTGCGCCTTTCCTTTGGCCAGGTGGGGGTGTTGCCCCAAAGCACCACCACACAGCATACAACATACACCATGAAACATTCACAATAATCTTATCAATACTTTTTGGCAATTAATTTGTGCCTTCTCACTGGAAGCGGCTAAATTACGAGTCCGAGTCCGAGTTTGTGTCTAACTCGGAGTACGTGGTACGTGGTACTTGCAACGCGTTGCTTGTTGTTGGCCTGGCCAAACAGAAGCCACAGCAATGTGGCCAACGAACGCTGCTTTTGACCATAAAAGCATTTTAATTTCTTTATTTACAACAACTATAAATCATGGCCTAGGTGTTTTACCATAATTTAAACCTACTCGTATTCGCACTATTTTCTTCCCCGCGCAGATACCCTAACAAAGGAGTAGCTTGGTTTTAGTAGAGCTTTGATAGAACAAAATTTGATGGAAATAATATTTTGATAAAAGGATTGATTTAAAAAAAAATTAGTAAGCAATTTATTTGTAAACTGGGGAGACTAAAAGAGTTAGAATATATTGGGGCTGTGAAAAGTATGTAAGAGGCAGGTATAGCTAGAGACAGCATAAATTAAATGCCCTTCAAAATGTTAGTCCCTTTTTAAGTAAATATAAAACTAACTAAAATTCTTTTGGATACAATTTATACCCAACTGTCCTGAAAGTTGCACAAGAATCCGTCTTTAATCAGGAAAGTTATTCACATAACAAAATTTATAATTGAACTCAATGTCAATGCTTGTGTGCAAGCGAGACACACACATGCAAACATATGTTTGAGCACTAACGCTGCATGTGTGAAAGCGAAACAAAAACTTCTTGGGATTATTAAATATTTAGAATTTTACTTCCTTCACTTACGCACAGAAAGGGTATTAGAAGTACGAGCATTTCTTCCAGCCTTCATATTTTTATTGCTAATGGAAAATGTTAAGTGGGCCGAGTTAAGCTCTGGGTTGACTTGAATCCGAGGTTTTGAGGACTGGGACTGTTGTAAAAGTTTCAAAAAATACCGTCAAGTTGTCTTGGTCACGTTCTGTCCGTGTCTGTTGGTCTGTCTCTCCCTCCAATTGTCTGTCGTTGTCTTGCTGTCCATCCATCTGTCTGGCAGCTTCATTAGGTGACGCTTGTACATATTAATTTAAACTGTGCATTTATGGTTAGCTCAGACGAGGCGACATTAAATCATCTCAATCTCAAACTCAATCTCAATCTCAATCTAAGTCTCGAACTGAATTTCAATCGCGGTCTGCGTTTCAGGGCGTCTGTAGTTGATCTGCATCCATTTTGGGGCAACATCTGCTGCGCATATGGAAATCGTTGCAACATTTCGTGGCACAGTGGCACACAGCGCTTGTGGCGACTAATTGGCAACACTTCGACATCTTGTTGGCCCGTTTGGCATCTGAAAATTACGTTTAAAAATTAACAAAACAAGAATTCAAATAATTTCATTAATGACTTCATTAATTGCCAATTGCATGGAAAATTCATTGCGAATTTCCTTCAGTTTTGGGAAGTTACAGTAATCATTTAAATTTAATGAAAAAATAAGGAAAATAATTAAACAATAATAAACAATTAAGTGCAATTCATTAGTAATGAACTGAAATTGATGGGAGTTTAATCAAATTATTTTGTATCGTAAAGAAAACAATTAAATTAAAATTTATACATGCGATTGCGGTCATAAATTTAACGATTAAATCTTAGATAAAGAAAATAGAATGCATTAATTTAGCTTGGATGTCAAAAGCGTTCAATTTCTTTGAGAATTCAATACGATACACAATTTGTTAATCAAGGAAATGTCAGAAATTTGCCACGAGTTGTCGCCGTTTGGCATGTTTTGTTCATGTTTTGGCCATGTTGCAGTGGCATGTGGCATGTGTTTTCGCTTTGGGCGCGCAAATTAATGCAATTTTGTGTAAATTACTCATTAAAAATGAAATAAATTTTCAGTTGCTGGCATAAATCACAGCCCATAAATTGTAACAAGCAGCGACAAGAAAAAATACAAAAAAAAAATAAAAATAAAATAATAGAAAAATCAAACAAAAGTTTCGATTTCGGTGCAGCAGCAAAAAAATAACTCGACTTGTCTTAACTTTGAATCGTATAATGAAATTTCATTTTTCTTTAACTTGGCTTTATTATTATGGTTGTTGTTGCTTAAGAGACGCCAATTAGATATTTTATTGCTAATGTGCGCTTGTCAGTTGCAGCTCGAGAGCAACTGCAAGTTGCTTTAAGCGCCTGTCCCACTGTGCCACTGTCCTCCATGGTGTCCAGCTGGTGTCCAGCGTGTCCAGTTGGCTGTCCAATCTGTACGGGCGCTGTCTACATCAATTAAAAGCGCATTTGACAATGATATTTGCTGTGCTCCGCTGCAGTAAGATCACTGTTTTACCCGATCACTGATCACCGATCACCCAATCACTGATCACCCGATTACCGATCGCTGAGCGCTGATTTGTTGTTGCGTGTGCAGACAGAAATGACTACAAATTTGGTTAAAGACAGCAAAAATAATTAAATAATTAATTAATAAATTAATTAAAGAAGTGTAGAAGTTAATAAATTGTTATAGACGTTGAGAGTGAGGTAAGGGAAGAATAATTAAAAATTCACTGAAAGATTTGAACTGACTGTTAAACTGAGTGAAGTAAATAAAGTTTTAGAAGATAGAGAAATAGGTGATTCTTAGGAAAGTAGAAAACTCTACCTAATATAATATTTATGGTATAAATGACTTAATAAAAAATTTAATTCCATTTTAACAATCAATAAAGCCAGTTACTTGAGTGTAAAAAAAATCTTACTTGAAATTATGAAAATAATTATGTCAAAAATGAAAATTGTGGATGACTTTTTGCATTATCAGCTGACACAGAGTGTTGCATGTTTGTGTGCCAAAGCAACATTGATTAAGATACATATTTTTGGTAGCATTGGCAATTTGGACAGCAACAGGCACTCGACACTGGCAGCAACAGCAACAGCAGCAGCAACTACAGCAATTGCAACAAAGTTGCTGCTTACAAATTATCAACAGCCAAGCAAGGCAGCAACAAAGCAACACACACACACACAAACATAGTTAAACACACTCATACACACGAAGGCCTCGGGCTGAGCAAACATGTCGCTTGTTGCAGGCTGTTTGACTAAAACAAATGTTAAATGTTTAAAAACGTAGCAAAGTCGCATGCGATATGTGGCAATATCCATGACAAACACACACACACACACTCACACACACTCTCTAAGACAATGACCATATTTGCTTGGCCAAAAACTAATGATGTGGTATCTCAAAAGCTTGCTTTTAATTGTGAAATTGAAATGCAGCGCAATAAATTGCAAGATGGCCAAAAAGCATTTCGAGCATTTCGTATCCTGAGTGCAATTCAATTACAGCTCAATTTCATGGCACGCTCACAGCACAGGGAGGCATGCACTGCAAGAAAAATGTGTTGCACTTGTTCATTTTGTATAAGAAAAAATTAATAAGTATATAAGCGGAAGTTTTTAAATAAGTCAGCACTGAATTTACTGAAAATAAGTACACAAAGTGCTCGCTAGACCCATTTTTGCAGTGTATTGCCTGGTACATTTATTTTCAATTTAGGCTTGAGCATATGATAGTCAGTTGAGTTAATAAATAATGAATTTTGAAAGATTTGTTTGATAATAGTTCATACGAGACTTTAGTGGTTTGTAAAAATGACAGATAAATATTAAGTTAAAACAATTTTTATAAGATTAAATAAGCAAATTTTTTTTATTTTATTTGAATTCAAATTATTATAAACAAGTAAGAAGGGTAACTAGTAAGTTTACTAGCGCGAACTGCTGTTGTGGTTTTAAGTGAAATTTTCTACAAATAGAAGATGAAACTGATATTTCATTACCTGTTGATTATCAAATTCAAATTATGCGTTATTGGAAGGATTTAGAGTGGTAGCACAAACTATTACCTATGAAGTTAGATAAGTTTTAATTTTATTAACTTTTGTATTTTTAATTGGATATTTTAATATTTTATATTTATATTATTTTCAATTGTATACATGGTTTATAGTCCTTTAATTTCCAATAGCTTGGTTGCTTTGTTATCACTTACTTAGCTATAAGGTTTTGTATATTTTTAAATTCAAAAGCACAAAGTACTCTACTTTTTCGCTTTGTGTGTGGGCGTAGACATTGTGGGCATGGCCTTTAAGTTTTGGCTGCGGCTGAGAGACAGCGGCAGATCGCCATTTAGAGCGCATGGCGACAATTTGTTTATGGAACCGCCGAGGACTTTAAATGGTTCGCCGCATAAATCAATCGTTCGCTCCACTTTGGCCGCGTATTGTCAATTGCAGGTGCCTGATAATTGGGCTGGGCAGCAGTAGTAGCGGCAGCAGCACCCACCGCAATGCGTGTAGCAGCAGCAGCAGCAGCAACTCGCCTGCTGCGTGCAACTGCAACATGCAACTTGCAACATGCTGCCGCCCTTGGGCGAACTCTGTTTTACTTGTTGTTGTTGTTTTCACTAAATGAAATATCGAAATTAGCTAACAGTTTTCCACTGCTCCATTTGCAATTAGAGCGTCGTGTTGGCCGCGGGCAGCAATTTGTCGACCAGCAGCAGCAGCAACCACTGGAGCAGCAGCAACAACAACATGTTGCAAGTCTAGAGCGCTAAATGCTGCCACTTAATTTCTTAATTTAATTGTGCGTGTTTTACCTTTGCACCGTGGGTCGTTTGCTAATGACATCATTTGGTTATGGCTGAAAATAATTAAACAGCAAAGGCAACAGCAACAACAACAACAACAACAACTTGAGGCATAAGTGGCGCATTGCATGCCAGTTATGTTTTTTCTTGTTGCTGCTTGCAACATGCAGCAAAAGCGTAACTCATAAATGTGGCAAAAACGCAAAACGCAAAACGACTTCCTGCTCCTCGAACATGTCATGTCGGGCAACAAACATGCAGCTTTTACACCACCAACAGCAACAGTAACAGCAACACCAACGACAAGCAACACCATATTTCATACACGCAGGCGCCTCTTCAAAGCCTTGGCAGCAACTGCCTCCTCTTGGTATCAACTGGCGGCCTCTTCAGTCAATAAAATCCAAATCGCTGGCAAAAATGTTGCCACAGCAACAGCAACCAAGATGCCAACATGATTTTTTCTTGCTTTTTCATTATTGTTGCGATTGCGACATTTTTGTCTGTTTGCTGCTCTGCGAAATCAAAGCACGCCAGCAACAGTTGCTGCATCAACAGCAGCAACATCAGCAAACTTGCAGCAGGCGGCAACAAAATGTGCGCGCTATAAATTTATGTTGGAAACATCAAATCGACGTAAATTACGCGACTGCGACTGAGACTGAGGCGGCGCTTTGGCTGTAAAATTCTTGACTTGTCTTGACTTGCAATTTACCAGCAACAACAACAGCAACAACGACAACGGCAAGCGTTGCAGATGACTTTCAAGATGTAGTGACTCGGGCAACACATTAATTCGCGCGTACTTAACACGACCAGCAGCAGCAACAGCAAACAGCAACAACAACGGGAACGACAACGACAACAACAACAGTGTCAACTGTAATAGAAACGCATGCCAAACGATGCAACAAATTGCTGTTTGTAATTGATTTAAATACGCTGATGATGCGTGGCAAATTACTTATACGCTACGTTGCACTATGGCTACAAGACATGAACTCTTTAACTAAAGCTGTAGAAATTTAATACAACTAAACTACAGATTAAACTTTATATGATTTAATTTTGCTAAATGCACACGATTATTTCTAAGCGAATTAAATGAAATAGATGCGATACCTCCAATCAAAAACTTAACGGAAGACTCGAGACTTTTATGATGGGAATTAAAAAACATTTAGTTCATATTACTTAATAAGTTTTTGCTTTGATTATGGCTATGACATGCAATGCAAATTACAGCTAAAAGCTAAGGAAAGTAACTAAAAGAAATGGTTATTACTACAGTTGTAAGCTTCAAGAAATTGGCTAATATTTCTTCCCATTTTTTGGCTATTTTACCCACCGTACGCTGGCCAAATACTTCTGCTACCTGCGCACAGTTAATTATATTGCTACAAATAACTATTTAATTATGGCAAAGAACTTTCCCAAGCCTCTCTGTCTCTTTCTCACTGTTTTTTTGTCTCTTTCGCATTCGCTATACTCTCTCTCTGTGCCTATCTGTGTTGCTGGCGTGAAAGCAGTTGCAACAGTTGCCAATTATCAATGTGATTTATGCACTCTGTCAAAATGCGTTTTCCTAAGCGCTTTTCACAAATTTTCCACCATCAGTTAACATAAATGCAGAAACAAACAAATTTGCAATAAACTGCACTCACTGCACCGTTGGAAACAAAAAGGCAATTTTCCGCTGGGTTAAAGGCAACACTCATTCTAACAACAGCAACAGCAGAAACAACAGCAACAACTTCAATTACAATCACGTCAACAATATTTTCATCGCAACGAGATATATTTCTATTAGCCGATTTAATGTCAGCATAATTAATCACATCTTATAATGCTTATTGGACAGCGACAGCAGCAACAACAGCAACAGCAACATCAGACTCGACAGCAACCTCCAACAGGGTCAACAGTTCGTCTTATGTTATTGGTTTTTGCAGCTTGGCCAAGACGGGCTAACTTATAGACCTTCTTCACACTTTCTTCGCGGCTTTATTTATGGGCCACATTGCGTAGGTTGTAGCCCTGGGCATTTTGTACAGATAGAGACTTAAAAGTCTTTTTAGCTGAACGAATTTGTTCAACAGTTATCGGCTGTTGCTGACGGGTTGCTTGAGGCCATGGGAAATGCTAGCTGGAAGTTGGAAAATTTCAAATGGGAAATGTTAAATCCACTGATCATTCTAAAAAGGTTCAAGATCGAGGACCAGAGCTAATATTTGTTTATGTTTGAGGGCTGCTTTTGAGTTGCTCGACTGGCAAGTGCCCAAGTTCAGTTAGTTAGCTTTAATCATCTCACTTTAATAAGCTACAGAGACATAACATAAGCTCTTAGTGAGCTTTATTAACTGGGCTTAAAGTACTTATACAGTTCAGCATCCAACACATTTAATTCACCAGTTGTTTAGGCGTTTGCAGCTCTCGATAGTGAAAATGTGCCGGAAATTCTTATCACACATTGAATTCGCCTCTTGATTTATTTCATGAAATTTTTTATTGGCATTTTGTGGTTTATTGCTATTTGTGCTGCTGATGTTAATCAATTTGCACAAATTAAAAATTAATTGCAAATTTATGGCTTTTAATTTTCTTATCGTTGATTTATGCTACCCCAAAACAAAAATTTACAACTAACCACAGCAGCAACAACAGCAACAGTTGCTGCCACGCTATGCCAATTCGTGCCACTGCAGCTCTTGTTGTTGTTGTTGTTGTTTTTTGCTTTAGTTGATTGCACTTAAAATATTAAAAGAAAAAAACTATCGAGTTTAATTGATACTTGAATCGATTTAGTTAAAAGCTGTTCAATTTGATTGCACCAATTGTAGATATTTTTCTTGTTGGCACCCAATAACCCAAAGAACGATTAACATTTGACTGATAAAACTCTACTAAAAAACTTAATTGTGCCTAATGAAGTTTAAATACTCTTGTAGTTTTATATTTTCTATTAATTTGTGGGGCTAAAATAATTATTATCTAATTTTGCTCACAGAAATTCTAAAAGATAATTCAAATATCTTACTAAAAGTTTATTTTACTCAAAGCTTATCTAGAAAATGTTAATTAATAGTTTAATATAATTTAAACAAATTCCGAAACATAAAATATTATTAATATTGAATGCAAATCAGACTCCTTTTTTTATGTAATTAATTGGAAAATTGATTGTAAACTATAGAAATTTAAAAATTTTAATTATTATCTAATTATTTCAATATTTAGCTAATGGTTCACTTAATTACTAATTATTTTAACTCTTTTCCTACTACAAAACCTACTTACTTATAAAGCTTTAGTACTCTGCCCTAGAGTATTCCAAGATGTTACATTTAAGCACCTTTTTTGGCTACAAAAATAAATCGGAAGCGTCGCGTCAAAGTCAAAAAGACACAAAAAGAGATTAACAAAACTTAGGATTTTACCTGGCCGAAATGCTGGAAAATGTAGACATCGTACAGAGTGAGGAAAATGGGAAATTGCGCGGTATCATTAGGCTAATAATGATATACAAATTTATGCATCTTTTTGGGCTGGTCAAATTATTCAAAAGTTAAATGGCAAACGAGTTGGCCGAGAAGCCGAATTATTCGGCTTACTTTTTTTGGCCAATTGTTTGTTTTGGTTTTTTGGTCCGATGATCAGTGGACCATTGCCACCGTGGTCAAAAGGAAAACAATTTATGCAGTCAGCAGGAGGAGGCATGTGGCATGTGGCATGCCACCGAGAACTGGCAACTGGCAACAAAATGCAACAATAAATCTCATTTTATGCGGCGCACTGAGAGCGGGAACAGCCCTTTTATAGGTAACGCTAATGTAGCCCAAAATTGAACTTGACATTTGAATGCCCAATTAACCGTGACGTGTGCGCGAGCAGCAATCGTCCTTATCCCTCTGCCGCACCCCTCCCCCACTCCCTCTTGTCCACCACTGCACAGTTGTCGGCATTTGAGGTCAACATTTTGGCATTCCATTGCGAATGCGTTATGTTTTATTGGAGCACTGTGGGGTCTATCCCAAGGCGCTGTATTTTCTGTATGTAGTGCAACTGCTGCACAGTGGGTGTGTTGTGGGATTTAGCGGGTGAAAATTTAAGACTTTTAATTTAAGCAATTTAAATATTTGTCAGTGAAAGGAAGTCTCTTAAAAGCTAAATATATTCAAGAAATTTGGTGAATTAAGAAATATATTTAAAATAAATTTAAAAACAATTTTTTCCTTCTAATATATTGAAAATTTTTAATAGTTTACTTTTCCAATTATAAATAAAATAATAAAATAAATATAATAAATATATATAAAAATAATAATAAAAAAAAAACTTCAATCTATATTTTTATCAACTAAATAACCAAATTGTTTCACTGTAAGTGCCTGCCAGCCCGCATGTTAGCCCAGCTAATTAACCCACTTTCTAAGACCGCGCGACCTTTTTTATCTGCAACACTCGAATCATTCAGGACTGCAATGTGCATAAAATTTGCCTGCCATAAAAAAAGAAAATGTGGTCAGTTTTAAGTTGCAAGTTGCACGTTTGCAGGTTGCAAGTTGCAAGTTGTGAGTCTTGAGTTGCACTGCGTGTGATTCTCTGCGATTCTCACGCATGCCAAAAGTGTGCAGTTGTGTGTTTGCTGCAAGGCAATTTGATTAGCCCGACATGATTATAAAATCACGATAAATATTTATACTGCACTCGGATTTATGGTGATTCATATCGCGCATCAGCAAAAGTCATCGGCCGAATGGGCAACCAAAGTCATTTTCCTACCAATTCTATATTTTTCATCATTTATCTGCAGTTGTTAATAAAAATTGCAAAGCTTTCAGCCGATATTTAAAAGCCAACAGAGTGTAACTTAAATTTAGTTATATTATTTTATTGATTGTTGTATTAAACATAATTATTGGCCTTGATTATAATATAGAAATAGATATCTCTAACATACAACAAGTGGTATATGCAATTGAGAGACGAACACTACTATAGAGGTCCCTGTAATCTATGTTTTTGTGCCTAATAATAACGATTACTTCATCAGCACATTAAGTCTAACATTTCAGTTAATAATGGCTCAATTTAAGGCTTTCAATAGTTCAAAAAACTACCCTCAAGCTAGACATTTTATTGTTTTAAATGTGGTATTAATATAATTTAGTTACATTTTATTTTATCTTAAGGGCAGTCATTAAGCAGAATTGATTTTCTCAAGCGTAAACGTAACGTATACTTAATATTTGCTGCATTATTTGGCTTTTAAACAAAATTTGCGTGAAACCTTCAGCTCGAGGCTGTTATAAACAGATAGGCGATCAATGACACCACTTTAAATATATATATATATAAAGGCATATATATTTTTAGCGGGAGCCTGTGGCCCAGTCAGCATTGTAAGTGCTGCTAAGTGTTTTGTCTTGTAATTTCCAAATGCAAATTGTTAAATGACAAAATTGATTTAGATTGCAGTTTATTCAATGCATTTGACAGTGCTTCCTTTTGGCCCAGTTAACGTTAAAGTCGTTAGTGTACGGTGTGCGGTGAGACACGATCAAACATCCTCCTTCAAATGGCAAACAAGTTTTGCTTACGGTTTCAATTTCAGTTAAAGTCTCAGTTTGTTGATATACATTTTTTTACGCACTTTGATAAACAAGTCACTGTGTGTGTGTGTGTCGCTGTGTGCGTGTGTGTGTTGGCCTTGATCTAGAATTTCGATTTTCCGATGTTTTCGTTTTCGTTTCGAGAGATGAAAAATGCCAGAAACATGTCTCGGATTTGTTTGCCACTCGGCGTATGCGTGATGTGGCCAGTGTGTGCGTGTGCGTGTGTGTGTCATAGTCTGCGTATGATGTGCGACATTGCGTAATTCCGATTCGTGTACTAAGTACCGGTTTCAACTGCGAACCAGTTCACGGCGCTGCACTTTTCATGCAGCTAACTCCATTGAACCAAACTGAACTAAACTGAGTTCAGCCGTAAATATATGTGCACTGAGAGAAAAGCTAGGAGGACTAACACACTTTTAAGCTATAAATTGAAGAAGTCGAAATTCTTATTAAATGCTTTTAAGCCTTCTTACTTGGTCTTTTCTCTGAGTGCACTTAGAGACACATGGGTTTTTGCACTTGTAATTTATTGAGAAATTTAATTGAATTCGCTTGCTAGCTAACTAACTGCTCAACCGGTCACAAAACGTATACGACTACGAATAGTCGTAATTTTTGAATGCCGATTAGAGATTGAGCAATTGCAAGGTGCTTTCGGCACCCGCAGATGTGTTTTAAACTTAACAATTGTCATTAAGCGACTGATAAACTTAAGCACAAAAACTAAAAAACAGTTGCCACTTAAATTGTATGAATCTATTGAAGACACTTGCTATAAATTGTCAGTTCTGTCTGAGAATTGAGTCAGTACTATAAACAGCCACAGAAAGAGAACAAGTTTAATTAAAATGTCGCGCTCCTTAGGTTTCCTACTGATTATGCTGTTAATTAGTGTTATATGTTTAATAAAAGCCATGGATGATTGGGATGAGCCAGATACACGTTGGAAATTTATCAACAAAGGTAATTAAATAAAAAAAGATTAAGTAAGCACTTAATTCAAAGCTTTCTCTGCCTTCTCTTAATTTTTCTCAGCTGTTTGCCAAAAGCGACCCAAATATGGCAAGTGCAGAGGTCGCCGGGAAATGTGGTACTTTGATATGCACAAAATGAACTGTTTTAAGTTCACATACTCAAATTGTGGCGGAAATCGTAATCGTTTTTATAACAAAGCAGATTGCGATGAATTCTGCACATCAATGGCCAAAGAGTGGACAAAACCGACGGTTAAGAAGTAAAAATAAAAACTAATGAAGTTTAGTTAAAATACATGTAACTATTTCTTAAGCACTTTTAAATTAGTTAATAAATTAATTGTTTAAAACTTTAAGGCGTATTAAAGGTTCCTTAATTCTCTTCATAATGATTGAACATTTGTGTTGAACATTTTTGATACAAACAATTAAATTAAGCATTACATTTTGATATTTTTTTCAAATTATCTTTGTAAGTTAAGTCATTTTACTTTGCTACTTTTAAGTAATCGTTAAATTTTCATGATAGAGCTGATAAAAAGTTTTAGGTTTGAAGTTTTAGTCTTTAAATCTAATTTTACCACACAATCAAAGTTATTATATTATAGCGTAATTATTTATTGTTCACATTAAAATCGGTTTTATTTATACTTTAGCAAAAAATTAGTCAAAATGGTTGCATAGTGATATTATTACGCTTTTTAACAGGACTTATTTTAATTTTGGTATTAATTGCTTAGCAGCAGTACAAATTATTGAAAGATTAAGGTTTTTTACTTAACACTTTCTTAACATCAAAGCAAATACTTTAGAGATTTAAACTACTCTACTATAGTTAGCCATTTCAGGCTAGTTTGTGCTTACTAATCAAAGAAAACCACCTGTTTCTTACCTTTAAGTTAATGCTTTAAATAAAAGCTGTTGTGGGTAAAAACAAATTAGTCTTTCAGGCAGAATGAAACACTTACTACTTGCAATTCTGCTATTTGCCTTAATTTTTGCCTCTTTGCAATCTGAAATGGCACAAAGAAAGAAAGATAAAAAGATCAAGGAATCGCTAAGGACACGTAAGTTACAGTTTAATGCTGCTCACACTAGTTCTACCCACTAGATACGCTGTACTTGCAGGCATATGCCACGCACGGCCGGAGTATGGCCTTTGCAAGGGTCATCGCTTGTTGTGGTATTTCAACCCGGGACGCAATAACTGCGAGACTTTTACGTACTCAAATTGTGGTGGTAATCGGAATAAATTCTATAACGAAGAGACGTGTATTGATTTCTGCAAAGAAAAAGTACGTTTTCCATCAATGATATGATAAATAAACAATGTAAGAGCTGCAGTGCACTGTTAACGTCTATTAAAGGGCAGTGCTAAAGTGGGAGGAGTGGAGTTCCACTGCTTTGTCAAACACTTGTTGTCACACTTCCACACACACAAGGGCTGCTCAAATTTTGCGCTGCTTGCTCACAACTGTAACAGGCGCGCAGCGTTGCCAGCTGCTTGCTGCTTGACGAACTGAAAGCTTTGTAAAAGTTTCTTAGTGTCTGTGAGTGTGTGCGTGTGTTTTTGTGTGCGCGAGCTTCCTTCTCAGCAAACACAAAGAGAGAAATAGCGTAAATCAAAGAATAAAGTCACGCAATTTCAATTACACACATACACATGTACATGTGTGTGTGTGCATGTTAACGCAAGCAACGCATCGCTTTCTGTGAATTTAGTATGGCAATAGTAATAGTAATAATAATAATAATACTTGTAATAATGAAATTGTGATAAGCTGTGCGCCGCAAATTGCACGCTAGCGATTTGCAAAGAAATAATTTAAACCGTTAAGCGCATGAGGCGGCAGCATCAGAGAGCGTGAGAGTAAGAGGGGAGGGGAGAGGAGAGGAGCACGAAGATGGTCGTCGTTGTCGTCGTCAGTTTGGCTGCTCGCATCAAACAAGCACCAACCACCACCACTCTCTTCACACTCACTCGCTCTCGCTCTGCAGACGCGTTGCCAACTATTGCGCTATCTTGTGTTGTAGTCACATTGGCAACATTTGACGCACGCGGCAACTTATTGCTGGCTACATTAGCGCGCGTGTGTGTGAGTCTGTCCAGAGTCAGAGTTGGAGTTTGTGGAGTCTCGGTGTCGAGGCCCGAAGCTGCGCTTTGGTGTTTTGGCCAATTAATATTCGTATGATCAAATGCTTAACGCATTTAGCCTTATAAAAAACCAACAAGACAACTAAAAACCGGCTCGCGGTCAATTTGTGTAAATGATCTGCGTTCTGTACTGCACAGTGGAACGCTGAAAGTTTGGAACGCGTTGGCAGAGGCAGCGGCAGCGTTATAGCAGAGGCCTGTGGGAAAGTGCGTTTTAATTGACACAATGCGAGCGACAGAGATGGAAATATAGCTGTGCATAGGAATAGGACTTGAGTGCAACAGTGACAAAGAAAAACAATTGGTGTATTCTTTAAATTACATACAACGTCGTATTTATTTATGTATTTAATTAGTAATAGTAATCGTATTTGTTTTTAGGGTTGTTCCTTGTGTTTGTTAGTTGTACATCTGCATGAGTGTGTGTGTGTGTGTGTGTGTATACTTTATTTAAATTGTTTTTTCTTTAAGTATCTTTTGATAAACTTGTTTATGCAATTTGACAAAGACAATCAGGTTTCCATTTAGGTTTTTTTTTCATTTTCGGTAAACATGTTTTATTTTTATTATTCGCTTGTATTTCGGTTTTTTTTTCACTATTTTGTTTGATTTTGCTATATTTATTTATGCATAGTTTGCTATTAAATTTCATTAGTTATGCGCTAGCCTGTTGAATATGTTTAGATTTGTATATATAATAGATTTATATATAGTTTTTCGCGATTTGCATAACAAACTTTGCAGAAAAATGCACAATTATTATTATATCTAATATTATGCTCTTATTGGATAGGTACTTCATTATAAACATTTGTTGTACCATAAAGCAGGCTAACATTTAAAGCATTTAGAGAGAAAATTTGCTTGAAAAACCAGCTAAATAATAATTAATTAAAACATAATGTTAATGATAAAAACAATGGGACAAACAACAAGGCTTTGCCTTAAATCAATTTAAAATTATAAACAAATTGTTTGTTCGTTTTTTGCATAACAACTAAAGCAGAGAAAACATCTCAATTAATTATTTAATTCATTAATGAATTATTGATAGTTTATTTTGTAAGCAAATTTGCTTATAACTTTTGTTTTTTTTGTTTAGCGTTGTATTTGATTAGATTTGAAATATGTTTGATTTATTAAAATTATATAACAACACGTTATCATTGGATTATTCAGTTAATCATGTGTATATATAGTCGCTTGTATATAGCCAATTTGTAATATATATATATATATATTTATTCGTTATATCGATATGAATTTCCAATTGCTTTAATCGGCAATTTATCTGAATTTTAATTTCCGATTTATTTAACATCAATAAAATTGTTTATATGCCAATATGTCAATAAGTTAATAGATTTATGTTGATTTCTTTTTAAGTCGAATATAGTAGCTAAAATTGTCTAAAACATTCGTTTACACATAAGTTTTATTAATTCGAATTAAATGCAATTTGCAAAGAGTTTTTTTTTTGTTGTTTTCTGTTTGTGATTTGTTTTTTAAATGCATTATTTACTTTTTAGCTGATTTATGATGCTGATTTGTTAGAAATTCAAAGCTTTTCTCAGTTTCCTTAAAAAATTGTGCCGTTTTCTTGTGTTTGTTGGTATTAAAAAAGTCTTTTGTTTTTTGTTAAATTTAAAATTAAAAAACACTGTATAAAAATGCACAAAGACTAGGATCAAAAAGGATCTGGAGCAGGCTCTTCTTCCCTAGAGCTTAAAGAGCGCTCCATAGTTGGTCAAGCAAAAGATTTTTGCACAAAAACTGCGACTTCGACTGTGACTTCTACTGTGACTCTGACTGTGATTCGTTGTGCTGGCCAATTGTGTTGTGTTTTGGGCCTGGGCGGTGGCCAGCTCCTGACTCTATTTGCTGCCACCGCCACAGAATTCACCCTGCAGCATGCCATTGTCCAGCAGGGCTGCTGGTGTTGTCGCAATGCCATCCCTCAAGGCCAACTGGTAGGCCACCTCAAAGGCCTGGCCCAAAGTCAGGATTATCTCGCTAGCCAAGTCCTGTAGAAGATTTGTTTTTATATTAAGTTATAGATACTCTAGTTTGTTGAGCTTACTGTGTTGGGCACTAGGAACACATGGCAGTAGTGCATGTCCAGCTCCTTGGTGATGTAGGCAAAGTGACGCAGGTCATCGGAGTCCTGGCAGGCGCAGTTTATGTTCTGTATCTCGTGCTCGCAGATGATGCGCTGTAGATTGGAAATTTGATATAAATCAAGTGGTTGAAGGTCCTTTTGTTGTTGAACTTACCTTGCTGGCCACATCGATAAACTCCACGCCGCGATGGCAGATGGCCAGCTTAAGTGGAGCACCCGGTTTGGCCAACTCCTCGCCGCCCTCGCTATATGAGGCCTTCAGCTTCTGTATGGACTTCTTGGTGGACTCGATGCCACGTAGTTCTTTCACAACCGTTGAGCCGAGGTACTGCAAAGGGAGTAACAGGTGTTAAGGGCGTGCCAGCTGTGAGTTGCCTCGACTTACCTGAACCTCGTATTTGATGTGCTCATTGAGTAGCGTGTGCGCCGTGTGGCGCCACTGGGTGTTGCGCATATTGGCCGGTAAGCCCAGGAGCAGCTCGGAAGGTGCGCGTATTTGCAGTGGTAGAGTTGCCACCTTTTGCGGTGGCTGTGGTGCAGGTCTGCCAAAGAAAAATATATGTTTGCTTATTTGATTTATTTTATATACGTAATTTTTAAGGCTCACAAGTAATATGAATACTAAATCTAGTTTAAGCTAAGCATTTAAGAGGCTACAGTTGAGCTGCTCGCCTACTAGCTGCCCAGTTGTTTGTTTGACTCACCGATTCTTGCGATAACCCGTTATGGAATTCCGATGTGGCAATGCATTTGTGGTTGCTGGTGCTGCTGGATGGTTCCCAGCTCCTGTTGCTGTTGACGCGGCTGCCGTTGCTGCCTCCTTGTTGCCATTCGTTGTCATTTTGTTGGTTTCGTTGTTCTCCGCTAGCGGTGTCTTCTGCGATTTGGATTCACGCATCTGACGTATGTAGGCTAAGGATTGCAGGATGCGTCTGCGATGTCCCAGTTTGTTGATCTCCAGCACCGTCTGCAACTCCACGTCCCACACGCCACAGACACTGTCAATGGTGTTGTACAGATGTTTGCTGTGGAAATTAATGTGGTTAGTGATTGGTTTGAGTAGGGATTTCGTAGGGAGTTTCTTGGGGATTCGTTGGGGGTTTTGAGGGTAACTGCCAGAGGTTTCTTGCCACTTACTTAAAGAACTCCAGATACTCCGGCAACGAAATGCTTTGCAGCCACTGTTGTAGGCTGGCCACGCCCTGTTGCTTGTTCTCCTGCTGCGTTCTGAAGGGCACCTGAGGCAGAAACTCCGCTGCGGGCAGAGTCTCCACAAATCGTAGTAACTTGGTGGCATCGCGTTCTGGAATGTGCAGCAGCGGAATATCAGGTTCCTCGAAAACATTGCGCTAGAGAAAGGAAGGAAAAATATGAGGTTATTAAGGTCCGACTATCAAGTAACCTTCCTTCCCTTCCCCCCTTGAAATACTAAATTTAAGTCCTTCCCTTCCTCCTTTGAAACTCACCACAAACTTGAAGTTATCGTAGCCGTTCTCAAACAGAATCCGCTCCAGATGCAACAAACCCGCGTTGCGTAGTCTCACAGCCAATTCGCGTCGCTCCGGCAGCACCTCGAGATCCTCAAAGTCTAGCTCGATGTCATGGGTGGGCGTTATGTTAGTATTGAGTATACCGCTGCCAAAATTCTCTATGATCTCCGAGATCTTCTTGCGTGCTTCTTCCGCGTTAAAGGGACTTAGAAGATTGATGGAATTGCGAGCTATTGAATGTCCGCTAATAGGGGACTTCGCTGGCGATTTAGCGGGAGATTTACCAGTTGATTTCGCAGGTGATCTGCTCGCTGATTTCACTGGGGATTTGTCCACTTTATGTGAACCATTCTCAGTCTCTGCATTGCCGTTGGTCTCCAGCTTGATCTCCGCACTCTGCTGTGAGGGCGTCGTCGGAGGTTTCACAAATTTCCGCTCCGGCACTGGAGGTTTGTTGGCAATCGGAGGACGCACACGAGGTGGCTGCGTCAGCTGTTCCTGTTCCTTGGACTCTTTGTGTTGTGTGGAGCCCTTGAGCAGACCAGCAAAGGGCACATCGCTGACAAACTCCTCCACATAGTCCGTGGAGAGCGACAGACTGTGATCCGAGCAGGAAATGCTCGAGCTCAGCGAACCCGATGAGGGTGCCGGACAACGTGGCACCACCGTCACCGTATCATCGTAATCATAGCCGGGTGTGCCCAGTGCTGGCAGTAGTTTCGATGGCGATGAACCGGTTTCAATCATCAGCTGCTGTGCCGCCTGCAACTGGAGCAGCGCCGAGCGACGCTTGTATTCCTGGCTCAGCGGACGGATGCGCTCGTGTATGGTGCGCTCGGCCTGACTGGAGCTCGGGGGTGGATGATCTGGAGTCGGTGGTTGCTTGTAGTGTGTGGGGCTGCTCGGTATCTGCTGCTTGGGATCACAGTTCTGATCAACGCCATCCGATTTCTCGACCACATTCAGGGAGCTAAGTGAGGGTGAGACGCTAAGACGGGTTTAATCTAGTAACAGTAGAGATAACTTACCAGCTGTTGCGATTCCGCTTGAGTTTGCGATTGGGATTGTAGGATTTGAGAGTGGCGCTCTCGGCGGACTTGAGCAGCTCCTTGGACAGCTTGGTGGAGGCGCTGCGCTGAGCTGGAATCGGTCGCTTCATTGAGTTGGTGGCAGGAGCGGGTGATTCTCCGCTAGAATTTGGCACACTCGTCTCGCTGTTCAGCTCCGACGAGCTGCACTGACGATCCAGCATGTCATCTAAGAGCGGGAAGGGAATTGGGAGTTAAACTAGGGTAGGTTCAGGTATCTCCACTTGTTACTTACTGCTGGAACTGAGATTCATGCCCGCGGCCACAGCTGATCTGGTGCTTTGTCTGGCACTGGCATAAAGACGATCGCTGCGTTGTCTTTCCCGCAGCTGCGTCTCGTCCAGACTCATGCCACCGACACTGCCGTGACTCTGGTGCGAGTAGGGACTGTCGGTGGGTGGCGGACGTCGACGCAGCTGCTGTCCTTGTCCCTGACTCGAGGGCGAACTGTAGCCAAACTGTTGTCCGGGTCCTGTGTGCGTTGGCGATACGGAAAGATTGCGACGAGGCGGCTTCTTGGGCGGTCCACTAGGCGCAAACGTGCTCATCTGCAGCGGTTGGTTAGTGCCGCCTCCTGTGGAGCATCGTGAACGGGGCGAGACGGAGGCCGGCTCAAAGCTGCTCAGGGAGGACGACGGACTCACGCTGTAGCCACCGCCAATGTCGCTAAAAAGAGCAGTAAAAAGTTAGCATATAGGGTAGAAAAGGCCTTAATATCCTCCTTGAGGTGTTCCTTATACCCTCCTAATTAGTTTCTAGCTATACAATCATATTTAGTGAACTTACTTTTGTATGTGCAGTGGCGAGTGTGCATTGAGTTCCTGATAGAATCTGTCCTCCGGCTGCAGTGCGCTGTCCAAGGACTTGCCTCCATTGTAGTGTGCTCCATTGCCAGCGCTTAGTCGCTGTTTGCTGTATCCCGACTGTTGCATGGAGTGCGAGTGATTCAGTAAATGATTGTTGGAGTTGAAGTGATAGTGATTGTAGTTGTTGTGCGACTGTGACTGCGACTGACTGCTACCCTGTACACGTCCCGAAGCCGAGTGCTGTCGATAGATGACCTCGTCTCCGTCATCAGTGTCCATTTGATGACGAAAATCTGCAGAAAATTACAACAATTTAAATTATAAAAGTATATAGAAGGAAATTACCTACGTTTATAAATCAATTAGGTCTCTTTATGCATAAAAATATATACCACAAATGAATCAATTTATTTGGAAGCCTTTTTAAAAATATAATGAATACACACTATGCCAGTTAACTAGTTTAACTGTCAGTAAATGTTAATCTGTCACAGCACTATTTAATATAATGCTTTATCTTTTCTAATTTCATTAACACATTAATGGTTTGTGTAAGTATATTTCAAGGATATGCGTAATGTGAGTTAAGTGAACATATGTTTAGCTTGATTGTCGGGTTAAAATTGAGAAATCACTCAAGCCACCTATATTCTTTATCTGAATATTTTTCTATTCTTTTCTTTATAAAGAAAGTCAAGTTTGCCTTGATCCATCAAGAATTGTAATAATTCATTACGTATACGTATTATATATTTATTGTCATTTTTATGTTCATTCACATAAAGAAAAAAGATAATGTTTAAAGGTATTCCAGATTTAAAAGCTGATTAATATCGATTTATTTACTTTTAGTAGACAGAAAGTAGAAAGATTATTTAAAGATGACGTATACGTGTTATTTACTTGAAATACTTTGAACAAGTGGAGTTTTTCTTTCTTAAAGCCATCATAAGTACCTTTGTTCGCGTATATATGTAAAACGTATGAGATATATAATCTTCATTTCATCTTTTAATAAATAAAAAGTTGTCCTGTATTACGTATACGTAATGCAAGTCCATTTATATTAATTCAAGTATTTGTAGCTAATATAAATGTACTTAACTAAGTTGTTTATTTGTTATACAGAGCTTATCTCTAAAATAGCTTATTTTGCTACCAAATTGATCCCAATTCCCCTTTAAAATAAATCACGCATACGTACTGTTAATCACTGCAATTATGTGCTTGGTCACATGAGGTGGAAACTCTCGTAGTATATCCAAAGCTGTGCGTCCCTCGTTGTCCGTGGCCGAGAGATCGATGCCAGCTCTCAGCAGAGTCTTCACCACATTCTCCTTGCCACACAAAGCGGCCTCATGGAGCGCTGTGCCCGAGGGCGTCAAAAGATTCACCGAAACACCTGCGGCCAGCAAAACGTCCACCACATTCTTGTGTCCATTGCGACTAGCCAGATGCAGACAGGTGTGTGCAAAGATGTGACGCGAGGGTGATGAAGGCGACGAGGGCGAAGGCGTCGCACTTTCCACCGCCGCTGTGCTGAGATGTGAAATCAGTTCGGGATGTGCACGTATGAGCATCTGCACGGCCTGCAGACGACCATATTGGGCAGCCAAATCCAAGGGTGTTTCCCCTCGCGAATTCCGCATGTTTGGATCCGCATCGTGGGCTAGCAGCAGGGCCAGCGCACCCGTGTGTCCATGCTGAGCGGCGCAGTGTAGTGGTGTCTCCTGCTCAATCGTCTGCAGATTGGCGTTTGCTGGACGATACGGCTGCGTTAACAGCAATCTAACAATGTCCGTTTCACCTGCCCAGGCAGCCAGATGCAATGGCGATGAGCCACGTGAGTCCGGCAGATTTGTGGACGCCTCGTGGGCCAGCAGCAGGCGTACAATGTCCTCGTGGCCATTGAGACACGCGTGATGCAGTGCCGAGTAGCCACCGCTGTCCTGGACATTGACACCTGTGCGGCGCAGACTGGCCAAGGGCCCCGCTCGCTTCCCCTTTTGCGAGAGCACCTTCTCGATGTGACTGATGTTGCCATTGCGGGCCGCCTCCAGAAACTCCTGATCTTTGCCCATAATTAAAATAGGCGTGGTCTGCAAGTAAATATATTTTATGTTAATGGAATTTCAAACACTTAACGGGCTTTCTTTTGGGCGGTGTTTAGTGGCACGAGGGTGTTGGGGGCAGCTTGAGTTGATTTCCTTTGCTTAAAACGAATTATGACTGCGAAAAGTGCTTCATTAAAATGCCTTTGGCTTTGTGGCTTTTAGCTCGCGTCGCCTTTTAACTCTAATGACTTTTTGCTGTGACGTAAACAGCCCACAAAATACTCCCACCCCCACAAACAACCCAACACCCACAACCCCTGTTTCAGCAATCCGTGTTAAAGGGCACGGCAAAAAAAAAGAGTAGGAGATTCACACAATAAGACAAGCGAGCCCAGAGTCCTGTGGGAGGCACAGTTTGAAGTGCCTTTGAGTCTGGCAGCTTCATTGCTGATGAAGTGCTTTTCATCTGCTGAAATATCTTTTAAGCATCTTTGGCGTCTACAATGGGATAAAACGACGAATTATAATTAAGCGGGAAGTGCATTTGCTAGCAGATAACAGTGTACAAGTTTGTGTGATGAGGCAAAAAAGTTCTTAATAAATTTGTCAGAAATTGATGTGCTTAAGAGATAACGATTTAAGTCGTTTAGGCTTTTGAGACAGTTTAATAGCCTTTATGGTAGTTAAGGTTTAGAGCTTAAGTTGGTAATAATCCAAAATCTAAATTGAGTATACGCAGACTTATCATTTAATGGTTTTATTTTTATAATATTCAAGTTAAAGAAACTGTTCTGAAGTAATCTTCCAACATGGACCATAAAATATATTTTTTAAATTTTTCTTTAACTTTTTATTTTCTTGTACTTTAATTTTTTTTTAATTGTCAACTTATAATAAGCTCTATAAGCTCTACTTTAGGGTTATATTATTTTTTTTTGAACTCAACAAATTATTTAAATTATGCTTTGCCACACGTTTACTTAAAGCTCAACGTGTTAAACAATTATTTGACTTTCCCAACTAAGTGATAAGGAATTTTATACACAATTAACTTGTAATTTAATTCATTAAACATAGTTAAATTTGGTCCATTGTACCGTTTAGCTGCCTGAGTGTGTGTGTGTCATTTGATAGCTCTCAATGGGCGCCAGTAACTTGTGAAAGCAGTCACTCAGCCTGTCTGTCTGTCAGTTTGTCAAATTGTCCAGCTGTCCGCGTGTCACTTGGGTTTCAATGGGATAAATACAAGACTGCAACAGATAATCACCTGCTTACACACGCGCTGCTACTCACGTACACACAAACATACGAATACACATGCACACACACACAGCTGCTCACACGCATACATATAACTTTACACTTATTATGTTACTATAGAATTCAACAAAAGGTAGGTTAGGCACGTCCTTACGCTACAAACGACAGAAGAAGAGAGAGAGAGAGCGCATGCAAAAGAGCGTGGAGAGCGTGGTAGGATGGGAGTAACACAGAGAGAGAAACCGTTGGCTTGACTTGTGCTTGTATGTGTGTGTGTGTCAGTGAGAGAGTCTGTGACTGGGACTTGTGTGCTGCCGCGCCCACCATCCACCAGGGACTGCACGCCCTACGCCAGCCTCTCTCCACACGCACATACGTTTGCGCTCTTTACTCCGCCACCTTCTTCCACTCCCCCACTACTACTTACGTCCCTTTTGCACTTACAACGCCAACTGTGACATTTTTTGCATGCTAAACTCTGAGGCGTGTTGTCTGTAGCGTGTAATGGGTGAAAGGGAGAGGGAGTGCAGCGGGTGGGTCTGTGAGCAGCACTGTTTGTCTATCCAAATACAAAAGCAACGGAAATTGAAGCACATTATAAACGAATTGACAACAACAACAAAGAAATTGAAGAAAAAATACAACAAAAAAATGTCAATTGGCTTCATGCTTATGAGTTTACAGTGTCCAACATAATTGGGTCAAAGGATATTGACCCGCTGCCAACTAGCTGGGAAAAAGGGTAGCAGGATAAGATTGGCAAATAGCCAGACGGGGTATGCGATGGGGGAGCTGGGTGAAGCCTGCTGCCAATTTCCCAGACGACAGTTTGTCTGGCAGGCATTTCCTGGCTACGCACAGTGCCAGCCGGAAAATAGTTTAAGGAAAAGGCAATTTGATAGCTCGATTTTTTTTTAGTTATTCGCACACGCTGCACTCTCGGCAAGGCGTGTACACAGATACACACACGCACACCTACACACTCGCACATATACACGGAGTCACAGCTAGTGGCAGCTACTTCACAGATACATTTTCTGCACCTTTTTGGCGTTTAGTTTTACCTTTTTGGCTTTGAGTTTATTTAGTTAGAAATTTTCTTCTATTTCTTAATTTTCTCTGCTTTTCCCTGCTTTGTTGTGTGTGTTTTCACTTCCGTTTGTTAAGCGCATTCACGTCTTCGTTTTTAATTTAATAAATTTCATTTCATTCGCTTGCCGCCTTTGCCCCGCCCGCCGTCTGTTCCAGCACATTTCCATTTACGAAATGAATTTGCTACGACCGCGAAATCGACACTGACGACAACATTGACGCTGCTGACTCCGACGCTGACTGTCGGATTGACGGTCTCTAGTCTCTTGTCTCCGGATTTTTCAGTTCCGAGTTTGCCCTCAAGAAATTCTGTTACATATTTTACGCACTCTCTCTGGCTCTCTCTCTCTCTCTCTCTCTGTCTCTATGCGCCGTGCACTTTGCTCATGTGCAATGCACGCTTAACACTCGAGTATCTCGTATCTATTGTATCTGAGATGGCAGCCAATGAAAGTTGTAGATACAATATACAATACAATAAGTTTTCGTCTACGTTTTGAATTTGCTCAGCGCTTTCACTTGATTGTTATTTAGCGCTGCTCTCCCAAGAGAAAGGTGGGAACAGAGAGAGAGAGAGTGCAGAGAGCAGCCACTGAGAATTGTTTTATTTGTGTTTATTTACGCTTTTGTTTACGTATTTTGTTGTGCAAAACTGACACAGAGACACACTCAGAGAGAGAGAGAGAGAGCGAGAACTATTTGAGAGAGAGTTTTTGTGTTGTATAAAAATAGTATCAAACTTTTTCCCACTTTGTTGTCATCATGGATAAAGAATGTTTGTGTTAAGCAGGGAACGCCTCAAAGTTGCCACACAACTGCATATGCATGCTATAGATACAAATGTATCTTTAGCTTAACGCTTGGCCGCATCAATGCAAATAGTATAAATACCGTTTATTTATAGACGCGCACCAAAGACACAGTTTCCTTTAATGGCTCGTCTAGGGACTAAAGACACTATAAAGACACTCAAGTACAATTTAAAATTAAAATAAAAGAAACTATTCAATTGTTAAGCAAATTGTAAGAGGTAAATCTTAAAGATAAATCACTGATACATATCTCAGGGCTTATTTATCTAATTTGTAACTACTTAACTCAACTCTAGTCTAGTTAGTAGCTGTAATTGTTAATAATTTTCGTGAATAATTATAATTTATATCATATGCCAAAAATATTTTCTGAACTTATATTTTTTATTTTATTAATTAATATGAATCATTTAATAAACATACTAATTTGGTATTAACAAGTTGGCGGACAAAGACCCTAACAATTTATGCTAATTAATCAATTAATAAATATTTAAATGATTCACGATGTATATTTTATTTGTATAACTAAATTGTGTGTGGGTCATAATAAAAAGCGAAATGAATGAATGGGAAATGGTATAAAGGAAGTAATTAAAATATAAATAAATTAATAAAACAATAAGGGGAATATGTTATATTCATTTATTTGAATAAATAATATATTAAAAATATTTAATAAAATAAAACAGATTATAGTGCATAGATTAAAGCAAAAATTTGATATTAAATAAAAATTTCAATAGATGTAATTTTTTTAGTAATAACTTACTTGTTTCAACATCTCTTTTCCACTGACTTCATTACAGGGTATTTCGTTGCTTTGCTTATACCACGTACTTCCCCAAATACTACTTAAGTATTGTTATTTGTTGTTCAATCTGTGCTTCATTGTTGAGCAGTGTTGAGTGTTGAGCTTACAACGAGCTTAACACTGCGCGCGCGCTCTCACCCGCGCTCTCTGTAATCACACGCTCTCCCTGCTTACGCGCTCTCCCACACACCTACACACATACACGCTCACTCTCACTCTCCCTCTCTCTCTCCCATTACACATGCGCCGCGTTGCTGTAGAGAGCACGAAACTTTCTTATCAGCTTTATGGCTAGGGCACAAAAAGCTTTCGTTTTACGGGGCGTCTGAAGCTTTTGGTAAACAGCTGTTTTGATAACACAAGCCATTTAACCCTTAGCTGGTCACATACTTACAGTTTTCATTGTGGTCGTTGTTTTGCTGTTGGACATGATTTATGTTTTGCATGACTTGCAACGTGAGTCACTTGTGGCACTGTTTGACCAGCGCCGCTGTGGGCGGACACATGCATGTTGTGGCATGCAGCAAACAATTGTTGTAAAGGGTTTAAGGCCGGTTAGGGGATAGGTGGAGGGAGAGAGAGGGGCAGGCGTGTAGTTCTAGGAATAGGAATAGCAAAACATAACGAAACAGACAGACAACTAACACCTACGATCGCTTTTTGGCGACCCACCGCGTGGTTTCGTTTTATATTTTGCCATTTTATTCATGGCAATGTTCGAGTGCCACAAATGCCACAAATATGTGTAATTGACTTGAAAATGCGCCAAAGCAAATCAATCCAAACCTCAATGTACAAAAGACACTGAAAGAAATTGTGGATCAGAAAACATATTTCCGATTTGCTGAATTGTATAAAATTAGGTAGTTTACACTAAGAAATTTTGTGTTTCTTTAGATACCTGTTAGGAATAATAAAATTTATTGTTTTGTCCCTATGTCAGTCCATTTTTGTTTCGAGTGTATTCACAGTTAGAGCCCGCAGTTGGCGCTCAAACTCGACCTCAAGTGCAGCGCGTGAACTCATTCTCATTTCTGGCCAAGAGTCGAACAGTTGGACATTTGGACTGGCTGGACAGTGGACTGCAGTGTGATTGATGAATGTTGCATATTTTGGACGCAGCGGGACGTCGCAGTCAGCTGCGCTGCTGGCGTCGCAGTTCCTGTTGTTGTTGTTGCTGTCGTCATCGCTGTTGCGGTTGCCGCTGGCTGCCTGCATTGTGTGGCATTAATGAGACATTGCCCATTTGTTTGGCTGACAATGAACTGGACAGTGGGACAGATTGTACACATTTGGACAGTGGGACGAGTGGACATCACTGACTTTATAAATTGCACGCTTACAAATTTGCCAATGACGTTTGGGAACATTTCAATATGTTGACTAGTAATTTGCATGCAACACACACACGTACACACACATAGAGTTATTGAAAATCGTTGCAAGCTCATAAAAACTATTTTATAGTTCATTTGTTGCAGAGTGCGGCAATTAGAGGCGCATTGGGAAGTGGAATTGAAGGTGGGAATAGATCCAGCTTAAAGCTTGTGTGTAACGCTATTTATTACCATAAATAATTGTCAAAGACAGCTACGAAAAAAACTGGTAATAAAGCCTACAATCGAGGGAGTCGACAGTAAAAGACTCTGTACTTGCTTGGGAGTTAAAATTGTTCATGGAAATCAGCACCTATCGACTTAAGGGAACTAAAGGGTATAGTTGAATGATCTGGACTAAATTGGGTAGGGTTATATAGAGTCATGATGTGATAGCTCTAGTCTACTAAGGCTCTGAAATGCAGATGGTATATCGCCAGACAGACGGACGACTTCGTTGGTTAGTAAGGACTCAACCTAATGAGATCAGCTACGCAACCTTCTCACATTTCGTTGCCGACAAACCTAAATGACCTCTCTACTCCTGTTGAGCACAGGGTCCCAAGAGTTAACTGATACATATATTCGCCTTAAGTCGCTTGATATGAATACACTCACACACTCATGATACCCATAGTCGTAGTCGTATTCATTTCATTTAACGGCACACTTAAAAGGCTCCAAGCCGACGACTATATGGGCACACCCCTGACGTCATTTCTAAGCTGGGTGCAGCAGCAGCAACAACAACAACAAAAGTACTGACAACAACAACAACAACGTTTACTTATTGCCCTGCATTGCTCATAATAAAGTCATTAGAATGTGCGATACGAATACCTTAAAATTCTCTCTGCTTTGTATAGCCATAAAAAGGCTAAATTTAATTCTCATCGGAGAATTATAGTAGAACAGTTTTCGGGGCGTTAATGTTTTAGTTCCGCTGCATTAGACATGCAACTTGTTGTTGTTGTTAATGTTGCTGTGGTTATGGGGGTGTGGCTGGTGTGTGTGGTGTGTCTGCTGTGTGCAGCACTTCCGCACTAATCAAGTTCTTTGTTTATCGCGCATTTAAATAAATATTTATTTATTTTTTGCAAAAATTAGATTGTATCTTGTCTTAACACTTTGTTGCCTTTAAGATTTTTTAGCTAAGTAAATTTTGATTTAAGTTTAGACATTTCCGCTTGGCTTCTTGAGCTTTTTAATTTTCCTATTCTTTCTAGCTTCCTTTAAATATATTCTACTATTTGTTCTGTGTCCAATTGTTTGAGCTTCAAATATTATATAAAATTTTATTATTTGACAACTTTTTTTATAAATTTTAGTTTACTTATTCTTTTCAATACTTTTCACATTTTAAAGTCTTCTTTTTCTTAAATTTTTTACACTTTCTTTCTTCCTATCCTTCTTTTCTCCCCTGCTATTTTATGTACTTTCCCTGCTGATCTATATACTCAGCCACATTCTTTATTTGAATTGTTCTTGCCACCTCTTCCACAACGTTTTCTATATACTCTGGAAACTCTTCCTCTTTATCTTCATAGTTTTCATAGTCTGAATCGGTTTCTCCTTTTTCTGTTGCTTTGTCCACATTCTTGTCAGTCGCTTCTTCTCTTTCCTCCTTTGAGCTGCTTTCCTTACTTTCCTTTTGTGCACTGTCTACTTTGGGTATTTCCATGCCTTTAGTTTCTTTAGTGTCTTCTTCGCTCTTTTCCTTTGAGTGCTCCTCCTTCTCCTTTGATGTGTCTTTCTCACCAGCTTCTTTGTCTACCGCTTTCTCTGTGTCTTTGGGTTGGCTTTCATTTGAATTCTTCGAGCTTTCTTTGCTGTTGTCTGTCTCCTGCGAATTCTCGTATTTGGGCTCCTCTACCACCTCTTCCTCCACTTCCTCCTCTTCTCCCTCTTCCTCCTCTTCCTCTTCTTCCTCTTCCTCTTCCTCCTCCTCTCCTCCCTCGTATTCCCCGTACAGGTATTCCTCCTCCTCCGGCTCCTCATCCGCCTCCTTTGGTCTCACTATGCAATCAGTCGAACACTGAGCATAATTATCAAACCGATTTGGATTTCCCCCACATCCACCATAGGTAAACATACTGCAGATATTGGCGAAGGGATCGAAGCCATAAACTTGGTTATTGCCATGACATGGACCCGGATCCACTAGGAACATACATTTCTCTGCAGAAATTAATATTTATTTTAATTTTCTTACGTTTTGAATCAATTCTTAATACCTTGTCGCACAAACTCCTTGCGCTGAAAATATTCCGCCGTAACTGCCACATAGAGATCTAGTAAAACACACCACACTACGATCTTTATGGCTCCCATGTTCATTTACAACTGAATTTAAAGTATTTCTCTTAGTTTTGTGCCCTCAAAATGAAAATATTTTATTTTTTTGCTCTGAATTCTGGCTAAAAATCTGGCAAATAATTAACAAACTGCCGCTGTGACTAAACAAACTATAAAGTAAATATATATTATATATAGTTAGTTATCGGAAGTATTTTTCGGTATTTTACAGTTCTCATTCCCACAGCATGTCAATTGCTGTGATGACGTGCACTTGTCGTTCCTTGGGCAAACTGCTCTGTAATCTGAGATATTGGTGAATTGAGTGATTGAATCAAACTGTCAGACAGACAATAACTGGCCAACATCTTTTGCCAGACAAACTGCTGCTAATGATGCACAGTGGTTTGATGTTAATCGTAACTGTTAAACTGTGGGACTTAAAAATTAGTCTTTTATTAAAGTACTTAATAAACTTAATAAAATTAAGTCTTTAAAATGTCTGCAGATGTAATGAACAACTTCTCTGATTTTTTACTGACTTTGTTAACTTGATAAAAAATTTATTTATATTTTTATTGTTGTTAATTTAATTTTTAAAAAATATTTCGACATAGAAATCATATACTGAAGGCATGACTTGTGATCAAATTTGGCTTAACAATGTTTAATTATAGTAATATGTTTTATAGTTTCTTTAATTATTTTAAAACTGTTTTTGTTTGTCTATTAAATACGTAGTTTAATGTTCATTAACTATATATTTTATTACATATTTAAAAAAAATATTTAACAGTCATGCCTGCGCTCTTAGACCCACAATTCATGTGCTGTTCACAGGGTAGCTGCTAGTCAATCAACTGCCATTAGTTACTTAATTAAATTTTATGCTTATTTTTAGTGTGCACATGTGAAAATGACTGCTCTGTGGCACTGTGAGGCACTGTGAGGCACTGTACAGGCAGTTAGCCCTCATTGTTGGTCCGTCTCGTCATTGTCGCACGACTCACGACGGTGATAAATAATCATCAGTTCGGCTGACAAACTGGCTGATTGAATGACTGACGATGGACGGATGGACTGTGTGTGTGAGTGAGTTGGGGAACTGACTGACTGACTCTCTGAATGAGTAGGAATTGCGGTCTGTTTGCCCCGCTTCTCTACATGTCTCAACGTGCTGCTGCATGTCTGGTCTTGTGTCGTATGTGTTTCTAATTAAGCTCTGGCAATTGCAGTTCGACTCGTAATTGCATCAAGACTAACGGCACTTGTTGCTCCTGTCGCAAACGAACTTGTTCTTGGCCAAGTTCAAGCCCAAAAAGAAACCAAGCCCAAACAATCATTATTATCGCCATCGTTTTTGGTTTGCTTTTGGCCCGAAAAGCAGAAGGTAAAGCAAACAGATAGCAACAGTTGGCAATGACATTTCAATGCATTTATGATTTTTATCTTGGCCAACAGGCCATGCAAAATGAACCTCCCGCTGCCGTCTCCAGGGTATAATGCACCGATTTCGATAAACTCTGCACGTTTTTGTAACCAGTAAAAGGGGTGTAATGGGTTGAGTGGTGGAATGTAATGGGCAGAGGGAGGTTAATGCCATTATTGGCCATTAGACTCGTTTGGAGCGGTTTCATCTAGAAAATCTCTTAGTTTTTTTTTCTCTACTGGGTATTTCACAGCCCTGTCAACTCCACTGTACTTTCCTTTCCTGTGTAAGTTAGGCAGGGCTTTAATTTTGTGTATGTTATCAAAACAACTTCATCATCAAACATTGATCTGCGCTGGCCAAGTTCTTGATTTCTCAAACTTGGCTCGCTTAATTGGCTCATACATGCACACATACGAAACACACACATACCGTGTGTAGTTGTGTGTAATTTTCAAATGAGCAGCGCTTGAAAACAATCACAAAAGATGCCGCAACCAACAGCTGCTTACCACAAAAAGGGGCAAGCCTATTGGGTTGTTTATTTCGGGTAGTCATAACTCATTTGTGGCACAAAGCGAGAGATTTATTTGCAGGCACACTCGATTAGCATACAATTAGATTATTTGAAATACACACAAGTATTTAAATGAATATATAAATACGACTACAACTTGCAAATATTTTTTTGAATATTTTTTATTTCAATTTCTATTGTTTATTAACTATTATTATTTGTATTTTATTTTGCGGTGTTATGCAAATTGTTAGCAAGGTGCTTTAGTTTTTTTTAGGGTTTAAGTACGAGTTTTTGGCCAAAACGCGGGCCGTTTTTTCTTAGCTTGCCTTTTTTTTGTGGTACGCTCTGTGTTTTGTTTTGGAAAGTTTTTTGCCAGCTAAGCAAAGATTTGAAGCCAAAGTTTTTACTGCTACACAGTGAGCATGTTGACCGTTAAGTGCCATTAAACAGGCGACTGTTTGGGGCACCAACTGTGGCAGTGGCACTGGCAGTGGCATTGTTGTTGTTGCTGCCGCTTTCTAAGAGAAGAAGAAAATGAAGCAGGTGCGCAATTGTCAATTTTCCTGCTGCCTTGCAGCCAGCGGAATACACAGAGCGAAAGAAGCAGACACACTGAAAAAAAAACAATGAATAACAAGTCAGTAACAAGCAGTTTATAAGCTAAACGACTATGGGATACCCTTTACATGAAGATACTTTTAAAATCTCAATACAGAGTACAAATCTTTATTAATTTATCTACTTAAATTTAAATTCTTGGACTGCCTAAAAATTATATAGAAATTTGTTGGTATGAATTAATGTTAATATTTTTAAAGTTAATAACAAAGTTAAATATTTAAGTTAGTAACAACAAAATTAATAATTATTTTGCTAATGAATTTAAATAGTTTTTTTTAGACCTTTTAAGCTTTTAATAAATTTTAAAATATTTAATTGTTTAGTTATTGACTTGTTCATATTTTTAACAGTTTTTTAAGATACTTTTATAAGCTTGTTAGAAATATTATTTACATTTGTACTTAGTTAATGCTGTGAAAAATATTTATTCATTAAATTAAGTATAACTACTTAAATTTTATTTGTATTTAACGGATTTTATTTCAATTATCTGTCATTTTGGTTAAAATGTAATTAAATATATTTTTAGCTGTTTTCCATTTATTTCCCGCTCTTTTTCAAAGCTTAAATTACTTGCCCAGCTACCCGCTTTGGTTAGGGTATTTGCAATCTCTGATTGTTTTCTGCACAGGTTTTTATCAGTCGCATATCGGCTTGACATAGACATAGTAAGTAGCTTTTGTTGCCTGTTGTCAGTTGTTGTTGTTGTTGTTGCAGCAACCGCGCAGCCGTTGTGACTGTGATTATTATGATTGTCCAGTCAAGCATGGAGGATGCCCCTCAGTTCTCCCCCCTAACCATGCCCCTTTTGCCTGCTGTAGCCTGTGGCTATAATGCGACGAGCATCGCTTTATGATTTATGGCCTTTTTCCTAGCTAGATTTAGCGGCGGCGCTTGTTCTACCAGCTCCATAGATATCTTTCTCTCTCTTTCTTCTGCTCCTTTCCTCCTCTCTCCCTCTTTCTCTTTCCTTCTGCCTGTGTTTATACAAATGCATATATCTCTTATATGTTTATTCATGTGCTATGCAATAATAACCATAATTTGCCTGATTTATGATTTGGTTTTGTGACATCAATTTGGCGTCCGATCAGCCTCAACCGTTTTTCTTTCTTTCCATCTTTCTTAACCGCTTTTCTTCTCGTTTGCCACTTTAAATACCAGATTATCTCATGGATACTTTGTTGTACATAAACTACTGTAGGTCAATCGATTACAGTAAAATTAAATACTTTTTTTGTTAACATAATTAAAATTATTTACCTATGAAATATCTGTTTGGAGCAGCTCTTCTGCAAATTAAAAGTTTCTTTATTAAATATAAATAATTGTTATATAAAACTAAATTTAGTTTCTAAAAAAGGCTTGAAATATTTAAAGCAAATTTTAGTTATATTTAATATATTTTCTTTATGGATACTGAGTGTTGTTTTCAGTATTAGAAGTCCTTCGTAAAACTCGTCTTTTGCTCTAGTTTAGAAAGTCTTAAAGAACTTTTAAAGAACTTATGAGAGATACATACGCTAACAGGGCTAAATCGACTAACTGATTAAGAATCGGTTCAGTCTTTCTGTAAATCCTTAAATATCAGTCTGTTTATTCCAAAAATGCCAAGCATTTTACTTAGTCTTTCTTAGAAAACGACACTCCTTTTGGGCAAGAATATATCAATCGATATATCAATAGAATGCGGTAATCAAATGTCTGGAATATTTGCTATTCTGATTTGATACGCCATTGGAAACGGAATTGCAGAAAATGCCATAAAAATGTGAAATGTAATTGCGCTTTTCACATCAGTTGGTGGCAGGGAAACAGACGTTGCAAGTTGGCAGTTGCCACAGACAATGGTCGTTGTAAATTCCAGGGATCATAATTTATGTGGATGCCGCAGATGACGCAGAACATGGGCATTTGATGTGGCACAGTGGTGTGGCGCAGTGGTGCCGCACAGTGGTGCCACACAGTGGTGGTTGTCACATAAAGTGGGCAAACTAATTTCCGCCGTATGCTAATTAAAAGTGCCAACGGCTGCAATGCCAATGGGCAAATTGCAGCAAGTTCTAGAAGGAGGGGGATGGGTAAGAGGCTGCAGCAAGTGGAGCTGATCAAAGTTAAAGTTCTAGGAAGTGCAGCCGGCGGCACAGGCAGCGGCTGGTTTGGGCCATGCCCAAGCAATCGAGCCAAGTTGGCCAAGTTAGTCAAGTTAGCCTCTCGTTTCGTTATGGTTTAAATGAGCAATTTAACAAGCAGACAGCAGCAGCAGTTGCTGCTAGAGTTGCTGCTGCTGTGGCTGCTGCTGCTTCATGTGGAGTAAGAGATCAAAGATAGAAATCTCGGCAAGAAGCGGCAGACGGTGGCAACACAGGCGCTGCCGGCTCTGTCGGTTAGGGTTATTGCTTGTTGTTGTCGTCGACTTAATAGCGGCGCTTGCCACAGTTGCTGCTGCAGTTGCTGCTGCTGCTGCTGCACTTGAAATTGAATCTGAAGTAAAATCGTGCACATTCTGAGGCGACACCGAGATGCGGAAACGGCAGCACAACAAGAAGCACAGAAGCCGTTAGTTAAACTGCTGTTGTTGTTGTTGTTCTTGTCCTCTGTGTTGTGGTTGTTGCTGTGCTTTTTGTTGCTGCCATTGGCAACCAGCGCACTATGGGTTAAAAGTCCACTAATTTTACTTACATGCCATTTTTAAACCATTTAATTAAAGAAATGTGTGTGTGCCTTATTAAACTTGACTTTCAATCAAAGAAAGTTATAAATAATGAAAATCTTTTTTTAAATAAATATTTTAATGCTAATTTCTGTATCAACTATGTGTGGAAAAAGTATTAGAACTAATAGAGTTCATATAGAACTTTTTTTTCCAGCTCAATATTCAAGTTATACATTAATTTTATAACATAAAGCATAACAGAATTTATAACAATTTAATATTTCAAACAAACAATTTATTTAAACTCAATTTCTACCTTGGTCCAATTGAAATTTTTAGTTGCCGCCAATTCAGCATTTTAATCATCTTTATCAACTGCTAACCAATAAGACATTTATTTTAAATTAACAATATATTGACGCTTGGTAAATGTATTAAAGTTTTTATTTGTTACCATAAAAAAGCCATAATTTCTGCTATTTACCCACTGTACTGCTACCAAGTGCAGCTGCATCCCCAAAGTTCTCCATTGCTGTTGTTGTTGTTGGCTCGAACCCTGCCCTTGTCGCCTGTCATAAAGGCCGGTTTCTTTAGCCTTTTTAACAATTTTTTCTTTTTGGCTTTTTGAGGCATATTAATTATTGTTTTTTGTCGTTGTTGCTGCTGCGATTGTTGGCGGATGTGTCTTGGACTTGGGCATTTTGGGGTTGGGTCTGCGCCCGCAGCTGCTGCTGTTTGCGCCATGGTCAAAACGCCCGCTAGCCATATATATATTTTGTAGCTGTTTTTTTTTTGGCAGAGATTTCAGCGGCCTGGCGAATCGTGGCCTAGAGCATAGAGCAGCGAGTAGAGAGACAAAAAGCAGACCGGCAATGAAACGTTTTCGTACATGTTGTTTGGGCCATGTCGGCTGTGGTCCAGTACGGGACCAACTCTGGGCCAAAGACTTGGCAACTCTGGAGCCACCCATGGCGGGTTCAATCGGGTTTCGTTACAGTTTTGCAACAATAATTGGCGGGGGGCGCAAGAGGCAGGGAAACTGATCGTCTAGTTGTCTTTTAGCGTTTGGCATTTTCAATTTCATGTTTCTCCTCTTCTTGTTGTTGTTGTTGTTGCTGTTGCTGGGTTTCTTTGAAGCACGATAAGCATTTCTTTTGAATTCGCTGTGTTGAGGGCGTGTGCGGCGGCAACGACAATGCCAACATTTGTGACTTTTTGGCCAAAAACAACACAGCAACAACACCGCAAAATAGAAATGCTGTACAACAACAACAATCACAGTTACATCAAATTGTTAATTCGTTTCATTTTTGCACCGGCTGTGACTCTCTGTTAGCAACTGTTGTTGCTGTTGCTACCGTTGCTCCCAGCAATCGACAACAACTTGAGGTCAATCGAAATAGTGCATAAAATCAATTGACAACATTTTGTGTTAGAGAAACCGTCCAAAGCCAAATTGTCACATTATGTATGCTCAATCTATTAGCTGGCTGAGCACTGTCATCACTCACTGTCAGCCAAGTTAAGCGGCTTCAAAAAGAGACTACAAAAAAGTGCTGAAAAAATAATTATTATAAGTAAATTATATATAAAATCAGATAGTTCTGAAAATGTTATACTTTAATCAACAGTCTGTGCTAAAAGTAGTTGTGCCCACTTCGCTTTAAATATCTTTCTGTCATCACTCACTGTCAGCCAAATTTAGCTGGAAATTAAAATCAAATAATTCTTAAACTACTCCCCAAACTACACTACAGTCTGTGCTACAAAAAAGTGTACCCTCAATTTTCCAGTCTTAAATTATGAGACAAGTTGAAATCGCGTTTTGTGCCATGAAATTTTCCACATCAATTTCAATTCTTCCGCTAGAGAAATTGGCCAAAGAAAGCGAATGCAGCGCGTAACCCACTGTACCACTACTGCCACCACCCACTGTTTTAATTAAGTCGAAATGCAAATGACTCGCAACGTGCAACGTGCAGCTCGTAACTTGCAACTTGCAACTCGTCTGAATTGGGCGGGGGCGAGCGCAGTCTTTTTTTTTGGACTCGACTATGCGATTAATTGCACAAAATTGGCGCGGCATTTTCATGCAAATGCGGCATGTGGCAAGTGAAAGCCGCCACAGCAGCAGCAGTTGCTGTTGCTGCCGTTACTGTTGCTGCTGGTGGCATCTTTATTTTTATGGTACGCTCCTTTTGATAAGCATCAGTTTTCCCGCTAAAAGTCTGTGATCGATATGCCAAGTGCTGGGCTTTGGACCAGGCCCAAATCACTTAACAATCAATATCAGCAGCAGCAGCAACAACTACAAAAGCAACAACAGCAACATTAACTACAGCTGCGACACTTTTGAAACTAGTTTGACAACGATGTTATGATCAGATCGATACAAGACAAACCCCCAGCTTAAAGCACAGCGAAGAAGCGGTTGTGAGAGGGGAAGAGGCGTGTAAGGAGAGGGGTGGAGTGAGTGAGGAGGGGGTATGCGGCCAAGTACTCCGCTGGCAGCCGCGTTAGATTAATTTCCAAAGGCTGTCATTAAAATTCCAACGGGCTGCAATTTATATTTATGCCACACACATGCCAATGTAGCCAATTTTTAATAAAAAACAGCTTTATATTTATGATATCAGAATATGGCAATAGAAAGAAGCAAAAAATAAACAACAAAGTAGAAGAAAACGACAACGGCAACAGCAACAGCAACGCAACGCAACGGAACACAACGCAGTACACTCAACAAAAGACACTAGGGATTAAGTAGATAATTTAGACGAAAATTATAAAAAATTGTAGGAAAGGAAATGTCAGTTTTCAGAGTATTGTCGGAGTCTGAAATCAAAAAAGGATCAAGCCGTTTTCGGAGTCCTTTGCATTTAAAATGTTTAAATACAGTTTTTGAGAAGGAAATAAAATAATATGTGTGTCTTATTCAGGTTTTCAATAAGTTTTCGGATTTTTTCGGAGTTTTTTCGGAGTCCGATTCGGAAAAGCTTGCAATTTACTAAAATTTTTGTTTTTTTTAGTAAGCAAATAAAATAAAAGGATTTTAGTGATTAATTTAGTTTTCGGACTATTTTCGGAGTCAGTTGGAAGATTATTTTATTGATTATTCTAAGTTTGTTGAGTTCTAAAAAAAGGGGTGCTGTTTTGGCATAAAGAAATGCAGTCAAATATTTGTAAAAATATAGAAATTCGACTGCCTTATAAAGGCACCCATTTTTCAAGTGTAGTTAAAATAAAAGCCGCAGATATCGACGACAAAATAAAAGTAAAAAAAAAAAACGAAAATAAGCGACGACCACGCGCCAAGCTCGTTAGGCACTGTGTCTTTGTAGACCTCAAGACAACATCATCAAAGCGAGCAACGTGCCACATGTGCAGCATGCCACATGCCACATGCAACACAAGACACAAAACACAACTCTCTGTGGCCAGTTGAAATTTGCATGACAAACTCAAACTCATCCATCAATCATAGAGAGTATTGCAGTCGAAGTTGGAGCTGCAAATGGAAACCCGTTGAAAGCTCTTGGCCAAATAATTTCACTTTTAATTACAGCCAAATGGCATTGTGTGTATGGAGTGTGTCTGTGTGTGTGTGTAAGCTAATCCCTCTTCATATAGCATATATACTTTATTTAATACAAAAGCGCTTAAAGTAAATTTCCACTTGTCTTTTGCGTAATGTGGACAAGTTGAAAGAAGTTGCGATGAGTTGCGATGCCAACGGCAACTCTGACAACGGGCGGGCGGCGCCACAAAATCAATTTGCAGCCACGCACCGAGTGTTATCAGTGCGTGTGCGAGAGAGATGCGAAAAGACAGTGTAAAAGAGCGAAACAGCGAGTGAAAGAGATAGCTGGAGAGATGTGCGTAGCGTTGACTTGCCAGACAACATTAGTTTCGGCTTTGGCTGTGGCGTCACCTGTCGTCGCTCGTTAGCGTCATCATAAATAATTTTAGCAGTTTTACATTGCGAAATCTATGTAAATTTATGACGACTAACAGAGAAAGAGGGTGAGAGCAATGAAAGTAGGGAGAGAGGAGGAGACTGGGGAGCAATAGTGATGTAAATCGACAGGAAATGTTTGATATTGATAGCCAAGACGATAACAATAATCAGAAAGCTAGAGTAACACTTACACCGATTAATCGTTTATCGATAGTAAAGTATTAAATGGGAGAAAAGTAAGAGGAACAGAGAGAATAGGCTATAGAGAAATTGGGAAAGACTACAGATGCAGGAAATGTTTGACATTGATAGCCAAGACGATAACAATAATCAGAAAGACAGTTTAAATCTACACCGATTAATCGCATATCGATATTTGAACGATAAATGAGGAAATTGAGAGAGGAAGAGAGTGACTAGGGGAGAAATTGTAGGGAGAGACAACAGCTTGTGATGTTAAGTGGCAGGATATGTTTGATATTGTTAGCAATGTAGATACAATTACAACAGGCACATCGATACATATTTCGATTAATCGTCTTAAGATGAATAACTTTAAAATATGAATGGGGTAAGAGAAAGAAGCAAAGAGAGAGAGAAATAGAGACAAGAGTGATTCTTTTAATTTAAGAAGTTAAAGAATCAATTTATTAAATAGAGTCACAAAAAGAAACTTTAAATAATTTGTTAAAAGCTATAATAGACAATCCCAATCCCTAAAAATATATTTACTACATTTTTAACTTTCTGAAATCTTTGACAGCTGATTAAAAACCAAGCGGCAAGAAATAAAAATTGTGTTTACCGCACAAACACAATAAAATTATATAGCTGCTGAGTTAAGAGCATTAGTGATGCTTTATGGCATGACCATATCGATATTTATCGATTTATAGCACACTATTTACATCACTAAGGGAGCCAAATGAGATAAACGAGCTGTGTGTTTCCTGGCTTGTTGGTGTTTGGCTCAGTGATAACGAAATGGCCATAATGACCATTAGGAGCAGTTGTTGTAACTATCGTTGTTGTTGTTGTTGCTGTGGTTGTTTCTGTTGCATACGTGGTGCATGTGCATGTTATTGCAGCTGCCCGCTGTGCCACGAAATGCATTCAACTCTATTGCTGCCCCACTCACTCCATCCCGCCCACCCCCTACCCCTTTCTACCGCTTGCCAAAAACTGAAAAGAAAAACCAAAATAATTGTAAATCGTTAGATTTATGACCAAAAACATAGCCACGAATTATGACGCCGGTCACAGGTGGAAATCGCATGCTGATTTCTACTTGATTTGCTTGCCATATAATTGCAAATTGTATTTGTTTAAACACGTTCACACACATGCACAGACATGTCCAGTTGTATGTGTGTGTGTGTTTGTGTTTGTCTTACCAACTTGAGATCCACACGAAATTGGCATCAAGCCAGCGCACGTCGCATGTTTGTTCACGTATGTGTCTCGTTGCTGTTGTTGTTGTTGTTGTTTTTGCTGCACGCCCACGCCAAAATATAATAAAAAACACTCCACAATTGTGGACACGAGATTTGGACTGCAACAATTGTCCAATTGTCTGAGTGCTTGACGTGGCTTTTGGCCATCCATTCAGCAGTTCATCCATTCAACGTTTGAGACTCCCAAGTGTCTGTCTGCAAATTATTATTATTATTTATAATTAATGTGGCAAGGTGTCTGTGCTTAAGAAAAAATAATAAAACACTTTAATAGACAATCAATCAGTTTTAATTGAATTATTAACATTTTTATTTTAATTCATTTATATCATTATGTTTAGAATTAAATTATTTGCTGATTTTGGGAGTTAATTGCAGAGCAGAAGCTGTTTAGTGATTAATTATTATATACGTAAATAGTAAAAAATGTTTAAATTTTAGTAATATTTTTATTAAATTTATGACAAGTTTTATTAAATGTTTTAAATGGTTTTAGTTATAAATTAAGCACTTAAACTCTTGTAAAATATTTTTAACAATTTTACAGAAAATCTATGTAGGTTTTTGTCAGTAAAGTTTTAATTTTATTTTATAAATTTAACTATTTTACACATTTTAAAAATATATTAAATATTTATAAGCTATTCGATAGCTTAATCCCAGTGTTGAATCAAAAACAACATAAAAAGTAGCAGCTTGGCCAAGTTTAGAAAGCTTGCAGCTTATCTAGAATCTGTGGACTTTCAGATTATGATTGCTCCTTAATAATCAGCTGCTGTGTGTGCTGCAGTGTTGCAGTGACAGAACTTGGTGGCATATTTAATGAAGGCATCCAATTTCTGTAGATTTCTCCCAAAGGCTGTAGACTGAAGAGCATGCCACGTGCGTGCTCCATTTCCTGTTGGCCAAAAGGTGCCAATGTGGCAAATGTTGTGCGCTTAACATTTTTATGAGCGCCATAAGTTGGCTTAGAATGTGGTAAGTGTGGCTGGCAGCATCTGCACTAACGTGGCCAAAAAGGCTGTTAGCCAATGGAGGCTGACACTTGAGGTATCGGTTTCATTAGCGAAATGTTTCCGTAAGAATGGCAAAAGGTCGCAATTGATGCCATTTACCATACGACCAGTGGCAGTAGTTCTGGCTGAAACTGTGGCAGTGGCAGTGGCAAAAACCCCACTGTCTGTGGCAGTAAAGCTACCATTATAATTTGTATTGAATTTCGATGCTTTTATCTCATTCGCAGGCATCGCAGGTGATTTATTTATGGTCAGAGGGGAGTAGGGACTTGCAGAGAAATATGGAGAGAAAGAGACTCTCGATAAATTTATCAAATTGAAAAATGTGCAATCGAAATCAAATCAAAGCGAACAACTAACAACAACAACAACAACTACAGTAAACACGACAACGACAACAACTAGAAGAAATAAATAAATAAATGTGTTTACAGTTGTTGTTGATTTTTCATAGAATTGTGAAAACAATTCGCAAAGCGCTTTGCAATCAACGACGCAAAGAGCCAAACACGCCCCCTTCCCTGCTACCGCCTCAGCTACCCTGTTTCTGTGGCTAGGGTATGCTCAGCTAAGACGTCGAGTACACAGTGCCAAAATTTGTGTAGTGTTTTGGAATAGATTTGTGGGTACTAAGAGTTCTTCAAGTCTCAAAAATATATTTTAAAATAAGAAAAGAGTTAAAAAAGTCTTTTAAAAAATCATTTGGCTTATTTAGTACTTAAGTTTTAGCTTAGTTAAACATTTTTTTAGTGTAATTTAGTAGTACAAACGACTTGCGACAAAATGACGAAATTTATGTTTCATTTTTCCGTTGTTGCAGCAGCAAAGTGCGGTCGCTATAGGGGCTGACACTGGGGCGTGCCACACAACGTTGTGGCATGAGGGCGGCAAGGGGCGGCAAGGGGCACAAAGCTGTCAGCAACAAATGCAAAGCGCCAAAATCTGCGACACTTTGTATAAATTGTGTCGAAAACGGCAGCATCGTGTCCACTGCTGCCACAGGCTGTGGAAAGGGGTGCAGAGTGGACAAGGGAACGGGGCACAGGTGGGGTACTGCAGCTAAGAGCCAACTGTCTGGCAAAGACAATTTGTTGTTACCCTGGCCGAGTGGGGCAACAGCCACACCCCTTGGGGCCAAATGCAACAAATTATTGTCATCAATTTTTAGATGCAAAGCTCGGGGAATGACATTTATTGAAGCGTGGCTCAACGCTGCGCCTTGTGGCGCAGTCCAGTGTCCAGTGCGGCACTGCTCCACATTGTAGGCGACCAAGTGGCTGCCACAGCGCGTTGCATGCAACTTAAATGTT
This sequence comes from Drosophila acutilabella, assembly GCA_035046005.1. Lineage (NCBI taxonomy): Eukaryota > Metazoa > Arthropoda > Insecta > Diptera > Drosophilidae > Drosophila > Drosophila acutilabella. The sequence goes on from JAWNOK010000003.1 coordinate 1,826,707, forward strand.
GATGCTGATGTTGATGTTGATTATAGACTGCCACAGACTGGCCAACTAGGAATGACACGTTTCTAGCTGATTGCTGGCAAGTGGCAGCAATGCCAACAACGTGCCACAAACAACCAGACGTGCAACAAGTGGCCATCGTTTGCTGCTCAGTTAAATTAGCTAACTAGCTTCAAGGGTTATTTTCTCGCTTATTTCTTCCTCTTTCTAGCCATTTCGACGTTTTCAGTTTCGCTTCATTAGCCAAAAGTGACCAAAAAGTGGGCAAAAAGTAAAAGCAGAAAAAAAGTTATGACCATATTTGTGGTAAGTTATGAGACCCTTTCATAAATACGAGCAAACATCACTGGGGGCAGCTGCAGCTATGACCACCGCGTAGTGGACTCGTGTCCACCGCTGCACAGTGGTTCCGTGGGGTCAAAGGAAATGGAAAATTTAAAGTGCTTATAAAGAAAAGGAAATAAAAACCATGAACTTAAAAGTGCACAGGGTTGCCAGTAGTAAATTCAATTAAGTATAAAATAAATTAATCACGTAAAAAAATATTTTTATATGGATTTTTTGCCTAGGTCTCTTTATAACGCAGCTACTGTGCATTAACTTGGTCAATAGCAGAACGGCTCAAAGGCCAAATGCGAAAAACACTCAGACCCGAAATGGACCATTGAAATTTACATTGTGGCTTAAACACGAATGCAGCACAATAGCCAGATTCGAGCTATAAACTATGCCATTTATCATACAACTCATATAGTAGACGTATATAGGAATTCATACCGATACATATACATATATTTAGCACACTTTTAGCCTTTTTGCTGTTTAGCTATTTTCACCATTTCTTTCGCTTTTTCGACAACAATTCCATTGTCCACAAAGATAGAAAAAATGGTTAAAAAAATGCTACCGTTTTCTGTTGCACCACTTAACCATTGACCGAACTGCGTGCCACCATCGAGTGTGGTTGAGTGGGGCAGTAACTCCCCAAACTTCGGTCTTCTCTTTTACTCCCTCTCCCCTCTCTCTCTTTTCTCTCTCTGGGTGGCTGTGACAATGAGTGGACAAACCACAGCCAAAACTTGAGCCAGCTGCTAACAAACTTAAATGTGACACAGTAAAAACAGCTAGAAGTTGGATATCGAGTAATCTCTGAATCTAGCCGACAAATAATTTTTTATAATTAGAATACTAAGAGATATTTGAATATAAATATTTAAATTAAACAGAAGTTATTTGTTATATGTTAAATAACAAATTACTTAGCTAAAAGAGGCTTGAATTATTTTGAATAAGATAAGTTTAAATTTGTAATTTAATGAACTGTTAGCTTTTCATATACTTTAACTCAACTTTAAAGCACACAAATGTTTTGCGCACAACTCAAGATATTGACAATTTAATTAAAATATAAAATCTTTAAAGTCTGCCATAAAAGTGGGTAGGAAAACTCATTGGGGAATTTACAGATGCGTTGAGAATGCAATTTTTATGAACTTTTAAGTGATTCCAAAAAAAAGTTGTTGTTTTGGTTGCTGTTGTCGTCATTTCATGCGCAAGCGATGCCAATTAAAGACTCCATATGACCCCGTAGTGAGTCCAAGTTGGACTGTCATGTTTTAGTGGGCTTTCCATTCCGTCACTGTTACTCATTGCGGTTGTTATTGTATTGCTGTTGTTGTGATATGCGCAGCTAATTGACCGACAACAGAGGCCTCAGTTACTGCACTTCATCAAGGCAGAGACAAAAAAATATTGTATAAATTGGGGGACTGGAGGGAAATGACTAGTGGAGACCCTGTAATGTGCACTTCGTGGTATAAGACACGTTTTTGGTTCGGACTTTATTAAGAGTTCCTTTTTGAATAATTAGGGAGTGGATTGTTAAACGCTGTTGAAATATTTGGGACAAAAGAATTGAACTAATAGCATTAAAATACTTTTAAAACTAACATTTATTTAAATTATATTTTTTGTATATTTCTTTAGAAATCGAATACGATTTTCAAGCATTTTAAGATAGAGAAACTTTTGTGCTTTCATTGAAAATTAAGCTTGCTATCTAATTTGCTAAAGAAGAAGAACACCTTTACTTCAAGATTCAACTACAGGGTCTGCGCAAAAAAAGTGAGACCTAGTCGAGTGGCGGGGCATTACGTCAACGTCAACTCAATTTGGCGGTTAACAAGCATGGGACATAGACTCGAAGATGGAGTTCGAGTTGAGACGAGTCAACTCCAAGTCGGGTCCAAGTCGAGTCCATGTCGAGTCCAAGTCGGATACAAGTCGGGTCAAGTGCTGACGCATCTGCCAAATCGAGTGAAGTGCACCCAAACTTGTAATACCCAAAACCAAAAAAATACAAAAAATGCTTGAAAAATATAATGAGAGTTGTTTTCTCTGCTGCTTCTTCTCCACATACTTGTTGTTGTTGTGGTTGTTGTTGTTAATATTTGTTGTTTGCTTGCAGCATCATTAAGAGTGATCATCTGCCAGTCTTTCTTGCTGTCTGTCCCCTTTGTCTCTACATCTTTCTGTCTTTCTGTCAACAAATGAACGAGATCTTTGCCTCATTTGAGTATTTCTTATGACTTTGATGTTGCTTTGGAACAGCTCATTACGATTACAGCCACAAGTATTCATTCGTTCAGGCCATAAACTTGAGCTTGTGAAATTTTCAATTTAATAAGACTTTTGAGTGCTTCAAGTGCCAACTATTAAATATAAACAATTTTTATTGCTGCACAGTTTAACAGAGATCTTTTAGTGTAAATAGTTTTTAGTGAAACAGTGGCTTTAAAGCACTACTACAGGGCGCCATACTACCAGTTACACTCTAAATTAGTCATTATATTTTTATTTACTTTGGCTAACTTGTAATTTAAGCCTTTTTCAACTAAAGAGTGCAAAAAAAACATTTGGGAAAATAACTTATCACAAATGCTTATATTTCACAGCTGTGTTTGCGTGCAGCCTGTAGACTATAAAGGGTAGCAAGTTGCGCAAAACATTGTAGTTAAGAAGTAGACGTAAAAGTGCTAGCAAAATGTATTTTTCAAATAAAAATTGGTTTAGTTTTCAGCTGTTATTGCTGCTAATATGTGTTTTAAATATTTCCCTGGCAAAAAAGAGCAAGCAGCGTAGTGTTTACTGTACTTTAACCCACTGTGGACCACAAAATTTGGCCTGCCTGCCGCCTAAGGCAAGTTATCGCTTCTTTTTACTACATACTTTAAATTAAAAATTTTATAGAATTTTAGCGATAGTTGTGATCCTGGCATTAAATCGATTAAAATGAGTGCAAAGAACAAGGAGCAGATTTTGCAACTGTTGAACAGCTACCGGAATAAGGTAGCTCAGGGCTATACGAGAAGACTTTTTCCGGCTGCTCGCATGTCCCGCATGTCCTGGTCCAAGGAGCTGGAAAAGTTTGCCGTGCTAATGATTAGACAATGTGCCCCGTCCATGCATCCCTGCATGTCCTCGCCGGAGTTTACAAATATAGGCAGCATCTACGATGGTCTGTCCTACTCGGGTGTCTACAAGCCAGCAAGAGTGCCATCATTTATCGAGGAGATCATCAATGGTTGGTTTGAGGACACGCGTTTTGTCACCAGAGAATTACTGCTGCATCTCACTGCCGATTTTCAAAAAAAGTTTGTTATTTGGAAGAGTTTGTAATCCGTTTTTAATACCCCAATCCTTGACAGAACTGTTAGACGCGCTGTGCTGCTGATGACGGATCGGAATTCGCATGTGGGTTGCAGTGCAGCGACTCATGTGAACAGTTTTGCCAATCAGTTTGCACTCGTCTGCACTTTTGCCACCGACAACATGAACGAACTTCCCATCTACAAGATCATTTCATCTCCGGGGAAACTGTGCGAGCAACGGGATAAAACATATAAGAACCTGTGTGCAGTTGGAGAGGACTACAACAACAACCATGAGTACCAGGAGGGGGAGTTACTGCAGATACCAGAGGATGTAGTTACTGTGTACTAGGAGGGGTAGGACTGGAGTCGAGTTTGAAGATTGTATAGGACTAGGAAACGGAAATAAATTAACTTAAGAATATTACTATGAAGTGTGACATGCTATTAAATACCCGGCAGCAGGTAATCTAAAATCCGTTTAGAAAAAAATAATTATAAGTATTTTATCAGAGTCTCCCGGTGGACTGCCTAATGTGCAATGTGCGTGATTTAAAGCTGCCCTAAATACCAAGTATAAAAGGGCTACTTGGAGTGTATTTTAGCTACAAAGTGTTCGTAGTTCAGCATGAGGCTATTACTTAATTTAATCAGTTTGTTGCTGCCATTCAGTGCAGTTACAACTGAGCCCATCTCCAGAGCTGACTTGATCGCAGCACTGCAAATAGAACAGAATTTGGACTATCTATTGACTCTGGGCCACCCTAGAAACAATGAGCAACAGCTGTTGAAGCAGCTAACACTGCCCATAATACTGTTCGACGGCAACTCCAATAATAGCTTTAATTTGGCTAGACATCACTCCAATAATTTATTAATCATTATCTACGTTGAGAAATCACCCGAGCAAATGTTGGATTATTTGGCTTTGAATCTAAGAAAATGGAATTTGCAGCCTTTGCTTTTAGTTTTGAAAAAAGCTTTGAGAGTGGAGCCAATTTTTGAATACTGTTGGCAACAAAAACAGCTGCTTAATGTTTTGGCCATCTACGAAGACTTCGAGGTAAGAATTTATATAGTTTTATTTTGCTTCAGGGGTTTTACATGACAAGCAAGAACACACTGAGCTTCGGTTTCAAAACGATTTGGGTTGCCACCACAGCCGCCATAGAGAAACTCCTTACACTCGTTGTCAAAAGGATCGTGGGCAAACATTTTGAACCTACCACGACAGGGTCCAGAATTGGCCACAAAAGTGCATCTATCTAAGCTAGAATAGAAGTGGGGAAAAGTGAGTTTTCTTGTGGTTTAAATTATCTATAGAATATGAAGTATTTACTCACCTTCTGTTCTACATAATTTCACGAGCAAAAAGATTGATAGGATACAAAATACATAGAGGCAAAAGTTCATTTTATTTAATTTAAAATTTAAAATGGGTTTAAATTTAAAGAAATTTTAAAATAGTTGTTTGGGAAGGACTAGTAAATCATAGTATACTTTTCCCCTTTTTTTTTAGGAAACTGGACTGCTTTTCAGCTACACACCCTTTCCCATCATGCAGTACGAGGAGCGACGCATAGATCGGGAAACCAAGCCACTCATACCAAAGCGTCTTAATGATCTGCAGGGCTATGGAGTACCCATAACGCTAGGTGGCTCCACGCCACGTCTGATAGTCTACCGCGGTGCCGATGGTCAGCTGATCTTTGGTGGCTACGTGGGTAATTTGAGGCACTGCTTCGAGCTGAAGTACAACTGTCGCCTGCTGCAAATAATGGAATTCAATGAGACCACTGTGCGGCCGGCAGAGCAGCTAGTCGAGGTGGTGGCAAGTGGCAACGTAACCTTTGCCATGGGAGTAACCTTTACAGAGCCGCCCATAGATCGTTATACTTATCCCATAGAGCTGTTGGACTGGTGCCTCATGCTGCCTGTGCCTGGAGCAGTGCCTGCCAGTGAGCTCTACAGTCGTGTAATGGATCTGTCCACATTCTTGATCATTATCGTGGCATTAATCATGATTTCTATGCTACTTTCGTTGGCCTTATGGAAACATGGCTATCGTGTAAAGGCACATGAGTTTCTGTTTCACAATAATTGCCTAAGAGGAGCATTGGGACAGTCCTTTAATGAAGTGCTTGGAGCACCAATACTGGTGCGTGGCATTTACCTGGAGATTTGCGTACTGGGATTTCTGCTCACCGCCTGGTATAATTCCTATTTCTCAGCCTATATAACGAGTAGTCCACGCTTGCAGCCCTTTGCCAGCTTTGAGGACATGCAAAGGTCGAAATTTAAAATTGTGATTTGGACACCAGAGTACCAGAAGATAGTTCAGTACAAGCCAGAGTTGAAGCGCTACGAAACTCTCTTTAAATTCGAATCAAACTTTGAGCGTTTTCTCAAACTACGCGACTCATTTGATACCAATTTTGGCTACATGATGCCACTGGATAAATGGTTTATTGTCCAGCAGCAGCAGCAGTTCTTTAGAACACCATTGTTTACATTCCGTGATGATTTGTGTGTGTTCCGCAGCATTCCCGTTGGCTTTCCCATTGCGCCCAATTCGGTTTTCCGTGAGCCTTTGGAGCGGCTGATCGGCGAGGTAACTGCCACCGGTCTAATGATCCACTGGCGTGACATGGCCTTTAGCGAAATGATAACTGCTCGCAAATTGTCTTTGGCTGATCTTGGCCAACGAAACGAGTTCCGTGCCATGCAACTAATCGACCTGAGCTACATTTTAATGGCTGCCGCATCGATGATACTCCTCGCGTTCGTTGTATTCCTAATCGAGCAATTATTCAGCAGGCTAAAGAAAGTCTGTCACTCGTCTAATTGCAGAAAATAACTTTAAACAATTTGAGTTTACAATTGTTTGAGTTTATTTTGTTTATTATTTAAGATTAATTTAATATCAAAACGTTTTGTCTAATAAATGTTTTAAAATCTTTCTATATCACAAAAGTGTGCATCCATGCAATTTAACGAAGGCATTTTAAGTGTACTATAAACTATTATTATTAAATATAATTAAAAATATTTTTTTTTTATTTTTAATAGTTCAAATAAATGTTCAGAGACTTTATCTAATATTGCATTTAAGAGTGATTTATATTATTTGATTGTTAACATGTATGAATGGCTAAAAGACCACGTACTCTACTGCGAATTTGTTCATTGAAATATTCCATTTATTTGTCCTATTAGAGCGATAGGCTGTATTTGTCTGAGTAGGACCAAACTTGCTGAGTTTGGTTGCGATAGTTCAACTAACAGTAAATATCTTCATACAAATTTCCCATTTTTGACTATTTGTACTATGGGAGCTATAAGCTATAGTCGTCCAATCTGTATCAAACTTGGTTCGGATAGTTATAATTGTAACATATACATAATATATACATTTGATCCCTATAGCTCTTGTCGTTTCAAAGTGATGCGAAAATAGTTTTACAATTCCATTGGATCTGCATCAATTTGAAATATACATGACCTGCTCCTGAAGTAGACGCAGTTTCATTCCAAATTTGGTGGCTCTAGCTCGTATAGTCTCTGAGATCAAGGTCTTTATACGGACATTTACTATACGGGGTCTAAAATGTGTCCATTGTTCAATACATAAATTCAAAATTATATATTTAATATTAAAATACTTTTTATGCTTTTTAGACTCGATAGCTGTCTGAAATGCTAATAATCCTAAGTACAACTCGAATTTATGGGCCTCATTTTAGTTTACTTAGTAAAACGCTGGAAAAAACTAGTTTCCCTTAATGTTCATTTCACACTTGTAATCTCGAAGGACTTGTTTTTGTGCAAAGATTGTTAACACACAGCGCTAATTGAGTTTGTCGCCAAAGGATTAATTAGCAACCCTTTAAAAAAGCCGCACATTAATGGGTTTGCTGCAGTCGTAAGTTGGTATTGAACATGTTGTGTCCCTGGCTGATTTTGTGTCATTTGCTGTGGTTTGTTAAAGCACAGAATAACTCAGCTCTATTACAACTACTGACGAGCATTAAAAAAGAGGATAATTTCGAGTACTTGCTGCTATTGAAAAACCAGAACGCCAGCTATGAAATGGAGCAGAGCCTGGGGTATAATTTCGAAAGGACTCTAATGGACACACTTAAAGCTCCGGTTTTGCAGCTCGATGAAAGTGTCAGTTTCTTTTTGAAAACAAAACAGTCTAGTCGCGTTTTATCGTTGGTTTTTATGGCCAATACAGTGTTGGAAAATCATTTAGGGCTTCTGCAGAGTATCGTGGCCAATTTACGACAGATGACCACAACTCGAGTGGTTTTTGTGTTGCTCTCAAGTGCGGTGGATGAAACATTTCTCTACAAACTGTTTACACATTGCTGGCGCTTGAATTTGCTAAATGTTTTAGCTGTTTTTGGGGATTACGAGGTAGGAAATTAAATGAATAATGGGTGAGCCAGTTATGATATGGATTTCGAATCGGTTTTAAAATTTAATTCCTCCGAGTTTCAAAGATTATTGGGATTAACAGGTTGTTGCCCACTCAAATCTCTACTAAAAAAACCATCGTTCGAATTGCAAACTTTAGCTGGCCCACCCTGTGGCTATAACTTCTTTCATGCTATTCATTTCCTTTGATTTACCCACAGCTAACTCAAACTTTTCACAGCTACAATCCATTTCCCCGCCTTCAGCTGGAGCATCGTCTCTACCAAACAGCCTCTACATTCCCTTACCGTTTTGAGGATCTACAGGGTTACCGTATTCGCATAGTCATTGGTGGTGCAGCTCCCCGCATAATTGGCTACTACGATGTTCGAGGCAAAGCCGTCTACAAGGGCTTTGTGGGACACTACATGGATGCCTTTCAGCAGAAGTACAACTGTCGCCTGGTGGAACCAATTCCGGCAAATGCCACTTCTTTTGCTCCCTCGACGGATGTGGTGGCTGCGGTGCTTAATGGCAGTGTGGACATATCGGTGGCTGTAACATTTCCCTGGCGTTTGGATTTCAAGGGCATTACCTATCCCATTGAGCAGATGCACTGGTGTCTCATGCTGCCGGTTGAACCGGATATACCCCCCTCAGAGTATTACATTAGAGTGTTTGAATTGGCTGCTTTTCTGTTGACCTTGGCCACCATGTTTATCATATCCCTGACGCTAGCTACAGCACTGCAGCAGCATGGGCATCGTGTACAGTTGATTGACTATGTGATGCATGAGAACTGCCTGAGAGGAGCATTGGGACAGTCCTTCTATGAGGTCCTGCGAGCACCAATTGTAGTAAGAGCCATCTACGTACAGATCTGTGTGTTGGGATTTCTGCTCACCGCCTGGTACAACTCGTATTTCTCCGCCTATGTGACCAGTTCTCCCAAGCAGCTGAACTTCAGAAGCTACGAGGATGTCATGGCCTCCAAAATCAAGGTCGTCGCCTGGAGGGATGAGTTTAATGAGCTCATGGGACGTTTGGTGGACTTTAGAAAATATGAGCCCATGTTTTATGTCGAACCGAGTTTCGCCAAATACTTAAGTATGCGGGACTCTTTTAATACAGAGTTTGGTTACATGATGACCAGCAGCAAGTGGGTGGTGATCCACGCACAACAGAATGTCTTTACCAAACCTTTGTTTCGCATGCGTGAAGATTTCTGCTTCTTTAACAATATTCCCGTTGGATTTCCAGTACACGAAAACTCTATTTACATGCAACCCATTTATGATTTAGTTATGGACCTCACGGAAATGGGTCTTATTCAACACTGGACCCAAAGTGGCTTCATGGAGCTGGTGGAGGCGGGAGAATACAATTATGCTGATCTGAGTCCACCCAGAGCCTTTCGTGCAATGCACCTGCAGGATCTGCAGTATATTTGGTACGGCTTTGCTGTCATGGCGGTGTTATCCTCCTCGGTTTTTCTATTGGAACTTAGCTGGCATTGGTTTGAGCAGCGAAAGGTGCGGAAATTGGCTAAGAATTAAGTGTGGTTTGGATCTGAGGACAGTGGAGAAACATTTTTTAAAGTATTGAAAACTGAACTAAGTTTTGGATTAATCCTTACCATATATTCAATAGACATTTTTAACAAATTGTTAATTACATTTTATGTGTATATTAAAGATGTTTTTATATCATATTTTCAATTTTCGGCGTAGTAAAAAGCGCAGTCAATTTTGACTACCAAATTTTAAAGCTACCAGCGCTTTATTTGTACTTACCTCGAAAAATATGATACTTAATTTTTATACATTTTTATATATATTTTTAAATTATTTTTTTTACAGTTTATGTGAGTAATTTATGTTTATTCCTCTTGACTCTCATCTGCCTTTAACGATACGTCTATTCCGTTGACAGCCAAATAGAGTAGGCACTTTTTTTGCTGTTTATTAAGCAGCGTTTATATCTCTATTTTGCAGTTGTTAAAAATTATGCACATACATTTTAATTTGTCAAGAAAAATCCCATAGAGAGTGTGTACACCCCTCCCCTAAAAGCCAGAAAAACCAACATGCACATGCATGCTTGTTTTTCCTCTTGTTTTCTGTGTGTTTTCCTTTGTGCAAATATTCATTTGGCTAAAGAAGACTTTGGCTCAAAGTTCATCAAATGCAATTAAGATGCTTGTTCGTTCGCCAGGTTTTGTTGCAGCTCCCCCAAGGTGCCAAGACGGGAGTTGGGGACGTTGAGGTTGAGGATGAGGCTTGAGGATGACGATGACGATGATGCGGATGATGTGAGACACCTGCGCTCGAAACTGGCGCCTCTTGAAATTCCCTAATCGACATGTTTCGATCTCAAATGACTTTGCCGCTCACTGAGACACGCGGTGGTTGCTGCAGTTGGCGCTGTGTTTGTTGCTGCGCTGGTTGTTAGCTAGATCTAGAGATGGGTTATCAGTGGACTGACTATCGGTGTTAGAGACTAGATTAATTTTAATACAAAGTTTTTGTAATGCTACTCAGTTGGCATATGCAGAGCCAACAGTTTTTAAATCACTTTTAATATATTTAAAACTATTTTGTGACTATAAACTAGAATTTTATTTGATTGTTATCATTTAAAGAGTCATGCGATATTTTTGTCGATAGTTTTGATTAGCCTTTGGTCAGCACTAAGCTGAGCTGACCAAGTTTCTGCCTGAAGTTGATGCTGCGAGTAAAACATTTTCTCTAATCTGCACTGATGGCTGCTGGCGGCTGGCGCATGCGTGCCGCATTTGGTTGCACTTCCCTACACCTGCCCCTGTCCACCTACCCCTTCCCCTAGCCATTGGCAACCCCTGCTCGTTACCGCTTGTAGCACACAAGCCGCAGATGATGCTGTTAATGCAGCAGTAGCTGCGCACTTTGATTTTGACTGACAAGTGCCGCCTGTGTAATGTTGCAGCCTGTTGCTGTGGTTGTTTTAGTGGTTGCTGTTGTTGACATGCACAGCTGCATGCGCTTTCATGCGCTTCCTTTATTGGAGAAAATTATTTATATGCCCCTGATGATCTTAGCCATCTCCATCTTCATCTGCAACTCAGACTTGTACTCTTACTGCAGTCTTTAAGCTGCAAAACTGAAAACTGAACAACTAATTAGCCCAATAGAGCTGCTTCAGTTTGGCTTTGATGTAGTCGCCTATTTTTGGCCTGCACAAGAAAAAGCCGCTCAAATTTAATTGTCAATAAAACTTTTTATTCTTCTGTATAGCGAAATACTTAGATAATTAGTGTATACAATTAAGATTACAAGTATTAACTAATTTGCCTTTGCTTGCATAAATAATAACTAACAAACATTTAACTAAAAGTTTAATTTCATTTGCTTAAAATCAAAACGAGTATGAATGGATTTGTGCGTGTGTATTGTGTTGTGTGTGTGTATAAACAAATTCTTAATTTTAGTCTATTTGTTTATTATGTACATAAACTAAAATTCAATAAATTAGAGAATATTGCAGAGTTCACAGTATAACAATTTCAATTAAAACGTATTTAAACCGTAACGTAACCCAAACACCAGTTAATAAATTTAAATGTATTAAAACTATCACATAATAATTGGCAGTTTAATTAACATTAGCTTTAACTTTAACATTTACATTATTTATTATGCTAACTGTAGTTAAGTTTAATTTGTTTTACTTAAATTTTAGGCTCCTTAACATTTGTATATATTATTTATTAATTATAGTACATACAAGCAGAAACATGGTCAATTCTATAAATGATTTATTTAACAAATACAAAAATAATGGCAAGTGCAATTAAAATTAAAACAATTGCATTTAATGAATATTTAAATAGTTGAAAAGCCTTGAAACATTCGGAACATAAACAGTTTAGATATTTATTTAACTAGTAATAAATTCAAAGTTTCAAGCAGTTGAGAAAATACCCTTGCAGATATAATAAAAATATTTAAAATTTTTAAAATATTTATAGAAAAAATAACTTGGCATTGAAATGCTTAAAAAATGGTTGGAAAATTTTTTTTGCCTGCCAAATATAATTTTAATAATTTTTTTTATTTTAACTAAATTTTCTGCAATTTAATTGATTTTTGTTTATATAAATAATAATTTATATAGTACATAGCTGCTATAGGAACAAACTGCAAGGGCTTTTGAACATAAAGTTTTAAAGTTTGTTATTTTAAATTCAAATTAGTTTAGTTAAATGTCTAGTTTTATTTACACTGACATAAGAGCAACTAGAAAATTTAAAAAATATATTTTATTTTAATGTACAGGAAACGCGACTCATAAAAATTAATTTATAAATATAATTAATAAGTTTAACATATAAAATGTGGGTGAGTTAAGAGATTTGTTTGTTTTTAATTCAATTATTTTTTTTTTCTTTTAGCAAGGAAGCGTTTGGCCTCATTTTGATATCACCACTCGTAAATTTGCTTATTAGCTTCGTTAAAACTTTTCATTACTTTAAAAGTAATAATTAATATAGTAAAAATAGTCATACTCGAACTAATTAATATTTAATGCAATTTAATGTATTTAGTTATAATTATGATTGCGTTTTTACTTAAAGTTTTACTTCTCTTTTAATTTGGCACATTTAAAATTAATTTGTGTGTTTTTTTCTTAATTTAATGATAGATAAAAATTGAGTATTTTTATTTGGAAGTGCTACAAGTGTGTGTAGGTGCGTGTGTATATGTGTGTGTGTATTTTGTGTTTATAGGAATTGCACAGAAAGCTGAGATAGGAATTAATTCGATATTTAACCAAAGAGTATTCGATTTTATTTGTTTATAAACTTAGTTTATAATTATTTTGTGTTTAGTAAGGAACAAGAAATAGTTTGTTTTTGTGATAAAAGTTCAAAGGTCAGCGGACCCACTACCGATTTGCCAGCAGCCCGTTTGCAGGTGGTAACACACCTGGCGGTGTGTTGGGCCCGTTCAGCACAACGCCTCCGCTTAGCAGACTGGGCGTGGCCACTGCGCTGCTCAGTTGTCGCTGCTGTTGCGCTAAGTTCGCAGCAGAATTCGCCGCATTTCGTTGATGCTTTGCCGCACTGCCTTTGATCAGATTCCCGTTATTCTTCTGGGTCATGTGCGTCTGATAGTGTTTGGCCAGATGCGCCTTCTGCCTGAAGCTCTTGCCGCAGAGCGAGCAGGCGAAGGGCTTCTCGCCCGTGTGCGTTCGAATGTGCACATTCACCGAGTACTTGTCCTTGAAGCCCTTGGAGCAGATGGAGCAGTAGTGCAGCGAACGTTCCTTGCGCTGACCACCGCTGGCGCTGCTGGCACCACCGCCGCTGCTGCTGCTGTTGCTGCAGTTGGCGGGCGGACTGTTGCTGCTGCTGCTGGCGCTGCCGCTGGAGGAGGAACTGCCGCCAATGACCACGCCTAACACGCTGCCGGCACTGTTGTTGTTGTTGTTAGTACTGCTGTTGTTGTTGTTGTTGTTGGCTACACTGGGATTGTTGTTGTTGACGCTGCTGTTGCTGCGCTTGTACTGCTTCTTGGGCTTGCTAACGCCGCCAAGTCGTGATGTAGGTACAGTTGTGCCAGTTGTCGAGGTGGACACTTCCGGTTTCAGCGGCTGCGGTGGCGGTGGTTGTTGCTGCTGCTGTGCATTGCCCAGCGGTTGTAGTTGTGCACTGCCTGCTGCTGCTGCCGTTGCTGCACTTGGTGAGATTTGCATGAGCACATCGCTGCTGCCGTACTCTGCGGGCGTGGGAGTGCTGCAAAATTGCTGCACTTCGTTGGCAATCCGTTTGATTTTCTCAAAGTCATCGCTGAAGGCATTCTCCAGTGACAGGAACATGTCATCCACAATAATGTTGGCCGCATTGCCGCCGTGTTGGCCATGATTGCCACCAGACATGTGTGCAGCAGCAGTGCCTGCGTGACTCATCGCCTGAGCCTCGTCGAACATTTGGGCTGTGTTCAGTGTGGAGTCCGCAAAGCCCAGAGCATCGGCCGCATCGTCAGGTGTGAAGAGCAAACGTCGCATTTCATCGTCCTTGACCACAGGTAAACTGAGACCGTTCTGCATGTGCAAGCCCTTGGCATACCCTTTGCCCTGTAGTGCACTGCGAAGCAGCGACTCTGCCGTGTTCTGTTCCGCCTCCGCATTGTGATCGGCCATGTGCCAATCGTTGTTGTTGTTCTGAAACTGTGCCAATTGTTGACCCAAATCCCCGTTGAGTCCACCGCCACCCGCTAGGGAAATGGCCGTCACCAGCGAGGGTAGCGTCTGTCCATGGCTTGTCTGGGCCGTTTGGGTTTGGGAAATACTGCTAAGACCATTGGCATCACCACTGGCACCACTCACAATCACATCTTTGCCATCTGTGCTGAAGCCACTGTCATCGTAGGGATATTCCGATTTGATGTAACCCGGAAAACTGCCCAGCAAACTGTCCAAATCCAGTGTACTGGGCAATTGTTCCGTCTCACCGCGTTTTAGCCAAGGTTCGCCTCCGTTTAATACTGTCAGTGTGTAGATCTGTCCATCGGTTGTGTCCAGACTGCTAATGGTATCGCTGCTGCTGCCCGCTGCACTCGATGAGCTGCTTGCATTCGGTTGTTGCTGCTGCTGTTGTTGGTGTTGCTGCTGCTGCTGTTGGTGTTGCTGTTGCTGTTGGTGCTGCTGATGGGTGTGTGTATGGTTGTGTGTATGCGGAGATGTGGGACTGTTCTGCTGATTGCTACATCGAACACTGCTAGGTGCTATGCTCCCCGTGGCACTTGCTGTCACTGGTTGCTGCTGCCAGCAATACCGATCGAGGTCCTCGAATATCGAGCTGGAGTCGAGGCGGCTGCTGTCTTTGTCCTGGTGCCAGAACTGAATGAAGGAAAGGAGTAAACAAATTTTATTAAAATTAATAAAAGGAAGTCAACAAATTTAATATATATGTTAAGACCACAATTATATGCTACTACTTTTAGTTGCTTTGCTTATCTGTAATCATTTCTACTAGCTTCTTGTAACTCACCTCGTAGCCCTGTAACGTTGGATCTCCGCCGTTGCTGGTGCTGCCATTGCGGTTGCTCACAGCCACAATTCCTGCGCCGCCCCCTCCGCTGTCTCCGACGTCATGTGTCATGCTGTTGTTGGTTCGTGCCTGTTGTGGTGTTTGTGACGTTGTTGGCTGATGTCCTTGGCTGTGATTGTGATTGTGACTGTGATGTTGTTGTTGCTGTTGCTGATGATGTTGTTGCTGCTGCAAACTGATTCCCACACCGACATCGACACCAACGCCAACTCCGATGCCAATGCCCATGTCCGGTGCTGTGACAAAGTCGAAGAAGTCCGTCTTCGAGAGATCCTCGGCACGAAAGGATTCACTTATATCCATGCCAGTCGATGTGGACATGTCCTCGGTGCCAATCATTTGTTGTCCGTGAATTTCCAGTGCGAATGTAATATTTTTACTACTCTTTGATGTGTGAATTTTAATTGTTAAGGTTTCTGGAATGAGAAGAAATTTAGGAAATCGTTTGCTTAAAATTGTATCATTTAAAAGTACTTTAATTGTAATAATAATAGTAATAAATGCAGTAGTAGTAGTTGAAAAGAAGTAGTAGTAGTAGTAAAAATAGTAGTAGTAGTAGTAAAGTAGTAGTTGTAGTAGTAAAAATAGTAGTAGTAGTAGTTAAAGTATTAACAGTAAAATTAGTAGTACTGGTAGTAAAAGTAGTAGTAGATGTAAAAGTAGAAGGAGTAGTAGAGTAGTAGTATTTAGAATAGTAGTAGTAGTAGTAGTAGTAGTAGTAGTAGTAGTGGTGGTGGTTGTAAAATTAGTAGTAGTAGAGGTAGTAGTAAAATTAGTAGCAGTAGTTAAAGTAGTAGTAGTGGTAAAAATAGTAGTAGTAGAGGTAGTAGTAAAAGTAGTTATAGTAGTAATAGTAGTATTTAATTAAGTAATACTATTTATATCTGTAAAATAACTACAAATGTAGCATTAAAAGTAGTTAAAAAAGTAGTAAGGACTGTAACAGGTAGTATAATCCAAAATACAGTGGGAATAGTTGTCATATTTGTGAACCGTACTCAATCTGAGTGCAATACTCGATTTGAAGCACCATCCACGCCTTTGATTGGACTCTCAGCTCGTGAATACTGAATATATATATTTGTGTTCACATTCACATCCACATTCGCATTCGCATTCACATTAATTTATTTAAGCCACTTGTCAGTTGGCTGCATAAGTCAATCACTCATTCATTCGCCCATTTCTTGCACTTTGCGTCGCATTGGCTGTGAGTGGCCCAGTTTTGTCACACTGTGCCTCGTCTTGCCTTAGTTTGAGTATTGCTTGGAGTTGTGCATTCCAGCAATACTTGCATTTTAATTTGGCCAGCTACTTTTAGCCTTCTCAGTGCTTTTTGTGCTGGCTATCTGCAAATAAATAAATCAAACTGACAGAAGGGTGACAAAGTGTAAACACATTTGGCGTGCTCGGCTCGTAAATCTCCCGAAGCCGCACTTGGACTTTGGCTTAAAAGCTAAACTTGACGCTGTGACACGTTGTTTTTCGATTTTATTTCGATTTATTTCAACTCTTTTTGATTTTATTTTCTTACATTTTTTGTTTATTTGTTGCTCTCTTGTTTAATTTGCATAGATTTCGCGAGTCGCAGAACAAGCCGGGCATTTAGAACAGGCCCAAAACAACTTGGTCAACTTGGTGTTTAAAGACTCTGTGCGGGAGTGGGGAGTGTGGTGCTGAGTGTCTCATATCTGCAGTAATCGATGCAGTCTGTTGTGGAAATCGACATTATGAACGAAATCGAAATCGAATTGACAGCTCGTGTGCAGTTCTAGTTTCAGTTGCATTTCCAGTTGCAGTTTTAAATTGTGATTATCTGTCTGGCTTTTGACTGCTGTCTGTTGTAGTGTGGTGAGGGGAATAAAAGGTAAGGGGATGCCGAAGAGACTCTTGAATTGATACATAGACTTATTTCAACTCCCTAAGCTCAATATTTGTGTTTTACAAAAACTATTGCATACTTTAGGGTGCATTATTAACTTTTTAAATAGCTATAACATCTGCTTTAAGCTGACAATTCCAATGAAGCTAAGTAAAATGTATTTAATTTATAAATTGAATCTTTTAATTTTCAATGTTTCCATTTGAATACTTATAGAAAGACCTTGTAGTGAGTGCTTCAATTGGCAAACCTTTAAGCACTTTGTTCTTTTGGCATACAGGGTCTTATGCTGTGGCAGCGTGAGAACCACAAATACAAATGACTTAACAAATTTGCATACAACAGGCAACAAGAGAGTCAGGCAGAGACTGAGAGAGAAAGATAGAAAGAAGAGCTCTAGCATAGTTTAGATAAGGGCAAATGCAAAGAGAAAATGCCATGGTATAAATATTTCAAATGCTGTTGCCAGGAACATTTAAGCCGCTATCTACGCAGAAATCAACAGCAATGTGAAGCCAAGTCCGAGGTCTTTTGTGATATTCGCACATAGTTGAGACTCACTGGTGGAGCCACAGCAGCCACAGACTGCAGCAGCATCAACACCTGATCTCCAAATGCATTAAAAATGCGGCAACAACAGTTGCAGACACGACCCATTAGAGCCTGAATAAAAATAGCAACAACAACGACAAGTGCAACTGCAATTGAAACTACAACAAGTGCAGACCATTTGGCCAAGACGATGACCAGTCTAAGGCTCAGTTGGCAGTGAGCTCGTTTTCAGTGTTTTAGCCAAGGCTTATCGCTCAGTCATCTGGCCGGGCCAAAAGAAGCCAAGCAGTCGGTCTCTAAACATTTCACCCGAAAAGACAATTTGCGGCTTTTGGCCAAATGCGTAATCATTTGTAGTCATTTGGCTGTAAAAAGGCTGCCGCTTAGTAGTTTAGTTAATCACGATGTTTAAATTTAGCAAAAGAAATTACTTTATACACAATTTACGATCAAGACTGAAACTAAAATGCCTTCGGCAATAAACATAAATAATAATGTAATAATAATAATAATAAAATAAAATACATATAAAATAATAATCAGCATTTTTTTCGGTTCGCAAATATTGTCTAATTTAGCCACGATTATTGTGATTTGTTTGCAAAGGAAAGTTTTCTTTGAGGAACGTGCATAATAGAATACAATGTAAACATACATATAACTGGCTGATCAGTTGATCGTCTGAGTGTCGGATCGGTTTGGATCGTCTGCCCGGCGGCCAATCATGTACGTGCATGTGCTCAGCACATGCATCATGTGGCAAACATGAAGATGCATGTGCCTACAACTGACATGGATACAAAGACTGAGAGACTGAGACTGGGACTGGGACTGAGACTGGGACTTCGATTGCAACTGCAACTGCTGCGATTACAGTTGATTTCTTTATGCAGCAAGGCAAATGCAATCCTAATCGCTGAAATTGTTAGCGCATTTTGGCCAATGCAAACAGCCTGCAGCAGCATCATTTAAAAAACATGATAGCTTGCTAGTTGTATGCGCTAACTTAGTAAGGGTGTATAGCTATTTCAATCTTTCCTAATATTTAGTAGAAATAATCCACTGAAAAGATTTCTCTCCCCGTTTAAATTTATTTAGCTAACCAAACTAATATTTATTTAAATATATATTAAAAAGAATATTTATAGAGTATACAAAATTCTCTGTTTCCTTTACACTTTTTACTTCCAGCAACTTGTTTTCCGCTGCTTTCAATTTTGTTTGACTTTACGTTGAGTGCGGCAGGGAAGTACCATAAGTTGGTGGTATTCGATTATGGGCCATAAATAAAAATGCGCCAATAATTTTTATAATTAAACGAAATTTTGGCATATTTATTTACACATACAAGCCAAAGACCGTGAGCTATTTGTGCAGCAAGACACGTTGTCTCTCTCACACTCCTTCGCTGTCTCTTTCTGGCTTTGAAGTGCACATTTTGCTTGGTCTTTGTTTGGCATGCAAATTGCAGAGGGAAACTTTGAAGATGGAAAATTTATTACAGTATGCAAAACGTACGAGAAAATTATGAAATTTTCGGCACAATTTCTTTGGTGTGCAGCGGGTCGGGCATGATTAGCACCCCCCTGCTACCCCCTGCTTTTTCAAACCCCCCTACAAGCAGTGACCCAGCAGAGAGCGGGGAGCAGAAACAAATCAAATGCGGTAGTCAAAAGCTACAAAAAAACCAAAGCCACCGACATCGACATCGACACCGTTGTCGAGATTAGTTTATGTGCAGGAATTTTTATATTGTGGTTACACAATTTTCTCCAACATTGTGTTAGCAGCAAACACCACCGCCACCCACCTCCTACACCCCCCTTTTCGCTAACAAATTTTCCTTAACGCTTTTCCTTTGAAAATCACACGCTTTGGCTCTTCTGCTTCTGTTCATGTTTCTGCTTCTATTTCAGTTTTGCTTTTGGCCGCATTTTCTTGTCAAATGTTGTTGGCCACGTTTGATTTTTTCACGTTTGATTTTCCACGCATTTTTAACCTAAATTCCGTGCTAAACGATTTTTTAATGTCTTCACTAACAAGTTTCAATTACCAATTGGCAAGAGCCATGGCAAAATGCGTACACACACACACACACACACATATAATATCGTTACCATTTGCAGACATGATCGAATGGAAACCTGTCTTCCAACCAACGAGCTTAATCAATTAAAATAATTCAACAATTGTAGCGAAATTGCCAAAGAAATGAAGAAATGTAGCTAAAAGAAGCCAAAGATAAATGAGACAATGCGCTCAGAAACCAGTAAATTCAGGCAAAATACACAGAAGTTGGTAACAAGCAAACGAGTTAACTCACGTAGCCCATTTAAATCGCAATTTAATGGAGACATCTATTTGTCGATAATACAATACTTATTGATAGATTTTCTTTAGCGGGGGGTAAAGAAATTTCTTAAGTAAAAATAGGGTAAATACAGAAAATATTTGAAGATTTTTCTGCCATATAAAAATACATTTTTAAACCAATTTTATTGTCAAAATATTTATACCCAATGTTGTCTTGATTGGAATTACTATTTTAGTTACACGCAAACTTAAAGAAAACTTAAAATTTAAGACTACTAGTAAACATATTTATATATATTTTTAATTACATAAAAAACTACTATTTAAGCCTTTTGCTTGACAGGACTTAACTACTGCTCCTGCTGCTTTTTGGCCAAATAAATTGATGTAAGCAGATTGAGCGCATGGCTAATAAACTTGAGGAGTATCTTAAAGTACTTATATGCACATAAAAATTGAGGAGTATCTTAGAGTATATGCAGCTGTGAGAGATGTTCAAATTTTTATCTCACTTTTATTGATTTATTTTTTTTTGGTGGCACACATGTGTGCAATGCAAATGTGCATCGTTAGCGAAGTGAATCCGATCTGCACCACGCCATCAGCCAGTCGATCATTTTTCAGCCGGCAGAAAGTTGGTAAAAAAGGCTACTGGCTGTGGGGAGACAAAAAAAAAAAAGAAACCGGCTAAATGCGCATAACGGCAATAGTCGGCTATTGACCAATTGACCAATAGCTGGAGAGTATGGCTTGATAAGCGAATGCCATGCGGATTGCAGCTGTTAGCAGCGAACTTATGTTTCAATTGCATGCAAATGCATAATTGAATCAAATGGTTTTCTCTGCATCTCTCTCTAGCACTCTTTCTCCCTCTGTCTGTCTATCTCTTTTACCCCCCTGTGGGCTGCAATAACGACTTTCCAACAGCGGACTAATGAAGTAATCAACGGACATCATCTCAAACTCAAACTGAAACTCAAAATGAAAACTGAAAACTTAAAACTCTTTTCTGGCATTGTCAATCAAAAGCAACGTTTTTATTGGCCTGCGTTACAAACCAAATCGCATCAAGATGTATTAATCATTTTGACCACTGCTCAACTCTTGGCTACCATTGGCGTTGGCGTGCACAGCGTTGCACAGTGGCTAAAATCAACAAAAAAAAAGCTTTGCATACATTTCTACATTTTAAAATTCTTTTATTTTGGATTCAGGAAAGTCCAAAGACGTAAAGTTTAAAGTATGCAAATGTGTTTATGGCTTATGTTTTAGCAGTAGCACTTCTAAGAGTACAAAAAGTGAGCTCACCTATAAATCTGTGCTACCGAGTGGATCTTGGTAGAGTCGTTAATTATTTATTTTATTTTTATAGACATTTCCTTTGTGTACAGATTAAGTTCAGCAATAGGTCTTCAACTTTTAGCAGCGATATTTAACTGACGCTCTAAAAACTGCTGCTTAGAAACAGATTCATATAAAAAGTTTAGACATTAAAAGATGTTCCTACTTTAATAAATATTTAAATTTGGAGCAGAATTACATAAAGGCTCAGGCTTTGAAAATTATCCTACTTTAGAATATATTTAAATTGGTTTATAAATTAATAATTAATTGAATTAGATACCATACAGAATGTACTACTTAACTATTAATATATTAATAACAAAGATAAAACAATTTAAAACTGAATAAAATAAAATACATTCAATGTTTTCAATATGTGCAATATATTATTTGATATTTTGAGCCTGGAGTAAATTTTATTATTAATAGTTTAGTTATAAAATTCAAAGAATTTTTAAATTTTAATAAATATAATTTTTATATTTTAAACATTTGTAAGTTGTCAGCAATTTGACTTTAAGTCAAGTTTATTCACTCTGCAATTAATTGTTTTGAAGCTAGCAAGCTGAACTCATCCACTGTGCGACGTCGACTGCGACTGCGATAGCGACTGCGGCTGCGGCAGCGCAGACATCGACATTGGTTTTATCAGTAGTCGAAGATCTTTTCATTTCTGCTGTTGTTGTTGTTGTTGTTGTTATTTTGGCATAAGCGCGCGTAAGAAACGTAAAAAGCCAAATAACTTCAGGCGAGACAAGCATGATTAAAATGCGCAAAAATGGCAAACTCCAAATGGGCGCTACATGTTGGTAGCACCAAACGGGCAACAGCAGCGAACAACAGCAACAACAGCAACAACATGCGGTGGCAGTAACAACAATGTCTTGTGATGTACACGCGGCGCATTTCAATTCGATTTGATTAATGACAAAGCCTTAAAAGCAACTCCAACTTCAGCAAGAAGATGTTGCTGATTGGCTCGTTGTACGATTGCCGTTGTCAACCCGCCAATTGCAGTTGCTGTTGCTGTCGCTGTGGCAGCAGCTGTTGTAGGTGTAACATCTCAGTTAGTTAGCCGATTTTCTATTTTATGACAGGCCATAAAAATAATTTGTTCATAAAGCAATCAATGTGTGTATGCAAAACATCAAATGATGTTTAACGGTTTTCATTTGGCTCTTGATTAAATGCAAATGGCGTTTTCCCTTGCCAATTGGCAAGTAGAAAGTGTCGCTTTGTGTGGCCATCCACACACCCAAACACACACACACATACACACATACACTTATCTGCATAAAGACTTGCTGGCCAAATAAGGCCAGTGTTTGTGGGTGCTGCTGCTGCTGAGAGCTATGTTGCTGGCGTGCAGCATGCAGCAACTGCAACACGGCATAATAAATTTCAAATTTGCTATGAAACTTGTATCAGAACATGTCCATCTTATTGCTGCCCCCACACTCGTATCCAGGTGAAAATTATTGCTGCTGTGAAAGCTGGCAGCAACAGCAACACCCGCAGCAGCAGCAGCAGCAGTGACTACAGCAACAGCAAGAGCAACAGCATTGTGATTAATGTGTTAATTAAAGCCAGTTAGCTGGAACTTTTCAATACCCAGCCCCAAATTCGTGGCTTTTAGAAATCGGCAGACATTAATCAAAATCAATAAGGCTGTCTCAAGACTTTAGACTCAATGCCAACCGGCAATAAGTTGGCAGAAAGGCGAAAATGGCAAAAAGGCGAGCAAACCCCTGAAGACAACAAATTTGCATTTTAACAAGTTAATTTTTTTTTTGTGTTCTTGCTATTGTTGTTGCAGTTGTTGTTGTTGTCCTTCTTGTTGTTTGTTCTTAACCCATTGCAAAACAGTAGCGCACGAATTTGGCTAAAATCTTAGCTGCTGCTGCTGTTGTTGTTGCTAATGTTGTTAATGTTGTTTTTACTTTCAATTGCTTTTGACTGGCGACATAATAATGAGAAACCAAATGGAAAAAACTGCATTCATTGCCCAAACGTGACATGTTAATTGAGTTTTTTTGTTAACCAATTTTTTGTTAGACTTTTTTTTTTTGGGTGGGCGTTAACCCCACCAGAGTCGAGGCAGAATTTTGACAGCTGTCTTTTTGGCAGGCAGTAACTTAATTTGCTGCTTTAAAAAAAGAATCAACAGCTGAATAAACTAACATATATTTATAATAACTTGAACGATTTAGACGCGAAACGTCTTTCAGCTCCGAGTATGATAACTATATTGATTTTGATTGTTGTTGTTGTTGGTATTTTTGGCAAAGCGAAACGAGCTAAAAGACATTGAAACCGAGTCGTGAGTTTGGCCAACAATCAAAAGCAAATAGTAACAATAAAGCCAACTCTTTTGTTGTTGCTGTGTCTGTGACGTGATCGCTGCAGGCGCCACTTGGCAGCCAAACAAAAGAGCAGGTCAGAGCACAGCACGCCAGGAATTCTGGCTAATCAGCACAAGCTAAAACTCCAACTCTAACTCCAACTTGTATGGCAGACAAAGGGGTAGGCGCTTTGAGACGACGGCGACGACGACGACGATCCCATGTATTCAGTTTTTTGAAGGCTGCCATTCATTAAAGCCATTTAACTGTTAACTCTTGTAGGTGTGTGCAATTTCCTTCATGTGCTATTTAGAGATGGGATTTCGATAGTTATATGTATAGAGCCAGGCGATGTGTAAAACTAAAACTCTATTAAGTTATTAATAGGATTCATGCTAGTACTGTGTAATAAATTTTAATTATGCTGACGCCAGTTAAGAAGCTCAACTTTTTAACTTAAAGTATAAATTTATGTGTAATCTTCAAGACTCAAATTAATTTGCTGTACTCTCCAAATCCTTGTCTTCCTGTTTAGGGCTTAAAATTTACGACAGCTTAAACTTGAGTTGTTCAATTAACTTTTACTAATTAGTGGAATATTTTGTATAAGAAAACTTTCTATTGTAATCCTTTAAGGCTTTATATTAGTTAAGTACATTTAAAGCTTGTGTATACTTAAAGATATTTCCACTGCTGTTAACATCGTAGAAAACAGAAAGCTCTTATATTTACAAGACTCATTTAAATATACAAAATTTTATTTAAATTATTTTAAATTTAAGCAGGCCACTGACTTTGCTATTAAGCCTACTAATTTTAAGCGAACAAGTTTACTATCTCGATCTTTATTTAATTTATGGCTTAAAAATATTTATTGCAATTTTTCTTATCTAAGTTTTCATAACCAACCTTAACTCGATATATTCCTTTTGATATTCTATATTGTCAATATTGATTGTGATTTTGTTGTGTCTCTTACCCATCCCTAAGATCATGTATGTGCTTGTGTGATTGTGTCTAGCAATTTGTTTGCTGTCATGTCAAAGTGCAATGAAAATATTTTCACTTGCCCATCAAATAGCACAACAACACACAACAAGATACAACTACACACAACACTTGACATGAGACAGACAAACGTCAAACATTCCGCAATGCCACCCAAATGGCATCTTCATAAATTTGATGCTGTTGCTGTTGCCGTTGCACCCGACGGCAACAACTGCAACTGCAACAGCAGCAACACTCCCACATACCCAAAAAAAAAAAAATGGTACCCAGTCTATGGCAAATATCGTGTGTTGTCTGTAGACTCCTTGAGGCAACTGACTTCGTCGTCTTGTGGGTCGATCAAAATAATTTTTCTCTTTTTTTTTTGGCGTCGTTTTCATCATCATCATTAAATTCGTCAAGATGCAAATTTCTAGTCGTTTTTATTTGCTTTGTTTGCCTTTGTTGTTGTTGTTGTTGTGGCTGTTGCCGGTGCAGCTGCTGCTGCTGTTGTGTTTGTTTGACAGTCGTGCGCATCTTCCAGGAAGGGGTACAGATTGATTCCAGCCGTCAGTCTTTAGCTTGGGATTGTAAGAGGGGGTTAGAGGTAGAGGGCGGTGCTCTGTCTGTTGTGGGCGTGTAGCTGGCGCGTAGTCGTTGCCGTTGTCGTTGCTGTTGCCTTTATGGGCATCTATATCGCTTTGAAGTATAACTCATGCTTAGACAAACTACATAAATTGCTCGTGACTGCAATTAGACAATTGTCACTGTCGTCAAAGCAAGCAAGCAAAGACCAGAGTCATGGCTCAGAAGCTAATGAATTTTTATTTGTACTCGCATATGTCTTACAAGACAGCAGCAGAGCAACAGCAGCCAAAGTCTTCATTGTGTTGGTGTTGTTGTGGGCATTGGTTGCTGCTGCTGCTGCTTGTATAAATTACCATAATAACAAATTACGGATCATTAAGATTGTCAGCTACTTCGTTTCAATTAATTAACCATTAATTACAAAGCGCCTGAATGGCAGAATGTGGCAACATAGTCTGCTAACGACAAATGCTGTACATGAGCCTACATTGAAGCCCAAAAAGAAACCTAAAAAAAAACACAAACAGGCCAACAACAACAACAACAGCAGGAAAGGCAGCCATATAAGCCACGACGACAACAAGAAGCCAAAATTAATGCAATAGAAGACAACAACAACAACAACAACAACAATTGCAGCAGCAAGTGAAGAAAAGCACAAAAAAGCAGCTGTGCACAAAAATGCAAATTCAAACAGCAACAACAGAAACAACAACAACCAATATGCTAAGAGACTTCACTTTCAATATATAGCAAAGGATGCTATTTGTTGCTGTTGTTGTTTGTTTGTCGCGTTTGCAAGTTGCACAAATTGCATTTTGCCATATAAAACACAATTTCAACTGTAGACAAAAGAAACTAAGAGCAGCAACAACAACGTCAGTGGAGTAAATGTGACAAAAGACCAAAAACTGAAAGCTGCAAACTGAAAGTGAAACTGCGAGAGAACCGAAATGGGAAACTAGAAATTTGCATAGAAATGAATTTGCACAGAGAAGCTATAGTAGTTAATATCTACTACTATTGCATGCCTTTAAGTAGTAAATCTACTACCAACTGTAAACTCATCGCCTGCTGCTGCTGCTGCTCATGGGAACTAACTGTTTGAAATGACATTTTTATTTGTTTTAAACTAAGCACAAATTAATTTGAGGCTTGCAGTTGTTTCTCCTAATAGAAAATACTATATAAATACTGTAAAAATACCTACACTTTAAGCTAAATTTACGATTTATTTATACGCTGTATATTTTCATTTTACTTAAGTTTCTTTATCGACTTGTCATGGCTGATTAAGCGATAGCAGCAAGTGATCTAAATAAATAATTAATAAATAATAAGTGGTAAATTATAAAATGCATAATCAATGAGCTGCTAACACTATGTGGTGTTTTTAAAAAACTTATCAGTTACTAATGAGAAATCTATTTAGAAAATGCTAGTATATATATTAAAATACTTGGGTTTGGCCAGCAGAACCGATAATTATGAAAGCTCAGTTGATTTGTGATTACGTGCTACATGCTTAAGCGATTAAAGAATTCCACCTTCGGTTGAGCCCTAGTACCAGCTATTAACTACATAATACCGTTGACTTGTTGCCCTGCGGCTGTGGCTTTATGACAGCCCGATGACTGAGTGAGTTCGTTGCCTAAGTCTTTTGTTTGGTCTCCAAGTAGGTGGGAAGGTAGGGGAAAAAGGTGCATGCACAAATATTTGCATATATCAAGTGGCGGGTTTTCTAAACCCTGTACTTATACAGAGTAAAGGAGTGTATTGAGTTTGCAGCACTGCTCAGAACTCAGATACCATTGCCCATATCGAGTCACGACAAGTGCAGAGCCTCTTGCAGCTTAGCAACCTTAATAGTAGTTACAGTTTTAGTCTGTGGCTGGCCGTCTACACACACCCACTGCAGCAAGGCAGTTGGCAACACAGAAAGGCCGCTCGGACGCAACTCGAAATATATTACACTCTAATGTCTTTTAAACCGAAACTATAAATTTCTTATCTCACATCGAAAATCAAGCTTGCCCCTACAAGTCAAAACCGAACGTGGCCAGCAGCAGTTGCACACACACTCACACACACTCGCACACCCTAGTTTGGCCATGTTGTGCAGTTGGCTTATAGATATGGCTATATAGCCGTGTACTTGTGCGTCATATTCAAATGGAGTCTGGTCTCTGAGAGTTCGTAGATCGCGTTCGTTAGAGATAAGACAGCGCCACTGTTTTCTTTTTTTTTGGATTTCATTTCTTTGCATGGCATTCTTTTAAAGGCCGCATCGCCATAAATGGTTAGCCAAACTTATGTTGTGGCTTTAAAAGAGGCGAAAAAACAGTCAAATGTGTGGATAATAATTTTGATTTATTGCCAAAGCGAAGCGCGCGCTACAATCTCTATACGATAACTTAATTCCAGTCGCACTCTCTAGCTCTTCTCTATACCTCTCTCCACTCTGTCTGTCTGGGCTGCTATCAGGCCAAAAGCCAAGCTCAGCCTACTGGAAGGCGTGTGCCTAACATGCTAATGAGCCAAACATTCAGTGGACCAATCGCTGCGCCGCTTGACTAATATTCTAAAACAACAACCACATGAACAATGCCCACTACTAGCTTAGCTTTTTTAACTGTGTTTTTGACTATTTTTGGCTTGTTTATATTTTCATTTGTTTAGCTATTTTTGCTTGCATAATCAGCTTGTTGATTTTTGGCATAAGTTTTGTGTGGTATGCGCCGTTGACTTGACTCATCCATCGATCAGCTTGATTTAAATGCCTGTTAAGCATTGTTATTATCTTGGCCAAGTTGTTGACAGGCGCCATAAGAAAAGAAAGTCACTCGCATTACTTTCTACCTCTGTATTTTTTTATACTCTTTCAACTACTATCAGCTGCATTCGCAATTCGCCTATCGCCTGCGGGTTAATACCTTGCACTGAGACTCATTCATCTTGTGGCCGAGTGGCGGCTGTAAAGCAGATTAAGCTGTAAATAAAGCTGCTGCTCTGTCAATCTGTCAGGCAAATGTCCAACTCCAAGTCTCAGTCTGTTTTATAGTCCTCGTCCTCAAGCTCTCTTCGATGCACTTTTAATTGCAAACAGCGAAAATGCCAAATCGTAGCTGACATTTATGCGCACTCGCTCCATTTTGCAGATTTTGTAAGATTTGCTATAGCTACAGCTACAGCTGTTGGCCTGCCAATTGGCCAATTGAATTGGCCAGACTTGTACCCCTTGGCTAATTGCTTGGGAATGTGTTTAGCTTCTACTAACGGTGCATCTCTAAGCTGGTCATGCAAATTGAGTTGTAAGTTGCTGCTGCAGTTGCAACTTGTACGCACAATTAATGCCCGACAGCAAAGTTAGTTCGGGACAACACTCAATGGCAATTAGGGTCGTCGTCGTGTCGCCTGTCGGTTCACTTTCTGGCCAAAAAAAACACCAACTTATTGCAAAAGAGTGTACGACAAGTCGGTAGACACAAATGCAGCCATGCAAATTGTAATTTATGTGACAAATTTTTATGTACCAAACTGGCTAATTTATTGAACACTTTGGGTCTTCAAAGCCAACAGGTGTTACGAGCTTCAACTTTTTTTATAGTCACAAAAACAGCTACTAAATTTATTTATATAATATATATGCACTTAAATTCAGCTACTTAGCTTAGGAGTAACAAGTAAAGCTATTTTAAGCAGACTTGTATTTGAATTGAGTGTTTCTACTTAATAAAATATTAAACTATATAGAAAAATATATGTTTTAATTAGTTTAATAGTTTTTTATTAAATATTCTTGATTTTTAGCTTACAAAATACTACTAAATTTAGATATACCATAAATTAGCTGTTTTATTTCAACTATTTAGCATTAGCACGCTAAGTAAATAGCGGATTAGATTGAATTTATTGAAGACATAATTATAAATATATCGCTTGTTTTTAAATATTTGATTTCTAGTTTAGTAAAATATGCAGAAATTAAAAAAAAGCCTTAGACTTTGACATTTAAGTGTGTTTTTAGTTAGAGTTTAAAACATATTTCAAACACTCCTATTTTTCCCAGTGTACTCATGTATCTCCATTTGAAATTCATTCATCGCATCGCATTCATGTTGGATTTTCAAATTTGTTCATTGAGTTTGTCATGACGGAAGCAACGTCAAGTCAAAGTGTTGACTCTTAACTGATGTACGCACAGCGTAATCCCAGTCATATTCAAGAATCATTTATCATTTGAGCGGCTTAAGTCGTATCACATACATAAATGTCAATGATTCTACGCAAATGTATAGATTCAAAGACATCCATTAAATCAGTCGAAATTTGTTAAGAGCCTGAACAAGTTTCTTAAACTATAGTTTTTTTTTTCATCTCTTGTGGATTTTGTGTTTTTTGGCGGTTTGTTGCTGCACCACGTCATCGAAATAGAAATCAATAAAAATGAGAAGAATTTAAAACAAGCAGATTTTGAAATGGTAGACACACGCATTAGACTAATTAAAATATACGAGTTTGTAGCGTGAGCAAATTCGATTTGCATTTAAAATCAATTCGAACATTTGTTTTTATTTTTAGTTTTAGTTTTATTATCTATGCGGTTAAGTAGAAAAAACCCAAATATTTAAGACACCCCCACACGCAGGTCAACCAGTTTAAAGAGCAGTCTCATCTATCATTCTGATAGCGTGAAACTGTAAGCCGGAATTCAAATCAAATTTAGCTTTAAAATGGAATTGGATTTGGGTTTGGAATTTTTGAATTATTATACTACAATCTGTATGTGTCTAATTGATGTCACTAAAATATGAACTTACATTTTATAGGTGTTCGCTGTTGTTTTACTAACTTTAGTTGGCTAATCCCGCTTAAGGTGCTGACTCTGACATGTTGCATAGGATTCTCACTGAAATGGAGACAGAGAAACATTTAAAATAAATAATTATAAGAGATTAAGAACAAGCAGGCAAAGGGTAGAAACAATAATAAACAAAAGGTCAAAACACAAATAAAATAACCGGTTTGACAATTTAGCAAAATGCAAAAATTAACTCTTCTCTGTTTTTTATTTATATTTATATAATTTTTTTATCTTTTTTGGCTACTCGCTCTCTACGCTGGCAACGTCATTAAATATTTTAATAAAATTTATACATTTCCTAACTGAAACCGCAGAAACATATACTCAAAGTTCTGACCCAATTTTTCCATTACAAAAATGGGGAATTTCACTGTCGTCTTTCGTGGCATTGTAATTTATTGCATGTTTTGCTCATTAAATTGATTTTTCAACCTTTTGATTTTGAGTGCGAGTGTCACTGCCAAAAGGACAGCAGGACAGTGGGTCAGCAGGACAGCCGGACAGCCGGACAAACAGGGAGCACAGAAGCACACGAATGTTTGTTGTATTTGCAGCACACTCGAGTCTCATAAAAAATGCCAATTAAGCGTGAATATAAGTGCCAGATAATTTTTCAGACAGCAGCCAATGTAACCCAAATTGCCAAAAAACCAAGACAAAAACAAGACCCCAAAAAGCAGAAAAAATCTAGAGTTACAACTGCACAACGAATAAGAGAAGAAGAAACCTACACGCGAATATGCTCTGCCAATGAAAAAAGAAACCAAACTTTCTGTGACAGGACACGTAACACAATGAAGTTGAAAATTTGTAATAATTATAATTATTGAAATCAATGTCAATATACAATATATTGAGTACCACATTGGAATGCTACTCAAGTTATTGAACGAGGGGCTGAGGGACCACCCTGACAAACTCTTGAAATCAAGTGAAATCTTCAAAAGCGACCGTCTTCCTCTCATCGAATAATAAGCCTTGCTTATCATTCAAATGGGGCTATAACTTAGAGGGCATACAATATTCGTTTCAACTTTAGCGACTGACACAATAAGGCAGCTTTAAAAAATATTTACAACACTCAAGTGCAGTTCAAGTGCTGGGCCAAGTCACTGATATCCAAGTTGGACACTGAAACGGACTCCGAATTCGTTGCCGATTTCGACTGCAGGCCAAAAAAAAGTTAAAAACGAAGGCCCCCACATAAAGAACAACGATACAGAGTGTTTCTTCTTTTAGTTTTTGGATTTTCTGATTTTTTGTTTTTTATTTTAAGCATTTTTCATTTAAAAGCGACAGCGAACTGATGTCGATGTCCACTTCCAGTTCCATTGCCAACATTTTGGACTTTTGTCTGACCGAGATATGTTTTGTTGCTTGGCATGTGAATAGTTTTGATTTTGTTTAAACTTCATGCGGGACTCGTCTCAATTTTAATTTCAATTTCAACACAAAATTCAATTTCAATTTCTGTGTGAACAGACACTTAAACTAACCAAGTTAATAACGTAGTTAAAATGAGGCAAGCCCAAGAGATTTAAAGCGCAGTTAGCACAACTGAATAACTTAAATAATACAATGATTATAATGGCCAAGAGTTGGTCTAAGTACAGACACAAGTACATTTCAATGCTCTGCTGAAATGTCAACACTGCCGGGGTCGCAGTCAGTTGTCCCCAGGTGTCTTATTTTATAGGTGTTTTGGTTATTTCGGTTTTTAGTTTTGTTTGTGTTAGTTTTTTTCTTGGGGGGAGATGCTCGTTTATTGCCTTTGCGATGCGGCTTTGATTTTGATAAATGTTTAATTAATTTTGTGCCTCAGTCAAACATTAAACTTGGCCATTTTCAGACTTAATGAACAAAAATTAACAACACACTGAGAGCCGGAGAGAAACCAAGCGGAAGATCTTCAAAGTGAGACTTTGAATCATTTTTGGTTTTCAGTTTTTTTTTTTTTTTTTTGGACTCGGTTTTTTGTTTGGGATTTCAAAGTTTCTCGCCCGTTTACATTATGCTGGCTTGTGTGTGGTTTAATATTATGAATGAATGTTTACATATGTGAAAAATGTTGTAATTAGTTTTCTTCTTCTTCTGCCTCTTCTGCTGCTGCTGCTTCTTCTTTTGAAACTCTTCCCCGCCGCCCTCTCAGTGATTTTCAACAACGGGGGCTTTGAAACAACTGCAAATTACAAGTTATTATTAATGTTAACAAGCGAAATCGCCATGTACTTATGTGAAAACTCTTTTGGCGGGGGGTCTTCATGATTTATACAACCAAATATACAACAGACAGTAGGACAACAGTCGAAACAAATACAGACTCAAACATGTGCTATACATTTGTGTCGGTTCTTGATTTATGTTCACATTGGTTGGCTCTTTGTTACATAAAGCGCACCAAGCACTCCAGCATAGAGTACAGAGTGCAAGTGGGTCACCTGTCCCCTGGGTCAGCTATGAGAGTTGCCGTGAGTATTGACGTGCACATAAGAAACAATCTTTGAGGCATCGGAAAGCAGTAGTACTGGTAGTACTGGTAGTTGCTAGTAGTAAATAAGCAAAGAATTCAAAATCAAAAATGTTTCACAGTAATTATGCAAAAAGCTCATTGCACATTGCACAAGCCATGGCCCAAAGACATGGCTATGACTTTGGCAAAACGGCAACAGTTTAGGCCCATCAACAACGACAACAACAACAACAACACGAGCTCGTAAAATATGCAAAATGTGTGCCAGGCCGTGCAGTCGGACAGGCAGTCGAAAAGACTCACTGAGAGCCAGACAGACAGTCAGTCCGTTAACGACTTGTGTCAATAAAAATCAAGCAAAGCACTGGATGTACTCGGCTAAGTATATGTACATATTCTTCAGCTTAGTTCAGTTCAGTTCAGTTCGGTTTGGTTGAGTTTTTTGAGCTGCCGACGTTGCACTTGTTCTACTCATCGCTGTGCTTTTTTGTGGTGTTGATGTTGTTGCAGCTGGCAGCTGGCAGGAAAAATCGAAGAATGTCTAGACAGCAGACAGCCAAAGTCACTTCACATTGCACATTGCTTCCTGACTGCCTCTAACGGACGGAACGATGACTCTCAAGTTGTCGATGTGGATGTGGATGTGGATGTGTTGCTGACGTTGCAGCTCTGCTTGTCGTTGCAACAAGTTGGAAATGCGCCAAATGGTTAGTAAGTCAAAAGCCAAGGCTAACAAATAATGTTATACATACATAAATCAGCTTTTTAGCATATAAAATATAAACGTTGCTTTATCAATGAAAACAAAAGACTTGAACAACGAACTTGTCAATCAACAATTTAATTTAATATTATATATTTTTGATGACAAACAGGAAGCACAAGGAGAACAATATGTTCAATGGAATTTAATTTAGGCAACAATAGAAAAGTAGTAGATAAGTAAATGAAGCAGAGAAAATTAAAAAGCGTTAAAAGCAGCGCGGGAAAAAAGTTCTCAGCTGAAAATGGAGACAGAGAAGAAGATGAAGAGTTGGAGTAACAATTTATGACACATGATGTTTGCTGTAGTTGTTGTTGTTTCTGTACTAGCAACAACAACAACAACAACGGCTACTCCAAGACGACTGAAGTGTAACTTCCCACTGACCCAATTTACAAGCACTTAATGCCAAAAGGAGAAGTTGTAGAAGAAATAAACAAAGACGAAAGCCAAGCTGGTAATGCATATCAAATAAAATTAAAGTAACAACTACAGCAACAACAACGAGAGCAATGGAGCAGCAACAATGCGTGCCAACAACACGACGACAAAAAATTATGACCAAAATAGACAAATAAAAAATTTAAATTAAAATCCAAAAACTCCCACACATAAAAGTCGAGAAAGAAACTTGAACAAAAATGAACCAAAAAAAAAGGTCTGTCAAAATTAAATCATTTCGGTGGCACACAACATAAACCGATGGTTAAAAGTTGATAATGATGATGCTTGGATAACGCTCGTTATTACTTTGCTGTCAAGTTTTTGTTGCTGTTGTCCAGTGCGTTGGTGTCTGGTACTGGCAGCGTAACAAATGCTATTTTGACAAAGTGTCTGACATGAGGAGCGTGGAAAAAAAGCCAAAATATAAAAAAAACACACACAGATTAACATGCGAAAGTGAGAAAAGCTGGAGTGCAAAATGTAGATTTCATGCGTTGTTGTAAGTCAACAAATATTAAAATTTCTATAGCTATTGTTGCTGGTGCTGTTGCTTCTGCTGTTTGGTACTGATAAACTTGACTAGCTGCTGCCGTTAGTGCCATGGCCGAGCAACACTTTTAGTCCATTCCACTTGACGAGCGCGCTTCCGGTTCCATTTGAGTGAAATTTTGCGCCTGCGGCAAATTTATGTGAGAAAACAACAGCAAACAACAACAAAAACTACAACATTTTTCATAGAAAATTATGAACGAAAACGAACAAACATAAAACATATCGAAATTTGCATATTTGCCGCCTTTGGCAACTTAACACATACGTATACTTAATAACAGCGTATTTCTTGCACGAGCTCAAGCAGCAGCTATTAATTATTAATATTAAATATAAGAAAAATCCATAATAGGCATATTAATCAGTTTGTAAATATTTCATAAGCTTAACAGCTTTTGATTGCCAATTGATTTGCAAAAATGTCATCACTAATTTGAGAAAATTCCTGCTAATTGAGGCGATTAGTCTAAGAAAATCAAATAAACTAAAAGAAGCTGTCTCCAAATATTGTATAAAAATTTAATAAAATTATTAGAGCAACATATTTAAAGTTTCCTCTTAAAAAATGTTTATATATTATAGCCTCCATTATACTTGATTCAAATAATTTTCTATTGGTTTTGTTTTATATATTTTGCCTCCCTGTCAGTTGCGTTGTTCGTTATTAATTGAATTTAAATAATTGAATCTGCTTAGTATTCATTGATTGCTAATTTATTAGAGTCGCATTAAGCAGCTGGCGTCTTTAGTTGATTTACTTGTCATATAAATAATGTTCATATACTCAGCACGGAGCTGATATCAATACTTGTTACTATGTTTCTGCTATAAATAAACAATGTGAATAGCAATAATTATAGAAAATTTGTAGATCTTAGATCTGTGCAAAACAATGATAAATTAAAAAACTCCTGTGTGTTTGACAACGAAATTTTTCAATTATGAAGCCATTAATATTTACAGAAACAGAAACAGAAACCCAAAAAAACTGCAAAACAAAATGCGAAAAAGTTGATTAATTGATTTTTGCTTTAGTCATGCCGAGCATAAAGCTATTTTCTATTTTCGCAAACATTTTTTGCACAGAAGGTGTAGCCGGAAGATTTTAGAGTTTTCAGTTTTCTGAGCTTTTGCTGCGCAGTTCTAATTAGCTAATTATACGCCAAATTAGTATATAATTATTGTGAGCTAGGCCCGTGATCATGGCGAGTGACTAATTTTTGCCAAAAACCCATATCATATATATTATTTTAGCTATTTGGCAATCACTTGCAGTTCTCTTGATTTCTCTTCTTTGATTTCTAAGCACTCTTTGTTTTTATAGTTAAGTTTTTAAATACGTTAATAACGGGGGTAAGCATAAGCATTTGAGGGTAA
This sequence comes from Drosophila acutilabella, assembly GCA_035046005.1. NCBI lineage: Eukaryota > Metazoa > Arthropoda > Insecta > Diptera > Drosophilidae > Drosophila > Drosophila acutilabella. Next base: position 1,862,344 of record JAWNOK010000003.1, read on the forward strand.
ACAAATACTACACTGAAACAATAGAATGAGCATTTAAAATTAATGAAACAAGCTAAACATAGCTCAGCATCTCAATGGAGATCACAGATCACAGTTGACTCTTTTTTTGGTGTTATTTTTATATTTTTTCCATACAAAACGATAAAGATAAAATCCAAATTTATGCTTAGACGATAAGGCGATGTTTCGAAAAGTTTCTTTGTATTAATTTGAGCTTTTTTAATTTATATAAAAAAATATTTTATTATTTCGATCTATAGAAAATTTATAGCAGTTTTTTTTTTTTTAGTTTGGCATGAGCAGTGACACAAAAAAAAGAGTCACATGTGTATAATGTGGTAGACTCTTTTTTTGTGATTTTTTTTGCTGACGTCAAACAAAAGACTTGGGCAACGAACTTGCACTCACCAGCTTGATGTTGTAGGAAATTGTATCCAATTTGAATAGCTTAATAAATCCATATAAAGCTGATGGTGGCCGAATATATATTTTTGCTCTCTCGCTCTTGCTCTCGCTTGTTTTAACTCTTTTAATGTATATATAGATATATAAATATAGATGTAGAAATTGATAACGTAGACAATTCTGTTGTCTGGTGTTTCACACTTTTGCATTAGTTTCTCACATGGCTATTTTGGCTCTCAGCTCAACTCAACTCAACCCATTATGACCATTATTTATGGCTCTCAATTGTTGGACACACTCACACACAAATCATAGATGCTAGTAGTTGGTTGTATTATCAACTTATCATACAATACAATAATACATAATTCTTGCACTTTTCATTTCCCTTGATATTTTTACTGGCCGCTTTTTTAGCTCATTAAAAATTCTAGAAAATTAATTTAATTTATTTGTATTTTATTTTGATTCATTTATTTTTTTTTTTGCTCTTGGTTTGAGGCTCGTTAATTAAAAAATACTGCAATAATCGGATGGTCGGACGCTCGTTATCGCTGTGTCGACTTCCGTTTGCGGTTACGGTTTCCGTTGCGTTTTGCGCGGCAAACTTATTGGGCGACAGGAGTCGCCGAGACGCCCACGACGTTGACAGCGACTACGACGAAGATCGTGATTGAAATTTTTTTGTTGTCGGCCGACGGCAAATCGAACAGCGACTTTACGGAAATCGGATTCGAGACAACAACGAAGACGACGACGACAACGAAAAACGCTATTAAAAAAGTCTCCGCTCTCCGCTTTCGTGGCGCACGCAACGCACAAACACTTGAAACTGAACTAAATCTCGCCCGGCTCGGACTCGGGCCAGCAAGTCCAAGAAGTTGCTGGCCCGCAGCAGCGCAGATCGCTGCTTGCTGCGCCGTCGACAGCGAAGCTGAGAGCATGACGGCAACACTGGAAGAGCGAGACATAAAAGTTTCTATGTGTGTGTGTTGGTGTTTTTTTTTGGGGGGTTTCTTGTTGTTGTTGTTTTTGGTGGACAAGCGGTAAATGATAATAAAAGCTGCCTAGGTTTTATATTGCGACGCTGACGTCGACAGCGACTGCGACGCCGCTGCCAGCGAAAAATCAATGAAAACATTTGTATCTTTATCTTCGTTGTTGTTGTTGTTAAGAGCTAGCCGTGTGCTCTTCGCGCTCTATTAGCTATTCTGATTTATATATAGCTCTCTTTCTATATAAATTTATATACGTTGAGATATTTGTATAATATATTTGTCAATTATTTTTATGTTTGTTCGTTGCTTAAGTCTTTTGTTTGCCCCCAAAATCATTTTCGTCTCATTGTTCCCACTATTTTCGTGCGTTTTCGTTTGATTTGTAGTGGGCTTTATGCCATTATTGGTTTATTTTTAGAGCAGCCTTTGTAATAACTGTTTTTTATGTTTTTTATGTATAGCAAGGGATTTGCATAGATCGAGGCATATAGTTTACTATATAGTTTTATAAAACTGTCAACATTTGTGTGCCGCTTGTGCGCCATAAATTGACCAATTTATGATTGGCTTCTTGTGAATGGGAACAGGTGATCGAGGCGGGGAAGTTGTGCAAATTTCGAGCAAAAAAAAAAATACCTTTTGACCTCTAGAATTTCGAAAGGCCTCCATAATGGACACGCCCTGCTCTCGAAAAACTTTCCAATATGCACAAACTATATATTTCTCACACAATTATGCTGCCCCATTGATAGTTATAGTTTTTTTTTTTTATTTTGATTTTGTTTCTTTACGTTCATTGATGTAGTCGCAGTTTTGTTGTCTCTCTTTCACTTGGTCTTTCTCCAACTGTCTCTTTCGTATAATTTATCAAAAGCTTTTAGTCAATGATTTCGAATTTACGATTTCGTCTGGTCCCAAAACAAAATAGTTGTGACGAGCTGCCTCAATGGCCCATTGATCTGGAACTGGAACTCTCTTCAACCTGTAAGCGGGGCGAGCTGGGGTAAATATGTTAAAAGCCTTTAAGACTTTTTTAGTTCAGTTTAGTTTGTTTCGGTTCTTTGAGTGCCGCAACCGTTGCGACCCCCATAAGCGTTCACTAATTCATTTCACTTCCACTTATTAGCCACAACATCTAAAACCACTTGCACCACTTGCCACCACTCCAATGTCTCGAATCGCCTCTGAGAGTTTTGCTCCATTTTCAAAATACATTTCAACGTCAATCAATATGCATTTTGAGCCCGGTTTCATTTTGGTTATTCGTTTTTTTTTGGCCATATCTCGCCTTTTAACGTTTTATGACTTAATGCCGTTTGCTGGGCTTTTGAACACTTAACGCTACATTTAAAGTTGGTTTCATTGTTGCATTGTTATTACCCAGCTTATTAGTTTGTCATATCTGTTGGCCATATCATTTTGGTCTGTTCATCTTTGGCTACTCTCTAACCATTTGCCTAACTGACTGACTGACTGACTGACTGACTGTTGTCTGCCCGTTGGCCCGCCTCTCATTTGCATTTTACGGCAGCGCATCAAATAGTTTCTGATGAGATTTTTCTCACATTTCGCTGCGAGAGTTCAGTGTGTGCTTTAAGACCCGGTATACATCAATAATTTGGGGGTATATTAGGTTAATCGGAAGCATGTGTTTAAGAGTTGGATAGAGGTCGTGGACAACACTATAAAAAAATCGATTTGCTGTCCTTTTGTTTTACAAATTAATGCTTTCTAATGACCATAATTTTGAAACTACTAGGGCTGCCAAATGTACAAATTATATGCTGTCCTGATCAGATAGCTTTATCAAATAGCTCACATAGACTTAACGGGACGTAATCTCAGATATCTCAACCAAACTTACACTTAAGGTGGACAGATTAGTTTAGATTACTCTGGTTAGATTTGGAACGGATCAGAGAACTACATATAGCTATATCATATAGCCTCCATAGAACAAATCGGTTATTAAGTCAATAATTAGTACGAAAAGCTAGAAAACTCATATCAAAACTCTTAGATTAAGTTTATTATATTATTAAGTCTACCCTCAGTTGTACGATTTTATGAAGTTGCCAAAGCAAACTTGTTGATATGACTCCCAATTCAGTACAGAGTCTTTAAAAGTCTTCACTCTCGTTTCTAGCTTTTCCTACTAACTTTTTTCAATTTTGAGCGTTTTTCGTTTTCCTTCGTCTTTTTTTTATGAATTCTTAATAATATCTTTTATGTTTGATTTGACACCTTGCGACACAGTGTTTCCAATGTTAACGGTTTTTTAATTACCTATGCGCCACATTGACTACTTATTGTTGTTGTTGTTGTTGTTGTTGCTGTTGGCCGCTGCTTTTGTTTTGTTAGCCATGTAGAAAAGTGAAATTGAAATTGAATGTAGAAAAGAGTCCAGTAAAAATAATAATAATAATGGTCAGCAGAAGAACAACAATGAAGTCAGCTCATTAACTTGCCGCTTTCGTCAACTATTCAACTGCCGAAATGCCCAAATGCCAAATAGCGCCACGTCATGGACATGTCATGTCAGCTGCTACCTGGAAAAACACTTGCCCCATTGCAGCGAGATTTCCATTTTCATTTCCATTACCATTTTCATTGCTCTGGCATGCAGCGCCCACTCAGCTTCTTTTATACCTCGTTTTTTTTTTTGGGCTGGTCTGCCGCCCCGCTTGACCCATTTTGTTGGACTTCTTGGCTACTTTCCTGCTCTCCATTCTATTGACTCCAACTCTGACTCTGACTTTGAGTCCAGCTCTTTTGGCTCTTTGTTAAGTGTAACTATTAGTTGGAGCGTTTCCAGGTCAACGGGGCAATCAATCATATTACAGTGTAAGAAATTTGTATACCTCAGTTGCCGCACGACATGCCGCATGAAAAAAGATCAACAACAACAAAAATGCCGAAACAAAAATGTATCAATAAACAACTAAGCATTCTTTAGAGTACTCGACCTGGGGTTTACCCTGTAGCTGCTGCTAACGGAACTTGTTCAACTTCCTGGCCATAATTTAAACTACTTTGCATATAAATAAAAAGTTGTTTAGAAATCTTTGTAGTTATTTTATACAATCTACAGATGAATTAAAAGCATTTAAGTCCTGTATATTTTATCTATAGCTTTTAAGCGTTAGTAGTAGTAATCTATTGAGTAATGAGTCATTTTATTAATTGAAACTTCGCTGAGATAAAATTTATTTGCTTTTAAGGTTCTTTTTTTGCCTTGAAATATTTCAAAATTTCTTTTGGCATTAGTTTGTTATTTTCTCAGCATATTTGTAAGCACTTTATGAGCATAGAAATCATATAAATCAGCGCAGGAAGCGCATACCACAAAAAGCTGCAGATTCATTACGCTGACCGTATGAAAATGAGTTTATTTTCGTTTATTTACTTTGAAAATGAACTTTTTCCCCATGCTAGCAAACTGTAGCACTCGTTGCGGTTGTCGTTGTTGTTGTTGGGCGGATGTGGAGTGTTTAGCGGAAAGTGAAAAGTACTGCTTAAAATAGCTTAGTTTGCAGGTTTCGCCTTGCGGAAGTTGAACGCTAACAACGCTAACAAGTCAAGACAAGTCCGCTCAAGTCGAGTTGTCTATCATAGAAAAGCAATTTCCATGCCAATGATTTATGAGACGCTTAACCGGCCCATTACAATCTTATCTTTGGGCTATTATGTACACCATTTGAGCTGACAAAATATATTGTGTGTGCTCGGATCTAAAGCTGCCCGTTGTCGTTGTCATTGTTGTTGTTGCCACTGCCACGCTTGTTGCCTCCTTGCCACAGTGACGCTGACATGTCGCGCTTATCGCCGCAAAACTATCAACAGACAACAGACAAGACACACACAAACAAAACAAAAAGCAAAGCAAAACAAAGCCATAACTATGACAAAGACTTACAGTACTCACTGTACAGTGTGTACACTATACTTTTGTACACTGTTTCTCAATTGTTAGCCACCACGCACGCGCGCATTTACCTAAAACATAACCAACAGCTCGAGTTTCAGTTATTTATTTTTTCGACTCTATTTTTGTCGACTTTACGAGTCCAAGTCTAAACATTATGCCCACATTATCCACTAGACACTAGCAGTCCTCTGTCCGTCTGTGTGTGTGTGTGTGTGTGTGTGTGTGGGGGTCTATGCAAATGCAGCGCCAACTCGAACTCATTGAATGACCCTCGTTAGGCCTACTGCGTGAGTTTGCCCATTTAACTGCTTACTCTCTTCGTTTCTCTGTCTGTCTGTCCCACACTCTGTCCGTTAGCCGCACGTCAGTCACGCTTTGTTTGGCCTGTCAAGATGACAAGTGTTTGCTTTGGACGCAGCTTGTTGCATGCAACTTGCTGCTTACGGTCTATGGCTTATAACTTGGCCTGCAACGTGCAGCTAACAGCCTGCAACCTGGTTTGTTGCAGCTGGCGCTACAGCCGGCTAAACTTGACATTTGATTGTGTTTTAATTAAAAATCAAACACAACAAAAAAACGAATTCAAACATTTAAATCAAAAAAAGTTTTTCCAAATTTATTGCGTTGTGCGAAAAACTAAAACGCAGCCAAGTGCGTGGCTCAAGCGCTTTAAAATTGTGCCAATTTGTCGGACACTTGGCAGGGAAGTCGACTTAAAAAGACCCTGTATAGTACTCTGAGAAAAAACTAAAATATTCAGATAGTCGAATGAAAATCAAATATTAAATAAAATAAAATTTGAATATGAATATAAAAATAAATAGTTTTCATTTAAGTTTTCCAAGAAAAGCCGTCCAAGTTGTACAGGAAAATTTATACCACTTCTTTTCCTACCAGCTTAGCAGACAAACTTAATAAACACTTGGCCATTCCCTACTACAGGGCACCAAAATTGGCTCTGACTTGTCCATAATTCAAAAATTAATTCACACAGCGGGGTGTGTGTGTGTGTTGGTAGGCATTACCGCCGGTGGGTGGTGCGGAGCGGTGTGTAAGGGGCGTGGCATTCGCTATTGGCCATATGAACACCGTCCGTGACCGTGTGCCAGAGACCAAACAACAATGACGACGCCTAGCGAAATGAGGTCGAAATTATTTGCAATTTATTGAAGGCAATCATAATGCTTATGAGCCACAGTTTGCTTTATTCGTCTACGAATTGTGGTTGTATTGCTGCCGCTGTGGTGTTTGGTCATTTCCAGCCCGTTCATGGGCCACAAAGTTTATTATCGCCGGTCGGCGTTGCCGTTGCCATTGAGCCATGAAATACCGTTTTCTAAACTTCATTTACACAGCTACAATTTGGTCGAAAAGAATGTTCGACTTGTTGGGGGCAAAATAGTACAATAATATGACTTATGCATGCACATAAAGTGAAAACATCAGAGACGCATGGAATTCTCTTGGAATTTGGCAAGTCTACAAATTGGTAGATATAAAAAAATATTTAACAATTTACTAGACAAATAATTTAAAGCTTAAAACTGTAGTTTAGCTTTAAGAATATTTAAAATTATTTTTGGAATTTTTTTCAGGTTGTTTTAGTTAAATTTTATATTATAAAATTGTGGTTTAAGTTTACTATAATAATTTAAATACCTCAGTTAGCTCTTCATCCTCTTATTTATTTTCCACATTTTATTTGCATTTTAATGTCTTAATTTAAGCTTTGTTTTTGGCTTTAATTTTCTTTATGAGCGGATACGGAAATGTTTCTGAGTTTGTTGAGCCAAAATTGTCTCAGAAATAAATATTTAAGCTTTAAGTGGTAGTGCCATTGGGCAACTTTTAGTCTTAACCCATTAATATAAACTTATTTATTTTGACAATTATTTGAACTGCATTTGATGCAACTGCAAAACGTAAATGCACTTGGCTCTAATGATGTCTAAGATGGCAGTTTTATTTTTAGGTCTTTTGAGGCACACAGCTGCGCTGGTCTGGTCTGGTCTGGTTTGAGTTTGTCAATTCTGGCAGGAGATTTGAAAATGCAGTGGAATCGCTAGAAGAGTTACAAATAAACGTTGTCGACGTCTCTCATGCTTTTCATGTACAGCGTGATCATTCAATGGCAGCATTAAAGTCCCATCTCTGGTTTCTCCATCTTCAACTTCAACTCCAACTTCATCTTCGTTTTGAGCGCAGGTGTTGGATAAATATCAAAATAGTGCAAAATCGTGCATACGAAATTTGTACGTGATGCCATGTTGTAGGTGTCGGTTTTTTTTTTTTTTTTGGTTTGGGTTTTCGGGTTTTTGGTTTCAGCCACAAATTTTGTTACTGTTTCAGTTTCACGCCGTCTCAAAGAACTGTCGAAACAAAGGCCAAAAGGGAGGCGGGGTATGCATGTAACACAACTAAGCCACAGTTGATCGTCATTGACGAGGGCTACATGAAATGCGTGTCTCATTCAAATTGCTCAAGTCACACACACACACTCACTCAGCGATGTCATTAAAAAACGTTTAAAATAAATTTTTGCGCTTTTATTAACTCTGACATTTGAACAATGGCTTTTGTCAGCTTTGCTGCCTGTTGTCTATCTATCTATTATTATGATTAAAATATATCTCACAAGCCCAAGAAAGAAGTTTATTTAACCCGATGCCGCTATATTTTTCATAATGCCCAGTTCGCTGTTTGTTTAAGTAGCCAGCAGCCAGTTCAAAAAATTTATTGTTGCCTTCGGTTTGAGGCTTTGCTTGTTATTTCATTGTTGTTTTCTTTACTGGGCTTTTTTTGGGAAAAAAACTGCTCCACATTCAATATATCGAACGCATTCAATGGGTTTGCTCTTGTTTATTTTCATAATGTCTGCCTGAAACGTAGCTGGGACACACCTAGAAAAAAGAGTTACAAACACAACTGCCACCGTTGGGACTCCCGAGTTTCTTAAATCTCAATTTGACACCAAATATCGACTTCAACTACGATATTGATATCGATATTTGTCGGCTTCTTTTGGTCTCTGTTAGCAAAACTATGCGGCATTTAAAACTTTACAATTTGTTTTAAATAAACGCAGGTTTCATACCACAAGTGTTGGCCAAACACACACACACTTAAACACACTCAGTCGTAATCACTAAGGCGCAGCAATGTCTCGTATATTGGCTTGACATTAAAATCTGTAAATAATTCACGCCATTAACCGTGCGACGATCTGTCCCCCATAACTGCCCCCTTAGCTGCCCCGCCCCTGCCCTGATACACCCCATTATCGTCGCTCTTAACTTGCCCAAAATGTGATCTCAAGTTGTTTGAGTTTATTTATTTATTTATTTATTTGTTTCTTGTTGTTAATAATTTTAAATATATTTTTGCTTCGCTTATTTATGGCGCAATTTGCCTGATAATTTGCTGTTTAAAATGTCGACGAAGTGCCGACGACATAAATAAATATAAATTAAATTAATAAAAATACAAAAGCGTCACCAACACACACACTGGTTATGTATGTAAATAAATAAAACTACTGTGGGTTTGTTAACATCTTTACAACGTTTAAACTCTGCCATTTGCATACCCTGTATTCAAAACAACTCCATAAAAAGTGGAGCATTAAAAACTTAAATATATAAAATTCGCTGTGATTCGCTGTGTGAAACTCTCAGCGGGTTTTGTCCTTTGAAAGCCAGCCGATTTCTATAGTTTAATATTGCTTCTACACCAAGTGAAGACTTAAAAAATTATTAAATTTATGTGTGGCTTTTAAATAAAGTGTTTATTACATATGTAAATAAAAGTAAATATTTTCTTTTAATTATAAAAAATATAATATTAAATAAATAGCAATTTATTTCAGTGTATTTGCCACTTAAAGCTTGCCCTAGTTGCCTGTGAACTCATCGACTTTTTAATGTACTTTTATCTTATCAGCTGCAAAATTGATTCAATTTTATTTCGTAGGTTTTGCTAAGGAATTTTGCTTAATAGCGAGCAGAATTTTATCTAAAAGTTACAACCAATTAGTCAATAGATTTGGTCATTTGCTGAGTGCAAAACATTTATCAAATTTTACATGAATGAGAATGGAGCAGTATTTAAATTAAGCAATTAGCATAGCTTCGTATAAATAAATAAAAAAGCGACAATAACAACAAAGAAGACATGAAAAAATAAATTATATGAAATCTTTAAGGGTCGTTAATTTAATTAACATTAGCATTTTTAGCATGCATATTCATGCTCAATCAAAAATGATGGAGACCAACGTTTGATACATGGATTCTTGGCTTATTTGGTAAGCAGTCAGCATTAAAAAAGCTAAAAGAAACTGTATTTGTTGTATTTGAGTTTGAATGCTGTTGACCATGTCGGAAATTGGGCTGCAGGCTATTAAAAATGCTCAAATTTAAAATCAATTAAGCCAAATTTATGCTGACATGAGACAAATCTAAGCCAACAATCGACAGCAAGCATTTTGCGTAGGCGGTCATAAAAAAAGCTGATCACGAATCCAAAATGAAACAAACTACAAGATGATGAGCCTCAAAACTTGGCCACTGAGCTGTGGTAGCCCATTACCAAGGCATAAACAAATCATTAGACGCTTGTTTTTTTTGTGTATTTTATTATTTTATTATTCTATTTAGTTTTGATTAATTTCGTTTCGATTTTTGGGCCAGCGGCAGCTACTGATTTATGCGACAACTACACGCGATTTAGAACAAGTTTTTATTGCTTCATCAAAAGTGGTAGGACCTAGAGCAGTAGGACCTAGACCAAGGCGCTGGCTGTACTATCATTGGTAGTTTTCCTCAGTTTGGGCCACCTACGGCGTGATGAATAACAATTAGTGGCATAAATCAATGACAATCAGGCAACGACGAGTGTCTTTAAAGGCAAACAAGCGCATAAATAACTATAGAAAAATGCCAGAGTGTGGCGTAGCCAACTGCAGACAGCCCTGTAGTCAGACGTGTAAATAAACTGCTCAAGTTTACTAACCAATTAGTTATGGCATAAAATATAGCAACTTTCTACTACTCTAAATCAAACTTTACTCTAAAGAAATCTAAGTGCCACATAGCACTCTGTTCAGCTGAAGTACAGGGTCTCACAGCCAATGGCTACAATGTGCCATCTACAATCATTGAGCTCCAATCGACAAGTGACTGCTTTGGCTCTAATTGCTGCCCGTCAATGTTTACCAAGCTGTGGGTGTTCCTCTACTCGACACGCACTGACTTGTTGACCGCTATTGGCATACAGTTTTCGTTTTTCGGTATTTTGGTATTTTTGGTATTTGTTTGCTTATTCTAATGAAGCAACGCAGCTCAGGGCACACAAGGCGCATGCGCAACGTCTGCTACACTCTCTCTTTCACTCCCAGTAGTGCGCACTCGCTCTCTTTCCCTCATCCTACATTTTCAACTGGCTTTGCATGTGGTAAGCGGTTTTGTGTATGATCTCATGTAACTCAATTCACATGATTCATGCGCTTTGCCAGCGTCAACTGTGAGAAAAATGATTGAATTAAAAGATATGCAGACGGGCAGCTGAGAGGGGACTTAGGCAGGCAGCTAGGGGTAAGGAGAGCTGCAATCTTGGTGAAATGTGTAACTGTGCAGGCGTTTGATTTTAATCGCTTCATTTAAAATGCCGCCTCGATACGCATCAGGTAGCCACCATCTCAACAGCCAGCAGCGTTCGCAATTGCAATTTCATTTTACACTTCATGTTGCTGTGGCTGTGGCAGTTGCTGTGGCTGTTGCAGCTGCCACATTGCGTGCCACTTGCTGCGATCTCGTTTTGACCAAAACTTAAAATGCTGCTGGCCAAAAATAAGACAAAAAGTCAGAGCGAAAAAGCAATTGCAGCAGCCAGACAATGTTGCCAACATATTGATTTCATTTTATATATTTATTTAACGGCAAATGTCGAAATTGTTTAATTAAATTGTTGTGTATGGCGAATAGTGTGAATACCAGGAAGCGTATAAAAATAGATTTTTCATTAAATTTAAGACACTGTAAAATGTGATTAAAGAGGGAAAAGTCGCATTTTATATAATAAATATTAATTAAATCCCACTTAAAATGTTTAAAATAAATATTAAATAGTTTTGAATTCATATTTCTACACTATTCCCATTTCTAGTCAGATTCACAGCGAGTCTGGGCCAGTGACTGGAACTGTGACTGGAACACGTGTCTTTTGCTTGCGCTTGGCCAGTAAATCAAATTGGCTAATGATGCATTTAGCGCTTGAAATATGCCAATGTAACCACGCCGGGTCACTAACTGCGAATAATTTACAACAACGTAGCCGGGCGTCGAGACACACACACAGAGCCCAGGGGCGGGGCAGGGGGGAGGCAGTGTTAGGGAGTGAGGAGAGCTTTAGATTGCAGCGCATGTGCATGTGCATGTGGCGGCAATATGGCATTATGGCCTATCAAAGTCAAGGTGGATATTAAATGTTGAAAAATATGTGAGTTCAGCTGCAAATACACACATGCTGGACTACGTGTGTGTGTAAATGTATGTGCATTTGTAATTCTCACAGCCGGCGCACTGAAATCAACACCAATACACAAACACATATCATACTAATGATGCAAAATAACGTTAACGGCTTTTTTTTTGCGCGTTTGGCAACAACAAGGCCGACAATGACAGCTGAAACCAAGAGAGAGAGCGAGAGCGAGAGAGAGGGCATTAACTGGTTCGCTGTCTCACTTGGAATTGCAGACATTGCTAGTAGTTGAAATAAAGGTCGTTAGAAAAATAACAAAAACAAAGCTGAAACCGTTTTCAATTTGAGGAAAATCAAGTGTTTTTCCAGCGAGTCACTTGCTCCGCTTTGGTTGACACAACAAAAAGCAGCAAGAAAACAAAAAACTTTAAGATTTATTGTTCAACTCTTTTTGGTGCGACATCCGATGAGCAGTTTGCTCCAGTTATTTACTTTGGTAATCTTTGGAACATCAACAATAAATGATATTTAATTCAAAGTCTTTCAACTCGCTGGGGTTTCATTTTAATTATGCATTTCAAAGATTTATTTATGCAGACCGAAAGGCATCGAACTTCTATATGTATGGAAATGGAAATGGATATACCTTTATTTTAATTTTTATAAATTTTTATTGATTGGCATACTTATCGTGATCATGATCAAGATGATCATCAGTTGAGATTGACGCTTGGCGCCGTAAATAATCGCAGTCAAAAGAAAGCTAAAAAAAAGAGCCAGCTAAAGTCTCTGGCTTTTATTTATTTCCGCCATAGATTGGACAACACATGCCATTGCTGTTTTTGCTGTTTTTGCTGCTTTATTGCTGCTCCTCTGCTCCAATTTGTTATGCTTCGGGTTCGTTTCTGTGTGCTCACAATAAACGCTAAGAAAGCGGTCTTAAATCAAATCGCTTAACAACGGAAGCTTTGGCAGCAGCCTCAGCTACGGCAGCGCTGCCACCGCAGAAATGAGCAAAAAAAAGCATTGGATAAAAGAATTAATCAAAAGAAGCAATAAAGAAATCTTAAAGCAAATAAAAAGTTTGCCACGCCGGGAGACAGCATGAAATTGGGTCTAGATGCTGCAGAACGAACAGCGAACTTACGAATCTCGCGGCTTTTGCCCTCGAGGCTAATTTGCAAACTTCAAGAGTGAACGATAGAGCATATCTCCATCTCTTTCGCTCCTGTGCACTCTTGCCCTTTTGTGGTCCATGGCACGCAAGGGCGTCAACTGTTTTGCTGCGTAATCTTTTGGCAATTTTCGACACGCTTCACAGAGGAATCAACAATGGTCTTTGCAAAAGTAGAACACTGTACTGGGAGTCCAACACACCGCCACACCCCCACACACCCACCGTACCGCAGCTGTATTGAGCTATGAAAAGGCCAATTAATATGAATAACTCGTTTTGATGGAATGCCGGTGTTTATTACAATTTTTGCAGCTTCAAACTCCAAACATTACTCATACGCACCGTTGTCAGGTTAAAGATTTAATACGTACGCCACTGTACGCCTTTAAACTGTACTGAAACTGACGCTGGATAATATTTATGTTGACTTTTGTGGCTTTGGGGCAGGCAAAATACAACAAACAACAGACAGCAGGTAGCGATGCCTCCGTTGCGACACGTTACGCATACGCCGCATTGGTTCGCTGAAATGGCCCATACGTTATGGATAGCATAGTATAGCATATAGTTTGTCGTGGCCATGATTGATATGCGCTCGCATAATATGATCGATCTCTTTTATTTTCATCATCAATTACACTTTGACTGGCTTATGGTCCAGCGTTTTGGTTTTGGTTTTGGTTCATTGTAGTTCAGTACGGACAGCAGTGCCGTTAGCTTTGATTGTTGTTTCTTCTTTGGTGTGTTGTTTTTTTTTTGTTAATAATAGCACACGTCGTTGCTTGTTGTTTCTGCACTGGCATTTGTGGGTTAACTGCATATTAGTTACTGTTTGCTTTTTGGCCGCACGGGCCACACACATGCCAAACTCGGAGACGACTTGCTGCCTGCTCTCTTTCAGTGAGTCATTAACTGTTTGGCCCATGAACGCCTGCATTTTAGCCTACTTGCTTTTAGCCAAAGTGTTCTCAGCTCACTTCAACTGATTATGCAAATTTTTTATATCATATATTTTAGTTTAAAAACTTGAAGTGCTTTAATCAAGAGCTGATGTGCGATACTCAAAACTGACAGACTGGAAACTACTGACAACATTTTATATTTAAGTTTTTTTTTTGAAAAACTGTCGACTAAATTTGCATAAATGATTTCTTTATCGATATAACCCAATCGTCTAGAGTTGCGTATGAGCTGGGGGCGTGGCATGACTAGCAAATGTGCGTGTCTCCACATGTCTGCTGTCTCACTCTGTGCCTGTAAAATTAACATGTCATTCGCTTACAAATGGATCGACTTAGCAGTTTTTTTGTGCTGGGGCGTGGCGTAAATTGAAATTTTAAGTAATTTCAATCAATTTTTTCTGAATTACTGTGGCTATTACTTTTTGTGCGTAGAGCATATGGTAAATAGCAGTGATACTACTTTTATTATTTTGTTTTAAAATATTTTTGGTATAGCTATAAATATAAATAAAACTATATTGATTTTTAATTTAGTTTTTAGCTAGAACATGTTATATAAATAACATTCTTTACAATGATTTAGTTCTTGCTGATTTTTTGATTTATGTGGCTTTAAATTTAAATTAATAAATATATATTACAGTCAAGTTTAACATATCATTAGTTGTGTTAAGCTTCCGAGAAGATACCTTTATGCTTAATAATAACTGCCAAAAATAATAATTTAAAATCTTTTCGTTTATATTTTGTGCTTAAAAACTTAAACTAATATCTTTCTATAAAATCTTTGAATTCATTGCTAATTTTCCTTCATGTAATTCGTATGATATTTTAAAATTGACACACTAATCTTGTCGTTCGTTGTATTTTTAGTAGAAAAATTATTTATTTAGCTCTTTGAAGTCAAATAGCTATATTTCAAGTTGGTTTTCAGCACTTTCAATGGGTTTAACCATATGAAGTGGCAAGTATTGCTTATGTTTATGACCATTAGATACGTTGCTTGTTTCTGGCAATGCTTAACACACACGCCCCCTGTCCCCTAGCAGCCCCTCTGCGTCTCCTTGTGCCAGACTCAGTTGTTCCTTATCTGACTGTCTGACTGCTTCAATGGCCACGCCATTTGCATGCGCTGCTGACAGCGCAACATTTTGTTGCCTTGCTACCAATTCCGCAGTTGCAGTTGCCTGAACACACACATACACTGGGTGTATACCAGTGTGTGTGTGTGTTGCACTTAGTCTGCTTGTAGTTGGTTGCAGCCTGGCATTAGTTGTAGCTCGTTTGGCTGCAGGTTGTTCTTGTTGCAGTCGCTTGTTCGTTGTCATGTTTGAAAATTGTAGCGCGCATTGCTGCAGGAAATAGTTCAAACATATCAATTTTATTTTTATTTATGCTAATAAACCGTTAGCCCGCCTGACTGAATTATTGGCCACATACACACTTGGTAACACACTAAAGTCAGTGCCTGGCCACGACCCGTCGGCGCATGCTCCTGTCATAGCCAAAAAAATAAACTCAAAATTCAAAAAGATTATCTAAGGTGTAATAACTAAGTGATAGACTAAGAGAATACTCTGTACCAACTGTAGTGCAATAATCTAAATAAAAATAAATAAAGTTTATCCAATGCTTAGATGATTGGTTTTACAGGCATATTTGATGAGCTTCAATGGAGAAAATTCCACTTAAGCAAGAATTCCTACAAATATACTCTTTAAGGTATACTTTTATAATACCCTCTGTTATACCCTGTATCAAAAGCTGAAACCAAACTGCAGTGGAGTGCCTAAATTGTTGTTAGAAAGAGAAGGAGATCTGTAGTCTGATATTGTTACAGTTTACTGATAGCGAGAGTGAAATCTATGCCTGTATTTTGATTAATCAAATCAAATTAACGCCAAATTCCCACACAAATCAATGCAATTTGCGGTCTGACTTTAGCTTATCCCTTTCTCTGCCCGTCTCCCTTGCTCTACTTCTGCTGTCTGTTCTTTCATCTGCCTTCCTGTAAATCAATTGCCTGGCGAAAGTGTTGAATCCAACACCCACCCAAATGTAGCGACAAAGCGCCCAAAATGACAGCCGTGCCCCTTTTTGGCCCACATTTTGTAGCAGTTTGGGGCGCGGGCGTTTTGCAGGCAAATTTAAAGCAAGTGCAGGCCAAAACCTCAAGCCAAAAGACAACAAACTTTTAGCCAGAGCAACAACAAACAAACAAAGCAAGACACAAAATCAATCTAGTTGGAGTTACAGTCTCTGTTGCTGTCTTTGTTGCTGTCTCCGATTCGGATTCAGATTCAGATTTGGTTACAGCCTGTTAAAGGCAAACTGACAAACTGCCAGCTACAAAGAAAAGAGGCAAAAACGCAGCAGCAGTGAGAAGAGTGCAAGACTTGGAGATACCCATTAGATTTTTTAAACATTTCTTTAATAGTTTGTGGCACACTTTTTCACTATGAGTTGTCTCAAAGATGTGTCTTCACTACTGACAAATTGAAGAGTTTCTCTTTACTACCTTGAGTCTTGTTTATCATACTTTACTCTTACTCTTTACAGGGTATTTGCCAGTGCAGTTGCCTGTTCGCCTGCACCATTTTTGGGCAACCTCCTGACGTCGTCATTATTTTTTGGACACATAATTAAAACTGACTGCCAGATTGTCGCGCCCAGTTGGTCGTCTTGGGTTCTCGACTGCAGATCTTTGACTTCAGACACTGTGTCTCTTAGACTCGTACTGAAATTGAGTTTGAGTCTGAGTTTCAGTCACAATTTTAACTGCAACTTCCACTTTGATTTCAACTGCATAAATTGCAGTTGTTGTTGTAGCTGTTACTGTTGGTGCCACAAATCACTGTCGTATTGTAAAATAAATGTTTATTGTTTTGTAAGTGCCGCAGCCCATGAAAAAAGACACATTTACTGCACGTCTATTGGCAATTTACAGCCGCCATTTTCGGACATTTTCGACCATTTGACTGAAAGTTCCCGCCATGGGCGTTAACTGATTGTCAAAAGCCAAAAAACACACATACACACGCTACCCTCCGTGTGTGTGTTACTTCACGTGTGTATTTTCGCCTATTAATTTACAACTTTCTGAGGCAATAGCCAAAACAACTAACTGAGCAAATACTTTGACTCGGCCTAAAATGGCAGTCAGTTGTCTAAAAAACTTTTGTTTTCTGCTCATGCCTTTAATCTTTTCGTTTGCTGTGTGTTTTGTCAGCGTTTTGCATAATTTCCTTATAGGAATGACGCGGATAAAAGTGAAAACCGCTGAACTTCTAGCAACAAATATACATAGGCAGGTGGTGCTACTGTATGTTGAATTGGTGGTGCGATTGGTGCTTCGATTGCTGTTTGCTTTTCTGCGCAATTAGCAAATGGCCACGAGTAGACTAACGGTGGCCAAGTACTAAATCTCTCACTTGTCAGCAGTGTATGTGTGTGTGAGTGTGTGTGGTCTAAACGGTGGCTTTGTTTGCACTTCGCATTAAACCGCATGAATCAACACAGTGAGCTATCAGTAGAAGTGTATTTTTTGTAGAGTGTTAATTGATTTATTGATAGAGGCTACTTTAAATTATTTAATTATATTAAAACATCATTTAAAAAAAAAACAATTTTATAAATTTTTAAATTATTAAAATAGAAGTTTTCTTTCAATTTATTTTAAAGACTCCTTTTTAAAGCGTATAAAAGCTGTCGCCTTGTGATTAAATATAGTTTACACCATTGTTGACTTAAATTTTGGGGCTTAGGCTTTTGGCTTTGGCCCACAGAGTTCAAAGTGTTTACTCAATGGCAATGTGGCATTTAAAACTAATAGGAGCGACAGCAGTGTTAACGTTTACTTTGACCGTTTGTTACAGCTAGTTGCCACCAATATGGTATTGAAAACAGTCAACAGTCAACAGTCAATAGCCAACAGTCAATAGTCCATAGTCAACAGGCTGTAGAGTCTGTAGACTGCTGATTGTAGACTGTAGACTGTAGACTGCTTGGCGGCACAGAGACTACGGGTCTTTGAGTCTCTGAGTCTCCAAGTTTCCGAGTCTCAGTTTAACTCGCAGTGGCAGTTTAAGTTGCTTGGCTGTTTACATGTAGCAAACAATCGAGTCGGAAGCAAACAGTCAAACAAGAGGCACAAAAGACAGAAGTAACACGTCTTTCAGTGACCCTGTAGAAAAGGCAAACATATTTTTATAAGCTGAAAGAAGGTAATTAAATTGTGTGACAAAGTTTATGCTGCTTAAATATCAGTAACTATTGAGTTCAGCTCCAAGCTTAGCTTGTGTCAACTACAGGGTCTAAAAGTGGCATGCAAACAACAAAGAATGCCTACACGTGTCGCAGCTGTTTGCCTAGTAGAGGGTACAAGTGACTGGGCGTTGTGGGCAGCTGATATTCCCAGCTGGCAATGGAGACAGGCAACTGATATGAAGTTGGCGGATGCGATGACTGCAACACAAAACTCGGTCAAGATGGTCAACTCGGTCAACTTGGTCAACTCTGTCCACATGTGATCCACTTGCCAGGCAAACTGTCTCCGTCCCTCTAACTCACTGTCTCTGTATTCTCGCACTCCTATGGCTTTTCCTAACTGTTTATCTGCATGAGTGCCCCTTACTATTTTCCATGATGAGTTTTCCCATTCTGTGTAGGCTTAACAGGCACACCTGCCTGTCTGTCCGCCCGACTGTCCATCCGTCTGCCCTGTATTGCAAATTAATTTTGCTTTCATTGCTTTGCCTAGCATTTTGCATACAAAGTGAAAATCTATGGAAAACTCTGAAAAACTAAAGCAATGTGTATGCGTTTAACATCTTTTAATATGACATTTTCATTTATTCATTCATTTTCCGTCTCAAATTTCCATTTATCGCTGTCTAATGAAGCTTGAAGTCGCACGAAGCTCAGCCAAAAAACTCGTTTTGGTGCTTCAAAATTTCTCAAAAGAATTTCCACTGTCTCGTTGTCCGGTGATAAGTTCTGATATATGAATATGGTCGATAACTGACTGTTAACCGAGTTTATTGTTAACACTGGTAGTTGCTTGGCCTGTCAACATGGCACTAATGAGATCTGCAGCTCTTACTGACTCACTTATCAGTAGTTATGTGTTGCAATAAGAATGAGAAACTTATCACTGACATGTAAACCGTTCAACAGGTTCTGAGACTCTGTGTTGAGTGTATGGAAACGGTGCTTTAAGAGTGTGAGGAAGAGAGGCAGGGTACAAATTAACAGGGATAAGTGTTGAATACTTTATAGTTGTCTTATTTAAGATGTGAATTTTAAATTGCCATAAAAATCTTCTTATTGTTAAGTCTTCTTATTTGGTGGCAGCTACTCAAAGTTTATTGAGGAAACAATTTGGTGCCTAATTGGTACAGGGACTCCCAATGTCGTGTACTCCATTTGGCGACTAGTTCCATTTTAATTACAACCATTCTTTTTCCCATGCCTGAGTTCTTTCAAACAGGCAATTATGCACATACTATATTTAATAGTTGCATCCTAACGATTTCCTCAGTTAAGTGAAAGCCTCCGCGAAAGGCAACGGAGTGAAAAGGAGCCAAATGCACATTTAGAGCCAACTTGCTTTAATTTACAACATGCAAAATGCGGCAAAGGCACAAAATGAAATAGAATTGCCGCTGCAGCCAAACACACAGCACCGCACTACACCGCACTGCACTGCACCACACAGCACCACCCAGCGGCATCTACAGCTAAGGACTCATGCTGTGCAGAGGCAATTTATTGTGTGTTTGTTTTAAGCGCACACATGTATGTGCTCACATATGTGCTCCCATGTATCTAACAGATACGTAGCTTCATGTAGCCAACAACTGCGAGAGCTGAGAGCTAACAGCCGAGAGCTGAGAGCCCGTGGAAACGCTGCCTAACTGCAAATGTGAGAAAAACACAATTAGCTTTTGGCGGCGGTGCAACAGTGCGACCACCTGCTGCTCCACTCGCCTGGCTATCAAATCAAAAAAATAAAAACAAAAAAGCTAAAAAAAAAATAAAACAAAAACTTTCAACACACGACGTAAAAAAGGCTGCAAGCCATGGGGTTGCTCAAATAATAGATACTCTGCAGTGAGCTTTAAAATATTTCAAGGAAAAAAAATTATTAAAAATTTTAGAATTTTATATGAAATGTAAAAAAATTTAATGACTAAAAAATCGGGAAAATTATGTGTATTATTTAAAAAACAAAAAAAAAAAATATTCAGAATTTGCCTTACCTATAATATAATTTATTTTTAATAGTTTTAAAGCAGATAATAATAAATAAATAAAATTTCTGTTCTATTCCAAAAGAACATCATTGTCATGATTAAACTATAATTTCTGTAGTCTTAGCTGCCACGAGTACTTTACCCCTAGCTAAAGTTCCCGTTCTTACTAATTTTCCAAATAAAAATAAACACACAAATAAATTAGCTAGACAGACAGCTGGCTAAAACCCAAACAAAAGCACCGACTTATATAGTAAAAACTAATTGCACATAGAAACTGACCGCTGCATTTATTTTATTTATTTTGATTTTCATGCTGAACTCGCTAGTTTATCCATAACAAAAGCCGCATGGCAAGTTTAAGGTCAGTTTGTTGAGAAAACAAAAACAAAAAACTTCATGTAATTGGCATGGCATTGCTGAGGTTGAGGTTGAGACGCCGTTTTGCGGGTAAACTTGGCAAAGTCAGTATCTATCTGTATCTGCGAGTATATAAACTATATGCTATGGTTAGATATTGTCGGTATAAATATATGCAAAAAGGCAAGACAATAAAATACAATAGGAATAGCAATAGTCGTATCAATAGCAGCAACAAATTGAAACTAATCGAGTTTTGGCCAAAGGCAGCTAGAAAAAGAAATAATATCAGCAGAGAACAAATCAAGCAAGCGATACAAAAATGTAATAAAAATCACTTTGAGTATCGACGAATAGGTGTGGTCCTAATTACCGATATTAAAGCGGATCTATTTCATCACACACACACACTCCAGTCTTAAGCGAGACCATTTGATACGATTCGATCTGCCACGCGCTGTGCTCTGCTGTAGGGCGTGGCAGAAGGGGGCGACTCTAAATGGCCACTGTTACCACAACTACAACAAACACAGAGATTTGTGTTAATAGCATCAAATATCAGTAATTTCACTTGGCAATTCAATACAATAAATGCGCTCCAGCTTTGGGCCATAATAAAATAGGAGCGACCTCACAGTTGTCGCCAGCTGCAGTCAATGCAGCAAAAGCTTTTGGGCCTATCGTTCTTATCAAGGCCAAGACAAGGCAAGACAAGCCTTTGTTTTAATTAGATAGCGGCAAATAAAATACAATACTATACTATAGCCTCCGACTACGACTACGACTGCGACTTGGACTCAGAGTCCGTCTCCGATTTAAAGCAGGAAATTTGGTTTTGGGTTTGCCAACTTTCGTTGTATCAATTTCACTTGGCTTTAATGCGCTTGCCTCCCTCGTTGGCCAGCGCTTAGAGCCATCAGTGTCAGTCTGTCAGTCAGTCAGTCAATCTATCTCTTAGTCGATCTTCGTCTGTTGTCTGTCAAAACGCACGCCCATTCATAAGTTGAAGTTTATTTTGTATTATATGGTTTTTCAATTTATTTTTTCAACATTTAACGCTCAATTATTGTGTACACTTAATGAACTCATCACATGACAGCGCATGAAACAATAACTGCAAACTGTCAAAACATTTTTTGGTCAACATCAAGCTTCGAAACTTGATTGAAATGCTTGCCACAAATCAAATTGGAGCAGTCAAAGCCATGATTTAATGTTCATATCAAGTGACTTGCGTGGGAGCGAGCGTAGTTTCAGCTGATTCAGTTTCTGATCATAAAAGAAAGCAATTAACAATTACAATTACAACTTGAACGCAGGCACCATTAGCTAAGACGACATTAATCCTTCGATTTTCAAACTGTTTCGCTTAGCAAAAAGCCTGCAACAATGGAAAACACTTAACTCTTGCCACAAACTGAGGCAGTGGCTTTTCTAAAGTGGATTTGGGCGGTTAGAAAAGAGATTTCATAATATTTTAAACATATGTAAGTGGATCAATATTTTCGTATTTAAAAATCGATTTATCAAACGATTTAAAATTACTAAAGTGAAGAATTTGCCAACTCAATTGAGGATGAAAGGTTAAAGCAAATAAGACATAGACTCCTTATGTCTCTGCGTCTTTTAGGTAAAACTGACTATAAGTCTGTCACTTTAAGTTCATGCAAAATGTATTTAAAAGCATTAAACTGCTTGAAAATTATATGATAAAATATCGTAGAGAAATGTTGAGCTTAAGGGTATCATTTGGTGTTAAATAAAAGTGAACACAATTGTAGAATTTTGTTGAAAACCGAATGGAATCAATCAAGAACAAATTGATATTCCTTAAAATGAATATAGATTTATATATGTTGTTTTGAAGAGCTAAAGTAACCGTCTTGATAACAAATTGTAACTTTAAAAACAAAGAAAATCATGAATTTTTATTATTGTTGCTACATTTTTATTTTTCCAATGAAAAATTGCTCTAAAATCATCAAAAACCATGTAGATAGCAACGGGAATTATTTGAAAATAATTCCCTTGTTTCTGTGCACATAAAACCCCACAAACTTTAATTTGAATCTGTGTTCAACAACTACTAAAATATTTTAGACAAAATCAGTACGATCTGGTCATAAAGTTTTTTTTTTGTTTAACCAAAAAACATTTGGCAATTTCTTTCACTACCATTTAAGTGCAGTATTGTAATTAACAATTTTGCAATTTGATTGCTCGATTGCTTTGCTTTCTTGACTTGACAGCCCGCTGTTAGCTGGCCAAAAAAAAACAAAGGCAAAACAGAAAAAAAAGTGAGTACAAAACGGTCTTCTAGATCGATGGAATATAAAATACTATAATTGCTACAACTGTTGATCAAACACCTTTCTCTTTGATCCTGAGTCATGTGAAAATAGTATGTTTTGCTTTCAGTACTGTGCACTGTTCACTGTTCAGTGTTGTCTAATTGATTGTTGTAGTAGTGTTAGTACGGTCTGTTGTAGTTGCTGGCCGCCACCTACTGACCTTCACATTGAGCAGTAGCTTTATTGGACAGTATCCGCAAAGCGATCGTTACGATCCGATTCGACTGATCCGATCCGGTAGACAAATGTCTGGTCGTCTGGTTCGTGCATAGAAACATATTGTATGTTGTTGTTGTTGTTGTGGTGGTTGCTGCTGCTGCTGTGGAGCCAGGGTCCGACCACACAATGGGCGCGCGTTAGATTGCTAATCGATTTGCTGCTCATTCGATTTTTATTACGTATTCAAATTGGAGCAATTACCACTTGAAACTTGTATGGCACAAAAGTGGGTGTGCCTAACCACCGCACAACCACCGCACAGCACAACAACAACAATAGCTGCACGTAATCAAAACCTACAACTAGCAACATTTTTTGTTGTTTATTTTATACATTTTTCTCTGTTGTTTTTGTTTGCTGATAATTATAAACCACATTTAGTCAAGTTATGTGTGCGCACACACCACTGTGCGCAAAAATTTCTCTGTGTTGTGCTTAAATTACCTGCCGGATTTGAAGTACAAGACAATGGAGCTGGCAGAGGGTAACTGGATACCTTCTTTCACAAGAGGAGCCAACTACAAGCAGAAAAAAAAATGATTTTTCATTCAGTTATTGCCGTGCCAGAAGTGCTTGGTATGCAGATATTTGTAACCACAGTGGGCAACACTTGCTGCCTGGTTGGCTACCAGCTACCCCAACTGCCCCCCCTCTCTGCCCTAGTCACTCCGACTTGTTGCCAATCACTCAATCAAAACGTCACTTGGCGTGGCAGTTTTGCGTGGCGTTTGTTGGAAAATTGAAATAGAAACGTCAGAATTTCTGCTCTAATTATAAGGCGGTATGTTTTTTTTTTACCAGCCCGAGTTTCTTGACTTCTCCAAACGTCCGTCCGTCCGTCCGACTGTCTGTCTGTCAGTCACAGTGGCTCCGTCTGTCTGTTTTTCTGTGTGTGTGTTTTTTTTCTTCAATGAATTGCTGCAAGTCTGGCAGCGTCTCTGTTGCAAGAAAATTATGCTTTGATGCACTCACGTTAAGCTCACTTTACAGTTACAATTATTGTTTAATATCTTAACTCTCGACTCTTAACAAATACGAGACGCTAGACACAAAAACAAAGTACAAAAAAAATAAACAGAAAACAAAACCGCAGCTTGCAAAAATTTGCAACACTTGGCAAAGTTTTTTTTTACTTCTTTTAGCTGTTTTCTGTTTATTTTGTTTCTTTTTTTTGCAATTTGAGTCGCGTTGGTTTAAATTTGCAATTATTATACATTAATTGTGGGTGGGAGATGTCTCGTATGTCCCTCCGCTGTCTAGTTGGGTTGGTCCATAACAATAAGAGTTTTTTCTGTTTTGCCCAATTGCAACACGAATTTAACTGCAGCCACAAAACGAAACGCAAATTGTTTTAGATTTGGCTTGAAGCTGTAGCCAAATTACTTGCCGCATATATGTTGCCACGTTTTGTGTCGCTGCTGATTATATAAATCGCTGCCGAAATTGGTCACTAAAATCAGCAGCAAACACGAAACGCCGCCAGCAAAACACTGATCAATTGGTGGCAAGTGTTGGCCTGTCTGTCTCTAGTTGTTGTTGTTGTTGTTGCTGCTGCCACACGTGATTATTGTTAGCTGCAAAATGGAAACATTTGACAATGGATTTTGCTAAAATCGGCCAAAATGCGTTTGGGCATTGCTTGATTTGGTTTAGGGGAAATCAGTAAATTGCCAGTGGCTTTGCTTGGACACTTGAGTTGGCACTGAGCTGCACTTGTGTGAGCCCGTGACGTCACTGTTTGATTTTATTTAGCGTGGAGGTAAGTAGAAGATATGTGAGTAGAAAACTGTACGCAGGAGACAGAGGGAAGTGTAAGGAAATAAATGATGTGTATTAACAGCCAACAGAGGTAAGTCAGAGACTAAGAGAGCTACTGAAAATTTGTACTGAAAGACGGTCTAGGCGTTAAGCAGAGGAGGAGGATGTTTGAGATGTAATATTAATAAAATATGTTTAAAATCAAACAGCAATGTCAACTGTCTACCGTAGGAAATATGTGAACATATATATAAAAAAGGTCAAATATTAGAATACTAAATTTTCTGAAAATAATTTTTTTTTGTATATATATATCGTATGACAAAAAAAATAAAATAATTTATAAAATATTAAAAGAATATATAAATATAAAACTTGAAAGTTTCTTAATCATTATAAACGCCTTTGAATTAATTATTTTACACTTTAATATAGGGTTCGTCTAGGGCCTTTGTCAGTCTGCCTTTAAATTCAAAATGTACTCCATGCTCTAATTTATATTATTCCTAATTTATATAGAAAACTTCGTTTAAAGTATCGAAAAGTCTTTAAAATATTATAGTTAAGTGACTTTATGTTTAGCCTCAGAGTAAAAACAGGGTCTTTTTCAGTCAACTTTAAAGTATATGCAAAATTCTGCATAAATTTGCCAGCAAAAAATAAAGACAAAATCACAGTCCATTGCATTTAATTCACTGTTTGAATTTCTGATTAGGCATGCAACGCTGCACAACACTGCGCTGTACAACACTACACAACATGGTACAACAAACTACATACATGCTAAGTGCTGCCGACGGCAACTGCAATTGCAAAGACGTCAACGTTGACGTCGACGTCGACGTCAGCAGCGCTGTCGCTATTTGCCGCTGGTTAAAAAATTTTGCGCGCTTTGCGAGCGTGTCAAAAAATTGGTCATTGTTCGTAATTATGAAAATTGCTTAATTGTTGCTTAACAGCGCCAGCAACAGCACAATATTTCAATTTTTCTTTTTTTTTTATATTTATTTTTTTTTTAGTATTATTATTATTATATTTGTTGGTGCTGCTGTCGCTGCTGTTGTGGCAGTTGCAGTGAGGCGAATGCAGTCAGGATTACAATTTGGATGCAGACAATTGTTGTTTTTGTTGTTGTTTTGGCATCTGCTTAAGTGCTCTCAGATTTAGTTATGTGTGTAGTGTGTTGCCAACTGTTTTTATTGCCAAATTATTAATCGCAATAATATTTTTTGGTGCATTTCTGTCTCGCACTCTTTGTGGCAACCGTGGGCCAAATAACTGCGCCCATTTCACGCCGCGTTTATTGCCGCTTGACTAAGCAAATTTATGAACTAACTGTGAGTGCTAAAGTGTGTGTGAGTGTGTGTGATTATAGCCCAGTTTCTTGTTGTTTTATTTGTGCACAGACACTTGACTCAGAAATTGGTTTTTAATTATTATTATTGTTTTTACTATGGCTAGCAATTTTGGTGCCTTAGCTTTGGTTCTGCGTAATGAGCGATTTCAGCTAAAAATTCTTCAAGTGTTGCCCCTTGTTAAGCGAAAGTCGAGCGTGCAATTAAACGTTACTCATACGACCCTGTGGCCGCCCGCAAATTAAGTCGCGGCTTATTAAGGCAGCAGCAGCAGCAGCAGTCAGAAATGGCACAGCTTGATAAAGTATACACAAAATATATATATAAACAAACAGCGATAATTAAACGCCTTGTCATATGATGTTTTATTTTATTTTTTTAATAAGTTTTGCATAGATTTATTGACTTTGGCTTGGGTAACTTTGGCGCTGGCCCCTCGAACAGGAAATGCCTGCTGAGCTGGCAACTGTAAAAACGTTTAAATGCGCAACATTAAATCGCTATAATTAACACAATGCACATACTTAACATATGATACACAAACACACATACTAGATTGACTTCGATCTTGTTCATGCCAGCTTCTGGGTATGATCGGCATGCAGCGCTATTTTAATTAGACATAAATACGCACAACAACATTCGAGCTAACGATCGATTCCAGCAGCCGATGATGAAGATAGAGCTGCTGATGATGATGATGATGATTGTGGTCGGAAAGTGTTTAGTTGGCAATTACATAAAATAAGGAGCAGCCAGCAAGTGGCATGTAACGGGTTGCACGCTCGCTGTTGCTGCTCTTTATGCAACGCACAGCGAATTAACATGTTGAACAGCAACAGCATCAACTGCTGCCTAAGATGCTGTCATCGGACTTAGCCACAAGACACACGAACACACACACATACACTCAGTACACGAACACACACACAGTCTTGCTTTGAGCCTTGCCTTGCTCTGATTTCAGTTAGCGACAACGACAAAAGCAACAACAACAACAACGAGCAATACGGCCACTGTGGCAACAGGTGCCTGGCAACGCCCATTGCGTGCGGCAAAAGGCGGCAACTAGAAAAAAAGATATAAAAATAAAGTTGACGATAAGTTGCAAGCCGCAACGCAGGCAACGAAGTGCGTGAGAAGCCAAAACTGTGGCAGAGGCGGCTTTTTAAAGGGGTTAACAAGAGCTTTGATTATGCATTAATGAATTGACAGTTAAGTAATGTATAAAATTTACTTTTAATAAATTTAAACTTTAAAATTGGGTTACTACTCAAGATATTTCAATGAAAACATTTCAAATATATTTGAAAGGTCATAAAATAATATTTTGATTTAAGAATCCATATTTTTAATGAAACTCCTTTGCATATCATTCATACAATTGGCAACATAAATTCAGCCTTGTGGATTACTATAAGAAATCTATCTCTAAATCTATTCTCTAAAGCTTGGATAAGCAATGTTCATTTTATGTTATTCAATAATTTCTAGTTTCGTGAATACTTTTCGTAGTCTGACAGTGTAATAGTTCTTAACCGTTGCAAAATGTTATTTATAATTTTATGGTAATACAAAGGTTAGTAAAAAAAACTTTTTCTTTATATAATATATTGTGAATTTGTTCACAAGTGACAGATATTATGTGATAACCTCTGGGCACAGTAATCCTAATGATAATATGGTATGTGAAAACAAGCCCTTTAAATGCTAATGATTACTTTTTTTAAAGACTCTTAAGAAATGTGCTTATTAATAACTATTTATTCCGGTTAACTATTAATTGTGAACTGTCTGAAAGGAAAATATTCAAAGTAAGTTTATTAAATATATTTAGGGTTTATTTTTTCTGAACATACTAATCGTTGTCAAACAAATAATTGAAACTATTATTGTTAAACTTGTCGTGCTATTCAAGGGCTAATTTTAGTGACAGCAGTAGAGAGTTGTTGCAGATCCCTTTTGCTACTCCACTGGCAGCAGCTCTTATCGGCCCGCCTAGCGGTCCAACTGTCTGTTTGTCAGGCAATGTGTCTTTAGGCCTCGTTGTCTGTGCGCCTGGTTTTGCCTGGTCAACATGCAGAGCCAACGTCAGCATCGACTTCTGGCAAAAAACGAGACGAAGATGCGTTTTGCTCTGAAGCTGGCGCCAAACGTTTTTGCCATATAAATGTCTTCATTGCGTATGAGTGATGAGGCAAGTCGCAGGCAGCTGAGCAACTCTAGAGCTCAGGAGCATGAATGTGCGTATGGGCAACTTGGTGGCAAGAAAGCCAACAGTCGCCGTCTGTTGGGTGTTAATTTTTTATTTATGCGCTTTTAATGTGCGAGAAAACATGCATTTAAAGTGCATTTATTATGAATGAAAATCGAAACTTAATTAACGTGCTACGTGCAACGTGCAACGCTAAAGGAAAAGGCGCGCCGCATTACTTTTGATCCGAGAGACTGTAGGGTGGGGCAATTATCGAGTTGTGTATTTTAGTATTTTTTTGGGGTGCCTAGATTTTTGTAGCACACAAAATTTGTCGCTGAGGGAATTGCTCAATATGCTGCCCACATCCTGCAACAAACTCGCAACACTGTGGCACGCATGCGAGCGGCATTTTAATGTGCAAAGTGCAGAAAAAAAAACTCTGAAAACAACAAACATCAAGAGCAGCACGCCCACTTTTGTTGTTGTTGTAGTTGTTGGACACTCTTTTCAGATTTATTATATTGTATAATAGGCTATACGCGATTTTATTTATTGCGACGCATGCCAAGCAGCACCACCGCCAAGCTGCACCACCGCCAAGCTGCAAAAATCAATTGAAAAGCTATAAAAACACTCGTTTATTTATTGTTGCGTTTGTTTTCGCATTTTGCTGCATGTATTTTGAAAAAAAAAAAGTATTTCAACATTTTTGTTGCTCGCGTTGCACCAAATTGCCAAAATGACCAAATGGCAAAATGGCTAAAATAGTTTTCAGCTCATTTTTTCTGCTAATGCTTTTGCGGGCTGGTCCCCTTGAGCAGTTTGTACATTTTGCCAGCTACAAATCGAAATGTTTGAGCAAAAAGTGTGATTACTTGAGTTGCATAGATTTGGCCAAAGTATCACCACATTTTCTATGCATAAGCTTTTTAGCCAGATCAGTAGCTAAGGAGAAAGTCATATATCGTTTTAAAGTAGCTTATATATTTTAGAGTTGCTAATTTAATTAATTTGCTGAATAACTTGGCTCTGGTTTTATGACCAACAAGTTCATGAACGATTTCACTTTGGCAACCAATAATATAAATTACAATAGAATTGTTTGCGATACACACACACACACACACACACAGACAAGAGAACAGAATAAAAACCAAGTAGACGCCCATTAAAATTGGTTAAGCTGTCAACAATGGTCAGCTCCTTTTGTATGAAGTGGGAGCTTAGTGGCTTAGTTGGCGACTAGCAGGGTCTAAAAGAGGCTAACACATCATTTTATGGCTATTCACACAATCAGCGCTCCTTTCAAGCGGAAATGACACACCCAGTTGTGAGCAGCTTCTGCTGATGCTGGACCATAAGAGTTTTTTATGAGCGTTTATTGATATGCTATCGGGTATTTTTTGTCCAACTTTTTTTTCTTAAAAAGTGTCAACACTTTTCTATGCTGATTGTGACTGCGTGTAGGCCATAAAATGAAGAGACAGAAACACTTTACGTTAGCCAAACTCATAAACCACCCAAAAAGAAACGCGCAGAAATCTTGTATGGCTGTTTGTATATACATATAAATGGAATCGAAAAGTGTCAAAGTCATAATTGCTGCTGCGATGGCTTAAAGCATTATGAATAACTAAAACTATAAGTACAGCATAAAATCCATTCACTTTTTTGATGATTTCATAAAGCCATAAATACAATAAGCAGCTAATATCTAACCATATACCCAAAAAAAAAGAAAATAAAAAATATGCGCTTATGTACAAATGTATTTAACGCATTATTGGTGGGTGAGCGGGGGGATAGGGGGCAGCTAACTGATTGGCATCGTTGGAGGCAACAAGTGTGGTTTTAATTTATGCTAATGTGCCACTTGAAGAGATCTCCATGGATTGCGCTCTGCACTCGAGTGAGTCAAACAGTCAGCATGCAGTCTGCATAACAATAAGCAACCAAGTCTGCTTGACTGGGCCGTTTAAGCCAAGATGCCCCAAAAGGCCTTTATTTTGATCATTTTTTTTTGCATTTGAATGGAACATAAGAATCTCACGGCCCGACGCGGGCAATTAGACATATACACAGCATACAACTTGGTACTACAATGTGCATAAATATGAACGCCCTCTGAGTCTGACTAAACGTCTGACTGACTTCAAGTCTAACTCTGAGTCCAACTTAAGTCTGAATCTCTAACTCTCTGCCTCTGACATGTTGGGCGTACTTGGCTTTTGTGTTGAACGCTGCATATTTGCATAAACGATCCGAGTAGCGACACCTCTGAATGGGCCACTGAGACCACGCATGAATGGCACCTAGCAAAACTTGGCTCAAGTGTGGGGTGCTCTCGACTCGTAGTGTGCGGTCACCCTCTCCCTTTCCCTCTCCCTCTGCTCTCTAACTCTTTCTGCTGTGATTTATGCCTGGGATTCTGTTTGACTGGCATATCGAATTTATTAAAGTGGGAAAATAGAAAACTCTGCGCTGGGAACCAAATTCTCAATGGCAGCTTAATTTACACTTATAAATATATATTTTTAGATTTAGCATTTTAATGACTCTAAATGCATATTTTAAGTCATCCGATTCATTATTATTACGGCGTTTGATTTGACAGTTTGTTTCCATTTCCGCTTTTCATAGGAAAATGCCGGTAAGTTTTGATTTTCTTGTATTGATACTTTGGGGCATTTACAGTTCTCAGCAAGCCATTTCTACTAAACTTAATGAACATTTATTAGGCAGCAGTTCTTTAAATCTAATACAGCCTATGAGCTTCTATGTTTCCAGTTTAAAAACAATTTTTAAATTATTTTAAATAAGATTTGGAAGCATAAAAAAATTATCTGTATTTTTAAGAGCAATCAGCTCTGCTGAAGTATTAGGGATTTACATGGTATACTTATAAACATTTAAATTAATTATTATTATTTAATTTACCCCAAGTTCCTACTGTTTCTTACACTACTTCCATCTCTTTCCTGTCTCCCCATTTCAATCAGTTCTTTAGACTCATTTTAGACGCACCTTTTAGCAAAACTAATCATGAAATATTTCAGACAATTACTGAACTGAGTCATCGCATGTGACATTCAAGCACGAGCTGATTCAGTTTTTTATTTAGTGTTTGTTTCTTTTTTTGCGGAAGACTTTGCTTTGGCCAAGATTGCGCACTAACTTGTTCCAAGGACGTTGGCCAAATTAACGCTTAATAAAGCAATCAATGGCTGGCCTGCAAATCAAATTGTTAGCCAAGTCTTAGCACCAAAATTAAACAAAATGCGCTAAATTAACTAAGTTTTTGTTGTTGTAGTAATGACAACAACAACAACAACTACAGTATTGGTAGGAAAAACAAAGGCAAGACATGAGTGGGAAAATAAATGTACTGTGCTAACAATGGCACAGAGACTTTTAGTTGGGACTCTAAAACTCGGACTTGGAAACGAAATCAGACTTGGACTGAGGCTTGGCCTAAGTTTGGTTTGGTCTGCGGGCTTTTGGCCCGATCTGCAATGGTTTAAACTGCAGTGGCAACTTTGTGGGCGCAGCCGCTGTCCGTGTATGCCATAACTATTTATGAACAGTTAGTTAACTCAAATGCTAGCTGGCAATTAAATGGGCGTGGCCACAATCACAGTCGCAGTTGGACTTGGAGATACAACAATGTCTAAAGAAGTGCCGACTACAGCTTCTTGTGTTCTGGCCAAAACACTGACCACAAACAGAGCGAGAAAGAGAGTGTGTGTGTGAGAGAGAGCGCGCACTTGTGGTAGCTTCAGTTGGCCATATAATTAGCATTTGTTTTGCAGACTTCGAAGTTGAACTCAGACTACGACTCGCCCAGTTCCACACCCAAATTGTTGCTGTTCTGCCATCTCTTTATTTCTCCTCATAATGGCCACTAATTTGGCCATAATTAAAAAGGCAAAACTCTCTAATTGATAAATTAAACAAAGAATTCAATAAACCACAACTCGCTGTCTTCATTTGCCGCACTCGAAGGTGTAAAGTTGTTAACACAAACATTGAACTTCAATTCGAGTTCGAGTTTGGCAACAAATTTGCAGTTTATTGGCTGCGGGTTTTAAGCTCTAACTCGATGGCTTAGTTTGGCTCGATGAATCCATTAATTTACGCCTGCGCCCCCAAAAGCGGTAATAACATTAACTGAGACAAGCCAACAGCAACAACAACAACAACTGCAATTGAAGTGCAAAGTTGAACAACAATGTGTCTTGTGGTTGTTGCTGTTGTTGCTGTTGCTGTGGCTGTTCCTATGCCCATTGCGACCTCGCCTTGTCTGGTGTCTGCTGCAGTTTGTACTCGGCACAGTCCTAGCACAATCTTGATCGCATTTTTTACGGCACATAAATATATGCCAAAAACACTACAATGAAAATATTGTGCTATGTAGCAACGAGAGTAACAACTATGGCAAAATATGAAAACGTTTTCAATGAAAATTAATGGGCAACGCTGAAAATTTTGGGGTGCTCGCTGCGCGCATGCGCAAAAATGTTAAAATCGTGACCACAGCCAGAAAAAATGAAAAAAAAAACTTAAAAAATTTCTTAGCAAAGTTGCAGTTGAAGCTGGAGCAAATCTGCCAGCAACAATGAGAGCAACATCATATTGTAGCTGGACTGTTGCTGCGGTGCTGCATTGTCTTGTGGCAAGTCTGTGGAGCGCGTGTGATTTAGCAAATATTTAGACCGTATATGGAGCACCCGCTGCCCAAAGCTGTCCATGTTGTCCAGCAATTTCCTGCGTTGCGCAAAGAAAAACTCAACTGAACAACGGTTCACATTCTGTGCAACTTTGGCACAAAGCGGCAGCGGTTAGCGATGTCACCAGGGCGGCAACAGCGGCTCCATATTGATAATTCATAACGCGACCATTTTTGGCTAACCATTTGAAATTAACGCGCCAACAACGTAGACAGCAAACTGTTTGAAATGTCTGCTTCAATTTGCCGCAGCACTCTTTGATAATAATAATGACACAGACCAACAAAAAAAAAAACTAAAAAACAAAACTTCAAAACAAAAAAGCAGTCAAAAAAGCGTTGCCAATCTTCGCTGCAATCCATGTTGTGGCAATTAAAAATGCGCATACGCCGTGTTGTCAGCCAACAGCCTCTCAGTCGCAGTCTCAATCTCTCAGCCTTAGACTCAGTTGTCGGCAGACTTAAAAGCCAAAAAGCTTGACAACGCGGAAACCAAAAAAAAAAGAGTAGAAAACTTATAAAAAAGTTATAGGCTTCATCTGGCAATAACAACTTATTTCCATTTTGATTTTCAGCGCTGTTTTTGAGGTCACGGGGGTGGCATATAAAATAAGTTTGTTTGGCAAAGGCAGCAAAAATATAATAAAATAAAAAAGAGTAAAAAAAAGTGTACAACGTACTAAGTTAAAGCCTTAAAATTTATCAAATTGTTTTTAAAAGGCCTAAACTTACTTTTTGTATAGTCATAGCTTAAGAGCACTAATAGAAACAATAAATTAAAATAAAACTGGTTTTATTTAACTTTTAAAACAAATAAACCAAAACTCATTTGACAAATAAATATTAATAAGTTTATTTCTATTCTTTAATACATTTAAAGTGAAACCAAACACATTTTACCATAGTATTTAAAATGTGTTATTAATTAAATAAATTAAGAACCAATAGAAGTACAACATTTGGCAATTATTTTATTTAAAAAAGACTTCAAATATTTATTTTAAATTTAAATAAATTCATAAATAAACTACATACTATTCTTCATATTTTTTTATACTTTTAATTAAGTAATCAATTAAATTGAATTTTGTAAATGGTGAAATCTTTAGTGCCAACCCTCTGACAAGTGCAATTCGCCACGAAATCAGCAAAAATTCAAGTAAATATTCATTGAAAGTCACGCGAATCTATCGCTGCACTCATTAGACTAATAAATTGTATAGCAATTCGTACTAGTATTCATACTCGTATTCGTAATCATTTGAAATTCATTATTCAATTCACGTTTCGTTTATTACGCCCCAAGTGGAACAGATCACGCACTTTATAAAGCCATTATATAAAAAGATATATCTATAGTGTACTTTTTGATTAGCAAATGTTTTGCTTTTAATTAGCTTATGAGTTATGCCACGCCTCAAACCCCCGCCCATGCGAAATGTTTGCTCATTGACAAAAATTGAGTTCGTTTTGCATTTGAATTGAATTTGAATTCGGTTTGCGTGTCGCAAACTGTGACTAAGTATATGTATATAGATATATGGTATAATATGTGTATTTTTTTGTTAATTAGAATTGCAGTTAATTTGAATGTTCATTAATGTTTGCTGGCCAGGTGTGAACAGGCATAAAGCTTTGGCTTTAAACCCTCGTCCGTTGTCCGAGCCACAATCAATCAGCGTCATTTGTTGTTGCCAAAATATTGCAATCGTTTAGAGCATTCCCACACACGCCCAATTTCGAATCGAATCCAAATCCACAACTGGAGTGGAGCACACGTTTTGTTGTATTTTTTGGAGCCTATGGCGTTAATAATGCCAATTGCAAGTTTTATGTGCCACAACGACGCCAATAACAATAATAAACTGCATATTATTAAGCGCTTTAAACTATTTCCAACGTTTATAACTCAAAGGCCGACAGACAGCTCGTCTGACCAACCGACAGTGCGACACTGCGACACGGCGACACAGCGACCGCAAAGCCGGATCTCTCAGCCCGAACGACCTCTCGCGGGGGCACATGCTCGGTGCCTCGTTGCCTCTATGCCTCGCTGCTAGACCTGATCTGAGCAGACCAGACACGGCGACGTGGTCAGCTACACAGCCAACATTGTTGTAATGTCGGGCAGAGTTGTCGCAGTTGCAGTTTTTATGCTATTTCCTAGGGTAACATGACTTTGTCGTGTATCATGTGCAGTAGACAAAAAAGATAAACACTGGAAACTTTTTAAATAATTAAAAAAAAATCAATTTTAGTTAGAAATTCATAAATTTTAAGTGGACTTTATACAACTAAGATTCCAGCTTAAGATAAGAAACATATAAATTTCTAACGATTTAAATTAAAATAAATTTTTTAATATTTATGGCTTTAGGAACCAATGAATAAATAACCAGACACACTGCTCAAAAACTGAATAGAAAAATTCATAGAGCTTTAAGTTTTAAGTTTATAAATTTAACTGCATTATTTACCTACAAATTGTTAGTGTATTTTGAGCAAAACCTACACACAGCTGCTTAAAAGATTTCTTAAGTTTTTCGGCTTAGTCACTTGCAATTTAAATGCATTTGCAGCTCAAGTGGAGAAGAGAAGTCTGTGCAGAGTAAAGAGTAGCTTTGTTTGATCTTAATTGATTGATGGAACTGTTGGCACCTTCATGCTCAGCTGCGACTAATGCTAATCAATTGATGGCGTCTGTGGGCACAGTGAACAAATAATATTGAGCGAGTGAGTGAGTGAGCGTCTGCAACAAATTAATTAGTCGCTTAATAGTGACACTAAGCTCAAAGTTGGCAGACTCCAAAAAGCGAACAAATTACCAGGGCATTAGCATAATAAAACGATGCAACCCAAAACGATGCTCATAAATTATGCATAGTTTTGGACAAAACGAAACGAGACGAAACCGTTTGAAGCCATTTCATGTTGCGATTGTGCTGCTGGAATCTATCTACCTCTCCCTCTCTCTCTCTCTCTCTCTCTTTCTGTTTCAGCTGAGGCACAAAAATTACAATAATAAAAGAAGGCGAGACGATGAAACTGTAGCTGTTTGCCGATATCATATGGTAGGCATCGTCTGTGTCGTTTGCTGGCAGCTTTCGCATATATTTCATTAGTAGCATTTGGGGGAAAACTGCACGCTAGATGGCGCTGCTGTGCAGGCCACAGAAAAATACAGAAAAAAAACTGGTTCACATTTCTGTGGCAAAGTCACAGCGACTGGCCTGAACCAGGATGATGCCAATGACGATGATGATGATGGAAATCGTTATTGACAATGGAAGACGCTGGACTGGGACTTAACTGGAGTTCAGCTGAGCGATTTTCATGCAAATGGCCATGAAATGGAATCTCCTTGCAGTCTTGGCCAAGACGGACGAACGACGACGACTTATCTGCGACAAACGTACTTGAACCAGAAAACGAACGACACTTTAATGCAAGCCGACATTGAAACGTTGTCGGGGTTGTTGTTGCTGCCTGTTGGTTGTTGGTTGTTGCCTGTCATGATGGCCAGAAAGTGGCACACAGGCGAACAATGCGTGAAGGAAAGAGAAAAGTGCCGGCTGTGTAGTAAAATTAATTGAAATGTTCCGCGGAATGTGCTGCAGCAAAAAGGCAGAAAGGCATTTATCAAAATGTTTTTGATTTTTCAATTTTCAGCTTTTTGTATTTTTATACAATTTTTGGGCAATGGTATTTTCCAGACGATGCCGTTGCCGATGCACTGGACGCTTTTCAATTAAACTGCAGCTAATTGCATTTGACAGCGGCTGGCGGCTAACAATTTATAGCAATAAACGCGGCCAAGTTTGTTGCCTAAGTCTTTTGTTTGGCCACATGTAATCTGAGTGTGTGTG
Organism: Drosophila acutilabella; assembly: GCA_035046005.1. NCBI lineage: Eukaryota > Metazoa > Arthropoda > Insecta > Diptera > Drosophilidae > Drosophila > Drosophila acutilabella. The sequence goes on from JAWNOK010000003.1 coordinate 1,899,380, forward strand.
TGTGTGTGTGTGTCAATTGTGACGGGGTGGTCGAGCAGCACGAGATGCTGGCAATTTTGAACCAAAATATAATAATCATAAAATAAAAAGCAGTCAACAATCAAACTACAACAACAACAACTAAAACACAGTGACTACAGGGGATATTTGTGCGATAAAAAAGAAATCTCAGTGATTTCGCAAACTGCAAAGCGTTGGGAAAAAGCAAAGCACTACAGAAATCTGAAATCAAAGCAGTCAAAGCCACAGAAACAACAACAAAAAAGTACCGACTGCAAAACTCCCCAGAGATTTTTATGACATTTTCACAGGCACCAGTCGGAGAGTGAGGGCGCTAGACAGAGAAGAGCAGCGGTACGGCCGTGGGGAGGGGGCCAGCTGAGGCGGCTGCTACATGGCAGCCATCTGACAGACGCGTCACTACGTGAGCGACGTGTTTAAAAGTTTAATGAGCCGCAAAATAATTGCAAATGCGGCGCATGTCGCCAAAACGTAGCACAGAGGCAGCCACAGAGCCAGGGAAGGAGACGTCAGCAGAGACGCAGACGTAGATGGAGATGAAGAAGGTGATGGAGCCAGAGAAAGACCAAAACTAGTGGCAAAGGCTAGACTTGGCAGCACGCGACTTTCAGAGACCCTGTAGGCATTTGAAAATATTTCACATGTGTCGACTGTAAATTTGAATAAAAACTGCTTTAAATTGAAGCTGTCATTTCTCTCTTTAGTAAAAAACATTTATACATTATGGATAAATAAATTTAATAAAGTTAAATCTTTTTTTTTTTTATGAGAGCCTTTAGGGGGTATAAAGTCAATATAATTAATTCTATATGTAATATCTTAAATAATGTAAGTTTATATTTAAAAAAAATTATAAGGGCTTTAAACTGTAATAGCTGCATATTAAGTTTGTATGTTTACCAATCGATAAGTTCATTTAATTTATAGTTTCTTAAGTAAACTTAGTTTTGATCGACATTCTATAAGCTTTTATGTCTTACGCACCTTTTACTTTAAAGTCACTTACGAAACCCTTCCACTATCTAGGAACTACAGGGTCTAGCTGTAGCAAAGTGCAATCTTATGGCCAACACCCGCTTGCCTGCTTCATCACTCTTTCTATAGTACCCTGCCCTGCCCTGCCCTGCCCCGCCCTGCACCAAGGGGAGAGGCTGCACCTGTTCGGAGGGCGGACACAGGCCACAGTCGTTGCGGTTGGTTACTTGCCGTTGGTTATTTGGTGTCGTTGTTGGTGTTGGTGTTACGGTGTTGGGGGCACTTAATTGCCAAAAGCGTGACTTACATTTAAAAAATCATAAAAGCCACAAGAGCAGGCAAAAGCATAAAGATAGCGACCAGATAAGGCTAGACGGATGCTAACCGTTTGTCAGTTTCGCAAATTAACGAAACGAAAAGTAACAAAATCAAAATTGCTTAGGACGAGATTGGTGGCCAATTAGGAGCACTTACCGCTGACAGAAAAAAACGAGTGAAGCGGCGTAAGAGGGAGAGGGAAGAAACAGAGACAGAGAGTGGGCATTGATGAGTCTCCAACTGGTTGCATTGCCTCACTGCCTCACTGCTTCACTGATTTGTAGTTTGTTGCCTTTTTGCTTTATTGACTTTTAATTAGCAGCGCATTAAAAGCTTTGACACATTTCTTTCCCTTACTTAATTTTATTTTATTTCTCTCTTTCACTTATGGGAAATTCCATTTGCAAAATACTTGGAGTGACAAATCCCAAAACGCATAAGACTTATAAATGTACGCTCTGTATATATAAACCATAAACATCAGCTAGGTGGGCGTAATTGCCTCAACACATTGTATCTTTTTTGGCTCTTATTTTGAGACTTTTATCTCTACGCACAGCACGTTAAATGCCTGCCATACATAAATCATGGCCTAAAGTGTCAACTTGGCTGACAGCAGAGATACAATATCGTTGGCCAGATTTCGATTTCAATTCGAATTCGAAATCAATTCCGTTTCAGCCACAGATTCAGTGCAAGATCTGGAGCAGTAGATAAAATATGTGCGACTCCGAGTATGACTCGTATTTAATAAACAATCAAAAATGGTCTGAAAGAGTAGGTAGGGGGAGGGGCAGGGGTAGGGGTCAGGCTAACAGTTGTTGACCAGCTACTTTTCGTTGCTTTTCACCATCTTCTACTTCTCTCTGTCTCTCTATCTATCTTTCTGTCGATTTATCAGCCGTTTACAATTTCTAAATGTTTTAGCGCGTGCCTCAGCGCGATGTCAGCTTAACATAGTTTACCCTCTATTCATATTTCATAGGGTATACCAAAGCTAAGCGCTAATCCCTCCGCAAACGTATTCATTACGCATGGAAAGACATTTCTCTTGCCGCTGATTATACACTGTGAAAAACACAACTAACATTACGGTATAGAATGAATAACAAATAGTGCTCAAAGTTGACTGATTTAATGTGTTGTTAACACCTGTGTGAGCCAGCATTTTCCCACACTTTTTCCAAAGAAAGTTGGCAGATTTAAGTAAATATTAAATAAGTGTATAAATTTATAATAATGTAGTGATGATTGTGTTTTAAGTTTATAAATCTAAAGACTGTAAAAGCTTGTGTCCTCTTCCAAAACTAATATGAAAAATACTAAACAATATAAATAAAATAATTAAATATTTTTAAAGGCACTTTATTTTAATGGAAACATGTTTGGATTTCTTTTGAAAATGTTAAAAAATTATTTCATAAGCTTAAGAAACATTTTCTCGTATTAATAAAAGAACTAAGGCAATTCCTTCCTATCTTTAACTACCTATTGCTTCACCTGTCTTATTTAATATTTTTAAAAATTAGTTTTTAAATTTGTAAACTGTTCAGTGTAGCAAAAGCTTGAGATACAGATACATTTGTAGCGCAGGGATTAACGCGCCATTGACATTTATTTGTTTCAAGCGGACGCACAGCAGGTGATGCCGGACTATTGTTGTTGTTGTTGTAGTTGGTGGTGTTGCCTGTGTGTTGTTAATGAAGCGGGCGGATTTGTAAGCTGAATCTCTTATAATCAAGTGTAACTGCGAGTTGGGGTTTGATTTATTTGCTGGCTCTTTTAATGGCTGGACAACAGGCAACAAACAATCATTGACTTCTGGCCAACTGGCTGACTGTCTGTCCCTCTATCTAACTATTTGTCTATCGGTTGGTCAGTTAGCTTTTATGACCATCATATAAACATGCATAAAAATTCATCAGCAGTTTGTGAGTTGATTTTAGTTATGTGCCCGTTTTCCGTTTTGGTTGCTTTTTATAGTCTTACAATTCTGACCGAACTCTGGTTGTTGTTGTTACTGTTGTTATGTTATCGGGTTCTACTCTCTTGGTGTTCATTTTATTGGCCCAATTTGTAAATATAGCGCAAAAGTGTTGAGCATAACAATGAGCTTTGTGGGGTTCGCTGAGTTCGTTGCCTAAGTCATTTGTTTTAATTTCAATTCGTATTCGAATTCATTTCAATTTAATTCAACTTCATGCCATCCCCAAACACACAAAACATTTCGTGCCACATGATTTGTTGTTTATTTGTCGTTTCTAATCAAAGACAAATCAAACACGCACCTTACCGTAGAAATGCATATAAATTACAATTCTTAGCAGCAGTGGGAGAAAGAGCGGGGAGTTTGGGGGGTAAGTGCGACTTAGAAATCAACTTTAATGCATCAAATGCTGAATTTTTTTGTAATTTTAGTTTTCATAAACAAACAGCGCAAAAATTTACGCATTATTTATGATTGCAAGGCATGTAATTCGTATGCTAATTGATAAGTATCTTAAAATTTATTAACCAGCTAGACGAATGTATATGTGCAACAGCAACAGCCACTAAAACTACAACAAATGCGTGCGTGCCGTGCGGCGTCAATTTTCAAGTACACAAATGCAAAAATTGAAATCTTGATATATATAAGGCAGCAGCAGTTGTTGTTGTTGTTATTGCTGTGACTGCTGTTGTTGCTGTTGTTAATGGCCCGTCTGGTTCTCACGCACAGCCCGTTGAGCGCAGCTGCATTCGGACAGCGTCAACTTTATAGTTGACCCCGGCAAACCGTACCCAACCCCGATAACCCCTTACCCCCTAGTCCCCTTACTCCTACAAGTTTTTGTTCTAAACCGACACCAAAATCAAGTTCAAACATATATCGTTGCCTTAGTTTGTGACGCGATTTGCAAGGCAAATTCATTTACTGTGCATACTTGTAGCTGTTTTTGTCAATAGCGCAAATATTTGTGTAACATAAAACCGCCAACAACAGCAACAGCCACAAACAACAACAAGTGCAGCCAACACACAACAAACGTGCAACTTTGTAACATGAAATCAAAGCAAATGCAACTGAGACCGAAACTAAAACTAAACTAAAACTATAACTAACAGCAAAGCAAATGTGATTTCTGTATCAACAACAACATTAATTATAACAGCAACAGCAACCAGTAACAGCAACAGCAACAACTGCTAGCAACAACACGAGCCAAACACGCCACAAAAAGTGCGTTTTATTTTCTAAAGTTGATACAACGTTGTATAAACAAATAGCAACAACACTGCACAAAATAATTGAGTGATTTTATTGCACACATTTGTTATGTCTCTTAAAGCAAAATATTATATTTCTTCGTAGAAATTTATGTTTGCTTTGATAGAGGTTTGATTTTAAAGAGAAGTAGACTAAAGAATTTAAAAATCAAGTCACTTCATTTTAATACATCTCAAATGCAGGGAACTAAAAGTTAAATCAAATTTTTTTTAAGAGTAAAGAAGTAGTAAGTAAAATATGTAAACACTTTAAGAGGTTATTAATGCATACAAAATTAACAGTTTAAGAAACTAAAGGGCTTACAAAATACTTATTAATTAGATTGGTAAGCGAAGGTTATTTGAAATCTTGTTTCAATTAAAAATATTAAAATAATTTAATTATATTTTAATTATTTTTAATACTTTATTGTTTTTTATATATAATACTAAAGTGAGGAAACTCTTCAAAAATGTTTTTTAAATATATTAAAATATTTTATGATCATTCTTTAAAGGTTATTAGTTGTTAATAAGTCTGTTTAGTGTATCTAACTAATATTATTGAAAAATTCTAGCATATAAATATTAAATATTTTTGTACATTTGTTAATTAGATAATGTTTTTTTTTTATTTGCTATTTTTATAGAAACTATTTACATTTAGAAGCGATGAAAAATTTGATGAGCTGCTAAGATTTATTGCCCATTCAAGCGACTGATGTAATGCCAGCGATGACGTCATGAACAAAACATAAAACAAATTGCAATTAATTAATATATGAGATATGTTAGCGCTGGGGGAATTTAATGTTTGCTATAGAGGACAGACAAAATACGCAGCATAGACAATATGTCGATCAATAGCAAATACAACGACAGCTTGTCCCGAGTGTGCGTGTGTGTGTGTGTGCGTATGTGCGCGTGTGTGTGTACGACATTTTTGTACATTTTCGCCTTGATCTAGAATTTTTTCCTATTAATTGATCTCATAATGACAGACACTTCAAAAGCGACATCACGACATTTATTAATTAATGCACGCAGCGCGAATTCAAACGCAAAACTCGAATGCGAACATGGTGCGTATACGTAACATAAGTTTTGCATGCGTTATTAACAGCAAACAACAACTCTAGTGCCGGCAACTTAATTAGCATTTTAGATTACATTTTGTAGCAAGTGCGTAGCAAGAACTCAACACTGAGCTCCGAGTTTTATGAGGTTAACGCCAAGGTTATAGCTAAAGTGCATTTAAATAAATTTAATAAGTGTCTAACTATGATTGAACCATGCTAATTACACTCAACTCAACTAACACACTGTTTCCCGTTTCTCGTTTCGTGAAATGCCAAAAAGGAGACAGAGTCAAGCGGCAACAGTTGTGCATTAATTAAAGAGGCGTTATCAATTAGCCAAGTCAACTGAGGCCTTGCCAAGTTTAGGCAGCCAAAGAGCTAAGCACAGAGAGACGATACACGATGTCTATTTCCCATGGACTTCAGCACTATCTGCAAATCATTGCGCAAATGCACGCAGCTCATGCTGAAACTCAATTGCAATTAAAACTCAAATAGAGAAAAATAGTAAAGTTAAAAATAAAATAAGAAGTTAGTTGACTAGATGCTGGCTTGTTAGCGGCTTTAAATGGCCAAGAGAAAAGGCCAAAATCAATACAAAAGCTTCCAGGTTGTCCAACTTGGCATTATCAAAGTGCATTTTATGGGCCCATAAAGCGAATTGTAACGCCAGCTTAAAAGTCAATGAGATTTTCAGTTCCAGTAACGGAAACAACAGTTAATTGTGTGCAGAAGTTGTAGGGAACAGTAGGCGTGGCAGTTGGTTAATATATAGTTATTTTTTATATAAAATTAGTCGCATTTCCAATGGCTTAAAATAATTTTTACTGTACAAATTTCAGGCAAATAAATACAGAGTCCACTACGGTTGTGTACTCCCTTGCTTACTACAGTCATTTAATTTAAATTGGCACCGTTTTATGGTGCGTATCATAAATGTCTGCCAGCAATTGCAGTAGCACTCTGTATGGGCAGCTATAAAAGAAATTACCAACAGCTTAAATAATTGGATTTTATTTTCTTTATATAAATACATAAAATATATATTTATCTGTACTTATTTGCTGATTGGTATGGCTTTTGTTTGCTGCTCGATTTATGCAAATCTCTTTGCAAATTTGTCAATTTACGTGTAGGCGAATCAAGTTGAGCTCTGGGAAGTGTCGCAGTTGCCGTTTGCCATCGCCCCCACCGCAGCAAACACCGCAAACACCGCAAGCACCGCACCACCACAGCACTCTGGCAACAAGTTCATTGAACCACCTACGAGAAATATGCAAATCAAATGCTTGCAAACACAAAATCGCAAAAAACAATGAGCGAAACGAAAAGAAAACTAATTTTTGATTTAATTTTCATAGTCTTTGTTTATAGCAGCTGAAATTTGAAATTTGTATGCACGAATTTGGCAAACATTTCACATTTGCTTATACCCTGTAGACACTTTAAAAAGACATGGCAAGAAGTTTGTTAATAAAAACATAGAAAAGCTTTTAATTTAACTATAGGGTATCTCGGCGTCTACTATATTAGCTACTAACTTACTGCAAGCACATCACAGCTAAATTAATTGATGTCACCCATAATATGTTGAGGAATTTTTGTGGCTGTTGCTGCCAACAGACGACAAAATTTATGTTTTTATTTCTTAACATTTTAGCCACAAAAACAATTTGGTCAGGCTAGCTGGCTATCTATTTATCGATAAGTTTATCAAAATTCAGCCAACTGTTGAGCATATAAATAATTTATAACTAAATTAAAAAATTGCCACGCTGCAAATTATGAATGCAAAGCAACTTTAATTTTATTTATTTGTGTTGTTTTATTGTTTATTGAAATGAGTGAATCCAATCAAAGAAATACATAAAATGAAGCTTGCCGCCGCCAGTTATAGCCAAAAGCGGCTAATGAACAACCAACCATCAGAAAAAAAAAAAACACAACTAGCGGCTTTTTGCGAGTATTTTTCACGGCTCACAATTAAGAGCTGTCGCAGCCAGTGATATAAAAAACAGTTAAAAATTTTAAAACAAAAATGAAAATAAAAAAAATACATATCCGTAAATGCAGCAAATTAATGTCGACATGCTTGCCAATTAATCGATTAATCATCTTATCGGCCTGCATGTATTTATCAGTAATTATAGTGTCCATAAACTGGGCGAATAACTTGTCTAATCTCTCGTTTATAATTCTCTAGCGATTCAAATGTTGGGAAACTAAAATCAGAGACCTCCTTTCAAATCGTATTGATCGCATCATCATTACACGTTTATTACTATTATTATTATGATTTAGATTAGGTTTTTCGTTTTGGCTTTTAATAGAAAATACTACGCCCAATTTTCTGGCTTCTAGCCAATAATTCAAAAGGGCTTTAACACAAAATTCATTAGGCCTACAAATTTCTCACTTGATTACAAGGCCTCCAAAACTATTGCCCTTTTTTTCGATTATTCGATTTTGATTTCAAGGGTCGTACAGACCGCCACATGCGGTGTAATTAAATTCTCTTTGTTGTTTTGGGAATTCGCTACGATTTTAATTGTCGATCGATGCTAAAGCACGGCCTACGGCCATCGAGTAGACCTCTTTTTAGTTCGATTTTTAGACAATCCCATGGCCCTTCCGCTACAATTAGCAATTTCATGCCGTTGGCTGTGTGAAATTGATTATGTTTGGCAATCGCAAATGTAGCTTATAAACGGCTAAAGCTTTTCACACAATTTCGATCATGGGAAATTGTTTCAAGTACTTAATTAAATTTTTTAAAACTAAATCTAACTGTGATTAACAACTTGTATTTGCTGACTGAGCTGCGTTCTCTTTGAAGTGGAAGAAAAACCAACTCGCACTGGGACTCAGTCTGGCACTGGGACTGGAACAACTTGAAGGCATCATAACATACTTGCAATAACCACATTCAAATGACACTAACGGTTCTGTCTGTCTGTGCTCGGTGTGTCTCGGTGTCTCGTTGTGTTTGTGTGAGCGCCAGTAATCATGTTTTAACGACACACACACACACACACACTGTGAGACAGACAGGCGCGTCATCTGCGAGTTCATATAGAAATCTTGTAATCTGATAGGCATGACAAGAAATATTTTGCTTGTCATTAAATTTACTTTTATTTATGCAGCAACGTTGATTGTTTGCCGTTTGCCGTTTGTTGTTGTTGTTTCATTCGCGTGTTTTGTTTTGCAGCAACTTGAAATTAGTGAAAACTCTTCACATTTGTGGCATGAAGTTGGCTTAGAGTAGCGCACAAAGCACAAAATGTACAAAATGTATGCATATTGTGTTGGCGCCTACAAAACCAAGCAAAACCAACAGTCTAGCTCATCGATTTTGGCCAAAGTCGTTGTAGTTGCTGTTGTATTACATAATAGACGAAATATTTGCGCTTGGCTCATTACATTTGGTTTTGGTTTTGGTTTTGGTTGCCGTAATCGAAATATTCCGGGAATTCCTTAGCAGTGACGAAACAAAAGCCTTAGACAACGAACTCAAGTTTTAGAATCTGCTGCAATTATTGTTTTTAAACCGAAGTGCGTGACATTTAAACTGCTGTCAGCTAAATGACGGCGATGACATCAGAAGCTGTGCAACAAATGTCAGTCCAAGTGCGTCATTGATTATACTTTATGCTTAAACAAAGGGCAAAATCGTTAAGCTGGAAATCAAAGCGTTTTGACAGACAGCTGGACGGAAAGACGTGCAAACGAGCAGCAAATGACAGACAGACACACAGACAGACAGACAGACAGACAGTTTGTCTGCTGCCTAGACAACATGTGTAATGACGCGAATGACAACAAACGCGCGCAAAAAAACAATAAAATATAAAATACTCGCAGCAACAATAGCAGCGGGCATAATGAGCACAATTACAGGCAAAACAAAAGCAAATCAAATGCAACGCGTTACTAGCGCGAACACTTTGAATCAGTCACAATAATTGCAAAAAACTACAACTAAAACAAAAAAGTTAATAAATTATGGCAGCACTGGCGGCAGCAAAAAAAAGTATTAATTTAAAAAACATAGCGAGAAAAACTTGGCAACGGTAGCAGCAACAAGTTTAAACAAAATGCAGCCAGTCTGGCAGCTATTAAGAAAATTTCTTGTTGACTCATCCATTCTGGCCTGGCCAGAACGGCCCACAATTAACAACCTGAAGCTGTAGCTGAAGCTGCTACCAAGAAAAAAAAATCAAATCATTTCTTGCTGAACTCATTTGCCGCAGCTCAACAATTTCTTTGTCAGCAGTTGCAATTAAACAATTGCCGACTTTTGTTGTTGTTTTCATTATTATCATTCAAGTTGTTGTTGCTGCTGACAATAAATTTAATTTAATTCGCTTTATGTACGTGCACACGCCCAATTGGAGCTGGAATCTCGTGACTTTGCGTTTCGCAATTGTGAGAATTAAATAATTCTTTGCATATTTATTTGCCATGCTTTTTTTATTGTAAATAATTATTTTTTATTTAGCTTTATGTAATTTCCTTAATGTTGATTAATTTTTGCGTTATTACTGTTTTAATTAGTGCAACAGAATGCAAAAAACTATACCCTATGCTGTGAGAGAAACCACAGGAGAGTAGCCAAGGTTTAATAACACATATAACTTCCGCTTTTCCAATTTTCATTCCAATGCAATTCGTTTTTTTATCGCATAGAATAAACCACGCTATTTTATTTTATTAAAATTAATAAACATTATGCTACGATTTGTTGTTATTAAGGCGCAGAAAAAGCTTAAACACAAACTGTGCGTGTAAATATTGAAATGTAATTTCAATTAAGCATGGCTATAAAACGATTTTCCAATAAATTGCATCACAGCTAAGCCTAGCAATTAGGCAGCTTGTGAGGTGGTGAGAGGGACAGAGACAGAGACAGAGACAGAGACAGCAGACAATCAGCTGGTTTTGCTGCTGGCGTTGTTGATTCGTCTATTGTTAAAGTGTTGAAGTGTTTTTATTTAAATTGCTCAACTGAACTTTGTAATTATGGCGTACTCCTGTAGTTGTTGTTGTTGTTGTTACTACTGCTGTTGTTAACGTGGACATAGCGGTTGCTTTTTTGATTCGTTTTACATAAAGCTAGGAAATAAGTTGGCAGTCAAAGCGTTTTGTCTAAAAAGCCAAGTGGCCCGTTTTCAAATCAAATCACTGCAATTAATGTTAGTGGTAAAGTTTTTTTTATTTTAACTAACGGTTTTATAGCCTAACGCACCAAACAACTCTCGAGGCAGCTGTTGTGTCTGTTAATTGTAATTGAATTGGTTGCGTCTCTCAGTTTTAATTGATGAATCTAGTCTCAGCTGAGCCCTGTCTTAACTTAGTCAGCTGGAAGTCAACTTAATGACTGTTTTGCATCCATTTAGCTGATGCTGCACATAAAGCGCAATTAAAGCCACATTAAACTAAATATTAACTACAAACGAATTGAAAACAATTACACTTACCGCAGCAATTAACGCACTGTTGACTCTTGTTTTGTATTATATTCAAATTGAATTCTTTTTATTCGTATTTTTTTAACTTTTGAGACGTTGGAGATAGAGAGACACTTGCACAAAAACACTTATAGAACAGACAAATCTCAATCTCAAATCTCGCAAATCTTCGCAACGCGGATGTGACTACGTCAAATGCAACAGTTTTGCAAGCAGCACGTGAAATATTTATGTAAATTTATTTAACTTTTTTCTGAGTATTTTTTGTGGTTTGTGGCAAGACATTAAGAGGCACACTTGCAATTGTCGTTTGGCTGCGATTTGATTAAAGCCAAAGCCAAAGCCAGCGACAAAGACGACAACGAGCTGTCTGTCGATTGTTTTTCTTTTAGCTTTTCCTTGCCAGCTGTTTGCTTGAGGCAGGCAGGATTTGACTTGTCAATTAGTTTGTTGCTTGTTGCATTTTCTCGTTGTTGTTGTTTGTTGTTGTTTGCTGCTATCAACCGAACCGAAGCACCGTTATCTGGCGCAACACTCAACTCAACTCAACTCCACTCCACTCCACTCCACTCAAATCAAATCAACACACGAGCGAGAGCTTTGAAAACGGCAGCAAGTTCGTTGCCTAAGTCTTTTGTTTTGGAGCGCGTTTGTGTTATCGCTTCTGTTGGTTTTGTTTGGATTTGTTGCCTCTGTTGTTTGTTCATTTACTGTACTTGTGTATATAAAATTAATTTTACTCTTTTTTTTTATATATATATTTTAATCGTAAACTTTTCGTTTTTGTTTATTTTTTATCGCGTCATGTTTTTCTATATACAATATAATTAATTTGCTGATATTTTTCTTTTAACTGCACGCTTTTTATGTGATCTTTTGGCGGCAATTAAAATTAATTTAATTTAATTTGTTTTATATTTGTTACTGCGCCGTTGTTGCCGTTGTTGCTCATACAAACAAGTTTGTCTTTTTTGATTATACTACTATACAAGTATATATATATTTATATATATATATTATATATTTCAAATGTATGTGTGTGCATTTGGTAGCTTAACGAAGGGCATATCCCATGTGGTACATACATATTTAATTACACACTAAACACACACACACAACACAACTGTTTACATATGTGCTCGTTTGTGTATATCATTTTGATTTTATGGCAGCTTTGAATTGCTTTTTACTGTTGTTGCTATTTAATGAGTGATTTGGCTTAGAGCAGGAGTAGCAGCAGCAGCCACAGTTGCTTAAAATACATTAAAAAACTGTTCAAAGCTTGAGCAGCTGCAGTCAAAGTTGCAGTCTTCATACAGTTACAAAAATCTGCCTCAAATCAGTAAAAACGCACGTGAAACGCACTCAAAACGCGCGCACGCGACTGCGAAATAAATAACGCGTGAAATTGAAGAAAAAACAGTTTGAATTTTCTTAAGTTTTTTTATTTTTGTTTTGGGTTTTCGCAACGCGCGCAATCCGCAAAAAAGTTTAAACAGTCCCGCAAGAAAGTCGCACAGAAACTGCAAGAGGATGAAAATTGCAGGCAGCTCGAACTCGACTCGAAGTCGTAGTCGAAGTCGAAGTCGAAGTCGATGCCGAAGCAAAAGCTGAAGTCGCGGCTTAATGCAGCAGCGCAGCAGCAACAGCAGTTGAGTGCAATTGCCGTTGCTGCACCGGCAACAGTAACAACGACAACAACAACAACAAGTTGCAAAACACCAACGAAGCGCAGCGAGCGAGCAAAAAAAAAAAGTGGCAAAATAGCAACAACCTCTCAAAGACCGACTGACCGAGTAATACAGTCCAGCAACAGCAGCAACAACAACCACAGCAAGCAGGCAACAGGCTGTAGCCGAGCCGAGCATACGAACGGAGCAACGGCAAAAAAAAGCCGCTAAAACGCTAAACCAAAAACCTGTTGAGCTGGCTGCGTTTTTTTGCTCTCTGCCAGCGTCGTACGTTGCTTCGTTTATCGCCGATCGTAGGCAGAGCGCGTTCTCTTCAACACACACACGCGCTCTCTCTCTCTCGCGCTCTCTTCACTGCTCTCTCAACGTTGTTGAGTTTCGTTGTTGACTTTCCAGCCAAGACAGCGTCTGACCTAGCGGTTTATTTCCAGCCCAGCTGCGCTATCAGTTGCCGATCAGCTTTTGACCAATAAAAAGACGTTTCAGCGACGTCACTGGAATGCCAAGCAGCGACTGCGACGCCAGCAGCGGCAGCGACATCAACAAAGCGCAAGAGAGCGCAGACTAAGAGACAGCAAGCGCTCATTTCAAGCAGGCAAAGAGTTGGTAAGCAGATCTGTTAAGAGAGTTGCCGCTTTTAGGCCTCGTGGGCATTTGACTGATAAGAAATTGAATAAAATTAGACGAAATTTTATTAGCGAACAAAGAGCGCTGCAAATTTTTTTTCTTAGCTTTTTTATGGCATAATTTTGCAGCTAACACCAGGACACGCCCCTGAACAACTGCGAACTGTAACATATCAAGGCTCATTTATCAGCAGCAACTACTTTTTGGCAGAACAGCAGAAAAATTGAACGAGAAAAGTAAAAAAAGTCAGTAAAAAACATGTGAAACAAAAAGCTGTTGCTGTTGATTAAAATCATAATTGAAAAGCGCACCTTCCGGCCAGAGTTGCACATGCTGCAGCCACAAACAGTTAACAGCAACAGCAGCCAACAACAACAACAACTTTGACACTTGCCACGCGTCAATGTCAAAGGCCTGCGCTTGACAATTTAATTGTCACACGCCCGCCGCATTTGGTCAACTCTGCAGTTTCCACACGAGGCACGAAGCTCGAACTCCAACTCCAACTCAGACTTAGACTCCGACTCGAACTCTATTAACGATGCCAATTGACGGACACTTGAATGCGGCAGCGATGTCAGCGTGGAGAGCGCAGAGCAGGGAAGCGAAAGAGACTCGAACTTAGCATTAACATAAACAGTTTTTGGCTGGCACAAGATGGCACTGCTTGTGTCAAGGGAAACAGCTGCAACAACAACAGGAACAACAGCAAGCCCAACAACAACAACGACAACAACGGCAACATCTTTGAACATTGTCATAAATAACGCGCCAATGACAACTTGTTTTGCTCGCTGGGATGGAATTGGGATTGGGATTGGGTTTGGTATCGTTGCTCGAATTGGAACTGCGACTGTCGCAGAGAATGCACTCAGCAAAATTTCGATGCCCAAAACTGACGCATAATGAACAAAGTTCTTAAGGAATTTGAGTACAAGCTTTAATTGTTTGAAAATAAAATGTTTTCATTATTAAAATGTTTACAATAGATTACTAAAAGCATAAAATTAAATATACGCTTTCGGCAGTTTTGTTCTAAACATTAAAAGTATTTTTAATAAATTTCGTATAAATTAGATATTATAATAGTTTTCAATAAACTTCAGGAAATTTTAATGTCGTTTTTTCAAAAAGTGTCTTCAAACTTCTTCTATATATTTTAGTTTGATAAACATTATCAATTAAATGGCTCTTGGTGTCAAGTTATATTTAAGTCATAACTTTCTAATGTATGATATATAATGAACATATTATACCTTGTCTTTCTGTAACAATGATTACAAATTGAGCAATCTTTTTACTATCACGTTTATAAAATATCATAACAAAAACATATCTAATATTTTTAATAACAGCTATATATTTATTAAACATAAAAATATTTCTTATAAATAGATATATAACTTTATCATTCATATTTGTTTACGTTTAGAGAAAGAATTCTGCTTTCAAGTTTCCGTTAAACTTTTGTTAAGTTGAGTATAAAATTCTTTCGAGTGTAGCGCTGTGACTGGGAGACTGTCATCTAATACAGCAATTGACGTGCGGCGTTTGCACCTACCAACTTTTTGATGCATCCGCTGCAGCAGAGACCGTCGCGGCGAGAAGGGGGCCACTCTTCCCAAAGTCCTCCTATCCCCTGCCACTCCTTGACTCCACGAATCTGCAACTCCCCAGGTGGAGGCCACATAAAAGTGGCGCGGCAATTGCCAACTTTGGTCAATGGCGGCGACAAGTGTAAAACGACTGTCCACTGTCGGCAGTGTCCACTGTAGTCTGAGCGGCGACTGTTGTCCCAGCTGCTCCAGCTACAGCTACAGCTTCAGCTACAGTTGCTGTTGACCAGGTTAGTTCCTTTCGAGCCGTCGACACATTGACGGCGTGTTTGTGTGTTTATGGCAGCTGCCGTTTGATACTCATTCAAGTGCCGCCTAACATGATTTTGGTGTCATCTGCTTTTCAGCTTTAATATCGCCAGTTTAATGTGACATTTTGTAGCTGTTGTAAGTTTGTTTGCTTCAACATGTTGCATTATTTATGAGGTGTGCTGCGTTGCATGCAACAAACATTTCCCTCATGCAGGCATTTTAAATGTTTTTTAATTCAGTGATGATTGATGTCTAGTCTATGTGTGGCTTGACAACAGACCAAAGACACATACACTCACTCGCACACCTGTGCCTTGTGGGTATACCTTTATACCAAAGTCAATTAAGCTGCGATTTAAATGCAGACAAGGGTCAATGTCAGTGTGGAGAGACCGAAATGACTTCTAAAGACTAGAAAGCCATTTTGCCAACCAGATTTGGCCTAATGGTCTTTTCGTTCTACGTGCTGACCATTGTGCCCCATTTGACCTGATTTTATTTGCAGTATTTTACTTTTATTACTCACTGTGCACGCTCCACACTGCAGTGGTGCACACCGTGGCACACCGTGCACACCTTGCCAATGATGCGGAACTGAATTCGAAATGAAATTGCAACCACAAATTGCAAAGTCAACCCATCGACAATTTCATTTTTCTCAATGCTCTCGAGTTCAAAAGGTTTGCCAAATTATAAATTAAAAGTAAATCGAATCGAATGCGCGACCATTTGTCTTTGAACTTGAAAGTCGCTTAGTCTCCATGGTCTTCTGGTCTTTTGGTCTTTTAGTTTTGTAGTCTTCTGGTCTTTGAAAGCTGTGAAAGTCTGAGCACTGCAGGTCAACATCCAGGTAACTGCAGCTGGAATAAAATAAGTAAAAAACTATTTAGTTATCTATAAAAACAGGTGCATGCCAAATCCGTTTGTCAGCGCTGTCAGCAGCCGTGTGTTTATCATACTCTGTAGCTCAGTAATGACAAAGGGGTCGATTAGATTTTGTTAAGTAGTTCAAAGATATAAGAACTGAGTCTATTTGGATAAAGTCTTCCAGCTGTCAAACCTAAGTCAAGTCATTAACTGGGACTATTTAAGTTGGGTATGAATGAGAAACTTCAACTTATTAGACTAAAAAGCATTAAGTCTTTTACTTATCATCATAGTATGTCAAAGGGCTATGAATGTAATGCAGATGTTTTATGAAAACAATGCCTTAAAGTGTTACCTCAAATGTTTTTAGATACCTGGTAGAAGTATCCACAATTATTGATTATTTAGTCGCCATTAAGACCTTTAGCTTTGAGGTCAGAGGTTTATTACAAAACAAATCTATCTTTAACAAAAGTTTCCCTATTCCACTTAACATTTACAGGGTCGCTGTCAGTCGCGTGCTCAAGTTTAGAACTCGCTTTTGAGTTTAGCGCTTGTTTTTGTTAGCTTGTTCTAATTTGCATGCAAACGGAACTGAAGCCGGACCAAACTGGCAACGAGATGCTGGAATCTTGCCACATGCCATGACGAATCACTTGACACTGTCAGGCAGTTTTCATGTGGGCGTTCAAAGTGATTCCGTTTGCGATTGGAATTGAGAAAAGCTATGACGATTGCTTTGTCGATAAACGATAGCAATAGCGATGACGATAGCGATTGCGGTGTCGATTACCATTTCGATTGCGGCAATCTCAATTCATAATGATTATGACTGTCATTAGCAGCAGTAGGAGCTGGAGTAGGAGTAGCTGATGTAGGAGCAAACATAGGAAAAGGAACGGCAGCAACTGTTGCTCGATTGCTAATTGCAATTGGCGGTTTTAACGAGTACTCCTCGTTGGCCATGGCAAACGGCAATTGGCTCTTGGTCATCAGTCTGATTTATGCCCACGCATTGGCATTGGCATTGGCTTGGCGTTCTGTAGGATTCCTTTTGGCCATAGACGTAGACGCTGACTGTTGCTGCTGCTGCTGCTGTTGCCAATGGCAAGTGGTTGTCAGCTTTTAGTGCGTGCATCACTCATTGTTACAGTTAGAGAGTTGGCGTCTCTAATTTAATTTAAATGAAACTCTATGTGGCCAAAACACCCGCGCATGCAGCATACCCCATGCCTCGTGCCATACGCTGCACATTTATCTGCCTGCAGCGGCAGCACCAGCACCAGCAGCAGCTCCACTTCAACTCCAAGCGGATCTTGTTGAATCTTGGTCCACATCCACTTGGACCACAACTTTTCAACTAGGTGAAACTTTGAGTTGACGTGGGCGTTGCAATATTTTCGTTTTTATGGCTCGTCGATTTCTGTGGCCCAAAACAGGCACTGGCCATTAGGCCAGCTGAGTACCAACAATAACAGCAACGACTACAACGAGAACACTTTAACAATCAAACAAGTGAGAGATCTTTATATGTATTTATATATTATGTATTTGATTAATTGCTTGAAATGTGCTTTTCTAAGCTGATATTAATGAGAAATGTAATGCATCAACTGTCTGCTGGAATCAGCAATTGTCATGGTCAGTCTCATTGCTGTTAATTCATTTTGTTTAGCGCTTATCAACAGCGCCATCAGTGCAAAACTGAACATTTGTTAAACACTAAATGCACTTATTTGTTTTCTGCCAGTGGCAGTTGCTGTGCCTGTGTCAGTGGCATCCACATCCGCTGTCGCAGTCGCAGTCGCCGTCGCCGTCGCCGTCGCAGTCGGAGTCTAAGTCTGAGTTGTAGTTGCAGCCACCGAAGAATGCAATCAACAGCGGCCACACAACGACGGCGTCGACTAACTGACTGACAGTAGTTACACTGACAGAAAAACTAAACACAATTTGCATAAACTAAGTCGATAATTTAATACTGTTGAAGAAAATAATTTTATAATAGCTTGTAAAAAGTTGATTAAAAATAAATTTATTAAGTTATTTAAATTTCTTTCGCTAACATTTATCAATATTCAGTTCATGATTTTCTAAGTTTAATGTTTAACAGTATACTTTGATTTAAATACATTTTATTAAATATATTTATATACCATTTTTGCAAGGAAATTAAAGCTATTATTTTACTTCAACTTTTACTGAGGCAAAATATATATAGTAGGTACTTTAATTGGCTGTTTTCAAGCTAAAATATAATTTTTACAAGCGAGATATTTTAAAATATATTTATATATATTTATGTATATGATTAATTGCTCGAAATGTGCTGAATTAAGTACAAAATTAAGTGCTAACTAATAGTATATTTTAGTACAGTATATTTGTTTGCATATTTAGAATTGATTAAATTTTTATAGCTTGATTTTATTTAAATATATCATTAGAGGAGTTTGACTTTTCACAAACTTTTAATATTTAAATACGCAATCTATTTTTCTGTCAGTGTAGCCGCTGAGCCTATGTTCGCTCAGTGGGGAAGCTACTAAAATGAGCAGCAAAGTCAAACTAAGCCCCATGGCGGCGGCATCAACTGCAGCTTCTACATCAACTCCAAGCAACTGCAAGTCGTATCCCAACTCTAACTCCGATTTCAACGCCGACTCTGAATCTGAATCTGACTGGAACACTGACTGAGACTCCGACTTAGACTGAGACTGAGACTCCCACGTTTGAGCAGGCGCATTGCACAAATTGCATTATTTGCACGCTGCGCAGTTGTCTGCAAAGTGGAGAGTGTTTGTTGTTGTTGTTGGTTGCTTGTTGGTTGTTACTATTATCATCAACATTGTTCTTGTTTGGGTTTTGGCCGCTTTGGTGCGCAAATTTTCTAACGTTTTTTATTTTATTTTATTTTTTATTTTTATTTTTTTCGTTTGTGGCTCGATGCATGACGGCAGCAGCGGCACTTGACGCCACGAGAACATAAACATAAAAATGCTTTTCAGCTTTTCGCAGCACTCGAATGGATGAGGCTGTAGCTGTAGCTGTAGCTGAAGCTGAAGCTCAAGCAGACGCGGTTGTTCAACTAAACTACTCCAGTCAAAATAGCATTTTAATAGACGCAACAACAACAACAACAACATCAAGTCGACACGACGACCTGGCAAACGGCTTTATGACGCTGCAACATGTGAAAATGCTTGAGAAGAGGAAGAAGCTGAAGAAATTACAAGCACACGCTTTTCTAATCTAAGAACCTTTTGCTGCATGTCCAAAAACAACAAGCGAACACAAAGAAATGGCTGAATTTGACCAAAACCAAATATTTCATACCCTTGACAGATTGGTTCTAGAGCAGCTAGTAAGTAATTTCATTGAAATAAACTAGGGGTTCAAAAAGAAATCAGCTTTATAGAAAAGTTTGACAGTTTTTTAAGACTCTTAAAACAGCACACCTCTTTGGGCTCACTCTACAGCACTAGAACACCCTCTTTAAAGGGTATGTTAAGTAGCAGACATACTTTTATTTGATAGTGGGTTGCGGGCGGTCAAAATTTATATTTTGTGTTTTATGTTTGCGTCGAGTCGCGAAGAGTCAAGTCGAGTCCAGGGTATAAAATGCAGTTAGCTTTCTTGGCCCAAAGCAAATAGCACTTGCAACGCCCAGCATGTCGGCTCTGTGACTCTGATGGTAGTAAGTGTTGTTTCGTGTTGTTGTTGTTGCTGTTGCTGTTGCTGTTGTTGTTTCGTGTTTACTTTGCTGCTGAGTTGATGCTCATTTAGCTTAACGCTTAACGCTTTAGACTCGTATCGTACTTACCTTTTAGCCCATTTACTTAGTCGCTTTTTGGGTGGGTGTTTTGTGTAATGAGCAACTGTTTATTGCTGTCTGAAGTTGGCAACAATTCAAGTGCTCATCATGACAGCAACTGCATAGAATTTTGCCATACAAAGCACAACAAACAAAAAAAAGATGATTTATAATTGTCATAGACTTCCTGGTTTTATTATTTCAACTGCAGCTGAGTTGAGTGAAAAGCACTGCAACTAGCAAATACTCTAGTAGTTAGTAGTGGCACACATGGCGTATACATTTCAGCCATTTTTAGCCTGCTCTATGAACTGGTCCAAAACAAACAACACTGTGCTCAGCTCAAGGAAGCGCTGCACTTTGCTCTTGATAGCAGTTTGTAATTACAAAATGTTGCACTTGATTTCAATTGAGTTTAAATGGTTGGAACAAAGAGTAAACTACATTAGTAACTGAATTACTGATGTTTTAAGCTTAAATACACCATATATTTAAAGCTTACTTAGCGCTCGATTTATCAGCAATCCATTCAGCGATAATTCTTTGCATAGCAGAGCAAAGTGTTCGCTCCACCCTCGCATCGTGAGCTAAACTTTTTCACTTTATGATTTATGAGCATCCCAAATGTCCCCTCGGGGCTTTAATGTGCAAATTACGAATGCAAAAATGCATAAAGCGTGTAATATTTGCATAATTTAATGGCCACAAATTCCACTTAAACAACTTAATTAGATTAAAAGTAAAGTAAAAAGTCTAAGAGCTAAGAGTAAACAAAAAGCATAAAACATACAAAATCAAATGGAGAACTTGTCCCTTCAGGGCATTTGAGACTGATTTATTTAAAACTGGCCATTTTTGGTAAGTTAAACTAACGATCCAAATTACCAACTGACTGGCTGATAAACTGACGTCTCTGGTGAGCCAATAAACTGGCTGAAAAATTATAATTCCCGCCCGAACGTTTAGTTGTTTTGACCACAACGTGTGTGCGTCTCTTAATGGCCGCTAATCTAGTTAACAGTTTTTCAATTATAGACGATTTGGTGCAGCTGATAATAAATGCGATAAAACATATTTCCAGGCAACAGCAATCCGCTTACATCAGAGCGGTTTTTTACTGGGGCGTATTGCGGTTGCAAATGTCAAAATAATTTGCTATTTTGGCCATAAAGCTTTGGCCTGTTATCTTGACCACTTGCGGCTTAAGGCGTTAATTGATTTAGTGTTTGCAAAACAAGATCGACAAACCGATAATGCTAGACTGGCGTTTTAGGGCCAACCTTTTGATATAATACTTGGCTATTTTAATTGGCAAATTAGGCTAAGTAAATTTGGGTTATAAAGGTATTGCGTATTGAGAAATTGCCACGTGGCCATGCCAGAGGCGGCAAGCAGCAAATAAAATTAATGACAAAAAGTCTGAAGAGTAAGAGCCAAGAAAAAATAGCGACTGCTGCTCCGCTAACCCTTTTCAAGTGGTTGCCAAATGTCAGTTGGGCATTTTAATACCCGTTTGACAGAGAGTGAATGGGTATACCAGAAGCGTTGTAGGCAATAGGGAGGTATTGGCATTTTCGACCCTCCTCTTGAGCATCAAAAGCCTAGTCGATGTGGCCATACACATCCCTGTGTCTGTAGAATTCTCAGAAGATGAAGCATTCACAATCGAACTCGAATTTTATTAGCTCTGAGGAGCAGACAAGTCTATATATTGTTGCCTCTCTTTAATCACACACCTAAACTTACTAACGGGTATCCTTTAGTCTCTTTTCCACTATTAGCATTCCTGCTTATGTTTTGTGATAAATGTGCCAAGCGGCGACGTTTCTATGCCAAACGAAATGAAAAACGAAAATGAAAATGTTTATGTATGCCCCTCCCGAAAGGTTGCCAGCGCAGTTGCAGTCACTGTGGCAGTCGCAGTCGCAGTCACAGTCACATCATAATGATGCCCTCAATCCGTTTGTAAGACCGTCCTTAACAAAGTCGTGCGCCGTCAACAAGGAATATGTCAGAGGCTGAAACTGTGGCTCAAACTGAAGTCAAGGCATAGAGCTACGCTCGGTGGTGCAGTGGTTCGGTGGCTCGACGTGTGCCTGCTTAGCAAACATTGTCTGCAAAAGTCAGCGCATTTTTGACAAGAAGTCAAAAACTTGCAAATGTGTTTCTGCTTTACATATTTAACTCCCTCTCTGTCTGGCTGCTCGCCGTGACAGCTTTGGGCCATCAAATTGCCAACTAATGTTGAAAAATGCGGCAACAACTTGGCCAATCGCACATATACAGCACTCGAGGCGCTTCTGCTGCGCCAAAATTTCACAACTTGAGCTCAGAACAGCATCAGCATTAAGACTAGACTACTAGACTAGTCGTTGGACTAAGACTAGTACAAGTCAATCAAATTACAAATGCCCCTCGTTAAATTGAACTATTTTCGCATTTTTCAGTTGCCCAAGAAGTGGAATTTTCAGCTTGTTTCCCTCCGCCTCCGTTCAACTCTTTGCACTTCTCTTTAGTCGCAGCCCTCACCTTCTTGTCTTTGTTGTGTAGCCCATTTGATACTAATTAAAATGCTTAGTAACGGGCGTGGTGTGCTTTTTCATGCAGTTGTAATTAAATTAATTGCCATCGACTTTGCTTGGGGCACAGTGCAAAGTTGCATAATTTTCGCCATTTGCGCAATTTGCAATTGCAGCTAATTTTATGGACTCGCCAATATGCATATTTTGTATGGATTGTGATTGATCAATTTCCACTTAAGTTGAACTAAAATTATAAATTTCAAAAAGATTCGAGCATGCTGTGAAATTAGCTCAATTCTTTTGCTCAATGTCGCAACTATAATTCAGAGACGGGTTTAATGATTACTTATATATTCCAGAACTAAGTTCAATACATTGTGGGTAAGTTTAAAAGTTATTTTATTATTACAGGCCGACAATTTATCTTTCTGTTAATTTTATTAAATTTATTTTTAAGATTTCCTTTCTTGTGGCCTATATAAAATCAAAATTTTCCTTTACCACTTAACAAATATTTTATATTATCTTTTATTTATTACATTTTTGCATCTCACAGCAGTTTGTTTCCTTCTTCTTCGAATAGCTTCTGAATAATTCTGAGACGGATTTAATGATTTCTGATTATACTCCAGAACTAAGTTCAATACTTTGTAGGTAAGTTTAAAAATTATTTTATTATTACCGGCCGACAATTTATCTTTCTGTTAATTTTATTAAATTTATATTTAAGATTTCCTTTCTTGTGGCCTATATAAAATCAAAATTTTCCTTTACCACTTAACAAATATTTTTATTATCTTTTATATAATAAAATATACATTTTTGCATCTCACAGCAGTTTGTTTTAATACCTACTGCATACCAATTGTGTTCACTTATTTTGTAATTAAATACTTAATTTTATTACAATTATTTAATGCATATTTTCCAAGAGTTCTTTATGCAAATGCACAATTTATAGCTGGCATCAACTGCAACTGTTTCGGGTCAAGTGCCTAATTAACATATAATTAATTTCCAGCTATTTTACAGGTGTCTTGTTACAGTTACACAGCAAGTGTGTGTACGTGTGTGTAGGTGTATTAAAAATGTTCTCATGATCGTAAAAAGAAGTGCATCATGAATTTTTAATTGTCATGCCGAGTTAAAGACGCAAGTCAACCCTAAATTGTAGACGCATTTGTTTATTTGATTTTTTATGGCGACTTCTGCTGTTTCGTGGCCAAACTGTCGATAATGATGATGATAATGGCGATAACGACATGATGATGATGATGTCGATGATGAGTATGGTAATGAAGCTGAGGCTGGAATGGGTTCGTTGGATCGTTGGTTGGTTCGTTGGTTGGTTGGTTATTTAATGCCCACACACGCACATAAAGATGTCAACGCTTAACTTATCAAGCGGCAAAAGCAGACGATGACGTTAATGCGAGTACAATAAAAACTACAATAATTTCTTGTTTTGAGTTTTATTTGCGTGCCGTTGTGGCTTGTTTGCTTGTTGGACTTGTTGGACACACAAAACACACAAAATACAAGTAGCGCCCACCGTTTGGCCGTTTATCAAACAACAATAAACAGTAATTTATGAAAAATGCTTGTAAAACGACGATAAAACAAGTGCCAGACGGACAGAGCAGGACAGCGAGACAACAAGAGAGACGGAGATAACAGCAACAGTGGATGATGACATGGACATGGACATTGCTGC
Organism: Drosophila acutilabella; assembly: GCA_035046005.1. NCBI lineage: Eukaryota > Metazoa > Arthropoda > Insecta > Diptera > Drosophilidae > Drosophila > Drosophila acutilabella. Next base: position 1,923,590 of record JAWNOK010000003.1, read on the forward strand.
CAGTCTTGCACAGAGTCAAAGCTTAAGCTCGAGCCAAAGACCGAGCCATGTGGGTGTCTTGCTGTATGTGTGTGTGTGTGTATCTGTGGGTGCCCCCAAAGCGAAGACAACAAAACAAAAGAAAACAATTCATTGTATGCAAGTGTCTCGTGGTCGTGGCTTGGAATCTTACCAATCCAGCCAGCTGCATCTTCACTTTGGCCTAAACATTTTGACCATTGTCGACACGCTTGCCTTTTTGTCTGCGCCTCAGTCAAGTGGGTAGCCAGCAACAACCAGTACCACCAGCAACACCACTAGCAAAACAACAGCAACTGGACAGTGTTTAGGCCAGTCTGGTGACAGGTCAGAGCCACTAGCAATTGCCCAAGCTGAAAAAAACTTTTGATTTTCAACATTTTACCTAGTTGTTAGACACAAGCAGCTAAAATGCAAGTCAGTCCTTAAAAAAGCTGATGAAACAATTTTACTGGCCACAGTTTTGTACTCAATTGTTTTAAGAATAAGCTGAAATAATCGAAAAAAGTTATATAAGTGGGATTAGATAATTAATTCAATAGTATAAAAATATTTTAAAATAACCACAAATAAAAATAGTTTTGTTTCTGTAAAGGAGAATAATTATATTAAAGTCAAACACTAGGCGTATGCGCAATAATATGTAACACACAGCACTACTAGCAGTTTTGGACTTTTCTGCTTACTCATAATTGTTGCCATACAATTGATTTATACACGCTGCCATCTAAGATATCCTAACAGTAATTAGTCATGCTTACTTGCCTTAGTTACTCAGTTTTGTCACAACTTTGTTGCTTTTTGTATCCTGTCAGAGTTGGTCGCGTTTTGGTAACGACTCTTGCTTTTAACATTCTTTGTTCAGTTGTGAGTATATAATTTGCACGCTCTTCACGAAAAATGCTACTGACTTACAAAATAGCAAGAAAACGAAATGCAAATCGTTTTGCGAGAAGAAGCCACGACTCATTTGAGCCATAGAAATGAGCAGCACGCAAAGAAAATCGCTTGAAAAGCAAACGAATTATGTAAAACATTCGCAAACAAATTGTGACTCACTGCCGAATTTGGGGGAGTGTTTTGGTGTTGAGTGTTTACTGTTTACAGTTGAGTGTTTAGTGTTGATCCTGAGGCAGTGTCTCATTAGCATAAAACGTAGAGAACTGACATTTAGCCTGTCAGCACGATTCGACTGCAGAGAATTCCCAACCAGGTGTCAGTTTTAAATATTTGCTAAGGTCTAAGGGAACTTTAGTTTGACAGGAAAATACCAATTTATTCTGGCTTGCCTTCAAAAAGGAAAACTTTAAACAATATAATATAAATACACCCAAGATTTCCAGTTGAACAGTTAAAGGACTTTAAAGCTTCGCTACCAAAAAAGCCATCGTATGTTCGAATAAAGACAACAAATGTCTAAACGAATCTTGAGCAAATAATAATAGTTTACAGACTTGAGTGTTTACTTTTGAGCACCCATAATTCTAAGCCTTTAGAGCCTGCCTAAAGACAATTGCCGTACACACACGTAGTGAGATAGAAATAGAAAAACAATTTATGGCGCCACGATTTGTTGACAAATTTCTCACAACACGAACCATAAATTATGTGGCCGTGACCGTGGGCAGACTCTGGCAGTCAGTGTGGAAAAGTGGAAAATTTCCAGAGCCCCAGAACTTAGAAAACTTTACACTGATCTGCCAAAAACCGCACGACATGTGAGACAATTTGGTATCGTAATCGTGCACTTGGTGTCAACTTTGGAATCGGAGACGACTGACACTATTTCTCAGGCAGAAGATAAAATGATTATACGAGCACTACTCGTAATTTGCGTCAAATTATTTTAAAAACTCTTTTTCAGTCATTTCACTGTGTCGTCTCTGTGCGAAGGTCAGTCAAATTTTGCATGTTGACCTCAAAAATTTCATAACTTTCTCTTCGGTGGCATGACCCGTTGTAATTGAAGGATTCGTGGCGACGATAATTAATTTTTATTACACACATAATGAACTACGAAATGACCTCTGACAAGCAATGCAAATAATTGCGTATAAATTTATTTATTTTTATTTGCTTAGAGACCTGACTAATAACTTTCATTAATTAAAACTTTTTTCCTACTGTAGATAATGTGGTTTAAAGGCAATGAGAGCTTTGTCTGGGAATTGTACCCTCTATTTTCCTTGGTAATTAAAATGATTGGCGAACGCAGCATTTTCTACTATAATCCAAATGGACAGGAATGCAATTGGAATTGGTTTCAGCAGCATAACTTAACCTTCCACTCACAGTGGATGTGGAAAAGTCATTTACCATATTTTGCCATAAAGGAAAAACACAATAATGAAATCTTTGTCATGGCCTGCCTATCAGAGCACTATTATATATCGGAACTTAGAGGATTAACAGAAACTCTAAGTCGCATGAAGACGGTGCGTATGCTCATCGAGGTGGCAAATTCTATTGGAGCTACAGAAAATAACTCTCAAGCTTTGGATATTCTACAATATATACAACAAAGGAATATGATCAATGTAGCGTTGTATTTTCAACACGACTCAAGTCCCTTGACCGTCTACAGTTTTGAAGTCTTTCCACAATTTAAAATGTTGCAACAACGTTTGGTCGGCAACTCAATGAATTTATATCCCAATCACCTTCAGAATCTAAAGGGCTATGAGCTGCGTGTAATGGTTGACTATGCTGAGCCCAATACAATAATCTGTAACGATGCAATGGGGAAAAGACACATTACTGGCTTCATGTTTCGTTTTATAAAAACATTTTCCGAGACCCTGGGTGCTGGCTTAATACCAAAGTTTCCTACTTGGGAAATGGGCAGACTGCTATCGGAATCATTTATGCTCGACTTTACCAGAAATGGCAGTGTGGATTTTGCTCTATATACAGGACCAGTGAAGGCAATGGGCTTGAGGTAAGTAAATAACATAGTTTAAGAAAAAATGTAAACTTGTTTAATACATTTTCACAGATCTCGACAGTATTCCTATCCCGTCTACTTCGGACACTGGTGCATTATGCTACCGCTGGAAAAGCCGATTAGAACCTGCTTGTTTATAGGCAAAATATTGGAAATCAAAGCTCTTAGTAATGCTTTTTATAGCCTACGTTTGTTACTGGCTTTGCCAACAGATTGGAGTTCAAAATTTGCCACAGTGGCTACAAAATTGTTGGAACTACCTGCGAGTGGCTAAAAGATTCTTAGCATCATTCCCTGCTTATTGCCTGCTTAGCTCAACTCTATTATTTGTTAGTTAGAAGTCCAAAGCAAAATCGCATTGACAACTTCGATGCATTACTAAACTCTGATTTGCATATTTTTGGCTTAAGAGCAGAGTTTGATTTGTTGACACACGACTTTCGGGCACAGTATGCAGATGCCTTCAGATTGACCAGCAATCTAAGTGAATTGTTTAGAATGCGTAGCTCTTTTAATACCAGTTGGGCGTACAGTGTGCCCTCGACTAAGTGGGTGGTGTATGAGGAACTGCAGCGACACTTTCAACGTCCGGTCTTTCGGTTTTCTGAATTGTGTTTCACAGTCCCCAATCTCGAAAGCGTACTTATTTCAGATGAATCCATCTATCGGGATATACTAAAGCTGTACATCATGAGAGTTCAGCAAGCGGGTTTACTCACACACTGGATGCAGCACAGTCTCTATGACATGGTGAAGGCAGGAAGAATGCAACTCAAGGACTACTCTGTGCCCATCATTAGAAAACCGCTTAGATTAAAGGACTTTTATTTGGTTTGGCGTTACTTTGGTGTGGCTACACTAGTGTCACTAGTTGTATTTATTCTAGAGTTAGTGCGATTCTATGTCAATGTTTACCTGAATCTTTTGTAGTTTTCACAGAACCACAAAAGTCATTGTTGTTGTTGTTGATGTTGTTGTTCTGGCAACTCTCTTTGTGGCATATAAAACTAAATGCAAATTGGCTGTCAGGAAGCCACCGCAACATCACGACGAACTGCACGAAAACTCATTTCAGCCACAGAATTAAAGTGCAACCACAAGAAAGACAACAACAACAACAGCCACACCGACCAAATTATGCTAAGTCCAGACAACAAGCATCAACAAGTTAAGACCCAAAAAACCAACCAACACCTGCAAGGAAAGTCTATGGAAAGAAATGATTTTCACCTTGGTAAAAGATTGATTGAATTTATAAACTTCAACAGTTCTCAGCTAAAACTAATATTTTCACTAAACTTAATTCTTATAATGTTTAAAGAATTTAAATAATGCTGTCAATGGTGTCTTAAAAAATGTTGGATTCATTTTATGTCATTTTTCATAATTTTGAAAATTTTTCATTAACTTTATGTCACTTTTGCTATAACATTATGAATTTTACTGAGATTTATGTACACTGAATATGCTTAAAAATATTAAAACATTTTTTTATCATACTAAAATTTGTTTTACTTTCAATTTTAGTAAACAAAGCATAGTTTTATTCAATTTAAATTAAAATTTATTTCTTTCAATAAATTTGAAATTGTTATTACATTAATTACACATTTTTTGAATGGCTTAGCAATGAAGTCAAACAAATCGTGCAGTTATGTTAAGCGATTAGTTCAATTAATATTCTAAAGTCATGTGTTTATTAAAAACCACATAATTTATGCATATTTTTGACCAACTCAAAGAAGTGCTGTTATATTTTTCATTTTTTTTTGTAACTATTTGGAATTAATTACAAATAATTCTATTAGAAGTCAGATCAGTTTATTTCGACGTGTGTAAATAATGAAAGGATTTTGACAATGTTGTTTTTGGTTTATATTTTTTGGTAGACTTTTGCAAAACGATTGAGTGCATAATAATATGCAGGAATTTATTAAAGCTCTGAAATACAAAAAACTCTTGCCCTTACCTTGGAACCGTTCGAATGACTCACAGTCTGTCCAACTGTCCAATTGGACAGTTGACCGCGTCATCGAGAGGTCCGCGTGGTCGTCCAGGTGTTCAATTAAACACTGACGTTGACCTTAATACTCAGAGCGGCTGTAAAATGCAGCAAAAGACTGCGAGACAGCCAGAATTTTTTGACAAATTGTCGCTGAATGTGCACAGAAATCAAGTTTATGGTCAATTTGCTTGAACAACTTTTAAAAAATCAAAAAACGCACACACACACTATAACACAGAGAGCCAAATAATCTTAGCTGATTTCAACTCTATCAACGTGTGTTGAGCTCGTGGTAGAAAGTTGCCACAAAGCTGGCATTAAAATACCAAAAATAGTCAACAAAAGAAGAAAATGTAGGAGAGAAAAAAAAACCGATTGCAATGCGATGCCAATTCCAAGGTGTTAAAATACGTTAACGTATGCATTAAAATTGCTGATGAAGCGTCTTGTTGTCTGCAGACACACAGAGTCTTTAAGTGTGACTGTGAGTGTGACTGGGCTAAAGAGGATTACCAAATATTTGCGATTGCTGCCAAAAGTCAAAAGAAATCAATCAAAATGCCACAATCAACAACAAAAGGCTGGCAACAGCAACACAGCGAACAACAACAAGAAAAGTGCAACTGCAATTGCAATTGCAACGGCAACAACACACGCCAACAACCGACAGAAGCGACAGTCTGACGTGTGCCTAAGACGCTTAGTGGCTGCTAGACGGCTGCCTGGTTGCCTGGCAAACCAACAGACAGACAGACAGACAGCCGGTGGGATGGACAGACAGTGGGACGGACAGACACTCGTCTCTAAGTGGACAACAAAACGCCTCCAACACTTTTGGGCGCGAAAATGTGTTGCCATTGCCGAGCGTTGCTGAAGATTTTGCAGCTATTATACCCTGTAGGTAACAACTAGAAGTAGTATGGGTTGTCGGATAGTTAGAGATGTTAAGAGAATACAGTCTAAAGCAGTCTACACAGTCGAAACAATTGAGCTATAGAGGAATATTAATGAATCCAGTGCTCAGTTAAGCACCTCCTTGCAAATAATGCTACAAAATAAGTACAGGGTCTATTACAGTCGGCTCACTCCCTAGCAGCCTATTCTACTAGTTTTTCACTAAGTTTTGCTGAGCCAAGTGCTGTGCCAAGTGCTCTGACACACTCCAACTAAAGTTGCAACAGTTGCAACGGCTGCAGTTGCAGTTGCAGGGGCGTTACGACTTTGGTGCTTAAAGCGAGTGAAAGAGAGCGAGCGAAAGAGCGAGAAAGAACCCAAGAGAGAGTGAGTGAGAGAATAAGAGACTTACGACTCATGGGCTGCATATAAAATAAATAAGCCAACGTTGATCTTCATTTGTTGTTGTCAAGAAGTTGACATGACTCTGCCATTGCCATCGGGTCTTGACACATATTTGCATACTTTGGCCCGAAAGGAAGCCCAAAAAATAGCAGAAAAAAATTTGTTGACAAGTGTCAGTCAGGCAAACGACTTTTGGATTCAATTTTGTCGTGTTCTGTGCAAAATTTGCATGTGGTCGCATCTCACGCTTTGTGCCTCGCAAAAGATTTCGGAATACATTTTGTGGTTTATTTGGTTTCTTTTTCTTCTCAATTTTTATATTCCACAGTTTTTTTGGGCTCAGTGAAATTTCATTGGGATCTATTGAGCGCACCTTTATGGTCTATTATACTAACGGGAATGCCCCGAGAGCAAAATCGTCGTTGTCTATGCCGATGTCGGCAATAATAATAAGTAAATTGATTGAAATGTGCGATATCATGTTAGCCGCAATTGAACGGAAATGGCCAACATACAGAAACTCCACACCACAGACACACACACACACACCGACCGCACAGTCTGCGCTCTAAGTATGGCTACACACAATTTTTGTGGTAGCGCATTCAATGTCGATTTCATTTTGCACCCGAGGCACAGATACGCAAGCCACGATAGAGGCCGTGTGGGGTTTGGGTTTGGGTTTCGATTTGGTTATGGGTTTGTGTTTGGGGTTGAGGTTGGGTCGCTGCCAATGCCACTACGCAGGCGGCTGGGTGTGGCCAAGACGACCATGACGCCCACCCAGCTGGCCCAGCGGGCAATCAGTTAGTTTCCGACTGGGTAAGCGAACGAAACGGTATCGTCTATTCACATGCCTTAAATAAATCATTAAAAAATTATAACAATTTTTTTTGTTTGTTAGCCGAATTCTATGTGTGTTACATAATTAGCAATTAATTCATTAACTTTTGCACTCAGCTGTTGTACAACTGTTTGATCTCAAACAGTTTCTTTTCGAGTATTGTGCAAGTTCGTTGCCTAAGTCTTTTGATGTGCGTGTGTGCGACTTGTGATCTGCATCAATTTTTTTTAGCAGTGGCAGCGGCAGCAACTTGGCGACATGTTGACGGCATGTAATTAGCATGCTAACCGACTGTTAGTCTGTCTGTCTGACACTCTGTCTGCGGCTACACCAAAGTCTCGGCGCACCTGCAGCAGTTGCCGCTTCCGTTGCCGCTGCCGTCGTCAGCGTCATCGTCATTTTCAAATGATCTCATAAAATGCTACTTAACACGTTGTTGTTCTTGTTGTTGTTCCTCTCTTTGTTGTTGTCTTTGGTCGGCAACTTAAACACAGCCGCAATGATAACTCTTTGGCTCGTGCATACGACTCACTGTCGTTTTTTATTGGCCTTTCATTGATTGCCGACGCGCAGCAAAACATAAAAAAATTTAAATAAACCACACAAAAAAATATTCTTTTTGACGTTGTCGGCTTTTTTGGCACAAGCGTAATTAAAACTCAGTTGAAATTCGCGAGTTTCGCAGAGCAACATTGATTTTTTATTTGTTTCAAATATGTATACCCATTAAAATTGGCGAAATGGGGTATTTTTAGTGTGAACTGGAAGCAGTAAACTAATTATTATAATAGGTAACAATTGATCAACTTTCGTTTAGATAGCTTTTATGGGGTCTAAGCTCAGTTAGCTGTATTTTAGCCAAGTCAAAAGCCATTTAAAATGAGTACGGGGTCTTAAAAATTCTGAATTAATTTAATATTTAATTAAAACGATAAAAACTCAAAACTAATAAGTATGTTAGAGTCTATTCGTCTATTTCCTAAATATTTGTAATTTTTTGCGTGTGTTTTGCATGCAGCAATTCACCTTTTAATGCGCCTTTTTATGTAATGCACTCAAATACATAAATGGACGCGTTTTTCTGCTGCTCATGCAAATATATAGTTTCCTGTCTGCAAATGCAACTGACAACGACCAGCAATAACAACAACAACAACAACGAGAGCAGCAACAGCTTTGGCCCATAAATAGGCAATTTTCGCTTTGGCCGTTTAACGCCAACACCAAAAAAACTTGTGGCAAAAGATCTGAAGCTGAAACGCTTTGCAACGAATCAAATCGAATCGAATCGATTATCGTGCACTTAACACCAAGCAGCTCTTTAACCTGTGCACTGCATTCAGGCCTTGTTTCCCTTAAAGGTTTCATTTCTGTAACAATTTTCCAAAATATATTTTCAATCAAAAACTAGGCGGTAACTGCAGCAGCAGCAGCAGCAGCAACAGCAGTTGGTGCATGCACCAGAGCGTTGATTGCACTTGGACATGATTGAAACACAGAGTCGCAATCAAGGCCAAAGCAGCATTGGCATCATTATCAGTTGCAACTTTGGTTTAAACAGCAACATCGGCATTGACTTCGTGCTGATTATCAGCATGTGCACTGCCTGCTCGACAGCAACAGCAGCAACTGCAATGGCTGCAACAACAACGACGTCGCCGCATGTGCTTTTGCCCTCGATCCATAGATCAAGATCATAAATAGCAATAAGCCCCGACCAGACAATGTCTGCTAACTGTTTCAGGCAATCAATCAATCCATCTAGCCGATGCTGAAGCCGCTGCTGCTGCTTCTGCTGCTGCTGCTCTGTTGACGCCGACAGCATTTCGCTGCCTATTTGGAAAGTTCATTCAGTTGCGCTTCAGTTTTTTGCTTTTGTTTTTGTTTCTCGGCAGCAGCATTATAAAACGTGATCGATTGATTTGTGTGATCGTAGCGGGAACCGCGGCATCGGCATCGGCATTGGTATCGGCATCGAGTACAGCTAGAGCTGCTGCTGCTGGTGCAAGTTCAACGAGCCGATTGACTGACTGACTGCTGACTAGATAATTGTGGCGTTCTGCTGCTGCTGCCGCTGCTGCGTTATTTTTTTTTTTTGTTCGCTAAACAGCTGAAGTTTTGAGCTGAAGAGCTGCCACATTGCTGTGGCATGCAGCGTGCATTCCACTTGGCCTGGCCAAACGGCAAACAGCAAAAGCAACTGCAACTTCTCCTTCTCCGGTTTCCTGCTCTCGCTGAAAGCGGCCAATCTGTCAGCCTGACAGTTTGGCCCAGTCACAGAATTTAGCCGGCCGCTGTCGGCATTGCATTTGATGATTGATGATTGTTGAAACGCGAACAAAATTATGATTAAATAAGTAATTGTAGTTAAGCAAAACGGCGATAGCGATAGCGTTGAAACCAACTGACTCTGGACGATGAGCCACGATTGAGCCAATGTGAACAGTGACAGCTAAAAAATACAAAAAAATGAGACAAGGAAGAATGACATAGTCGACACACGACTCTTAGATACCTGTTAGTCAGTATTCAAGTGTGATAAGTAATAAAATTACAGTACGATTTTTAGACCGATTTTGGCTACTGATTTATATCGATCTTGAGCAAAGTTCCCTATACTAAAACATTGAATTTTCACAATCCCCCAGTTAGTTAAATTCCAATAGTTCTGGTATACCCCTTTACTCTACCACGAACAGGTATTAAAAAGATGGCATAATTATCTTCGTGTCGCTGCATAAAAGATACGCTTTTAAAACTTGCTGTTATTGCTTTCCATTATTCCACAAATCGCCGAGTTTTAGAATACCTGCAGGCAGAGTATTGCAAATAAAAGTAGCATACAATGCTAACAGCAATAGATACACTATATGGCACAGTGGTACAGCTAACAATACGGATGTGCCACAGTGTACACTGTAGACAGAAGTTTTTGTTTAAAGTGGCCAGCAAAGACTGAAGCTGCTTTGGTGGTCTAATAAACTTAGCTTAAGGTCAAAAGCTGTAACAAAACAGTTCACACACATAGTCACCACTTGGATTCATACACACACTTGTACATTTAGCTAAATAGCACGAAATATGGAAAATAATCAAATAACTTAGCACTTGTAATAAATTCAAAATGCTTGGCAATTAAATCGTAAATTTTTACAACTACAAATTTACAGTTATTAAAAGCATAATTTGTTGTTGCCGGCTGCTATTATTAATTACTACAACAGTTTGGTGTCACGCTGCAAAGACTAAAAAAAAAAAAACAACGATCGCGTCGCTGTGTAAGTAGTCGAACGAAAGACTTAGGCAACGAACTTGAGTTCAATCAACAATTTTCAATTTAAAAGCATTGCTTGTTTTTGTTTTTGTCTCTGATGCAGCTCTCCGCAAGTCATTGCTGCACTGGCACGTTTTTGTTACATGCTGCCGAGGGGAGTTCCTAGAAGTTAAGATAATTTTAAGTAAAGCTATAAGCAAATGTATATACTAGTAGCTTTAATTTTAGTGTCACACCATGGAGCACGTGTTCCCTCAAATAGACCCCATTGTGCTAATCGTCCATAGTTACCAATGTCGTTTGTTGGCTTCGCCGTGTTTAATTTTTTCCTTTCTTGTTGTTGTTGTTATTGTTGTCTTCGATTTGGTTCAATTCAGTTGTACTCGAACGATGCTTATCGGGCAAATGTGTTGAATGCCTGGCGAGTGTGCGAGCAGTTGTTGCTTTTTATAAAAAATTAATTAGAACAAAATACGCGAAAATATTTACAATAATGGGCGTGCCGAGTTTGAAAGATTTTGTTTATTTGTTTAGCCCAAACAATTGGCAACAATTTGTGGCAGAAACAACTGCCAGTCAGTGTAGCATTCATAGCCAAACTCAGAGTCGAAGTTGGAGTTAGAGTTGCAGTCAAAGTCACAATGCTCGGACAGGCATGACGATGTGGCAGTCATGGCGCTATCGCGATTTATGTTTCTATGAATTATTTGTTAAATTGGCTGCCCGCACATGTGTCCCAACATCGGCAATTGACGAAAGGTTTTCAGTTTGTTTTTATTTATTTTGTATAAAGCCAATCTAAAGGCCTTTGATCCAGTATTTAGTATGTAGGTATTCGCCTGTCCGTTTAACCAGTTTTGATGCAAACATTTTCAACTAATTAGGCGTGGTGGCTTTTAATCAAAACGATTAAAATGCTTTCCGACAATATTTTTCCACGCCTAATCAAAGACTTTATGCCATTTTTTGCATTGCACTCATGACAGCTGCAATAAGCGACTGAGTAAAACCTGAAGCACAGAGCTGAACCCGAAGCCGAAGTTGTAGCCAGGAGGGGGACAAGCAGGGCGTGGCGTTGCCATATCAAATTGTGCTACAATTTATTAAAAACGAAATATGTGCGACTCGAGAGGAGTCGATGGCAGCAGAGGGGACAGGAGTCGGGACACGGCACTGGAGACGGCGCTGGAGACGCTGGCGATACGTTGAACGATAACAAGTTGTCGAACCAGATGTCAAAGCGATTTGCAAATATTTGACAAGCGCAAAACACCGACACCGAAAATCGAAAATCGAAAATCGCAGAAAACCAAAATGCGAATTGCGGCAGGACAACAAGTTGCAACAATAAACGATTATTACAAGCGACACGAGGTGACACTAAAATAGTTGAAGTAGAAATGTGATAACATTGGAAAGATGATACCAATTAAATGACCTTATTGATTATACTTGATGTTTATTAGCTTAATTGGGTATTTGTGGAAAAGGAAGTTGTTTGGAAATAATATATATAAAATAATACATAGTAAAAGAGCATTACTAAATTACTATTAACCCAAAAAAAATAAAAAACCTTTAATTAAAATATATTAAAAAATAAGTATATTAGAAAAATACAAAGCCAATCAGCCGAAAAGCTTTTTTAAACTGAGTACTTTAAATTACATAATTATATTCATTTAACCCTAAAGCACACAAGTGAGCCTCTGAGGCTCAAATCTATATAATGACTGCAGTTTCTTCATGGCTTTTAAAAAAAAGTCTTTCATCTTTTTGGTATTCTTCAATATAAGTTCCTTAATTAATTTAGTGTTATTAGTTTTCAAAATATAAATATATTTAATCTCAAAAAAATTTTTTAATATAAATGTTACACATTTACACATATGTGCCTAATGAGCTCCTTCATATTTTTGGGTTATTGTTATGCTATTTCAACTGCAAAAATTTATGTCAAAAACCACACATGAGAATGGAGACACAAAGCGCAATTTCAGATATTTTGCAAATTCGCAACGATGTATTGCCTGTAAGTAGCAATGACAACAATAATACAAGAAAACGTTGCTATATTTGCCCTTCAAAAAAAGCAAGAATGCAAAAGCAGTGTTGTAAAATTTGTAACAAAAACGTCTGTAATGAGCATTCTCAAACAACAAAAATTTGCCAAAATTGCGAAAACAATAAATGAATTAAATATGTAATGAATAAAAAATTTGTCAATTTATGTTTTTTTTTTTCATGAAATAAAGATTTGAGTTATAAAAATACCATTTCATCAAAATATTTACTTTTTCTTATATATGAGCCTCAGAGGCTCATTTGTGTGAATTTGTCATTTTTCAAATTGTGTGATTTAGGGTTAAAATACATTAAACTTTACAACACACTCAATATATTCCCCACTAAACGTCAAAAGTAATCCCCATAAAAATGTATTAAAATTACAGGCTAATTGAATTGTTATATCTCAGACAGACCACAAGAGGTGAATACATTTTTATGGTAACACTTTTCGCAAACTATCAAAACAATCTTTTTTTTTGAGAGGCAACTTCAGTGCGGCGTCAACATAATAATAACATAAAATTTTATTTTATTTTTATTTTCAATTTAATTTTATTGAAAATCATCAAGAAAGATCATGCTTAAAAAAATATATATACAAAAAATAAAACCCCCAAAAATTAAATAAAATAAAATACAAAAAAAAAAGGCGCGTGTCGAACGACGCTGGGGGAAGCGGAGAATCTTGTTTCTTTTTATTACTTCTTGGCAAACAGCGAAGGGAAAACCAAATTTAATACAACACGCATTAAAACCGCAACAGAATCGACGTTGGTATTGAGTCAGTCCCCACATTCCCCACACTGAGCCCTTTTCCCTGCCTCTGCCCCAACTGCGAATTCTGTGATAACCTTCGCGGTTGTTGCCACTGGGGCCACTTTTCGGCCATTGTCAGCTTGGCTAAAAAAAAATAAAATAAAATATAAAAAAATCTGATAAGTCGCATTATAAGAACATAAAAACACCCAAGCCACAAAACGTAAACGAAACATACACGAGGGAGAGAAAATAATTTTAGCCTGTCTTCTCAGTGCCAGTGTTCACTTCACTCCCGTCTACAGTCTCCGCTCTCAACAAGGTTGAAACCGAAATATGCAACTTACATGTTGCTGTGGTTGTTGGTTATTGCTGTGGTCGCCAGAAACGTTGCAAAAATTTTTTGGGTCCATGCCACGAAATGAAGTTGCAACAAGATACTGTACTTTACTTAAGGGCAAGTAGATGCACAACTGATACATGGCATACATTTCAGTACAAAGGAGGAGGAACTGAGGGTGGGCAGGAGGCAGGCAGGGAGTGGATTTGATTTCGCCTTTATGGGCATTTCTTCAGCTGCGATCTTTAATTTCTTGTGCAAACTTCAAGCCACTTGATGGGGCGTATTAAGCCCCACATTGTGGCAGCTTCAGCGTGCAGCGATTGCCCTCATTAAGTTCAACAAGGATGCGCAAGAGGACGCAGCGACAGAGACAGCATGAACCGAGTTACGTTCATTGTTTTGCTGTTCGTGGTTTTATTTTATTTTTCTGGTCTTTTTTTTTTAGTCATTTATGGACCTTGTAAATCTGCATTACGTGCGCATCATTTTGAGGTGTTCAATCAGTCGACAGTGCAACTTGAGACTGGCCACACTTAAAGCTCGTGTGGCAACTAATTGTGGTATGCAATGTCGGGTTCTAAGATGTCAAGTTCTTTAAAAATAAAGGGTTAATCTCATTACAATACAAATACAATATCAAGATATAGATTTGTTAATGCAAATGGTGTACCAAATAAATATTTAAATTATTAAACATTTTTACAAATTTCAATTCATTTCTAACTAATTAGTTTAGTTCTTAATTCAAATTTATATCCAGTTTTCACTTTACACTAATGACTTTGTACCTACTTCCCAGAAAACTGCAATAAATTTCACGTAGAAAGTTAAATATGTTAATTGTGCTGTTATATTTAATGTGCACTTAAACATTGAGGCAGTTAAGCCCATTGTACTTTATTTCGACGCTCCGAGGGTCGATTGTGCCATTGTAGCACAAAATGTTGCTTATTTCAGTCGTATTTGTTTGATATTATTAACTTCAATTTCGATGTGGCTTATTCACTTGACTGCCAGTTTGTGCTTTGTTTATTTTTAGCCCATCTACATACGTGAGTGGCTATGTGTGTGTATTGGCCTCTAAGTGAAACTGTAAAACGCCTTTGGCTTCAGTGTATTTACTCCAATCATCAGCAGCAGAAAAGCAGCTAAGCAGCACCTCTATCTTCATCTACAGCTCTGATTGATGGCGTCGACAATAACAAGACATTTGGCTTGATTTATTTTTAGCTTTTTATATACATTTTTTTTTTGGCTTTGATTCGCTTTGATGAAGCGCGCAGATAGCAGTAGACAGACGAAAGATGATGAAGCATGTTGAAGTGCATTTTGAAAATCGTTTAACATTTCAAACATTTCGAATGTTAATCAATTAAGTCGATTTGTTTGTGCCTTGTTTGGCATTTAGGCCTAATAATCAGCTATGCGGAACTGCAAGCCTACCCGAAAATTTCCAGAGTATTTTTTTTTTTTTTTTTGCTAGTAGACTAATTACTTTGGCACTCGACTCAACGGAGAGCACTTACTTCTAAACAACTCGGCGTGCTTTCATCTAGCTCTGGCATCTCACTGACCAAATGCAGCCAAGCTGCCACATCAATGAGGCATTTGTGGATGTGGTTGCTGTTGTTGCTGTTGTTGTGGTGGCTGTGTTTAATGCTGTGGGTCAAGCCACCCGGACGGTCGGTCCAACCTACTTTGGCAGCACGCCAAGTCAAGACTTGTAGCCACAAAAGGTGATGATGAGGTTGATTACTTTAGCTTTAGCTTTGGACTCACAATTGGCGACTTTCCTTCTAATTCCCAGCTGTACAAATAATCAAAATTTCATTTGGCATTTTGGCTGTCTAAGCATTTAATTTGATTTTCAGCACGTTTCAAACTTTAATTGAAAACAATTTTCGTACACCGCTCAAATGAGTGCGAAATGCGAATCCGAATACGAGAGTGAGTCTGAATTGGATCTAAGTCTAGAGTCTAGAGTCTTTGCGGTCTTTCGATGTTTGAGTGCACTTTGCTGAGTGTCAAAATGAGCTCACGTTTTTGGACCAAACTTTCACCCATTTCGTGGGCGTTGGCTAGGGCAAAAGTTAGCAAATGGTCGCATTTCTATTTAAAGCCCTGTACTGCTAAGTTGTAAGGGGTCAGTTAAATTCTTCACTAATTTAAGTCATGCTTTAAATTATATAAATTTTATATCTTCATTATAATATTTAAAACAGCTGTTCAAAAAAGTGCTATAAATAAAATTTTTTCTAGCTTAACTTTAATACAGGGTCTATATGTGTCGTGACTTAGCAACTATAGCTACCAAAACCCATTTTATGCCTCATTAAATTGCCTAATTTTCGACACAAACTAGAAAAGTTTTTTTAGCCAAATTCTGTGTAACTCAAAAATCAGCCAAATAAAAGCCGAAATTATCAGGAAAAAATATTAAAAAATTAAATAGAAAAAATAGAAAAAAGGGCGTTAAATCAACACTGAAAAGATGTGCGAGGGGCACATGCCACACAGCAAAATATGGTACTTGCCCCATGCCACATGCCACACGCCACGAGCAACAGATCGATATTGCTGTCAGCACTTGACCCAATGCTCAGACAATGGCTTTAATTTCTGGCTGTCCATTTGTTAACTTTTAGCTTTATTTTGGGTTACGTCGCGGGTGTGGCGCATCTTTTTTTCGGCTATTTATTTCTTATTTTTTATTATTTATTGTTAAGTTTTTTTCTGCGGCGTACTGAGTATTTCAGTTGTATTTGGTTTTGTTTTGATCTTTGCGCGTCGGGAAAAACAATAAAAAACGAGCACCACAAAATAAGGCTAAAAAGTAGAGTTTACAAGCAAATTGTCTGTTGGCCTGTTCATGATGATGATGATGATGATGGTGGTGGTGGTGGCGATGGCCTGGTCAAAATGCTTGATGCCCTTACAAATGGCGCTTTTTTGATATTCGTTTTCGTTTTCATTTTGGGGTCATTCATTTTGGCTGAGCGTCTTGACCTGGCTTAAATGAAAAACCATATTTCTACCGAAGTCTGGGCCCCAGTTTTTGACGTGCGATCGATTGCGCCTGTCCGTCTGCTGCACTCGGCCAAATTTGTTGCTGTCTTCGGCGTCTTGCGTTGCCCAGATTTGGCCTGACTTGACCTGATTTCGTTTTTGTTTTTTTTTTCTTAGGTTGGGCAGCAAAAGTCATGCACTTGCCCAAGTCCCAAACAATCCGAGACCAAATCCAAATCCAAAACCCAATTCGATTCCAAATGCGAACAACAAGTTGGATGTCTTGGGCTATTGCCATTGGAAATTGCCTTCTAATTAAGTGCATTTCATTTAATTAATTTAAACTAACTGTAAATTGGGCGCGGTGGCGTCCATTCGAATAGACCAGGCCCAAGCACAAAGCTCGTTAAGAGGACCAAAAAAGAAGTCGAGGGCCAAAGACGACGACGACGACCAAGTTTATTAGTTCGTGCCTTCATTTCGTAATTACTTCAATTGATTTTGTGCTGCTGATGGCTTTGCCACGGCCGCACTCACAGCCAGGTTATATATTGGGTCTGATATTGGAGTAGGATTTGGTAGGAGGGGAGTGATCTCAGCCAACGGGATCTAGCAAACCGAATTGAACGGAACTAAACCGAAACTGAACTGAACTGAACTAAACTCAACTCAAGTCAACTCAACTGCAGACTTCATTGCGACTCTTTGCGCGCTTCGTTGGCTTTGATTGTAAATCAGTTTACTTTGCCATTTAGAAGCATTTGTGTTGTTGTTGTTGTTGTTGGTAGTTGCTGGTAGTTTGGCTGTTTGCCTGCCTTGGCTTTGCCTTGTACAAAAGGTGAAATCACGATTTTCAAGTGCATCGCCATCGATATACAATGAGTACAAGCCTGGAACTCGCTTGCGGACCGTTGCAAATTGTAACTCTAACTGTACAACAGGTTCAAAGTATCTCTTAACAGGTACGCCTGACAATGCCTCCATACCACCACCTCCTGCCCCAGTTCCCTCCTTCGGCACCTGCACATTCAAGAATATTTGAAGTCATTGCAATTTCTGTAGTTTGCCTTTTAATTATCGCCAAGCATTTCAACGATTTTTCCTACCACAATTAAGCAAATAAATTTCAAATACTTGTGCCCAAAAAGCCAAAAACTAAAGTTAATTAGTTTTCCTATTATTTTGTGCTTAGGCTAAAATTGAAGCGGTCAAGAAATCACTCAATTAGATCAAATTCGAGTCTTTGACTGGCGAAAGGCTGCCACTAAATGTAGCAATCACTTGCCTGTGAGTAATTTGGTCTAAGCTGCATATGAAAATAAACAGAATAGAGTTTGGTATAGTAATAATAGTGAAATAAATAAAATAATAAATAAATAAATAATATAAATATTTTTAAAAACAGGTGACTGTGGCAAACTACCTGACAAGTTTCGGGAGACGGATCACTTAATCTACGATTGATATACCATTTGCAGTACGTGAGGACTATAACTATAGTTGGGTATCAAAAACTTAAAAATTTGATGGTAATTGATCCCAGGTGGTAATTAATGGATGGTAAAATGAAATAAAATATAGCAATCATTGTGTGAATATTGTATATATTCAAGAATAGCAATAAACGTAAAATTTATAAATTTCTTAACATCATTTTCACTTTTCAAGGTCTATAAGATATCTTTTCTCCTTTACATAGGTATAATAACAAAAATATATCTCATCTGATATATGCTGTATTTTAATCCCCTATAGCTAAAACTAAATAAAATGCAATTAGCGCAGCTCATAAAACTCAACTTATATTAAAGTCATAACCCAAACGCAGTCCCCATTTGGCCAAATTTATAGTAAACTCAGTGCCCAGAAAGGGTATAAAAAAAGGCAATGGCCATAAACATGGTCAGCGTGTGAGGTCAACGAGGCATAAGCGACTCACGTGATAATCATGTGAAAATACTCGCACTTTGATTTAATAAAGTAGCCAACTTTGGCAGCATTGGCAGCCAACTATAACAATAATTTTGCAGCCTTAATCGCATCTAAACGTTGTGGGGCTAAAGCTGCAGCTGCACAAGGAAAATCCATTGGTTGATCCTCCTCGCTTTGGGTCAAAAGGCAGCCGGCAAAGTTCGCCGGCATCAACACCTTTCTGGCGAAGATAGAGATGAAGAGATGGAAGATGCTGTGGTGTATCGGGCTTGAACAAACGGGCAGAAAGAGGCTGCTGACCCATGGCTGGGCTAATTGACAGTATCGTGACTAAAATCAATTTGTTGTGTGCTGCAAATGCAACAAATTTCCAGTTGTTTGCTGCTGCGGCTGCGACTTCGGCAAATCCCTCTATGAATGATTTACGATGCGTCGTATGATGCTTTGACCCCAAAAGATCGACGTTGTTGAAACATCAAAAAACAAGAAAGTGCGCTTATCATGGGCAAGCCAAACTACTGATACCCTGTTGTCAATTTGAATCAAGACTTCATTAAAGAAATATACATCACTACTCCTTAAAGCTTTCTAACTACTGCCAAGCCTTAGAAACTTCATTACACACTTCTTTATAAACCTAAAATACCCTCTGTGAGCAGTGTATAAAATTCACCAACATTAGAGGCAGTCCCGAGCCTGTAGTTGCAGCTTCTCTGAAGATTATGTGTTTGTTAGTGACGCCCGCCTCATAATCAGCAGCACATAAACAACAACAACAACAACATTAGTGACCACCGCATTGATCATGATCATAATGATGATGGCTAAGGAAGATGGTCGAAGATCGTCAGAGATTTTCACTATACAGACATTCGACCAGACGAACATAATCAGGCAGTGGGTGTCCAATGGTGAATGGACAATGGGCATGGCTCTTTAGCCATAACTACGTACAAAGCAACAACAACAATTTATCGATAGTCTGGCAGCTATATCGGCACGATCATCAACATGATCATTAAGTTTGTTTATTGGCGAAAATTTAGAAATTTATTGCTCATTTGTTGTTATGACTGGACAATCGACGCAGTTCTCACACTTTTGCACTCCTGACACTTAAATAGCCCTAAGCCAGTTACGCCCACCACCAACTACCGCCCCTCACCCCGATTTATGTGTGTTAAATGTACATTTAGCAAACATTATAACCAATCAGCCGACAACATTTAAGCACAACATTAAAACAAATTGATATCAATGGAGGTTTTTTTGGACTCATCGTAGCTTAAATGAGTTTTCATTAAGTTTGTGTCTTAATTAGAATAATAGACATTAATACTTATGCTATTTTTATACACAAAACTCGCAGTGATTGATAACAGTGACCTCAATTTGCAGGAGGCCGTTAAGTTGGCTAAATTTTAAGTGATCAGTCAAGTTCCTAGAAAAGCACATGTACAAGCTTCAAGCATTAAAATAGTTAAATAAACCTTTATTATTATTATTAAGAACTAACATATTCTTTTCATGTTTGAAATGTGTTACAGTTTCTGACTTGCAGCTAGTTTTAGAGAGCTCCGAAAAGTTTCTCCCACACCAAAGTTATTTATTTCGTTTTGGGCCAATACTTCCTAACAGTTTTCTATGTTTTTATTGACTGTGCCTTGTCTCGTGCCCGAGCCACCCATGAAATGACGTGATAAAGTCACGTAATTAAAATATGAACAGCTTTCATCTATTGCCTCAGCAAATAGAGGGTCCGACTGGGGAACTAGGCGGGGGCCACAGGGGCTTCAATGCAGTTAGTTACTCCATTGCCTGTGGTAGAAAAAGTGTTGCTCTATTTTAAATAAATGTTTTGTGGCCAAGCAAGCGTATAAAAGTTATATGTATTAGCTCAAGGATAGAAACCGGCAGCAAATACGGGAACACGATGTGCGGCTCTCACGGATGCGACGTCAAACTGTTAACTTGGCCAACATATGACTTTGGCCCGCTCCTTTGGAGTCCCCGATCTGACGGCTACAGCTGCGGGAGCTAATAAATTTTTGTTATTTTTTTTCAGCCGGTTTGGCTGACTGCCTTCCTGCCTTCCTGACGTCTGCCTGGGTGACTGCCGCAGCTATTGATCGTTAAGTAAATTGTCTGCAATTATGCCAAAAGGGAAAATAATAGAAATTATAACGAAAATGCTGTTGACTTTGCTATGAAATTGTGGGAAGACACCACACTGTACTGCACTCCAACCACTCTATAAGCTTCCACTACAGAAACTACTTCACTTCACTTTGATTCACTTTGGTTCACTACAGTTCAGTTGAATTCAGTTCCCATTTGTGCATAAGTGAATCGACGCGTTTATTGTGCTGTTGTACTGTATTTATTGTCTATCGTTTGTTGCAAATACTGGTGCTCATAATTTTCTCTTAGGTGGCAAATTGCTGGCAGTTTTCCGCTTTTCCATGTGGGTCAAAATGCACACGAATCTCCTTCATCTTGACATTCATATTTATTTATTTGTAACTCGTGCAAATTCATTTAATTGTTTACCGATAAGTGAAACTTACTCGCTATTTTCTAGCTAAATCTGACTGACTTAGTTTGCCTGTATGTCGGTCCTATGTGTCTCTCTGTCCAACAACTTGCTGGACCACTGTCTGTGATCTTTGATTTTTTTTTGGCTGCTTGTCGTTCGACATGTTACATCCACGCCGTACGCTTGGTCAATTAACTTGGCCAGCAACAGAATCAATTAAGCAATTGCCATGCAATGCTAATAATAACTTGGCCACGCCCCAATATCATCGCTCGCCTTTCAGAACCAGCGCTTGTCAATCAATTGTCAGCTGGAACTTGAGGCATTTGCATTTTACTCAGAGCAGTGCAGCGGTCAAGCGAGGGTTAGCTCAACTATTTGTGGAAGCAGCTCGGAAAAAACAGATAAGAAAGTAGTTGAGCATGATTATCAAAGCATTATTATCAAAGCAGTTAAAACGTTCTTAATCACAGCTTGTAAGATAATTTAATAATAAAAGCAACTAAATGGAAGAAAAATTGTGGGAAAATGTGGAAAATAAATGTGCTTATCATCATTTTCCACAGAGAGAGAAAAGGAGAGGAGAAAAGGGAGTGATGAATAGAGGAATAGTTAGAAAGTTTTAGAGCAAACCTCGTTGCATGTTTGTTTTGGCCCAACAAAGTAGCACTCGTTTGATTGACTGACTGACTGACTGACCAACTGACTGACTGACTGCGACTATGTTTATCCTGCAGACATTTGATTGATGCATGTTCATTGCGCACACACAGACAAACTGCTTAATTGGCGCATATTCATGACAAGCCCCGAAAAGGCTGGCGATTTGCGGGTCTGCCGTTTGCGTTTTTCGGTTCGCGTTTGCAGCTCGCAAAATGCAGATTACATAAACGTCGAGAGGTTGACAAATGTTTTGGGCAGGACTTTGATCCTGTTTTCACACATTGTGCAACACACACCTCAGTCAGTGGGACAGTGGACAGCTGGACTACTGGACACCCTGTACAACTGTACAACAGAGTTGTTGCCTCGCCCGCGCATTGTCACTCTTAAAATTGCAATTGGAAATCGCGAACGTGTAAAAATATTTGTGTAACTGAATTCGATTTGATTTGATTTGCTTTTTTTTTTTGGTATTTTCTGTTAGTTTATTTCTGTTTCTGATTGCTGCAGTTGATGCATTTCAAATGAGTTGATTTATGGCAACATTTCGGCAAGCTTTTGAATGACTGACTGGCTGAATGACGAACTGACTGTCGGACGAACTGACTGACGGACTTTGCTAACTGGCTGGCTGCCTGTCGCATTGCATGAATGAAGGCTTGTTGATGTTGTGACAGCTCCCAAAAAAAAAAAATAATCAAAAAATAAAAAATCAACTGCCCGAAAATACGTGGACTCAAGTTGCAGTCAAAAGACATGTTAAACTGCTTTAATTACTCAGCTAGCAAATGTACAACTGTACAACTGTACAAATGTACATTTCGTAAACATGTATATATTTAAATTTCAACTTTTAGGCCAAAAGATTTATGAGAATTTATGCCGCGCCCAGTTTTGCCTTTGCCAAGTTGCCAATTTTTGGTTGTCAGTCCCCGCTGGCTACGTTTTGGCATCGTTTTGGCCCTTTTGGCCAAAAGGAAAGTTGTTGGACATGCGACGACTTATCTTAACTGACCTGTAGTTACGTTTTTGTTTGTAAAAAGCCACATTTGACTCCCACGCGACAAGAGCAGGGCAAAAACAACAACGGCGAACAGCAACACGAATTGAAACTCAAATGACACACATACACCGCTGCCAGCTGGGCCCCCGCCTAATCCTCTTCGTCCTGGCACAATGGGTGATAGCGCTCTAACTTGTAGATTAATTAAACTAAATTAATAGTAAGCTAATTCTATATCTATTAAAATGCTTACTATTTCTATACTTTTCTGTAACTGTTGAAAAATTTAGTAAAATTATTTGTAGCACAATTTTGCCAATATACCCCACTGTGCCGCGCCCTCGCTCGCACAGTTGCTGCCTCCTCAGACAGCGACTTTGATAAATTCCGCACAAACACACACGAACATTTGAATAATGAAGCGGGGGCTGTGCCGACTTGGCCACAGCATCCGATGCAGGCCAAGACACAGTCGGCCTGTCCCACTGTCTTTCAGTCTTTCTCTGTGTCTGGCGACTGTTGGGGGCATCAATCTGTCAACGCCGTCGCCATTTGGTTGCATGCGCGTGCGCACAGTTTGAGTTCGATGGGTTTTCTGCCACCGGCGGTCTGGCCAAAGGCAAAATTCAAATGGCCACGTTGAGGAGTAGAGCAAACAGTTAAATCGCGTGCCGCATGAGGCAACAGCAGCAGCAGCTGAGAGCTGAGAGGCAACTTTGGCGTGGGTCGTCTATCAATTAAACAAAGCGGCAGCAACAATAGCAACAACAACAGCAAACAACAACAACACCAACAACTTTGCTTGCAATATCAAATGCAAGGCCGGCCACGAGGGCCACCCAAAATGCTGCTCCAGTTCAGTTTGTTTGCCTTTTGTGGCATCAACATTGCTTGTCGCTTCCGCTCTGCATGCAACCAGTTTGTCCTCAATCGGCTGGCCCTCTCTCTACCCCGCTCTCTCCTCCCGCTCATCCGCTTTTGCCCCTCCCTTGTCTCGTGGCAGGATTTGCGCGACATGGCGCATTATTTAACGACACAATTCGTGCAACTCCCACGCATTTGCACAGAAAAACTGAAAGCGAAAAATGCAGCACAACACAGAGAGTTTGTGCCGCCAAATGTTGCCGTTGTTGTTGTGCCTTAACTGATGCCCCAGCGACCGAAATTGGCGCAAAAATGTCACCAGGTTGCAGTCCCTGGATATGCATCGATCATCGCAAGCGAAAATGTCAAATTTGCCGGCGCGTTTATCGACCCACAAAAGTTGCTTTAATGTCAGTTAAGCAATTTGACAAATGACTTGAGATACCAAACAGAAAACACACACACACACTCGCATACACACACACACTTGAAATCGTTGAAAGCTGCGTTCAACTGGCACCCCAAAGAGTGAGGGAGATGAGAACCAAAGTCAGCGACAGTTACAGATACAACAAATAAATAATTTAAAGGGGAAGTGCGACTAGTAGATACCTGTAATCTGAGCATAATTAAACTAAAATATTAGTTGAAGGTTTAAAGAAGACTATATCTTAAAGACAAAGCTTAGAATTTGTTTGAAATCTTTGATAACTTTGACTCAAAGATTGTTTGATATAAGCTATCTTAACACCTACTCCAGTCTTACTATTATAAATACTACATACAACAGATACAACAAATAAATAATTTAAAAGGGAAGTACGACTGGTAGATACCTGTAAGCTTAGCTTAATTAAACTAAAATATGAATTAAAGGTTTAAAGAAGTCTACTTCTAAAATTAATTAAACAAAGCTTACAATTTGTTGGGAGTCTTTGATAACTTGGACTTAAAAATTGATTGGTATTGAAATTTAATGAAATCTAATCACTATTACAAGCACTACAACGACTTATGCATACCCTCTACCTCCTCACAGAAAAGGTATATAGCTACCTGTGCGACTTTGTTGTATTTTTATTTCAAAATATTTTTTTGGGGTTATCGACTGCGTCTAATCGGCGATTAAAATGTTTGCCTGCATGTAAGATCAACTGAGAAGATCGATGCCATCGTCAAGACATTCATAAATGCGTGACAAAAAAAATGCGAGCAAACTGAAATATCGCATTTCAGCAGCAACAACAACAAGGAGGGGGCAAGCAAAGCTGCAACTGCCACAAATTACACGCAGTCGAGCGACAACAGGCATTAATAATTGGCCAAACTAAATGCAATATCAAAGCAAGTTGGCAAGCGTTATCAATAAGCAACTGTTCAATGTGCCACGCCCTCGCACGCACTAAGTCGAGAGGCTTGAGACTTGCAGACTTAAAGACTCGAGAGTCTTGAGAGTCTTGAGTCTTGAGTTTAACAACTGGCAACAGGATGGATGACAAATTGCGCAAATCCATGAGATAGTTTTGCACATTGGACAGAGTGGACAGTGGACAGTGGACAGAGTGCACACTGTACAGTGGACACTCGCACTCCATTCCATTGCCAATTGCATAATGCATTTGCAGCTTAGATTTGTATCTTTTTGCATGCGGCAGAAACGTTGTTGGCCATGTTGTTGACTCAAAACGCTGTCAAAACGGCCAACAGCAGAAATGATTCGTTGCGATAAAGACTGGGCCAAAAAAAGACTCGCCACAAAATGAAACACTCCAAGCTTAACATGGCCCAAAGCTGGGCTAGGCCTGGCCAATGGTCAAACAAACTAGCATTTAATAAACAATTTTGCACCATTTTTCTACACCCTGTATGTGAGACAGGCAAAGGGTGTGCATGTAGGTGGTAGGACTTCAAAAACAAAGTACAACTAGTCTGTTAGAACAGGCATAGTTCTCAGTGAGAGCCAGGGGCTGAATAGCAGTTTGAAGCTTAATTTTGTGCTCTATTTAAGTGTAGAACAACTACAGAGCTTCTTACAGTCGAGTATCACTCCGCTGAAGTTACCTCAACAAGTTTCTGTTGTCCCAAGCCAGGCAGCAACTGCTGTGCTGCTGCTGTTGGTGCTGCTGCCACTTCTGTTAATTGCCATCGTTAGCTGGTCATCTGCAAGCAAGTCTTATCAATTATCTGAACTGGCCACATCGATGGCAATTAGCCAGGCTAAGCGTCTAATTAAGTTACCCCTGTGCATTCAGTATGCATTTTGCACTTTTCTAGCTTGCAATTTGCGTACACAAGACTTTGAGCTCGTATAGAATTTGGATGTGGATTTGGTTTTAGTTTTCTGAGTTCTTGTGCTGATCGATGATCGTGTTTGTAGCGTGTTTGTGGCTCACTAACGTGGCCAGCAATTTGGCTATACAGATTAAGATGAAGATGGCAGTTAGTCGGCAACTAAGTTGTAATATTAATATGTTTTGCAAATAAAATAAGCAGCTCTTAGTTAATACCTTGTGCTTAACGTTCAACAGTTATTATTTTTGGTTTTATTATTCTTTAGTTAAAGCTCATCATTGACTAATCGGATACTGCCATTTTAGTAAAAGCTTTGAATCCCTGCTGACAGCTTAAAAGTTTTAAAAGTAGTGGAACTCAGTTACTTAAGTTTAATTGCCAACTTTTCGTATGGAATATAACAATAGGAATGTGTCAAAGTGTTACTTTTGTTAGTAAAAAACAAGTGTGGAGTGTTAAGTATGGAATAAGGCACAAATTGTTAGATGTATATAAGATTTTTAGGCATACAGCTATATGCTAATAATCCAAGCTTCCGCTGTCGGAGCTTCCTCGCTGATCATCTCGCAGTGCTCCCTCATAGAGTTCAGCAAATAGACGAATTTCCTCCTCTGTTAAAGTCAAGACCAATGTATCGTTCAACATATCGATATCGAAATCGATATCGAATAGACGTACAAATTGTTCCGACGTTCGTGCATCATCTTCAGCTGGATTGGCTGCTGGGACAACATGCGTATCTGGATCTGTGTTGCTGTGGTCATTGGATGCTCCAGCGCTCACCTGAAACTGCCGACGACAGAGCGGACACCGCGGATCCCTCCTCACCTGTAAATATCGCTCTAAACAATCCCCACAAAATGAATGGTCACATGGCAAACGCTGTGGACTTTGCTGCTCATCTAAACAGAATATACAACGGCTAAGTACAGTCTTCATTATCTTTAATTCAAATTGCTTTTTATTTAAGTATTAATCTCGCGAACTTTCTATCGAAACTCAATGAAAAATGTACAAATCTTTCAATTAAACACACTCGCTGCAGGAATTCAATACTGGGCTCATAATAGATCTCTGTTTGAAGTTGACATAAAAGGCAAAGAGAAGTAGACGAAAATATTAAAGCGTCAAAGACGAACAAATTGATTATTTGTCTTATAAATAATCCAGAAAATATTCACTGAAATGAGACCATTCTTTATGATTATTAATATAGCCTCAAAAACTTTAACACACTAAGAAACCTCAAATTATTTCATATGTTTCTTTAAGCTCACGACTCACTTGTTCTAAACTTTAGTAGCTGTGAGAATTAATAGACATATCATAACAATTGGCATAGCTTTACTGCGCTCCATTTTAAAAACAATTAAAAATGAGTGGGGGTATTTCAAAAAAGTTAATAAACCCATTTGACATTCAATTTTGAATTGGAGATTTCAATGCCAACATGAAGTTAAGATTAAACTGTTATATTGTTGGGTTTTTTATGGGTAAACATATGACAGACTCTGGGAATATTCTGTGAGCAAACAATTTCGTTTAATTTTGGCCCAAAGTTTATGGCAATTTTCGAAACTGTCGACGACGACGACGACGACGTTACTGCACCCGTTGTTATGCTCGTAGATTTAGCTTTTGGCATTGTTGTTTTTGCTTGGTTTAGCTTGGTTAGCCACTCATTCAAATTGTATTCAAATCAATTACATTCGAACTAAACATAATTCATGTGGTATGGGTTAATACAACAAATTACAACTGACATTTAAACAGAAACATGAAACGGACAAGCCACAAAAGAAGCAAAACAAAGGCTACAGGCATCATATGAGGCAAGGGGTAAAATAAACAGGCAACTGCAACGACAACAAAAAATGGAATAAGCCAAAATGAACCGAAAACGAAAATTTGTGCAAAAAAAATAAAAGAAATAAAGGCGCACATTAAATCGAAGCCACTTGGGTCA
The DNA here is from genome assembly GCA_035046005.1 of Drosophila acutilabella. NCBI lineage: Eukaryota > Metazoa > Arthropoda > Insecta > Diptera > Drosophilidae > Drosophila > Drosophila acutilabella. Next base: position 1,951,405 of record JAWNOK010000003.1, read on the forward strand.
AAAGTGACCTTCAGTGGCCACAATATAAAAATATATATATGTGTGTGTGTAAAGCAAAAACAAAAGCAAAACAATAAAATTCTTTTCTCACGATTGTTGACTTTAACACTTACAGCGTCGAAAAGTTACGAGCCATATTCACTGTCATTGCCCCGCCAGAAATTAAGCCTGACAGCGCTGCACTCGCACACAGCAAAACCTCAGAGTATCCCAGCAACAACCGAAACAACCGCAGCAGCAACAACAACTGCAAATACGCAAAGCTACTGGTATTGGCGACAAATTTTGCAGCAGGAAGACTTTTCGTAGCAGTACTTTAAAATAAAAGAAGAAACTCGCGACTTTGAAATACCCGTAACTTAGTTTTAAGGTATGGAAAACCAATCAGAGGACTAAAAGTATGGATTGTCATCAAATCTAATTGAAACGTTAGAACAAAAACGTTTAAATTCAGTCTAAAATAGGATACAAATTTCTAGTCAAACTCAATTTCAACAACTTCAGTTGCATAGACACAGGGACATCGTCTGTTTGTTGATGCTAATCAAGAATGTATACACTATACACGATCTGATATTTCTCCTTCTTCCACTTACTTATAGGACGACATTTCGTAGTAGTACTTTAAAATAAATGAAGAAACTTGCGACTTTGGGATACCCGTAACTTAGTTTTAAGGTATGAAAAGCAATCAGAGGACTGAAAGTATTGATTGTCATCAAATCCAATTGAAATGTTAAACAAAAATGTTTAAATTCCACCTAAAATAGGGCACAATTTGTAGTCCAACTTAATTGGTAAGCTGCATAGAATTACTATATGTTATACAAACACTTACACACAGACATGGTCTGTCTGTTGATGCTGATCAAGTATATACATATGTATACACTATACAGAACCCGAGCTGCTTTCTTCTATCAGTTACTTACTCTCCAACGAGCACATAGCATACCCTTTCACTCCAACAGCTAACAGGTATAATCAACAGAGCAAGAGATAAATGTTCTCTGTGTTTTTTTTAGCACAAATTTTTGCTTAATTTTATGTGCTTTGCATATTTCTTAGGCCGCAATGTCCATTAAAATTTTGTCAGCGTGTTGAACTCATTTATTTCTTGCAGCTCTTGTTGTCTTTATCGATTTAATGCATTTTGCAGTTGGCTGGAAATCTGTTTGCTGTTTTTGTTTCATTTTTGCTGTTTTGTTGCTTTTCTTTTGCAATTAAGTGAAATTTATGTTACTGCAAGTTCGTCGCTTAAGTCTTTTGTTTGTGCGACGCGCGTCGTGGCACGTAAATTGCCCAAAAAGCGAAATAACTAAGCGAAATGCAGTAAATATATATAAATTTATTTATTTCCTACTTAGTTATAGCCCCGAAGCCGCTGCGTGGGTCGACAGTTGCCCCTCTGCTCAGTTGCTGCGCCGTTGTCCTGGCAGCGTTGGCTCTCCGCTGCTGCTGCTGCTGCGGTAGCTTATTTTAATCCGCCGCGTTGGTGGCGTGCATACATAATACATAATTACCGGTTTCACTTTTGCCTGCCAGTGATTATCTTGGCATTTTCTTGACGTTGTTTTTGCGGTTGCTTATTTTTTATTACCCTTCGGTTTGTTGTCTGTTGTTTTCTTGTGGCTGTTCGGTTGCATCGCATGGTTTCTTAATTTTGATTTTTAATTTTTATGATGTGTTAATGGATATTTTTGTGACATGACCTCCCGGCGTGCCGTCGAGCAGCCAAGCCATCAACTTGCTGAGTTCTCTGCTGCCTGTCTCAGTGAATCACTAAATCTCCCAGAGAGAGAAAACGAGTGGAACCATCTTTCGACTGTTATGCAATGCATTTCATGTTTAAGTGCAGCATAATTGAAGTTATTTAAAACTTGTTAAGTGGCAAGGACACGCCAAGCACCAAGGCTGTTCTGAACTGTCCTGTTCCGTTCTCATCTCTGCTCAGACAGTCTGTCAATCAGTTTGATATGTTCTCTTGTGGCATGCGATTTATATCTTAATAGCATTTGGCGGCGCTAGATGGCGCCAGACACCAGCAGACACACAAAAATTTATATATAGTCGCCCCATCATCAAACTTAAGTGAATCGCACATCAAATTCTGACCCAGTTTGCTAGTCTGCGAACCAACTTGCAGCTGAAGTTGTCGCTCAAATTACACGCACCGTAGCCGGCTCGGCTAAAAAGCTGATTACAGGGCCTCAAGGCATGCAATTTGCATCAATAAAACTTGAAGTAACGTCAGCTGCTGTAGGTCAGTTAGTGTTACCTGGATTCCTGTATACCGCCGCTCGTCTTCCCTTAAATGTCGTTCATCTTGTTCAGTGTGGCGTTGATTTGTTGACTGCTTCTGCACTCAAGTGACGATGGCTGCAAACAAGCACAGATTCTCTCTGGTCCAACCTAATGCACGCCCCGTTTTACTTTCATCTTTGATCTGCAGCGATGCGTATTTCTTATCGGATAAGAGTCGGCTCTGCTTTTTGGTCTTTCGGACTAATAATTACTTTCTCCATATGGGCGGTGAGTGGGCTACAAATGTTATTGATTTCGGATTGTGGCCATAATTTTATTATGCATCATTAAGCTGGTTAAAGTCTTTGCTTGCACATTTTGCAGGCATTTGCAAATTGTTTATGGCCAGCAGAACATCTACCACGATAACAGAGATCATTTTCATGAGCATAAAACTTTCCCAAAAATTATGTGTAAATGTGAAAGGTTAATGGCCTCAAATTTTCAAATGCTAAACATTTTTTCTGCTTCTTTTTGTGTTTTCTCAGAGGCACATACCTAATGACAAATGTAGCTTATCTTGAGTAAGTTATAAAACAAATGTATGCTTTTATTACACAACAACGTCTACCCAAAAGTTCTGCAATCAGTTGTCCATCAAAAGTGTTACCCGTTCAATCTTTTGGCGCGTTTAATGTCGAAGCCCATAAGCTTACAAAATGAAACAGCATTTCGACTTTAAGCCCCATCAAATGACCCTTTTGTTATACTACTATATTTATATGTGTATCATTGTGCAATTTCTTTTGTGGCAACTCAAGTTGGCTAAATTAACTTCACTTCACATCAAAAGCCGCCGAAAATAAACCAAAACTGCAGTGTCAAAAACAAATTTCAATCCCTTTGAATGATTAACTCGAGAGTACCCTTTAAAATAACCACTATAAAGGGCATTTTTAAGAACTTTAAGATGTAGAAATTCTATAAAAAGTATCTATAATATTAATTCTCAGATTTGTCAGCATATTTGGGTTTAATAACCAGTTCAATTATACAACAGACTCTAAAAAGCTATTAAACTAAAAGCTGCGCATTTAAATAATTTTTATAGAGCTTGCAGCCCTGATGCGTGTTAGCCCTGACATCTAGCACTTTATGCGTAACACGTGCTATTTACTAATTTTAATATAAATCTAGTCTATGCATTTAAAAGCCACTTTAAGCTAATTCATTCAATTTTAATAGTTATTAATCCCATTAATATGCAATTGTCACAAATTTTTATGTGAAAAGCATAGCGCATAAATTAAAATTTTTAATAATTCCAAGCATGGAACTTAAATTTGTTTATTGTCTAAGCATTAACAATTTAATAAGTTGTTTAGACGCCCACATTAAAACTGTTATGGTTTTTAGAACTCTATTATAATTTGTATTAACTTGGCTTGTTTTGGGAAGTAAATATTTAAACTTGAAAAATAGTTTATTTTTATGGAAGCCTTGATTCATACACTTAATTTTAAATGAATTCTTCTGCCGTTTTTACTCTTTTATATATTACAGGGTACACAATATAACTTGCAGCTACTCCACAGCGCTCAAGTGTTACTTCTGACAGCTCCGACATCCATTCCAAAGTGAGATCTGTCATAAAAACGACCTGCGCCGCTCTTGATTGTGACTTTTGATTGTGATTTTTTTGAATTTGTGAGTTTTTGGCGGGTTTCAGCGCTTTTTGACGGCCTGACTGGGCTGACGGCCTGCCATTTCCAGCAGTGCAAAAAAAAAAGACAACGCAACTGCCCAAAAATGTATGCAGATTTTAAATTAAAGCGCGTTATCAACGACAACAACAGCAGAAAAAAAAACATCCATAACCGGTTAACCGATAGCCAATTTGGTCTGGATCTCAGTTTCAGTTGATGGGTTTTCTGTATCTTTTTTTTTCTTGATATTTTTTTCGGTTTATATTTTGTTTTTGGAGTGGCACTTCCTTAATTGGAGCAGGCATTGCAGCAAGTGCAGCGCTAATTTATGAGCTTATTTAATAAATATAATTAATAAATAAAAAATAAAAGACGACGATTTAAAATGAAACAAGGCAAACGATGCTCATTTGTTGGCAACATAAAAATTACTTAATAATTTCCATCAAAAGTAATTAATTTCAATATTATTCAGTCAAGCGGTTGATGTTGCCCCCAAGGCATCGTCAACGAGTTGACGTGCTGTGGCAAGGGCAAAGGCAACAACAACAACAACAAAGGCATCAACGTGTTAAGCATATTGTCTTGCATCTTAACCCTTTTTTGCCGACTTCTGCGTTTTGAAGCTGGCTGTTGTTGTGGCACATAAAAATGCTTATTACTTGCTGCAAAAGTTGCATGCAGCGCCCAAAGGCGATTTACATTTATTATGTGTGCGTATAGTGAGTACAGTAAGTGTTCTGACAGGGCACAAGTTTTAAATATGAAGCTAAAAAATTAGACTAAAATAAATAATTCTTTAGCTTCCCCTCAATTTAATATTACCTATATTTATTTTTATTTATAATTAAAGAAAGTTTAGGAAATCAGCCAATCAGCTGTTAAAATTCAGTAGCACTACACCACTAGACATTTTACTGCAAAAAACTAAATAACACTTAAAATTTTAAAGAGTCTTAGTTGAAAACTTTACGTTTGTTTTCAATTTATTTTTATATATTAAAATACATTTAAGTGCTGTACAAAGACTTACTTGGCTAACTGTGTGTGTCTCAGTCACTATCTTGCTCTTTCTTTCTCGCAGTCTCCCCATCTCTTTTCCGCTTTCTTGGTATTTTGGGTGTAACTTAAATCAATTGCTGCACATAGCGGCAAAAGCGTCAACTGCAGCTGAAGCTGCAACCTGGAAAGACTTACGTTACCCCCTTGCCCCTGTTTTTACTGTACCCCCCTCTCACCGTCTGTGCTAACTTCGCTACGCTTGAGTTATTTCATTTTTGGCGGCTTTGTCCTTACTGGCAAATGACTCGAAAGTCTTCGAGCTTCCTCTTCGCCATTTTATGGCATTTATGCTACTTATGCTGCCAGCGAGGCCGTGGCAGCGGCATCCAAAATGACCGTAATTAATCAATTTGAGGCAAAGTGGCAGCAACATGAGCAGGCAACTTGGCAACTTGGTGGCAAGGGCCGTTTCAACGGTCAACGGCAATGTCCGTGTAATAACAATGAAAACAGCGTGTGTTGCATGAGAGACGCAATTCATATCTACACTGAGAAAATAAATCTTGTATGTCTTAAGCTGAGCTTGACTTTTACCAGCAGCTCAATATGTTGTAAAGAATTTTAAATTAAAAGTACTACGAGATGAAGTAATAATCTCAGCTGTGCTACATTTTCTTGCAGTGTATTTATGTGGCTAGCAAGCGTATGTGGCATATATACTTGTATGTACATATGTAGTTATTGCTGTTGTTGCACTCATGTATATCTGCACACCATAAATTATGTTCGCACAGGGTTAAGCGCATTATTTAAGCATTCATCACGAGCTCCAAAGCACTGGCCAGCCTCAGTCGAAGCCACTGCCCCTGCCCCCGCTACACCTCTACCTAATCGTTCAGCGTAATAATTTTTTTTTGTGAAATTTATGTAAACAGTGTTGATTATGGATGAGTTATGTTGCATGTTCTACCCTTTTGTTGCCGTTAATTTCAGGCTTGTTTTGTTGCTGGAAGTCGCGCGCAGCTTTGGGAACTTGAGTCATCGCCCAGTTGATGTCTTTATTAGGCTAACTGCCATACAGTTGAGCTAAATATCCAGCGTGCTCAATATTTAAAACTTAACTAGCAACAATAAAATGCCAGCAGCTTGTGAAACGACGCTTGACTCTAATTTTGACTCTAAGTTTGACTCTGAATTTGACTCTGACTCTGATTTTGAATCTGAATGTGCTGACAGCTTTGAATTTAAGGCGTGTTTGAGCCACTTAGCAAAACCATGGGAAGCCAAATGTCGATCACGGAGTCTTCTAAGACATGCATATGCAGCATTCATAAGCTTCGATTTATATGTGGCATATTAAAATGACACGAACAATTACTTACCACACACAACGACACACACACACTCATACACTCATACACCCATTGGTCTTTTCGGGTTAAAAAATTATGAATCTAAAGCCAGAGGTAAAACCGTTTTGGGTGGCGCTTTTGTCTTTTTGGGAAACGTGCCTTTGCTCGTGCCACATGCAGAGCGCGCGCTGACTGCCTTCCAAACGTTGCAAGCGGCTGTAATATTTTAATTTTCAGTTACATATATTTAAAACACCCTGTACTTGGTAGCAGCAGCAGTCTGATGAGTTCATGGAGGCACTTTTGGAGTCATCTATAAACTCTTAACGTAGCAGACAAGCTATGATAATGAAAAGATAAATTTCTTTGTTCAGTTTTTTATTTTCTAATAAACTAGTACAGGGTCTCTTCGGCTCCAGCTTGCTCTACGCCAACCTTTTGGCTATTTTAACAAAGATTATTTATGCAGCCAAGTCAGCCAAAGTCAGAGCACGTAGCCACCCCAGCTGAGTCGAGCACGTTTAGTGGGTACAATCACTCGTTGGTACGGCAAATGTCCGCCTTGGAACGCATGTCACCTGAGCATCCAGCTTCTGACACAGAACAAAGCAGACTGGCTAATGGCACTGCGCTTTTGAGGCTTTTAAAAAACTATTTTGGGCAACTGATAAGCACGACAAACATTTAACAACTAATTAAACAAACTCGTAAACTCGTAAGCTCTTAACTCAAGTCTGAGACTTGAGACTTGACTGACTGAGTTTGAGTATCAATTTCAGTTTCAATTTCAGTTCAAGTCTTAGTTTTCAGCCTGGACAGGCGTGTTTGGGTTCAGGCCAAAAGTGGGTTAAGGACGCAAAGAACTCAACGGTCGCCGCCCCTTTGCCGTAGGCACTCAAACGTTCATATTGCTTACACTGCCAGCAAAAAGTATGGTCTTCATTATTATTTATAGCATGAATTGAGTAAAAGTTAAGTAAAGAAAATATTAGCTATAAAAGTAGGCACTATAGTTTTAATTACTGCGGCAGGAAGTCCATTAAAGTGACGACCGAAACTTAGTTCCATTTGTACCCCCCTTTTCTTTAAGTGTAGTTCTGTGGTATTGTTGGTTTTTTTGGGATATTTGTTGCAGTTTGTAATAGAGTTGCTGTAAATTTGGCATTGTATTTATGGGCAACGGCACACAGATGTCTGACCCACACCCACATTTCATTAGAGCCCACTCCAGTGCATTCGCAGCACTCGATCCACTCGCTGGATTGCCGTGTGATAAATGTGATAATAAATATTCGAGTTGTTTGTGAGTGTTATAATTTAGTGTTGATTAGTTTGCGCAAATAAGAGTTATTGATTCAATTTCAATTAAAAGGATATGAATGTTTTGCGTTAACGCCACACCCCGCTGCCAGCCGCCCTCAGCTCCTTGGCTCCCACTCCCACTTCCACTCAGGCAGTTCAGAAAGTTTCAAATCAAAAGACTTAAACAACAAACTTGTTCAGTGTGTGAATAGTTTACTACTTTGCTTTGGCGCCTTTTGCATTGATAATTCCGCAGCATGATTATTAATGATGCCTAATGAGTGGGCTGGGCAATGGAACTGGAACTGGAAGTGGAACTGAAACTGGAACTGCAATTGGGAAATACATTTGCAAGCCGAACCGAGTGGCAAAAGTGCCAATTATGTGTCATTTATATGAGACGACGTAACGTGTAATTTCTGTGTAAACTAAAAGCTCAAACATTTATTAACTTAATTTCGTAAAAAGTAAATTTCGTATGCGCACATCGTGTGTCGCTAGAAGAGCCTCTCTGCAAGGGCAACCAGAACTGTTGGAGTGCGTCGATATCGTCGAGGGATTGGGAGAACAGCACAGTGGAACAGCTGCAAAGAAGTCTTAAGATTATGCATAACAGGAGCAGCATAACAAAACTAGTAACTACAACAAACAGTAAGACGAAACATTAGACATGAGACATAAGCATTATGAGGCCTGATCGGAATGGTTGTTGGACAGTTGACGCATGGTGAAGGTGGTTTCTGCAGATACAGAGGAACAGAAGAACAAAGTTACATTAGCTGAGCTTCAGTAAGACACTCAATGTTGCTACCTGGTGTGCGGAATCCCTCCTGGATCTTGTAGATCTCATTGAGTTCGCGTGCACTGCAGAGTGGTGTGTCCACCTGTGTGGTCTCATTGAAGCGAGCATAGTCGATCTCATAGGCCTGCAGATCCTTGTTGTAGAGCACCACAGGATCAAAGCGATGTCCCCACAGTATTTCAGTATTAATGTAACTTGATCTAGCCTGTGTCGACTGACCCGTAGACTCCACTGTGCCTTCCAGTATGACAATAATTTCAAACTTGTCCTGCAGCATGTCTGTGGCATTCATATTGTACAATGGTGAGTTCTCATCGATTCTGTGCTCAATCACCATGGGCCAAATGAAGAACAAATCCGAACCGGAATCATCTGTGCCAATTTGTAGCTCCGTAAAGTGTTGGGTCATCACCTCGCCCTCCTTTGTGCTGCGCGTTCTGATCAACTGAGCACGCACTCCGGCACCAATGATGTGGGATTTACGCATATCACCCACTCGGAACATTAGAGAGAGGCTGCCATCGCGTTGACAGATCACAGCCTGCTTGGAGAAGAGCAGCGTCTGTGCACGTTGCTTGGCTCGTGTCATTTTGGCAAAGACAATGCCGGCCATGAAGGCGGAGGACATCACACCAAAGATCGATTGGAAGCACATCATGAATATGGCCTCTGGACACTCCGGGGAAGTGGTTCTAACGCCATAACCAATGGTGTGCTGTGTTTCAATCGAGAACAGAAAGCAGGAGGTGAAGCCATCAATGGCTGATACACAGGGCGCCCAGCCGGAATCCTCTAAAGAGTGTGAATTTTACTTTATTTATACTTTTTCTTATAGCGACCTCCACTACATACCTTGATTGTGTGGCAAGTGCAATTCCTCGAGATCGCCGTGAGTGTACATGATGAGCCACCAGATCAGCGCGAAGAACAGCCAGGATAGTATGAAACTGAGTGCAAAGGCGAGCAGCGTCCATCGCCATTGCCAGTCCACCATTGTTGTGTACATGTCCTGCAGAAAACGCACTCTCCTTCGCTGCAAGTGTTTCTGCACCACATTGCAGTCGCCGTTCTTGAAGACTGCGCGTCGTCGCACGCGTCGCATGCTGCCAGGACGAAAGTTGCGGGATCTAAAAATTAAAACAAAAATATGTTAAAGAAGTTTAATAAATAAATAAAGAGCAACTGATGGCATTTTTTCGTACAATACCATGTAATTAAATTGACAGCCTAAAAGTATGCTACAGTTTTTGACAGTAAAAATTTTCATACTTTAGTGACTTAAAACAAATCCATGTTACGCTATAATTAATACAGTGTGAAAAATAAATGTTTTTGAACAATTGACTATAAATTTATGTGCAGAAATATTCAAACATACAACTCATAATTAAATTGGTGCTCTTTTAAATCTTTAGATTCTTCCCCTTTCCTTATTAGTACTGATTAGAATTTATAGCCAAACTCTAACCAGCTCCAGTTAACATGCAAATTAGTATATTCACTTGCAAATGCATAAATTCACTTGCATTCCTAGCTGCATTTCAATGTCACTTGGTCACTGTCTACGCCTGAATTGCCTGTCCAGACTTTCGAGCTAATTGTCTAAATTGAGAGTGCACACAAGAGTGCAGCTAATTAACACGGCGTTTCATTTGGTCAATGTCAACAGCAAACACATAAATAAAATACAATAAACTACACTTGACACTATGTTCAATATAATTTTATAGTTCAACTAAAGTGCCACACTCTCAGCTGATAAATGCAATGAAGATTTGAGTGTCAATCCAGTTAAAATTGTGTTAATTTCAAACCCCCTTTGGGCGATTAATTGACATTGTGCTGGTTCCATAAATAAATAACTTAATCGAATTATACGTAGAACTCGATGCCTCAAATGATTCATCTGCCTTTGAAGATGGATAGAAAAGCCGACGAAGCAACGCGTCGGTTAATTGTCAATTCTCTCAACTTGTGTTGTGTTTTTATTTGCAATATTTTCCAAAAATGTGTGACCGCCTACGCAGTTGGAAGACTCATTAGATTTGCAGCAGGAAATGACTTCATAATGTGGGAAAAATGCGGTTGTAGTGATTGATAAAACGTGGAAGTGATAAAGTTGAAACAAATCGTTTAACGACTCACAAATAATTACAGAAACAATAAACAATAACATGTCTCATTTGACAGATGAGTGGACCAAATTTCAATAGACACTCTAATGAGTCGCTCTAGGGATTGGAATACAGTTCGGTGCTGAGATACTTGACGTTTAGATAATGCTCGTAACTCAACAGAAACTGCAACGATTTGTGGGCGGTTGTAAGTCTAAATTACAACCGCAAACAGTGCACGGAACACGGCGCACTGAGCACTTAAAAACAAATAAGCATCGCAGTGCTAATCAGCTAAACAAATCGTATCTGTGAGTAGTGGGCTTTGTGTGTGTATCTATCGGATACATTTGCACACACACTACACTTTGATTGGACAGCAAGTTCAAGTTGAATGTCGCGCTGCAGTTGAGAATTATGCAAGAAATTAAAAATGTAGATAAATATTATACACTATGTCATATGATAAACAACAACCGAGTGGACTGTGAGTTTGTTTGGAATATATCTCAGAAAGAAGCCACTAGTAATTTAAAGCTAATTAAGGTGGATTTTCAAAACAATGTTTCTACTTTAGTTTTATAACAAAATTTGTAGGAAAGCCTAAGGTATAAGACCGGAAGTTGGATTTGTAAAGGGTTAGAGCTATGAGGACCATAGGATATAGTGGTCCAGATCCATACAAAACTTGGTATAAGGATACACTTAGTAGCTCTGTACAAACAATGCATGTCTTTGGTTGAGATAGTTCAAGAAGTTATCCGAGTTTGGCAGTTTTGTTAACAGATTTATACACTGTTGATTGTGGCAAAATTATAAAATATACAGCCAAAATCACGTGATGCACTGACTGATCTACCATACAATATAACAAAACTTTGAAAGCCTCTCAACACTACTCATTTATGATAAACTAAGCACTCTGTTAAACTGTTAGCTTCCTTTATAAAAGGCTTAGTGGGTTAAAACTAGTCGCACCCTTTGGCCAACGAATGACTGGAGCCCTTGAGTGCCTCATAGTAGACGCCTGCCTGTGAGGGCGTGTGAGAAATGCCCCTCATGTACTGTCGTTTCCACTCCTTCATGTGCGCAAAAGTCTCATCCTTTTCGCCAGCTTCGCCATCGACCTGATCCTGCAGGACCTGCACATCACTTAACGGCACCTGCATTTCGCAATAAACTAGTGAACGCGAACACGCACAAAAGTGAACTGAACTGAGGCAAACGCTACTGATCTTAGGCCAACATGTAGTGGCCATAAAACTGTCGTGTTTGGCTAGGGAATTAGAGCAGCTCTAACTGATAATCCGCTATTGGCTTTATCACTTAGTTGAGTGCCAAAAACATGCGCAAATACAGTTAGTTACGGCTAATGGCATCCCCAGGCGACTTACCTGCAACTCTGCTGTCGCTGAAAAGGTTTTCCATTTGTGGAAATGCCATAGAAACTCGCTGGACGATTGGGAACTATCGTAATGGGATACGATTGGGGATTACTGATCACACTGTCCAACGAATCGGGATCCTCTTCAATTGTCGACGGTCGTTTCAATGGTTTTGCAGCCTTTTTATCTTTGTGAAAACCCAAAGTTGTGGCTGTTGCTGCTGCTGTTGTTGTTGGCGGTGTTGTTGTCACAGCTGCCGTGTGGCTCGTAAAATTGAAACGCATCTGTGAATGTCACATTGAAAATGTCTCTTGAGTGCCATGCTAAAGACTCTAAAGTGTGGTCTCTAGGCACTTGAGAGGTGCGAAAAGTGCTGTGCTTATACTTATAATACATGTTTGCTAAAAAATTCTACAACAAAAACTTTTATCAGCCTAGAAATTGTTTCACTGCCTCTCCCAGAAGGGGTCTGGAATTTGTCATCTCTTACGGCGCACTGTTTGCTATCGAGTACAGATGCATTTGTATCTGTATAACAAACTATCTTTATAGCTCTTTGTGCTGACTGACTAACTGAAAGATAATTTATCTGATTGATAAACTGAGGCTATTCATAAGAGACTGATCGACAGAGAGATGAAATCTGATTCAACTACGTCGTGTTTGACCTACTGAGTATTAGGCTGATTTACACTGTGATTGTGAAGCTGATAAGGAACCGATTAATATGTGCACTACTTTATTGAATGTTAAGCTAATGAAATATCTGATTAATGAAAAGACTGCTTAATTGTCTTATTAAACGTTTTAGACATCTATAATTACTAATCAACAGTTGAGTTTATTAAAAATTGAATACAAATCTAACTGATTGACGGATATTTCCACTTTTTAAAAATATGCTGATGCTTTCAAGCCTCTTTAGACAAACTGATAGACTGCCTGATGTTCTTAAATTCATTGTGTAACTCTTTAACTTACTTATTGACTGTTTGATTTGAATATTTCATTTAAACGCAGACTGATCTTTGTGACGCCTGATTGAATGAATGATTACATCTGAGCTTTCTTTCAACAGAAATTATATGTTAAAATATTCTTAGCCTTTTCTTTGCCTACTTTAAATACAGCTTATTAAAAACATATCAAAACTCGACTGTTCGCATAATTATATGGCATTTCAAGGCTCTTAAATTTATAACACAATTGCTAATAACTGCCACTAAACCCAAATTCAATCAACATTTCAGCAAGAGCTTAAAACGTGTAGAACTTCAAACTATTCAGTTTGGCTTAGATTTGGCATGGGAAACAAATCGAAAAGAATTCACAGCAGCTTCCGTCTTTATTTTTTTAAATCCCACAAATATGTGCTAGGCCGGTTAAAAATACGTAAAAAGGCAAAACTTTAATACAGACACACCTTTCAATTATTTTCTTTTTTATTTTGGTGTTGGGCTCGTTTGAGATTAAATATTTTTAGCACCTTTTTACGAGCGGATTATTTTCAATTAATTGGCACCTTTAAAACGAGCATTAGGCGTGTTTATTGTTATGCAAATGACTTTAACACATATTTAACATGTTTGTTTATTTTTGCTTTTTATTTTCGTTGGGTTAGAAAACCGCTAAAATTTTGGCATTGTTTGCGCGTTGGAATAGAATTCAAAGAGATCACGGGGCAACACAGAAGCTGACACAGAAGCTAAACCGTAAGTCAGTACAACGGATTAAATGATGACCGACCAGCGACGATGGCGACGGCGACAATGAGAGTGACAACGATAGCAAGAAAATATCAAAACTAAACAAAAGTTGTGAACAAAAGGCGGCTCGGCTGCAAATGAGCTCAGTTACGCACACTTGCACGCCAGTTCGCACTCGCAGCAGACAGATGCTCTCACAGCAACAGATATAGTTACAGATACATTTACAGCTAGAGCTATGGATACAGCCACAGCTACACACACTGATAAAAGTGTCGTTTTGATACGAGAAAAGTTCAATTGAAATGATTTTTAAATTGAAAATGAGGCGGAAGATAAGCACGATAAGTGACTGGCTGCTTATCTGAGTGCCGTGTTTTCCACGGACAAAAGAAATTAAAAATAAAAGTAAGTAAATATTTAAAAGTAAATGATAAAACTGAGAAAAGTGAGACCTTGTGATATATACAAGGGTGGCGTATACGTAATATTGAGTATACGTCTCGTAAGCAGCCTTCGCGAAACTGTCTGATAACAGTACTCACAGCCGATTTATGACAGTCACACATACAAGCACACCACACACACCAACTCCGCGTATACGTAATATTTACGCACTGCTGCACGCAGCGTAAAACGGTCACGTGTCAGTCCGCTGCAGTCTGTCAATAAATTCAAACACGGAAACTGAAGAATGCGAAGCTACGCCTCATAAATTTATTAAGTTAGTTTTTTCATGTACTTCAATTAAATATAAGCATGTGTCTAATATTTCAAAGTCTACGTATAAAAGTACAAATAAATTTCAATCAGTGTTTAAGCTGCAGAAATGGATGTCTGCGTATTTCAGTGGCTGAAATTCGGCATTCTCGTGACTTGTCCAACAGAGAATTGATTAGATGCTGTGCTTCTATGCTGAGATTCACTGCATACTCGGGCGGTATGACATGTACATCCCTTTCGATGCTTTCAAAAATATCATCGTAGTTGCGGCAATTATGGCCGTAGGGAAATCTATCGCAGAGTAGATAGAACAATGTTACACCCAGTGACCAGCAATCTACAGTCATATCGTAGCCTTTATAGTTGATCACCTCCGGTGCCATATAAATGGGCGTGCCACACCACTGATGCAGATCACAGCCCTTGTAAATGGTGGCCAAACCAAAGTCACAAATCTTTATGACTGCAATGTCCAGAGACTCTAAGCTTGAGCCTGGAGTTTTTTGCACCAGCAGATTATCTAGTTTGATATCTCGATGAACTACCTGATGAGAGTGCATGTACTCAATTCCACGAGCCACATCGACCATAATGCGTTGCACAAGTCTTTCCTCGAAGGGTTCGTTGAACATTGCCTTCAAATTCTGCAGATCACAATCCAAACGCTCGACAATAATGAAAATATATTTGGGCAGCTCCACGGTTATAACCAAATCCATAATGTTCTTGTGGCTCTGCAGTAGACGTAAAGTCTCAATTTCATAGTACTCTTCTCTGGTCGTTTTCTGCTCCAAATCAACCATTTTGATGATATACTTTAAATCGCAATGGAGTCTGCCACGTGCACCAAAAATCAAAGTGTCTTCGTCTCTGAACAGATTATCCGTCACTTCGAAATAAAGTAGTATGCAACCTGGCAACTGATCGGCTGTGAATTGCATTAAATATTCTTCCTCTGGCATAAACTCAATGTCCTCAAACGCCCTCCCCATGCGCACAATTGACATGAGATACTTTGCATGCTTTTGACTAATATTATAGCCCACATTTACATAAGCTTCGTTCTTGCAACAGCAGACGATTATGTCAGCTTCATGTATATCATCTATTGACTTAATTTCTAGGCCATCGACACGATAAATTCGCGTTATGGCCGATTTCAGCACCAAGTACTTAGCTAGTGCCGTTGTGAGGGCTTCTAACAACATTTCAAACTCACGAAAATGCTTCTTCGATACCGTCATTGAAATACCATTGAAATTTGTATCCAAATTCCTTAGAAAGCAAACTCTTTTTGCTCTTTTTAATGGACACTGCTGCAGCATTTTGTGATTTAAATTAAACGCTAAATGTGTAAAATATAATGCAACTATGTGTATTTAAAAATTAGGTGTAATTTGTGTAGAAAACAGAAAATGTAAGTAAGTAGCCTACTTAAAATTTTGAGTTTCCATGCGGCAGTGTGGGGAGAATTATGGCAACAACAATAACTATATGAATTATGGGCATTTCTCGCTAAATTGTGAATGGCAGACGACTGCCGACAGTCGACAGTCGACAGCTGATGCTACTGATGAAGAGCACCCAAGCAGCTGTGATAATTGAATAATCAGCTTTGTTACGCAGCTTGACAATGAGATACATGCTGTGATCACTGATTGTATGTTTCATGTGTATGCACACTTGCATGTTTCCCCTTTTTTTTCTGATCTGTCTAGTGCAAATTTGTAGTCACTTTGTAGCCATAAAACACGGAAAGCGGGTGTTAATTGGTTTTTAATGCACTGAATGGCGCCCATATCGATTCTATTTTTAATCTGCCATTGATTTAACTTTACAATTAACGTATTTTTGAGATTTACATACGCTTGGTTTATTAATTAGCTATTGTAGAAAACTTACTTCATTCGAATATGGGTCGAATTTTTGCTATGTGTATTGCGTAACTAATATTACAAGGATTGTTTACAGTTCAGATATCTGCTATAAAGTCAGACCTTTTTTTTAAAAAAACAATTAGTTTTTTATTTATAGTTTTAAATAAGCGTGCTTTTACTTACATTTTATATGTATTATAGTATTTATCTACTTCGAAGAAAAGTGCTGGCGCCCTCTGTTGCAAATGTAGCTAACTTTGCATATTATTTACCCAGCTGAAAAGTATGCAACACATGACAAGTATTAATATTACAGTGGATCAAAGAGTGTTGCATGCTTTTGAGGGCACACAATCAAGGGCCGATTTTATGCATTAAACGGCAAATAGCTAAATTCTTAAAATATTTTAAATTTTGTTAATAAATGGAAATTCTAATTGCAGTCTAAGCAAATCAAAATTATATAAAAACTAAAGCTAAAATCAAGTTGTTATGTATAAGAAAGAACAGGCAATATTGATATGATATTGCTAAATCAATTTATTCAAAAAAGCCCAAACATCTTCTAAAATATATTTAGTACTATCAGCACTTTACGCCAAGTTCCCAGTTCCCAAATAAAGAGACTATCGTTATTTATTTCACATACGTTATGAAACGGAACGTGTGTCAAGGGCAAACACTTTAACATTTTTATTTTAGGCCCAGGTCAGTTGACCCAGAACTCGAATTACAGTACATTGTTGTTGGACACTTTTACGCTATTTACACCTGATATTGCATATGAGAAGTAAGGAAAAGATTTCTTGGCTTTGGGTATGCTTAAATTACGTGTGAGTGTGTTGGTGTGTTTATGGATATGTGTTAATGTGTGTGTGGCTGTGTAATTGTTTGTAAATGCTGCAACACTTATGTACAAACTAAATGCTAAAACAACTAATAAACTAACTGCTATAAACTACGATAAATTTACAATGATATTTGCATTAAATATTCATCTGCTCACTCTCTTACAAAATGGCAAAATCGTGTAAATGTTTGTATGTATATGTGTGTGTTGTGTGGGTGTATGAGCAATGTGCATGATGACATGTATTTTTATCAGTTATGAACTTTACATAGCCGCACCATTATAATGCTGATACATATTATCCCAGAACCGTTGACGTTCTGGCTCCGGATTTGTTTTCATATTGATTTCATGCGAAATATCCAAGTAGTTCAGACTATTCATCACATTTGTGGCATCAATCGGTGTCCACTTGGTGCTTAGTATGGGATCATCTACATTTGGCGTGGGTGTACTGTAAAACAAAATGAATTATGTCTACATTCTGTAAGTTTGGGTAGTTTAAAGGCTGCTTACCCGTATTTGGCAAAGTTTGTCCACATGCGCACCATGCGATTCTTGACCTGCACCTCCATGGATCTTGGATCCAAGCTTAGATTAAAGAAGCCGAATTTAAACAGGTAACCCATTTCATCGCCATGACAAACACCTGGTCTAGGTATGCCCAACATGCGCTTGTATAGTCCCAGAGCGCCGTCAAAGGCAAAGCGGTACATATAAACCGGAGCATTGCCATATTTGGCATGATTTCGCGCCGTGCGTCGTATGCCCTGCAGGAACATGAGATCCGTGAGCAGCTGAAAAGGTAGTAAGCAAGAGAACACGTTGAATTTTTAGAGGCTAGGAGAAGGGAGAAAGGAGAATGTGTTTTTCCTACCGCAATCATTTCATCCACTGACTCCAGACCCACGTGCTTGTTGCCCAGATAGAAAGAGCGTATTTCCCGTGTGACTCTGTCATGCACTTGAGTCACATTCAAATCATGTGGCACCAAGCGTCCAAAGTCGTTCTCAATAATGCCCAGCAGCTGTGGATTCTTGCGCAGTCCTGCATAATAATAAAGAAAGAAATATTTATCTTAAAACTTTTAAGTTAGCACATTATTTGAACCCACTTCTTATGAAGAGCATGGCTTCGTGTGTGTTGTAGCCCGTCATGTAGGGTATATCACTATTGAAGTTGTGCGCCTCGTACATGTCGCTGGGATGTTCGGTGAGGAAGGGCTCTTCCAGATAGTTCTGCTCCTGTGAGTCCTTATTCCAATACCCCTCGACCACTGGCACAAAGGGCAAACCAATGTTATTCCGTTGATCCTCAGCTGTGAGAGTTGTGGGCGCGGCTTCCACCAGTTTCATAGCAGGCACTCGACGCAGAAAGTCAAGAATTTCCTCGGTGTCATTGGCGCCCACATAGCCCAGATTGGCAGCCAACCGCGCAGCTCTTTGTCCCGAACTAGCCGCCATAGACCAGGGATTCAGGGCTGAACCGCTCTGCGAAATGGCGCGATGGAAAAGGCCCTTGGCCAGCGGGGAGAGCAGCAGAAATTGCACCGAGGAGGCACCAGCGGATTCACCAAAAATTGTCACTTGATTGGCATCTCCACCAAAGGCTTCGATGTTGTCCCTGACCCACTTCAAAGCCAATATCTGATCCTTTAAGCCCTGATTACCAGGTGCATCGGGACCGGCAGTTAAAAACCCTAAAGGACCCAGTCTATAGTTGATTGTGACGAGCACTATGTCCTCGGCAACCAGATAGTCCGGGCCGTAGAGGAAGGAGTTGCCGGAGCCAAAGGAGAAGCCACCACCATGCAGCCAGACCATCACAGGCAGTTTGGGCTGTGATCTGCAAGAGATTTATGAATTGAAATAGAATCTAAGTTGTTGTCTTCTTTAAATTTACTCACTCTTCCTCCTTGGGCATGCGTGTGGTGAACACATTCAGGTAGAGACAATCCTCATCGCCCTTGAAGGTGTCCAAAATCATGTTCTTGTGGGGACAACTCTGACCTTCTCTCGAGGCATCTCTGATGCCTGACCAAGGTCTCTCCGGCTCCGCTGCACGGAATCTACAAGTAATAAAATTCAGTTAATACTTCCAAGTGTTAAAAGCGTTTTCTAAGACCCACCTTCTGGCCCCAATGGGAGCTGCTCCGTAGCGCATTCCCTTGAAGCTGTAGTAACCGCCCCGCTCACCTGAGCGGTACTTCTGGTATCTGCCTCGCACCTTGCCCAATGTTGTGCTTGCCACAATTTCGCGCTCCTTCTGCAAATAAACAAGTGTAAATCTTTAACTCGAGCGTGCGAACTTTTCTAAATTACGACAAATATCGTTAAAATAACAATGGCATGAAAAGGGGACGTTTGAATACCCTTCTATACCCTTTAAAGATTACTTTATGGCTTGAAATTAGTGCAAGTAGGGAGTAAGGAGTATTTACTTATTGGGTGGCTTAAAAGTCCCTTTCATGATAAGACTAGTACAGTAGAATTCGGTTATAACGACACTCAAGGGACTGACGATTTTACGTCGTTATAACCGGTAGACGCTTTCACCAAAAGGAGACCGACGGACACCAAGGATAAACGGACCAACTAAGTCATTGAATTTTCGTCGCAATAACCGAACGGACGCTTTAAGTGGAGTCGGTATAACGGATGCTACTGTATTTACTAATTGGGTTGATTTTAAACCCCTTTAATTGTAAGACTATTATCTTAGTACTGTAGGATCCGGTTATAACGACACTCTAGGAACCGACGATTTTACGTCGTTATATCCGGAAGACGCTTTAACCAAAAGGAGGACCAAAGAGGAGGGGACCAACCAAGTCATCGAATTTTCGTCGCAATGAGCGGACGGACGCTTTAAGCGAAGTCGCAATAACCGGATTTTACTGTATATGCCAATTTTCAATCTAAAAATCTTATGGAATTTCTTTCTAATAGAATAAAGTTTCTTATACCAAAAGCGACAACTTTTATAATTTTTAAAAATATTATTCACGTTCTAGGATAATTTAATAAACGATTAAAGATTGGTTGAATATTCAGCGTGTCCTACTCGCTTGTGCCGCATCTTTAATGCCACAACTCAACTACCTTTCGTAAGGGTATTAAAACACAATTGCAAATGTGAAGTTAAGTGAAGTGCTACTATTTTTTTTGCAGCATGCTAAGTATCCATGAGATAGCAAATGTGTTAATATACACCACGTACGTGTGTGTGTATGTGTGTGCACTATTTTTTGGTGTCTTTATAAATAAGATGTAGCTGCATGTGTGTGGCGTATCTGTATCTGTAACTGTATTTGCTTGCTATGTTTGCGCAACACTTGGCAAGAATTTGTTAGAATTAATCTTGAGCAGTATTTGCGTTGGAGTCTTGAGTCTTGAGTTTTGGTTGTATAAGGAGGCCATGGTGCGTGAAACTTGCGCAAGAATTTTTGGCGAATAGCCAATGGCCCATAGCCAAATGGTCAAAATAAGAACCAGCTTGAATTGTGGCTAGAAGTATTCATATATTGTATATATTTTTATAATTACACATTTGCAGACAACTCTTTCTTTGTTCTTGAAGCAGGTTGACCATATGACTTGACCTGCTTTGCGCTGCACCTGTGTGGCTGACAGTTTGGCCAATTTTGGCCATTTGGGCCAAGACAAGAATCTGTTGTTGACGTTCAAGTTGGGCATTTGACGTTTTTAGATTTGGCATTTAAGCTATCAAGGTTGTTGAGTGGTCGTGTTGTGGTTATATACCCGTTATGAGTCGTGCTAAGGGGTATGTTGTTTGTGATTAAATGGTGTTTTAAAGATTGTTGAGCACACTACTTCAAAGCATCAAGTTTGTATTTAAACAGCAAAAGTTATGACCGCTTTGAGTGCAAGTACAGTAGCATCCGGTTATAACGACACTCAAGGGACAGACGATTTTACGTCGTTATATCCGGTAGACGCTTTAACTAAAAGGAGTCCAGCGGAGAGCAACGAGAAGGAGACCAACCAAGTCACCGAATTTTCGTCGCAATAACCGGACGGACACTTTAAGTCGGTATAACCGGATTCTACTGTATTTAGATGTCCATAACTTCTTTAAAACGCTTGCTAATGTATTGTAATGCCTATAAACTAAAAGTAAGAGGTATCTCTTAGTCTATAGCTCAGTACTTAGTTTACTTGTCGTGACTTACCCGCAGTGATCGCACCACCTCCTGCACCACTCGCATGGCCCGCGATGGCAGCAATTGCACCAACGAATTGGGATGCGAGGTCAATGTTTTCCATGCCGTCGTCTCCTGCAATTACAAAGGTCAGTCGTACACATGTTTTGTATAAGTTTTATGCTTTTAACTAAATCAGGGGTAATTTACAAGCTTGTCAGCGCGCCTTGCTCAAGTTCACCATGAGCTGTGAGTACTCGCTCTTTACTGCTACTGAGTATACAAAATTTATGTCTGCTTGTTTGTGTTAATCGTTGACAATTTCATTATAATGTCTGCAAGAGAGAGAGAGAGAGAGAGAGAGGGGGAGGGAGAGCCACTGTCTTTCTCTCTTCTGCTGCTGCTGTCTCTGTCTAGTTTGGGGCTGCCCAGCTTTAATGATGTTAACGGGCAACCTTGCCGCCAAGCAAATTTCGTTTAATTGAAATGCCATTTACATAATGCCAAAAAAAATACAATAACAATAACAACAACAGCAACAAAACATAAACAAAACAGAAAATGAAACAAAAACCACAAGAGATATTAAGACAAATACGTGAAACTATTTTCGTATTGATGAAATTTTGTATACACTTGCAAGTTTTATTCCATTTTCATTTTTGGCAAATTGTTCAACTTACAGTTAACCCAATTTTATTTTATTAGTCGCTGATTGAATAAGTTTTAAATTAAATATACTTATTTGAGTCCTAGAAATACTATATATGTTAAATATATTACAATAAATTTATAAAGATATGATATATATTAAATATATTACAATAAATTTAAAACTATTCGTATGATTAATAGGACACTTAGAAATTGAGCTTATTAAGTTTAGCTATAGATTAAAAAGACTTTTTTAGGTGCAATATATAAATAAATTTAACTCTTTATTATTTACTACAAAGGATGGTCATAATATAAAGAAATAGGCTCTGAGATCCCTGAGATCTATGACTCCATGTCCTTCTAAACTGTCATCATATATATAACTCGTAGTCCTAACCGACAATAAATTAGCAAAAATGTATATAAAATAATTAAGCTGAATATCTACAACATATGTTACGTCTGTAAAATACAATTCTTTTATTGTTTCCCAATTATGAACACATTTCATTTGTCTATATACTGAGTAAATTTCCTAATATTTAAAGAGCTTTATTTTGCATCACTCAAAAGAACAATATGTCGCAATTCAGCGTCAAGTGTTAATTAGTTTATTTAAATATATATATTTATTTAAAATTACTGCATTTGATTGTCTCTGCATATGTACAGGGTCTATTAGAGCCAGCATACTCGACTCTGTTATTTTCTACTGTTTTGAAATATTTATTCTGCAACTAAAGCCAAGTCGGTTCTGAATTACCGTGGTCAAAAGTGACTGAACTCCATAAATAGCTGCTTACTAATATCACAACAATTAATGTTAATTTGCTGTTTAAATATATAAATATTTAGCATTAGCTGTGCAAATATATTATGTTTGCTTTAACAGATTTAAAAGCATTTTTTTAAATAACATCTTTAACTTTTTAGTTAAATAAACTACTGAGTTCAGTTGCTGACACACCCCCTTAAATAGAGTTGGCTATCGTATGGATAATACCCTCAGCTAGGGTATTAAAAACAGTGAGACATTAAAAGCTAAAGAAAATGAAAACACTTTGCCTGGGGCAATTAAAAGAGCACTCAAGTGGCAACAACAATGGCAACAGTCACGTGCAGCCAACGCTTGTAGACAAAACAGTTAGATCAGCTCAAAGACACAACTGTTGGTCTGGCTTAAAGTCAGTCAGTCCGTCAGACAGCTGTCACATTAGCCGGCGTGTGCCCCACAGCTGAAATGTATCTGTATCTCAAAAGTTAAAGTGAATCATGACACATTTGAACACATTTGGACAGTTAACCAGTTGGACACTCGAGTTGAACAGTTAAAAAAGCTAAATTGTTGTCAGTTAACGCACCAAATAAACATCATTTTATTTGGTTTCAAGTTCACATTTTATAACACTTTATGCTAATTTCATCTATTTCTTTTATTCATTACTTTTTATGTTGTCTATACAAGCACTTGACCCGCTATGTGCAGCTGTCTCGATCCCTTTCCCGCTCTGTCTCTTTCCTTATCTTTATCTGTGGCAATATGCAAATGTGGGTGTAGCCGGTTATAAAACAGCTTTTGACGGAGCTGCGTTTATAATTTATAGCTTTTTATTAACTTAATTAAATTACCATTATCTAAAGACAAGCAAAAAATAATACAAAATTATTTTTTACATATAAAACGATTGCAGAAATTAATTAATTACATGACTTGAAATTTTAGTTGAAATAAAAATCATTCAGTACAGAAATTTCCACTACTTTTATAGACAGTAAGCTGAAATCTAGGCTTTGACTGACATCCCAATCAATATTTGGATTCTTAATCTTAAAATTAGCCAGATAAAATAATTTAAATATTTATTTACAAATAATTTGTTAATAATCTCTTTGATTTTTTGAATAAATCACAGCTTTATGTCAGAAAATCCTAAGAAAATCACTAGCGAAAATTGAATAGCTTAGTAAAACATTTATAAAACTGCTTTTCCTTGGCTATTTTACGCTTTAAAATTAATTAATAAATTAATGAATTAATTTTAAACGGTCTGCTGTCTTGTTACATAAATAAAATCTTTTAAAGGTTAATTTATTTTATCAAACTCGCGTCGTTAATTTCTTGTTCAAAGCCGAAAACTATTAAATAATTAATACCCTTTGGTAGTGTGTTGGCTATGACTTTTCTGGCTGACTGTAAATGGGCGTTAACAGTGTCTTCTTCTTCTGCTGCAGCTTGCAAACTGGCAATTATAATACATACAGCGCTGTAAGATACAAATGATGCCATTTATAAAGCACACACACAAAAATTATGCAACTGCAGTTATAACAACAACAAAAGAAATACTAAAAAACTATTAGTAAAAGCTACTGGTAAGCGAGACGACTGTGAATGACCCTGTACTTATGAGGCAGTAACTCATTGTTAATATAACCAATAGTATTACATGCTAAGTACTAAATTCTAAGCAACTATTCCTATAACAGCTATGGGTGTCATTAATATAATGTGGAAATTCTGTTGAAATGTTTAAAGATTTTTTGTACAAGTTCTGCTATTGGAGCTATACCACTTAGTAGTCTAATTCCAATCTAATTTGATAGGTTTATAATTAATCCTGGTACATTTATCAGTTATGAGACGATGAACAAAAAATACTGCATACAAAGTTCAGGGCTTTGAGCGAGTAATCTTATGGAAGCAAAAGGGAACTCTTGCCTGATCTAAACCATGTACTTAGTCAGAGTAAGTACATCAAGTACCACACTTAGTAAGTAAATTTTTTTGGAAAAGCTCAAAGTAGTTTCAAAGATATAGCATTTCATAACACACACTACCATACCACACCCAAACAACCCCTTAACCCTTTCTGTTTACAGGGTCTACGCAAAAAGAAAAGAGAGAAATAAAATGCAGTCCGGCAGATCGGCAACTGCATGCAACGCAAAGTAGAAAGTTGCAACAACAATGGCCACTGAAAAGTGTTGCATAAACAAACACAACAAAAATACTTAAAATAATAATACTAAACTGGTAGTTAAACTGTGAATGTCAAACACACAAACCTCTATAGGGGAACTCGTAGAATGTTTAAAGGGAATTTGAGTGGAAACTGCTACTTCCGATGCATGAAACATGGCGCTGGCAAAAGTATCTGGTAGATCGTCGGCAGCTGCCTCTGTTTCATCCCAGTTCCAATCATTAGACTCAGATTCCTCGACTTTTTGCATTATCAATTGATTTCTGGCCATAGGATGGTGCTGCATGCAGATGGCTATAATAATGAGAGCCAGTGCGAAAATGATGGCTACACTGGCCACGGCGTAGGGTGTGTGCAGGCGACAGGCCATGGCAAATTGTGGGCGTGGCCGTGTCGCAAAACCGTTGATAATTACAGGGTGCCAACAGGGCAGGCACTAAAATTTTGTGTTGCAACTACTGTCCAAAATGCGAGATCGTAAAAACGTTTTGAGTTATTTGAATACTTTTGTTTTCTTATTTCAAATTCAGTTGTTTTTTTGCACTGCACAGTGGGGCAAATTGCACACTTTTGCGGTTGGCGTTGCAGCCGTTTAATGTTGCACTCGCGTTGGCTGTTAGTCGACAATTGAGCACAAAACCCAAAAACAAGTGCTTCAAATTTAATTGAAGTTTTTCGTATTTCGTATTTCGTTTTTCAGTTTTGCAGTTTTCCCCATTTCCCCCGCCTCCCTCGCGTTTTCCGTTTAATCGCCACCAAAATCGCTGTCGATTTAATGTGTCACTTTGAGTTGTTATTTGGCTTAAATTCTAATTATTTTTTAACACAGTTATTAGTTTGCATACCCTGTAATTTATGGAAATGCCCAAGGGGTCTATATAAATTAAGGCAATCAAATAAATTTAAATTCTGTGCGTTTATATTAACTTTTTTTTAAATTTACAGGGTATATACAGCGTGCATACTGAGAATTCGTATGAGCAACTCCATTTTAAGTAATACAGAAATTTTTGAATGAAATTTGACATTTTTAATAATTTACAGGGTATGTGCTAGTCTTGATTTTTGTAGTTCAGTAGTAGCACAAGCGCCGCTTGACTGAACAAAAAATTTAAGCCAAGTTTGCCTGCATTGGCAGCCAATTTAAACGCATTCTATTGCAGCTTGTAAGCACAGGGTATTTTTCCGTTGAGTGCACCTTAGCCAACAATCCAAAGAATCCATGCAAAAATATTTATTTAATTCCCACTTGGTCTTGGTAAGTTTCAGTGTTTTTTCTACGCTACAGGGTATTTTGCAGTCGAGCACTCCCAGTCTTTGCTGCTAATGGGCTTCTTCTTGTTGTTGTTCCCTCACTAGTTAAGTTGTTAATTAATCTCTCAATGTTATCTCTAACTCAGTGCAGACAACGGAAATGTTTGATCGTAATTTTAATATTTATTTAATTAGACAAACTTAATTGCATTAAGTACATTATTTAAACAATATAAACATATGTGCTTTGTGTTAGGCATGTTTATTGGTTAAATCAAGTGATCTATATACAATTTTGATATTAATTACACTCGTAAACACACATAGAAGTAGGGGAATGACCGGTTTCTAGCTCACCTGATACCAATCTTCGATTATTATATCAAATATATTTTGCAGAGTTGACAGACTGTACTGTCCTCTGATTATATATAATACCTACAATAATTAGCAAGAAATATAATAAAAATTGTAATAAATAGAAAAATTATTGGGGTGTGAAAATAAAAACCATTTAGCCCAGTACTGAAAAGTTAAAGATGTAAAATATAAAGCAAACTATAGAGAGATAAAACATAAGAATTTAGTAACTAAATTTCACTAAAGTTACACCTTGTGTGTATAAAATTTTAGAATATTTACTGACTAACTTAAGTCAAGATCGGAGACCTATATCATATATTGTATCCCTACAAATAAAGGTAAAAATGGAAGCTAAACATGGAAAACCGATTTTATGCGATGTTTCATTCAAAGCTTAGACATATAAAGAATTTTCTTAGAATCAGACAACTATTTCATATAACAATCATCAGTCGAATAGTATTCTTTAGTATTTAAAATTACCTTTAAAGCCATTATAATGATTATATCATATTATATCTTAACACAAGTTCAAGTTAAGCATAACTACAGGGTCTATGCTCAGTTGAAGTCTATCTTACTATAAAGTTTATAGTATAAACCATCCATCAAAAGCTTACAAGGTAACAGTCGGAAACAGAATTTTATTGTTTTTGCTAGCTAACCTTACATATTTAATCTTAATTATTAAATTACTTTAAATTAATCACTCTTAGTTGCGCTTTGTCGGCGCAGAACAAATAAAGCGATAAAATTAACTGCCAATAGTTAAGATTTATTGGTGCATATAAAAATTTTCCATTTAACTCAAGTCTTTTAATGAAATAGCTCTGCAGTGTTGGGGAATATTTAAAGTTCTTGTAAAACACCTAACTGTACAAAGCGCATTTAATTGTTTAAGAGAAACAATTTAAGCTAATTACCCACAAAAAGCAACAAAGTTTAAAAGTCAAAAGTCAGTTAAAGTGTAATTCAAAATTAAATACACATTTGCTGAGAATTTAGCTGGCATTGGCAATGCAATTGGCTAAGTAAATACACGATTCAAGATCGGTTGGTTGTGCAAATACGCAAATCAGTGAGCTCTTGTCATTCACGCGCATTGGGCACAGATTCTTTAGAGCCATGGCCAAAATGTAATTGAATAACACCGAAAATACTTAACATGTGTGTGTTGTTGTGTTTGTTTATTTCTGGCTCATAAAGCAGCTAGCAGACTTGCGCATAATGAGAATGTCTCTTAGTTAAACGACTAACATATGCATATAGCCATAAAATCCATTAACAAACTGTAAATGCAGTCAAAAGCGCTTAAAGCCAAAGCCACAAAGGCGGCAATTCAGTTCCAACATTTTAAGCCAAAATTGGTAGCCAAGTCAAAAGAGTTTTAGACAATAGTTTTAGCTTTATTCCAGACTCAGCTCAAGTGTTGAATTACTTGAAATATTTGCGACACCTGCCAGTGACAGTGAAAGAAAGAGATAGCTATAAACTGTGTAAAAGAGACAGACAGTGTGGCTTTGATTTAGAGACAAGACAAGCCAAGAAAAAAGCGCTGTAAGCTTAATTTTAAGTCTGGCACGCTTCATATGTAGACAATTGTAGCTGTTTCTTTGTTGAATTATGTGCGTATATATGTGCTATAAATATACATGCAAATCAAGTGCTTTTAGCCGGCATTGCCCGCGTTTCAATGCGCAGAAAAATCATTAACACACTTTGTATAAGTTGTAAAATTACGGAAAAACTGCCTAACAAATTTAATACAACGTTAAACGAATTTGGGATATTCCTATCAAATCTAAATTTTTTTTAAAATTGATTTAATCAGTAATTGAACTATAGATTTGCAACTATTTGTTACTTGGTATATAATATTACTAAGAATTCATTAAAAATGTTATAAAATTAGTTCCAAGTATTCTTTTTATCAAAATAACTATAAATTTTCTACTCTTACTCACTACATGCACAAACTCAAACATTTCTGACTTTTTTTTGACTTGCTTTTAAGCAACTTGTTGTTCATATCATATACATTATTTATATCTACTTAAATTCATATAACGTATAAATTATAGCTATAATAATGCTTTTTTATGAAAACAAAATACTTTTCTACAAAAAAGATAATATTTCTGCAATTGAAAACAAATATTTGAGTCTTAAGTCAAATAAAATTATAATATTTGCCACCAATTTTGAAACTAAACTGTTTGAAAACGAAACTTTTACACAATTTCTGAATTTTTGCAAATAAAATGACGCAAATAAATTGGTTTTTTCCACTCACTGATACACACAAAATTATTAAAAATAGTATACAAATATTTGCCAAGACTGACTAAATAATTTACACAAATCACTAACGTTCAGTCCAACTACCTTAAAAGGAACTGAAATTTACTTAAATTTAGACAAAACTTATGTGCCGCTGTATTTTCTTTATACTGTGTTTTTATTGGACTTACCTTAAGCGTATTTGAAATCTTTCCAGCTCGTGCTATGGCCGTGCCAAATGTTGAGGGCGCAATGGCAATGGAACTGGTCTCATGGCATAGCAAGAGGGCGGCGAGCAGTAGGAGGAGTGGCGCGAGGGGGGGCAGAAAGAGCGATGAACACGAAAGTCTTTTAGAAATCATATTGCTGTTGAGCTGCGACTAAGCAAATAAGTAGAAGCGAATAATGCATTAGTCCGAGTCTCTTAGACAATAATGTGTTTGCCAAACAAACAAAGCACACACACACACACACACTTTGGCATACACACACTCTTGGGCACAACTAAAATACGACTAAACCGTAGCGAAGTGCTACGCTTCTGATACTACTTCTTGGTCAGGGCCAAGTTGTGCGAATGTCAACAGCAACCACAACAAAACCACTCACAGCAACCAACAACAACAGTAACCGCTCATAACAACAGCTGAGCTCAGCTTGAACCACTTGAGTCAATTTTTCCGGCAACTATCGCATTTAATTGGCTCAGATTATTTTCGAATTTGTTGACTTTGTATGCCGGCCGTTGATTAATTTTGCTAGCCACTGTTGACTGTTGTTGTTAGTCACTGTTTGCCATTAAAGCCTAATACAGATATTATTCAATTTGGCTTTGAGGTCATTGTGCGCACTTGGCAGCATCGCTGAGTAGCCCAAGCCACTAAATATTTGCATGTTCACAGGGCGTATGATTAATTAATATGCACACGGTGTCGTTTTTTGTTTTATTTTGTTTAAATTTTTGACTGCTCTCATGAATGACAGACGAGGTTAATTTACAGTGCGGAAAACAATTTGGAAGGTTGTGCTTTGATCTAATTTTTATTTTGGTTAATCTTCTAATTAAATCAGGAACTTAAAAAAAATATTTTAAGCAACAACTTGTCAATCAAATTAGCAGCAGTTTATTAGCTTTAAACGGGTATTGAGTAAACAAAGACACGCCTACCCAAAGAGCAAAGAAAGAGAGCAAAAAGAGACAAATGGGAAGAGTGTGAAGAGGAGAGGTAAAGAAAGAGAGCGCAAAAAGTGTAGGAGTAGACATTGTAACCCACTTCCTGGTGCAGACAGCCCGTAAATGGCCTTAAAGTGTTGTCATTATTGTGAAGCTCGTAATGATCATGAAATTGATGAAAAACTTGCACTTTTTATGAGGAAAGTTGTTTGGTAAGATGCTAAAGAAGAGAGTGAAAAAAGAGGGATAACGACAGAGAAGGAGAGGGAGAGACCGATGTCAGCTGTGCCTGGCTACCAAAAGTATATGAACAAGTGCAAGTGAATTGGCTAAAGCAATGCAGTCAAAATGAACACAAGGCTGCAGCTGAAGACTAAAACGAAAAGAGACAATTAGAGGAAGACAGAGAGAGGTATAGCGACAAACTTAACTGCATATTAGCAGCACATAAAACAAGAAATAAAATGCAATAAGCAGCTGACCAGAAATGAGCATAAAACAGGCGAAGAAAGAGGCATAAAAAGAGACAGCGGCAGTAGAAAGAGACAAGAAATGAGACGAAGATTTAATTGGAGACAACTGGGAGACAACTGGGAGCAATAGAGTCCCAGTTTCAGCTGGCAATAGCCAGCAAAAACAGTTAACAGACAAGTTAACAGCTGGCAGCTCTTCAGCTTCAGGTCTACAGTTTAAGCTCTTCAGCTGCTCAGCTCTTGGGCTGCGATAAAACTCGGTCAGGTTGAGTCGACTGCGATTGTTGATCGTTCAGTTTGCCTCCGTATACCGAATACCGCTATGCAATGCATTACGTAAGCGCCGATCAAAACAAAAAAGGTAAATATTAAAGAAAAAATGAAGAAAATACAACAAAAACAACCACAAAAAAAATGACTCAAAATAAGCAGATAAATAAATAAGTCAAACATGTTGAAGAGTCGCTGGCGGCCCAAAAAAAAAAATAAACGAACAGCGAAAAAAGGCCAAAAAGCGCAAGAGTTGCAAAGAGCGCAAGAAAGGGAATGAAAGAGAAAGAGGAAAATGAGGGAGGGAGGCAGCAAGGGAGTGTATAGCTAGTAGCGCTCAGTTTTAGGCCCACAATTTACAAATTTCGCTGATAACGTGACTAAATTTAAGTCTTTGTTTAAGTTTTGGCCATTAAATTTATGCATGCTTGGCTCAAACGGCCAGTGGGCTTATGTAAACCGGCAGATCGTGCAAAACGGAACTAATGTCTGACTATCTGCCAGACTTTGCCAGACTGACTCAGAGACAGAGAAACTTTGTAGCCAACAGTTGGCTCATTTTGGCGGACAAATAAAATCAAATTCGATATGGACAAATGCATAAAAATACATTAAACAGACGTCTTAAGTATTTGCTGTGCGCACGTGTGTGTATAAATTCGAGTGTGTCTTCAAATTCCCGTTTAAATTTAAACGAAATTATATTTCAATGACAATTTAAAGCTTTAACCGTTTCGTAGTTACTTCTTTAACAGTTTAACCGTTTAGTCGTATTACCGCTTAACCGTTTCAACGCTTTCGGTTATTGCATTTACCGTTAACACTCACAAGGCACACACACTGCACTTTAGCTAGGCAAGTTCAAGTTTGTCGCCTAAGTCTTTCGTTTAGCGCGCTTCTCTTGTTATTCTTCTCCTATTTCTTCCTCTTCTTCTTCTTCTTTCGCTTCACACTGCTTCGAGCAGCGAGCAAATATTTTTTGTCGTGCTTCACGTCGGACTGTCGCCGTCGAACTGAGTCTGCAGCTGGCGAGCGGTGCGCTTAAGCGTCAAATTGCTCCATCGCCAGAGCGGGCGGCAGAGGCGTAAAGAGAGACGCAGAGAGAGAGGGAGAGCGAGAGAGTGTCACCTAGGGTAAGAGACAGCTCGCAGACGGAGTGTGAGCAGCATCCTAAAGCCTAATAGTTTTTTGTTTTGTGAAAAACGCGTCACGCATAAATTATGCAAAAATCTTTTTTTTTTTTTTAATATTTTATTTGTGGTAATTTGAATGTATAGCAACAACAACAACAGCAAGAAAAGAAACAAACACAGCAGCGACAACTGTAAAGAGATCAACGGCGTATTCTTGACCAAGATTGGGCTGATTTGCATACCCTTGCAGCGGGTATTATAGTTGAGTGAAGCACTTGAAAGCACTTTGAAGTTTTTATTTTATTTTTATTAATTTCCATGAAAGTTTCTTTGATTTGCGTACTTATGATATTTAAACATAGTTTAATCTAATTTTTAGTGTTCGCGGTAGACTGATTTTTGCGACTAGACAATTAATTAAATCAAAATAAAATTATTTTATAAAATACTAGTGTTTAAGTGACCTTCGTTTTAGTTAAACAGCCAAACTGTTTACTAAAACAAATAAATAAAAACATGAGTAGAAGTATAACGTATAAAAAAAACAAAATAAATAATATTAAATAAATGCGTATGATAAGAAATCAGTGAATGAATTAAAATAAATAAAAACGGAAATTTGTTACTGAAATAATAAATAAATATATATATAATACATTAAATATATGTAAAATGTATATTTTAACTGGCTTTAGGTCATGGTGTATTAAGTTATATTTAATTTAATAAACTTATTTTAATTAATTATGCCTATAAATTTCGAAGACCTTCGGCACTCGTCAAAGAAACAACTTAAAGGCATATAGAACAATAAGGCGATAAAATGTTAATAATAAGAACTTAAAGGAAAATAATTTAAAAATAATAATTAATGTCATAAAGCACAAAAAATAAAAATAAAAGAGTACAAAATTCAAAAGAGTCTGCCAAAAAGGCTGCCCGTATAGCTAGGGTATCAAAAGTGCGGTGTCTGAGGAAAAGCCAACTTTCCCGTTTTTAGAGTTTTACTGCCTGCCTCGTTAATCTATGGACACGTGTAATTAGCTGATGTCGTTGCCTCTTCTGCTGTTGGCCACGTTAAGGGCCCGTGTGGAAAAGCCGTTGGCAATGAACTACTAGATACAAACATCTGGAGTCTTGGACACTCCTCATTTGAGATCAAGGATAAAACAGAAGTTACAACACGCCATCACATTATTTAGCGCACAATCGTACTAAATATACCTATATAAATGTATATAAAACTCTATATAAAGACGCTGATGAGCTGTGAATGCAATAACATTTAAGATAATTAAATTTTCACTAATTACAAAACTAGAAGAGTTGAATAAAATAATTAGGCAAGCGTTTTGTCGATTAACAAAAAAAATTACTACACATCGCACATACGCCCCGTGTGACCTTATTGGTGATTTTACTTATTCACAGCATCTACGCACAGCACAAACAGTAGACACATTTTAAAGCTACCTAAAAAGAGAGAATAATGATTTGAATAATTTTCAAATATTTTCAGATGACTCCAAATTAAAAATTGTGCATGCAGCGCAGCGCTGCAAACTGTTTGCTCTTCTCGAGTGGAAAGTATGTCACCATATTGTTCTATACAAATATGTATTTGCCCTCAGCGTGGATAATACAAATACCAAGTGAATAATAGCGAGTGTGTGTAGCTTCGACTATGAATATTCGCTTCCCGGTTATAAACAACTCTGCATCGCTTGAGCAAACAGGAATTTCGAAAGCGATTCTCGCGTTAAATTTCCATGAATAAACAGTAACTGAAATTGAAACTGACACACCCTCATTACAAATCAACACTCAGATTGTAGAAGGCTAAAGGATTGCGAATTAAGGTCCCGTTATAAGCCAATTTCAAGGTCAAGAGTGTCTTTGTGACGTCATGAAAATTCCTTACCTTCCACAGCTTATAATGCCGCTTCGTATGTCAATCACTTGAAATTGCAGATTTTACATTTTTATGGTATGCAACTCACCTTGAAGCTTTAAGATACCCTGTAATCATCGAATACTTAATTTATAAATTCGTCTAAATCATACACTGGCTGTCGTCAGCTGTAATGTATGTGTACACTTAACACTCTATTAATTAAAGCTAAACGTTAAATTACACGTACAATTATGTTAATCATTTAACGCCTACTTAGTACATAATTCGCCATGCTTTAAATAATCTCTCAAAAACATTGTTGAAATGTAGATGGCGCTAGTATAACTTTTGTGATTGGTTCGAGTCTCTGCTAGATATTCATGCACTTAAAGTTGGCTACGTACAAGTTCCAGCGCACGTGAAGTTAGCTGCGCGCAAATTTTAATCTCAAGTGAAGTTAGCTGCGCGCAACTTTTAACTCCCTTGAAGTTGGTTGTGAGCAAGCTTAACTCTCGCGTGAAGTTAGTTGTGATTATAACGCGCAAAAACTTTTTCCACATATTACAAACTTATTGTAATCGTTTAATATTAAGGAGATTTCAGTTCTTAAATAACAAAGTGTTGCTAACATGAGGTTTGATAACCAAGTTAACTACGAAGATTAACTTAACAGTGCACTTTAACTATGAATATGAAGTGTAAAAATGTGGCGCCGCGAAGAACCTGTGAAATTCATTGAAAGCGCAATAAAATACCATAAAGGCAACAACAAGTAATATGAGGACTGTTAATGCAATGCGCCCGTAGAGTATTAAAAAGAAATGAATCCTATAGTAGTGCACAAAACTCATTTCATGCTCAACAATACGCAAATGTGGTGCTCCCTTGTGCCGCAGTACGTACTCCGTCCACCACACAGCCCTGTCGAGAGGACTTGTCGGTTGATCGCGAAAGCGGGAAGACAGTTCCTTGGCCTGAAGGCCATAACTGGGATTTTGCAACAGCTCGTTTATATTGTCTGTTAATTGCTCAACTGTAAGTGTGTTGATGTCTAGTGATCGTGCCACGCCCGCCCGTTTCATGCGCTCCACGTTGTCGAACTGATCGAAGTATATTGGTAGCCCTAGTAGGGGTACTCCTGAATAGGCTGCCTCGATAAGACTAAGGAGTCCGCCGTGAGTAATGAACAATTTAATGTTCGGATGATTCAGAAGTGGCCGCTGTGATGCGACCGTAGTGAAGTATATATTCTCCGACTTGTTCACCATCGTCGCCATTTCGTGTTTCCAGACGACGTGCTGCTTCAGCTTCGAAAAGGTTTGTAGCATCTTTTGTTCCATATTTTTGGGTAGCCATCTATTCAAAATCTCCATTCCCATGGAGAAGTAGATAACGCCATGCTCCGCCCCATCCAGAAATTTAAGTAACTCCGGCTCAAGGGGTGTAATGGGCTCCGCCATATGAATGCCCCCCACTTCAATGACATTAGGGACATTGGATCTAACGCGTCCCAAACTAAAATGTTGATTGATCAGCATAAGAGAAAAGTTTCTTCTTCTCTCGTAAAAGGTTTCCGGTGAAAAGTGAAAATACTGATGATAGAGCTCTAACTGTGAGGGCACGAATATCAATTCGTCCATAATCCATTCCTCCACTATGTGCACCCAATTATTCCACTTGTCCATTAGACTTTCTCCTCTAGAGTATCCCATTGGAGATACAGGTCTGTAGACACTTGGAGCTGAGTTCCCAGCTTGGTAATCTACTAACCAGGAGCAACCAATTGCTGAAAATCCCACTAGGGATGCACCAAAGTGCTCCGCGAAGCCAATAAACGCATCTGAGTGCGTTGGTTCCATTACGACCAGGTCGAAGTGTTCGCTTTTGTCCTTCAGCAAAGACTGCACTGCTAAATCCTTTAAAATTCCATTATTAATTTGAGCGTGGAATTGTGCTGATAGCGACCCCTCCTTCCATTTGTTGGTCAACACATCCGTATCGAAGACGTAGTTTTGTATCACTGAAATTGTACATTAAATTAATGATTTGGTTTATGCACCTTTGTTTATTTTTATATCACTATCAATATTCTTAGAAATGTTTAAAGTAGTTTAAAGTTCATCAGTGCAACTAAAATCTGTTCCGAAACAATTTAGATTTATGTGATTTGAAAATAATTTGCCCTTTAAAACTTTTGCGACGCCATTTGGACTCTGATAAAAATTTAAGTACCTCTAGTATTTTTGCAAAGTAATAGCGATATCAGAGGAAAATAAAAACTGATATACTTTACGAGCTATATTAATAGAATCTAAAATTAAACTTTTCATTAAATAAGCCATTCTTTTTACACACAAATACTATGGAAATATTTATACACAAACAAATACTCACTCTCAATAATTCGGTCTAAATTAGAAGTGCGAATGTGTCGCACGCCCTG
Source organism: Drosophila acutilabella (assembly GCA_035046005.1). Classification (NCBI taxonomy): domain Eukaryota; kingdom Metazoa; phylum Arthropoda; class Insecta; order Diptera; family Drosophilidae; genus Drosophila; species Drosophila acutilabella. The sequence goes on from JAWNOK010000003.1 coordinate 1,987,552, forward strand.
TATATCAGGTAAAATTCCAACAGAGGAGATTATTGTCACATTGTGTCCTTTGGTAACTAGGGCTTTAAAGTATGGTTGTGCCACCAAGTAGGGAGTACTAAAAGTATATGTAAATATGGCCAATATGTTGGCCGATAACGTTTCTTGGCTGCACAATAAAAGTGCAAACAATGTGAAGACAACACGTGCTGTCTTCATGTTGGTCTATGTCTGCTCATGGCTAAATCCGACGGTCAACTAACTTACCACCTAAACTGCATGCTCAACATAACGGTAATCTTATCAGCCGTTAGTGATAAGAAAATCGACAAGTTCATTTTACGCCTTTATTGATTGAAATCGATAAACAAAGGGTGACATGGTTTTGTTAAAAGAGCTTTGGCACGCGTTGGTTTTTCGATTGTTTTGTGCTAAAATATTGAAGTGAAAACCATTTTTTTGATCCATGCTGGGCATTTCATAGTCGTGACTACCCAGACCGAACGAACTTATTCGTTTTCGCAAATTCTTGTCTAGACTTTGTTGGGTGCAATCTGCCGTAAATGAGTAATAATTTCAATCAGTTTAAAATAACACAATTCTTATCATTGCTTGTAGTTTTTCTGCTTATCAGCAACAAACATTTTATTATTATTTGATAAATAAACCTATAGAAACAAAATAAGTTTACCTGGTACTCGCTTAATGTACTACGTATTGTTCTTATTAATACAAATTCCACACAAAAATTTAGTTTTTCCAATGGTCAGAAGAGATTCCAGTGCTTAAATGGTATAATAAATTTAACCCTAACTGGAAAAATATATAAAATTCTTGTAATCCTCAACCGACTTTGTTAATCGCATTGTAGTGGACAGGAGCACCATATATTCTCTTGAATTCTTTAAAAAGACATTTGATCGTCATGCAACCCGACAATAAATAATACTAACGCTGTTAATGCAATGCGCACAGAAACAACCGAAATGAATTGTATGCTACTGGACTGTAGGAAGCCCATGTCCTGCTCGGTCATCCTCATGTGGGGTGCTCCCTTGTGCCGCAGTACGTACTCTGTCCACCACACAGCCCTATCGAGTGGACTCGTCGGTTGATCACGAAAGCGCGATGACATTTCCTTCGCCTTGAGAGCGTACTTTGGATTCCTTAGCAGCTCCTCAATGTTGTCTGTTAACTGCTCAACTGTAAGTGTGTTGATGTCCAGTGAACGTGCCATGCCCACACGCTTCATGCGGTCTATGTTGTCAAACTGATCATAGTATACAGGTAAGCCCAAAAGGGGCACTCCTGAATAGGTCGCCTCGATAAGACTAAGGATTCCCCCGTGTGTAATAAATAGTTTCATGTTGGGATGATTCAGAAGTGCCCGCTGCGATGCGGCCGTAGTGATGTATATATTCTCCGACTTGTTCACCACCGTTCCCATCTCGTGTTTCCAGACAACGCGTTGCTTCAGCTGCGAGAAGGTTTTCAGCATTTTTTGATCCATGTTTTCGGGTAGATATTTTGCCAAAATCTCCATTCCCATCGAGAAGTAGATAACTCCATTTTCAGCCCCTTCCAGAAACTCCAGAAGCTCCGGTTCGAGGGGTTTTATGGGCTCTGCCATGTGCATGCCTGCGACTTCTATGATGTTCGGAAAATTGGACCTAACGTGTCCCATACTAAAGTGTTGATTGATTAACATTAGGGAGAAGTTTCTTCGTCTTTCGTAGAACTTTTCTGTTGAAAATTGGAAGTAGCGGCGATAGAGTTCGACTTGTACAGGAACGTACAAAAATCTGTCCATCATCCACTCCTCTGCTAAGTACATCCAATTATACCACTTATCTATCATTCTGTCTCCAAGAGAGTATCCCATTGGAGATACTGGTCTGTAAACACTTGGAGCTGAGTTGCCAGCGTAGTAATCCACAAGCCAAGAGGAGCCAAAACTCGCGATTCCCAATTGAAGGGCATTAAAGTGTTCCGCAAAGCCAATAAGCGAATCAGCAAATGTCGGTTCCATCACTACCAAATCAAAGTGTTCGCTTCTGTCTTTTAGTAGGTTATGCACTCCTGAATCGGTTAGAATCGCATATGTGAGGTTGTAATAAAAGTTTGCCACAAACATTGCTCCGTTCATGTCTTGTCTTAAAATATTCCGGATCGCAGTCGATGTCAAACATATCTAAAATAACGAGTTAAAAAAAAATTAATAGCTTGTTTAGTCTTTTTAAAATAAAACACAATTACAATTGATAAGAAAATATACACAACTGATAAACTTTACGAGCGTTAGTAGCTCGTGTCTTGGGTATAAAAATAAACTTTCGAAATATCTGCCATAAACAAATACCTACAATCGATAGCCACGTCCAAGTTGGCAACTCGAATGTGTCGCACTCCCTGAAGGTCAGGCAAAAGTCCAACAGAGGAAATTATAGTCACATTGTGTCCTTTGGCAAGTAGGGCTTTAAAGTATGGTTGTACCACTGTGTACGGTGTACTGAAGGTATATAAAAATATGGCTAATATATTGGCCGATAAAGTAAGCCGCGTGCACACGAAAAGTGCGAGTAGAACAACGACAACGCGTGCTGTCTTCATGTTGGTCTATGTCTGCTCATGGCTAAATCCGACGGTCAACTAACTTACCACTTACACTGCATGCTCAACACAATGGTTATCTTATCAGTAGTTGATGATAAGACAATCAACAAGCTTCATTTACGCCTTTATTTATTGAAAAAGATAAACAAAGGGTGTAGTGGTTTTGTTAAAAGAGAATTCAACATTTTTTTGTCAAAATTATAAAGTGCAAATCATCCCTGCTGGGTATTTTACAGTCGTGACTACCAAAACGAACGTAGTTAATCGTATTCGCAAATGTTGTCTACACTTTGATAGTTGCAATCTATTGTAAATGAGTAATAACTTCTATTAGTTAAAAAAAAAACACTATCATTGCTAATAGTTTTTCTGCTTATCAGCAGCATCAAACATTACATTATTATTTGATAAGTAAACCTAAAGAAAAACAATACGTTTACCTAGTACTCGCTTAATATACTATGTATTGTTTTACTATACAATTTAAATAATTTAGTTTTGTCAATGATCAGAAGAGATTCAGTGCGTAATGGAAAAATTTAAATTATGAAAATTATATAAGTTTTTTATCTCACGACTGTGTATCATTGTGTTGGAGTCATATATTTTTATTTTTATAAAGACATTTGATCGTCATGATCCGGATAATATATAAGTGTAATGCAATGCGCACAGAAACAACCGATGATTGTATGTACTGGACTGTAGGAAGCCCATGTCTTGCTCGGTCATTTATGTGGGGTGCTCTTGTGCCGCGGACGTATCGTCACAAAGCTATGAGTGGACTCGTTGGTTGATCACGAAGCGTGATGACATTTTTGGCTTGAGAGCATACTTTGGATTCTTAGAGTCTATGTTGTCTGTTATGTCAATGTAAGTGTGTTGATATAGTGACGTGCAGCCACAGTTATGCGTCTATGTTGTCAAATGATAAAGTATACCGGTAAAATAGGGGCATCTGATAGGTCGCTCGATTAATGTGAAGTCCGCCGTGTGTGATGATAGTTTTATTGGGATGATTAGATGCCGCTGTGATGCGACCGTAGTATGTTATTCTGCGATTGTTTACATGTTCATTGTGTTTCAGACACGCGTTGTTAGTGCGAGAGGTTTTCAATTTTTGATATGTTATAGGTAGATATTTTGAAATTCATTATCGAGAGTAATATCATGTCAGCCCTTAGAACTAGAAGATCCGGTTCGAGGGGTTTATTGTTGCATGTGCATGCTGGATTTATGATGTTCGGAAATTGGACTAGTGTTATAGTGTTGATTGATTAATTAGGGAGAGTTTTTCGTTTTCGTAAGGTTTTTGAAATTGGAGTATCGACGATAGAGTTCGATTGTACAGGCGCGTACAAAATTTGTCTTCATATTTGTAAGTAATATTATACATTATATAGTTTATTGAGTATCTTGGGGACACTGGTTGTATTGGAGCTGAGTTGCAGCGTAGTATCCACAAAAGAGGAGCCAAATCGCGATTCTTGAGTGCTTAAGTGTTCGAAGCAATGAGCGATCGAAAATGTCGGTTCATCACCACAATTCAGTGTTCGCTTTTGTTTTTGTGGTTATGTACTCCGATCTGTTAGATCGCATATGTGAGGTTGTAATATAGTTTGCCATAAACATTGCTTCGTTCCAGTATTGTTTGAAATTTTCCGGATCGCATTCGATGTTAAACATATCTAAAATAGCGAGTCAAACAAAAATGAATATCTTGTTTAGGTTTTTAAATAATACACAATTAGAATTGATAAGAAAATACACACAACTGATAAACTTTACGAGCGTTAGTAGCTCGTGTTTGAGTATAAATATTTTAAATATTGATAAAATACTACATCGATAGACGTATTGGAACGATGTGTCGCACTTGATGTCGGGTAAAGTCGAGGTGAGATTAAGTCATTGTGTTTTGGAGGGTTTAGATGGTTGTAATGTGAGGGAGTAGAGGTGTATAAATATGTTATATTGGGATAGTAGCGCGTGAAGGAAGTGCAAGTAGACACGACACGCGTGTGTTTATGTTGGTTATGTTGTATGGCTTGAGGTCTTTACTTAGTGTTTATGGTTATCTTTGTGTTGTTGATGATGTTTTTTACGCTTTTTTATTGCGATAAAGGGTGAGTTTTGTTTAGTCTTGGATTTTGATTGATGAGCGATTATTTTTGCTTGCTGGTATTTTGTGATCTCTGATTGTTTGTATTGACGTTGTTGACTTTGGTAGGTGCATCTGTAGTATGAGTGTTTTTATTAGTTTAGACACTGTCTGTTTGATATAGTTTTTCTGCTTATCAACAGCAAACATTTTATTTTTATTTGATAAATTTACCAGTAGAAATACAATTTGTTTACGTTTTTTGGTTCCTACTTATAGAAACTCAATTACTTATTTTAATTTTCTTATTTGTCGGAAGAGATTTCAGTGCTTAGATGGCTTAAAAAGTTTAGAAATTACTTTAATTCCTATATGAAATTTGTACTACGTTTTCTCAACCGACCGTGTTTAGCGCATTGTAGTACATATATGAAATTCCATACATTCTTTTAAATTCTCTTAATATACATCTAATTGTCATGCCAGCAGCAGTAAATAATATTAAAGCTGTTAATGCAATTCTCACCGAGATAACTGAAAAGAATTCGATGCTGTAGGACTGAAGGAAGCCCATATCCTGGTCGGTCATCCTCATGTGCGGTGCCCCCTTGTGCCTCAGCACGTACTCCGTCCACCAAATCGCCTTTTCTAGAGGATTCGTCGGTTGATCACGAAAGCGGGTTGACATTTCCTTGGCCTTTAGAGCATACTTTGGATTTTGCAGTAGTTCCTCAATGTTGTCTGTTAACTGCTCAACTGTAAGTGTGTTGATGTCCAGTGATCTTGCCATTCCCAATCGCTTCATGCGCTCTAAATTGTCAAATTGATCAAAATACACTGGTAAGCCCAATAGGGGCACTCCTGAATAGACCGCCTCGATGACACTGTGCAGTCCGCCGTGAGTGATGAATAATTTCATGTTCGGATGATTCAGAAGTGCCCGCTGTGATGCGACCTTAGTCATGTATATGTTCTCCGACTTGTTCACTATCGTTCCCATCTCGTGTTTCCACACGACGCGTTGCTTCAGCTTCGAGAAGGTTTTCAGCATTTTTTGATCCATGTATTCAAATAGATATTTGGCCAAAATCTCCATACCCATCGAGAAGTAAATAACTCCATGCTCAGCTCCATCCAGAAACTCCAGTAAATCCGGTTTGACAGGTGTAGGCGCCTCCGCCATATGCATGCCTGCCACTTCAATAATATTGGGAACATTTGATCGAACGTGTCCCATACTAAAGTGTTGATTGATTAACATTAGGGAGAAGTTTCTTCGTCTTTCGTAGAACTTTCCCGTTGAATATGGGAAGTAACGACGATAGACTTCAACCTGTACAGGTACGTGCAACAGTCTGTCCATCATCCACTCCTCTGCTAGATGCATCCAATTATACCATTTATCCAAGACACTCTCCCCTAGAGAGTATCCCATTAAGGACACTGGTCTGTAATTACTGGGCGCTGAGTTCCCTGCGTAGTAATCTACAAGCCAAGAGGAGCCAAAACTCGCGATTCCCAATTGAAGTGCATTAAAGTGTTCCGCAAAGCCAATAAGCGAATCACCAAACGTCGGTTCCAACGCAACCAAATCAAAATGTTCGCTTTTGTCATGCAATAGGGCTTGGACTTTTGAATCACTTAGGATCGCATGCGTGAGGTTGTAATAGAAGCCTGCTGCAAACTTAGCTCCGTTCCATTTTGTTTTTAAGTACTCCGGATCCCAGTCGTGTGTAAAAAGATCTAAAATAGCGAGTTGAACACAAATTTATTGTTTGTTTACGTAATTAAATTAATACTTAATTACAATTGATAAGGAAATACACACTACTGATTAACTTAACTTGAATAACTGCCGAATTTACTTCATAAACTAATACCTACAATCGATAGCCACGTCCAAGTTGGCAATACGAATATGTCGCACTCCCTGAATGTCGGGTAAAAGTCCGACTGGTGAGATTATTGTCACATTGTGTCCTTTAGCAACTAGAGCTTTAAAGTATGGTTGAATCACTAAATAGGGGGTACTGTAGGTATAAATAAATGCGGCTAATATATTTGCCGATAAAGTTAATCGCATGCACAGTAAAAGTGCGAATAGAGCGACGACAACACGTGATGACTTCATATTGGTATACGTCTGTTCATTACAATACCTGATGTTCAACTAAACTTCCACCTGAACTGCAGACTAAACAATTCAATAATCTAATCAGTTGTTACTGATAAAGTATATTTTTTCTCTGACTATTTCTCTTTAGACCCCGTACTCTTTAAAAAAGAGAAAGGGGGTTTGAGTTGGGGGGGGGGGGGGGGGAGGGGGGAGGGGGGGGGGGCCCCATATATTTTTTATTTTTTTTCCCACGGCGGTTTCCTTTCCTTCTTCGTTGCTTTCTTTAAACATATTTTTTTTCCAAATTCTTAGCTTAATGCTTGTTTAGGATTAATAAATAGTAAGTGTTGTAATTTAAATACGCTTAGAGATTATATTTTAATTTCTGAAAGTGGCATCAAAATTATGTAAAAAGAGAATTACGGTTAGTTGAGTTATTTTAAGCAATCATGATGCGGCAAATACAAAAAGAAATAAATATGTTGACGTTTTTTACTGTGGCGGGGTGCGGAGCCGCTGGCCGCGCCGATGTATATAAATATGTATGTGTGAATAATATATGAATATCGGAGATGATAGAGAGGGGTGTGGTGATGATAGAGTTGGGCGAATGTGGACTTCGCATGGATGCGGGTTCAGTGTGACGATGACAGTTGTTATTTATTTATTTTTTATTTTATTCAATGTATATTTATTTTTATTTCATTAGAATTTTATTTATATGCTACTATGGGAGTAGGGTCTTTAAGTCGGCTCGATCGACTGTAGCCTTTCTTACTTGTTTTGGGTTAATTTTGTTATTTTCATCTCTTATGAATGGGTTGTTATACCAGTTAATGTTGTATTTATTTTAACATTAGTTAACATTAATACTTATTTTCAAAATATGTTGTAAATTATATTTTGTTCTTCCTCTGTTTTTAAATAGTTTTTCTTTCAAATTTTAATTTAATTTCGTAACAACTTTATTTGAATCGTCATAACTATTATAATGTTGTCTCTTTTTATTTGTCTATCCGTTTCACAATTTCGGTTATATATTGGATTCACTCTCTGCTCTATAGCCATTACACTCTCTCATAGACAATACTGCGCAAGTGCGGAATTCACCCTCTGTGGAGAATCCTTAAAACAGACTAGCGTTGATTTGCGAATAATGGCGCCATCTAAGTTGCTGAATAAGTACTAACCCAAGGGTAGTTTTAACAGGGGTTGTTTTAACAGAGGGTTCCTTAAGATGAAATTTAAATACTTCGAAATTGTAGGAATTTATTTTTACTGGTTTGTGTCATTGCTTACATGTCAATATTTTTCCGATATTACTTTTTAATTGCCAATTGTACTTAAACATAGGTATATGAATTGTAAAATTAGGAAAACTAATTAATTGTGGAAATGTGGTGCTCACTCGTAATTTTTTATTGAATTAAATAAGTTTAGCTACATTGTTTTAATCACTTAATTATATATTCATAGCACCTATAATTAGTTTGTCGATATATTAAATTCTAGTTATTATTATAAATGTATCTCTTAAGCTCTTTACTTAAAATTTAGTTAAACGTTGTATTTTTTGCTCATACAATTAACTATTCTCTCCGCTGGGGAAGTGGGTCTAAAAGGCTATCTATTTTGATTCACCTCAGATGCATGCACTATAAATGAAACTGTGCGTTTTATATTTTGACTATAACTCAAAGTGCAATTCGGTGGACCATGCCACAAACCTTTGTATGAGTGTTGGTAGAATAGTTACACGAGTGTGTGTCGGTTTGTGTGTGTGCCCCTCAAACATGCATGCATTCAGAGTGCTCCGAAAATGTGAAGCAGCAACGGTCGCTGCAGTGGGAGTTGTGCTTTTCTCGCCTCCTGGCAGCCCAAATTAACTTAACACTCATAAATCAGCGTTAAGGGCAACCGCAAAAGCGTTGCATAAAAAATAGTTATGACGCGTATTTTTTTCATTGCACTTTTTTTCGTGCACTACCGAAAACTGAAAACTGAAAAACGAAGCCGTAACCCCAAAAACTGAAACTGGTAACTGAAAACTGGGAGCTCGGTGTTCGTAGCGAGGAGCTGAATTCCGTGGGTTGCAGTTCGTCAGTCAGCGGAGTTGTATGCCAAATAAACGATGCTCATAAAACGCGTACGTTTGCATTGCCAACTTGATGAGCCACCCGCCCTGCCACGCCTAACAACCGCCTCTCATTGGTCCTTGGGCTTGGCTGTCAATGAAACGGCTCGGCAATTTCGTTTGCCGGACAAAATGGTGTCTGTCATTCTTGGTAATCAAATTGTAGTGCGCAATTTTGTTACTTTTTCTCATATAGTTTAAATTCTATACATATATAGTTTTTTTTTTTATGTTTGTTTTTCTTTTTTTTATGCAGTTGCGTTGCATAGATGATGGCCATTCATCCGGGTGCAGTCATCATTTTTTATTCAACGCTGTGTAATGCGGATAATTGAGTAAGTCGTGTAATCGCTCACTAAATGAAAACATTTAACCAAACCGAACCAAAGCGTTTAAAATGTCAGTGTCAGCTTTCAGTTACAGCTCAAATCGCCGCAATATTCAAAATATAAAACTTAATTAATTGAATCGATGAAAAAATGTGTATGTTCAATCATTTGTGATTGATGTTCGTTTAATGAATGGACACAAATAATTCATTGAACTGTATATTAATTTAATAACTTGAGCAAATGCTTTCCAGCCCACAAACTTTGCAATACAAATCATTTTTATTTTGCAAATAAAGCGTATTTTAAAATAAGCAAAATATTATAAAAAAATTGTATTTCAAAGTGCAATACTAAAAGCGCTATAAAAAAGTATAAATATGTATATGAACTTAATTTTTAAATTTATTAAATATTTTAAATGGTTTTGCTTGGAAGTGTTTAAATGATTTACAAATGGAATAGTTATTAGGATTATGGCATAATAGGATTAAATTAATTAGATAACAATTAGTGTTTAAAAAATCAATTTGTTTGAAGTATTTTTTATTAGAGAATGTGTTTTTTTAAAAACGTCATATTTAATATGATGAAGTCTGTGTTGTGTACAAAATAGAGAAGTAAATAATAATATAGAATTTAATAACCATTGATTGTGGTTGTTTAATTTAGCTTAGCTTAGCTTTACAAACAAACAGCTTTAACAAATTCCAGCCTTAACCCTTATCGATTGTGCTATAAGACGATCAGTCAGGCAGCTTAAAGCTGCAGTTACACTTACCTATCTTTATATCATTATACTCACTGACAGCAGCTGTCCAATTACTCAGCAACTCTCGAAGGTTAATAAAGCATCGAGAGCGGAGTTTTTTTTAGCTCTAAATATAATTTGCATTTTCATTAAGTAACCCTTTTCAGGGTGTATTGAGTTTTCCCATTTAGCAGCAACATTTGAGGATGCTTTTAATTATCTTAATGCGGCAACTGAGCGTATGTGCCACATTGACTTTGAGCACACACACACACCAATACACGTGAATAGAAATGCGTGTGTATGTGTATGTGTGAGTGGGTGTGCGAGCGTGGAGGTGTCGTCGTATTGCATTAAAAGCAAAACATTAAAATGCTTGCCAACTTGCGCCGGCAGGTGTCGCCACCGTGATAATGTCAACAGAGGAAACAATAAAAGCCGCAGTTGTCTTTTACTTTTGCTGCGGGATACGTGGCACATCAGGATGCACACACCAGGCAGCCATTTCAAGAAGACAACGAGTGTGTCTGTGTGTGTGGGGGTGTGCCGGTGGGTGTGTTAGAGTGTGTATGGAGGAAGCAAAAATCAAAAGGAATGCTCACCACAAACGTTAAATTCATGTCATTCCCGTTTATTCACATTCCAACAGACGAATGTAGTACGTGTGGTGGGTTCTTTATAGACTGCAGCATAACCTGATGATTTATATTATTGATCAGCCTGAAGAGGTAAAAGATAAAACAGACGCTTTATTGTTTTGATAAATTAGCTTGCTTTGTAATTACAACATGGTCTGTCATGTTATTTATTTGAGCACGAAATTCATGACACTAGCGGTTGGAGCAAACTTGATTGAGCTAAAGTTTAAAGTTTAATTACTCATCCTAAAATATCAAATATTCTACTTCATGCAGAGTATCTATTGATCATTTTACGCTTAAATGCTCAAATTATTATACAAAGTTAAACAATGTAATCGACTAACATTTAACTTTTATTGCTTTTGCCCGACTTTAAACAAGAAAAATATTTTCTTTATATTTAGGTCTGCATCTGCTGGAGACAGTCACATACACCCCTCTCCTCTCTTGGTTTCCCACTCTTCTTTTTTTCGTCGCTATCATCAGTTTGAGCTTTTACTGCTCCTTGGCGAGCCACTGACAGGTGTCAGACCTAATAAATTACATTGAAATTCTAGCGCCTGCCTATCTTTGTCTTCATAAATGGGTCTCTAATTTTGGCCTTGAACCAGCCGTTTGCTGTCTAGTATTTTTCATCGTTTTGTGGCTACTTTAATGTAATAGAAGCAAACAGCTGTGCTATGTGGGCGACCACAGAAAAAATACCTCTTAGTTGGTATGAAAATTTATGTGTCAAGTATGGCAAAGGCAGCGGTAGAGGCAGCGAACTTAGTCGAGCTCAAAGTTTGCAGAACAACTCTGTGGCCTCAGGTCACAACTATGAGAAAAGCAGCTAACTCTGTGGCACTTGGGGCACAATAATACTATAAAGACAATAACAATATTATCCAACTACACGAAGAAAAAGTTTTACAAGCCTTACTGAAGATTTTATACACTGCTAAACACAGAAAAAATTCGTTTTGAGTAGCCCATTGGATTAATTAAAAAAATATTTGTCATATTTTATTAGCACTATACTTTAGACGTTTATATATTGCCTTATAGAACACAAAATAATAAAATTTAATTTTATATGGGTTAAAAGATTATCATTTCATTAATGTCTCGTTTTTTGATTAATTCAGTGAAGGCAGTCTTTTATTTGTCTGTGTACATGCAGTTTGTCGCTCACCTCTTAATGCATTATACATTTTATGACAATCTAAAAATATACTCTTTGAAAGGGTATAAAAGAAACATGAAGTAAAAGACTCTCGAGTGGCACAAGGCTAATGCAAACTAATGCAAAATTCACCACAGAAAAGCTGAACACTGCCAGATGGCTTAGAGTCAGCATCAGAAATAGGAACAGCAACAGCAACAACAACAACATTAGAATCAGCATTAGAATCAAAAGCAGAATCAGGAATCAGAAATCCGAATCCGAATCAGAATCAAAATTCGTACGTATAACGAGTACTGCGGCTCTCGGGCTGCGGTTCTGACTGCGGTTTTGGTGCTCCCAATGGTGCACTTCGTTGTTGCCATTATGCATGCCACACAACTGCACAAATGCAAATGCAAATGTGATCTGGAACGGGGTTAAATGTGTCAGCTGCGGTTTCGCCACGTGCCTGTTTGGGTTGCCAAGTTTTTAATTGTCAGAAACAAGTTGAAATTAGCTGCTGGCTATCTTCAAAATCCCATGAAATGAACGCGGTACAAACCCAAAAACAGCCAGAAGGAGACGTGTAGAGCAAAGAGAGGGTAAAAGAGAGAGAAATAGGTAAACTAAAGTTTTCATTTTGTGCGCTTTTATCAGCATAAATAAGCTCAATTTGATGTTATCGTTGTTGCTCTGTTAAGTAGCTCCCGGCACTGCAGCTGCCAAATGGTGCAACAGCGTTGCCATCAGTGGCACCTTCTTTTTTTGCTGTTGCTGTAGCTTTATCATCACCTCGAACTCTGGCAATGATCCTGTCCAGCTTTTAAGCGTTCAAATATTTATAAAGCAAACTATTAGTTGGAGACAGCTCGATGGAAAGAGACTCTGTAATTGTGGTGTGAAAGAGCAGAAACAATTGCAGTTTTTTTTGCCTGTTTTTCTAGCGTCTTAAGCTCTTATTATGACTGAGTCCGTGGTATTATCTGTTCTTTCCATCAAACTTGGTAGCTCTTATTACTTAAAACTACAGGGTCTCGAAACGTTATGTTTACACGCTGCGGGTTGTTTTGCGGTGCAAGGCAACTTAAAGTTAAGTGCTGCAAATGAGTGTAAATGCTAAGTAAAAGTGCCTGAGTGGCCAAAATGTTTTAGCTGTGACCTAGCGGCTTTTAAGTGTTTCCAAGAGCGACAAACATGAATAAAGTCTAGATAGTTCCACAGTCAAAGAGAAAAAACCTTTTAATTAATAAAAGTTAACGCATCATCAGTCATTTCGGTCTCAGCGTACATTTTTTAATTAAAATCTTCATTAAATATGACAGGGCGAACAAAAAGACTAAGCTCCCAAGACAGGAACAAAGAAAGCTTGCATTACAAATATTGCGTATACGCCGCATTGTCGGCTGCAAACAGAATACGGCCAACAGAAGGGCGAGCGAGAGTGAGTGAGACAGTTGTAAGCCCGTTGCACTATTTGCCTTTATAACAAACTGTCTGCGACTATAGACTGTGACAGCATTGCGGTATTAAGACCTCAGCTGAAATGATTACATGCCTGTTTAGATTTGTCAGTCGACAGCGAGGTTGGCTTCTCTTTTGATTTACAGCCATGGCTGAGAAGACGCGTCGAGTCTGTTGCCATCTCATGCATTTTACACTTGATAAATGATCAAATTAGGCAAAGGAAAAGCGGCAACTTGCATATACACTGTATATATATATACAGTACATACATATGCATCTGTGCAACATTTTGCGGCAATGTACAGACACACACACACACACACACACTGCTCTGGGGCAGCCACGGACTTTGTGAGTTGGTTCGCTGCTTTATATGCGTTGCATGTCTTGCACTTTTGCAGCTGCAACTGCGAGTTTCCTGTCGCGTCTTACACCCAGAGAAAAAAAGATGCCAATACCGTAATTTATTTTAAATTAAATTTTACATTCAACGTGATCGATTTAAACATACGCGTATTACAATTAAATCAGTTTTCCTCAACGTTCAATTTAAACAAGTTTGTTCTATATAATTAAAACCAATATATAATAATAGAACAAATTAAGCACGCTATTGTTGAAAGCATTAAAATTCTGATGTTTTGATAGCTAACTAATGAAATTAAATATACAATTCAATAAAATGCCGAAAAGTATACGAGTTGAAATCTCTGGCCTTTCAAAACAACGTATTTTATTTGGCTGTTTATTGAAGCATTTGTCCGTTAAGTCTCCTGAGATTTGTTAAACACATTTAAATATAAATTTGTTTGTTGTGTAAAACAAAGCAGAAATCATGGGAAATTACAAAGACTATAATTTATTTATATATGCTACTGGTGGAAAATATTGCTTAAATGCTTTACTGTGTTTATTAGTCAGTCTCTTATTTCCGCTATATGAAAAGACAGCTAATTTAATTAAGCTGCCCATAAAATGTTATTTCAAGCTGTTATTCACATTTACATATGTTTTAAAAATACTCTTTAACTATAAATGCTTTAAATTAAATGTTTTTATAAGCTTTTCTCTGCGTGCACTTTTGCGGCTGCCGCTACTGCTTAGATTGTGGCAACTTCTTCGCATCGTGTTGCATGCCTCTAAACTATTTGGAAACATCATGCACGTTTTCATTTAGCTGAGTGCATGCAACTGCCTCACCTCAGCCTCAGCGTCAGCCAACACGATGCCTTGCTCTTGTACTTGGTCTTGTACTTATACTTGTATGTGGATTCAAACCGTAAGCAGAGATGCCTTCAACTCGTTTGGCACAGTCAAATATGAACATGTAACGTATAGCAGTTGCTGCAAGTTGAAGTTACTTGTGTTGCGGCTTAAATGTTACCGTAGGTCATAATTTGCAATACACAAATAACGATATAAATACCAGTCAACACACATCTTTGGTCAATTAAGTTACGTTGTGCTGATTTAAGCAGATGTTAATTTTGCATTCAATATTTCATTTTCAATTCTGTCTGCCAGCTTTGTCTCAGTCTTTACCTCTCCCTGTCTCTATACACCTGTCTTTATCTCTGCTTTAGCCGGTTCAGTAATTTGCCAACTAATTGCAAATAATAATATACGCAATTATTCAAGCATCTCTGCAAACTGACCTTACAATTATAATTAGGAAAATTCTCTCAGGACAAACACATTCCTATGTGTCTTTACATAGATTCTCACTCACATGGCTGTGCTTAAACTAAGTTAATTGCATTTTAATACCGTCTGCAGCACAACAGCAATAACAATAACAATTCATACTCAATTACGGCATTTTGTGTTATTTGTAGGAGTTTAAGTGGTCGACAAAATTATAATAAATTTTTAAATGTTGCCATTTATAATGGATTGGGATCATTTACAGCATTATAAGCGTTAATGACAGATTTACATGTGGTAACGTTGGGAATTTGTCTAAAACTGGAAAATAGCAAATTCTTTGTTATTTTAGTGATTTGTTTAATGGTCAATTTGAAAATTGTTTTGATGTATAACCTTTTAGTTATTAAAACACATTTGATTGGCATAGTTTTAAGAGAGTTGCCTAAATAATATTTATTGCACACAGAAATATGAAGTCTACTTCTTTCAAATATGTTTTCAATGTGTCTTACAAAATAAACTAACTCAAAGTTATCACTTTAATTGAAATCTATTGTTAAGCACAGACTTTTTCAAAAGACTGCCCATTCTGATTTGCATTTGCCGATAGAGCGAGGGTTCATTGACCGAATTACCATAAAAGCAGGCACTATATAAATTTCCAAATGCGACATAGGTATATCACATACGTGTGTGCATGTGTGTGTGTGGGTGTGTGTTGCCTTCCCAAAAAATAAATGTCTGTTGTTGATTTTATGTGCGGTCATACCTCTCTCAGGCGGTGGTGTAGAGGGGATAAAATTGCGGGCAGTTTTTATTGCCGTTGACAGAAAAGAGTTTTGCAGTTGCAATTGGAGTTTTGAAATTTATGCCGCTTGAGCAGAAAGCATAAATTAAATTTAAAACCGAAAATCATACCACTTTTATTCGAGCTCTATTAGTCAACTCTGCAGCTGAGAAGGAGCGGGCGAGCCAAAAACTTGCGCATTATAAAAACAATTTTGGCAAGTTTCGGGCAAGTTTTGAAATGATTCAATTTGGCGAAAGAAAGTTTTGTGCCAGGTACCAGCTGCTGCTGCTGCTTTCGCTGCTGCAACTAGACTATGAGACGATTAAACCGAGTATCCTGCGCTCGACTGAACGAATCCTTAATAGCTCGCAGCAGGCCGCAAACAGATACCAACTGGCAATTAGTTGCTACCGTACCGGAAGCAACGAGTTGTGCAATACTTTTAAATATTTAATATGTATTTTATATATTTCCATTTCACTTATTTATTTCACCATAATTATCACGTTGCTTAATTATGTTTGAGTGTCATTTATTATGATTATTTTATTATTTATGCGTACACAATAAAATAATATAAAATAAACTTTGCCTGAAAACATTTCTCATTGTTCTTTAATTTTTAAGTATTTTTCCGGTTTATGCTTTAACTCACAGTTGTTGTGTGTGTATCGTAAACACGTTTAACCGCAGTTTGACATCCGCAAACAATGAAAATTCACACACACACACACACACTTACAAACACTCTCTGATTTCCCTTCAATCCACCCAACTACAGACTTTTCCAGCTCAGGTGGCAAATATTTAAAGCTCGCTTCGAGTTATGCATGTAAATGGCAGTCTGTGAACTCGCTCATAGTCAGTCTCCGTGTCTCCGCTGTCGCTATTTCGCACAAAGTCATTCACAATATCCATGGAATGTCACAGCGAATTCTGTTTAGTGCCTCACATAGCTGATTAGCTTGTTAGCGGGGGCGTATGCGTAATAATCGCTGTGAAGCGATAGCATTTCGCGGCTTTCCGCACATACTACAACTCAATAGCTGCCTTGAATGTGAACTAAACGTTAACTAATTGCTTTCGTTTAAATTCTTATCCTCTTTCAAATCAACTAGCTTTAATTGAAGTCATAATTAGCTGATTAAAATAGAGCCTGTAGCTAATTAAATAAGTAATAGCTCATTTAAGTTGGCATTAAACTAGCTGCTCATCTATTTGATGCTCAAGAATTCTTATGTCTCATATTAAACACTTTTGTTCATTTGCAAATAGAATTACTCCCCTTTTATGGTCTCTTAAATTGTTTTCATACAGCGAAAAAGACAATTTAATACAACCCACTCGACAAATTTCATAGATCAACGCTATAAAAAGAAATGCAAGGACATTATGTACACCCACACACACTTACAAACAGACAAACACACGCACGCACACACACACACACACACACACTCGCACACACACTGTTATACACAGGTTTATCCACGCTGCATATTTCTCTTCGCTTCGAAGTTGCGACTAAGTAGCACAGCATACTCCATAAATTATATTTGAATGCGTGTGAGAGTGTGTACATGTGTGTGTGTGTGTGTGTGCGAGTGTGTGTCGCAGTTGAGTTGAGTAGTGTCACTCACTTGAGTGCGTCTGCCAGTGCTAAACCATCACTCATCCAGAAAACAGAGGGTTTCTGCTTAAACGTAATACGTAATATGACAGACAACGTGCCGTATGCTGTCCACCCCCCCTCATGACCCCTTACCTTTCCTGACATATTAAATATAATTATTAAAGAAAATGAAAAATTTGATATATCAATCCGAAATGATTTACAGTTGAAAATTATTTAACATTTGCTTTAAATATTTAAATGTTTGAAAGACTTCCTCAGGAAACCATTAAAAGTTTTCAGAAATAAATCTGAACTGATAAATTTTATGCAGCAAATAAACTTTGAATGCTACAACTTTAAAATTATTTTTAAAGTTCATTTGTCGAATTTAAGTTGCTTTGTAAATTGTAATCAAGATTTGTAGGTAATGTTTGTTGTTTTGGCATCCCAAAGGCGAATTTGTCACATTAAGAGTGGCAGGAAATAGTTTGAACAGCTCTCTTAATATGCTTTTGTAACGACAACCGTCGAATAAAACTAACCAATCTTCCCCAGAGGCAATTCAATTGAATGCGTAGAGCACTTGTGGTTGACTGAAGTTTTGTATTACCACGCCAAATATTATACTTTTCAACATTTTCTAAATTCGCATTTCGAGTGGCGCATCGAATATGAAAAATAGAAAAGTTCGACAGGAAAATCAATAAAAGCAATTGGTACTTTACCCAAGGGGATGTGGAAGGGGGGATGGGAATGTGGCAGCGAAGTCCCTAGAAGACAAGCCCACACAAATTGAATGAGTGACAAATGCACTTATATTGGTCTAAGCATTGCATAAAGTAAGACTGGAAAGAAGCTAAGACAGAACTCTTGGGATTTCCATACGCAACCAAAAAAAAAATAAAAACCAAACAAGAGCAAACCAAGCTGAACTGAATTGAAGCCACAACAAAAGCTAAAATAAAACACAAGGCGAAGCATTCCAGAAAGCTATCCAATATTTGCAGAAGCAACACACACACACACCACATACACACATGTGTGTGGACGCTTAAAAGCATATGCTGTGTACATATAAACCAAAGTATAAATATGTATGTGTGTGTGAGGATCAAATATCCACTTCATTGATTACACTAGCTTACACAAATTTGATATGGCGCCTGTTGATTTGGGTAATGCAGTTTAAAAACTATTAAATGTAATAAAATACTTTTGATTGATTGAATATTCAATAACGAAATCATCTCGGCAATAGTATAAATTACCATAAATTTATCTTTTATCGAGCAAATAAAAAGAAAAACTCAATTATTTTAAAAAACCAATTTACTCTTTAATTATTTATTCTATGAAAACTTTGTTCTTTTTTATTTATACTCTACACAAGCTACAAAAGCTTTAGGTTTCCATCAAAATTGCTTCCATCAACTTCCATCAAATTTAAGCTTTGATTTTAATCTATGTTAAAGGTCTTAAACTGGCTCGATAATATGAAAAAGGCCAACTTTCAGAAGGTCAGAGTGGACGATGGTTCTCGCTAGTGCCAAAAAATTAAGCCTAAAATATTTAATTGATTTGTATAAAAACCCCAGGAAAAAGTTTATAGTTTTTATTTTAAATTAAATACATTTTAAAAATATTATATATATTATAACTGCCTATGAATTTCGTCACTAGACGAATGGTTCACTAGTGCTTTATCTATGGAACACAAGTATATGCACAGCATAAGCAAAATTTTTGCAAATTTAGCCGGCTTTATCAAGTAATTACTTATTAAAACTTGCATGTTCCCGCAGGCTTTGGGGCAATCAGAACAAAGAGTACGAGAAATAGAAGAATTGCAGGCCACAATGTGAAATATTTATTGTAAATATAGTGAGTGTGTGGGCGTGAGAGTGTTTTTGTTTGTGTGTGGGTGAGTGGGTTTGTTTGGCTCTAGGAAAGATAATAACAAACATTTTTGAAAAGAAGTTTTGCACATAATAAATAACTACAAAATAAAAGCAAATGCAGCATAAGGACACTCTGAAAAGGGCATAGAAAGCGTGGAAAGTGCATAAGAAGGAGGACTTAAAGAAGACGAAGGAGGATGTGTGGGAAGATGAAAGAGGAAAAGCAGCTCGTATTTTTAATAAAAGCAAATAAACAGCAAAGTGACCATAAAAGCTTTGAGGACGCTCGGGCTCTGCACAGCGTTTGCAATATTAAAGCAGAGCAAAGGAGAGGAGTGAACGGAAGGCGGGGTGAGATGTGTAGTGAAAAGTAGAGAAGAGAAATCAAGCCGAGACCGAGAAGTAAATAACGTTGGCTAAGACGATGCGGCTGAAACAGCCAAAGGGCAGCAAAAAAACCCACAACAAGAAGCAGTGAGAAGCAAACAAGAAGAAGCAATGAGAAGCTGTGAGAAGCAGGCCAAGAAAAATGTGAAAAAATACAATAAAAATTACTGAACCGAATGCATCATAATGTTTACGTCAGAAGTGGACAACATGAAATAGCTGCCAGACCAGAGCTGTATACAGCTGGTCAGCGCACAGTGGTGCAGCCTAACAAAAGAGGCATGAAATACGAAAATTTATTCCACATCAAATCTGCACTCTCTTACGGTGACATGTGACGTCACTAACACCTTTAATGTGCAAAATATATTTAAAATTAGACATTACGGAGTCGTACTTTTCTTCTTTACTCTAAATGCAGTGGTTCCAAATAGACTACTATAAAACTGGGCTGTGAAAAGCATCAGTTTTGAGTACGACTTCAAGCTAATTAGTCTTTTTTCGATGGAATTTAATCGATTTTAAGATATAAAATATAACAGAAATAAAAGATATACATTTTTAAAAATAATTAGCCTATTTCAAGCAATATCTTTTACTCGGATTGGAACACAGTTTTTCATACTTATATACACATAACACAACCACTGTTTCGAAGGCCAAGCAAGCATTGAAGCTGCTAAGATGCAGTCCCCAGGCGGTTGGGCATCTAGGCAGCCAGGCCAACAGGCAGCAAGCATGTTGTGCTCTTTGTTCCAAGAAAGCATGGCCAACAGCCTGTATGATATTGTTGGGCAAACAAAAAAGAAAAAAAAAAGATGAAGCAAAATGTGCAACGTATACACACTTCTCATAATTGTAAAGGCTGATATTGTTGTTGTTATTATTATTATTATTGATGTTGTTGGTGTTGTTGTTATTATGGTTGGGAATCATTTAAATTGATTATGAGCAGGCCAAAGGTATTGGCTAACAGCAAAAGTCAGACACTTGGCCCACAGTTTGCCAGGCGTATACTTAATATTATTGTGGCAAGCTAGAAAATATAATACGTTTTAAAACGATAAGGTTTATTTGCCAGGGAGTATCAGGAGAATTGATATTGCAAGTAAGCAATGTGTATCAACTAAATTGAATAGATTGAATACCGTAAAAAGCCGAGTTAGCTCAACAGTAAAGGACCGTGTGCTTACTCAATAGTTGAGGAAAAAGAAAACAATTTTACAGTTGGCAGTCAAGTATATGATTGACTTGTAAACTCATTTCATTATTAAACTTGCGATCTAAAAATGTTAAACTAGAAATTCAAATGGAATTTCTGTCACTTCAATAATCTGAGAACAAAGTACATAATCTATATAAATAGTCAGTGTACTTTTTAGGTACAGGGCTTATTAAAGAATTAAGCAACTTTAGGCACTTGTTTCAATACCCCAGAGTTTTGGCATTGGTTTCTTGAGGCTATTTAACCCCATTGTTTAAGCTGACATTGCCCATAGTTTGTCTGAGTTTGGGGGCGGAGAGATTTCAACTCGCTTTTCAGAGGTAAACAAAAGTTTGAAAAGAACAACATAAAGAAAATCCAAGCAGAAGGCTTTGAATGTCACCGTTCTATGAGTGGCTTTCAGCACGTCTCTCTATATAGTTATACTATATAAATAAATATATATGTATATATAGATTGTTGGAAGCCAAGTTGGTTCAGGTTGGACAAAGTTTTAAATGCGCTAAAGCCTAAGCATTTGTGAAGCAACACAACGGCAAATGCCACTAGAAGTTTTGCAGCTGTGGCTTTAGTGCTTGCCTTGAAAATTTGTTGCATGCAACTGCACTTGACTGTTTGCGACAAGTGCCACAAACCGCAGCAATAACAACAACAGCAGCAGCAGCAGCACGACCAACATCAAGCATTGAGACTTGCCATTTAGCTGCTAAAAATGGCATAACATAATTATGAGTTGCCATTAGACCCAATGGCACTGGTAACAGCCAGAGTTATGTGACGGTAAGAAAGAGAGAGTGAGAGAGAGTGCTGCCCTGTGGCATGTAGTGTTGCACAAGTTGCTCCTTCCCCAATCTCCAATCCCGATGCTGTCAGCAACAGACGGCGGCTACCATCACATGGTCGCCACAAAGTGTCACAGTCAAATGTAAAAACATTTCGAGTGACATTCGTTGTGCTTTTTTGCACGTTTTCGTTTTCGTGCTTCTATTTTGAAATACTCTGGCAATGGGTGTTCTAATTATGTCACGGTATGTGTAACGTTACGTACGGAAAACTGTATAAAGATGTATAGATTCATTGGATTAGATACTTAATACTTAAGCAGTCAAGTAGTTTCTTTTGGTCTGTTTGCACTAGTCGCAGTTCTCAAACATATAAATTGCTGTTTATAAGTTCTTTACTAACTAATTACATTGTTTTTAGTTATTTTGAAATAATCGTATCGGCTCAACATATTTATGAAATATGTGTAGCTACAAACACTGTTTACAAAACCATAGTGTCTTTTTTCCTACAGATAAATATTAATATTCTAGAATCAGTTGTATGAGAATTTTATATAACAATAATAATATAATTTCTATTCACAATAGTAACAAAAAATCTTCAAGTAACGCCAATTTTTTGAATTTTTTGGTGCTTTTTATTCCATTCTGCTACAACAATGGCTAAGCGTGATCTATCAAAGAAAAATATGCCAAATAACAAAGCCATCTTTGTCAGCAGCTAATGTGTCGCTTTCTTCTTGAGTAGAACTGTAGATATAATAAAACTATGCAAAGAAGATCCTAATTGTTTCTTGAGAAAGCTGCCTCCAGTGAGCCAAAATTTTTAGCTTTGTTACTGCCTCTTTTGACATACATTCGGAAATTGGAACAGCCTGACAAAATTGGAATGCAGTGTATTAAAAACTTTGCTTTGTACCAGCAAATATAACAATTTTTTCTTTTGCTTTGTTTTTTTGTTTATATTTTTTTTTGTCAACTCCAAAATGCCGCAAAACGCCCAAGTGTTCACTTCATTCACACTCTATGCGTGATGGGAGGAGGGAAGTGTAATGGAGGAAGGAAGGAGAATGGTGGGTTACGGGGGTGTGGCAGTACTACCTTTGCTGTGCAAGCAAACAGGTAAAACCGACTACTGTTTTATGGCAAAATATTTACGATTCGGTATGTAAAGTGGCGTTTCTTGTGCGCTTTTCCGCTTTTCCGGCGCCTTCACTGCCAGTACCGTTTAGTTGAACGTTTTAAAAGCCTCTTGGGCTTTTGTTTACACTCACACGCATACAAAGGAATATACTTACACCCGCACACACATACAAACGCTTTGTGTTTTTGAGCCAAGCCTTTTTCCATGTCCTGTCAAGTGTTTGGCTTTGTCACAACCGTTGCCAGGAGGAGTGTAATGCCCGATGACGCCTACTATGTTACCTAAAAGTGTCTGTTAAACTTTTGATATTGTTTTTGTTGTTGTTGCTGTTTTTTGCGCTTTTGCCATTGATTTGATTGAACAGATTCATTGTTTGCCTAACAATTCCCGTATAGATTTCTAGCCAAATGCCACCAAACTCGGTTCAACCTTGTTATATATGCCGCCTATCCTGAGCCAGAGTCTCCCTTGGCGTTATCCTCGTAGCCTTGTACAGTTTTTTCTGTTGACGTTGTTTGGTTTCTCTAGCGATTTGATGCTTGCGCTCAGCTGTCAATTTGTCTTTTCGCTTTTCTTTCACTTATTTCCTGTCTCTGGCGTTGAATGCATTTTTAATTGGCTTCAAATTTCCGGTCATGTCGTTACAAAATCTGAGGCATTCCCTTCCAATCCGTAAGCAAAAAGCAATTCAATTTTGTAAAATTACGAGTATTTAATTACATTTGCTTTGCTGTCTTGAACACGATCAAAAACAAGACATAACATTATATGCAAATAAAAGTCACTTCAACTAAATTCTTATTGGTTTTTGCTACGTCTTAACTATTTAGTTGAACTAATTGGTTCATTAAATTACATATTATGTGCACCCTTCCTCTCTTGAAGTCGATGTCTGTCAGTTGCATTTGCACATCTTTTAGCCAATGTTATTATATTCTCTCTTATTTATTGCCAATTGCTGTAAAGTATAAGGTTGTAAAATACAAAGTGAAAAGTACGCAAATAATAAGCTCGAACAGCTGCAATACCAATAAATATTGACGTATTTTCTGGCCAATTTGTGGCTTTTGGGAATGTGAATTTGAAGCACAAAAAGGCTTGGGTATTTTGTTGGTTTTTGGGGTATGTTTGTGTGTATTTAATTAAAATGAAAATAATGGCAGTTATACTCATACACCGACACACACACACACACACACACACATACAAATCGCACTTAATCCATCTGCAGTTTTGGTTTGTTCAAATCGAGGTGAAGGGGGAATTTTGTTCTCATAGTGTCTGCACTTTTGGGGCAATAAATTCAAAGCCAACTGTGTTCACTCCTCAAACAAACTACTTGCAACTAACACTTGTGCATTTACCAGCAAATACGCACACACATTGTGACACACAACTGTAGAGATGACTGTTACTGATCTTCTGCTCCTGCTGTTGCTCCTATTCCGTCTGTTCCTGATTCCAACTCCAGCTCCAGCTGGTGCTGCTCGGCTTTCTGGCTGTGCTCCACATTTTTGCTACAAAGATTTTAACTGTCAGCAAGTTGGGCGACTTAATTTGAATTTACGGCGCCATGAGGAGAGCGACTTCTGTGTCCTCGACAACCTCGTCCTCTCGTACTCTGGCCATTATTTCGCACAAACACCATTAAATACTGAGTGGCGCATCTAATGTGTTTATTGTTGTTGTCGCCCCTCTCCTTTGGCTTGGCCGCTCTTCTGTCCAGCTGCAGCTACGTCTCCGTCACCCGGTTCCTAAGCACCAGAGCTTGTCGTCGTATGTGTGAGCGCGACAATAATATTCAAATGCTAAAGCATTTGCTTTCGACTCTATTGCAGTTTTTTTTTTTGCTTATTTTACCCTGGACTCTTAATCGCCAAAGGGTCGTTTGAGTTCTAAAAATATAGAGTATTATTTTATGTATCTATAAAATGTTTTATATTTATATCTGTTTAACTACTTAATGACTTGAACATGGAACTTATAAATGTAAAGTTATGAGCGCTCCTTAAAGTAGATGTAAGTTTTTAAAAAGCATTAGACTAAAGCCTATTAATATTTAAATTGAATAATGGGTATCAATTAGTCTGGTACTCAACAACAGCGCTTCTACTTGTCTGCATTGTGGGTGTGTGCGTGGGCGAGGCATTACGCCTTTTCAGTCAGCACTTAGCGTGCCTAGGTGCTCACTTTTCGCCGAGCTCCCAGAGCCGTATGTGTGTACTGTGTGTGAGTGTGTGTTGTGTGCTCAGTGCGCTCTCGAGTTCTCGCCTGCATTTTCATATTTATGTGTCTCCAGATAGCACAGACGCTCCAGTCAAAACTTCTTCCTTCACACTTGCACTACTCCAGTACGTTCACATATGAGTGGGTATGTGTGTAGGTGTGTGTGTGTGTGTGTGTGTGTGTGTGTCTATGTTTATATGCTAATATTTTAGCACACATGCCGAGCACTATTATCGCGGCTGCCACTTGGGCGTCGAACTTCCGTTTTGCCTGCAGTTTGGGATCTCAAGTTAAATCCTGCTGCACTGCAATTCTGGTTGCTGACTATCACAGCACACACTGAAAAAAGCCACGAAAAAAGCGTATAAAATTAATCCCGAACAATGACAGTTCATTGATTTCGTATTGTCTTAAATTAAGCTTTAAACAGCGCATATTTTTAGCGCAAACTTTAAGCGCTTGTGCTCCAAAACTAATCATTTATAATACTCGATTGTTTCTTTAATTTGTATAAGCATTTAAACTAATTAAATTGTGAAATAGAAACTACAAACATGGGCTGTGTTTCTTGCTGTGTATAAGAGAGTGACAGAGAACTCTCGCTGTCTTTATCTTCATCTCGGTCTGTGCGCTGTAAAATGAATTTTACTTCATTTTGATATGTTTTCCCCAGCTGGTTTTCAGTGCCACGTACGACTATGTAGATGTATTTGCTGCTTTGTTTGTTTGCTTGTTTGTTTATTTGCTTGCACTATCGCAATGATAATAAATTTTATTAATCTCGCTGTCACACACACACCCACACTCCAAACAAACACCCACTAACACACAAACACAACGCAAAACGAATGTCGGACTCGCTGATCAAGTGCTCAACTAAGTACTCAAATATGTAAACGTGGCCCAGAACCCAGATCCGCCATTAGCGACGTAGAACGAAGGACACAGGACGACCGCGCGATGGAAAAACCCAAAAAACCCACATACACACACACACACACACACATATAAGCACGCGACCAAGTTGCAATTTATTTTCATTTGTAGATGCAACACGAGCCAAAAACTGCTTCCCATCGGCAGCCAACTCGGTCTTGCGATATTTATTGTGTAATTATTATAGTTCATTCTAATTGCGTGACTTATTTATTTTGCATTGTACAAAAATTGCTTAAAATTGTTCAGAGAAAATTGACAAAATTTATGGACGAGTGTTTGTTATAGCCAACGAATATTATACATGAGGCTAACTAGGTTAATCTGGATTTATAGCTTAAATTTTCAATATGACAAATATTCCAAAATCTGATAAATATTAATTAAAAACTGCTGTTGCTATCGATTTCAAAATTGTCACTGGAAATATATTTGAAAACAAGCTAATACAAAACTAATTAAAATAAGGTATTTAAATTGATCTTCGCTGCAATTTTTTATAATATCAGTAAACCTTTAACGCGATTTAAATCTAGCAGTGAAAGCAGAAAAAAGTATTGCATACTTTTGTGCATGGAAATAAATTCAACGCGGTTGTCAATTAGAACATAAATGTCAATGCGTTATATCTGATTTCGTCACTAGCAGTCGACAATTCTATCGCACAATTTACACGCTGTTTGTCGAATTGGAATTCGCTTAACGTTTTTGCCATTCGTTGATAAATGTAACTTGGGGAATTAAGGTGCAATTTCTAAAACTAAGGAAATCTACTCAACAAAATTAGCTAATCAAAAGTGTATTTAATCTCTGGACTTCAGTCAAAGGCAGTCGTAGAGTGAAAGTGCAGTTAGTTTTTCCTAGTTTAAGGGTCAAACAGAATTCCCGAGAAATGTGGCAGCAATTAAACCCTAAGGGAAACGGATTTTCACTCGCTGTCCTCCTGTGGTACTGTGGTCCTTGCTTCCCCCTTCTTTTTTTTTTGACTCTGCCCCAACCTTGGCTAATGTTAAGCAGCAAATTTGATGATACTGCTGAGTTAGCAGTGGACTATATCGTATGCTCTGGTGTATAAGCTGTTGCTATTGCTGTTGTTGTTGCTGCCGGCGGAAATGCAGTCGAAAAACCAACAAACGGCGGAAATGCGCCGTTGTCGACGCCATTGCGATTAAACTTTTTGCATTAAAAATTGGGCTTGTGGCTGCTGCATGCAATCAACAAACAGCAACTGGCAACGGGCGGTTTGAGGCGCCTCACGGATGCTGCGGCTGCTTTTTACCCAAATCTAATTGCAAATTTTATGTAACGCCCATTCGACACGGTTGCATGCACCATGTGGCAGCTGCTGGGCATGGTTTTCCACTCTCGTGCAGTTTTCCTCTTTTGGGTCGCGCAGTAAATCATGAAATGTGCGAAAATGGAAAGCAAAATAAAACAAAGCGAAACAACAAACAAACAAAAAAAAAATGTCAAATAATTTGGAACAAAAGTTGTTTGGCTCTTTTTGAGTAAAAGCTGCCACGCCCGCTCCCAAAGGAAATGGGCGGCTTTTTTGGGCATTAATTTAGATGTTGTTTATAATTTGGTTTTGTTGGCCAAACTCATTGACAACAAGAAGCCTCAAAGAACGCAGTCTCCGCAGAGAAAATGTTGTTTGTGATTTCATTAAATCTAATTGAAACTTTTGTTTTTGTCGCTGCCAGCAGCCTCAGCCAATCTTGCAGTTCGAGTCTCAACGAAATGATTTTTAGCCAGACAGAAAGAGGAGGAGGAAGAGAAAAAGAGAAAGTAAGAGAAGTCAAGCTTCTGTCTTCTTCAGCAGGACAACCTTTTGGCTGACATTTTGGCAAATCTGGCCCAAAAAGTTGATACGTCACCGGAACTGTGAGAAGCTGCATTCCTACTGCTACGCCCTAGAAATGTTTCTGCCATTCTCTTCAACTCAAAACACACTTTAAATTCATGCTTTACATACAAAAAAAATCATTTTCTATGCAAGAGTTTGAAGCACTTTTACCACAATTATCCAAGCCGTTGGCCTAGTCACGCCCCCTTTCCGGGGCAGGGAAATAAGCATTAAAAGTGCGACAATTGCGTGACAGGTAAAGCGCAAGCAGCAATTAGGCATCCCAATTAAGCAGCCCTTGCTAGCCGCAGGCAAACCTGGCTAAAACGTACCATTTGCTTCTGCACTGCGATATAAGCAGAAATTCGTTTCGGATAGAGAAGCAATGTTTTTCCGGCTGTTTGATTAGTAAAACTACAGTTATAGTTAGTAGCGTGTAACAAATAATTAAAGGCTGAGGTTTTTAACAACTTTATTTAAAAGACTTCAGAGAAGTTGAAGCATTTAGAGGAAAATGAGAAACTATTAATTTAATATTCAGATTAGGATTTCTTTCGAACTGACAAAGGAAATTAACATTTTTCTGCTAGAAATCAATTATCTATTCAAGAATTAGTTATTGATTCAATTTCAATATTTTAAAAGCTAAAAATCTAATCCAAATAAACCAAGCGTAATTGGCTGAACCCTCGAAATTAAATCCTGAACAAATATAAAATAAAATAAACTTTTTTTCGAGCGACGATTGTGATTTGGTAGCATGTGGATCAATTTAATATATTTTACAAGTGAGCAGTAACGCTTACACTATGCGCATCAGTTCTTTAATTTCTTCAGCAATTTGGTAGACATCTTCAGAAAAGAGCTCGTTCTGGAAACTAGTTTGACTGGAGACTTGGGACGCGTTGAAAGCTCTTCTGATGGAGGCGGTTCAGTTTCCGATAGAATGTTAGCTTTATTGCCACAGAAGAATGTCGGATCGTAGGGTGTTGTGGGTCGGGAAGAGGATGTGCTAGCCATGATACTGGGCAACGCTTTGGCTGCCATTTTCTCCTTGCTTGGCGTAATGGTTACCAGATAGGCGTAGGATCCATTTTCGAGTTTTTCTTCTCCTTCCTCCGGTTGCAGTGGCAGTTGCAAGAGTAAGTCTCCAATTTGATTGATTATATTGGGCAAGTCACTGGGATTTGGTGCCGGGACGCAGTTGGGTTTCTTTGTATCTGGCAGTAAAGTGTACGATTTGTTCTTAAACAAACAGTTTGTGGTATTCTTCTGGTGTAAATTATTTATGCGCGATTGACTCATTGTCACGGAACGCATCAGACCCGGACTGTTGGCCATGCACTTGCCCTTGAAACTACCCAGAGAGCTGTTCGAGGAGTTTTTTGTCAGTCGCTGATCCTGCGTGACATCAAAGGTGCCCTGACGCATTAGCTTCGGCGGCTCTGATGGAAAATAATCATTGTCGGAGGAGTGTGATTCCTGTTCCTGCTTTTGCCTCAACTGCTCTAACTGCATACGTATTTCCTCTAATCTTGGTCTACACTGCATTATATCCTCGCAGCTTGTGGCATGTGCAATGGGCGTTTCACTTCCAGTTCGATCAATGCTATCACCCACTGTAAGCTCGGCTATGCACAGTTGTTTAAGATCTTCTTGAAAATCCTTCTCTTCTTGTGCCTCCTTCTCTTCTTCAGTGGTGGGCTCAGCCCGAGTTGCTGGTTTCATGTACTTGAGCAGGGGAAGGACACAACATTGCCGCTGTATCCACTTCATGCGTCGCTTTTCGCATTTCGACAACGCCACATGAAGTTGTTGACGTGTCTTTGTGCACATGCCATCGACCAGAACGAAGGGCACACCGGCAGCACTCTCACTTTGGCCCATTTCCTCAATGCCAGGCAGTCGAATGGAGCCAACAGTGGTTGTGTTATGCGATTTGCATTTACCCAAATTCCGAGACTTGGGAGAACTGCGTGAGGTAGACACAACCGGTGTGTCCACGCGATTCTTAAAGTTGCTCATGATGCTGCGAGGGAAGGAAGAAGTTTGAAAGAGGAAGTAAAGGAAAAGGAAGTTAAGAAAAGGGATGGTATTAAAAGAAAAGTAAAGAAAAGAAAGGTATGTAGTTTTAAGAAAAGGAGGGTAAAGGCTATATGGATTTTAAGAAAGGAGTGGTAAGAAAAGATTGTAAAGCCAATGAGTTGGTAAGCAGAAGAGTAAAAGATCAATCGTTTGACCTGTCGTGTCAAATTATGAATTTGGTACTGGCAAAGAAAAATCTCTGATAATTAAGGAAAGACAGAATCAAAAGCCATAAAAGAAGTCAAATATAATACCTTCGATCCTTCGATAAGGAAAAGGCAGAACATCAAACAGAAATTTATGCGTAACAAAGTGGAGATACAATACAGAGGAAATCGTGGATAAGGTACTAGATATAAGTGAAATAGTATAGTGCAGAAATACATGAACAGGAGATTAGTAGTAAGCATAGCAGTGGTAAAGCATGAAGAATCAATCATTTGACCCTTTGGCTGCAAATCAAATGCGACAAACCGTTTATGGCTTCTAAGCTGTGCACCTGTCAGTTGTCGCTTTTAATTTGCATTTAATTGATGCGACACGTGTCTAGACAACATCATCCGGTAAATGCAGTGGGCGGGCAAAAGGGTTGCCGATGATTCTTCTCACCTGATAGTTAAATCCTTTGAAAGTACTGCGGCAGAAATCAAATTCGAAAGGGATATAGAACTTTGTTCACGCGAAGTGACGGCAAACAGCAACAGTAAGAAGAAAGGCAACGGAGAGGCAAGGAAACTCTTAAGGAAGGAGAAGAAATTGCAGAAGTAGGAATTATGCTTCAAATCCTCGAATGTCCTTTGGGCACTGCGCGCTCACTTGTGGCTTCAACTCAGCTACTGTTTTTTTTCTTTCCTTTGGTTGGCACTTTTGTACGGATTCCACAAAACTTTATTTTGTTCCGATAAAAACTTAAATGTTGCTGCTTCTGCCGCTGGCGGTCGCTCTGTCTCTCTCCAGCTCACTACCTTTCCACCACTCCCTCTCTTCTGTCTGTCTGTCTGTTTGGTATGTTGCCTGGTTTCCCGGTTTTTGGTTAGTTGCGAATTGTAAATGCTTGATATCCCCAAAAGGTTAACAATTTCAGCTGCTGTTTCTGCTTTTTTCGCTTTTGTTTTCGTTTTTTTTTCCCTCGGTTAAATTTTGGGTTTTTGGGTTGAATTTCGCTTTGAGTTGAGCTCAGATCAGTTTAGTTGAGTTTAGTTTAGTTTTAGTTGTTTTCCTTTTTTTATTTCTTGTTTTCGTTGTTGTTGTTTTTGTGTGTATAAGAATTTTGCGCTTTGCCAAATGAAACCACAACGTTAGAAGCGACCCATCAAAATACACGTCGATGTTGTTGTTGTGTCTGTCGTCGTCGCACACACAGTTAAACACACACACACGCACACTCCTTTTCTTGTTTGCCTTATGCGTGAGTCACTGTGGTTCTTTAGCGTGTTTTCTATTTTCTTTTATGTGCTGGCTGCTACATTAGGAAAAGCGTGCTCAGTTGAATTTAGCCAAGTAAAAAATCAAAAAGAATACCTATCACAATAAATATATATATATTTTTATATATGTAGTCTGTTGTATATATGCCAAAATATTTACTATACTACGACCTTTTTGGCTGCACACAAAACGTCAACTTTCAATTGACAAAATTCTCAAAGTACTCAGACAAACAGAAAAAGTCAAAGGAAGTTTAATAAATTGAAAGTGAACACGAAGATATCCACTCTAAAAATACACAATTATTGCTTAGCTAAAAAGTAAATTTAATTCATTAATGTAATCAACTCTGTAATTTTTTTGTAAGCTTAAAAATATTTCAGAACTTTTGAGTTATTTATTAAAGACCAAACAGTAGACCACTCATTTTACATTAACAAAATATTTAATATTTATTTCTTAAATAATCAAAAATAAAATTCAATTTGTGTCCCCGCACAAATCATCCCATTTCTAAATTTCTAAAGGGTATAAAAACCGAGCACTTTGTTGCACACTTTGATCTAGGCTTAACCATTTTCATAGTAGGTTGTAAAAAACAGCAGCTTTAAGCCCTTTTACAGTGCTTGTTGCTATTATGAGGGAAAAGATGAAGTACTTTGCCATTATTTCAAGACACAACATTTTTTTTGCTTTTTAAACCCGCAGAATCGACAGTTTCCGTTGTTTTTCAGCCTTAGTGTTTTAAAATGACCTCTTAGACCCCCTTAGCTGCATTGTGTTAACTTAAATCACGTTTGAGTCGTTGTGCTCTTAAATAAATAACAACAGATTATTGTTGCTCCCTTAAACCATTTACGATATTGAAATCTTACGCTCTTTGTGCTAAAAAAGCTTTCGCATTGAGTTTAGTCCTTAGTGGTGTGCTGCCGAGTCGCCGAGCCGAGCACGAGAGCAGTGCCGACGATGCCGTTGCCGAGTGCCACAGTTTTTTTTGGCTTGTGGCTCGGCAAATTGTGCCCATGCCAGGAATTGTTCAGTCTACAACGTTTGGGTCTGTGGCACGGACGTGAAAGCGCTTAAAGGAACGTGCGACAGCAACAAAAAACGCAACTCGAGCGGGTCACGAAATCAAGTGTGAAACATACGCAAACTTGAATTCGAATTCGCAACGATTCGAAACGAGTTGAGTTAAATTGAATTGAATTTAGTCAAGT
The DNA here is from genome assembly GCA_035046005.1 of Drosophila acutilabella. Lineage (NCBI taxonomy): Eukaryota > Metazoa > Arthropoda > Insecta > Diptera > Drosophilidae > Drosophila > Drosophila acutilabella. The sequence continues at coordinate 2,020,056 of JAWNOK010000003.1, forward strand.
TGATTGTATGTGTCTGTGTGTGGATGTGTGTGTTTCTGGTTGAAATCACCAGCACAAGTCAAACGGTAGTGAAAAGTGTGAAAGTTATTAGTAACGAAATTGTTTTTGGAAAGTGCGCGGGCAATTAAAGTTTCTGAGACGTCGCGGGACGACGCTTGATGGATGCCTGATGGCTGATTGGCCTTCATGCCGCATGTGGCAACATTGCAAGTTGCAAGTCAGAGCGTAAATTGCATGTCGCGGTCCTTACATGACGCGCAACACGCACACACATTACCACACACACCACCACAGCCAACAAATGTGTGTGTAGAAAATGCCAAAGAAATAGTGTTAAAAAAAACCAAAACTCTCTCAGCAAGGAAACAAGCAACAACAACAACGACTACAAATTACAATCAGTGCAACAACAAGAAACTTAGGTGAGTATTTTTATAGGTACACCAAAGGATTATACACAGCAGAAGAAACTACAGCTCTATGAACTTAGGAAAACCCCTAAAATCTTGGTCTTAATTTAGTCGCATTTAATTTAAATTTTGGCGAATTGAACCACAACAAAAGAGCTGTGAATTGTTGGCAAAGATATGTTATCATAAGTGAAGCTCATCAGCATTAGAGTATATCAAAATTGCAAAACAATAGCACACAAAGAGACGCAGAGACAGAGGGGGTGAGCGTGAGAGCGACAGGATATGGGAGTGTGAGTGGGAAAGCAAGCACATTGCCCCCAAGGCAATTAACAAACATTGTTATATAGCCACAAACCCTGGTCTCCCAGGGGCGGCAACAAGATAGGGTTGGGCTGAGACTACAGGGACACAACAATGCATATTGTAAGAGTAGTAGTCAAATTATTAGGTACATTCTGCCCTGTGGTACCGCCAACTTTGCCCCTCTTACTGCCCTAGGGCAAACAATGGCCGATACCCGGCAGCAGAAAGCCAAACAGTTAAGCGCCTCGTCATAAATTCAATTAAAATTCAATCGAAAATATATGCAAATTAAACAATGGCATAAATCATGGGGTTGTGCTCCCCATTAGCTCAGGGTGTACGTGTTTGTGAGTGTGAGAATATAATGCAAACAATGCCGCAATGTCAGTCATAAAATCGACTACATATCGTATATTGAGTATTTATCGATTGCCTCACACGCAAACACACACATACAATCATAAAAAAGAAAAACAATGATACAATTGTCTGCTGTGGAAAATTACAACAAAGCATTGCCACGCTTTTTGATTTTCCATTCAGTTGAAATTCATTTTCATTTCTGATTACATTAATGTATCTTCAAAAAGCACAAACTGTGCATAAATAATTGGCAAGCCAAAATTATAATTCCTAAATTTTTTCATCTAAAATCAGATTTTGTTTGGTATTTTATATATTTAAATAAATTATTGCCAATGGCTTTTTATACTCTGTTTAGTTGATTATATTTGTAAATATATTTTTCTTTCTTCCTCTATTTTCAACGCAAAAGTTGACATCACTTTACGCGAAACTTTAATATTATTTTTATTTCACACTTTCTTTTACCAAAACTTTTCAAATTATGTGTCACCCTTTTTATATATTTTTTGCCTATTCTTGCGCCTTCAAAAGACCTCGCGAATTTTTATTTTTCTCTTCATATTTTCGTTGCTTTTCTTGGCAGAAAGTTTTTATCGCTCGAAATTATGCGGACATGGGACTGTCTCATATGATTGGCGCCACGTTCCAAACTTTTGCCACAAAATTATTATCATAAGAATAAGGTTTTGTGAAGTATTTTAGTTGGTTTTCTTAAGTCGTCCCTCTAGGCAACTCAATTTAAGCATGAAATAACTTGCCAAAAAGGGTTGAAAACAAAGCCAGAAAATTCGCGTTTACAAAATATTTCGATGTACTAACAGAAACAAAGAAATAAAGAAAATATTATTTCTATTAAACTGTTTTTAATTTGTAAAGCTTCAATTTAATTATGTGGTTGTTTGGCGTTCCATTGCTCTTTGTGCGAACTTTTGGGTAAATGTCGGCTTCAATTATTTATTATTTCAGGTGGTCAATTTTAAATTAACTTTTACAAATTGACCGAATATAAGTACATACCTATTTATTCATTTACCCAAATGCTGCGGCTTTGAATTACAGTAATTTGTAAATATTCATTTATTCACACTTACTCGTCACAAAGTCGAGTCGCGTCAAGTCGAGTATTCCCGAAACACACACACTCCCACACACACACTTAACATTATTTTGGTTTTAGTACATTAAGGGAAACTTCCTTTTGATTGTGCGCTTAATTTCCGGCTTAGACAATTTCGTTGTCGCGACAACTGTGTTTTTCATATCGTCTCTTTTGTTTTTCATTAAATATGAAAGCGTCACGTCTGCGCCCACACTCTGACCTCCCCGCTCCCTGGGGAGGGAATTGGTTGGAAGCCACAAGTGGAACATGAACATGAAATGTGGAACGTGGATGGATTGCTTTTAATTTAAGAAAACAAATGTGCTTTTTATATGCGCCTAAGTTATATGCTTATGTGCTTATATGAATTTACGCCAAAAAATCATAATATCAAGTAAAATAATCGCCAATATTACTCATACGCAGCGTAGGGCGCATTTGGGTCTCAGCTCTGGGTCGAGCCGTCGTTTAAGGTGTCAGTTTGTTTATTTTACAACTTTTTCTTTTCATAACCAACAAATCTTCTGAATAACAGTTAATTTTCTGGCTTCACGTGACAGCCACGTAGCTCCCCCCACCCATATTCTCGTTACCTTGGCTTTGACTTTAGCTTTGGCTTCGACTGTGTGCCAAAATTTGCCTGCGGTCGTCATGGCACCAAGCAAGGATAAGGCTGAGAAGCGTGTGTCGCAGCCACAAAATGCTGGCATTGCCTTACCGGAAAATGATGCCTTCTAACTGTATATGTAGGTGTAAGTGTGTGCGTGTGTGTGCGCATGTGTGGGAGTTGGAGTGTGTTGTGAGTGTTGAGTGCTGAGTTTGTGTCTGTTCTGCTGAGGCAACTATTTTTAGACACGTCTATTATATTTATTTTTAGAGCGTTTATCTTTTTGCGCATCATTTTGTGGCATTTTTAGTCCTTTTTAAATTAAAAAGTATTTTTATTGGCACAAATTCAGATAGCGAAATGATTTTTATTGATTATCTTAGACCTGTTTGAGGCCTTTAGTTTTCAAATCGTTGGAGTTATTGTTTTATTCTCAGAATTCACATATAAAACTACTCACTACTTACTATAACTTAAGTATACTATAAATAGTATAACATACAGTCATAGAAGTAAATTGATACTCTGATAATCTTGTTTAATTTGCAAGTTTATTTTTATGCTCCTCTCATTGTTATGTTGGTAAGGAATTGATTTTTTTAGCTGTGCTTTGTGTCACATAACAATTCATTTATATAACTACATATTGTTATATAACACATATTGTTTTTTTGGCGATTAAGATAACGTTATTTAGGGAACTTCAAGTCGCATTATCTGTCTTTTCCATGCGTAAAACCAACAGAGAATCTTATTTACCATACAAATTGTGAGAAGTTACACGGCTGGCTGACTAAATAGGGATGATTGTAACGCCTGTTTTCCAGCGGAAAATGTCACACACCTACACATACACACGCACAGTGACAATAGTGAGCAGGTTGTGGCATTCAACGTGTTTCAGGCTAAAACGTAACTTTCTCGAGTTGCTTTTTGCCATTGTCGCTGTTGTTAGTGTTGTTCTTGTCCTTTTTGCCGTGTGCTCATTTATTTTTTATGTGTCTTGCACCTGAGAAAACACCACAGAAGCATACAAAGGCAGAAAACTCACATGACGATGTCGCCGGCATTAAAAATTAAAGTTTTTGCTTGTCAATGAATGTTGTTGCTTTTTACTTCCTGTTGTTGTTTTTAAGTATCTAGATATACATATAGAGCTCTGTATTTGTAGTGTAATTTATATTTTTCTTGGTCTTTTCATTTTGACGTTGATTTAATTTTTGTTTGGTTTATATGGCTTTTAAGAGGAAGCACTTAAACAAAATGAATAACTATTAAATTTTAAATAGGCAAACAGATCTAAACAGGTAAATGAAACTTTTTATGGCTGTGTGCGTGCCTAAATACCACGTTATTAGGCACTCATCTAGCTGCAATCATAATATATTTATAATGGTTAGTTTAGGCATGGCTAATGCTGTCTCGCTCTTACTCCTGCAGTTTATCTCCCTCTCTCTCTGTTGACGCACTATGAAAAAAGGTAATAAACACTTTAGGCCAGCAGAATGATAAAAGTTTTCCTTACTCTTCCCTTTTTTTACTTTTTTTTATTTAACACTCGCATAAACTGGTTTTATTTTCCATGCGTGATATTTATCAACTCTATGAGCGCAACACAAAAACACAAATGTGTACACAACATACGTGTACACATATTCATGTTTATTTCAGTCCCTGCTGTGACACTCACATTCATTCACACTGAGTGTTTGTATCTTTTATGAGTTTTGCCACTCCATTCAAAGGCCGTTAAGGTTCACGGCTCTTCCAGTGCCCAGAGACTCCACTATAAAATGAAATATATCTAACAAATGGTATGGAAAAAAATGAAAACTGTATTTTCATACTCGCATTTGTTTCGCAATCGCTATGTATTTGCACTGCCAATCACATTTCAATAGGCCATCACATATTTTACACACTGCGGATATACTATATAGATCTATCTACAACAGCTGCTCTCGGCCTGAGTCCAATGAATTTTTCATGAAAAGCCTCGTAGTTTTAGCTGCCGAAACTTGTTGAAATAACAAATATTAGCAAATGAATTCAATTGAAGAAACTACTCAATCAATTGTTCCGAATTTCTTGGATTTCAGCGAGTAATATAAATATTTATTTATAGTAACATGTGCTCGATAAAATCAAGTTAGGACATAAACTGCCAAACTTATTGAATTCACTCCAAACTAATTGCTGCTCTGACATGCGAGAGGTCATGTACGTTGTAAATAAAAGATGTCCATCAAGCATTTCCACAGAAACTTTGTTAATTTGGGCAAAAAATCATTTGGGCAAATTATTGACACATTTCGGGTTGAACGAATAATATTATTCTTATGTTGCTGATTAAATTTGGTAAATTGATGCCTGCCAAATGTCACATCGATTTATTTAAGTAATTTTATTAATTTATGCTCTATTTGATTGTATGGTGCGTATACGTAATAATCAGTAATTACGTATTTATGCACAGACCAAAGACCCTCTTCAATTCGTTCAGGTGAAATATATTTACTTTTTTTTGGGGTTGGTAATCTCTTTAATTGAGCTTTGAGTGCTAATGTAAAATTTATTTTTAAATTGGATTATGTGTCAAACATTTTGACTTGTGCCAACAGCAAATTTGCCGCTGCAGCGCGCTGAATTTTAATGTGGTTTTTGGGCAATGCCACAGCAGCAACAGCAGGTGCAACGTCAGATGATGGGCGTGTCCAGTGGGTGTGTCAAGTACAAACAACACTCACGGTTCATTGCTCACCATAATGCATATACCTATAAATACTATATACACGTATGTGTACGGGTTTGTGTACATGTTTGTGTGGCAATTCGTTAATTTTGATGTGGGTCCCCAATCGCATGTCAAGCCAAAAATCAATAAATTTACGCAAATAGGCAGCTATAGCAACAGCTTGACATCTGCTTCGATCGAGAGAGAATAAATGCCATTTCGTGGGTATAAATTTAATTTATCAGCCCGTTAGCTGTTTGAGCAACAAATTATAAATAATTCATGTGATGCCAACGAACACTACACTACGCTGCGTATACTTGATCTAAGTAACAAACAAGCACAAAGTATTAATTGCCATCATTGAGCTGACAACAATGTGCAGAAACATAAATGATAGTCCTGATGAGTGTACAGAGAGTGAAAAAGAGAGAAAAGGAGAGTAGTTGTGAAAAACACATGACCCCAGGAAAGTTTTTGGACAACAATCTAAAAGATAAACAACTCGGAGTTTTTCAGGCCAAAAGGGACAAGTTGATCGAGTTTGTTTTCTGTGTTTTTGTGTCCCGCAATAATAAAGTGCGGCTGCAGCTTTAATAACTTTCTGCAGCAGCAGCAGCAGCGGCAGCAACAACCACAACAAACTTGTTAATAGAGACAAAGACCGATATAGAGTTGAGGACACAAAAACCAGAGCATAGGAGGAGAGAAATGCAAAGAGAGCTGGAGACAAAAAGCAAATACTGCAGTCACTGTTGTTTGTGGGCATGGAATTGCATTCTAATATCGTCGTCAGGCTCAACGACAGTTAGAAGCAGTAGAGAAAGCCGCAGGCTAGTAAACACGACACTCGGAAGCCCTGTGCTTATCTGTTTGCTAAACAAACATGGTCTACTGACTGTTTGAAGGTCTGATTCATTTATTTGAAAGCTTGTTAATCACTATGCATTCAAATAGAAAGAGCTACAAAGCTCAAAGTGGTACAGGCCGTAGCCGTTATCATTTAAATATATCCCTAACAACGATTCCTTCTATTTGCTAATCCCCAAATCATTTTGAATTCCAAGCGGAATTTCATTCGACTAGTCAACCTTTCTTTCTTCTGCATTTAAAGAGACTGCTCTCTTTGCCAGCTCAAGTATGCCCCGCTCTTACTCCATGTACAGAGTCTGCTTGAAAAGTTTTAGCTAGCAGCAGCCGGTAAGCGACGGGACGATGAGGTTGAAGTTTTGGTTAGCTGAGATTTACCAAAACGAAACTGGAAACCGGAAACTTGAAACTCAAATTGCAACTGCAACTCAAACCCAAGCTGGAAACTGAATGCAAAAGACGAATTACATTTGTCGTGCGATGTTTGCACATATTTAAACAACTTAAAAATTAGCCAACTTTGTGGGAAAATGCAGCGGAAAAATGCTGTCAGCTGCATTAGCTGAGATTTACAATACCAGCACTTTTCACTTCCATTCTCGCTCTCTTTCTCTCTATCTTTTATTCCCTATTTATCTCCCTTTTTCGTGGAGTTCTCTGTACGCCTTGGCCCCTTATGCATTCAGTCATGCCGTCAATTCAGAAACTTTCGTCCCAGTCGCCAGTCGAGCAACCCAATTTGAGTTTCCCGCGCTTTGCAATGCAAAACTGGCACTGACGCTGGCAAAGTTTTTGCTGCATAATCGCAGGCGCAGCGCTTTCAGCTCAGCAAAGATAACAACAACAAAAACAATTGCTAATGCCGTAAAAATAATGTACAAAAAAATCACGAAAATATAACTTACATCGAGAGGCATTAAAAAATAAGTAATACTCTGTCATGACGTATAAAGTAATGACGTTTTTGGAATATATGTCGGTTTCTTACTATATACGAACTTAATCCATCTTATTAGCTTCTTTAAGACAATAATATCCCACAAATTTTCCCATTAGCAAAGCTTAGAACACAGCACTATGTTCTTTACAATAAGAGCACTTAATGCTTTACAAATTCAAGATACCCAGTGTAAAGTGTGTTAAAAGGACTCGACAAACTTTACAGGAACTGCGCATAATGTCGCGTCGGGGCAGAAATTGGAGCAGGCAACAGAAACAGGCAAATTCATCTGTGACTGTGGACAAAAAGTATCAAAAAAGTTTCGGTTGCGAAATGCGAAAGAAATGAGACGCTGTCAAGGGAGGGGCTAGGGAGGTGTAAGGAATAAGGCAGTGGGGAACTGGGTAGGAGAACTTCGTTGACGGCGACATCATCACAGTTTATTTGGCGTTTACATTTTCTCTGCTGCGCCACGTTTTTTATGATTACTTCTGATTCTGATTCGTATTTCATTAAAGCCGCCAACAAATGTTTCTTGGCCTCCATGGATTTATGCACGTTTCATAAGACCCTGGCTAAAGCCGGTAACGAAATTGCAAAGCAGAAAAAATTGAAATTCCGAGAAAAAGGGAGTTCAAGACTTTTGTTTAAAAAACAAACAGAAAATGCTTACGGATTTGAAAGGAAATCTAATTCAGTATTTTGAAACTAAGTTTATTTGCATAATTTAACAATTAACTACACACTCATTTTTCTACTTAAATTTAAATATTTGTAACCTCTTAAATTTGGTTTAAATATTCCGAATTTTCCTCGATTATGCGCTAGTTTGTGGGGCATAAAAATCACAGTTCACTTTAGACACGAAATGCCGCAATTTGTTGCGTGTTTTGTTCCACTTAAGACTTACGACTTAAGAACTTTGACTTTGATATTTACCAAAATGTATTTATAGACAAATCGCTTTTGATCAAGCTGATTTTGATTGAATAATTCACACACGTATACGTAAACTCTATACTAAATGGCATATATAATTACACGTGTAGTCAGTCTGAACGAGTACTCAAGTGAAGTTGAGTTCTTTTGACGCCATTGAAAATGTCAAGGCATCGAATGTTTGCTACTTGAGGGCAACAAGGAAACATGGAAACAATTCCCGAAAGAGTCCTTGAACTGCTCATGAAAATCAATAACAGTTGTTCCTTTGGTTCGTGGCCAACAAAAAAATACCAAGAAAGAACATGACAAAAAAATGATTTGATTGTATTTTGAGACAGATGTCCTTTATGCTTCTTTAATTCTCTTAGTATTGCTGCTACACTTTGGGTATGCTCGACTTAGAAATGTGCTTGAAAGTCCCTCAGAAACACAATTACAGTCCAAGCCTGTTGCACACTTTATGCACAGTCTATTATACTCGCCGTAAACTAATTTTATTGCGCATAATGCTTAAGAAGTATTTGTATTGAATAATTGTGAATTCTTTTTGATGGATTTCTTTTGTGCATCAGCTGGCAATGTAGTATTTATTTGCATAAATTATGTGCACAAGTTTGAGTTTTAATAAAATTCATTTGATTTACATTTACATTTCCTCTTTGTTCCCTTTGCAGACTGCAAACTCAAGACTCGAGACTTGAGACTTCTTCAATTCGCATTTAATGAGCCAGATGCAGATGCCCACACATGGGACCACTGGAATCCAGCTCTATTCGAAAACTCTCGGCGCTTAACTAAGCCAACAACTGTATACGGCAACAGGCCGAAAATTTATGCGAAAACTTGTGGAAAGTAATAAGCAGAATAAGAAACAAACAAGAGCAGGAAAGAGACGTGGGAATAAAAGAGAGAAAGAGAGAGAAGAAACCGAGAAGCAAACAAAAGTAAAGTAAAGTAAACAGCAATGCCAACAAAAGCCATAAACAAAAGGCACAAAAACTAAATCCAAACAAAACTATCAAAAAACAAAAACAAACAAAAGAAAATCAAGAAAAAAGAAAAGCAAAAGTGTGAGAAGAAAATCACTTAGATCGGCAGGAAAACAGCTTACAAAGAAAATCAGCAAAACTTTAACTTGAACTTGGCTATACAAGAAAGTAATCCAAAAACTGCCACGCCTGTGAGAGCGAGGAAAAGAGAAAACGTTGGGCGCCATATCATTAGAACGTCGTATGGGATTATTATGCCATAAATATGAAACACATAAACGATATATGCATTATTGTGCTCATTTGCTGTTTGCTACAAGGTGAGTGCCAAAAACTGATATTTTTTAGGTAGTGTTGGTAAAAATGAGGTGCGGAGAGTGTAAGGGGCTGGGGTCATGTGCGACGCGGGAGTCGACACCTTCCAAGTCAATAAAAAGCAAATTGTAACTGCTGAACAAAGTCACTTGTGGCGTTTTAACACCTCAACACACACACTCAGATACACACACACGCACACGAACTCCCAAACAGATACATACATGACGCTGCGTGCGTGCAGCACATTTTCATGCCCTTCGCCACGCCCCTTTCTGCGGCAACTAGAAGTTTGCCTGTTTCGGTTATTTCGGTTATTTTTCCTGTTCTTGCCACACGCAGCGCGCATACAAATAAGTCTGAGCTCAACTCAGTATATTTTTGGCTACACACCTGTCCCACCTGTCTGTCTGCCAGGATTTGCTTGATTTTAAATATACTATATACAATATATATCAACTGATACATTTTAATAGAATTTTTCGTTAACCGTTTGCCGCCTGTTGAGTGAGCTGTCAGTTTGGATTTCAAGTTGGCCCAATTGAAAGTCTATGCTGCTAAATTAACAGCACACGCATATAGACCGTATGCAGTTGACATTTGTGGCATGCTGCATTCCCCAAAGAAATCAGCCGATATGTGGCACTGTTGTGGGAGTGGCAGTGCGACATAAGTTCCATTTCATTTTGCAAATACTGCATGCATGTAATCGTACTTAAAAGTGCACACAAAGCTCACATGCACCACAAATCAGTCAACAGAAGAGAGCAACAGAGATGGAATAAGACAGAGAGAGTAAGGGACTGAGAGCGATGGGGCATGCCACCCGTTGGGTAACAAAAGCGTTAGCTAGTTTCATGCTGCGTCAGCAAATTGTTTGCCGAACGTGCAACGGGGTGGCACGTTCCCATTCACATTCGTTTTCCATTCACATTCGTATTCACCTTCAATCCTTGGTCAGCGCAGTTTGTACTAAACTCGATTGTATTTCATTCTCATTCCAATTTTGATTCTCATTTCATGCTCAGCTTGCATCATGCTGCACATTACATCATTATTATTTAATACAAATTACATCAAAATATGATTTGTAGAGAGTGATGGTTTTAAGTTGTTTGTATTTTAAAATGAATAAATAGTTGAGGAATTTAAATGTACAGAACTTATATTCCAACTTGCTACTACAATATGCCAGAGTATTTTATCAATAAAGCAAACTATCGGTAAAGTTACAAAATATTTCTGTACAAAAGTTTCAAGAAGTTTTTACTTTGCCCCAATTTGCACACAAAAGTAAAAAGTGTTTCAAATCAAAGTTTAAAATTAAATATTATTTCAAATACCAAATAGTTTCTACTTGCTTAAATAATGGTTCTCTGGTATGGCTCTCTATCACATTGTTTCACAGTGAAAAAATGTCAGTACATTTAAAAGTACACATACGCGCCGTTGGCATGAGCTCATCTAGTAGTTGCTGCCACTGCCACTGTTATTGTTATTACTTTTTCAATTACGAGTCAGCTTAAAATAACAAGGAAACTTTTCCCACCCAAAGGTTACACACACCCACGCTTCATATCATAAATAATATTTCTGTTATTTCACTTTTAATTTCGTTGCCGTCAGTCGCTTGTGTTTCACTTGCGTTTCGTTTCGTTTCTACTGTCAGGCTTTGCTATTTTATTCATAAATTCTTATGCTCAGAGTCATGAGTACTTTTCTCAGTGCACACTCACACATGCCGCGTGACGTAAGCGTTGCACTTGCAACGCTCGTCATGTCAGAGTCGCTTAAAGTTGCATTGTCGCTGTCGCTTTTTGTTTGTGTGCGGATTTGCGCCAGATTTGTGTCAACTTGAATACATCAGAAGCGCTTGCACAGATTTGTTTGTTTGTTGCTGTTGCCAGCGGTTGTTGTACTTGTTCTTGTTTCTGTTGTTGTTGTTGTTGTCATCGTTTTGTTGCTGCTGTTGTTGCCTGTGGTGGCTCTAAACAAAAATGCACACGCAATCGCGCCGCAACGGGGCGTATGAGTAACGTCTCTTCTTCTCTAGTTGCGTGTGTGAGTGTGTTTGCATTTGATACGGTTTGTGTGTGTGTGTGTGTGTATGTGAAAGTGTGCGTGAGTGTGTATGTATTGCCTTTGAGCCTTGGAAAGCTCGCGCTTCATAACTGTTGCACACTTTTTTGTTGTACTTGCCGTTGTTTGTTGTAGTACTCTGTGCTAAAACGTCCAGAGGAGACTGCCAAGTTTGTCAACGTTTTAGAAACCGCGTATAACACTGAAGTGAGTGTGACAAATGCCTATTAGCAGCTGTAGATACTCGATATCTAGGGGTCATTTAGATAACGAATCCTTAAAGTTAAAGAAAAGGCAGAAAAGAATACTGTTCAAAACCTATCAATGAATATTTCATATTATTTCATGTACAGGGATTCTCAAAGTCTGGTTTACTCTGTGCTGCCAGTTATTGTTGTTAAGCTTGCTGTTGTGCCACAGACTCTCTGTAGAATCAACGCGGTCTCTCTAGAAACGGCTTTTGTTGTTGCTCGCTTACTGCAAAACTAACCCAAAGGCTTTTTCATTACAGTTTCACTTGGTTTTTCCAGCTTGATTTTCATTTTTTTTTTTAAATTCTTTTTTTTACTCTTGGTCGAACCTTGCTCGCGTATTTTTTTAATAGAATTGTTTGCTTATTTAGCACAAGGCCAAACAAGAAGCTTAATGAAGTTCACTTTCAGTTTGCAACAAAGTTTAGAAACTTTCGTCCCCTGAGCGTTGAGAGAGCTGGGAGAGAGGGCAGAGAAAGTAATTGTTTTTTAAATACAAATTAAAAATGTCAATAGCTCATAATTATGCATGGAATGGCTTGATAGATAGATATACATTTTAATGAAGTCTAGACACTTGAAAAGCCACAACAAGAACAGCAACAACAAGAAGTTGGAGGGTTGAGGCATCTTAATGAGCAGTATTTTCAATTGCCTGACAGCTTTTGTTTTTATTTCTTGTGTTTTTAACAGTTTGACAGTTTTTTGGGTAACTTTCCGGCGATGCACAGCTAGTCCCAGTTGGCCCAGAAATTTTCACGTTAAACGGTTTTCCCAGATAACAAACTTTTTGCCCTCGTTCGACTGTCCCTCTGTCTGTCTGTCTGTCTGTCTGTCTGTTTGCCGCATAATTGCTGCAAAGGCAGAGGAACTCATTAGCGGTGTAATGTTGAGCCCCTTTTTCAGGGTGTCCATGTCCGTGTCAGAAACCTGAACGGAGGATCGTTGAGGAAAGCCGCTTCGATAGATTTTTAGGCCCGTTTTTATCTTTTAATGATGTGCTTCATTATGCACTACAGTCTGCGTCCGGTAGAATGGAAACATTGTGGTGCCGTGCGGTACGGTGCGCTGCGCTGCGATGTGGCCCACGATTTAACCTATTTTACGTTCTTGCTCGTAATCTGTTTTCCCTTCGCTTTCCTTTTGTTTGCTTTTACATTTTCCACTGCTTTGTCTACCGTTCGTTTCGCTTTGTTTGCCAATTTTATCGAATTATGCTAAACGTTCAATTTGAAGCGAAGCCACGACGGAGGCTTCGTCCCCGTCTGCCCTGAGCCAGGTTAGTCCCACGGGAATGGCTTGCTTAAATATGCGTTAATGAAAGAAATTATCATGCATACTTAATGATGTTACACGAATCCCACACCTGCTTGTCTTCATACCCTACCACTCAAACCGCCGCGCTGTTTATGCATATTAAATTTCCCGAAAGTACTGGGCGATTTCCATAAATTTCTGAGTGCGAAACAGGCAACAAAATATGAAAAATAATCAATTGAGTTGCAGCTGTGCTGCGTTGTGCTTGAACAAAGCTGCTATGCGATATGTGAAACGATATGTGAAATATTTTTATAACATAGTCACTGCTTGAGCAGCTGAAATTTTATGCACAGTGGTGCAAAGGTCATTAAATTAAAATATTACAAGCTTTTTATGAAAATGAACGCTTAATTTCAAAAGTTAAAACACTTTGTAAACTGATATGTAAATTGGATCCAAGTACCAGCACAAGTAGGTTGCGAACTAAAAAGTGTAGCATGTTTCTAGGCGCACTTAATAATTGAAGCCTTCTGAGGCTATTATTGTGGGCTAATCGTTACTATATTGGTTAGCTCTAGTGTACGAATAATAATCAAATATAATTATAATTAGAATATCTTATATATAATTAATGTACTTAATATGCATCGCTTAAAAAACTGGCATTCTGCTCAAAAGATTCTTTTTAATAAGAAAAGTTTTTATAATGCTTTCCAAAAGTTTGTAAAGTTGACATGAGCGCTAATAGCCCAAGGAGATAAATTTATTGATTAAGTGAACTTTTTATTTTTTTCTTAATTAAAATTAAAATATTTCAAACTAAAGCTGATTTCTTAAATCTTACTTTTGTTTCATAGAGAATCAAAGAAACTAATTCTCAGAAAACTTTACTGTTAACTTTTTCATTTAAGTGCAGCTTTAACCAACTGTACTAGCTCATGCTCATTGTTCCTCTCCGTTTTTGCTGTCGTTGCTTTTGTTCGTCTTCTTGGCTATTGTTTTGTTCTTGCTGTTGTTGATGTTCGCATTGTTGTTGTTGCTTTTGCTGGTTGCGTGCAAGCTTTGCTGCTTTTAATTAATATTAAGACACTTTGTAATGTAACCAAAATGACATGTGTTTGCATTGTCAGCTCTGGTGCTTTGTGTTCTTTTTGGTGCGTATTTACTGTATATGTTTGTCTGTATGTTAGACAGAGACAGATGTTACTTGCCGCCTCTACGCTTTAGTCTGTTTCCCCCTTTCATTCAGTTAACAGTTACAACCACAACGTGGCTGTAACTGGGAAAATAAAAGGAACTTGTTTTGTGGCACGAAGTTGTATAATTTTATTAAAATTACGCAAGCGACTTTGAAGCAGCGGGTAAAACTTCTACAGCTCATTCTTTGACTCATTCAAATTATCAATTTAATTACATATTTTGCTATAAAGACGCTTTTCCTTCCCACTACCCACTTCGCACTCCCCCGACTCCTTTTAGCCAAATAATGTTAATTGTTGTCATAAAATATGCACGTGGCTTATTAATGTCCAATCTAATTAATCCAAATGAATTTCGCTGCTTAAACTGAACTTGGCCCTGTGTGTTTGTATTTTAGCGGAATTCTATTGGGCCACGCTTTCAAAACTGGCCCAGTTTATGCGAATGAAATGAAGTTGGCTTTAACATAATGCCGCTTTTAATAGCCACCATTCAGTTTTGTGTGTTTTTGGCTATTAAAATATTTATATTAAAGAGCCAAATGTTGAGCTGGTTTTCTAATTTAACGCTGTATGAGCACAAACTCCAGTAAGCCGCTGAAATAAAGGTTAGATGGTGGTAAAGTTGAAATGACTGGGACGAGGAGGGATGTGAGCCAATATCCTGTTGGTTGCCCACGCCCCTACACAGCGTAATTTGTGGCCAGGATGTGCTATGTGGCAACCGGCGTCATAATTTCACAAAGGATTAAGCCCGATTACGCACTCATTTATGAATATTTACGAGCTGTGCAGCTATTGGATAATAAAACATGGGATGTCCTGTCCGCTGCCCGATTTAAAAGTTGCCAACATTTTTCCACATAAATAAACTATTTACATGCAGAACAACACAACAATACGAACAATCGCTTTAAGCCCTGTAATTTAATGGCTTACGGAGTTTGATTGTTGTCACAGAAAGTTTAGCGAGAATTAATGAGTCTGTTCGTGAGTTTCGACGCCATATCTAAAGTCTTTACGTATACATACTCTATACAAACAACCATTTGTCTGTATGAAACTTTGTATCTCTGAGCCTATAAGAGCTAGAGGGTATTTTCAGGTCTCTCTGACTCTCTTTGTACACTTACTGTTGTACGCAAAGGAAGTAACAGTGACAGCCATATGTCAGAACATAGCAAAATTATTATTTATGTTCCGTACAGGGTCTTTTCCTGTCCTTTTTCCTGCTTTTACTATCAAAGCCCCTCAAAAACAAGGACACACATATGCTAGAAAAATGTTTTTGACCACTTTGTTGAACTGGTCCACACAATTGTTGAATTGTGGTTTGCTCGTTAGTTTGGAAATCTTTTCTGTTTGACTAAAAATTTTGCTCTTTTGCTGCAGGTTTCACTCTGGGCCTGCGCATGATCAAGGTCTCCATACCATCCTACAAGATGCGCGGTGAGTCAGCCTTTCTCGAGTGCCAATACGAGCTGAATCGCACTCACGGACCACACATACCCAGTGAGGGGCATCGGGAGAGGGAAAGAGAGCGCGAGAGGGAGCGAGAACGTGATCGAGATCGCTATCCATACGGAGGAGGCGGAGGAGGACCTGGGGATGCACATTATGTAGACACGGATGTTGATGTCGACCGTCAGCCATATCGCCGCATGCATCAGAATCAGCGACAACATCTGCAACGACGCCAACAGCATTTACCGCAGGCACTGAAACAATATCAGAGTCAGAGTTCCAGTTCCATTTCCAGTTCGCATTCAGATGGACACAGTCCCCAGTTGCCGCAGCAATCGCCGTACGGCCATAGCGTATATCGTGGAAGTGCGGCATCGGGTTATTTGGGCGGTCGAGTTGGGGCGAGTATTCACAATGGTGGCATGCAGCACTCGGTCTCGAACAACGGCGGTGCCTCTAGCGGTTCCGTTGCCTACGTACCCGAATTCGAGCGGGAGGACAGGTATGGGGAGAGCGACGAAGACGACGAGGAAGAACAGCAGCCGCAGGAAGAGGGCGAGGCATTGTATGCCATCAAATGGTACAAGGACAACGAGGAATTCTATCGCTATGTGCCAAAGACACGCCCACCAAAGACCAGCTACCGCGTGGACGGCGTGCGCGTGATTGTAAGTAGCCCATGTAGTGACTTTTTACTTAAAAGAGTATATAAATAACTGGCAGTTTAATAATATAAAACATCCTAACCATATACTGACCAAATTTTATTATTTGAAATTATTATCGAAAGTTAATCAAAATCAAATACAGGGTATTTCATAGTCAACTTATTCGTCTGCAGACATTTTACATTTTTTCGCTGTAACTGACAATTCCCACGAATTCCCCGTTCCTTTTTCAGGAGGAGCTTTCCGACGCCAGTCGCGTGCTGCTCCGAGGACTCACCCTCAACTCGACTGGTCTCTATCGCTGTGAAATCTCCGCGGAGGCGCCAAACTTTTCATCAGTACAGGGCGAGGGTCGCATGGATATTGTATGTAAGTAATACTTCTACCATTTTTCCACACATTTTAAATGGTTTTTCGTTTTATAAACAATTACCTAACCAGCACGCCGGTCAATATTTTATAAATAAATATTTACACAAAAAATTTCCACTGCAATTATTGACAAATATTGAATTGGCAAACAAATACCAAATATGTATTTACACACACCGATAAAAGTATGTGCACAGTGCACATGTGTATTTACTATAGAATTTTGTGTGTGGGTGTGTGAGTTGTTTTCTTGTATCACAATGGTTAACCATATTTGTATGCATATTTTTATTTGCTTGAATGTTTTTGCAGTTTATATTGACATTTTTCTCCCTTATTTCAATTCCCCTTTTTGTTATTTTCAAGCTTGAATTAATTGAAGAAAAAACATTTAATATATTTACTTATGTTATTGTAAAATCACCACACTGACAGCTTTTATGAGATTTGTTTTAAAGTATACTGTGCATTGATGCGTAGGATTTTTATTTTATAATTCAGGAGTTTTCTGCCGGATTGATTAATTATTTCCTATTCATTGATGTGTTTCATTTTTTATGTTTATTCTTTAAGTTAAATCTTCATTTTCATGTCTTAGCTAAAATATTTAAAAGCTAGTTTTTGATCAAAGTAGGGGTAAATTGAATTCGTGTATACTCTTCTTGACATACATGACAGCGTTGTCAACAAAAACACCTGAAGTTAATGCTTGCTTTTACAACCCGTTTTATGTATCGTCCTGAGCTGTTTGCATTGCGTTTGAAATGCTTTTAAAACGCCATTTATAAGCTTTAGTTCTATAACAGAATTTTTACAGAACTCGTAATTCCACGTCTGTGTATTTTTATCGTTTATCGCATTCAGTTTTTGCGCAAATACCGACATGCACGTATATACGTACATACATATATGCTGTTAAAACCAAATGTACATCTGCCTTTACAAAAAGGAATACGTAAATTTGTTGATCGGGTGGGAAAATGGTCGTATTTTTTGTTGGGTAGTGAGAGGCGGGGCAGTGGCCATCGGTTATGGCCATTGGACCAAGCCAGCGATTTATAAGTTGAAATGCCATTTTAATGGATATTTCCGCTGCCTTGCCGAGCACAGCATATTTTGTGTAGTATTAGTGCTTTCCTCTCCTCTCTCTCTTCCCTTTCACTCTCTTGCATTTTCCTTTTATTTATGTACATATATTTTAATTTTCATTCGCTGCACTTTCGACCCACTCCATTGGCATTTTCTGTTGATTTTGTAGTGCACTATCCGAAGGCCCCAAAAATTAAAATACATATGCATGTAGAATGTAGCGTGTAAGTAAAATTGAACTGCATATTGCAAATGGCAGTGGGTGGATTGTATTTGTTTAACTGGGCTTTACAAATACTTTTATCTTCCGGCTGACCATCAAGAATGTTAAATTAATTAAAGGAAATGAAAATATATGTGAAGCCTAAAATTTGTATTATTTTTGTTTGCGTACAGTCGAAAGTCATGTTCCATTTGTTAGCTGAGTGTTAAAATTGTCATTGCTCTGATTATTTTTATGTGCATTTCTTGTTCATGATTATTTTTGTTTTGTGTTCACTATCACTACAATTAATTTTCATTATTGCTTATTGTCAAAGTCATTGGCATTGTCGCTGGTATGGTTAACGGCATTGTAATCGTCATTGTAAGGAAGGTGTCACTAGTTATTGCATTGCATAGCATTATGATTAGCATTACCATTGGCATTCGATTTTGCATTTGCATTAGCATTAGCAGTTGCATTAGTAGTAGCATTGGGATTAACATTAGCATTAGCATTGTCATTGGCATTACCGTTAGAACTAATATTAGCATTGTCGTTAGAACTAACATTTTTATTAGCATTATTCTCATAGTAATTAGCGTTAGCATTATCATTGCCATTGGCATTAATATTAGCAATTTCTTAGGACAAGCATTAGCATAAGTATTAGCATTTGCATTTGCATTATTCTTATAGTCATTAGCATTAGTATGGGCACTAGCATTAGAAATACCATTAATATACTCACAACCGTTATGATTTTCAATTGCATTTCTATATACATTCATTGTCATCAGCATTGCTGTAATTATTCGATACCTGCGTCATTATGTTAATCTTTATCTCCCAGTCATTTTAAATATTTATTTTTATTATCAATAAGATTTACATATCGTTATTTTAACAATATATTACCCTGTTCTGGCAATAATATAAATATTTAAAATAATTTCGACCAAGGGTTTAATTCGATTTTTTGCTTGATCCTTTTGCAGTCCTACCGCGTGACGGCCCTCATATAAGAGGTCAGCAGTATCAGTATCAAATCGGTGAATATCTAAACTTGAATTGCACATCGGGGAAATCACATCCAGCCTCCCATCTCCAATGGTTCGTCAATGAACAACCGGTAAGTCTGTTAGCACAGCCACCTTTTTTACCTGTTACCTTTTCTCTTTCACTTTTTTTTATACTTTGGGTTTGGTGTGTGTTCATTTTATGCCTTTTTGCGCTCAAACGCGTCTACACTAATCAGATGTAAGGTAGGGCAGGGTAAGGGAAGGCTCTGAAGTTAGTCCCAACAAAAATAAAAAGAAAAAAAAATGTTGAAATTATGCATACAGTAAATATTTAAGCTTCTAACAACGCAGCAAACAATGGACCGCGGCAAGTGGATGGAGGCGTGGAATAAATGTCCGAATCCCTGGCACAGCTGCCAATGTAGGTGGTAGAAATTATTTCATGAACAAAAATCGTGTAACCAAGCAGGCTTTTGGCTTAACAGTACTTCTGCGGGCCCTTCCCCGCCACTTTGTAGGGGTCTATGGGCCAAAAAGCCTTGGCATGGTTTATGGCATGTTGTTAGTTGTCTGTAGGTGTAGCTGGGCCATCCATCTGGCTGAAAGCTCGTTACACGTCTACTATATACCCGGAACACGAAACGGCTGTTGATCTGCCCAGCAGAACAAGAAGACGTGAAGTGGGAAAGTCGGAAAGGGGTAAAGGGATGGGGAAATGGAGAATGGAGAACGGGAAGTTTGGGACTTTGGTCCCTTACTGCATTTTATAGTCAACGACTACATGGTACTCAAATTGTGTGAATCGAGCCGTTAAGGTACAAGTTAGTTCACTCTACCATGTTTCAGTCCGGTCCCTGTCCCTGTCCCTGTCCCCGTTCCGTCGAGCCTCCTGTTGTCCTGTGACCACTTTGTATAAATACAAGACGAGAAAAATCAATAAGTGCGATTAGGCACGTTTTCCGGGTTTATTTGCCTTACGACAATAGGGATACTATTCCCAATTCAGTCTCATCTAGTCACAACTCGTCTCATCGTGTCTCGTCTCGTCCAATCTTGTCTCGCTTTGTCTGAACTCAACTCGGCTGACTAAAGAAAATAATAATAAATACGAAAAAGATACATTTGTCTGGCACTTTTTTCATTTAAAACATTGTTTCTATTTGTTTTGTGCCTGCTTTGTGCATTGCAATCTGCAGTTGAGAGACAGTTTTATTTATGTAATGAATGCCCATCAGGGTAAACGAATATTTAGAAATTTTTCTGCAAAGACAAGTTATAATTTGAGGCATTGCTTTGGATGTGTTCAAAGTGGGCTAGAGATGTGGAGATTTTACTTGCGATGTATCGTAATAAAACTTGTTAGATTAAAGCATTGATTTTTAAAGACTTAAAAAATATACTAACAATTTTATCATTAGGAAATCTCTTACTCTCTTAGAGGTTGAATCTTTTTCAATTTAAATTCGAGCTAAAAATCGGGGTTTCAACCAAATTTTTGTATAAGACAAAATCCTTTATTAACGATGTTTGCTTACATCGCTATAAAATGGTTTGGACTCTCGTTCTTTTATTTAACATTCGTTCTCGATCTGTTTTTTGCATGGTATGCGATAGGCATTTTAAATGCCCTCAATTTGCAGGGACTGCCTTCCTTCCCTCCTTTTTATTTAGCTGTGCTTTTGTGTCAGGACATGCAGGACAGCTCCTGGCATTTGCAGCATGTTTATTCTGTCAGCCCAGTCATAGGACAGGGCTCGACAGGACAGGGCCAAGACAGCGTCAGCAGCGTAGACAGCTTGAAGGTGGGAATAGGGGCAGTAAGTGTAGAGGGGCAGAGTGTTTCAAGCAGACAGCACCCCCCGTGTCGGTGCGTTTAATTTATGCCTTTAAACTTGCTTTCAACTTTGGAATTCAAGAGCTTTGTAATTTTTATGGACGCCATAAAGAATGGCGAACCAATCGCATAACAAATGGCAACAATTTCGCTGGCGAAAGTGCCAAAAGTGGCAAAGTGGCAAACAGCTACGTCTACCGCCCGCATTCAATCCACACTCAATTCAAATCCAATATTGCTTCAAAAAAAAAAACATGAGAAAAAACAAGCAGAGCAAAGAAAAAGTAAGAAAAGAAAAGTTCGAGCTATTTATTTGAGCATTTCACATTTTGTATCTGCTCACCGTATTTTTCTTATTTATTGCTTCGAATTCTGTGCAAATGACTTCATTTCTTTCCATTTTTGTTGCAACCATAATTCGTGCGGGAGTTGGGGGTGTGTGTGTGCAGCCACGCCTACAGTTTTGCTGACAGCAGCAAAATTAAAAGGAGGAAATTATAAAGCGTCTGACTGAACTGGTAATTGTAACCTTCAGTTGAGGCACACACAACCCACACCATATGTATGTGTGGGTCAGGGCTACGTGTCATACAAAAGAGAGCATTTGCAACCCCGAAGCATTTGCCAGACATGTCTGACACACCCCCAAGCGCATCTTTGTTGTCGTTACTCATACGCCGAGTGCGACAGCCGTGCGCTTAATAATAAAATGCAACATCGTTTAGCTTTCAACTAAGTTGAAAGGAGTGAAAGGGATGCGAGAGAGAGAAGAGTACGAAATATATTACCATAGAATTGAACTGAACAATGTGTTCGTCTGGACTCAACTTGCAGATACTGGATGAGCACTTCCTGCACAAATACAACGATATCGTGCACAAACACGGACTAATCACCTCGACGCTTGGTCTACAGCTGGAACTGGAGCCACGGCATTTTCACGATGGCGACATGCGCGTCAAGTGCCTGGCAAGCATTTCCCCTGTGCTGTGGAAGGGCGGCAAGGAAAGCGTTTTACAGCGTCGTCCTGGCATCATTGACAATCGCGAGACTATGCTGCTAGGTATGTGACTCAAAGTCCTTTGACTCGCTTCATCTTTATTTTATTTTTCGCGTTGAGTTCTTACTTTTAAGTTTAATATTCCAAATTGTTTATTCAGAAATGCTCTCAAAGGCATTCCTGAAACTAGATTTAATGAATTTTATTAGTTGGAAATAGAATACAATTAAATTGCTTGAATTCCTTTTTAAGTTTGAGTTGCACAACTCATTTCGTAGTTATTGTTCATGTATCGTAGTTTAAACTGTAATAATATAGCGTATCCTTGCATTCAAATTAATAAATCACTACAACATTTGTTATTTGCATTTTGTCTATTTCGTTCCACAGTGCGCAGTGCAGCTGGTCAGGCTGAAAGCAATCTCCTGCGACTGCTAACTATTACCATTATTCTGGCGCGCATTGGTCAATGGCTACTCAGTCCGGAGTTGACCTAAGGAATTTGAAAAAAAAGTAGTAGCCAAATTGACTTGGTGGCAGTTAAATGATTTTCAATTCAATTCAATTGCAATTGCAGAGCATAAATGGTGATTTTGTATACTTTAAGTGTAATATCTTTAGTTTTTAAGCGATAACCGATAGACGATAGCGAACACAAAACAGAATGAAAATAATACAGGAGATTTTCCCCGACAGAAAGCACTTAAATCGATGGCCCAATCAAAAAGATGTGTAAAGTGTATGAATAAATGGAAAGCCACAATACAGATGAAAATAAATGAAAATGTGGTAAATCTAGTGCAAATAATGTGTTGTCTCCCTCACACAACCATACAATATGCATACAAAAAGTCATATCTATCATTAACTGTTAAATACTAGACAAAAACGACGCATAGAGAAAATGAACGAGTCTCTGCATCGTTTGTGTGTGTGACTGTTTGTTTGTTTGTGAAAAGAAGAACGAAATCCAATTAGCAACAATCTAACATGTTGCGTGACAAAAACATCATACTCCATTTTCAAAACCTAACTCCTTCCGTTCCTGCTTCTCTCTCTCTTTCCATCCTTTGCCTTTCTTTCCCTCTCCCTCTTCACACTTCATGCATACAGTTTAAGGATAGTTGAGTCTAGTTTCTGTGTAAATAGTTCAGTGAAACCAAAGAGAAACATAGTGCAAAAATTTGAAACCTCAAATGTACCACACACACGCACAACACACACACACGACATTTACATGCTGTTATGTGTTTTGAGTCAATTTCAATTTACTTTTTTATGTAAACCAGTTGAGTTTCAGTCTAAGGGTGTCGAAGGGCTTCGACAACACTTTTGAGTAAGATTTTAATTAGAAACTAAAGTAAATTGAAATTCTGTTTATCAGACAAACTCCACAATTCTCTAACAACTGAAAATCTAGAAAATTTGAATAAAATAACAAAAATATAATGTATTAAAAAATGTATGTCATATCGTTTTCCAAGTCAATTAATTTTGTATTATATGGAATGGTTAATTTTAAATGTTAGAATAATTTAGTAACCATAAGTATTTCAGAGATTTGTGGAACACATTGTCTACTTATTGATTTAAAATTTTGTTCATAATAAATTAATATAATGTGATGTTTATTAAAGTTAGATTTTTTAATTGATTTGTAAGTTAGGCGCTTGACTCGATGCTAACTAGACCTTAAGCAATACGAATGCATCTGAGTATGGAATTCGTTAGGAATAAACTATGTAATTTAGATTTTAAGCGAATTTGATTTGTAGTTGATGCATTCGGTATACATAAAATTCAATTGACTTGTTTGTAGAACATAAATTAAGCTATAGTCTAAAGTATGTTAATATAAATGATCCGACGTCACGCACAGAGACTCACACACACACAAACACACTGACACACGTACATACATATACTCTGTCTCCCTCTCGCCCTTTATCATAAGTGTTTAAAAAAAAAAAGAATATATCATATATATATATATTTAAATGTGAAAACGAGCCACGATTTGTTCTTTTTCATAATTGTGTTATGGGTCGCTGTGTTGGGGTCGGTGCTGTTACGTGCATTTTAATTCGTATTTACTTTTATCTACTGCAGACACGCATATAGTGGCTAAATAACAAACATTAACACCTGCAAAACCGCAGCAAAGTTGCTGCACAGGTGTCGAGCTTGCCATTGCTGCTGCAACAAATTATAAAAGACACAAAAATTCTATACGAGATGCGCAGGTTTGTATAAAGTGCAGGAAATGGGTACGTGATGATTGAGTTCACGACTGTGTAATACCCGTCCTGCATTGGCTTACACTAGAAGTCTTATTTCTCTTAATACTAAAATATACTCTATTATTATCGAATTCTAATTTTATAGTAAGTTAATGCTTGTATTTTAGTGGGGAAAATATAATCGAATATATTGATACATTATAGTTGACCTGAGTACAAAATTATATATCTTTTTAGTATATCACATAATTTTGCTGAGCTATGATCATTAATCGTCGAACGTATTTTAAATATATGTCATATTAATTATTATAAATAACCTGCGTATCCCATAAAAATTAATTTGGTTGTATGAAGTTGAAATTTTCAGCTGTTCTGTTTCTTCCTGTAAAATTATAACATAGCTGAATATACCCATCACTCATAAAGTACAGCCAGGTAGCGTACAAATGTTTATACGCAAACAAACCGCAGCTCGCGGCACTTACAAACATACACACACTCACACTTACACAAACGTACACACACACTCACTCACACGCAACATGTTGGAATGGTAAAAATTGCGTGCATACTTTTAGGCGCGCGTAAAAATAACAAAGGAAAAGGAGGAAACAAAAGTGAACTTCTGTTTATTTGCCGCACAGGCGTTCCCATTGCGGCTACCCCGCATTTTGATGGCGCACTAAACTTTATGCCAAGCACATAAATAGAAATGCACGCAAAGCTAGGGAAGGGAAACGGTAAAAAGGTGGAGAGATGGAACATTGGAGAGAGGCAGACACGCAAGGGAGAACAAGACTCCGTGAGTACGTGCGTGTCCCAGGTTAGTCGCCGTTTTCCCCATTCAAAAGGGGCAGTCCACTCGTAATCTGTTCCTGCACCTTAACTTCAGCTTAGTTTAAGATTTATGCTTGCCATGCATTGCAAAAGCGGCGCCATTTAAATGCCTACAACCGGATCCTGATCCCGATTTTGATGCCAACGCCGATCCCAAACCAAATCGGCCTTTGGCCTATAGCCTCTTCCGTCTGACCGGAAGCGGGCAAAAATTTATTACCAATGATTGCATAGCTGATAAATTTTCAGCTTGCTAGTGCACTTGCCAGCACACCCAACGTAATTATGACATGGCGTTGCACTGTTGTTAAGGGTAGTAAAGTGTTTGTATGTGTGAGTGTATTTGAATAAATTGCAGCATTTGATTTAAGTTGCATTAAATTAGTTTCAACTCACTTTGATTAATGAACAACGCTACATTTTGACACCTAAATAATTAGTTAAAACTTTGGCTTGAGTTTTATCCAGTTTTTATAAAGGGACAACTTTTTTTTAGAACAAGTTAGTAAATATTTTATAAATTATATCAAAGGGATATGAGTTTGGTTAACTTTTAGTAACTTTGCTTTTAGACAACCTATTCAGTTATTAAATAAATCCAATATTTTAAATATAAATCAAAATTTATGAGCTGCCCCAGATAAAAAACTTGTTTTAAAAATTAAACCACAAACAGAATTAATGTCGCGAGCTTTATTGCAAATATTTTTCTTTATATATAGCAAAGTTTAATTTAAAAAATTCCTCAATTGGAAGTATATTTCAAATATGTTTGGCTTATAACTTTAATGAATGTCATTTGTGTTGCCATTTACTCATAAAGTAGTTTTAATGCCAAACGCTAAATGGGCCACCCTGTAGCTGAAATAAAAATATATGAAATTGCTATAAATTTAAAGCACTTATCGAAACTCTCGTTTATATATGCCATTTTCTTTTAAAATCTGACCATGCATTCACATGCATAATTTATGAGTCTCCACTCAATTCTGATTCAATTGACCTCTTACCCGGCCCCGGCCACTCCGCCTTGACCCACTTCCCCGCCCCGCATGTCCAGTTCATCAAGAATGGCAAATCAAAATGCATTTTTATTGTACGACGTAGCGAAGCAACATAATAATAATATGACGACAACGACGACAATTGGAGAAAAATATAAGAAATGAAATGATGCGACACATGAGTATGGATTCTGGGCAGGGGAAGCCATAACACTGTCGAGCAGGTTATGCTTTACCTTTTTACTTTATTTTCTGCATTTACATAACGTTCGAGCACATAATGCGCTGGCGGAAGAACACTCTACGTTATTGGCATAACTCAATCTCGAGCCAAGGGAGCTGACTGCTATGAAAATGTATACGCATTTTAAGCGAGGAGGAGGAGGGTAAAAGCGCTCTCAAAAATACAATTGGCCTCGCAGCGAACGCTGCCAGAAAATCTGCATTAGCCGCCGCATCTTCTCATCACAGTTGGCAATTTTCGAGAAATCGTGTCCAGCTAAACGATAAATGCTAAAATGAAAAACGTCAGTAAAACGGCTTTCCAATGAGCTTGTGCCGCAACTGCGCCTCTGGCTGCATAATCAAACTGCCTACGTTGTGTTTGTGGTTGGTTCCAGCTGTAGCTCTTTGGTATATAGTCGATGTGACCATAGTGGTGATGGATGGAGGATGCGGAGGTGGTTGAGACCTTATGCTGCCTGTCTATCTGCCTGACGCTTGCCGCCAAAAATTGTTCGAAATAACATTTTGCATGCCTATCAGAAATTCAGTGTCTACCAATGTGGTCAAGTAAGCAGTTGTACGACTAGGAGACATCCTTTTAAAACAAAAGGCTAATGCCAAAATAATAGCTAAAATTTATATTAAAATTTATTTAACTGAACTAATTGAATTTTAGAGAAAGTTTATCCTCATAGCTCCCGCTCTACTGCGTTGTAAACTTTTCAAAAACCAAGTGTACTTTCTACACCAAAGTTTTAATCTATCAATGGCAACAATCTACCCTTCAACACCACTAGTGCAGAGTATAAAAACGGGAGTCCGTCGAAGTTCGCTTAGCTGTTGTGTCATTGCCATAATGAAATTGGTATGGTCGCTGCTGCCTGTGGGCTGCAATTCGGTTGTAAAATTTGCATAGAGAACTCGCTCGTTACGTTATGAATACCATATAGCATCCACTGCCAAGAGTCTTTAGCCCGCATCAGGGCCAAAAACAGTTGGCCAAATGATACAGTTGTGGTAACTGGTCTCTTTTTCGGAGGGGCTGTCGTGCGGCATTTTCATTCGCGGATATTAAGTGGTCGAGTTCTGGAGTGCAACATCAAAATGGTGTTGTAATGCCAGCTTAATCATGCAACTTGAATTTCACTTAGTTGACCCACTTTGTAAATCAATTTTTGGCTAGGGAGTTACGTCTCGCAATTAACAAGGCCAATTGGTTTTGCGGCGGTCGTGTTAGCCGCTTGGATGGACAACAGCAGAAAACCATAAAGCAGTTACAAGTATGCTGCAATTAGCATTTAACGAGTGCCACATGTTGACTGGGCAAGCAGAGCTGGCAAGTGGAAGGGAGCAGGCAAAATGTAGACAGAGAAGGCAATACTTAAAAAGGAAAAGGGAGAAGTGAAGGAAATCAAAGCAGCAGTTGAGGTTGACCACATGACTACAGTGTACACAAGCCACACAACGACAGCAACAACATTTCAAATGGTAGCTAAATTAGTAGGAAAGTCTACAAGTAAGTGAACACGACTGTGAAAAGCCCTGTGGCCAACTTTGGGAGTTTTTTTATTGAAACACTACAAAATTTATAAAAATATTTGTACAGTCAAATAAAGGCTATAAAACTCATACAAAATATGTTCTTGTCTGCTTCAGCATTCGACAAACTATACATAACTCTTCTTAAACTTCTTAACTACAGGGTCACGACAGCCAATTTCCTGCAACAACGAAGTCAAAATCCTTTTGTTGTCCTTCGTTGGCCAACATATTTTGAATGACTTTCCATAAGCACTCAAAGCAAAGTTATTTGATTTGTTGGTTAGTTAAATATGTCAGCTCTTGGCATTAACTTTATTGGCAAAAAATAACAACAACTACCAATATCTAAATTGGATTTACAAATCTGAAGCTTAGTTGAATTAATTCATGCAATTTGCTACACTTTGTGGTAGTTTATGGCTTATAAAAACCGGTCAACTTTCACATTTTTTTGTTGTTTCAGCTGAAATGCTTAAAAAATTATATTTGCATAAAGTTGTATATTTGTAACCCTGTAAATTTGTCAAAAGGCATTTGAATCTGGCTTGAAAACGTTAAATCGCATCAAATTAAAAAAAAAACAAGAAAGAAAAGTACAGTCGAGCGCGCCCGACCGTAGTATACTCTCTGCATTTTTTCCCGATTAAGTTATTAAAATCGGTCTAGAGATATTACAATGTGTAGTACTTGCATTAAAACACGTTAAAACAAAAACAATCTAAGCATAATCACACATACATCTGTTTGTCTGTATGCGAATACACATACGAAAGACAATATATTATGCATATACATGTATGTATGTATGTGTGTATTCAGCGCGGCCAGCGACTGCGGGCAGCGCTGCCGCTACACAAGCAACGAAAACATTCGAACATTGTTTGTATGTTTCTATCTCGCTTGCACTCATACATTGATGCGAATGCGGTAGCGCTGCCGCCACACAGGCAGCGAAAACATTCGAACATTTTTGTATGTTTCTGTTTCGCTTGCACTCTACAAGATTTGCATTCAGTTATCAATTTGTAACGCTTCTAGTTTTCTTGTTTATCGTGCGATTTCAATGCACCTTTCAGGATAGTTTGATATAGTTAGTCTCCACACGAATTATAAATACAATACTGTACTATATAAACAAAAGCCAAAAAACGGAACGAAAGTTGAGGACAATTTTTTTAATTGTGGGAGAAAGGGGCGTGGCAGTCCAAAATTTAAATGTCAATGCATTTACGCTGTCACTGGAAACCTTCATACCAAAATTGGGGATCATAAGTACCATAGTTATGAGATATTCGCCGAAAACACCGATTTTTTCCGAGGTGTGTCTAGTTTTTTGCTTATTGTGGGCAAATGGGGCGTGTCATCGAAAAAAAAAAGATTCTTGTTTGACTGACTAAATATCTGATCGATTGAGACCAAGCTCGAACTTGTAGCTCTTACCATCTCTGAAATCTGTTTGTTCATACGGACAGACAGACAGACGGACAGACAGACAGACAGACAGACAGACAGACGGACAGACGGACATGGCTATATCGACTCGGCTTGTGATGCTGATCAAGAATATATATACTTATGGGGTCTGCCACGCCTCCTTCTGCCTGTTACATACATTTGCACAAACCCAATATACTCTTGCAGAGAGTATAACAACCCTTGTTTAAAGTATTTATAGCATTTGCATTAAAATTTTACATTCACATAAATGCACTTCAAAGCAAAAAGTTCAAAAATAAGTGTAGTAAATTAAGCTCAGCCATCGATGAGTGTTTCACTGCTCTTGGATCTTGCTGTTTGAGATACGGTCGATTGAAAACGCTTCAATGACGTTATGTTGTTCGCATTCAATCTAAAAGTATATAAATTTATATTAATAAAATGTATTTATTTCAAAAAAAAAAAAAATATATAACCTTGCACAGAGAGATTCGATCACGTTTTGTTTCCACATTGTTGTAAAAAACAATATAATGCCCTGAGAAGAAGTAATTACTTCAGTAATGTCTGTTAAGATTTTTAAATCATGTTCAGAGAGATACGCAATTATTTCAAGCGACCAGATAACGCCGGCAATAGAAAATATGCGCAGAAACATAACCAAGCTAAAGAAAAAAATTCATTTAAAATTATAAGTAGGAAAGCTTTTTAAAAAATGTATACTTCATTTTATTTGAATGGTTCTTTTCACTCTCCGAAGTATTCCACACTTTGTTGTTCTCTTTGGTCTCCACAAGTATGTGGCGTGCCGTAATAGTCACCAGAGTTAGGTTTATAATTATACTCAGTAAGAATGGACCATAGAGGAAAACCATTGCAGACCAACTTTCAGCTGCACAAATTTTTTATATAGTTTACTATTATTATTATTTGATTAAGAATTAAGCTTACTATTGATCCAGCAGTAGTAAATAGCAACACCAGGTTTCCAAAAAAAGTTCCTATGATGTTCCCTGTCCTCAAAAGCGTACTCAAAAGATCCAGTTATCACTAGCATTATGGAAGCAACACTCCAGACAAATAAATGATATTTTTTCATTCTGGTATTGTTAACTCCATATTTTGTGACAGTTTTCCACAGATGAAAGTTAATGACCAAAAGCCAAAGAAACAAAGTCACAAGGGCATAATAACCACAGTAACCTGTTAAATAAATAAAAACTTATATATACTTTAATTAAATTGTAGTTTATAATTTACCGAATAAAAAGCAGAGGACTCTTGATTCCATGTGCTGTCGAACTAAAGACTCGATCCATAATAAAGTGAAGCTAACGATAACGCAAATAAAATAATACAAACAGCATTTGAAATAGATGGTTTGAAAAATTGGTAAATACAAATATGCAGCGATTGTTATAGCCAAAAACAATACTGAGATCACTTTAAGAGCAGAGTGATAGTCAACTACAAATAAAATATTTTAGTTAAAACAAACAATTTACATAAAAGACTAGCTTACAAGTGGTTTTTGTTCGAGTTTTCGGCTCAAAATGATAGGGCACTAGCTCATAATTATCATCGGCAACCCTTAGAGGTACAAGGCAATATCTCTGTTTCTTCAGTCGTTCATTAGGCAGGTATACTAAAGTTCCATTCTAAAATATAAAGTTTAAAATATTCCATTCTAACATAAAAACTTACCTCATATAGTTTCCAAGGCATTATGTTTTCTTTGCTTATTCCATTATCCTCAATTAAATCACAGGACATTTCAAATTTAACTTGCATTGCGAATTTATTAAGCACATTAACCTGCACTTCTTGGCCATCGTTAAGTGTTATGTTAACGTTTAAATTTTGAATAGATTTGTCTGGTTCACAGCACAGGAGTATGCAGGATTTCAACTGACATAAACATCCTCTCGGGTAGCTGGAGACTTGTTTTATTTCACCGTAGATTGTTGTGCGTACTTCGTATTGTTTAATTTTATTACTCGGAATTTCTATATTGTTATACAAAAATGATCCATTTTTAATCTGCTCTCTGCCCTTCAAACTGACAGTATCATAATAATCACACTCTTTCGAAATTTCAGCTACTGCAGTCAATATAATACTCAGTATTATAAGATTTTTTTTAAATTCCCACATGACTTTATATCCTTTTTGTTGGTGTTTTACATGCTATCTTTAATGTGTGTCTGAATGTAAACTGATGTAATCTGACTGCTGGCTTTGCTTAATATGGACTTCAAAATTGGTCATACTACAAGGAAGTAAAATGTTTAAGAATTGTTATTTCTTTGTAATAACACTAGGTATTTTTAAAACACAAAGTTCTATTTGTAACAAGGTTATTACATAAATAATACTCAGTATTATAAAATATTTTTTTAATTCCCACATGATTTTATATCCTTTTTGTTGTTCTTTTATATGTTATCTTTACTGTGTCTCTGAATGTAAACTGATGTAATCTGACTGCTGGCTTTACTTAATATGGACTTCAAAATTAGTCATACTACAAGGAAGTGAAATTTTTAAGCATTGTTAGTTCTTAACATTAACACTAGGTATTTTTAAAACACAAAGTCTTATTTGTATCAAGGTTATTTGCACACAGGGAGAAGGAGACGTGGCCGACATCATTAAGTATATATATATTTTTTAATAGCATCAACAGCTGGAGACACCAAATTTGGAATGAAAGTCGGTTATTATGTTAGGCAGGTCAGGTTTATTTCAAATTTTTGCAACGCTGCTTACCGCACTCGCCATCAGAACAAAACCTGATTGTAGCCTTTCATACTTGTTTAAAATTAACACTGGTTGCATTTTACATTAAATTTAAACCCCTTCCAATCAAAATTATAAATAAGGGGTCTCTTTGTATGTTTATGTAACGGAAAAACCCCGGTCAGTGTACTCTCTTACAGATACGAGATGTTTTTTTATATACTTATAAATGTGGGCTGAGGTTTATTAACTCAATATTTATTTACTTTTTTATACTCTCTGCAAGAGTATATTGGGTTTGTGGAAATGCATGTAACAGGCATAAGGAGGCGTGGCAGACCTCATAAAGTATATATATTCTTGATCAGCATCACAAGCCGAGTCGATGTAACCATGTCCGCCTGTTTATCCGTATGAACAAAAAGATTTCAGAGATGGTAAGAGCTACAAGTCAGTCAATACAAGAATCTTTTCTTTTTTATCCACAATGAGCAAAAAACTAGACACACCTCGAAAAAAATCAGTGTTTTCGGCGAATATCTCAGTAACTATGGCACCTAGGATCACCAATTAGGTATGGAGGTTCCTAGCGACAGCGTAAATGCAGTGACATTTAGAGTTTTGGACTGCCACGTCCCGTTTTCCCACAATTAATAAAAGTTATTCTCAACTTTCGCTCCGTTTTTAGGCATTTGTTAATATAGAACAGTATTGGTTTAAATAATTCGTGTGGAGACTAACCGTATTAAACTATCCTGAAAGGCGCATTGAAATCGCACAATAAACAAGAAAACTAGAAGCGTTACAATATTGATAACTGAATGCATTATCGTGTATGAGTGCAAGCGAGATAGAAACATACAAGCACGTGTTCGAATGTTTTCGCTGTTCAGACATACATACATATAGGCATCATATATTGTCATTCGTATGTGTATTCGCATACAGACAAACAAATGTATGTTTGATTATGCTTAGATTGTTTTTGTTTCAACATGTTTTAATGCAAGTACTAAACATTGTAATATCTCTAGACCGATTTTGATAATTTAAGGGGTTAAGTGGTGTTCAGAGGCTGAAACTAAGCACTTTTTCAAACATTTTTTTTGGGTGTTTGCAGTGAGATATTTTATTAGAACAAAAAACAGATAACAAGATTGACATTTCCTTTGTACGTTAAAATTGGTTTCATAAAAAAATTTTTAAAATTGAGCCGACGGGAGCCAATGTCCTGGAACACTAAAAAAAAAAGGACCCTCGTGTTTGACACGATTTGAGGAGAACGGATCATCTGAAATTCAAAAAAAAAATTTTTTCTGTTAGTAAACACTTCAGCCCTGAATCTGAACGAAGGAAAATCCAAAATATTGAAAATTGAATATTTGACAGCGTTTTGAATTTTTTTTGACGAAATTTTGAACTTCAAATGTCCTTAAAAAATAGTAAATGTTGAAAAAAAAAAATCCTTCGTTCAGATTTGTCACGAGGTCATATTGAATAAGTGTTCAAAATTTGAAAACAATCGGTTCAAAACTGTTCGAGCAATCGTGTCAAATAGCTTCAAAAACACGCTTTCGAGAAAAACATGATTAACTGCGACGTTTCAGAAGGAAATACTCTAATGAGCGGAACTTTCGAAGGCTCTATCTCTTAAAATTTTACTCGGATCGGCTCCAAATTTTGGGAGAATATAGTAAACATATTGAATTAATTTATAAGCAAAAAAAAAAAAAATCGAGTTTCAAAATTTCTGAAACCCACTTAACCCCTTAATCGGGAAACAAATGCAGAGAGTATTTTACGGTCGGGCGTACTAGACTTTTCTTTCTTGATACTTTTATTATAATATTTGTGTGTGGATGGCATTAGCATTTTAATGTTCATATAAAAAGTAAACTCACAACTCTGCGTAATATTTTCTTCAATCGACTTCAATTTTTCGGCGTCACTTTGAACAGTGTTCCTCTGCTTTTTAGTGTTAATTTTATATTACGCTGCTGTTTTGCTTTTACACTGCTTGTCTGCTGATCTACCGCTTGGCCTGGACCATTTCATACATTTATAAATATATAGGTACATATAATGAGCTTTCTTGATCTTATTTTCTTGCCCGTGATCAGCAACCCAGCATCTATTTTTTAATTTACTCTTTATTTTAATCATATATCCTCGCTGATTAAGTGCAATGTAAAACACTTGAATTTAGCACAAATATGTGTCTTTAATTTTGGCCGAAAACTTTGCGGCATTTGGGCCATTAACCTTTTAAAAGTTCGATTGCTCGAAATGTGCCACTAAACCGATAAGTTTGTTTTATTTTTTGTGTGTGAAAACTTTTGCATTTCTTTGCTGTTTTAAGCGTCAAATAACTTTGAGCATATTCCCTGCCACAAGGCAGTTCATTAGCATGCCCCCTTGGTCTCAGTACTGCCGCTTTCTCCTGCCTCCCCACCTCCACACACCTTTTCAACCTTTGCTGTTTGGTTATCCAAGGCAGGCATCTCATACTGGCATTGGCATCGGCATCGACTCTTTGTATTATCTGGCAGCCCTTATCTAGAATACATAAATTCCAGCCTAGACTTGTGTCGGCAAACTTTCTTGAGTTTCCCTACCCTCCACGACTCTGTAGGTGTGTGTGAGGGGTGGAGCTATTTTGGTGGTCGGGGGAACGCTAATTAAGACACGCAAAACGCGGCGGCAAGACAAATGTTCCTCTGGCACGTAAGCGGCGCGTCAATTCTCAGGGCCCGCGGTCTCTGGGCCTCGTAACGCCCCCGAGCAGACATTTGCACTTTTTTTCCTTCACTTTGGGGACCCCGAAAAAAACATATTTTTGTTATTTTGCTGTTTTTAAAATGTCCGAAATGCCACAAATTCACCGCCTCATAAAAAATGTCAATGAAGTGATTTATAAAAAAAGAAAAAAAATAAAAGAAAATTTGTGGTTTTGGAAAATATGGTAATGCGGCGCGGTTAATCAGGCTGACCATTTGATCAACTGGGCTGGCCAGCTTATTAGCCACCCTGTTATTTGGCTCACCGAGCTGACCAGCAATTTGTATTCAACATTCCAATAATGTCTTCATACCGTTCTTTGCTTTGCTATGCATACCCTTACCAAGAGTACTTTTCCTTAATGGGATGGGTTGGAATTTATAAAATGTACATTATCAAATGAATCAAGAAAAGGTTAGCCATAAAATGTTTGGAATTTCCTTTTGTTTTGAATATTTTTACAATTTCTATTCAAGCATAAAACGTGGCATTTCTTAAATGTCAAGTCTTTAACTAATTTATCGACATCAAATGATTGACATTTAAATTGCCATTCAGCAAACAAAAAATCAATAGCTCAAATTGTAACAGCTAAGTGGCCCACGCTGTAATTTATTAGCCTGTCTAAAAATAGGATTTGGTTTAAGTATGAGTTGCTTTTTGTGGACTCTTGTACTTTAAGAGGCGTTAAGCAATTGTATACTTGAACCAAATATATAGTCAAATTGAATCAATTTCATTGGAAGCAGAACAACCAAACTGTTAAGAAACTTTTTGCCATATAAAACGACTATAAAATATAGTTAAAATAGCTTAATTGACAAGAAAGTCTTAATTTTTGTATGCACTTAAATGGGCTATGATATTTTACTACAAATACTATATAATATTATATATTAAGCAACAATATCTGGCTCAGAACCATTTTAAAAAACATTTCTCTATTAAGATTACTTTTTCAAGATTTATTATTTCAGTCTTTATTAAATAAAAGTCAGTTATAAGCTTGTTTTGAGCTTAATGTGGCTGAGTATTCACTATTCGCCAGAGGAATGATTTATGCATTTTCTGGTCTTTGTCTATGTCTTTGTTTTTGCTGCTTGTGAATTCCCTTCTTGCGTGCGTCTGAGTTGCACATTAAGTTTTAATGCCATATTTTATGCTAGCAAAGTGTACATAAATTTATGCACTGGCCAGACTGAGTTGGCCAAGCTGTGCTGTGTGGTTGTTCTAGTGGCTAATCAAATCAAAAGTGAGACAGCACAACGCCAGCAAGTTAGTTGGGTATGGGAATAAAGGGGATTCACAAAAGAGCGAGCAGCAATCCATGAATTAGTAAGCAGACATGCAAAGTTTTTGTCGAGCACCTTCAGGAGTTAAAAACTAAAGAAAAACTTACACATCACTTGGCTGGCCTACACATGTATGTGCCACAGATTTACATGTGCTTGTGCCACGGGGCATAAAAATACGAGTCAAGTTGCGCATACGACGAGTAGCCCCAAAACGCCAAGTAGTGAGGAGCAAGAAGCAAAGAAACAAAGTTGTTGCTTAAACATAAGCACACATACACACACACACACAGACATGCATCCTTTTATATATAACAACTTGAAGCACAAACAACAACTTCAATTGTTTTTATTGCTGTTGTTGTTGTTGCTTTTGTTGCAGCTCCCAAAAGGAAGTTACTTCTAGGAAGGCGCATGTATAATTAGAGCTATGAAGCATGTCCGGTGAAGTTTGCCATTGAAATGCAGCAACACACACACACACCCTATACACACAGTTGTATGCAACTTTGAATTGGGCAAAAAAGTTGCGCTTGGCTGCGATATTATTGCCATAGCTTTTCCTTTTGTTATAGTTATTTCTGCCACTGCTGTAGTTCTTTTTGCACCCTGTACTTGTGCAAGCACAAAGGGTCGCTTTTCAAGTAGTCAAAGTAAACAAAACAAGCTGAAGTAGGCGTGCCAAGGCACTTGAAGCAAGTTCTTCGAGTTTAAGACTTTGTTGTTTTGGGTAGTTTAGTTTTGGTTTTATTTACAGGTGCTCACACTGTTGGGCTCACTCACTCGTAGCCTCATTGGTCAGATATATTTTATAGCGTTTGGAGCATGCATCACAACAATTTCGCATCTGAATTTATGTAGAGGGCTCCATGTTCGTTTGCTTAGTTCATTTCAGCTACAACTGCCCTTGCATGCTAAGGTTAACCAGGCCGGCTAACAACAACAACAACAACAACAACAATAATAAAAACCATAACAACAATGGCAACACCAGGAACTCTCTGCCTGTAAGCAAGTTGGCCACAATTTTATATGCACTTTTATCCCTTGATTTATACAATTCTCGTTATAAACATAAATGTGCATGAAACTTCTCTTAAGCATGCCCCGAGAAATCGTTGGCTTTTCCCGGAAAACTACCGTGATATGATTTTTGCATTCAAATGGAATTGGAAATAAGCTGAAATTGTTGATATCACCAAAGACGCATTGCTTGGCTTTTAAACTATATGTTTAAGCTGATGATTAGATTTAGGTCTTAGGGGATTTACTAGAAGTGTGCAGTGTCGATGGATTTATCTTAACTATTAGCAGGGGGTGCTATAATTATGATATAAATTATGTTTAAGAGGTTTGGGAGACCCTATAAGCTAACCTACGCTAAGCATTTCTATTTGTTGTTTAATTTTTTCAGGCATTTAAATGACGGTTTCACTGACAGTCATATGATATAGTGACTCAATCGGAATAATTTTAACTTTTGGTGAAAACTTAACTTATTTTTTATTTGAAATAACTGAGTCAAAACTTGCCGATTTACTTTATTTAAATTATGTAAAATATATTTTTAGCTACTGATAGCAACTCGTAATATAAAACTTATCTTTTTAGGGCATTGGGTCTCTTGGCCAGTGTAGCGCTTTAGTGGCCAAAGATACCCTTTGGTTTGTATTTGTTTTCCTCTTTTCGCTTTGTATTTTTAAGAGAAAAAATTTCCGGATTTGGCTACATGAACATTTTGTAGTTTTTTTTTAGGCGAATAGGAGCTTAAAGTCAGCAACTTTGTTGAACTTGTTTGTGCCGTAAGTCAGCTGCACCCATAGACGGTTCAACTATAGCCCGATTACAGTCCCCCCCTATCGCCCTGCACCGCTGCCTGAAAATTACACTTCCCCCGCTGCAGCTATTTGCGCTCACTGAAAGAGAGAGAAGTGCAATGAAACACGCTAACTTTTTGCACAGACCAAAGACACAAATGTTGCTGGCATTTATTTTTATTGAGGCTCGACTTGGCTCGACTCGCTTTGGTGGCAGGGCTCATGGTCGGCCATTTTGGGGTGCAGCTCGGGTACAAAATGGCGTCGAATGTTGTGCACATTACGGTTAACACCGTTTAAACGTCGCCCAGCGAGTGGCACAACTTTAAAGTGCAAGTTTATGGTGGACTGCAATGGTTGTGCCAGCGTGGAGGGAAGTGAGGAGAGAACAAGAGAATCGGGAAATGGAGAAATGGAGTATCGTTCGCGTAATATATTCGACTGCTTGCAGTTGCAGGCGTCGCAGCGCGTAATAATGTTAAATGTCAGGTGCAATGCAGTTGCCTCTGCAGCCCGTGCCGTGGCAGTTGCAATTGCAATCGAAGTCAAAGCCAGCAGCTAATTAAGTTGCCCCATCCTGTAAGTTGCCATAAAATATGCGGCCGAGCGAGCACTTGCCATTTGCCACTTGCAACTTGCCACTTGGCTCTGAAGCAGCTGCTGCTTGCCTACTTGCAGGTTGCAATGTGGCACGTGTATTTAATGGCAATGTGGCAAGAACAAAGTCGATTCGAGTCATGAAGTTTTCATTTGTTTTGCGCTTCAAATTTACACACAACACGCAAACGCAGTGCCAGCTTGGCTTGATGGATGATTAGAGGGTACAGAGAGAGGCATGGGGGCGCTGTGAGGGCGGGTTAAGTGTGTTGGTGGAGTGGCTTGCAGGTCAGGCCAAACAGACAGCCGGACAGACGGAAGCTCAGCCTAGTGTATTAATGTCTTACTTAAGTTGCAAGTGGCAGCTTTAAGCAGCTCACAGTTCATTTTATCACACACATGCCCACATACACTCACACACTGTCAACACACACACATTCGCACACACACGTATCTACAACAACAACAAGAGCGACTCGTTTGTAAGTGCATCGAAGCTTGAGATACATTTAAGTACATTAGCCAAAATGTGTTTGCATTTCCTGCAACAAAACAGTGCCTGCCAACAGTTACACTTCACTTGTATACTTAGGCTTGGCATGTAGGCAACAAACAGCTTTAAAAATATATTAACTATTAAAGTCACAGAGAGCGAGTTAGACTTTAATATACAAAACTTGAATCCAAAAATATCTTAAGTAAAATAATTTAAAGGAACCGTTTTCGCTTTGAAAAACTCATACTTTAAAATCGTTTGCTGTATAAGGTTACTAACATTTAGTAACAATTTAAAATGTTCACTTTAATTAACTTTGCTCAAGCCCACAATGTAAGCCAACTTAATACCACGTAAGCCGTTAAGTTAATTCCATACCAATTATCGTTTAACGAACTCTTACACTCACAAATCAATCTAATTTTGGGTCTTCCTTTTAAGCAGTACTTATTTTCAGCCTCTTTAGCCTACAGGCCTCGCAGTGAATTGAAGCTAATTCAATTTGCATAATTTACATATTCCAATTAAAAAACCTTTCAAGTCTTTTATTAAACACTTGTTTTCCTACAGGCCACAAAAAGGTTTTCCTCAAGTCTTTTCCTGCCATAACTTTGTTAAAA
Organism: Drosophila acutilabella; assembly: GCA_035046005.1. Taxonomy (NCBI): domain Eukaryota; kingdom Metazoa; phylum Arthropoda; class Insecta; order Diptera; family Drosophilidae; genus Drosophila; species Drosophila acutilabella. Next base: position 2,059,701 of record JAWNOK010000003.1, read on the forward strand.
TTTTGTTAGTATGCAAAGTGAGGTCAAATAAAACTAATAATTAAGTTAGGTTTATATAAATATGAGCTATTATTTCTTTAATTAAACACTCCTACTGCTTTCGGTTTTTGTGCTATTGGTGTTCCCTCCTTAAATTATTGCCCAATAACTTTGTAGGCATTAGCTCATCATCAATTTGTTGCCTTCTGAAATTGGCAGCAATCACGTTATGTTCATTCAGACACACCCATTACCCACCCCCATACACACACACCCAACATATACACACACACATCACACATACTTATATATAATGTAGATTTGTGTAATTTTCAAAGTGAGTTTCGTTCGCATGACTTATTGGAATTTCCCTTCCTCTTTGAGCATTTTCTTTTGGTCTTTGACTCTTTCTAACTTTCTCTCTCTGTCTGTGACTCATTTATATCCTTTCTCGTTGATTAAATACAAAAATTGTTTGAGTTTATTTACGCGCATGCAATTAATTAAATTACAGCAGACCAAAAACCCGTCAAAGACCAGCAAAAAGAAAAAATATATATAACCTATCATCAGTCGGCCAAATCAAATTTTACTCGTACATAAAAAGAGCTCAAAGCAAATAAGTAAACGAGAAAATAGAACAATGAACAAGTGAACAAAGAGCAGTGAGCAAAGAGTGGAGAAAATAATACATAGGAATGGAACACGCTTTTGATTTCCGGATATTGAATTATCATTTGACGCGCCACTTAATGCAAATTTCAATTTATTCAGCGCCAAAATGTGAGTAGTTTACCAACTAACGAGTCCTTGGCCGTCATTCAGGCATCGAGACATCGCTCCATTCAGCTCCAAGTTCCGTCTCCAGCTCCGACTACGACTCCTTGCCGAGTTTAGTTCAAAGTTTACGACTTTATTTCATGACTTCTTGTCATTTAAGTGTAACACGCCAGTTTTACCATAATGACGGTATTGCGTTTTAGTTTGGTTTGCCATCAAAAGCGGCCAAAACGACTGGGCCTATACATCATGTATTTTCTATAATACGAAACACATTAAGTCTGTGTGTCAGGTCGTCGTGGCACGTGGCACGTGCCCCCAAATGGCGTTGCCAATAAACTTAAAGCTTCTCGCATAAAACTAGGCCCCAATAGCAAAATTGTAAATATGCGAACGAGAAACCATTAAACAGGCCAAATTTGCATTACAACAGGAACAAGGAATAACTATCTTCCAAGTTGTAATTCCTATAACTTCCTGCTATATATCCGCTTAGTTCTCCACTCCTTTTTAATTATTTTTCCTCTCTGCATTTTAAACATTTCGTGACACAATTGTAATATCCGCCTAAATGGCATAAAATGTGTTTAATTGGTTGTGTCAGGCGTGTAAATTTATAATTAAATTACTTGAACTTTAACTACATTGAATCGCAATCGCAATCGCGCTTACATAATTGATTGCAACAAATTAATTTAGTTAAAAAGTCATACTAAGTGCGTGTGGCATAAATAAATAACCTCAAGCTATTTATATAATTATGTTAATTAGCTTGAATTGCTATTAACTGTTTATAACACGCAATTACCGCGTAGTTTCATGCCAACTAATAAATGCAGCAAATAAATTAAATTTATAATTTCAAAATGTAAAAATAAAAACTAAAAACAAAAAAAAATTATTTGTCAGAAGTGGGATTCGAACCCACGCCCTCAGAGAGGACCAGAACGCTCATCGACCTTTCTATGGAAAGGCAAGATTTTCATATCTTGAGTCTGGCGCCTTAGACCGCTCGGCCATCCTGACATGTTGAAGGTGAGCGGCCAAAACGTTCTAATCAACTTGAAGTGTAAAATTATTTGAAGTTAAAGTTTTTTTTGAGAACAAATTAACGTTACAGTGCGATAAAATAACAACAACGACAAACAGACGTTTTCACACCCCAGTGTTCACGGTTGGCCGTGTCAATAGCTCAGAGAACTGAGCTGCCGACCTGTCATAAGGAGAACTTCATGCTTATATGAGTTCAAATCTGGATGTGGATCCTAAACCACAATCTACAGTATCACTTATAACTTTAACACTAATTTGTAAATATTCTAAACACTTTAATTCAGGTTGTCAAGAAACAACAGTAAAATTAAAAGAATAAATAAAACAGAAATTTTAAAAAAAAAAAAAAAAAAAAAAAAAAAAGTGTTCACGGTGACGGCTTTGTCAGCGTCAACGTTAGCGTCGCATGTTTGTGTGCTATTTTTAGACACGCGTTGTTCTCTGGTTCTCGTTCTTTTGACTCATGCTCAATTGTTCACTCTCTTACTCACTCGCTCTTAAGTGCGGTAGGGCATGTTTGCGTGCATACTTTTGGGGGCATTGTAAATTTTAATTGTTTCATTGTTAAGCAGCAAGTGATGCATACTTTTCGGCTGCATTCGTTTTACGAGTATGCTGTGTGCAATTTAAAATTTTTAAGCATACCTTTAGGCTGAGCAAAAATGTTTTCATCAGCAACACAAAATGGTTTGCATTCAATTCTGGTAAGGAATTTAAAGTTTTTAATCAAAATAAAATGTGAAAGTTTTGCCAAATGAGAATTTTACTACTCGGTTTATTGCCTGCTGTGATGATGGCACATTAATCGTCCACACAGCAAAAAATCGACATCGACATCGACATCTACATTATCGACGTTGGACTCGATTGTGGACTGGCGACCTTCATACAGTCAATTCAATTTCAATTTATCAAATGCTTCAGCAACTTCTCTAATTGAATTCCATTTCGGCATAATTCAAAAAATATAACATTTCAATGCAAAGAGATCGAAAGAGGATGGGAGCACAAAAGGCAATTTTTTCCCTCTGTTTGATACAGTTCAGTCAGTCCAAAAAAAAAAATGAAAATAAAAGTACTCAAATCTATTATATGTTGCTCGATTTGCTCCACTGTTGTCGCTTTCCACTTGCTACTTACCACTGCTCTGGTCCTTGCCACGCGTTCAGCAGATTCCCTGCCACATCAACGCGATAAGTTTGCTTATAAATCACAATCGGCTATTGGCAAAGAGAAGATGGAAGGCGAGCTCGGTTCTGCTTTTAAATCGATGAGCAGCGCAAAATTGACAATGATTTTTTAAAAATAATTTTATTACTTCATTCAGTGGGGCATTCATGCAGACAGACTGACTCAGTCTATCAGGATTGTCAGGCTTCAGGCGGAAGCAGAGTGCCTGAGACGAAGACCCTGTACACTGTAGAGATTGAAGTCGATTGTCCTGTGATTGGATGCAGTCATGCGCGAATGTAAACGCTGCCTCGACTCACTCAAGAAGCAGTAATACAAATTATGCGAGTTTTCTCGCTTTGGCTTTTAATTAAAAAGGCCGAAAACAAACACAAATTCTAATAATTAAAACCAGTAACCCAAATGTGCAGTGGGTCAGCTGCAGTGTTGACCAAGTTTCTCTGGAACAACAAGCTAAGCCGATAAATGTAAAGTAGCCAGAAATAGCTAAAATATAGCATTAAATGGCTAACTGTTTTAGTACTAAGCAAGTGAATTAATTTTTGGGTTAATGGCTAGTAATTAAAACACAAAGTTTTATTTAAATATTTACCAGTTAATTAGCCAACGTGGACATAAAAGGAAACAGACATTAAATGCAATGATTTATTTGAGCATTTCAAATGAACAGCATTGAGAACTGATCAGTTATCTATCTATTTGCTCTATAAAAACCTAAACACTGCCCCACTGTGCACAACGCCGATCGCCGGTATCTCTCTGAAATAAATTTTGCTCTTGCTGCTCAGCTGGAGGTCTGAAGAATCGACTGTGGAATTCTCGCAGCTCTAGCAATCAATTCTCAGTGTCTGCTTGGCGTTGCTTAGAGCAAGTTGTGTTCATTTTATTTTCTGCCCTTCAATTAGTATCTATTACTGTGAGTTGTGTGTATTTAAGTAAAACGCACTCAACATTTATTGAATTGGCTTTAAGTGAGGCGTTGGAATGTGCTAAATTGTTTTTTACATAATAAAAAACACGTGTTGCTAAAAATAAAACTAAAATGATATGAGAAACCTGCTCAGTGGGCAATCGAACCTCCATACTTTTGATAACACAAACAAAGACACTCGATTTGTTTGTTATGACGGCAACTTGAAATTTAAGAATTGTGATTGCTATCAATAATTAACAAAAAGTTGGAAGACTACACTCGAATTCTGTTTGCTGTTTGCTGATTGCTCATGAAAACAACAATCAGAGCCAAATCCACGTCAGTCTAAGCTTATCAATTTCATGAATTATATTACAAATACAAGCACTTTATTTGGCATGTGCCATAGGAGGCAGTGTACAGTGTACACTGACTGCAATTTGACATGCAACATTAATGCAAATTAGAAACCAACTAACACAGAGTATAAATACTTGAATAACTAACTTCCGCTAACCATAAACAGTCAGTACAAGATGTCTACAACCGTTGTGGACCTACGCTCGGACACTGTCAGTCAGCCCACACCCGAGATGAGGAAACGCATGGCTGAGGCAGTTGTGGGCGACGATGTCTATGGCGAAGATCCCACTGTCAGAGAGCTGGAGACGAGAACTGCCTCCATGTTTGGCAAGGAGGCGGGGCTATTTCTGCCCAGCGGCACCATGGGAAATCTACTGGCGGGTAAGTGGCACGACGTGCACATAAATAACATTTCCCGGCATTTCCCAAACATTTCCCACAGCCTTAGTCGCACTCTCGATTTGGGCTTTGAATCTTTAATGGGCCAAAAGCGGGCTTGGACTTAGTTTAAACTGAGGTTGGGGCAGATCTTTCTATCTGGCTAATGTTTATTGGCAAGACAGCAAAGAAAAACGATGGAAAACGTTTGCAAAATAAAGAAAATGAAGGACCTAAAGCAAAAGAAAAACAAAAAACAGGATGAAAAAATACAAAACGCCCTCACAGCGTATCATGCATCAAGCTCATAATCGTAAAGGTTAAGGGCAGACCATATACATAACATTAATTTTTATTTTTATTATTATATACTTAAATATTGGACGTGTTCTCAGGGCCCAACACGACAGACGGAGTCAACAGTCAGTCAGTCAGTCCATTGTGAAGTCAACATTGTGACAATTTATGCGCCCACTCAAATTAATATTTCTAATGGAATTTTCATTTTATGAAAAGTGAAAATGCAGCAAGTACGAGCACGACTACAAATCGTAACTCCAGCTCCAGCTTGTTAGACCCAGCGCTAAAAGATTGTAAAGGGTGTATACATTAGGAAGCAGGTTGAAACAGAAGTAATAGCTAGTGACTTTCATATCAATAATTTAATTCGAGCTTAGGTTATTTACTTAATATAAGTATATTTTTTGGACCACTTTCTTCTACAGGGTCTCTTAGAGTCCTGCTCTAACAACCACTTTATTTACTACCACTAACTTTTGAACCTGTTTGCAGTTATGGTTCATTGCCACCGACGCGGTGCGGAGGCCATTGTTGGAGATTTATCGCATATCTTTCTCTACGAGCAAGGTAAACACTTAAACCAATAACAACAACTAAACTTGCCCCGACTAAATTCTTATCCATCTCCCACACTCCCAATCTATCTATTTTAAGGTGGTGCCGCCCACTTGGCTGGCGTCCAATTAGCCACGATTAGAAATCAGCCGGACGGCACTTTTAGTCTGCAGGAATTAAGGCACAAGATACGCAACTACAGGGACTGCCACGAGCCAGTCACTTCGCTGGTTTGTGTGGAAAACACTCACAACATCTGTGGCGGTAAGGTGATACCCCTCGACTATCTGGATGAGCTGGCCACGTTAGTGCGCGAACCAGGTGTGGGCATCACTCGCATTGCTCTGCACATGGATGGCGCTCGTATCTTTAATGCTGCCACCGCTTTGGGTGTTGGCGTCGAGCGGATCACTCGAGATTTTGATTCCGTGTCTGTCTGTCTCAGCAAGGGTCTCTCAGCGCCGGTGGGTTCCGTTCTGGTTGGTTCCAAGGACTTTATTGCAGAGTGAGTAGTCTAGAGATGGGTGCAGATATCGATTGGTTTTGTGCGATATTTATGCTTCTGTGATATTGAAATTGTATTTCTTTAGCTAGGCTTTAAATTGATTATAATTTGTAGATTACCAAAACAAATATGAGGACTTGATTTGATTTGATTGTTATCTAAAATTATCCCAACATTAGCATTTATTGAATTTTTTTATGGAATTGACATAATTGCAAATTCTGTGACTGCCATCCCTAATCCTCTACTCATTTGTTTTTCAGAGCTCACCGTCTGCGTAAGGCGCTTGGAGGCGGCATGAGACAGGCTGGAATTCTGGCTGCAGGTGGTCTAGTGGCACTGGAGCAGGTAGTGCCATTGTTGGGCAAGGATCATGAACACACTAAGCGCATTGGCGAAGGTAAATAGCTGCCCCTCAACTCTCTGTTATCAATTCATCAGTGCAACAATTTTTGAACAGCCATTGATAAGCTACGCAGTCCCAATATTGCCGTGGACTTGAGCACTGTGCAGACCAACATACTGCTGCTGCAGATAAAGCAGCCCAAGCTGAAAGTCGACGATTTTTCGACACGTCTGGCCACCGTTGAGCCGGAGGAAATTTCGGCCGGAATCACGGACAAAAAGGGAGCAGGAATTGTGCTGAAAGCCAGCGCAAGAGATTGGGAATTCGTACGTTTGGTGCTGTACCATCAGGTAAACGACGAACAGGTGGAATTGGCCATCAAGAAGCTTACCTATGTCATCAAACAATACGATGCTCGCTGGCCTTAATCCCGGCTAGACTTGCATAAATTTCAATCAAGCTGACTACAACAGCGAAGGCATTTAAGAATGGGCATAACTTAGCTTAGCTGTAATGGACTGCGATGTAGACTGCAACAGACTCTGTACAAAGTACTCAATGCGAATAAATATTATTAAAAATTACTCGACTTTTGTCTTGATTTTTGGAATAAGTTTAGAGATATATTCAACATCTTTCTTTTGAAGCTCATTTATATGTTTGACATTGTGGCATAACAAATATATTTATTCAGGATTTTAGCCTATTAATATATTGTAGTTGGCAATGTCTAAAAAGAAAGTCCGTTCTTCAGACCCAGTACAGTGAAACTTTGAGTTTGAATATTTTAGTACTCGCAAGTCCAATTAACGATTGTTATACCTTTCTGAGCTCGGGAGGATCTAAACTATCGATTGGCATCAAAATATTGTGAATTGGATAATTTCAAAATTTCATCGATTTTTGAAAAAATGCAAAGGGGTAACATCACAAAAATTGCTAAAATTTGGTCGATTTTGAAATTTTTCAAATCAACTCAATTTTGATTAAGATCGATAAAACAAGTTGTGAAGAGTCTAAAAAGTTATAACTTTTTAAGATATGACTTCATTCGGCTGAGTTATGAGCCTTCAAACTTTACTAGAGATTCCATTTACTGCGATATAGGAAAAATCTTTTTTCTACCTAATATTAAAACACAAATAAATCTATCCTGAAAGGAAATCCTAGTCAATGTATTACTTATTTTAAATGAGCAAAAGGCAGCTGATTATGGGGTAGTTAAATAGTTGGAAATGTCTAAAGGGAAACTCCGCTCTTCAGACCCAGTACAGTGATACTTTGAGTTTGTATATTTTAGTATTCACAAGTCCAAGTAACGAATGTTATGCCTTTCTGAGCTCGGAAGGACCTAAACTATCGATTGGCATCAAAATATTGTGAATTGGAAGATTTCAAAATTTCATCGATTTTTGAAAAAATGCAAAGGGGTAACATCACAAAATTTGCTAAAATTTGGTCGATTTTGAAATTTTTCAAATCAACTAAATTTTGATTAAGATCGATAAAACAAGTTGTGAAGAGTCTAAAAAGTTATAACTTTTTAAGATATGACTTCATTCGGCTGAGTTATGAGCCTTCAAACTTTACTAGAGATTCCATTTACTGCGATATAGGAAAAATCTTTTTTCTACCTAATATTAAAACACAAATTAATCTATCCTGAAAGGAAATCCTAGTCAATGTATTACTTATTTTAAATGAGCAAAAGGCAGCTGATTATGGGGTAGTTAAATAGTTGGAAATGTCTAAAGGGAAACTCCGCTCTTCAGACCCAGTACAGTGATACTTTGAGTTTGTATATTTTAGTATTCACAAGTCCAAGTAACGAATGTTATGCCTTTCTGAGCTCGGAAGGACCTAAACTATCGATCGGCATCAAAATATTGTGAATTGGAAGATTTCAAAATTTCATCGATTTTTGAAAAAATGCAAAGGGGTAACATCACAAAATTTGACAAAATTTGGTCGATTTTGAAAATTTTCAAATCAACTTAATTTTGATTAAGATCGATAAATCCAGTTGTCTTGAGCCTAAAAAGGTATAACTTTTCCAGATACGACTTCATTTGGCTGAGTTATGAGCCTTTAAACTTTACTAGTGACTAAAGTTGCAGTACACAAAAATCTTTTTTTTCCACCGAATATTGAAACCCATTTAAATCAGGCAGCTCATTCCAGGGTATCTGCCACACAGCAAGCTGTAAAAAATGTCCACCCTCGCTGCAATTAAAAAGACCGCTTTTTGTCACATTTCTTTGGTATTTTTTATTCAATGTTTCTGAAATTTTCACTAAAATTGTTGCTAATTCTAACATTTCTCGTTTTGTGTTTCATTTAGTTTTAGTTTTTTGTGTTTTGTTACATTATTTTCTTAGCGCGTTTTCTTTCGAATTGGCCAACAAACAAACTGCAATGCATTGCATTGTGTCAGATTCAACTATATTAGGTACTTTTCGAAAAATGTACAATACAAACGAAATTAACTATATATATTTATGGTCCATAATAGGTAATAATATTATCAATAATAATATTTATAATAATAAGTAATAATAGTTAGTTGTAATTGTTAACAGTAGTTTGATAACTCTTGAAGTACATGCTTTGCTTTTACTCACGCTGGAACTAAGTAGTCGACTAAGCTAATACAACAAAAATAAACATAACATAACGCCCCCCTGTCCAAAAGGGGGAGGGGCCAAACGGGTTTACAGAGAATAAAGCTACATCTGTATCTGCATCTCTTACTAACTAAAATTGCAACACATTTATTTTATTTTTCCTTTGTTTAGTAATTTTTTTGTTATTTGTTTTTGCTTTTGTGTTGAATTGAATTTTGTTTTAAATTTAAATATTATAAATATACATGTTTTTGTTGTTGTTGCTGTTATTGTAAAATGTATGAAACAATTATAAATAAATATTTAGCAAATAGTTGTTTGTTTTCTAGTCTTTTGAAGAAGTTTCACTCGAATGCAATGCATAATTTAGTTTACACTTCATGTGTGTGTTGGTGTGTGTGTGTGTTGCTTTTGGCACCCACTGTTATAGCTGCTCAGGAATATATGTGTGTGTGTGTGTGAGTGTGAGTGTGGGTGTCCTGTATTTTATTCTGTTCTGAAGAAATGAAGCAAGAAATGCACACAATCAACACCAAATGATTTGTTTGCCTTATTTGCTTGTCTTGTTTGCTTTTCCCACTTTTCCGCTTTTCTTTTTGTTTTGTTTTTGTTTTTTTGGTATTCAAGGATATCGCTGGACAGCGTGACCTTTTACAAAGGTCCCTGTAACGATTTCAACACTTTCTTAACCTCTAAACAGTACACAAGACACACTCAACTAATAGCTAACTTTATATTCTAAATCTTTTTGTTTTTCTCTTCTAGGTTTTTTGTTTTACTTCTTCCTTTTTTTAGCGCTATGAGGACAGATCCGCCTCGGAACCATCCAGTTCGCCGGGTGGATTCCGTTTAATGCAATCCCGTATGCTTTGCAGTATGATGCCAACTCGTCGATCGAGCGCATCGAGATGTGGCTGCCAGAGCACTGGACTCACTGGGTCTTTGCTCAGTGATTCGCTCATCACCTGTGACAGCGGCTTGGCGCCATTGTGAAAACTACAAAAAACAAGTAAAAAAGAATTTAAAAGTATTTAATATATTTTAAATAAAGTTGAAGTAATTTTAACTTACTCTAGTAGCTTGGTCAGCGTTGTCTTGCGCAGCAGGCAACACTGTAGCACTGGCGCCAATATCGAGAGCTCATCGTGAAAGGGTTTCCCAAAGCCACGCCCATGGTCCAAGTGTAGGGGAAACGTTTCGTTGCCATAGATTCTGTAGAAATAGCAAAGTGTGTTCAAGTGTTTGTTGTGTCAAATTGCGCATACGCCTCGTGCTCAGCCTGGCATAAGCATAATTGCCAGCAAATGTGTGTTCTAAAGGCATTGACTTTAAGCCACGCCCCTAATTCAGAACTCAGCCAGGTGTAAGCCATGACATCGTTATATGCTGGCAACAACAAACGCCTTTTTGCATAGCAAATAAGATAGAAAACTAGTGGCAAGTGAAGCAGTTGTGTGAGTCGACTTTAAATGGCCCAGTAATTATTTAAATGCAGGCATATGTAACCAGGTTATAGTAATTTAAAGTTAGCTTTAATAGTAAATTAATTATCATGAATTATTTTCATTGCGATTTAAATGGAAATAGTTAAGAAAATCAGCTTTAAATAAATTGTTTGTTTAAGTTGTTCCATTAGCATTATCGTTTAAATTATTCTGTGATTTAATTTGATCTATTGGCAATTTTTTCGATGCTTTAAAACAATTAACAGCCATTAATGACTGTCACTGAATTATTTATTTGTTGAAATAAAAAATAAAATAAAATAGGTGACTCTGGCTTCTAAAGCCTTACGCAAGTACAGATGTATATCGCCCAATCAAATCGGCAGTTTATGCTAATTACTTTTATTGATTAAATACTTTACGCTTTCTCCTATCCATATGCCCATTTTTCTGACAAACCCAACAGACTCCTTTATTTTTCCAAAAGTACAAGGTCGAACAATGTGGCAAGGCAGCTGGTAACTCTAGACTAAAGTGGTTTCTCACCTCATGCGAATATCTTTCCGAAGCATTTGCTGTCTGACGCCTAACAAGCAGCATTGCAGCCTTGCCAAATGCAAGCGCAACTGAGGCGCATACGGAGCGTATACGTTACGTCAGGTGCTGCCACACGGTAGGCATGAAGCCAACAAGCTTCATTTATGCGGAAATAAGCCAATCGCATTAGGTGCCTCTTGCCAAAAGAGACCAAAAACCATTTATGACAATCCTTTGCCTACAGTTCCATTACCTTCCCTTTGCCCTAGCCCCACAATACTCACTTGAATGTCTCGTAATGATGACGATCCATGTTGCCGGTAAGAAAATCAAATACAGCCATGTCCATAAGGTCCAGCAGACGACGGCCCTCATCGTAGGGCGGAATATCGCGTACCTAAAAGTGAAATCAAAATGCAAAATTAAATTTTGCAGAACGCCAGAAATGACACAGAAATAAAACGAAGGAATTGAGAAAAGAAAATGGAGAAATGCTTGCTGGATGCTGGTTAAAAGAAATAAGAACTTAATTAAGTCAAAGGCGATTGCCAGCACAATAGCCAGAGGGGGGAGTAGGGATGTGGGTGGCAGGGCGAATGGAACGCCAAAGTAACAAATAAAAACATTTGCATTCCATTCGAGCTGAAATGCAAATTACAAGTAAGTAAAAGTAACCGCAGCAGGAAGCGCTGCAGACCAAACTACACTGAGGACAAACGGATGTGGAAATTGGCAACGAGGGGAGTGAGGTGGGAGTTGGTAGCTGAAACTAAAGTTGGGACTGAGCCACTCGTTTACTTACCAGAGCGCAGTAATTGGCATCTGTCTCCCATTGAGCCTTCTTTCGCTTGTGGTAGGAGCGACGCCAAGGATGTCGCCAGAGCTGCACAGCAGATAGAGATAGAGAAATGGAGAAAGAGAAACCAAAATCAATAACAGTTTTGTGCTGTTTCTGAATATATATATATATATATATATAAAAATAATATTCCCATTCCCTGCCAGCTTTTTGGCATTCAGCCGGACGGACTAAAACATTTATTTTCTCATCTCGGAATATTTCACATTTCTTTTTGTAGTTTTCACTCGGTTTTTATTTAATTTTTATTTTCTTGCTTTTGCTTTTGCTTTGGCAGCACTACAAGCGAAATTAATTTTGCTTAAATGAAATTATTTGCGGGGCTACCGAAAGAAGTAGAAGCAATAAAACTTTCTTTCTGCCACTTTTACCTTTGGTCCTTCAACGCTACTCACCTTTCGTCCCTATGCATTTTGGCAAATAGGCAAAGCGCACACGTATTTTTTGTTATTTGTGTTTTATAATTTTTTATTTTGGGGTTGGATCGCAGGGACAACAACAAGAAGAGTAACCAAAAATATGTAGAACAGAAAAAAAGAGAACGTTGTGAAAAAAAATCATAATAATAAAAGCGTTGGCAAAACTGTGTAATGACCACAAGCCCTCACTGGCCACACTTGCCACAAAATGCAGCAAGCGGCGCAGTGCGGCGTCGAGCGGCTTGAAGCAAATACAAATACAACTAGAAAGCGGCAAGCAGCGAATAAAAAAAAAAATTGTATGAAAATTGCAGTAGCAGCGGAAGCAGCGGCAGCAAAAAGCAAACACAAAGCCAGCACATAAACTAGTTGCCAGGAAATATAGTCGAGTGGACCCGACTGTGGATGGACCAGATAATGTGCTGGGAAAAGTGATCAAAGCACTGAATATATTGAAATAAGCAGCAGCAACTGATTGGGTACACATTTCTGTGTACTTTTTATATAGTTGAGTATTTTTCGGAAAAGCAAATATTGTAGTAAAAGTGAAATCGAAAGACAGAATATATATTTTAAATACTAAAAAACAATTATTTTACCTAAACTATCTAAGCACTGATAGAAAGCAATTAGAAATCTCTTGGATTCTTCAATTAGGAAATGTTTAGAATATTGTTGAGATCAATTTTAAAATCAGTTTGTTATCTCTAGCTATACTAGGCTCTGAAATCCGATCGATTTTTTTAAAAACGGACAATTTTAAAACTGTTTAGCTAGCTACGCTTTTAATTCTTTATAAACACTTTAACTGCTGCTGCTTTGTAGCCCACTAAAATAACCCCTGCATACGTTCTTAGTACAGGGTCAAAAAAGTAAGGTAAGTTAACGGTTACGGCAACAAGGCGACGCTGCAAAGAATGGATAGAGATTGTTTGCATAAAAAAGCATAGCCACGCCCCATAAACTGCATAAATCAAGCAAAATTAAATTCGCGCTGAAAGACAAGCGCCGGAATGTGGCATACAACTAGAATGGGGCATGAGACGTGAGGCACGAGGAATGAGGAATGAGGCACAAGGCAAGCTTTTTTGTGGCACATTAAATTCACACAAAAATCGCATTAAAGTTTATCAAATGCATTTAAAAAGATGTAAAATGTGGCAGAATGTACCCGAAATGAGGCAGATTTCATAAGTCAAATGAAATTGGGTGCAAAATATGAAAATATATCTTAAATCTAACTATTAACTTAATACTAAAAGCCGTTTTAGGGGGCGTTTATTAAATTATCTTAGTAAAGTCTAGTATGAAATCGATATGATTTGAATATTATGCCGAGTAATGAGTTAAATTGCTAACAAAGTCCAAAGCTTAGATTCTAGTTTGCTAATGGCATCATTTAAACAGAGTATACTCGAATTAAATGAAAGTTTATTATGCTCTGCCAAAACTCAACGTTTAAAAACTTCTTCAAAGCTAAACTAGTTCATAAAAGTTATATATAAAGCATATGCACTGTTTACACTGTTTAGAACTGCATTCAAATGCTTGTTTACTCACCCCTCCCTCCCCCCACTTTACTGTCTATACAAATTGTCATTGAGGTCCCACAGTGCAAATTAGGCAGCGTGCAAATCAAATTTGCAACTTAATTAAAATTCAACATTGTTTGGCATTTGCTAAACACATTTAAACCCAAAGCGACTTTGCAACTAAAAGTGTATAAAACCAAAAGCATAAACTAAGAAACAAAGAGCAAACAACAATAAGCACAACAAAATGGCAACAAGAAGAAGAAGAAGAAGGGGGAAGAAAACGAAAAAGAAAAACACCTCTGCATTTTGTTGCCCTCTAAAAACGGTACTAAAGAAAAATGATCTCCTGTGCATAATTTACAGTTTTGCCTAACGCTAAATCTCAAGTAGACACTTAACCATTTTCTACTTGTTAACTGCAAGAGAGCGAGCTGAAAGCACCGCAAAAGAAACAAAGGAGTAAGTGGAGTGCAGCAGTCGACCAGCAGATATCCTGTAAGCCAGACAATTTATAAAATATATTCATTGAACTTTATGAAACTGCTTAAACAATGTATTTGTCTTTATGGACAGTTTAAGATCAGTTTAAATCAATTTTTAGCTCTGAAAAGACTTGTAGTAAGACACGATTTCTCTTGTCACTTGACTTGGCTGATTAGACACCTTGCTCTTTATGGCTTACAGGGTAGCAAGCAGAGAATTATTCCTTTGAGGCTCATGGCCGACAAATAATACAAAAAATAAAGAAGAGTAGCAGTGGAGTAGGGTAGCCTAGAGAAAAATGTTTTAGCTAGGGCAAATCTGTCTGCAAAATGCTAGGGGACATGGTCAAAGGGATAAAACCCTTTTCTCTAAGCCAACACTGAGTTGGCCAAAACCCTGCGCATGTTGCAAACTGATGGCTGATGCCTGACGTAGTTGGGGCTCAGTTTTTTTTTATTTATTTTGTTTTTTCTACTTTTTTTTTGGTTTTAAATTCTCAGTTATTTGCATTTAAAAGCAGTTGCCGCTGTCCGTGCCCCACTGTCCGCTGTGCCCACTTGATGGAGTGGACTCTAGAATTTATTAACGTCTGTCGGTTCGTCCATCTCTTAGTCCCACTGTCTTTTCCACTGTCCAAGCTGGTTGCATTTATATTTCATTTTACGCTTTACGAGTTGCTGAAGAACTGATACAATATTTTTGTTTTTAATTCAAGCAGCAGGCGGCAAAATGAATGGAATGAAATGAAATGAAATTGCCGAGCTCTGAAAGCCATGTGCCGTGCACCGTGTACACGGCGCGCATCAAACAAAGGACATAACAAATACAACAACAGTTAAAATGAAATAAAAAATTATGCAAATTAAAAGCGATTTTTTTGTGCACAGTTTTTTCTGTTTTCTGGTTAACTTGTTAAAATTCTCTCAGTTTGCAGTGAAGTCGGTTAAATGAAGTGCTTTTGGTCCCAGGGGTCGTCGGCTTATAGAGCTTATTTGCAGCTACCTGTTGCTGACAGACACACACACACACACAGTCGAGACAGTCACACACACTCACACACACTACACGCATGCTAAGTAAATAATGTGATTTGTTATTTAGTTTGGCCAAGCGAACGAAATTAGTAATGAAAGCAAGTTCCGAGCATATAAATTGTAATCTGACGCCGCGTTGAGAGTTTCTGAGAGAGTTGTGTGAGTTGCCATGCATTAATCAAATACCACTTAGCAGGACCCACAGCTAAAGGACCCGACCGTATACCATAAAGCATCCCTTATATTAAAGAGACTTTTACACATACATACCTTGCGATTCGATGAGTCCAGACTGGGCAGAAAGGCGGCAAATGAACCCTCGAGCATGTCCGGATTGCCACAAATGGCATGCGAGGTGTCACAATAGTACGAACACTTGCCATGAAAGCATAAATTAAGCGATGGCGAAACAAAGAATGTCTTCAATAAATTTTCGTCCGCCTTTTGATATATATCCGTTGTTATATTCAACGTTCGACCTGCCACAGGCATCGCCCGACGAAAGCCCAGCACTCTGCAAATGACATACATACGTACAGTAAAATAACAATATATAAACGATGTGTTGCCGAGTGTGAAATAAGTGGTAAATAAAATTACCAAACTGGAAATAAACTGTTGTGATGGCCAAAATAATGGCACTTGGCTGCAAAAGAGTTTTATATTTGTACCCGATTGTTTGAGAACTGTTAAATATTGCAATTGAAAATGACATTTTTGATATCAGAAGTTAAGAAGGTCAAGAAGGGATTTAAGCAACTGATAAAGGAGTTTGAAGGGGACATGACCATTGGAGTTGGGGAAAGTATACAGATAGAAAAGGAGAAGTGAGTAATAAACTTTCTGAACCTGTTGAAACTAAACTAAGAGAACTTACCATTAGTAGATCAAGTAAACTATTAACTATAAACTATCTACATATAAATATTTCAGTTCTCTAGCACCCCAGTAAAGTATTTATTTGATCAGTATGGATTGTGATCAACATTGGAGTTGGAAAAGAACAGAGTTAGAAAAGAGAAGAAAGTTCCTAATAAAGTGGATAATTAACTTTAATATTTTAACTCAAACTGTTGAAACTAAACTGAGAGAACAATCTCTGGTTCTATCTCTGACTTTAGATAGGTATCACTGCTGAAAAAGTAATCATTTTACTTACCGTTATTAGATCAAGTAACCTATTTACAAATAAACAATCTACCTATAAAGCTTCTAGTTCTCTAGCACCCCATTAAAGTATTTATTTAACTCAAACTATTGAAACTAAGCTGAGAGAACTATTCCAGTTCAATTTACTTACCAGTAGTAGTAGATCTATCTACCTATAAAGCTTCTCAGTTCTCTAACGCCCCATTAAAGTATTTATTACTGTATTGCATTGTGTCTAAAATGAATTTGTAGATTTAAAGGCATATGGAGCAGAGCAGACAGGCAATAGGTGCAGTTAACGTTAAACAATGAATAATGTTCATTGCGTGTCGCCTGAGGTTATCAGTGAAATGCCATAATTTTGTTTTAATTTTTCTTTGTTACAGTGTCCCTCATTTTTTTGTGTTATTTATTTTGTGCTGTTGTTTTTGGGTTGACCTGTACTTCATTGTGCTGGCACGGGTTCAAACAAGTTGCTGGCTTTTAACAAATTGCAAAACGCTTGGCAGTGCGCTTTGATTGTCTGTGCGTGAGACTAGACAACAAAAGTCTGGTAGCAACAATTACACAAGTTCTGATGTTTATCTAAATTCAAAAATGCCAAGCAGAGATTACAGTCCCTTTTCCTCTCTCTCTCTCTGTGCCTCTCTGTCCCTTTCTCTCCTGCTGTTCCTGGCAGCTATGCAGACAATTTGAATCTAAATTAAGGCTAAACATGTCAGACCAAGTTAATTAGTCATTAAAAAGGTCCTTTGCCTTCTGAGTCAAACTGGGGCCAAACTACGCTCCTTCTAGTCCTTTGGGGGCTCATCACATCACATTATTTGAATGAGAATGCAATTTATTTTCATATGAATATTATGCTTTAATACGTTGCTAGTTCTTTGGGTTGTAAATCATTTTATTGCCCTGACCAGCATAAATAATAAACACACACATAAATTGTTGCCACCTTTTCCTTGAGCTGCTCATGTGGCCATTTTGAGGATTACCAATCGCACACAACCAGGCTCAAAACACATATAACTCAGCCCGGAGAGTGGTCAATGGTATTTGGTTGTTGGTTTGCCTAATTTGATTGCTTCAAAGCCTAAATGGAAACGCAGATTTACGAGGTGCCAAGCAAGTTGTAAATTATATTCCATTAGACGATTTTATAATCCAATTGAATGTCGATAAAACATTTGCATAAATATTTATATGCCTTGCATTGAATGTAATTACAAATTTAATTTAAAATAAATGTGCAGACAGAGAGAGAGAGAGGGTAAGAGTGAGATGGAGGCGCTATAAATTTGATTGCATAAACTTATTTGCGAGTGTCGTTCAGTTCACTGCACATTTCCAATGGCAACGATGCTATTGTTAGGGTGTCTAGCAGTGGGGGAATTGGAGGTGTTCTAGCTACACTCACCTGTCCAAATGGAAGGCTGCAATCTCGGCATTATGACGCTCGTAGTCCGTGAAGTAGAAATGATTGGGCAGCGTTTGCTGGTCCCTCGGAAACCTGAAAAACAGATGCGCAATGATAAAAATGATAAAGCGATCAAGTAATGAAAAGCTAGAAGTAAATGTGGTGTGTAACCGACTGTAAAAGACCATCTTGTGTTGTATAAAAACTAAAACTAAATCAGACACCTCTTTATTGAGAAATTATCTTTTATTTATTCCTTTCTTTAAGCTTTCCTACGTTTGTAGACATCGATGTTTTACTGCATAATTAAACCACCCTTTGTACACTTCTGTTACAGGTTTCACAAAAAGAAAACCTCTGAAATGTAATGCAATAAATTGAATTTAAAGTGCGGGTGGCAATTGAATGCATTTGCATTGGCATTTACAGCTAGTCAGAGGGGGCGTGGCGAAACAGACAGATGGATGGACTGATGGACCGCCCGCCAAAGGAAACGTAGAAATGAAACAGGTGGGAAAACTCTGGTAGCTGCCAGCTTAATTACTTACACGGCGACACCGCAGTGCAATTCAAAAAACGTTTCATTTAAATTGCAAATGAAGAACATTAAAAGGACACTTTACACTTTGGCAGCTGCTGCGGTTACTCAGCTGTGGCTCTGAGTACGTTGGACTTCGTGCTATCCACTCCCTGTACTGAGTCACGTGTTCTGCTTTCCCCACTTTCTTCCTTCCGTCTGTCTGTCCTGACTCATCGAGCAAAAACTGGACAAGCAGCGCGTTTAAATCTCATTAAAAAACGCGTATAAATAATTTAAATGCCGAGCTGCTTCAAGTGCCACAGCAAAACTGACATCATGATGCATTTCAGTTGATGAAACGCCGCGGAATTGTCCATTTGATAGCCACAGAGTGAAGTCAGCTCTGCCAGAGAATAAATTATGTTTACGCAGCTCAAGCAGCTTCGAGTTTTATCAATTATTGCATTTCACTATCATTATATTGCTCACAGACCGAGCGCATAAAGTGTACAGGGAGTACAGGAGTTGCTCAGCAAATAAGCAGACATATTTTAGGAAAGATTTAGCTAAGATCTGTCATACATAAGTAGCTAGTTAGTAGTCTTTAAAAAAGCCAAAGTAATTAAACTAATTGTTACTTCTTAATTCATTACAAGTACAGGGTCTTTTACAGTCGACTGCGTTACTTAGCATTATTTTTTGGCATTCTTAAACTTACCGCATTGGCTTCATTAGAGCCTTAATGTCATTGGGATACTCGATAATCAGCTTCAGCTGCGTTCCGCCCTCTTTTTGAACTGCGCAAAAGGAAACAAAAAGATGAGTAAGAAAATGGGAAGAATAATTAATAAAAGCTGATATCAAGTTAACTTAAATTACGTTGCTCAACATTTTGGCATTTAATTACGAGTATAAAGCGAAGATTCATTCATTCAGTGCAAAAATTTGCACATCGTTGCACAAATGTTTCTTTTTCGGGGCAACCCACAAGAAGAAGAAGAAGCAGCAAAAGGGGCGATAAAGGGGCGTGGCAGGGCTACAGATTTTGCAATCATTGAAATTGCATTAAGTGAAAGTGCAAGCGCAAATTACACTTGACTAAATTGCAATTAAAATGCAATACATAAAGCTTACAAAAATATTGCGTATACGCAAAGTGACCCCACAAAGGAAACAGCAAATGCTGACCTTTTTTTGTTGCATTCCATTTGTCGGTCTGTGCACTCAGTCAGTTGAGTGAGCAATCCAACCAATGCCCGAATAATAGACACATCAAAAGCATATTTTTGCTGGCCATAAATGCAATTAAAGCCAAGAATCTGCAAACTAATCTCAAACCACTTCAAGTACAGGCTAAAGATATCCCTTAATTTGAGCGCTTGCACATATTGTGGTTAGACGATGTGAAACTAACTAAATTTTGTATAAAATTTGGTAGTTAACGCGTCGTATGCGCGATAAATGTACTAAACGTGCAACAATTTAGTTGGGAATTTAAAGTGTCATTGTTGTTGCTGCTGTTGCATTTGCAGTTTAGACTTTGTCTTGAACATTTTAATGTTGTTGCACAGTTTTTCGAGCTGCCTCGTGCAAAAGTTTATGATTAATAAATTACGGGCAGAGTAAAGTTTCAAATGAAAATAGTTTTGCCTGCCACCTTGGGCTTGGGTCTCAATAATCCTGGCAACTTTTTGTGCAGCTCCTTTGCATAATTAAGTTAAATGTGCTGGCAGCCAAAGGGCGCAAAAAGTTCCTAGCAGAATGCCGAGCAGTGCCAGGCAGCTCGGCAATGACTTTAACCTGAATAAAAGCAGAGACACAGACTGAGACGGAGACGGAGACAAAGACAAGCAACAAGGACTTGGAGTATTTATGGCTTTACAATATGTTCGATTCGTAGACAGGCAGACAGGCTGTAAGGCATGCAGGCAGTCAGGCAGTCAGATATTGGATGGATATTCTTATATGTTGTACATACCCACATGCTCTATTGGCAGCTTGATCATGTCACGTAGCACCGCATCGACCAGTGTATCCTGTTCGCCGTAGAGCTCCTTTTTCGTAATGCGCAATTGGAAGCGCTCCAAATTGCTGGCGTTTACACTGCAAGAAACCGAAGCGAAATATATAAAAGAAAGAAAAACTTTAGACAATCAGGCAATCGATGGCGCTTTTAAGTATGCTACGGATATGCTTCAGGCCAAACCCACACGCACACCCACTCACTCACACACATATGCTTAGTTCGAGAGTAGGTATCAAGTTGCCTTAATGATTGTCACATTGATTTGTCAAAGCAGTTGGCAAATCGCAAGACGTCAGCTGGCGTGGCACAAATTCTAACAAACTGTTTGTACTTTTTTCAGCGCCAATTTGGCTTTCAAATGCATTCAACTGCCGCCTCCACTAAAATAAAACCCGCTGAGCAGCTGTGTTATCTTATACCCTGTAGAGCTGTAAAATTGGTTTACTGTAATCATTAATTAAATCAATCAAACAATAAAAAACTTTCTTGACTGTCAACAGCTGCGCAACCACAGCGAAGTGAAGCATCGTTTGATTCAGTCGAGTCAATCTCTGATTAATTGTCTTGAAGTATCAACAAATTAATCAAATATCTACTGGATTTATAAATTTCTGACATCAGCGACAGTTGTTTGTGTCTCATATGAAAGAAAGCTTCTGCCATTTAAAACTCTAAAATTCCTTTTAAGAAAGCTCTATACTTTGTCTAAGGTTTTAACGTTTTAAGACCCAGTTAATGAACCAAATTCATACTTCTTTTTATGTTCTTTAATGTTCTGCTTGCTGGCAGCTTTGCAGGGACTTCCACAGTCGCTTACTCTAGCCCTTAGCTTTTGCTCCGAGTTTAAGCTGTAATCTTTGAAGCCTCAAAGGAAACCATTTTTCAGTTTCTTACAAGTGAGCGATGGGCAGCAAAAAGCGGCATTCACTGAACTTTAAACATGCAGCATGTTGAATATGTTGCATGTTGCAAATTCCCCAACCCCCTTAGCCGCTGTTTGGTTTGCTTTTTGTCTTTCGATTCCTTTTAGTTGATTTTAAGCATAGTTTTGCAGAGTTTGCTTTCGGTTTTGCTGTCAAAGCAATAAATCGGATTGAAAATTGCAGTTTAAATGCGTTGCCAAACTGTTTAAGTGACTTTGCGCCGTTGTTGTTGTTGTTGTTGTAGACTTTTTGATAGCACTGTAGTTGGGAAATCGAACTGAATTTTGCTGACATTGAGTAAAAGCAGAAAACTTAAATAAATACGAACAGAAACTAGAGTGAAGCGAGATATGCGAATGACAAATTGAGTTGTTGCAATTTAGCAGCTGCTCTTGGTCAGTAGTAAATCTAGTCCAAAAGGGTATGGCAGGGAGGGGGTTTGGAATGTGGACTGGTTGAAAACTGTTTTGCGGCATTGTGCGACATGTTTATCACGAGATAATGTAGTCACCATTCGGCAAACTCGAAGCACACAAAGTGAATGCTTCACTGAACTCACGTAACTCCCATGGCCATATTGCGAGTTGTCCTTGTTGAAATTATCCTTGTCGTCCTTTTCAACGTTCTTCTTCCACTGCTGCTGCTTTGCCGCTGTCATTGTCATTACTACAACTACTACAATGATTGCTGCTGTTGTCTGTAACTTGGCTAGCTTAGCTGCTGTTTTGGCCCAAAACTCAACGTTATGGAATCCTTTTCATAATTTGCTTGATGACGTCTCTGATACTTTACGCCAGGCAATGCCTTTAATGTTGCCTCTTTACCACCACTCCACCCTTCCTCACTTCCACCCTCTTTACAACTCGTTCTGTTTGCCAACCTTTCAACCTTTTGTCACCACTCTTGGCTGGCTGGCAGGAAGGAAACAAATGTCTGAGAGCCAAGCCCCTTGTGTGCAGCGAGCAGCACAAAATGACTTTCAATATTTTAACTTTTTATGGAAATGGCGACAACTTCCTGACTACCTGACTAGCTGACTAGCTGACTAACTGACTAAACGACTGACTGACTGCCTGACTAACTGACTGCCTTGTGACGAGTCTGCTCAACAGCGACAACGCCGTCTTTGAGTCGCAGTTTAAATTTTTAAAGAGCCTGTCAGAGGTCTCGGAGTTTGCAATTAAACATTAGCCGGAATGGCAACTTGTCGTGCCGAAAGATGGCAATTGTCATGAACTGGTCAAGGAATTGACAAGGGTTTATATTAGACCCTGTACAGGAGTACTCTAAAGGGTTGTTTAAGTCTGTTAGAAGTTTTTCTTACACTTTTCAAGGCACGTGACCCTCTGCTGAGCTAGGAGCCTTCAAATTTTGAAAGCTTAAGACAAAACGCTATAAAAAAGTACGCTAATCTGGTACCTCTACTTGATAAAAAATGACTACAGGCTCTTTTCCAGCCAAGCTCACCCACTTCCACTGTAATTCGTTTTACAGTCGCAGCTGCTAAGTGCGGTCGAGACTTAGCAAACCACCAAGAGGCACCGAGGCATCATCATACTTCATTCGAAGCGGTGGCAAGTCTGAATCCAATTTCTGCTCATGTTTCATTTGTCAAACGCTCCACAGGGCAGAGCCCAGACTGAAGTGGGTAGAGGGGTAGGAGTTGGAGGGGTCGCCGTGGTCATTGGGGCAGCTGAGAGTTGCGTAATTGATGAAGCAGCTCGTTTGGACATTGACTAAGCACTGGTCACTGTCCAACTGGCAATATGTTGAGGTTGGCGGCTTCTTAAAACATTTGTACAATGGTTTCTCAGTTACTTTATGCTACACTTAATCAAATCCCTTTGGCAATCGGGTTGAATGCTGCCACATGCTAACCAACTGACGAGTGTGTGGAGTGTGGAGTGTCGACTGTCTTTCAACAATTATGCAAAGTTTGAAAATGAAAACAACTGCATGTGTCAGCGAGAAACGTGCTGAAAACTTTACTCCCCATTCTGCCATACTTTCACCCACTACAAATTCAACATTGTCCACCGCATGTTAAATTGTTTATGCAACACGTTGACAAGTCTCAATCTTGTGGCCTGCAAATGACAGTAACGCGAACTAGAACGCACAACTGGCACAACATTTGTATTACGTACTAATGGACTTCTAGTTCAGTTCAGTTCAGTTCCGTTCAGCACATTTCAGTTCAGTTCACAGCAACGATTCACCAATTGTATGAATAGCAAAATTGAGAGCACTTTCGTGCTAATTAAGCCAATTTGAGTGCAGTGGCATGAGCTAATCAGCGTTTAGTGCTTATACCAATTAAAATGGCATTTATTATTAACTATAATTGATTGATTTTCCCCACAGTGCGTAGCGCAAACCTTTAACTTTTAAAGCAAACAAAATGTTGCACAAGCTGCCAAACTTTCACTTCAAGTTTTTTACTTTATATTTTTTGAGTTCTTATCGTTTGAATTTCTTGCGTTTTTGTTGCTGTTTTTATATTTTTTTTACTTTTGTGATTGCAAATGTTTTCTCTGTGGCCCAAGTAGATATAATAACAGCTGTCAGTCGGCATGTCCCGGGTCTGTCCTAAGCCCCCAGTCGAGTCCAGAGTCCAAATTCAAAGTCTTGAGTTCTACCTCCCTCTCACCGCCCCATAATTGTTTCAGCATAAGAAAATGTCAGTAAAGTTTTGCCATTGCCGATTTGCTTTGCAGCTGCTCCAGGGGACTGGAGGCTGGAGACTGGAGTCTGCTGGTCTGTGGGCACAACTAAAGCCCTTTGCCACAACCACAGCCTTCGCCGTGTGCTTAGAAAGTGAAAAACTTTGTGCGTGTGAAATTGTGGCAAAGAATAGCCAAACAAGGCAAAGAGCGTCCAACAAAATCCGCAGACGCGACGACAGGCGAATGGCAAACTGGCAAAATGGCAAAATGGCGGACGGGTGGACGCTTTTCAAGTGAGTTACAAGAACAGCGAATGAAATTAAACTTATATTGTTGCGTTTGCCGGTCTACAAGGATAAACTTCAGCAAGAAACGCGCACATTAAAACCACTGACAGCAGTAGGACAGTGCTGAGTAGGAGTGGGAGCTGTTAAGGGGCGTGGACAAGGGGGAGTAACTGCAGCTGGAGTACACACTGTAGTGTGTATAACGCGAAAACTTGCAACTCGCTAGCTGTTGTTGTTGCCTGGCAAAATGTCAGCGCACTTTAGTTTAACACACTCGCCGACATTGAGCATAGTCTTTTATTACGGACGCGTCTGTATAAACCGCATTGCCATCCGCAGTCGGATCCGGTCTAGGTTGGCATAAAGACGGCTCTGGGTGCGAGCCAACAGCTGCTGCTTAACTTGCACTTTGGGCTTAATTCTGAGTTCTTTTTGTTTCTTTTGCTGCCCTGTAGTTTAAACGCGCAAAGGGTAGTATAAGCTGTGTAGTAACAGATGATGTTGTTAAACAATTCTGGGAAACGGGAGTCAAAATAACGGAGTATTCTTCTAGGCATTAGTAATACAACTTTTCACCTGCTTTCAGCTCATTACCTACAGGACCCTCCATAGTCGTGTTGGCTAAGTTTGCTGCACATTGCTGCTGTTTGTAAGTTGGTTTGTAATTCGCTTGAAATAAGATTGCTGTCCCAGCTCAACGCGGTCACAATTGCAGGCTAATTAAAAATTTGTCATACTAATTAAACGCACGCCACGAGTCGACGTGACGGAAGAACGACAGAAGTTCAGCACAGCAGGACAGGGGGCTGCTGGCAGGACTAAGGACACTGTGGCTTATGGTAAATCAGTGCCAACGTCACTCGCTGTGGCATTGTGGCAGTGGCAGTGCCAGTGCCACTGGCAGTGGCAACTTCACTCGTAACAAGCACAAATTTTTGTAATTATATTTTATCTAATAGCAGAGCTAGTGATTCCACTGTGCACTGACAGTGTCCCTGCTCACATTTCATATTGCAATTTTTAGGTAAATTTGCATTTTTTTGTTAGCTGCAAGTTGTAGTTGGTAGCAACGACTGGTGGGGGGTGGTGGTGGAGTTACCTGAGCATGGCTGCAAGCTGCAAAACTGCTGACAAAGCTGCCACAATATCCCCCGCAAATCCTTAGCCTCAAAAGCCAAGACAAAAGGCGGCCTAAACCACATGAGCTGCGAGTTGCGAACTGAGCGCTGCGCTCCGCTGTGCGGCGAACTGCGAGCTCGGCACGCGTCTGCCACGGTGGCAGGCAACAAAAGCGGCAAGCAGCAAGTTGACAGAATTTTAATGAGATATCTCTGATGACAGCAGTAAGAGCAGAAGCTATGCCTGAAACCAATTTAGGCTATATCCTCGGATTTGCAAAACTCAAAGCATGCTTATATTTTGAGGCTCTTTATGACAGCATAAACATGTATTGTAAGGCATAGGTTTAAGAATTAAAAGAAATAAGTATTTTAATAAGATAATAAAGTCTTATTTAATTTAAAGTATTAAATTGGTTAATAAAGGCATTAAATATATTTTTTTTACAGCCAAAATATGTTTATTTATTGAACTGGCACTTTTCTGTGCGGTTTACCTGCTTTAAAAATTGTTTAAAATTTATAAAACATTAATTATTATTGCAGAATAAACAGTATTATACAATATGTAATTTTGGGTATTTAATTTGCTACTTTAAATTGCTTATAGTTTCAAATAAAACGAGCGCCTTTTTGTAGTCCCAACTTCTTTGCCTATAATTTTAGTTTTATTTTATATTTTATTAAATAAATTTATTATACATTTTGTAGAGCATTTCATCTTCTTCGTAACCTTTTCACTCATATCTCTTTGAAATACTAGTTTACTTTCCCTTTTTTTTGTCTCTGCACACACATTTACTGCCAGCAATTTCGCTTGTTAATGAAATTTGCATTTGTGCTACGTGCAGCGCAAAAAAACGGCATTCTGGCTTCGTTTCGTTGATGTACGATAAATTAGAAAATCAAGCACTTTATGCTAATGCCAAGAACCAGCAACAACAACAAGAACAACAACAAGTCGCTGCTGCTGGCAACGCCTAGAACAACATACTTTCAGTTTGACAAGTTTTAAGCACTTTGCATTTTCCCCATTTTCCGTTTATTATCATTTTGGGGTACGAGCACGGGTATCATTTTTTTGTTCTTCTTTACCCACTTTTGCGCTGCTTGCGAAACTTGTTGAGCAGATGAAATCACTCATACGCCACGTGTTCAATTCAGATAAAGACAGTCAAACAGTCTCGCAATAGCATTTGATGTCTTTGGGAAACACGAGGAAAATTGTGAAACAGGGGAAAAACCTAAGCTGATTACTGTGCAAGAAAATCAAATGAATTTGCAGCGAAATAAATTTCATTGCAGCATTAAGTGTGTGCGAGGGAGAGAGACGGAGTGAGAGAGAGAGAGAGAAGAAGCTCGATAGGGAATCCGCATTGATTTCTTTATTGCAGTTTTATTTGATTGCGCTCATATGGCATTACGTATACGCAATGTTGAGACAAGCGCAAACTGTAACATTGCGCTAAACTCTCATCAGCATTATCAGCAAGTGGCATCAGCCTTCTTGCCACAACAAAAATACGAACACGACAACAACAACAACAACAACAACTACAGCAATCACAACACATAGCGAGACAGATAGAGGCAAGACGTAAACGTAAACGTTAACGTTAGAGAAAATATCTAAAACGTAAATGTGTCACGTAAATGGAGCGTAAATTTCAATAAAAATCATTTCAATTTCACCATCAGCCAAAGCCAAAAAAGGATCCGTAACTGCTTAAATCGCCTAGCCTGTCGGAGAATTTAGTTGCTTCACTTGGAAACCAATTGGGTGCTTGGTTGGTTGGGTGACTGGCTGCTTAGGTGGTTGAGTGGGTGTTTTGGCTGCCTTCACCCACAATTACAACAGTTGCTGCGCGTGCCTGGCAATTGTAAGTGAAACTGTAACCAAAACCGAACAGAGCAGCGCAGAGCTGAGCAAAGGTATAAAGTTAAACGGTAAAAGGCAGGAAGCTAAAACACTAAGCATTATGCCTTCCGCTTAAGGGAAATTGAATTTTTCGTCCAGCTTCCGTTCATCTTCATCTGGCATTAATAATCACAAATCACAAATCACAAGTCACAAATCACTAGACACAAATCGCAAATCGTTTTTAACTACTCAATGACTAGGGCTGCACCTGCAAAACTTTTCAACAACCTTCAATTCAATTCAGTGCTTAGAGCAATGTAAGAAAAACGATATTAGCTTGAGGCACTCGGAACTTTTTTCTTAACTTTCTCAAGTGTTTTCTGTTCTGGTTAGTCAAACAATTGCTAATCCTTTTGAAAATATATTTTTAGAAAATACGCTGAATGTGTTTTACAATTCAAATGGAAAATTATAGGAATTATTCATAAAGAAAGGGTATATAAACGAGAGATGAAGGCATTTATAAGCCCAATAAATTCTTAACATAATGTCGGAGCTATTAAGCAACGTTAGCATCAGTAAACAATATATTTCATACACTCTAATCAAGACCAAATTTCACATAAAATTTTACTGTTCAAAAACCAAATCGTTTAAAATTTCATCAAGAATTTTGTCTGAGCAGAAACTTTTGTGCTTATGGAGCTACGTCGGTTAAACTTGGTTTAACTCATGTTCTGCACGTGCTAACCAAATTGGAATTCTTTGTTTTATTTCTACTGTGGATAAAAAATCTGTTTTGTGTATGGACAGGAGATAAAGCTCACCGATAAACCTCTGATAGAACTGACTAACAAGCATTCTAAAGTCGACTATAGTATCTACAAGTCATTTATAGAGCTATTTTAGTTTGAAAAGATACCCAACAGTTTCCATATTCAACATCTTAGATAAATTTTCACTCAAAATTATTCCAGTTCAGTTCCATTTTCCCTTTACTCACCCGACTTTTCGGTGCAGCATCTCGCCCAGCGTTGGATTATTAGTCATGACATCTGGAGAATTGTCCACGATCACATGCAGATACTCATCGCTGATCAGCAGCTTCTGTAGATCCAAATATCTGTCGTGTGGCGTTGGCTTGCGTGTGGAGAGTGTGGAGCCAGCGACAACGGCCTCCTGGCCACTCGTAGTGCCGCCATTTTGACTACCCGAGGCCTGAGCCTGAGTGGATGCCTCCTTGGAGCCAGAAGAGTTGCTGAAAGAAAGTGGAATAAAGGTCATAATTAGTTTGACTTTGAGGCGCACTTGACAATGGACCATCCACTTGCACTTAATTGCAACTCACAAGTGGCAGTTTATGCACTGCACAAAATGCAAAATGCCAAAAGAGGCAAATGAGATATGGGAAAAGCGATCAAGGGAGCAAGAGGGAAGTGAGGAAAAGGCGAACAAGAGACCAAGAGTGGCTCAAGCTGCGCATTTAAGGACATGCTCCACAAGGTAAGCTGAAACTTTGCCTTTGGTTTAGACAAGCTATCTGAAGCACACACACACAAGCACACACACACACACACGCTCTCACGCTCACACACACGTCTGTGCACCCACCACACGTGCATAAACCAAAATTACAAGCACTTTTGATGGCAACTTGCATTCCAAAAAGTCCATGTAGAATTTCTGCAGCTTACCACACAGTGGCATAAATTAGAATAATAGTGGCTAAATGTGACAGTTTGCTGCAGTGGTCACACCGTACGTGATAGTTTTAAATTTGGTGTTTTTTAAGTGGCATAAAAATAAAGCATTCAAGTTGAGTAAGAAAGTTGAGTTTTATTTTTGGACTACTTTTATTTCTTACCCCGTAGTCTTAAGTAAAAGTAGAGGTTTTTTTCATTTATTGCCTAACTTTGTCATCTTGCCTAGTGCACAAAATAAATAGTCAATTATTCAAAACTGAAATAAAACAGGCAATAAATCTCTATCATTGTCACTGTGTAGCTGCTATGTGTTTAAACTTAGACTGAATTAAAAGTTAATAGGAAGTTTATATCAGAGAAAATTAAATAAATATCAGAACATAATTTGCTTTAACATTTTTCAGTTTTTACTACTTTTCACATTATTAAATTAGTTGAAATATATAGCAGCTTTAGTTATACTTCACATAACTCATTTATGTATTTAATCTAATACACTACTAAGCTTCTTAAACAATTTAAAGTAGCTTCCTAAATTTACAACTAGTATAAGTAAATTACTCCACTTTGTACCACAGTGCGGAGTCTGTTAATCGGCAGCAATTTTGCAGTGCTCAAATCAGAAATAAACTTGCTGCACTTTGTGCTGCCATAATAAGTGCATGTGTGTTAGTCGGGGTGTGTGTGCGTGTGTGAGTGTGAGGATGATATTTAGATGGCCAAACTGTTTTTATATTAGGGCTTAGAAACTTTTAGATTTTGACTAAAACTTATCTCATTGATGTTGCACTTTATGTTTGTGTTGTTCTTGTTGTCAGTGCTGACTTAACCTTGAACAAATTGTTGCAGTCGCTCGTTAGCAGAATTTGAGTAGAGACTGTAATTTGAGTGCCATGCACTGACTCGCTTTCTCTGTCTCAGTCTCAGTCTCAGGCTTTATCACTTTTTGGCCATTAAGATGAATTTGAAATATGCCTAGGCGACAAGTTGTTGCATCATTAAGCGAAGAGCTTACAGAATGTGTAGAGATTTAACATTTGAGAGTTAAGAGTTTTTGAGAGTTTCGAGCTCAAATCAAGATGTGCAAATTGTTTTGCCTAAGCCGCAAAACTTTCAACATTGTTGTTTAAATTTTTAATTGTTGCAGCAACAATTTGAGATGCGCTGCGTGTGTGTGTGTGTGTGCTTCAATGGATAATGCCAGAGTCTCATCACTCTTACTGTCTCTCTGGAGAGCAGCAATTCTCCGTCTCCGTCTTTGTCTTTGTCTCCATCTCTGTCGCTGGCTGTCACTCAAAAAGGTGCGCACATGTGCAGGTGCAGAGCTAAAGTGCGAAACTTTTTCAATTAACAGTTACCAGCAAGCTTTAAACTTTGCAGCCACAACAGCCTCCCACTGGCAGTGCCACGCCCACTCTACACCACACCACTGCCCTACACTCATCAGCTTTGCCACAAGGCTTATTACGAATATCTCATAACGAGTCTTAACAGATTTAATGCTCTGCATATAACAAAGATTGCCACTTTCTGTGGCCATAAGAATTAAAAGATTTCATTTCTCTATGTTTTTTGTTGGGTTCGTTAAACTGATTAAGCAACCCTTGTGTATGTGTGTGTGTGTGTGTGTCTTTTGACCAATTTAGATATTTATGCAATATGTCAAATTGATTACATGTTGGCCAACAAACAAGGCCACGTGGCTAGCTTAGTTGCTGCTGCTGCTGCTGTCAGCCACTCTGTGTGTGTGGCATTGACTACGTGATGCAACGTGGCAACAAACTCGTTTGTGGCATTTGTGGCATGCTTCGTATCGATTCTGTGCACAAAGGGAGCACAAATCTACTCATTAAACTGTCACGTGACATGCGTGAAGCAGTTGGCACTTAACGCATCACCTTTCAGCTACTGCAGCACAGGACATGCAATGCGATTAATTGACCAATTCTCTGTAGATTACGCATACGACCCGTGGCAGACCTCATTTTAGATAGTTCAGAACAATTAGTGTAAGTTTTCCACATTTTTCTTACATTATAAGAAGAAAGACTTTAAAATACCCTATACTAACACCTACATAAAGTGCCTCAAATAATAAAATCTACACATAAAATCAGCCCGCTAAACAAATTAGTTTTTTTAGCTAATTCACAATTTCTATGAGGTCTAATTAATATAGTAATCCAATATTTATTAAATTCTAGCACTCTGCTATAAAAAACTGCAATTAACACGAACACTATTTTAAATGCAGCGTATAATTTATTCAAAACTCATCAAAGCTTATAATAATAATTAGTATACATAGCCAAAAGTATTTAAAGCCAGCTCTAACTCAACCCATTTCATAATGAAATAATTAATAATTGAAAACAATTTGCAAAAACTAAAAGGACACACAGGCCGAATAGTGGAGGGAAAGGGGGCGTGTGAGGGGCTTGTGCGTGCTGCGACCCGCAATTTCTGGATGCTTTAATAGAATTTATTACACTTCACTGCGTGGACTTAGCGCAGGTATCATAATTTTGCATTTGCCAGGGCATAATACAGAGATGGATGGATGAATGAACGCAGGAACTGTGCAAAGTTTCCGCCAACGCGACGGGAAACAGAACAGCCCTCGACTAAGCCCCCGCCTATGCACGCGAACTCCTACGCGTACCCGGAAATGTGGAAGCCATTTTACAGGCAACACCAAACAAGCGACTTATGAATTAATTAAATATTTACTAGCAAAATATTGGCGTTTTATGTTCGTTTGCCACAAACTCCCCTCGCTGCGCCCCTTTACCCCCATTTCCCCCTTTGCAGCCCAGCGCCTTGGTTAGTGGGCTCAGCCGGAAAGTCTTGTGTCTTGGCAAGCGTATCTTGCGTCAATTTTTATGCTTTATTACATAACTTCCGCCAAGCAAGAGCCACAGCATACACACACACACACGCACACACACACTCCCTGCTATTATATAGTTATATGTAGAAAGCAGCAGTTCGACGTCATCGTAAAAAGCGCAAATGCAACCCCAAGTTGGCCGTAAACCATGTAAAAGGTGTGCTCTGCACTGCTACAGTGAAGCCTCTTCTCACTCAACCATTTAAAGTCAGCATACACTTTTTGAAGTCTAATTTTCTAGCTAACTCGACATATTTTGCATAGCAAATTGTCTGATTATACAAAGTTACTTAGAGTTCCCTGTCCACAACTCAACTCCACTGCTATTTAGCTCCACTGTACTTGCAATTTCCTACTGGCCGCGCAATATCATCAGCTCGCAGTTTTCCCCTGACTTCTTGCTACTTTGCAGCAAATTGCGTTTTAATGCCAGACCAAACAACTTCTATTTTGCAACTTTTGTTGCATTTGCCAAATTGAATTATGTACAATCCTGGCAAGCGATTTAGCCGTAACTTGCGGCTAACGGTAACTCCAGCGTCTTTTCTGCTAAGCAAAAGCTAAAAAAGCAACCGCCCGAAAGTATGCTATGAAAATTTAAGTCGTTGTATATAGAACTGAACACACGACTCTTTGGTCAAATGTGGACTCTATTGAGTGCTCAGTTTATAACATTTATATTATTTATATAATACCCGCAAATAATCTTTTTTTGCTCTACACTAGACTGTGTAGAGGTTTTTCGCATAAAAGCGAACTAGTTCAGCTTCTAACGCGGCTTATCTCCCAATAATGCAGTGCAAACCGCATTTTGTAAATAGCAGCAGAGTTCAAAAGCTTTTGGTTGCCAATAGGGGCAATAAGCTTTATGAATACTTATTTAAAATCGTGTAAATTTGAATTGATTACAATTACTTGTTTGTTTAAATACTTTACGCTAGTGCACAGTGTATTACTCAGTTCCATTTAATCGAAATAAACTTCAGTATTATTTTCGATTACAGTAAATTATTTAATTTGTCTTGACCTAGTTAATTTCTAGTTTGTAGTCGTCATTCTTGATTTTAAGGGATTTTTCTGTTAGTCAGCTGCCCGTTTAAAACTTAATTTATCTGTAGAGTAGTTGAGTATTTGTACTTACTCATTTCAGATAAATTAATCAGTTTGTTATAAACTGAAATCACTTATTTGTGTCACTTGGAGTTTCTTTTTGCTGTTTAAAGGGTATTTTCTAGGTCAGTCATATCACAAAACTAAAACTTGCTTATGAACAGAGCATAAATTTTTAACATTTTTCGCTAAGTTGATTTCAAAACTCATTTAAAGTAACTAGTTTTAGGTATTAAAGGGTATTTATTAGACAGTCAACCCACACATACCTACTCGACTTGTTAAAAATAACACACTTCAGTCAATTCCTCACGATTCACACTCTTCAAAACACATTCAAATATTTGTTTAAACTTTAAGTACAGGGTATTTCGCAGCTGCTTCTCTTAGAAAAACACTGCCACCCGGCTAAAGTCCACTCTGATCAGCTAACAATTAAGACAGGTGCACTTACCTCTTCTGCAGGAACTTTCGTTTGAATTCGTGCAGCATACCAGCTGCACCTCCTACTCCTCCACCTCCTCCTACTGCTGTGCCCACCTCGTTGTAATCATTGCCAGTGCCAAAGCGTATCTTTCGATGTTGCTGTTGTTGCTGCTGCTGCTGCTGCAACAGATGTCGATTGGCAACACCAAAATCCATCTGGACATCCACAATGAGCAGCAGTGTGAGCAGCACAAGAGTCGCACCAAGGCTAATAGCCAGACGCTCTTTAAGCTTCATAGTACGCAGGACGGCCATAATGGAATTACGACTAGGATTAGGAACGGTAACGGCGGGTGCTTTGATGGATGCTGGTGTATTGGATGGGGAATTGCTAAGGCTGCTTGAATACGAATTCGAATTCGAATTCAGCGAATTGACTTTTTTGCCGTCCACTAGTTGACTTTGAGAATTTTGCACACTGAAACTGAAATTTCGCAGCCTCGATAGCCAGTTGCCTTGTTCCTTTGGGCCAATCTGTTCGGTGCTCTGTGGCAACTTCCGGTCTGGCGAACGGACGCGTGTCGAGCGCACAATGCGACGCTTGATGAGCACACGTCGCTGTCGCGGTGCAGTAACTGCACTTGACTTCTCCTCCTCCTCCTCCTGCTCCTCCTGGGCCGCCTGCTGTTCGTTTGCCTTATGTTTGTGCCACTGCCATGCGTTGTCGTTGTCAATTTGCTGATGGACTTGGTACTCGTCTAAAGCGTCAGTCGAACCACGTTTGATGACATCAACTGCAACTCCAGTGACTCCAGGCACCAGCACCAGCAGCGACTCTGCGGCTATTTCCAACTGCAGATTGGCTAGGTTTTTTATTGTTTTGCCTATGCAAATTGGCAACGGTTACGTCTATTTGTTCAGCTGATAACTGAACATTCGCGTTGTCGTCGACCAAGTATTCGTTGCTGTTGTTGTCGCTGTTGATATCAACACTGATGTTGTAACGCTGCTGTCGCTCACGGAATCGCAGCAGACGCTCCGCTAACGGCGCGGGCTGCGCACAGCTGCAAAGGGCGACAAAATGAGAAAGGAAGAAAAAGAAAGAGAGAGAGAAGAGAATTTCATTAGCATGGCATATCTGAATGTTTAGACAGTATTGGTCGATTGCTATGCGAAATGCAATCAAACGCGGAATATAAATTTGAACTGTGCAGAATGCACAGCGAGAAAAATTTTTAAATTTTAAACTAAAAACCTTTATTTATTTAGAGGACTACTGGCTTCATTTAAGGTACGTATTAACTAAATAATATCAGCATCGTACTTTGTAGTTAATTTTAGAACTTTTTTCTTTCAGTGTATGTAGAAAATATTGTGCTATTCTAAGGGCAACAAGGGAGATACCTTATCTTTGGCAACCCGAAAAAATGAAACTCTGCTGGGGTGTTCTCTTGAAATATCTGCTGATCGCAGATACCTCTGATAGTCAAAGGGGGCGGCACTCAACAGGTTATTTTGATCATCAATTGTGATACTTGTTTACAATTTTTTGCAAACAGAATATGAAGACTTGATAACGGTATTGTATAAAATATATCACAGAAATAAACAGATTCTTTTTTTATAAGAAATTCTAAATATTTTAAGACTAAGGTAATTCTTAGATTTTTAAATTAAAATTTAATAGATATTGTAGGCTATATAAGTAAAAAAAAATATATTAAGCAGCAGATACTGCACTGATCTGATGTAAAATTGTTATTTAAGCTAAGCTCAACACAATAAATTTGTCACCATATATAAAATATACCCTATTAAAAATATATTAACAATTATCTTTTAATGTTCCTATTAAATATTTGTACATAAAAGTGTTAAATAAACCGACTTGTCTGCAAATAAATTAACAAACATTGACTCAGTACTTTAACCCGATCAAAAATGCATATTTACCCAAGAGGGTCTGTCGTTCCCCTTTCGAATTATTACACAACTTTTGCTTGAGCTATAAGTCCCCCCCTAAAAGGCTTTTTAAAAAAACTAATCAATTGACGTTTATGACTTTAAGTGATTCCTAATGGCATTGACTGCAGTGGCAGGCACATCAAAATCAATCGACACTTTGATGCCATTTCCCCTTTAAGCACCGAGTCCCTACACCGACTTTGGTTATAATAGTCGTAGTGCTGTACTATAAAATGGCAGGAAGTTTCGCTGTCATAATCCCGTCAAAGCAACATTTTTACATACATATACATATGTACGTTATGTTCCACAGAAAGAGACACCTTGACAAAGTTGTTAAACTGCCTTTTGTTGGGGCATAAAACAACTGCAACGGGTTGGCAAAATATGAACAAGCTGAAAGTCGGCTTTGCTTTTGTTAGCCCTATTTTTTTTTTGGTTACAGTTTTGTCATAAAGAAGCGCAAGGGGGGAGAGCGTTTATAACGGCGTCACGACCATCCGCCATTTTGACTGCTGCCGGAAATGCGCCAGAGTCCATTTTTTGTGCCGACAACTTTGCAGTCGTCGTTGTTCTCTATTGTTTGCCGTACAATTTTTAACTTTTTTTTGCTCGTCGCATCAAGCATATTTTTTCATTTGTCTGTGTCTGTATGTGTCTGTGTGTGTAAGCCAGATAGTCGGAATTTGAACTATAACTACAAAACAGGGTTGTCACGCTGCTTTATTTGTTGTTGTAATTGCCGTTGTTATTGCCGCTTGCTGTTGTTGTTGCTGTTGCTGTTGGCGCTAGTGATAGCCCGGGCAAAGTTAACGAAGCTTGTTTCTTGCCCACATTAAGAGCTAACATTGGTTGTTTTCATAACAACTCGGTTGTCAGGCTTGTAACCCTATTTTAACGTTGAATTGAAACAACAATTCCCTGCAGGAAGCCAAAGCAATGATACTCTTTCCAGACACGTGCCAGATTTTTGGCCATTAAGTAGCTCAAAGCAAGTCAAGTTGAGCAATTTCTTTCAGTTTAAGTTGTTGAATGGAATAAATCATTTTTGTTGGCAAAAATATGGATAATTTGTGTGAAAGGCTTTTCTCGAATTTACATAACTATAGTTAAGTAGGAGCCATATACAAAATTTACACAAACACCTCATTACCAGCGGCTCTGCTTTTAACGCATAAAATTTAAAGATAATAAAGTAATTTTTGACTTCATTTTAAATTATCTACATAGAAAGAAACACAATAAAACTACTCAATGTACCAGGATAGAGCTAACCACAATGAACACTGTCTTACGAATAACAAAACTCCTTTTGGTAGAAACTTTCAGGCTCAAAAGCTAAGAAAGAGTTGAATAAGTAGGTTATTTGCAGTTTTCTGTTCATTAATTGTATGTAAAGTAAAACTTGCAGTGACAACAGAATTTGCAAATCGAAGGCATTGCGCAATTATTAGTACGTTTCGATTGTATTTGTTGGGTTTGAACTTACATAAAGCCCGCATACGTAGTGCTGACAAGACACATATATATGTATAAGTTAGCCTGGCTCAGACAGAGACTGACAGACAATAGCTGGGGCAAGGAGAATGAGACAGTAAGGGAGATAGACTGCAGTTGCATCATACAAAATTTGACGGCAACACATTGCCGTCAAAAACTGCCGATTAGAGGCGATGGATGACAGATAACACGACAAAGGCGCCTTCAGATTACCCACAGAAATAGCACAGAACTTTGCAATGGGTAAAGGCAGGGCGTGGCAGGGTGTATGGGGTTATGTGGGGTATGGGGTATTCATGTCAGACAACAAATCAAACACTGTGCCAATTGGCAATTGCCGATGCAGCCTATCAAAGTTGCATATCATGAAAGCGCGATGATGATTTGACAGGCACATCCAGACGGAAGCGAACCAACTAGGGTTGCAGCAAATATTCCTGGCTGCAACAATCAAATCAATTGCAGATATCGACAGTGGCAATGGCAACGGCAACGTCACTCAGCAGTTGCTGGCAACGTGACCCGAGTAAATGCCAAAGACGCAGCTCAGTTATAACGCCAGTGATATATACATTAAATACACTGTTAAAAATCTTATCTAGAAGCATCGTTTTGTGCTTGAAAATAGAGAGCAGTGGGTATAGAAAAAGGGCTTAGAATATAACTAAAAATGATTTTAGGCTCACTTAAAATGAGCCAAAGGAAAGACTTATAGTTTTAGAGACTACAAATCTTGGAGTAGAATTAAATAAATTTATATGCCTTTTTGTATAAAATAAACAAATAAACTTTAGTTAATATAAAAAAGATAAAAAGGCTTAGAACATTTTAAGTACTTAATAAAAATAGCTTCATTACAGCTTTTCTTCAAGAGATTCAGCAGCTCTTATTACTTGAAGATATTAAAATTAACATCCATTTGCTTCAATTTAAACCTTTTACTTTATCAGTGTATATAAAAAGACATATTATATATATGTGGTACATAAATATATCGTGTGATAATGGTACTGCAAGTGATTGCTGTGAAATGTTTGATGGGTTGGGGCCCATTAATAGCAATTGCTATCGCTGCATGTTGTTGTTGCTGTTGTTGTCAATGTTGCTGTTGCTGCTGTTTGATAAAATTGCTGCGTTGCATTAAATTAAACTGATGCGGTGTATTAATGATGGAACATTGGAACCCAGGGAAACGTCAACAACACCAAGTGATGGCTTCGCTTTAATACAATTGCCGACAAGGCAGCAACAACAACAACTTAAGTGAGTGACAGCAATTTCCCTTCCAATTTGCAATCTGTTTTTATTAATCGCACACACTCACACACACACACTCACTTGGAAAATAATGAGAAAACAACAGCTAAAAAAATAAAAAATAATAGTCGAGTTAAGTGCAAAAAAGAGTTCAATATCTGCATTTTTTGATAAGATTGCTGAGGGGTCAAACGAGTGCAACAGCAACTCGTCTCAAAGTGTTGAATATCTTAAGCTAATTGTTGTTGTTTGTCGTAGCTTTGTAGCATGTTAATTTCATTGGATTCTCAATCAATTTGAACGACTTTGAGTTGTCCTCATTATCGACCTCAGCGTGTAAATCAAACTCACTTTCAATCAAATGACAAATTGCTTTCCGCTACCTTTCTCCTGCTCAATTAGCCGCAGTCACTGAACTCTCGCCAGCGTCGACAACAAGATTATGCATTTTCCAGCTCCCTCAAACCCCTGGCCCCTGTCCACGCCCCTTTTCCCTTTCTACTTCCTCCCTTCACATGAATGAATCTGCGCAATTTGTTCGTTCCTTCCTTGTCTCAGTTGCCCCCTTGCTCTGTACACCGCTACGCATGATTGATTTTTGGATACTATCCCCCGAAATGCCCCTCTACCACTCCCCTTCTCTTAACCCCTCGTTAGCAATTGCTGTGCTCAATATACTGTCTGTACGCACACATAGTAGTTGCTCGGTTTGCGTTCCATCGAGTTTAAGTGAACGCGTAACCCGCAAAATCTTGACTTGCAAATCAGCAAAAAAAATAAAAGACACAAAAAAGCATAAGTTAAGTGTCTGCGACTATAAAATACGCTGCAACATTTTATAAAAGGAAAAAGATATAATTGCCCTTTAGTTTAGTAAGCAGAGTAAAATTTCCAAGTCACCAAAACTATCGTCACTCCGACATTCAAATTTGGGTATTGACATAACTGAAATTCCTTCGTTATAACAGCCCACAGAATACATGCAGCTATTTGAGGGCACTGCCACGCCTTCTTATGTCACAGACTGTCACCTTCATTTGCATAAAGCTATTATACCCTTTGGCTCAGCTACACATAACTCAAATCAGATCAATGGCGATTGTGCAACTGCAGCAGCTACTGCTCAAAATGACACGCTTTATGCATTCAGTGACACACACACAGATACACCTTTTCCCCACCCTCTTTTACGACCAACTCGACTGCACCTCTAAGCCATGTTGCAGTTGCAGCTGTTTGTTGCTTGCCACGCATCAATGAGACGGAAGAATGTCGAACAAATCGAGAGTGGCTCTAAGAAATGACTTATCGATTGTTGTCAGCAGTTGCACTTGAGTTGCTTACGACGACAACTACAACAACTGAAACGTTGACAACCCTAGCAACAACAATAATCGCTTTGTTGCCAATTGAGCAATCAAATGAAACCAATTGCAAGCTGATATGCCAATGTCTGACAAACTGTTGCAATTTGATTGGTCAACAGGGTCAAGGTTGCACAACGCATGCGAAATTAACAAATCAAATTTCTGTTTACACCTGCGACTTTTGCTTTAACCCTGAAAATCATATTAAAGCCAACTCTTTGCTGCTAGAACTGACTTTGATAAGAGCTAAAAGATACGTTTACTCGAGCCCAAAAGATACATTTGTGTTATCATTGAAATGAAATCTCTGTTTTAAATCTCTTTTGCTGCTTTTCAAATTCATTAGCTGCTGAATTCGTAGTATTAGCAAAAGCTTTTCATTCCACACACAAAAACAGAGAGGGAAGCAGGGCAAAAAACAAACAATTAATTCATTTAAAAGTATTTTTCACAAAACTCAGATACATTTGGTATCTTTTTGTGCTGGCTTTGCCTTTGACTTGGACTTGGCTGCTTTTTGTCTTTTGTTTTTATGCTCTTTAGACCCAGTACTACAGAGAAAAGGGTCTGTTAGCGTGTGTAAGAGGAGCAGAGCTAATAAATTGAGCCATCTCAATTAAATTCAGTAATTAATATGGTCATATAACGAGCACATTGTTCATGTTTGCACATGACTGAGTTAGTACAGGGTCTTTTACAGTTTGCATGTTATTATTCTACTATTTTTTGTCCTGTGCCTTATGTGCTCTGTCTTTGTCTTTGTATTTGCCTTTGAGCTTTGTCAATTTACCTTTCGTTGTGTATTGTTTGCTGTTGTTGCTGTGGCTGTTGCTGTTGCTGCAGCTGCAACTTATCAAACTCATACCAATCTACATTCGCCTTTGCATTCCCATTAACATTTTCCAGAACATCCACATCGTCATCCTCATGCTCATAGTAATTGTAAGCTGGAGCTGGTATAGTAGTATAAATTCCTTGCTTTTGATCTGCTTTGACTTTGCCAAACTCCAACAACTGCAAATCGCGCTGAATTTGCAGGTGATTCACTGACGGAGATTTCTCTCCAGCTGCGTTTTTGCTCCAGGTCATTTCATTAGCATAGTCAACAGTGTTGTTGTTCTTGTTCCCGAGTCCAGTCTGCCGCTGCTGTTTTTCCATGCTGTTAATAGAATTTTCCGAGTGATTTCTAGCTTCTTGCCAGTCGGAAGTGTAGGCGTTGTGGGTGTGATTTTGTTGTCCTGTGGCCAATTGCAGTGCGCTGCGTTGCCAGCCATTTTTGTCCCTTTTGGCCATGTCCAGGGCAGTAGTGCTGCTGCCATTGTGATGCCGCCCCATTGAATTGCTGTTAACGCCATTGTATTGTCTTACTGCTGATTGATTCCCAGTCACTGCCAATTGATTTATGCCCGCTCTATTGCTACCCAAACGTAGGCTCTCCCACTGATAATCACCATTGTTCATCATCTTCGCATTACATTCATTGTGGCCTGCAATTTGTCCCATGGAGCGTCTTAGCATTTGATTGCCGCTTAGTAGAGAGTTCTGCTTGGAGTTCTGTTCCTGCTTCTGTTCCAGTTCCAGTTCCCTTTCCAGTGGCAGTTCCGGTTCAGTCTGGAGCTGCTCACGCTGTAGGCAAACGCTGCTCTGGCTGCGTTGTCGGGCTTCTTTGCGCTTTGCCAGCGTCGCCGGTGTGGGAGCAAACAGATTTCGTATGTTGGCATTGCGTTGAGTAATATTTATTTCGCTGCCAGCGTCGCTGCCTCTGTCTCTGTCTCTGCCTCTGCCACGGTCGGCATCGCTGCTTTGTTTAACCTGAATAATTGTGAAATGTTTGCAATTGCTGTTTTTTTTTTTTTCTCTCTCTCAGTTTTTTGTCATGGTACTGGAAGCGGCTTTTGTTCTTGGCCGTTTAACATTGTTAATTGGATTGGCTTTGGGACACACAAAAAAAAAATGAAACCATGACGCTCAAGGCAATTCATGCGCAAGGAGGTTCAGCAGCAGCAACAACAACATTTGTTTGGGTTAGTAGAAAAACGCAGCTAAAGAACGGGCATCAGAACGATAACGATAACAATTGTTATAAAAAACACGCTAAGAAAACGAATGCAAGTGGGCACAAGGACATGTGAAGTAGAAGCAGAAAGAAAGAGAGAGAGTGAGAGAGAGAGGGGGGGAGAGAAGCAGCAGCTAAGCCAACTTTGGTCAACTCAATGGGCAGACATAATCGGATGAGTTATTTGTGGAGCAGTTTAAGCAGAACGAAAACGGAAACGGAAGTACTTACACTGCTTGCCAGCGATATCCTTGAAGCAAGCGACATCTAAAGGAGCTGACAACAATTCAGAGGGTCATCAAGTTCACGTTGCTTGCAAAATGGCGGCTAGGCACCCTCTAAATGTGTGTGTGTGTGTGTCTGAGTGTGTGTGTGTGTGGTCTCTCTCAAAGCCAGCTCAATCTGTTCATCCGTGAAATACTAACACACACACACGCACACACACACATATACAGACACAAAGTAAACACGAGTGAGTAAAAGAAGAGACAGAGAAGAGAAAGAGAGAAAAGAAAGAAAATTTGAAACGTAAGACAGATTAGCATAAGCGGATAATTCTCGCAACAGCAGTGAAAATGCTAACAAAACAGCAACTTCATCAGTATTTGAAAGCCCAGCTTTGTACTCGCATTTGTACTTAGTACTCGCTTGCATTAGGAATGGGAATCGTCCACACAAAAAGTATCGAAAAGCACTTAAATAAAAGTTCAAGTTTGTTAATCTGAAATTAGCTTAAATGTAACAGAAACAACAACAATTTCTACAGTAAAACAAATTTGGGTAGCATTAAAATTAAACTTTAAAAAAATATATTTATTTTAAATGCAATTTTCATATATAAATTTCTCAAAAAACTTTTACAAATATGTTTATGAATTTCTGTATAATTTTAAAACATTTTCATGTCAGTGCAACTGCTTAATATTTAGGTTTATGGAAGCTGAGCAAAGTCCCCAAAAATATCGACATATCCCCAGCTTTACTCAGCACTAAAAGTTCCGTAAATAACTAACAAAGAAAGCTACAAAGCATATAAAGAGAAAGCAACTAACAAACTAAAAATCTAGATAAAGCCACAAACAAATGTATTTCCATTTTTCAATCAAAGTGCAAATTCTGCAGCTACTTAAACTATGCACTCGAGTTGCAGCTACAAAGATTTTTATTTGCAACCATTTGAAAGAGTAAACAAAATTCTTGTTTTGGCCAAAAAAAAAACTACTGCAAATCGTCTAATGGCTTAAACGCATCAAATGTAATTTTATATCCTTTTGTTTGTTTGAGTTGGTCAAACAATAAGCCAAATCAATACTCGATTTGGATTTAAGGTCTGCAATTGTAATTGGCATGCAGTGAAATTATTTTGGGTCAAAAGAGGCCCAAATATGCTGCAGCAGGCTTAAAGTAAAATTACAAAAAAATAAATTTGCTTTTGGGATTCAATGCAAAACCAAATTTAGTCAAGTTTTATACGTTAAAACTCAATTAAATTAAATAACAGACATTAGAAGACTAACAAATGTTTCCAATTTTCAGTTGGCAATTTTCTAATTTCCCATTTTGATTGTCTGTTAAACAAGCTTCGAGTTTAAGCAATTTACTAACTTCTTTTTTGGGGCAAACAATATTTACTAGTTGTATATAGAAATCCGTTTAACTCTTAGTACCGTGTGCCAATGATTGTTTATTTATCCAAGTAATTCTCTGTCATGTTCGCACTTTCCAGAGTTTTTTCGTTTCTATCTTATTTTGGTATTTTTCACATGCTTCTGCTGTAATATACGAGTACTTTCGGTTTATTTCTTTCTTCTGCTTTTTTTTTGGGGTTTTTGCTGGGGTTTGCCAGAAAAATAATCAAAAAACAAGAACAAGAGTGATACACACAGACGCACACACACACTCAAGCTCACGCACAGCAAGATAAAGTTTGAAATGGAATGGAACACGCTCTATCTGATGCAACTTTACATCTGTTTGTTTGTCCCACAGAGCAAAGTGATGGGTGAAATGGCAAGCAGTAGCAGCAGGAGTGTGTGTAGAGAGGGAATAGAGGGGGCAGCGGGGCGTGGTATAGGGAAAGGGCACACAAAAAATTGCATGTCAAGTGAAATTACTCGTTTGCTGTGGCAACAAATGGTTAAGGGAAAGTGGCAAGAAAGGGAAGCAAACAAAAAATGGTGGTGAGGAGCAGGAACAAATAGGAATGCACACACACACACCCAACCATA
This sequence comes from Drosophila acutilabella, assembly GCA_035046005.1. Classification (NCBI taxonomy): domain Eukaryota; kingdom Metazoa; phylum Arthropoda; class Insecta; order Diptera; family Drosophilidae; genus Drosophila; species Drosophila acutilabella. The sequence continues at coordinate 2,103,466 of JAWNOK010000003.1, forward strand.
CACCCACACCCACACACATGTCGTCTGATAAGTCTGGTCTGTGACTGTGATATACGCAGACGACACTTCGATCTGCTCAGATATGCGGCTAAGAACGATAAATTGAGATGAATGTCTGACAGTTTCCCTGGCTGCTTTTCTCTAACTGTGTGTGTTTCTCTAGCTACTGCCAGTATTTCTCTCCCGTGGCGCATTCATGCCCTGACTTGCATTATATTGTGATGTGAATTGAGTACATTTGCCTGCTTGCTGTCTATCGAGCTGTCCATTGTGCCCTACAGCGATGCTCATGAAAATCAAACGAGCATCTAAAAATAGCCACACTAAACTCTTATACAAATATTATTGTATATTTTTTTGAATATTTATAATTGCTTTTCATTAAAACTGTTTCTTAAATTGAATTCCTGCACATTACACAGTTTAAAATCTGGCGTTATTGGTTTATAATTTAAATCGACATCCCTATATTTATTTTTCAACTGATTTACGTCACTAGCGTGTGTTGGGCTTAAAGATGCTCAGCTATTGAACTGTGCAATGTCTATAAATATTTTATTGTGCACTTCATTGCATTGCGCCATAAAAAATTGTGGCAAATATATGGCCAAGTGTGTGTTGGTATTGGTGTTGGGTTTGCATGTGTGTGGGCGTGTCTGTGGGCGGTGTTACCTATTAAAATGCAACACGCATGCGACGCGTTGCAATTGCGACGCATTGCATAATTTAAGGCGTTCGCGCACGCAGTCAACTGAAACAATCAGGGAACAAGTCGAGGCTGGCCATGTTATAACACCCTCTACAAAAGAGTGTTTAAGACTTTTAACATACTGTGTAACGCAGAAAAGAGGAGTCGTTGAAGACAAGTTGATACTTTGTGATGTCATAGACTACTTAACACTTTTTAAGGTAACATATCTAGAAAAGAGGTAAAGATAGACAAAGGATAGGAATAAGTAAGACTGTTTTAACTAAATTATATTCGAGTTGGACATACATATCAGATAGTTATCACTTCAGGTACTGTATATGGTATGATTATATATATATACTGACCCTACTTGGCTTATATGAATTACATTTACAATAAAGCTGACTTACTTAGTAATGAAGTAATACTAAGAAGTTCTTCGCTTTTGTATATAAATCATACCCAGCTAGTCTTTAAGTCATTGGAGAGTATTTTACACTCGTCTCTAAGCTATCCCACTACTTTCTCCCTATTGCATAACCTTATAAGCTTACAAGAGCATTTAATATTCGTCATGGCATAGTAATGCTCTCTTTCTTATATTCAGTTACAGTTTGCAGTTTTCAGCATTGCTGCTGATGTCGACCATAAAATATTCATTTAAAATGCAACATGCAACACTTTGCATGACGCATTCAACATTTGCCCAGTGTCATGCCAACTCCCTGCCCTCCCTTACCAACCACCCACTGCTTACAACACCCACAACTCAACATCATTGCGGGGTTGTCACATGCAAATGTCAGCTCAGTAAATGTTGCATGCCGCTGACAGCATCAATTGGACAAATGCACAGAATCCATAACAATTTCTAATCCCAATATGATATGTGAAATCCCGTGTATTTGCCGTAGCTTGGCCTTTAAAACGCTTTGCGTTAACAACAAGCGGAATAAAACAAAAGGCAAAACCAACAACGAAACTGGTAATGGCAACAGAACTGCTAACAAGCACTTACCAAATAAGCCACACTCGTTGTCAATTGGTTATTGGCACTCGTCTCACTCGTTCCACAAATTCTGGTCAAAATCATTAGCTGTAAATAAAGCAAAGCATACGATATGTTTAATTAGTAATTCAATTATGCAAAACTAAAGACCTGTCAAAATTCAAGCAATTTTCTCACTACCTCCCCACTCCATCCACCCACTCTTCTAATTAGTTAACTATAAGCTCGTGTCTTTGTCTACCAAAATCCCCAATTGATTGAAATTTGCAGTCAAACTGTCAATTGAATAGATTTGCAAATGAATTGATTTGTTGTTGAGTATCGGCTTAATGTGATTTGCATTGTTTATTAACTTGGCTAACCAGCAGACTCATCTGCTAAGCCACAAATGACAGGTAACTCATCGCCTAATGCACAACAGTTGTTTCTGGCCAGAGCATGGGGCTCCTAAGAGCAATGTCTGGTAAGATATCAGCAGTCAATAGTTAGCGCAACAATGCAAGCTAGTGGGTGGGTAACTCTAGCGAGTAGGTTAGTTAAGAACCCTGTACTTAAACAGGGGCATTATGGGGGAGTGTGGGATAATTTACTATATGATACTTGTCACAGATTATCTAAAAAATATTACTATAATAGGTATTATAGCCCTCTTTCCCCTTTAATCTGCCCCACAGTCCCACCAACTTAGCATACCTTTCTGTATTATATACACAACAGGTCTTAAAACTGTGCACTAACTTCCAGCAAACCATTTAAATCATGCACAATTATCCAATTCACTCAAACGTGGCATAATAATCGATATGCTTGTCGTCATCGTCATCGTTGATCGAACCGACATTTATGCTCGAAAAATCTATGCAAATTTATAGCCCAAAGGCGCAACGACTGTGCCCAACTAAGCTTTACTGTAGTAATCGATTGTAAGCCACAATTTTAGTTAAAGTTTTTACTTTTTAGCTGCAGCTATTGATTCACGATGCTCACGTTTTTTTTTCGGGGGGCTCCAGTGAGATCACGGCTCTTAGATTGTTATGAGCCGAGTGTTTTGGGAAATGCACGTTTTGTGTGTAGAAAAAAATAGCGATAGAAGCTGAAAAAAGGGGAAAACTAAAAGGGAAATTTTCACTGTGCTCACGTAATTGAATTGCAGTCAGCCAAATTGGCATTTATTATAATAAAAGCAAATATGCAATTTCACTTTCTAGCTCTTGTTGTTGTTATTGTTTTTTCATTCCCTGCAACGAGGAAGCAGAAAAACGCGCATAAACTTGCACAAAAAAACTCGCAGCAAAGCGTGGAAAACGAGGAGCAAATGTTGGCAAATGTTGGCAGATGTTGAGGCAAAAGGTGAGAGGGTAAACGAGACGACGTGTCAAATAGGCATTTGATTATACAGCAAGTGATAATGTGACAGCACTTGTATCTTAATGGCAATCAAAGCTGAGCTACCCGTTGGCACAAAATGAAACTCAATCAATGACAGAGATAACAAACAGTGTGACAGCGATAGAGATAGGGCACTTAATCGGCTTATGAGAAACTGCAATTGTCATACTCGAGTATTATGATTTAATGTTTGCAATCCTCTTATTGAGTCAGTCGCAATATTTTTAATTAAACGCACATTAATCAGATTTGGTGCCCCTTTTAAAAATGCATGTAAATGTTAAAAGTAAAAAACGAAAATGAATTAAAAATAAACAGACATATTTATAATAATTACCAGTTACCAGTTACCAGGTAGATAAATTTCGTTCATCAGAACTGGCAATTATTGTGATTGTGGCAGCAGTCAGTTTGTGCCACAAATTACACCGCAGTTGGCATTTTGATATCAATAAATAATTACACAGGGTATGCGGTAATCGTTTCTCATTTAAAATGCATATAAATAACGCATGAATATTTTAAATGACAAAAAAAGCAGACAGAAATAATTAAATCGCTGCCAAAATTGTCTGCTAAATTTGTGCACTTTAAATTAGAAAAATATTATGCATAAATTATGTTTAATTTAATACATGATTACGTTTAAATATTTTTATTTATTTTTGGCAAATTTTACGCTCTTTGAGAAACTAATTCGATTATCATTAATATTATAATGGCTATAATAGGATTTACTTGGAATTTAAATTAGATTTGGTTTCTTTAAGGCCACAAAGTCTGTGTGAGCATCGCGATATTATTTACCATTTAAATGAAAATTTATGCTCTCTCTCTGTCTTTGTCCCTCACACTGTCTATACGTCTCTGTCTGTTGCTATCTGTCGAGCTGCGCATCAATTTACGAAATGCATTTATTTTCCAATTTCCAAATTACGCATGCGGTTGCCTCATTTTCCAGTTCGCATATTGAAAGCAATTATACCAAATAATTGGGTGTGGGAGTGTGTGTAAATGTATGCCTGTCGTGTGTGTCTATTTTGCCAACTTGAAGTACACATATGTACAGTGGGTAAACCAGCTAATACTCTAGCTGTAAAACAGCTGTCTGTAATGACTCTAAAGACAAATTCTAAATAAATTTATTTATTTATTAAAACTGCACAAAAATAAAAGAATTTTAACAATAATTGAAATAAATTTTTATAAGTTTTATATATTTGTTTACATATTTTTTTTTTAAATTTTTTAAGAAAATTTAAATACTTTTTTATAAAAGTAAGATAAAAGACTTTCATAAATTTTTTAAAATTTTTAATTGTTAAATTAAGCCTTAAATGATGTAGTTTAGTTAAACTATCTTTTTTTTTATTTTTTATTATTTTTTTTTAATTTAAAATGTTTTACTTTTCTAACAACTTGTGCACACTTAAGCTGCGCGTTTTTATGGCACTGATTTAACAATTTCCGCTTTTAATTACAATAATTAAGAGCGGGATTCAACTGGCGGTTCGGGGCATGCCACACATTAGACTCCAGGGAGTTAGACTCGAGTCTCTAAGGCAACATTGAACTTGAAATTGTTGCAAATTTGCCAGATTGCATAATTGCTAGTTGCAGCAATTAGTTGGCTATTGTGGGCGGTGAGTGGTGGGCGATGGGCGGTAAGCGGTGGGCGTAAGGCGTTAGTTGGCAAGTGGCAACACTTTCATGCTCTGTCAATTGGTGGCAAACAACGTGAATTGCTGACGTTGTTGTCAACAAAGTTAACGCGTTTTCCAAATTGTTTTAATTGCAACGACATGTAGAGTTGCATAAGTGGGCGTGTGTGCGTGTGTGTGTGTTTAACTGTGCTTGTGTGAGAATTAAACAAAATCCATTAACTCATAATTTTCTGCTATGCTGCATTCAACATCAGTTACTCAGCAAACAACAAACGAGAACAACATTGTCGACAATTGAGCGTTCAGTTTGTTAAGCCAAAAGGCAAAATTGTGCGCAATTTAACGGCAGAGCGCGTTTTTCCACACCAAAACCAAAAGCAAAGGCAAAAAACCCAAACTCAAACCAAAAGCAAAAGCAACAAAAGCGATGCGCACGTATCCGTGAAATATTGTGAAAATACTCACAGTAGCTACAGTCAACAGTCGAAAACGGCAACAACTACAGTAACAACAACAACAACAACAACTCCCACTCATACTACTCTACGTTAAGTGCAGTGCAATTGCGGCAAACAAGAAATCTTTCCCAAAAAAAGCTTCAGGAAGATCGTTTCAGACAAAATTCACACGACTTTGTCGTTATTTCTTGATTATGGGAACCACTCAAAACGAGTTTTGATTGTTATTATTTGTTGTTGTTTTTCTAGCTGTTGTTTTTGTTGTTGTTGCAGTCGTTGTTGTCATTGCCGTTGTCGTAATTTGAATGTGGCAACTGAGCTGCATTGTTTTCGGCTCTTCTTATGCATCAGATGCATCCACATAAAGTACACAAAAATAATCAGAGAAACTGTCAAGTGGATAATTAATAAAAGCCTGTGCTTCAAATAAAGCACAATGAGTGCATTTGTAGTAATGTGAAGGCATAGTAGAGACCTGATCAGTATCAGTGGAAACGTCGCTCTCCGCTTGAACTCAGCGACTGCTGTAGCTAAAGCCACAAAATTTGGTATGGCGGCCCCTCTGGGCATCACGCAGCGTACGTTTGTTGCAGAGGTTTGCCACGCCCACAATTGGTCATACCAAAAATATAATATAAAAACATGACACTGAAATTATGTGGTATGAAATCAGTGATTATGACACAAAGTGGTTTTGTTGTTTAAGAATTCTGACGAGTTCTTAAAGTACAGGGTATTTTGGCAGTATTTACTCCAAACCATTCAATTCATGACATAAATTAAATGCAGTCTTTGATTCATTTAATGTTTGCATAAAATATTCATAAGCACAGCTTATGGTTTATTTGCCTCCACTTTACAGCGTATCTTTAAGTCGTGTTAATTTATTTCTACTTTTTTCTCAGCAACCAATTAAACTTGTTTACACTGCGCTTTGCCTCGCGCAATTTTGTTATTCTTGTTTTTTGTTTATTAACTGTAAATTGGTAAATTAAAAGCAATTATATAATTTCATTAACAGACAAAAGCAAAGTCACACGTCAACCGCAAACACGCATTTTGTCTGACAATATTATTAGCAACAATTGCCGCTGGTTAACTGCTAACTAACTAACTAGTTGGTGTGCCTTGTGCTTCGATTTCAGCAGCCAAACAATTTTATTAAAAACTTTTTCTGATTCAATTCCGTATGCATTGAAATTTTATTATAAATAACTTTATTTCAATTTTTATACCCAGCATATGGAGTAGCAGCAACAACAATATGGGAGTAACAATATGCAACAGTTCAGCATAACAACTTTGAGCTCTCAGCGTAAAAAAAAAACTTTTATTTTTTTGTGGCACGTTGAATTGAGTATACGCATTGTTGGCGGATATGAAGCTGTAGCTGGAGACGGCGCTGGCAATGGAGCTGGAGATGGAGATGACAACGTTGCCGGCCGGAAACTAACGGAAATCATTAGACCCTGCACAAATGACTCGAAGTGCTGCTGCTTTTACTGCTGTCGCTTTAAGCACATTTGTGCACCATGGGAACAAAATGCGACAATTGATAATGAAACTAAGCAGAGTCAACAATTATCTGTTATTATTTATGTTTGACTTGAGGGACAGCAAAAGTTCGTGTTTACTTGTTAGTATTTATTTTTCTCTTTTTGTGTAGCTTTACAGTTAATATTTGTTAATTGGTGTTTAATTAACTTATCAAAGCCCTAGTAAATCTAATATTTATTTTAATCGACTTGGAAATTCTGAGAAAATTATAAATAAATTTTGAAGTTTCCAAATCTTTTTTTTTACTTGAAATTATTTTTTTTAATATTTTAAAAATATTCTAAAAAGGTTTTACTGAAATAGAACCTATTTATAGACCCCTTTTTTAAATAAATTAGACCTTTCTTCAATAATTAAACTGTTTTACGGCTTAAAAAACCTCCAATGTTGTTGTACACTCTGTTGATCACTTTTAACCACTGTGCACCTTAGCTCTATGAAGTTCTTTGTTCTGTCCAGATATTTTCGTTTGCCCTTTTTACACAAAAGCCAAGATGTGCCACTAGAGGCATTATTGTTATTGCTGTTGTTGTTAGTTGTTGTTGGCTGTTGGTTGTTAGTAGCTTATGCTCGAAACTACTCAAATATCCGGAATCATTATTATAAGAATATATACCAGCGCCAAAGTAAAAGAAGGAAAGAAAGAGTGAGAGCGTAGGAGAGTAGGAAAAGAGCGTACGCTTTGGGGCCAGGAAGTAATTAGAGCAGTGCACATAATTGGTAAATTATTTGCAAAGACTGTTAAACTCCTTGATGGCCATGAAAGGGAGCTGGCGATTTAGCCAGTTAGCCGGGAAACAGGTAACGTTAATTACCTGAATTGAGTGAAAACAGCGGGACTCAGCTTGGCAATAAGTCACGACAACTCTGGGCAACTCTGGCAGGAACTTTAAAACATATAAAAAATAGCCTTAATAAAATCAGCTGCGTTGTCAGCAGGGAGCGCGGGGGGGAGTACACTCGACGTGAAAACGAGAGAGCCAGTAAAAAATAAAATGCAGATAAAAATCAAATTAACAAACGAAGCGAGCACACGGTTGGGGAAAAAAGTTGGCAAAAGTAAATAAAACTGCCCCAAAGAGAGCGAGTCATCTGATAAAAAAAAACTGAGGGTAAAACGGGAAGAACTCCGCTGTTGCAGCCACACCTGAAGAGGGAGAAGCTCAGGAGAAAAGGGGCATCGGATGCTACAAGTCTCTAGCTTGTCGGATGGACAGAACCAATTTATATTTATGTATATGCAAACATTTGTTGTTGCCGCTGATTGCGAGTGAAATGAATTCAGCTGCTGAGAAATGACTGGAAAATAAGGCCGAAATGCTGACTGGACGCGACTCTATCGTGGCTTGACCGAAATGACCGACTTGACTAACTGACTGTGTGACCAACTGGCTGAGAGTGACTGACTGACTGACTGGCTGACTGGGTCGCGTGGCAGCGTGTGTCGCGTTGGCAATATAAAAACCCAATTTAACAATGACCGAAAGGACATTTACAGCAGCAAAAATTTAATGACATCGCCGAGCGTTGAACAAACCCACAGATAACACAGGTAGAAAATGCGAACGAAACCAGGTGAATTAAATGAGAGTGTGCCGAGGCCCGAGAAAAGGACGATGCGTTTGACGATGAGGCTGCTGTTGGCGAAAAGTGTCCTTAATCTGTTTAAAAGCCCCAGCGAACAACGAGCGAACTCAGCGAGCCCATAGAGAGCCCAGTGAGCGCATCAAAATTAACGACAAGAAATTTAAAATGTAATTGACAGGCCAACTGACAGAGCAACTGACGGCATTGGCAGTGCCAGCGACAAGGGCAGCAGCAGCAGCATCAGCTTTCCGCCGGCAGTTATTAAAACACACACACTCACATTGCGTATACGCAACGCGGCACAAGGCGACGCCAAAACGGATACGGAAATGCAGCATTAAATGAAAATAAAGCAAAACGGCGCACAGCAATATGAAGGTGGCATTTATATTTGACACGCCGAGTTTTAAATACTCTTTGGAAAGGTACTGAAGAACTTACAGACTGGGAGTGATAAGTTGGCTGAGAAAAAGCTGAATTTAGCGCTGTATTTTAACACTTAAGAACTCCTTCTACAAAGTTCACACTAAACTCAAGTATATTGTGCTTAAACTTAAGCATTCCATATCCTTTTAATATGAAGTCAATATAATAAGCTACAGATACGATCAAGTCTCGCTTTGCGACAGATTGAAGCAACAGACAAACAAATAAGGCTACAAGGACTTAGCTGTTAGTCCTTTTAAATGCGTTACACAATTCGTGACGAAATGATAATACCCAATGTCAGATAATGAGTGCAAAAGAGAGTGAGAGAAGCCACAAAAAGGACACATTCTGTTCCGTTCGTCCTCCTCTTTTTCTCTCCCTTTTCGGCTGTTAATGTCGGTGCGCGCTCAGCGTAATTGCTCTCCATGGAGGGCTTAGCAGAGTCGAGCTCTACCCAACTCCACACTGCCTACATACACACACATACATGTGTGTATGCTGAGCGCGTATCTGACGGTTGTTGTCAATGCTTTATTTGCGTTTATCGCGATCATTTCTTTAGCCGCTTTCCTGTCCCGTTAATATGCCAATTTACATTTACATTATTTTTATTACACAAACGTCCCTCGAAATATTTGTCATATGTTCCAATGTATGTATGTGTGTGTGTTTGTTTGTGTGTCAAGCATTTTCCCAACCATTTTGGCTTCATCGCATTGTCGCTTATCGCATAATTGCATTGCACTCAAGTGCTGCACAAAGTTTAATTTAAATGCTGCCACAAAATGGCAGTTGGCTCGCAAAAAAAAGCAGCCCAAAGCCATAACAATTAGAAGCAATTGCTACTCGGCTGTGCACAGTTGTGGCGACTCAACCCTAGTCGTCTCAACGCTTCGAGCATTTTCACTTTTCACGTGCAACTTGGCGCTGGAGTGGCAACCAGCGGCGTTGAGTGGCAACACGAGAGCGCCAAAGACAGAGAAGACTAAAAAGACTAAATACAAAATGCGAAAAAGAAAACAGAAGACCAAGGAGCGACTGATGAATGACAGGCGAGTCGCTTACCTGGTGGCATCGTAGCATCGTGGCATCATTGTAAAGGTAAACATTAAATGTAAATCTTATTGCAACTACTGCAGCTGAGCATTACGAGCCGGAAGCGACAACGCATGCGAAAATTTCACTTTCAACTCTTGACTTTATCTACAAGTTGGACAACAACGCGCGACATAGTTAGAAACAACAACAATGGAAACGACAACGACAACAATGAGTGTTGTACTAACAATGCAACAAAATACAGCACAAAATCAAAACAACAAAAAACATGGAAAATAGAAAAAAATAGCTAAGACAACAAGTCTCAGCAGTGTTGACAGCAATTTGACAGCTAAAATAAGCCAGATATGCTAAAGCAAATAAACAGAATGTGTAAAACAAACGGAAAGGCAGGAAAAACAAAGCAAGTTCTTAACACAAAATGAATCACTCAAAAATCAACACTTTAAATCATCTGCAACGCAGATTAAGATATTTATGCACAACAAATCCCAAGTGAATCAACTGAAAAGAATTTTAAATTTTAATTATTTGTGTATCAAAGACTAAGAATGGAAATCACTTTAACTTAAAAGTGCACATAAGGAAACTCTGAATTTATATAAATAAACATAAACATTGCTGTACTTCCCTAGCTACTAAAGAAAAGTATTTAATGCACCTTTGCTAGCTTTAAAGCAGCTACACGGGCAACACTTAAATTCATGTGACCATGTAGCATAGTCTCAGCTACATACATGTATGAGTAGCGATGGCTAGGTGAAGGTGGGAGTAGCGGAGGCGTGGCAGTGGCAGGGGTAGCAGGGGTATGGGTTAGTGACAGCGTTACGGGTGCGGGTAGGAGTATTATGTGACAGCGACGACGAGGATGCTGTCATATATATCTTTGGGTCGTAAAGAAACGGAGAAAAAAAGAGTTGAGGCAAAAGTGCATGCGACACAGTCTGTCCACTTAAAGTTGCAACAAAGTTTGTCACAACTGTGCAACAATGGCAACAACAACAGACACGACAACAACAACAACTACAACGACAAAGTCTATGACAACGTGCAACGTGCGCAACTTGCAACTCGCGACTTGCAACGTGCCGCGTTTTGAAGATGAGCTTAATTGCGAAATGAGAAATGTCAGAAGCGAAAATTTGAGGAAATAAAACAGCTAATTGGTAAACAATTAAAAGCCAAGCTCCAACTAATTGTATATAAGCTTAAAGCTGCTTAAAACCTGTTAAAAACTGCTCAAGAGTTACTTAAGCCTGGCTAAGACTGAAGACAGCTCCCCACTGACCACAGCAAACTGTGGCAAGTAGTCAAGTTTTCACACAAAAGTAGTTGGAAAAGCTGCTGCTGAGTAAGTCGACTTTAAAACACCACGTATAGCTATGTTGAGAGAGTTATTAACAGTAGTAAATAGTTAACTTTACTAGTGGATGTTTCCCTTTCAGCACTTTATGCGACTACCAGGTCTAACAACCAATAAATTAAATCAATGTTGTTACAAATTTAAGAGCAGCTTAAAGCTTTCTTTAGCTCCAAGCTCCTTTAAGCTCTCGCGGGCTTGAAAAATGTGTCAAGGGTCAAAAGTTGTGAAGTTTGTTCCAACACTTATCTTGAATAATATCAAATTAATTGCAGTGCAACACTGCGCTCTAGGGTTAAACTCCCTTCCACCACCCCCACCCCAAACTGTCACACTTGGAAAGTGTGTGTAAACAAACAAACAACAACTGCAATCAATTGCATCTTGTGCCGCATGAACGCAGCAGAACAGAGAACACATTGCGTGTTCTCATCTCATCTCATATCGGGTATGAGAACTCAACCTCTGGAGCTGATTTAAAAAAAAAAAACTCAACTACATATAACAAAAAACTCCTCCCCCCTTTAGTGGTAATAAATAGCTGTAAAAAAGTTTCAAGTGCATTGTGCATGAGTGAGTGAATGAGTGAATGGATGGATGCGTGGTCTACACTGAGTGTTGCCAGTATGTGTACACAGTGAAGCATTCAATCCAATAAAAAAAAAAAAGTAGTAGTACAACTGACCCAACAAGGACCACGACAATAACCGCAGCTTACAATCTCCAATGGCTGTTGGACTGACAGGCGACGAATGCAAATCACAAAAGCTCAATCTCTCTCTGTCTTACTCACTTTGTCTCTCTCTCTCTCTCACTCCCTCCCTCATTCCATCTCTGTCTAGCTTTATCTGTTTCTACGCGCTGAGTTGAATTACAATCGGTACTTTTACTTTGCCAGACCCTTGGGCCTTGGCGTTCATATTGATTTGCTGTCATTATTGTTAGTTTTTTGTGGTAACAAAAAGAAAGTGCAGAACAAGCGGGGCAATAGGGAGTAGGGAGAAACGAGGGTTTGTGCCCCTTTACGAGTGCCACGAGTTGCTCTGCCTAAGGGCAGGAAAACCCACAAAACTCTCAACGCGAATTGAGGCACGTGTGAAAATAGTATCCACCCCTGGCCATGTCCCGCGGCCAGGGCCGCAGTTACGAGTACAAAATTTGAATTTACGCGACGCTCGATTCGCGAAATTGAAATTGTTATTTGTTGAGTGGAGCGCAGTGCGAGGGCGTGGCAGGGGCCACAAGTGGAGGCGGTAAAAGTGGAGCCAAATAATAAATACCACACAGAAAACACACAGAAATTGTTTGTATAAAAAATGTACAAAAAGAAACTTCAACTCAAAGATTTGATGCTCTGCCAAAGATTTGTCTTAACTATGTGGCTTTGATTATAAAAGATTTTAATTAGAAGTTATATTAGTTTTTGGCATAGTTTGGGTTTATATAGGCAAAAAAGGAGCTCATAACACAATTTAATATTTTTAACTTTTACATAACTTCGATTTCCTTTTTAAAAATTTAAGCAATACTTTATTATAACACAGTCAAGTTTTTTGTGGAGTTAAAACTTATTTTTATATAGTTTAGAAACTGCGTAGAAACAACTAAAATTGATTATAACACTGAGAACAATTTTACATGGCAAAGTTATGAAGCTTTAAATTTAATCAATGAGTCTAATTGGTGCCGGATTACTGGGTTGTATGCTAAATTTCGCTAGTTTTTATACTCGGTACTCTAATTTTTTTAAAACCCCATTGAGATAAGTACACAATGCACAGCAATCAACAAATTAATTTCGCAATCAGCTGGACTATAATTAAAGCACAGTTTGATTGCTCTGTAAAAAAAATGTTTAATTTGTTGCAATCGAATTTGAAAAGAGTTTTTGTTAATTTATAGAATAAAACTTTATGAAGAGGGATATAAAAATCATTGAATACGAACACATAACAGCTATGGTACTGATTAACTAATTGGTCATTTTGCTGTTAACTTTTAAGCCCTTGTTTCTCCTATTGTGTTAATCAAACTGCTAATGGAAATGTAATTTAAGCAGCTTTTAAAAAGTAACTTTAATGCAATTTTATTAAACAACTATTCAAACGGAAACGTCAATAAAAGTTAAGTGTGTTTAACCACTGCTTTTCAAATCCCCACAGACCGTGTCACAAACTGATAGTACCCTCTCAGGCAGGGCAAACAAAAGTTTGCGGTTGCCTGAGGCGATTCACAATTCCTATTCCTCCAACCAGTGGACTGGCAACCAATATACAAATTTTGGACATGCAATATATATTTTAGGGCACATTTCATATTGTTGAATGTTTGGTTTTGTTTTGCTTTTTCTTTGGCATTGTACAACACTGGCAGTAATTGAGTTTGGCCAATGCAATTTGCATGCTGATAGTATTTCCAGCAGCTGCATTTTAATTGTGTTCATTGTAGGGACTGTAACTGTAACTGTATCTTTGTATCTGTGTAACTGTGTGCGCATTTGTATCTGAAGTGAATCCAAAGCAAGTTGTGCACCAATAGTTGAGTTGATTGTCCACAAGATGGAGTAGTTTAGCTGCCAGGTTGCCAGATTGCCCCAAAAGTAAAAGCAAACGAAATCAATTGTCAGGTCATCTGTCAATTTGTTTGTTGTCTAGCTGCAACACGACAGCTGTCAAGGGAGGCAGGGGGTTGCACCACAGCTGCACCACAGTCCTAGGAGGAGACCAAGGGTGGTAGGGTTGCCACAGTTCCAGTTGCAAAGGTAAACATGCCAAAAACACAAAACGCTTTTAATGTGACGCGCAACTTGCAACAAAATTGCAATGCAACAATTGAGACAACCAAACAGAGAGTCAGTAGTCCAACACACTGATGGACTGACAAACAGACAGACAGTCAGTCATTCAGTCAGTCAGTCAGTCGGTGGGAGCGAGGGGCGAACGAACTGTTTGCATGACAATTGACAGTCTCAAGTCGCGGAAAAGTTCAAAAGTTCGTTTCGTCGCTTGTGTAAACAAATTATTTGTTTAAGCTGCTTTTCCTGCCACGTAATTGGCCACGCGAGCTGCCCAACGCCGGAGTCAACACATTCAAATGGTTTGACATTTGCTATACCCTGTGAAAACTAATATATACAATGGGGTATGTAGAATTTCTCTGTGGAAAGTGGAGTAAAATTGTTCCTTAATTTCAACAAAACTTCACAACTCTGCTTAAACTTTATTTTTACAGGGTATTTTTAGTGGGTATTAGAGTTCAGAGTTTTCTTTTTAAACTCTTTCCTCTGGTATACAATTTATTTGGCATAAAACAAACAACTTTTAACATTTTTCAATTAAGTACAGGGTATCTCACGTTTGATTGGGTAAGTGGTAAAGGTTATCTACATCAATGCTCAAGCTAATTACTTAATATTACTCAATCGTCTGTCATTTGCTTGGCATGCTAAGCAAACAAAACTTTAGATAATCTTTATAGCTTTCTACAGGGTATTACAAGAAGGCCAATGTGTAACTGAGGTAACTTTTAAATATATAAATTAAATGACTGTTTTTTAAGCTCCATAGTCATAATTTAAATTCTTTAAAATTACTTTCTAGTTTTTACAGGGTATCTTACGAACGACTGAAAATAAAATTACTCAGCAACTTCTTCTCTTAAGCTAATTATTCAATCTTTTGTCAATTTCTTTAAAACTTTTGTAACTTTTACACAACAAATGCCTAGTTTTACAGGGTATCACACGACATTTAAAGCCAGTGGTTGCCTTAAGGGAATATACGTCAATCCGTTAGCTAATTACTAAATCGCTAGTCATTATCTTGAAATACTAAACA
Source organism: Drosophila acutilabella (assembly GCA_035046005.1). Lineage (NCBI taxonomy): Eukaryota > Metazoa > Arthropoda > Insecta > Diptera > Drosophilidae > Drosophila > Drosophila acutilabella. The sequence goes on from JAWNOK010000003.1 coordinate 2,118,505, forward strand.
AACAACTGCTTGGTTAAACATTCACCCAAAGGGCAGCTAACTCCGCACTCAAATCAAAGCTGCAATTAAAGCTTTCTCCTGAGACAGTTAAGAATTTAATTGGCCTTTATTTAGCAACTTTTTATAGGGTATTTGTTGGCCTGAAACTCTAAACTATCTCTTCCACTATTACAAATTTATTGGCCAACAAATGATCGACTTCTCGCTGTGCTTTTGTTGGGCAAATAGCCAAGTTGCAGTGTTGGTTTTAGCCTAATTAGAATACAAAATGCGAGCCAGTTGCCACAATTAGTTAACAAATGAAAGTCCATGAACCTGAAGCCGGGATTGACAACTCTTAGCCAAGTTAACCAACGCATTAACAATCACAAAATGCCAACGATTAATAAAACACTCGAAAAGCCCCAAACCAAAGCCAAGCCAAAAAGTGAAGACGGATAAGACCAAATAGAAAAAGGAGTTGGAGTAGGAGAAAAGTTTGGAGAAGAGCTGCTGAATATCTATCACACATTTGACCATTAATCAATTTAATTGAAATTGATGATATACCTTTTGTCCGCGTACGAATGCCACTCACTGTTTGAGTGCCTGCCTTTCAAGTGCGCCGTTTACGTAATCACAAGTACTTACGCCAATCCAAAATCCACAATCCACCAAGTGTTTCAAGTGTTTGAAGTACAAGGATTTAAGGACAAAAAAAAAATTTAAGTGCTAAATTTGTCAAGCCAAAAAGGGGATACCCTGTAGGCAGTATTAATCTAGGCAACTCTATGGAAACTAACTTATTGAGTATTTAAAAAGTCGTTCATTACAATAAGTAGTTCCAATTTTGTGTATGTTTTGGATAGGGTATCCAAGCTGCTTTTTCAAATCCTTGCCAACTTCTAGACAAAAGGGTAATACCCTTTGCTAGAGTATAAGCAAAACATTTATGGTATTCCCTGTGGTGTTGCCCTTTTTGGTCTACTAATTATTTTGGCTGCCTCGAATGTTAATCCCCCCAAAAAAGCCCTTGTAAATTACAGGCACACAGCGAGGGCTTTAAACATTAAGTATTCGGTTAGCAAAAAGAATTGAAAGCACAAAATCTCAGTCAGACGCAGACTTACACACACACACAGACACACACACCTGTTTATTTATTTTATTAATTAAGAAAATTCATGATATAATTTATTGAAGTTCTGGCGCAATCCTCTTATTCTCTGGGGCAACAAATGTACTTCATCTAGCATTTTAGGATAATTAATTAAAAGTGCGACGACTTCACGCATAAACAAACTAGTTGTGTCCTTCGACAAAGGACAAAGGACATGCCAGTCGCACTTACAGTCAGGGACCTGTCGAGTGTCACTTTCAGGGCGCTGAAATATTAATGTAATACATACATTTGCACAGTGTGGTTTTCAGTAGGGGGGAGTGGGCAGGAATCTGGGATTTTGAGTCGCCAAATATTTGACTCATTTAAATGATTGAATAAGGCCGAGTTGAGCTCGACAACAAATGGGCCAAAACGCTAAGCTCTTTTTGGGTGTCCAAAAAGGTAGTGGTTGCAGCCTGCCCCTTTGCTTTTAGCCTGGCTGTAAACAGATTCAAATGTGGTCATTACATTTATCGCCAGCATAATAATGAATAATGAATAAATGCGAAAACAAGCCGCAGATTTGAGCGTTGCAAATGCTTTGCGCATATTTACATGGCATTAAATTGTGAATCACATTCGAATTTCGAACATTTTCAGTTTGTAATTCATATGGGTATTGTAGAAGTGGGCGTGTAGGGGCTTAGGGCGATTTAAGGGCAGGCCAAACAGAAGCTGGATGTCATTATGTAAGGCATATTGAGTGCATAACAAAAGCAAAGTTGGTTATAGTTCACTGCAAAAAAATGCTAACTGACTTGCATTTATTTATAAATTAACAAAACTTAAACTATCTTATTTAGATATTCCAATTAATCCATTGTCCTTTAACGTATAGTAAATATATTTTTATTTCCAACTATTTTTATGATTGATTTAAGTTCGGTTCACCAAGTTCTTTTGGCAAGTGTAGGCACCAAACACACCTCAAGGGCACACAATCCATGTGTGTGTATATTTTTGAGGGGTTTGCTCTTAGTATTTTCCAATCAATTGAACTCCAATTTGCATAATTTGCAGAATGTCAACGTAATGTGCATATATGAAATTCGATTATTTTCCATTGAACTGAACTGGAGACATTGAAAGTGGACGACAAGTGGACACAGCACAAATCGTTCAGTTAAACTTTCAAACACACATACACCCACACACACAGGCAAAGGGTCAACATTGAGTGTGTCATGCAAAGAACAAATATTTTTTCACTTTTGTATGTGTTTTTGTAAGTTTTTATATGGCACAAAAACGAAGGGACGATTGGGTTCGACTCAAAAACGAATAAAATGCCAACAAAATGCGAAAACTGCTCGAGTGCAACGTGGACTGGGAACTATAAGGGGTAGCAAGCAGAGTAGCAAAAGCAATAAAAAGCCTGGCAATGAAATTTTTGCAACGCTTCGTTTCGTTTCGTTTTTAGTTGTGGCAAAAAAATAAAACGATAAGGAAAAAAAATACAAACAACTAAAAAAATTGAAGTAGACAAATGAATGTTTTGCAAAATGTAAAATACCCCGTAGCTATTAAAGACAATACTTTTAAGGCGTTAGTGTAGTCTATGAACCGCTTTGAAATGTCTTCAAATTATTATGTTTTCTTTATAGCAGCAGCTGTATTAAGCTGGTATATTACGGTCGTGTATACCCTTTTCTGTGCTAACACTTTTGAGCAGAAGATGCGTGTCCTTTCTGTGCATTTTACACGCCCACGTGCCGTGTCCTTTTGAAAGAAATAAAAGGGTAAAATGTATTTACAGTTCTCTTTCTCTTGCTCTTCGTCGCTTTCTTAATACGTTTTTTTTTAAAGAACCCTGTACTCAAGTGGGATTGTAGGAGGTGTGTTAGATAATTTAAGAAGGGTAACTTAATTGATTAATGTTCAATAATAATTGGGTATAATTTTAATAAAAAGACTATTTATAGCTGGAGTAAAAGTACCAACTTTATTGGAGTTAACTTATTAAGTTTCATAGTGGAAGACTTTAAGTTTATATGTACAAAAAAAACATGAGAGAAGAAATCTCGAAAAATATATTTTTAATATTATTATTTTAATTCCTATATATAGAATTATAATTAAAACGTGTTCTTAAAAACCCGCTAGTTCTTTTTACCTATTATTGTAGCTTATTCTTTAATCTTATGATTTTTACCTCCACTTTTTACAGAGTCTTTCACAGTCTAGTTTTCCCTTAACCACTGCATTTGCTACGCCGAGTATTTTATTATTATTTTCGCTTGAGAAATGTAGAAAACACGCAAAGCAGTCGCCAGACACTGGGCAAGGCAACCATATTGTCCTCACCAACCTCGCTGTCCTGGTTTTCCTTACTGTCCTGACTGTCCCACTGCCTTGACTGCTTGTTGTCCTGCGGGCCCAACCCAATCACAAACAAGTTTGTCCTTGCCCTGGACTGCACAAAAAAAAAGGCAAGTCACAAGCTTCACTTTCGACCATCGAGCATTGAATGTTTTTTGTATTTTTTTCTGTCTGTTTTCTGTTTTTCTGAATTTTATTTTGTGGGCGCGCGTGTCGTAAAAATTTAATTAAAAAATTATTTTTGCTAACAATAAAAATCAACACTTTGCGAGGCTTGAATAGTGCCGACAGTTGGCCCGTTCTCATTCGGGCTTAAAGCCTTAAGCCAAATAATGATTAGGCATACGCTCGACTGCCAGTCAAAAGGCAGAGACAGAGAGCTGGGCGCACTGCCACGCCCATTAGCTGTGGCAAAATGTGCGAATAATGTGCACGGACAATGGGCATTTACGAGCCATTACATCTCCTTTTCCCCTCCCTCCCCATTAGCCCCTTTACATCAACAGTTTTTGCTGCCCACTGTGAGATGTGTGTGTGTGTGTGTGTGTGTGGGAAGCCAAACAAAATTATGATGAGCACTTTTTATGAGATGGACAGGCATTGTCCTGCCATTGTCCTTGTCTGGCGAGTCAATAAAAATTCAGTAAACCTCTGTCGACATAGACTCAAGTATTATTATTGCTACTTTATGACGGTTTATGTACACAAACAAACACACAGACACCCCCATCCACACACACACACACTCTTGTATTTGTAAAGGATAAATTTGAGCGGAGATTTGTCAGATTTGTTAGCATCATGTAAATTGTGGTCAGAAATTAAGTTTGATTGCCCCAAAAACCTTGTAGAAACTTTATTTCCATTAGGCTTAACAATCTTCAGTCAATTAGCTTATTTCACTCTTAATAAAAAACTGAACAATGTATTTTTCGGCTCTTGATTAAAAACTCAAGCAAATTCTCACGCTAATTATGAAGAAGGGGGAAAAAAAATATAAAGACAAGAACCTAATGATGTCTTCAAACCAAATGTTAATGAAGACAGATCTCGGCTCAGTGCCGACTGGAGCTCCCCTTGTTTCAATGCCATAGCCATAAAATTAGCATACTTTTCCACACTTCTTGTAGCTTTTCATGTTTCCGAATACTCGACATGCCAAATACGTTGACACCTTTTTACCGAGGAGCGCCCAAAAAAAAAGCCAGGAAAAAAAGAAAAACAAAAAGAAAAACAACAACTAAAATAGACGCTGCTAATTGCAAGCGAGCGGCTCAACAACGGCTTAATTACGCTCTTGTTGTTGTTGTTGTTGTTGTTGGCATTATTATTGTTATTTTTGTTGTTATTGGAGCTGACCTTTTGACGTGCCATGTTTCAATTTCATTTGCATAATTTGCGTCGTTTTAATTTTTCAACATTTTCTGTGCCAATTTTCACGTAACATTTGCATAAAGAAAATTCCATCAATGCGCCCCGCCCACTTTCGCTGAAAAATCAACATTATTGCCAAATAACATATTCCATGCGACGAAAGTACACGAAATCAGCGAAACTTTTGCCAGCATTTAAGCAAATATTAGTTGTATTACAGCAAACAAACAAACGATCAAAAATAATAAAACGGTTGACTTTGGCAAGCCAAAGGTTTTATACACTACACAAAAAAATATTAAAATATATAAATTTTAATTTAAGACAGACAGTGCCAAATATAAAACTGACATTAAGTCTGATTTGTTGGTAGCAGAAAAACTGTCCAACTTTTTGCTCTACTAGTTTTAATATAAACAAGTATCAATAGCTGTGTAAACATTTTTTGGCACTGTCACGCCAATTTTAATGCGTCACACAAATCGTGACCAAATTATAATACCCCCCGGGCAAAGGGTATAAAAAAAAACTGTGCAACAACTGTGAGAAGTTTTTACGGTGATATTTGCGCATCAAATTAGTTTTCTCGCACACGTTTTCAATTTTCGGCACTGCAAAACTTTGTTGCCAGCGAGTTAAGGGCGCAAGAGGGGCGAGAGAAATATAGTTGGGGTGAAAGAGAGTAGCAGATTGGGCTGACAGGGTCGAGGGCTGAGAAAATAGGCCAGGAGCTGACTGCCATTATAACTTAAGTGGATTGAAGCCGACAACCCAGAAAAAGTGGGTCAATTACCAACGAAAGCAAACACAATTTAATATTAAGCAGATAAATTTCAAGTCTTTGCTCTAGGCAAAGCAGCAACAACTACAACTTAAACTAAACTTAAACTCTTTACAATTTGTATTTAAGTTATTTATTGTGCACATTTGTGACAGCTGAAGCAACAAAAGGCTAAAAAACAAATGTCTCAAAACATTTGCAATTACTCAAACTGTATGCAAGTGCATTATTTTTGTGTGTGCTACTGTGAATACGGCTCATGAATATCCGATTAGCTGAGCCCATGTTGCGTATGTGTAATATTTGTTGCGTCTGTGCAAATATGTGTAAATATTTGCATAGATATTTACACAAGCTGCCGCCAAGCGACAAACTAACAAAGCTCACAATGTTGACAAACTGACAAAGCTGACAAAAACTGACAAACTGGCGAACTGATGAACTGACAAGCTGCGAAAATGACTAAAAAACAACGCACACAAACAAACAAACAAATGAGCGGACAATGAGGATAAGAGAGACAAAACGACAAAAGTGGGAAACGGGAAAACTAAACCAAATGATTCGCTTTTGTTTGAAATTGATTTCCATTAGTTTGCAATTACATTGAATGCATTAAAATAAAATTCAAATAAGTTTCACTTAATGCTAATGCACACTAGCTAATTGAAGGCATTAAAAGTTCCATTTAATTATCGCATTAAATAGATAACGAAATTTATCGGACAAATTATCAAACTCTAACTCGAGAAATTATTTACAATTTCCCAGCTAAATCAAATGGGAAAATCCTTACAGAAATCAGAAGCAAATATTTACAACCAAATACTTTTTCTAACAAGCGTATTTGTAATCGGATTATTTGGCACCAAAACATCTGGATCGATTGGCAAACAAATAATTAAATTATGTACTTAACTTTTGCCATTTGGCCATACTTAACATATTGATATCCTCAATTGTTATTTGTTTGCACAATTTGTGCTAAGAAATGTTGTTTTTTGTCTGACAAACGCTTGTAGTTTGCTTGGCCAGAAAAGGGAATAACAAGCCACATTTTGTGGGCTGAGGCTAAAAACAAATTTGAGGCGTGCAAATATTGAATCAAGGTATTTGCTCATGTATTTATTTGGCATACACAGTTGAAAACATACATAGCTACATATGTATAAGTATTCTATCTGTTGGCATTTCGTTTTCATCCACTGTCCATGCGCCATTTTTTATCTGGCCCTGACATGCTAATGCCTGCGTTGATACGCCGCAAAGACACTGCGATTACAGGCTTCTCGGACCCGGATGGGGTCCCGCTCCCGGACCCCGTCAACAAATCGGTACTGAAACCGGCACAAATACCAGTAAGTGATAAAAATACCCAGCAGGAATAGCTAGGGTAGTGGTAACAAAGACCCTGTAATAAATAACTGTTAAATGTTTTATTGATACCAAAAGCTGTTTGGTCTTTGTATGGAAAATTACTAGAAATGCCGATCGTAAGTATCAAGTTTTACGCCACCACTACCAAACTAAATATACCCTTTGTACTAAACACTTGCTGGGTCCACATAAAAGTCTATGCAAATCAAAAGTAGCACATGACTAATAGCACAATGCAATTCTATTTCGAGTCTCGTATCTGGTATCTAATTATCAGCTGGCTGCTTATTTAATATAGAGTGTGAACCAAGGGGGCAAATACTCGTGGTAGTGACAACAAAAGCCGGCACTTGAATACGTGTAGTTAGATAAGGTTACAATTGGAGAGAGAACTACCGCACGGCACTTGGTACACTTGGTACACACACAGAAAAGATACATAGATATGTATGTGGCACATTGTATTTAATAGAATCAGATACAAGCTGATAGATAACGCCAACAAATGTGGGAAACTATCCAAACTGCGACTTACAAACACTTAGAGAGTTTTGGACTCTTACCTACGTCGTCTCTGACGTCAATTCTTCATCTCTTTCTCCTCCCTCCACCTCTCTCTCTCTGCTGGTTGCTCTTTCTTTGGCGCCCACTTGATAAGCATTGCAAAATTGTCTTGTCTTGTCTATGTAAACTGTTTTCCCAGCTTTGTTTGACGGCTTTTACTTACCCACTTCAATTGTATTTCCTCTCCGTGCCCGTTTGGGTCCACTCTAATCTAATCCAATCCACGAGGCGACGTTTGTCTGCAAAAGGAGCAGAGGCAGAAGACAAAACTTGATTAATATGCAAATGCCAAGCAATTTGATTAACTAGTCCAGCCACCCAGCTTCATTTAAGCCCGCACATTTCCGCCAAACTAAACAAAACAAAACAGAGCAAAAACAACAACAGCAAAAACAACAAAAATAACAACAGAAACTATAACTGAAACAAGAGCAAACAAAAGAGCTCAATGAGTAACCGCAAAATGAGCTTAATGCACTTGACGTGACTCTGACTCCAAGTCAGACTCGGGCTTAGAGTCAAAAGTTGTGTACAGGGTAGACTCGCTGCCGAGTTGGCCACACTTTGTCAGTGGTATCAAGCTGTCAGTGACGAGCGAGATGTCAAGAGCGAATGGGCTTAAAAGTCGCAACGAGCCGCGCTGCCAACTCTTTTGGGCTTTAAAGCCATTGACATTTACAGTTCTAAACAATCTTTATAAAAATAGGCTATCAAAATCTTTTAAAAAAGAGTATTTAGTTATTGTTAACAAAGAAACTAATAAAATCTTTACTTCATCTAAAAGAAAATTTGTTAAAGGATTTTATTAACATTTATTTATGTAAAAAAAAATATTTTTAGCTGTCTAAGCTTTATGGATTATGCACAGAAAGAGGGTCCAGTCCCAGTCCAAAACAATCCCAGAACAGTTTCTGTATTTGATTTGCGTAGGTGTTTATTATTTGTATAAAGCAGATTCAGAATCTGAATACAGACACGTGCCTGAGTTTGGAAAACTATTATAAATTTATAACTCCCCTGTAAAGACCCTGAAGTTCAAGCTAAAAGTTTGTTAAAAAGCTTGGAAAAGGGGCTTATCAAATGTTATGATAAAAACTGTTTGCTGATAGCAAATGATGTTTTAGCCATCTAAACAATAAAGTAGACTGTATAATTTGTTTTTAATTCAATTTCACATTTTAGCTAAATAGACATTGTATATTTGACGCCTTATTTAAATATGAGACTCATTTCGAGTTGCTTTAAAAAAAAAAAAGAGACTTTTAAAATACAGCTAGTTATAGAAAATACTATATAAACTATAGTTTCTGACCTTAACTGTAGCAGAGTTAAGTTAACAGCACTGTCTAACAAAAGCAGTGTTAAAAACAGTGTTGCAGACTTGCGTTAAATCAAGCTGGGGCTTAGCAAATGACACAATTGGCTTAAAAGCCCAATTGACCAGTCTTGAGAACAGAGTGCAGAGTACTGGGCACTGAGTGTTGAAGGCCGAGAGTTAAGAGTTGTGTGCAAATGTTTGAGGTGCAATCCAAAAGATGCCTTCATGTTTGATATGTGCGCCTAACTAATTAAGACATTGTCCGTGCTACAACTTATGGGTCAACCTTTTGAGTTTAGAGCACAACTCAAAGCAATACACACACACACATATATACTCAGCTATTGTGTGTGTGTGTGTGTGTCTGGAACCACTGTGAGCACTTAATGTTAAGCGGCTTAGTTGTTAATTGAATTAGTTTACGAGTGAGGCATTGCATTCGCCTTTGCCTCTATGAATTGCTTATTGGCGCATAAAATGCACTCACTCAACACACACACACACACATACTCTAAGAAATGCACACCCACACCTACACACACACCCATTAAACCTCCCATACACAAGCACACCCACTTTTACACTTGCACTTGATATACAATTAGATTCTTTGTTGTGGCTGCCAAAGCCACAACAGTTTATACAGTGTGTGTGCCAGCAGCAATACTTTTTAGACCCTGTAGTTGCTTAGCAGAATGGGTGTGAGCAGTGAAGTGAAGACAGTAGGCTCTTAGCATACTTTGAGTCTATAAATTACACATTTGTCAAACTGATTTCTATAGTAAAATTAATTTTAGAAACTTTATTTCTGCCTCTAATTTCTACAGACTCTTAAACAGTTGTGCACACTCCACTCCAGCCACTGCTTACTACTTCTTTTTGCCTTAGTTTTTTTTTAATGAACATTTAATTGGTTGCATCTTGGCTTTGAGTCACTGTCTTGCAGCTGCTTACATAATTAAACGATCGTGGAGCTCTCGCTAAGTAAATTGTTTAATTAAGCCATTAAAATGTCATAAAAATAATTAGCAGGCCTACTAGCTAGACGGAAGTTAAGGGGCGTGTAGTGAGAGTGGGCGGAAAAACTCAGAGAAACTCAAGTCAGCCAAGTAGCTAAATAAGCTGGGGTTCAAATGGCTTTTGACATGCGACTCTTGAGTTTAATGAGCTCAAATATCATGGCTAAACTCGAGAGCAGCGAACAAGGTTAAAGTGGGCAAAAGACTTGAATTTGGTTGGGAAACTCACACACACACTAATAACAATTAGCAAAAGACACATTGCCACAGCTGAAACTATAATAATTTTGATACATTTTTGGGGCTTAACTTAAACTACTTTTAATAAACACCTTTTCGCTGTGGGCAACCATATACTTTAGTTAATCAGCAGTGAAGTTAGCAGCTGGTAATAGCCAAAACCATGCCTCGATAACCAAACAACCAAAGTGTCATTAATAATGACAGAAACATCGACTGTTACAGCCCAAAATCAACAACAGACAGCGACCACAGTACAGGCTGTCACCATGGCGATAAATGATTACAATATCATTAATTTATATAGGTCACAGTATCAATAATCCATTAAACAATCGCCTAGCACTAAAAGCCAAAGTGGCCAACTACTAAACTTAACTTTAACATGAATTTAATTAGTTTAGTTCTACTTCACACTAACTTTTATGCTTAAATAAATATTTTATGCATTTTTATTTAAATTTTCTATTATTTTTTCGCACGCTTTAATTGAAAAACAAGTAAGAAAGGCTACAGTCGATCGAGCCGACTGTGAAAGACCCCGTATATTGTAGTGCATTTTATTAAAATAAAAATTTTAAATGAATAAAAATTAATGAATATTTAATTTTGATTAAATAAAAATAAATAAAATAAAATGTCATTGTAGATTCGAACCCGCGATATAGAAGGTTCATATTGCGCCGATCTAAGTTGACAACTTTTTATATTTTAATTATTTGAAATATGTATGTGTGTATAATATGTGTGTATGTATAGATTGTTGGCGCGGCCAGGGCTGGGAGGTGGAAAGAGGTAGAGAAAGTTCGAATATGTTTGTATGTTTTGTGTTTGTTTGTATGTGTTGGCGCATGAGTGATTTTGTTTAAATATTAATTTGACGTAATTTTTGTTGTTTGAATAGGATTTTGATGCATTTAGGAAGTTAGAATAGTAAGTTTAAGGTATGTTATTAAATGTATATTGATTTATGCTGAGAAGGATTGAATTGGAGAGTGTTTTAGTTCATGAGCAAGGGGGCGTGGCAGTCAAAATTTAATGAATTGATTTAGGTGTCTGGGACTGCGTAATTGGTGTTAGTGATATATTGAGTTATTGAACAAATTTTTGAGGCGGTGGTTTGAGGGGGGCGGTGGGGGTGGCAATGAATATGATGGTAATATAGGATTTAGGTGTAGGTAGGATAGGTGTTAGGAGGACAGACGGACAGACGAAAGAGTGGGGGGGATTGGGGTCGCCCCGATCGAAGGGGTTAAAAAATCAATGTTTAATTAAATACAATTAATTGTTTTCTCCAAAGTAACGCTGCTGTTAAAGTTAATATTAATTGTAAATTAAAATGTCATTTACAAAGAGACAGCGCGCCATTTTTTACTCGTGTTTTTTATGCTTTTTAATAACTTTTGTGCACTCAACTTCATATTCAATTTAATTAAATTTTAATAACGCCGTATAATTTATAACATGTTTGTCGCAACACATAAAAAAAATTATAATAAAATAAAGTGAAACTGGCGCAAAACAAACCGATTTCATTAGAGAAATTCCAGCAGAAACCAATTCACAACTGCATTTTTTAAATAGTGCTTGAATAAAAATTGATTTTAAGCTCACAATAACAACCAAATTGCGGTATGCGACAAACAAGTGAATTACACAGAAATATTTCCATTCAAAAAGTGTCACAGCAAAAAAGAGCATATTTGGGGCGTCTCAAATTGAAATTATCAGTTAAAATTTTAACAAAAAAATATACATAAAACAGCAACAGTCATTGAATTATTTGTATACTTTTCGGTTTGCAGCCACTTGAAATAAAATCCAAACTTTATACAAAAATTCTATGCGCTTATGGGTTAAACAAATCTTTGTGCTTTGGACAGCTATAGGAAAGTTTCACAAGTTTATAGCCAATCGATTTCAATAGAATGATCAAAGTTCGACAGCGCAGAACAGCAACGAGGCAATTAAATTCGCGTCTACCGTTGCGTATACGTAACATATATCAAATATTAATTTGTCCATACGCCATGTATGCCAGAAATATTTCAGACAAAACTATTTAAGCCTAGCAACACAAAACAAAGCAAAACCAACAATATATGCAAAAATAAAAATCTGTGCAGCGCGTTATGAAAAAAACAAGCGAAATGCGAACAATATGAAAAACACGCATTCGCCCACGTGAAGTGTCGCAAAACATTTTGATTACATTTTGCCCGGGAATGTTGCAAAATTGCAATGTCAATCATAGCAGCTACAGTTGGAAAATGGAAATAGGCAAACACTTGTTTTTAAGCGTTTACAATGCGATTTTTGGGTAAATATTTAAATCAATTTTGACTAAACTAAAAACTATTTATACCTTCCGCTAGATTAAACCATAAATTGTTCAAGTGCTTTTCTATATATTTATATATATATACAATAATTATGAAAGTTAACTATGTGTAAACTTGGCACTTTTAACTCCCCAGCTCGGGCACAACTTTCGCTCTGTGCACACGCTAATTGAACTTTCAATGAAATTCAAGTCTTATTAGAAAGTAAGAGCCAGACAGAATAGAAGTTGGCAAGAGGAGAGAGAGAGAAAAGTCTGAAGTTCGAGTGGAAATCAGCACGGCTTGAAAATGAAATTAAAGAACAACAGAAGCTGGTCATGGCATTCAAGCTGAAGCTGGAAGTGATTAGTTTCTTTCTTTCTACTTATTCTTTATCTCTGTCTTCCCTCTCTTCACTCTTCTCTTTCTTTTGTAGTGCTTCTTGTTGCTGTTGCTGTGTCGCTTTCTTGCGTTTCAATTGAATTGAAATCAAATCAAATTAAATTAAATGCAATTATTTTATCATCAATTGGCCAACTGCTTTCTAATTGGGTTAAGTGCGTTTGCCGCTTATCAGCAGTTGGTCACTCAGAACTGTGACTAATCAGCAAATAACGGCATTGTTTATGCCATGCACTTCAAATTAATTAGCTTGCTTCACAATTCGTCTCAAAAGTGTTGTTCAAATTTAATTGACACGGAGCGTCAATCTATTTTCAAAACATTTCCAACGAGCGTAAAAATTGGCCATGTGCGTGCTACATAACGAGAGGGAAAAATTGACTCAGCGGCTGTGGAGAATTTTGCCAAATAAAAAACACTTAATACAAATATTTGTGGCGCTCTAGGTCTGCCTCCCAGGGTGCTACAGTTGTCGCCAGGTAGCCAGCAAGAACCGCAAAAACAACACCGCACAGTGTCCATAAGGTGTCAAGACAGAGGCAAAAACAAAACCAAACAAACAGCAGCCAAATGTTTGTGTGTGTATATTTAATGCAGCTTAACTAAAAAAGCAAACAACAAGGTGAAAAAGGTGGAAAAGCAAAGGTCAATATTGAAAATTGATAAACAGCCAGCGCTGGCAAAACCAACAACAACAACAAGAAGAAGAGGAAGAAGCAGCAGTAGAACGAGAGCCAAAAGCAATCCAAGTGCTATCAACACTGCGGTCTCATAATTAAAAGTAAACAAATTGCGGAGACTCGAAAATTTTAAATTTCGACCGACAAATTTTTGCCTGTCGTTTAATTTTAAACTAGAAAATAAATACATCAACAGCATCAAGTGAACAGCAGACAAAAACCAAATTGGAGCAGTATAAATAGAGGCGTCTATTTTTAGACCCCGTACTTTTTAAAAAAGAGAAGGGGGTTATTTTTTTTGTGGGAGGGGGGAGGGGGAAAGGGGGAGGGGGGGGGGGCGGAGACATAAAAATTTTTTTTTGGGGGGGGGGGGGGGGGGGGGGGGGGGGGGGGGGTGTTAAGGGGGGAAAATATGTTTGGTTTTTTTTTTTTGGGGGGTTTTTTTTTTTGGCCCCCGGGAAAAAAAAAAAAAAAAAAAAAATTTTTGGTGTGGTGAAGGTTTGGGGGGATTATTTGGGCGGGTTAAAATTTGGGTTTTTGTATAATTAATATAGTTTGTTTTATAGATTTTTTTTTTTTTTTGTAAGAAAAAAAGATAAAGAAAAAAAAAAAAAAAAAAAAAAAAAATGGGGGGGGGGGGGGGGGGGGGGGGGGGGGATATAAATAAATATAAAATAGAAAAGGGAGAAGGGGGGGGGGGGGGGGGGGGGGGGGGGGGGGGGGGGGGGGGGGGGGGGGGGGGGGGGTGGGGGGTGGTGTTTTTTATTTTTTTTTTTTTTTTTTTTTTTTTTTTTTTTTTTTTTTTTTTTTTTTTTTTTTTTTTTTTTTTTTTTTTTTTTTATTTTTTTTATTTAATTTGTGGGGGGGGTGGTGTGGGTGGTTGTGGTTATATAAAAGCTCTCAGCGCATAGATCCCAAACAACAACAAGAAGAACAATAAATAAAAACACACAAAAAAAGGCTTTTTTAATTTAATTTAAAACAATTACAAAGGTCTGCTCTGAATTTACATAAGAAAGACAATTAAAAGCATTTGGGAAATTTGGGGAAACAGACATAATGAACTTGTCTCAAATAGTGCGAGGCGTTTCTAGTTTCTAGTTTCTAGACAAAACATTTATGAGGCCAACAAAGTGGCACAGAAAAACTATTTATAGTTTTTAATATTTGTGCCTTAGTGCCTTAGTCAACTTAAAATACTTAAAATGATTTAATACTGGAAATTTTAATAGGAACTATCATAGTTTTTATAGTTTTACTTATTGGAAATCAGCCATGAAAATTAATTTACAGCTACAGTTTCAATTTTAGCCACATATTTTAATACCCCTTACATAACTCTATCACTGACTGCTTTCATCTGTATTTCAGGCATTTAACAAATATCAATTTATTTGCATTTTTTTCTTATATTTTTTAATAAACGGAAGTTTCCCATTGATGGCATAAAGAAATAACATCCGAACTGCATGTTGTAATATTTTGAAATTAAATTTCTCAGTTCAATTTTTTTCTGTTAACATTACTTTTATTACATTATTTGGCTGACATGCGCTTTTCAAATTGCCATTTCATGGTCGAGCGAATGCAAACCAATATGAAATGTACTTTTAATAAACATGTGTGTATATTACACTATATTTAAAAGTATTTGCAAGTTAAACCAACCGAATTTAAACACATCTTATAGCATAAGTAGTAGTAGTATTTAGGTTATCCAATTGCTTAATTTAGCAAGTGTTCTAATGCCCTTAATAAATAGAGAATACATTTGTTAGATGTGTTTCTATCTACCAATAGTTAGTATAAGCCTGTCTAGCTTTTTAAAACGAAACATATAGCTTTATATTTATTTTATAAGTTCTTAAAAATCATTTCAGATATTTAAACATTTTTCTTAATAATAATTAAACAACTCTATTGGGTAAAACCAAATTTTCGCAAAGCAACTTTTCTCTTAACCCGCAAATAGCTATTTTTTCACACTTGATGGCCTTAAATTATTGCACAATTTTGAAGTTAATAAATTTTTGGAGGCCATACGTAAAGTTTGCCACAAAATGTTTGCGAAGACAAACCCAAAAGTTGACTAAAAATTCAATTAGCAACGAATTATGCAGCCTTAATTATTATGCTAAAATGCAAATTTGCAGCTCGCCAAACTTGTAGGCCATGGCTCAAATTGTTGTTGTAGTTAGTTGGAAAAGATGAGTGTTTGTGTGTGCAGCAATCGCATTCGCACTCATATTTATTAAATGGAAATATATATCAATAAAAAAGTTTTATTAAACCTGTAGATAAATTCGAAGTGGGTGTCAAATCAACGACTGTTTTTGCTGACGTAGTGACAAACTTTATTTGTGGCACAGTCACCTACATATGTAGTTTGCCAGCCACACACATTGTGCGTCATCAACACTCAACACACATCACCAAATTATTGTAAGCAAAAACATGCAGAAATTTTGGTATTGACAACGGAAATGCGTTTTCAAATTGAAACGCATTGCAGCGTGTTCAATGGCGAGCAGTGGAAAAAACTAATGCTCAAATCAATCACGCACCCCAATAGAGCTTTTGGGAGTGGCAGAACAGAGGGACACTCGACTGTCAGACACCCTGCAGCTAGTGCTATAGAACGTATATACTTTCTGAAGCTAGCTATGATTTTAGTACTGATCAGTTAGAAATATTGAACAGTTTTAGGTATCTTTTTTTTCCTTTTGTGACGTAGACAAACTTAATTGTTATTCTTAGCACTTCATTTTGATAGGTAAATAAATCTTTACTACACTCTCAAAGGTGAATTACTCTAGTGTCCACAAAAGCACAAATATACCAAGCTTATCAATTGAAATCGTCTCAAAGGGCAGTTCACACTAGTGACAAAAGCACACGCTACAAACAGTAAACAACTTTAAGCCGCTTAAGATACAAACGTTGCTCAAACTCAAACTAAAGTAAATGAAGTAAAGCTACGCGACTCTAACAAACCCATCTTACTACAGTGCCTCAAAACAACAGACACAGTGACTCTCGGGGGCTGTGACAGTGCTGAAAACTGCTTGTGGCAGTTAGAATTCAAATAATTTTGTGGTTGAGCGACGGCAAAGGTTGAATTCAAATCTTGGTAGCTTCGGATTGCAACAGCAGCGCTTAGGTAACAACAGCAGAGACCCAGGCTATGCCACGCCCACATAGCCGAGTGTCACTGCTAGGCAGAGGGTTTTTTTAAGGTTGGGCTCAGTTTTGGTTTGGTGTGGATTGAGGCGCAGTTCTCGTCGGTTGCGGTTCGTCTGCTGCTGCCCGTTTTCGAGTGTTGTTTTCCCAACGAGTTTTCCAACAGCCAAAAATGCTTAGCCCAGAAAAAAAACAACAACAACAACAACAGAGACAGCCGAAAGAAGTACCGTAAGTTTAAAAGCTTAAATCATTGCCAGGTAACTGAAGCATGGCCAATGCTCTGGTACTCACTGTAGTTACATTAGTTACCGCTACTGTTGCAACGCCAAGTCGAGTAATTTAGTTACTTTACTTTACTCTTTTTTCAGTTTTAACTATATATATATATATATATATAAAGTACTGTACTTTATTCTACTATAAGATTTAATTACGACCTCCACCTGCCCTGAAAACTTTGCCGAAAACTTAAGTAGACTGAGGGGGGAAAACGAAGAGTGAGAGGGAAAAAAGCTGAAATAAAAACAGTTACGCTTTGTATTTTCAGCTTCTTTTTTGTTGGTCTGATCCGCCTAAATGCTGCTCTGTTTTGGCCCGTTTGTTGGCCCTCATTCAGCTTTTTTCGGGGGTATTGTTCTGTTCTGCTGTTCTGTTCATGAGCTTTGCACTTTTGTAAAAATGTTTGACACAGTTTCTGGGTCGACTCCGACTGAGATTGAGATTGAGACTTTTCGCTTTGGTCTTTAAATAAATGCCATTATAAGTAGTTTCTGGCTTGGAGATGTCTTAATGCTGGCGTCAAATGAAAGAAAGCCATTCCCCCGAAAATATGCAAGTCATGTTCTGGAAAGCGTAACAAAAGAAGTCAAGAAAATTGTATCTCACTGTGGCAATAACTGTAGCTGTATCTATAACATACGAAAGTATCTACAACAACTGTTACGTACTAAAGAGATTTTAATAATGCGTATCGTTTACACTACACACTACACAGAGAGCGAGTGCCATAAGTTTTATAACTCATTAACCTTTTCCGGCCAGAAAATTCTCTTTGACGTGTCTCCAGAGTTTCCACAGTTTCCACAGTTTCCCCAGTTTCCACATGAGTCAATGTTTGTCTGTCTGTCATCTCATTTCTACTTAGTTTCACTTGTATTTGCCCAAAGTAATATGTTAGTTCTGTGTCACTGGGACAGCCAGAAACGTTCTCTACATTATTTTGTATCTTTAACATACTCAGCACATTCACGGTTCGTTTAATGCGCTTCATTTGCCTCGGGGCCAATATTCCAGTTGACTTGTATTCGTTTTACAGCTCGCATGATTCTCACAATTTAGCCATACATCAATTAAAATTTCAATTTTTTGATTAATCATGCAGTTTAATAGCATAAACAACAACAACAACATGTACAGCAACAACCGCATCAAGATCAATGCAAACAATAAATAAAAAACAGATACAAAAAGTGCTTTAATTTTCTGAAGAAAATCATAACAACATGAGACTGGGAAATGCTTAGAAAATCAAAGTTCTATTCTGTGCACGATGATACTTGTCCGCAAGTTTGTTTACCTAACGGCTTATGCAGTTACTTTCGCAGCAAAAAGAGAGTGAGAAATAAAAAGGGAAGGGGAGATAGTGAGAAAAAGGAAAGAGAGGTGCTTTGGTTAGGGCTTTGGCGGGGCAATGACCGATTAAAATTATATCGTTATGTGCAGCGGAAATGTTCACAACATTGCAAAGCTTGTAATAAAACTCATAATCTACATGCTGCATATGTATACACTGAGCGAAATAGTTAGGTAGTTTCAATTGGCTACAAATAATCTAAGAAACATACGTAAAAAATACTTTTACTATTGGCACATGCAATGTATTGCAAATAAGTAGTTTTGGTAGACCCTGTACTTAAAACTGTTGTAGGGTATAATTTCAAAAAATAACTCTAAAATACTCAAAATGAAGCTAAAGACAGTAAAATTGGCATGCTGTTCACTTTATGCTGCACCCAGATCAAGTTTGTTGTACGAAAAACATGCATAAAGTAAACTGGGGAATTCTAAAGATGTCTTTACCCAACTCCCACTTCCTGCCACTTATTTTTCCCAGTGTAACACTCAGGGAAAGCCAAGTACATAAACTGTATAAGGCCATAATAAAAAAACACAACCTCAAGTACGCGGTGTACGTAATAGCACAACAACTGTAAGAAGTCAACGCTTTAGGCATAAAAATTACAGATCCGATTCCAAACGATCCCATACGATGCGATCAGATGCTATGGTAGACATATTTTGGCATGTGCTGTGGCTTCCTGGGTCTCTAATGTGCAGATGCGTTGCTTTGCATACTAATAGATACATAGATAAAATTATTTAAGGCATTTAAACACAGCACGCACAGCAAATAATGACAGAAAACTAAAGACACAACGGGGAGTGATTCATGAGTAGTTTGTCTAGTTTGAGTTACAGACAACTTGGGCATCATTTGGCCAAGAAACACAAAACGATACAAGCTAATTGTTTACAAGACAAGGCAATAAACCGGTTTTATGAATCAGCTGAGACGAATTATTAAATACGCTCTCAGAACATGCAACAATTTGGCTTAATTGAATCGCAGTAAAGTAACGAGTTCAGCAGACAAATCAATCAATTTAAATCAGACATAAATTGATCAAGTTGAAGACGTACTTTTGGTAGGGTATACAAGGGGTCGGTTAGTTTTATACCTCGTTATTCTGTGCGACTATTGCAATTTAATGCACGAAAATTTCATTGACACAGTTTTTGGGTTGAATTTCGTTCTCTTATTCTCTTACTTAATAGTTTTTATCTTTTCTTTTTTTTGTCTTTTTATGTCAGCGTCAAAACTCGTCTGCAACTGTAAAAAATACTAAAATTCTTGGTCTCTAAACATATGCAAATTTATGTAGAACGCAAGATTTGATTACGCGTTTGGCTACGTAAAATAAAACGTTTATTTTGGAAACCGAACCGGTTATTTTCGAAAGAAATTCCATAAAAGAATTCAGTTCCTTGTACGATCAATGACTTTGCTTCAATCAATGCCAAAGAAGACTTTCTCAATCGCCACAGTGCAGTAAATTGTATCTTTGAGATACATTCTAACAAATTGTATAAACATTCAACACTTTTGACTGACTAGTTGAACTCCCCACGCTAAATAGTTTTAAGATACAAATGTATATAGATACATATACATTTTTTATATAATATACTTTGTATTTTGTGTATAAATTATTTCGCTTTTGTTCACTCATTTAAATTCTATGCAAATCTCAACTCGCACGTTTCTGTGTAGTTTACATTTTGCAGTCACTGTTTGATTGTTTTTCCTTCTTTTCGTTATTTTGATGTCACGTCATTTGTTTTGGGTGCCGATTTATATGTACATTTATATATATATATATGTCTTTCTTTTTTTATATATTTTATTTTGCTTGCAATTTTTATTTTCGTGTGTTTTGATTTCCTGCTCAAAATAAATTTGGCAATTGACAATTTTCGGCAATTTATCAATCGTGAAACGCTCTGATTTTAACTGTTTTGCTATTGTCTTTGAAGATTTGTTGCTAATCAAAAGTAGCTCGTTTCCCAAACTACTGTTATTCCTATTTGTTACATAAACGTGACATTTTTCCATTGTAATGTCCAACGTTTTATTTCCATTTCCATTTCCAGTTGCTGCTTGAACTTATTATAATTTATTGCTATTACTTTGCTGCTTATTGTTATTGTTGTTTGTTTTTTATTACAGTTTCCACAGCTTTACTTGTTGATTGTTTTGTTGCGACATAAGTTTTGTATGTAGGGGAAAAACCCACAGTGTTTGCTGCACTTTTGAGTGCAATCGTTTATCAGCTAAGCTTGTTGCTGCCTTATCAGTAAATGATTAAATGCCTTCTACATTTAACTGATAAGAAATTGCTGAGAATTCATAAATCACTGAGCTGGCAACAGGTGTTTGAAGTAAAAGCTTTGCTTAAAGCTTAAACTGCTTGTAGCGCCATCTAGGCAGCATCCTAGCAAACTAGTCCTGAAGCTTTTCGAAAAGCTTTGTTGGGTAGCCTTAAGCTTGCACAGTGGCCAAGATAGAACCTAAAGCTAAACAAAAGTCAGAACATAACTTTTGCTTATAAATTGTTAACTCAGCAACGCAAAAATAATAAAATGTGCTTTAAAGCAGAATACTGCCTACTTGTATTAAAATTTCCTATACATATAAATTATGCATGCAGTTAAAACTACAGTAAGTCGGAAGGGAAACCACCTGAAAAAAAGAAATTGAGGAAAGGAAATCATTTTGTTGCTGCGTACGTGGTATCAATCAGGTAACGGTAAACGGGACGCTCATGTGACAGTGACAAAAAAATGAACCACGACAGCTAAAAACCGTCAATGTCAAAAACACTTTTCATATAAATATCGTTTGATTCACGGGGCTTAAATATTTCTTTCTTCTTTTTCAATATTTTTTAATACATTTATCGCGTGTCTTTTGATTTGTACAATTTCCAGTTTTGATTCCAAATGAATTTCCCAGATAATATATCAAAACTCGGCGGACAGCTCGTCAACTCTTAATGCAATCAAATGACATTCAAATAACATCAAAATTTAAATTGATCAACTGAAAATTGTCAGCAATAACAGCGGATTTAAAAAAGATGACGGGTATAAAAACTGACCATACTACGTATTTAAAACTAATTCTATATCTATTTTACTGAGAACTAAAAAACTAATGTGAAAAACGCAAATTGAATAGATTAGTACTAATTATTAATACAAACACGCTCTGAACTTGGGTTGAGTAACTGATTTGAAACTCACTGTGATCACGCAATGCTCAGTTTAAGTTAGCCGCTATTTCTCTTTAATAGCAAGCCCACATAACACACAACTCTACACCACATTATTTCACAATCAATTGTAAGATTTATTATTGGTTTTAAAATTTGTATTTTACCGACACAAATGCGAAATAAATTGCGCTTTATGGTTCCAAGTAACGTTTTAAGTGCTTCAAATAACACTGGAAAGTTACAGTAAGTCGAAATTAGTGAATCATCAAAATTGAAAACTGAAATTATGAATGAAAAACAACAGTTATAAGGAAGTTACTATTTTATGATAAACTTTGGTAGAGCCCTTAGTGGAGTCGTTTTAAAATGCGGTCATTTTGATTGATACCACTTTATTTAAAGCCAAATGTCTGGAGGTTCCTTTAAGATTGAGGGATCTTACATAAAAACACAGTTTTCTTAACAAAAGTTTAAGTTTGACGATAACGGTGTGAGTTTGGTGAGCTAAGCAAGCTGACCGCAGCGGTAAGCCATTAAAATAAGCTTTGGTTAATTTTAGCTAGTACTAATCAACTTTAATGCCTAACTCCTCAAAATTTTACATATTCCACGACACAATGATAACACCCCTCTCTACAGCGTATACAAATTTTATGGTTTCACATGCAATTGAAGCGCAAAGTCGCGTTGCTGCTCAAAATGCCAAAAACAGCGCGACTTGGAGTACAAAATATGAATTGTTTACAGTTGCTGTGTGTGTGATCTCTTTGAGCCAGTTGTTAGTGCGGCCATAAACAAAAGGCCAAAAAACACACACACACAATGAACACAAAACGTGCTGATTAATGCTCTACTCACACACACACACAGGCAAGCACACTCAAATGCCATAGGTCAGTTACACTAATTGAAATAGAATGTTGTTGTTCAGTTTTATTTATCGTTTGTCGGTTTAGTTTCATCCATTGAATACTCGTGGGTGCTGAGATCAAATGTGAGAAAGACACACGATCGGTTTTCATATGTGTGTGTGTGTGTGTGTGTGTGTGTGGATTGTGAATGGCGCTCGCGTTGCCAACTGTTTCGCAGTAGTGACCAACATTTAGAAAGCCATAAAATATAGCTCCTTTCACTTTAGAATGCAAGCGTCTGCGAGTGAAAGTGCAACAGGCGAACTAAAGCTTTAAATTAGCATAAAAAAAGGCTAAAAGGACTTGACCAGGTATATACAACACCATCAACAAGTGTCTAAATAAGTAGGTAAATCGTAAAAAAACAAAGTAGAGTTGAAAAGCTTCGTAGGATGCAAACGTTGGCTTGGCAACAGTAGCCGAGAGCTTTTCCGGCTAAGCTTTAAATGCCCTGGAGCACAGCTGACAGCTGAGCCTGAGAGCGCATCACGTGAGAGAGCACAAGAGCAGTTAGACAAGAGCAAAAGAGAGCAGTCGCAGGAGCTGAGCTTTGAGCATGCGCCTCAAATGTCAAAACAAGCAAAATTTGTGTTGTTGCTTTTGCGGTGCTGCCGACGCTGACGCTGCCGTCAGCGCTGCTTCTGTTTATTGTTTCTGTGTGTGCGTGTGTTTGTGTGTTTGTTTTGTGTTTTTGTTTGAAGTGTGTTTTTAAATGTTGGCCTGATTTGACGAGGGAACAAACAGCGAAGAAGCAGCAGCAACTGCAGCACTGAATTGCGACATTGATTGACATGATGAAGTGCCAAATGCAGCACTTGAAAGCAGCCCATGCCCTGCACGTCCAGGTGGGTGCGTCAAAAGAGAAAGTGTCAGTACCAGTGGGAGTGGGAGAGGCAGGCCAAGGAAAGCGTCGCTTTGTCTGGGGACAAACTAATAAAGCGACAGCATAAAAAGCTGGCGACACACACACGCCCACTTTAACACACCCCCTAATGGAGACGCAGAGGCGTGCCAAGGTTAGGCGATTAACGGTCAGGATATTTGGTGGCGATGCCAGCGTATGTGTGTGTGTTAGTGTGCGAGAAACCAGGGGTGGGAGTGCACAGTGGTTGGAGGTCATTTTGTCAGCAGATTGTGCAATCAGCTGTGGCTAATGAAAAGCGTTAACAAGTTTGTGGGATACAAGTAGACACACACACACCCACACACTTGTAAAGTGTAAAAAAGTCAACCTCTATTGATTTTCTAGCAGTTTTTTAGCCAAGTACAAAAGGGCGCAACCCCCTAACTGGCCAAGAGGGGAGCTGGGGTAATTTCCAGGAAGCCGCAACGACTATTGGGGTCTGATTAGTAGCTAAAGAAGCCAAGTGGTTAATTAGCTAATTAGTGATTAAGTTTTACTTACCAGTCGATAAATGAATGCGGCTTTAATTACAATGTTTGTTAACGTTTAATAACCAATTTATTTACTTTTTAATTTTCTTTACTTTTTATTTATGTTGCTGTATTTGCTTTTATTTTATTGTCTCGCTTTATTGCACTTGCAATAATTTATTAAATGTAATTTGCAATCTCCTCTTTGCATTTGTATCTGTATCTTTGTGTGTGTAACTATTTCCGCTTTGAATTAAATGCAATTTAAGATACAATTATTACTTATTATAAAACTTTGTTATTGTTGCTACTTTTTTATGCACTTTGCGTTTTCTGATTTAAATTCAGTGTTGACTTTTTGATTGCACACGAGCCGTAAACTAATCAAGACATTTTCCTAAACGATTTCCACGAGCGCCTCGACACTGAAAATTTCGCCACTTTTTGCACACGCGAATTAAGTGAATGTACTAAGCGTTGTACTAACTTTAGTACAAAGAGCTAGACCCACACTCACACGGATGACACACAAAATATGTTGATTATTTAAATGACCGATTTGAGGGTCAGCGATAAGAAAATTCTATGAGACAGAGTGAGACAGGGAGTCAGACAAGAGAGAGATGGAGATGTTGAACTAACTGTGTTATCAGCTGTGTTGATAGAGACTAAACAGACCCAACAGATATACAAATTGAACAACAATGCAATCAACACAACAACAATAACAACAACAACAAGTGCAGCTTCTTGTCGTACACGTTTTGTTTAGTTCATCGTACATAATTTAGTCGCACTTATTCATTCACGCCGTGTTTGCCATGTTCGGCACTCTGCATAACAGCACACTGAATGACAATGATAAGAGATAGCAGATAACAGATAAAAGATTATCAGACTGCAAGAATACTGTCAGCAAAGCGCCGCAAAGGCTGCAAAAAAGTACCAAAGAGGAGTCGACTGCAAAGGAACCTGTAATTAGCTCTTAAGTAGAGGACAGTGGGAGGGGAAATTTTTAAAGGTAAATAAAGCAATGAAGACATGAGGAAAAAAAATTTAATAAATTAAAAATCTATGTTGAAAGTATTTCATGTGAAATTATTTTAAGAGATCAAAATTAATAAATAAATGAAACATTAAATGACCTGTGGTCGAAATTAAAGTAGCTAGCTCTTATAGACTCCAAGCCACAGCTTAATCGATGAACCTTATGCAAATGAACACTTTTCACACTCGAAGCTGTGTACTTCTTCCACTCTTCTTAACTACAGAGTCAAACAAAACACGCCGCCACAAATGTCACAAGTTTACACACACAAAAAAGTTGGTCAAACAATTCTTTGAACAAATATACAATTTTTAAACATAAATAATGCGAGGGGGTTTTTTAATAAGCTGATGTTTCTTGGATCAAGTTTTATAACAAGTTCAAGGCAGTTTAACTATTTTTATTAATAAAAGACCACTTTATTGGTAAAAAGACCGGTTTATAAAATCAAATTTATACGACTACTTTTTAGTGTTTTACGAACTATAACAAAAGTTTAAGTAATTTTGGTGTAAAGTGGATTTTAAAGCACTTTTGTTTTCCAATAAATTCACTTTGTCAAAATAATTACTTGACCAACTGTGCGTTTGCATATGTTTGTTTATCTTTGTATGTGTGAATTTTGTTAGTTTTTCAAGAGCCTTAAGTACATTGATTTTTTTCATGGTGTTTTTGGTGATTTAGGGGGCTTTTATTATAAACAATTTCACCGCATCAAACAACAATTTCACTTTGCGCAAGTACACACAAAATTTTGTTGTTTTGACAACCAAACGGCAGCAGCAGCAATAAAAACAACAACAACAAGACGAAGTAGAAGAAGAGGCAGAACGACAAAGACAACAACAACAATCCATGAACTTGAGCTGCAGACCTGAAGAATTGTTGTTGCTTTTCTCTCTATGAATTGATTATTAAAACGTATACAACTGTGTGAGTGTTTGTGTGTGTGAGTGTAACTGTAACTGGAGGTAACTAAAATCGAATGGTGATTTAGTTAGTTGCGTATTTTAAAGCTGCGATATGTATATTTTTATAATTGATTCACTGCACAGTTTTGTAATATATTTATATACGGGCACTTGGCTATTTTATTATTAAACTTATTTGCTGGCAGCAAATAAAATAAGCTAGAATAAAATGTATTATTTTTATGATGTCAAGAGAGAGTGAGAGAGAGGGAGCGAGAGCGAAACAACGCGCGTGGGAGATGAATAGAATGAAGAGTGGCGAGGCGGAGAGTGACAGTCAAACCATCGAGAGAGAGAGCAGAAAGAGCGCGCGCGACCTGCAAAGCAAACAGCACAAATGACGACGAATAGGTAAAGGAGATGGAGGAGCAGGCGCAGGGAGAGACGGTGTACGTAAGGTAACGCAATCACGACCCAGGCCTGGCCAGGCAGACCGGGGCAAACCGAACCGAACGAAACCCAAAACACAGAAGAAACGAAAAAAAACAGTAAATGAGCAAAACGAACCGTGCGCGTCGACGTCTCGGACATGACAGCGGCAGCAAGTTCCGATAACAACTGACTGCGGCACAGCAGTGTCGGCTCGCCGACTTTTGTTAGTGGGCTTTGCGTTTGCATTTTGCGTTTTCTTTTGCCTTTGCGTTTGCTTTTGCGTTTTGCTTTTTGCGTTACTTTAGCTTTGCCTGCTAGTAGTAGTTGTTCGATTGTGTGCGTGCGTGTGTGTGTAAGTGCTGACGCTCAATCAATTGACAAAAGTTTTGCAGTGTGCTTAGCTTTTCATTTACACTATGCGCTCTCTCATAGTGTGTGCTCTCTCTCGTTCGCCCGCGCTCTCTCACAACGAAACAGCTGTTTAGCTTATACAAAATGTAAACAGACTGTGAAAAAGCTTTTTACTGCTGCTTCGCTCACATTTTAATTGAAAATAATTGTAATCAGCAGCGAAAAAAAACAATCCAAGGTAGACGGAAACGAGTTTCTAGTGTTGATTCGAAGGAGGAAGGGACGGCGGAGGGAAGTTGTTGTGGAAGGGGCGTGCAAATGATATGACCCAGGAGGCACTGTCAGAGGCGTCGCTAAATTGCTGTCCCCTGGTGTTAGCCTATTTTAATTCGTCTCTTGGCAGACGTCAGACGACAGACAGTCGACACACTGTAATTTTGTTTGTCGTCAAGCGTCACTAAAAAAAAACTACAAAAAAATAAGAGACCACAAAATTTGTGTCACACACTAACCGAAAAGACACTACCGAAATAGACGCCAAAGAATTTCGCAGCTCACTGCACACACTGCAAGCAGAGACGCTGACGCTGACGTTGACGCTGACGTCGTCGTCGATGTTTATGTCAACGTCGACCTAGACCCACTTGTAGTACAGCAAGTACGGGTATTCGTCTTTAAGCGGCTTAAAGCAATTGCCGGCGATTCTAACGGAAGCCTCAAGGCATTACGTATACGCTCATGCAAATAGATCCAGTCAGGCCAAAAGGCGTTATAAATCTTGCGCAATGGCTCATTGGCGTGGTCTGTGGTCTGTGAACACCTTTCGGGCAAACAATGGATCTTAGCCGTGCCATAATGTATTTGCACTGTTGTTTGGCAGCTAACAACTAGCAGCTAGCAGCATCGTAATTATGGCCAGGTTGTGAATGCTAATTCTAATAGCCCCATTGTTGGTCAGTGTGCTAATGTGATTAGAGAACAGTGATGAACTGCGGTGGTGTTGCTGCTGCTGCTACTGCTGTTGTTGTTGTTGACCTGGCCAACTTGTTGCTTCAACACCATCAGCCTTGCCAAGAGCCAAAGAAACTCAAAAAGACGTAGAACCCAACGGCCAATGATCGTAAATTTTTACCTGGCATTTCCGTTGCTTACCTAGCTGATATTTACATATCGTTGCTTTTCCACAAACCGAATTCTGCAAATACTCTTGGCCATGCTTTTGGCACAGATCAGCAAGTTAAAGGTTCAGTGAACTGATTAACAGCAAGAATGGCAAAGCTTTAAAGCATTTAAAACAAGAAACATAATATGTACTTTCGAAAAATGAAAGGAAAAACCACGAGCAGATAATACTCTCAATTCTAGGAAATATTTATAATTTTTGGACGTTATCTACAAAAATATAATGAGCTTGAAATAATTGGAATTGTGAATTTTGGTACTGTGCTGATTAACAAACTCATTTTCATCTGAAATTAAACACATATTTTTAATAATTAAGGTATTAAAATGAATTTTTTAAAGAATTTTTGACCAAATGTTTCTGGAATACTCTTCGGTGTTTATGCCATGAACCAATAAAGAAAAAACCATTTGAAAAAATTAAAAGGTCCCTGAGGAATTAGGCACTAATGCGAGTGTCAATAAACAATAATAAAATAACTTAGAAATAGAACCCTGGGGTCGTTGAGCAAAATGTAAATTCTAGGCAAAATTCTAGAAGCTTTCTTACAGAGTTTAAGTATTTAAGCAGGCTGCTTTATAAATTAAATAAACTATATTTTCTTAGGCACTATAGAAACGAAACATCTTTTAGACGAGAATTACTGTTCAACAAACAAAACTCATTTGGAAATGAAATGAAATTAGCCACAAAATGAGGAATAAAAGCCAAAACTGTATGCATTTAATGGCCATAAAAGCTTTTAGTTAGTTAGTGTATATGTGACATAAATAGAAACTAGTAAAAGTCGTTATTCGCATTTAGCCTTTCAGTCGAGATACACACATTCCCATGTCAATGTATCTCGCAGTTTGCCATTTGTTTGCGCTTCTGCTCAAAATCCAATTAGAAAGAACAGCTAACGAGTGCGAAGAGAATGCAAAAGAAGGGCAACGAAAGAGATGGAGAAGGGGAAGGGGAAGGGAAAGGGCAGAGAGCAGAGCAGAGTAAAACTGTGTGGCCTAGTAAAGTCAATCGTTTTGTGGGCATTATCTTTTAGTGCTCCCAATTTGAGTCACCTGCTAATTTCAAAGTCTTTTCTGAGTGCGACAAGAATTATGCGACAATTATTTATAGGAATTCCCCCATAGACGCAATCTATTTACTATTTATTTTTTAGCTAGAAAATGCGTTAGACATTGCGTCAGTTAGCCCAGTTAGCTCATGCTTTGGCTGATATCATTCAAACACTTTATATCGAGACAGCTGTTAAATTTATGAGATGCAATCCAAAAATTTTCCAAGAACTAAAGACATGACAAGAATCAGGTTATTGCCATCGGAACTAACTGTGGTAACAAGTGCCGTAAAAGCAAAATTTTAAGATGTAAATGGCACTTAACCGCAAACGCAAAATTGCAAAAGAACCAGTTCTTAGTTCTCAGTTCTTGTAAGCGAAACTGATTCAATTTGTTGTCGTCTGAGTCTTTAGAGATTTCTTTGTTTAAGACAAAAATTTCTTAATGATTTACACGTAAAACTTGTAAAATAACTGGCGAAATCTTCGACATAACCAACTGCACACGAAGGAATGTCAAAGTTGAATCCCAAAAACTCAAAACTCAAAAACAGCACATCAAAAACTGAGAAGCAAAAGCCAAAAAAAACAGAAACACAAAAACCAAGCCCAAAATTCAAACTCAAAGTCGAAGTCAGCAATTGTTTGAGCGTCGAAAGCAGCTGCACATGGTAAATTGCTAAATGTGAAAATGGAAAATGCACTTTTAGACCCTGTAGGCAAAGGGGATAAGGAGTATACTAACGAAGCAACATTAAGCGAAAATTCTGGCTGAAATTTGTCGAAATTATTAACTTCTTCGTTTCGCTCCACTTTTAAAATTTAAATTTCTGTATTCTTAAATACGTAAAAAATATTAAATTAATTAAGAATAATATAACAAATTTGTAAAGCTACAATGTAGTTAATAAAGTAATTTTTAAATAGCTTAATTTCTGTTCTAACTTTTAATGGCCGCAGAATAACTTAAAAGTATTTTTTATCATCCTTCTGTATATCTAGAGATTTTGTAGGAAATTTTTATTATTTTTTTACATAAACTCTTATAAAATTGTTTAACATGTTTGTACTCGTTTGCCTAAAACAAAGTACAGGGTCTACCACAGCCAGCTTGCTCTACTGCAGCTCCTGCTACTAGTTGTTTTTGGCTGTGGCGTCATTTGCTTGGTTTATGATTTTAGCTTGCTTTTAGTGCTGCCAGCGCTGAGTCAGCTTGGAAAAGCCGATTTCCACCATTAACTTGATTAAACTAAAACTTAATTATTACAGCAAATAAAAGTGGATTAAAAGCGAATAAAAAACAGCTAACAGCTAGACAAATAAAATATAACTAACTAAAATTGAACAGTCAATAATAAAATCAAGGTTAAACATGACTTTAAAAAAGCTTTTTTGGCTAAAG
Source organism: Drosophila acutilabella (assembly GCA_035046005.1). NCBI lineage: Eukaryota > Metazoa > Arthropoda > Insecta > Diptera > Drosophilidae > Drosophila > Drosophila acutilabella. The sequence goes on from JAWNOK010000003.1 coordinate 2,148,728, forward strand.
CCAATAAATTGCTTTAGACAGTTCTAACTAAAAGTATTGACAAGGGTAAACGCGACTTTCGATTGAAAGAAAAACCAATTAGCAGCGACGTTAAAACAGCTTTTAATTTTTGAAGCCTTTTTTGGCTCATAAAAGTGGGCAGCACTGATTTCACTGCTTGTGCGGCAAATATTTAAGTGAAAGAAGTGCTGAGACTATAGGGTGGTATAGACTAAGTAGTAAAGAGGACTGAAAGTGCAACAAAATAGCACTAAGAGCGAAAGATTTGAGTGAAACAGTAGTTAAAACAAGCTAAATTTCATATATTTAACACTAAACTGAATAAAAAGTTAAGTAACTTTAAGTTAATTCATACATAACTTATTTACAGGGTATCTATGCGTGCAAAAGTCTGTGCATTGAAGTGCATTCTCTTGAATTTATAAGCGCTTTGCACGCAAACGCCAAAGACAGTAAACTCAGACTATGACGGGTAGACATGTAGGGGAAAGCAGAAGAGGAGAGTAGCGTGGTGGGGGAGGGGAGTGGGGAGAGAGGAGGTGAGGAGCCAGTGCAAGTCATCATGTAATACTAGTATCCATGAAATGTGGCGATGAGGCAAGATCTTCACTGAGTTATGCCACAGTGTCTCTAATAAGTCTCGACACTCACACTTGATTCGCGGCTTGGAAAACTTTGCCATAAAGAATTCGAAATCACAAATTGACAATGCAGCGGAAATTAGGCAGAAAGGAGGAAAGTGGAAGAAGGGAGGGAGGGGGAAGGAGAACGAAGAAGAGAGAGAGACAGAGAAAGACAGCTGCTGAAAGTACACGTACACAGGAAAAAAATTAATTTGGAGTATAAAATTAATACAAATAAAAATATGAAAAATATTTAAATCTTTTTTACCGTTTGGGTTGACTTTTAATATTAAGCTTTTTGTAGACCAGTATGGTAATTGGTAGGTTAGGATGACCTTACTTCAGACAGTAGTTTTCCACAGTGTACCCAGATAATTTGCATAAGCAGAATGAGCAAAGATTCCATAGTTTGTGTCTAGTGCTGAAAATGTTATGAGAAGACACGTCTTGGGACGTGTGGCGGCTGCACCGAATGCAGCTTAGAGAATAACTCTAAAATGAAAGAAAAATACCGCTGTTCCATAACGGCTCCTCAAATTCATAAATCTTGTGAAATTCTCTTCCATCAAAGCGCTGAAAATCACCAAGAGCGTGAGAGAGTGTGTAAAGAGTGTATGAGAGTGTCTATGTGTGGTGTGTGTGTGTGTCTGAGCCTGATCTAAATGATATGCGCAAAGAGCAGCTAAAATTTCTTCCTGCCAAACTCAAAAACTGGTCCACCGTGACCCACAAAAAGTCGCGTTGAAAGTTGCATTTAACCCATGGGTGACAAGTGGGCTAAAAGAGCCCAATGACCAAAATAAAATGTCTAGCGCATAAAATAAAATAAATTAAATAAAACAGTATATTTTAATTGACATTATTATTATTGTTATTATTATTATTATTATTATTATTATTATTATTATTATTATTATTATTATTATTATTATTATTATTATTATTATTATTATTATTATTATTATTATTATTATTATTATTATTATTATTATTATTATTATTATTATTATTATTATTATTATTATTATTATTATTATTATTATTATTATTATTATTATTATTATTATTATTATTATTATAATTATTACTATTTTTATTATTTTTAGTATTATTATTATTATTATTATTATAATTATCAACATCATTATTATTATTATTATTTTTTGTAATTGGTTAAACAAACTTCAAACCTTTTTCATTTCTAATTTCATCAAACACGTTTAAAATATCTTTTATAATGGCTGACTCATCTTGTGTATAATTAAACCCAGCAGCAGCTGAAATCCCGTCATATCTGCAACTCATTATTCAATGCATATTGCTCAATTATTCAAATGAAGCGAACAAAGAACGCGACATTTATTTCGAAACTCGACAGCAATTCAGGAAATAAGAACCAATTGATTCATTTATAAGAATTTATACAGATACTTCTTTTAATTATACATTAAGTTGTTGCTGTTGAGAACTATGTTATTTCTTGTACAGAGGTTTGACTGTAGTTAGTTGGCGTATTTTAAGCTGCTTACTGTTGGTGACACAAGGGTTAATGACCAGCGCAAACGCGTTTTCGACCACAAGATTTAAAAATGGCAAGAGGAAATGAAAAGAGCGAAATTAGTTGTGCTAAATACAATTCATACCCTGTAGTATTTGATAGTTATTTATTAAAGTCATAGCTGGGTATGACTAACTGATGATCTAACTATAACTGACAACACTTTTTTAAAGTGTTTAAATGAGTTTACTGTTAGCGAATATTTTTATTTGGTATCTAAAAGGAAAGGAAATGCAAATTGACAATGGCAGTTCGAAAAGCTACACAGAAAAAAACGGGCAAGTAGTTCGAAATTAAAACTGTGTGTATAAAACCAGTACTTAAATAAAGTAAGGAGCTTATGCAGTTTATCATTGAATAATAACCCTTAAACCTTAAATAGATAACTATATAATATTGTCTCCATAGATAGAAGTGACCAACAAAAATACAATATAACTTTGAGAATATTTCAATATAAAGTATTCAAAACTAGTACTTTGATTTATATATAAACATTTTTAACACTTTAATTCAAGAATTATATTTAAATCACTAATTTTTTAACTAGTTGATAAAATTTGCATTTCAGCATTACTTTTTGCGGTGTAAAAAGTTTAAAGCCACAAATTGAGAAACTGGCACAGACAGCAGCTCAGTCGAAAGAGAGCGAAAGAGAGAGCAATAAAGAGAGAACGAGAGGGAGTGAGTGGGAGCGTGGACTGCGAATGATTGAGATAAGACGATATTCGTGAGTTGGCCTAAAGCTGTTGCCAGTTGCGAGTTGCCGCCCAAATTGGACAACCAAATGCAATTTGGGTTAATTGTTGCACTGACGCATTGAGGACTGTGCTTTTTTCTTGGATTCAGATGCAATTTGGAACTTTTACTCAAAATGAGACTGGAACACGAGCACACACTCAGCACAGACGGGGTAGTCACAGTTGGTTAAGTAGGAGGAGTTTAAGAAGTGCCTGTAGGTGTGGAGCAGTTAGCCATTTTTCGGCTGTCGGCACACAAGTCAGAAATCTGTATTTGACCTGTTTTCTAGCTTTTAATTTTGAAAGTTCAGTTAACTCAGAGTTGGTTTGAAGATCCCTAAAATCCTAGCTTTTTTATTAAAGAGTTTCTTGTCCTATTTATTAGTCATTCTTTTAAGTTTTTCTTCTATTTTCCCTGGCTATTATTGGTAGTATTTTCTTTGATTTTTATGGCTAGTTGCTGGCATCACTGCTGCCAATTAATATGCGGAAATCTGCAAATGTCATAAAACACTGTCACTTTTTCAGCTTACTGTGTCCCGCTGGAAATAGCAGCCACTTGCCACTTGCCACTTGCCACTTGCCGCTCTGCTGCTTGCCTCTTACCACTTGACTCTTGCCTCTTACCACTTGTCTGATTGCAACACAATTAAGCCCACTTGTTGCCTTTGGCTTAAGCCAAACTGCATTCTTGCGTGCAAGCCTTGGCCATGAAACACGCACCATAAACGCTTCTCAGCGAGACATTTTAGCCATTTCAGTCTCGCTGGCCGTTTTGAGCCATTCCCGAGCAATTAAAGCCATTGAAATTTTAGTTAGAAACTGAAATTGCTCAACTGCTGTCTTTGCTTTGTCTCCTCTTTTCTACACCTCTTTACCCTCTTGTTCATTCCTTTCTTTCCTCCCCACTTTCCACTTAACCCCTCCTCACCCCTGGCCTTACTCAATGTCCCAGCTGCAAGTCCCTGGTCAATGCCACTCGACTAGAGACAGTTACTCCTTTTACGAGCATATCGGCGCGTACTTTTACAGCCTTATTAGCAGCAGAATGTAAGTGACTGTTGGAGGACCCTGTACTTGTAATTCTGAGATTATATTAAAGCTCTGATTAATTTAGTTCACGAAACTTGTATAGTTATTTATAAGCTAGATTTTTTCTATTGAGAACCCACTTCAAGTACAGGGTCTAAATGTGGCCATACACACTTAAGCGTCTGCGTAGATGTCCACTTATTTATCATTGTCATATTTCGCATCTAGTTCAACTGGTTTTCTAGCTGTTTTCAAGCCAAAATGGAGCTGTCTGTCAATTAGCGCCGGCTCCGGTGACAGTGCACTGAACTATTTTAGTTGTTGTCATTTCTGCTTCTCCTTCTTCTTGTTGTTGTTACACATTATTGTTGTTTTTTTTTTGTTGTTGTTGTTGTTTAAATTCATCATTGTTTATGATTTGTTAATGCCGAGCGACTCGTTGGACACACATAATTGGACATGAATATGCAGAAGCGCAAACAAAAGTGACGTCTACCCGAGATTAACCCATTGGCGACCGGTTTTCAATTGCAAAATATTCCAAGTAAAATACATAAAATACTTGTTAAAGGTTTCTAAGCATTTTTAATTGTTTCAAAACAGTCTGAACTATTGTTTTGACATTGTTTAGCTTATATACCCAGCAGGAGTATGATAAGCGGTTTAACGAATGGCTTTTTAAATTGCACTTAATCATATCTTTGGCAATTAATGGGAAAGTGAACAATAACTGGTTTTGAAAAAGCGTTTAATGGCCTTGCTTATCAGCTGATAAACTGATGTTTTGCAATTGCTAGTTGCTTTAATGGGTTAAGCTACAAAATTGTTTGTGCCACTTTTTAAGTAATAAATATTAATCACGTAGTTAAGAAGTAAATTGTTTGATTATTAGTAATAATTTTATTAAATGTACTTTAACTACGATTTATAATTTAATCGACTTATAAACATTTATTTTTTTAACTCATTGAATGGGTTAAATTAAATTTAAAAAAAAACTTTATTAATTATAAACCGCTGTGGTTCTTGGCTGCCCAATGGGTTAATCTCTGCGCTTAACATCAGTGCAGCCATTTAAGCCTTTTTATATTGAATGGGGGAAATGGAGGTTTGTTGGTGTTGTGGTTGTTTGGTGTTTATAAAAGAATTCTGGCAGCACTATTCAAAAGTACAGCCATATGCATACGATACAAACCAATGCACACACACACACACTCAGACACACGCCACAGAGACACCCCTACACGCACAGAGATGTGTGGATTAGTCTACAGTCACTCACGTAATTCTATTGACCGTTGAAAAATTTCACACATTTAAAATTAAAAAGAAAAACATTTATTTTTTTAATTTTAATACATTGTTTATTTATTTGATCTGATGTTATTTTTATTTACCCAAAATAATAAGAAATAAATATGATGTGTTTAATGCCGCTGTCAAAACAATTAGATGAGCAACTGTACAAATGATTTTAATTTTATAGATAAGAACCAAAGAGAAAGGTAGACCACACAATAAGAGGGGTATGTATAGAGAGAGAGAGAGGAAGAGGAGAGTAGCAGAGAGAAGAACTGATCTGTTTTATGAAAATTATTTTCGAAATAAAACAGTTGTGTTTTATGTGTGACGCTGTGTTGTTCTAAGTGCGCAATCTTTGACTCGCACAAATGGATTTAAATAATCGAAAACATGTTTTCTTCCTCTTCTTTGTGTGTTCTATGGATATGTTTTGGTTTGTCCCAACTGATAACAGTATCAGCAGAAAAAACCCCATTACCAGATGTGATCAGCAGCAGTCCTGCTCCTGTTACGCACCCTCGGCTACCGCTAGCCATACACTATGAGGCTCTCTGTCCAGATAGCATGAGCTTTATAAGACGCCGACTATACGATGCTCTTATTGACAACGATTGGTGGAATCGCACTGAACTGAAACTATATCCATTTGGCAAAGCAAATGTAAGTTGTCCAATTTTGTAAAAACCCCTTATTCAATAGGTATAACTTTTGTGAAAACTGTGTTAAATAAGGGCTGATCGTCTTTAGTGTGGACTACCATTTATGAGTTGTGCACATTCTATAACTTAAATAAATCTTGTGTTTCGATAGTTCTACAACAACACAGCTGAAAATAGAATGGAGGTGTTCTGCCAACACGGAGAGGAGGAGTGTGAACTGAATGCTCTGCATGCCTGTGTTCTGGAGCATATGGAACTGGACAAGGCCTTCAAGCTGATCTATTGCATGTTAAGACACTACTACAACACTATCGATGACTGTGCCCAGCGTTTGGGCCTAGATGTGACCGCGGCCAAGGAGTGTAAAAGCTCTAGAAAAACACCCGAAATTCTGATGCCATATGGCAAGGAAACTTTAGCACTAGGAATAAGCTTTGTGCCCACCATTGTGTTTGATAATGTAAGTTTGAAATCAATTGACATGCATAATCTCTTTTATCCCTCCCTAATCTTTAATCTCTCATCACTTTAACAGCAATTTGATCCCTATCAGCAGAGCAGTATACGCTATAACTTTCCGAGGCACTTCTGCAACCATTACAAGAAAAAGTTTAACATTACGCTGACTACATGTGTTTAAAAACAATTTAAAATATCTGTCGATTTGAAATTTTATTAAATTAACCAGAATTACACGCAAATTTAAATTAATGAAGCTCTCCAGGTTTAAAGCTATGGAACAAACTTTGTTAGATAAAATTTTTCAATGTTATGTGGAGCAAAGTATGTTAGCTAAGAGATGTGGAGCAGGACGCTGGTATGAAATTTATGAGTGAGCAAATTATGTAATAAAATACATTGAGGAGCAAAACAACTTTGCTAAATGTTATGTGGAGCACATTATGTAAGGGACGTGGAGCACGACTAGTGTACTAAATGTTATGTGGAGCACATTATGTTAACTAAATTAATGTGGAGCACGACTAGTGTACTAAATGTTATATGGAGCAAATTATGTTAAATAAAAGAATGTGGAGCAAAAATGTTATGTGGAGCAAATTGTGTATATGGAGCATCAAGCCTAAAGTTAGCATAGATTCAAACCAGGGTTCTGTAATCAAGCATTGATTTCCACTATAATATTTATAAGCTGGACTTACTGTCATTTCTGTTAGCCTGGTATTTCAGCAGAATTGGTTGCTGTTTGAGCGCTTTGTAAAAGAATAGCTAAAATATACGAGCGAAAGGGCAAGAGCGCTCCGTAGCTCTCGGGAGATTTGCCCACCCCATTTAATAAAACCATTCTCATTTCTATTATTCTCAAAATCTTAGACATCAATTTTCTAAAATAGAGACTTAGCTTGTAAATTTATTAAGCGCAGATTGTTGAGTGTCCTAATGTGATTCTTAATTAAAGGGAAAAAAAATTAAAAATATTTTGACATGTTTGACAACTGAAGATTCGAAAACTTCTGATCATCGATTCAAATATTTCCGAACAAACACCAAACACAATCGTCACAGTTGCCGAGTCACATCGATCGTGATTGGATATTTTAGCCATAAGTCGAGTGTTCGACAATTTCAGTACGCAGTCAGCAATCAAGGGAAACGGTTGGAAAAGTCGGCAGTCGAAAGCTGAACTCGAAACATTTGTGGCAAAAATGTGCAAAGTGCGAGTATGCTGACAAAAAAAGGAAATTATAGAACCTTGAGTGCGAAATACGTGTTATCATTCGGGATAATTGATTGAGCGAATTATTTGCGAATAAAATAATGAAAATAATGCAATTTATGATCACGCAGCGAGTGTGCCAAGTTTTTTGCTAAACGGATTTCATGCTTCAGTTGCAGTTGGGAATAACACATAAAAATAAAATAAATACTTTAAATAAAAACAGTTAATTTGGACAAGGTCAGCCAGTAGCGTCAAACCGATGATGACCTCCACCAGGGACTGGGTTATTGTCTGGCTATACTTTGGGACTGTAACGCTCCCAAACTACTACTATTGCCACGCCCATTACATACAAATCGATCATGAGGAGTTTCGGGCCAGTGGTTACCCCCATCCGCCGTTACCCCCAGCGCCATTAACACCACTAGAACTGGATCATCTGCCACATTTGGTGGCCACAACACCACTTACACCCGCCGAGGTCATGGTGGATCTAACCAATGATCTAACCCATCGATTACTACACTATCACTCCATACTCAATCGCAATAATTTCGCCTTCTCGCCCACGGCACTGGTCAGTGTCCTTGTGGCGCTCTACGAAGGATCCTCGGGTCGCAGTGCCAACGAACTGAGGAACGTGCTGCAATTGCCCAATAATCGTGACGTCATACGTGTCGGTTACCGCGACATACACCGACGGCTTCGGGTGAGATACGGCCCTCTGATCCAACCCGCTCTAACAATTTACATGCTTCGTTGAGCACTTGACCAAGCTGTAATCCGCACCAGACCACTTGACTGATAAAAAAAAATCGACTAATAACTTTGTAGTGGACAAAAGATACTATTGATAGATACATTTGTATCTGTATCTCACTTGTGGCATTTTGTGCCCACGGCAGTTTTGTGCTCCATATTTTATGCTTCCCAATTGAAGCTTTAAACGTTTTTCAAAAGGTTTATTGAACCCATTTGGATTTGATTGCTCTTTTCTCATAATTTGCCCACAATATTTTGGGCATGAATGGAATTTATAATTGATAGATACGAGCTCAGTTGCAGATACAAAGCGGAGCTAATTAATTAGAAGCTGTACGAATAGAACTTATTTTATACTCTGTCCATATAGGGATTTATGAAAAAGTGTAAAAAAATAAAAATTATAATTTTAAAAACTTAAATCGATTAAATTTGTTTGCAGCATCAATTAATAGACTGTAGAATGATCATATTGAAATTCCAATTGAAAATCGGTTAGAGTTTTATGAACTTATGATATGATATTCCGAAACATTTCATTTAAGTTATTATTATTTTTGTAATAATTTAATTTTCTAAAATTCGACTGATTGCAGACCTATTTCTTTGGCTCGGATAATCCCTTGAAGGGTCTTAGTTTGAGTCGCAACAATGTAACGGTGCTTAAAGACTTTGAGACTGTGCTGATGTTCTATGGCTATGATCTGAGCATAGACATGGCATCATCCACACCAGCCAACATGACAGCAGCCAACACCACAATGGCTAGCAATGCCACAGCCGAGGAAATGCAGGCGGAGACCACAACGTCCAAGGACATGGAAACCACTACCGAAACTGCCACAACAACTGTGGCTGAGGAGACGACCACGCCCACTGCGGAAACTACCACAACCACCGAGGAAACCACAACAGCTGAAGCAGAAACAACAGAAGCGCCAGCAGCCACGGAATCCAGCGAAGCAACCGAAGCTGCTGGCGAGGAGGGAGAGGAGGCAGCCGAGCTCGTGTCCGCCTTTGTGGCCGAGGAGGAGGCCGAACCCTTTCTGCGTATACAGAAGGCACGCGTCTCCCGTTTGCCCACCAGTAAACTGCAGGCGCCGCTCAAGCACTCGAATCCCATAACACCAAAGCCCAGTTATTTGCCCAGTGCACGCATTGCCGTGATGCCCATGATGGCTCGACAGATGGTAGCTCCAATTCCAGTTACAGTACAGAAAAAGTCGCCAGCGTCCAGCAAAGCTCGTGCAGGCACTACGACGACTCCAGCGCCCGTTACGCCTACAACTCGAAGTAAAACAAAAGTCGCACGTCATAAGCGGCATGTGCTGGGCTACAAGGATCTGGATGCGAATCTCTTTGTGGCACTCTTCAGTCCCCATTCACCCCACGGCCCAGCACACGCACTGCCCATACCGCCCTCCCCAGGATTTGCGCACATTAGCAACGACTTTGAGCCGCACTACATCAGCGATGGCGTCGAAGCCAAGACCAATTACAACACAGATGTGATCAGTCATGTGTTCTACTTGGGCAGCCAGCAGGTGGTGCACACCACGTTTAAGGTATACAATGCGGTGCTCTACTACAAGTACTTTGAGCACCTGAAGATAAGTGTGCTAGAGCTGGAACTGGATACACCAGAGTATAATCTAATGATACTGCTACCCGACTACCATATGGACATAGTGGCAGCTGCTGCATCCCTCAAATTGGGTCCAACTTTGAGGCTAATGCGAAAGCAACTGAAACCACGCTGGGTGCAGGCCATCATACCCGATTTCAAGCTTCACGGCACCATGTTTCTCACCAACGATCTGCAAAATGTAAGTACAGCAAAGGAGATTATCTTTTAATTGATCAGTTTTAATTGTTAACTTATTTTCCAGATGGGCATGTAAGTGTCAAAACTCCTTCGGTGGTCCAACACTTTTGTTTTTACTTTCAGTTTTATCTTCTCGTTCACAGCTGTGATATATTTGAGCCAAATCGTGCAGATTTTCGACCCATGACCGATGAGAAAGGCATCTATGTGCGACACATTGAGCAATCCATTGACGTCAACATTCGTACGCATCCCATCAATCAATTGAAACGTAAGTAGCAGCACACCTTGACGCGTTCAGGCGCAACGGTCTGCACAGGTGTGCTATGCTGAGCTGCGTTTAAGATTGCAGCATCGGTAATAAACATTTCCTTAACATTTGCTTGTCTTTTCTTTTGTCTTCTGTCTTTCGTCTCAGGCAATACAGGCGCTCAAACGAAACCCATACAGATCTCCGTTAATCATCCGTTTCTGTTTTTCATCATCGATCGCGACTTGGACGTGGCTGTTATGTCGGGCCGCATACTCAATCCACTCAATGTGCGCATACAGTGATGGAGCCACCGTGCAGTCAGTGGTGCACAACGAAGGTCAAACACTTTTGCTCGACTCCATTGAAAGTGAAGCTGCCTACAATTGGCTTCCTTCTCCCGCTGACTCTCAGACAACTTCTACTAGCATCTCTCTTTTTATAAATAAACTTTTAAACTAAACTGTTTTTTTTAAGTCTATATTATTAGTTAGTCTATGTGTGATGAGTCAGTAAATATTTTAAACCTAATAAGATGTGCTCCAAAGTCCTCTTCTTATATTTGGTATGTTTAGATATTAAGCTAAGAGAAAATAACTGAAAAAGTAAAGAAATTTTAGTGTTCTATGGAAATCGTTGTATATATTAGTTTACTCACATTATAGCCTTATCAAGCTCAGTATTGATAGGTGCCATACACTGTGCAGACGCAGAACAAACTCGTGTTGCTGAACACTTCCGTTATGGACGTGTCGCAGTCACAGTCCCAGCAGCAACGCGATAAATACGTAGCACCGGCTCCCAGTTCTTGGCCCAGCATCACCTGCACCACGTGCTTATAGCGCTTCACTTTGGCATTGGCTGCAATCTGTTGGTTCACTTCATCGGCTATTTCACGTGTCCATGTCTTGGCCACATCCTTGTCATATATTTTATCTGCACAAAGGCGTTGCTTAGCAACAATTTAGTTTGTAATTTTATTTCACTGACTCACCTTTTAGTTTCTCAGCCATTGTGTTGTTTATGATGCTCTTGACAATAGGCAGTGGAAAGGATTCACCAAATGCTGGACGCATGCTGTACGCCGCCGGTTGCGCCGTTTGCTCCTCATCCATTTCGGCTTCGGGCAAAAGATGCGCAGTCGCAGCCGGCGTCTGTTTTTTGTCCAGCATTTGTGCTTTCGGCGTATTATTAAGCGCTCCCGATTCCTCGGGCTTTTTTAAACTCTTTGCGCTGTTTTCTTCCGTCATTTTTATTGCAACTTATTGACGCCTAAGTTGTTTTAACAAAAATCAACAGCAAAACAAACGCGTCTATGGCAACAAATATTTCTGTTAGCAGAAGCGACAGCTGTTCGCATTTAACAGCATACTGTTAAGCCATTGCAGAACCCTAACATTCCCGAAGAGTTGCCACCCTGTTACTAAAATACCGCCAAATTTAAATACGCTTCGTATACAGCACTTCAATTCATAAAATCTTTATTCAGTTTTAAATAAATCAAAAAATTACATAATAAATTCGATAAATATGCTGATTGTAGGATATAAATAAAATTACATAATAATTTAAATCATTTCATTAGTATACAATAAATGTTTGCTTTGCTCTTTTAATATGTTTTTTTCGTTATATACGCTCGTATTAAACATATATACTAATATGTATAGAAAATATTTGTGTGTATATCTTTGTGTTCACTTTGATTTTAGTTTTGGGCAGCAAATTACATGCATCATAGAGTAGCATTTATTATTATAAAATTATTTAAAATTTGATTTGCAGACATAGGCGTACACAATAAATCATACAAAAAAACTAATACATATATAAAAAAAAACAATTACACCATTTACAACTGCTCAAGAGTATCAAGCAATTTGCACAAACATATTTGCGTTACATAGTTAACTTATTACACAACATAATACAACATATAAAGATCAGACAGTATATCAAATCGTTCATATTTATAAGGCTGCAACAGACTAAATGACTAAAAATTTGTTGTGTATATTATTGATCGAAACTAACTAAATATTAACTTGAATAAGCAAATTTCTTTTATTTTTTCTGTTTTTTGGTTTCATTTATACATAAATGTTGCGCGTTTCTTTCAAAAAATCGTTAAGCAACCGATCTAAATATTTTTAATCAAAATTATTACACATTATCATTACGTTATTATCCGTTCAGTTGCTTCTATTTTATGTTTTAGTTTATTTCTTTTTGGTACTTTATGCTTAAGTATTTAGGCGTAAAAATCCTTGAAAGACTTCAGAAGCCAGTACACCCCAAGGCCAATTTGTAACTCAAATCTGAAAGCATTGCAAATAATTAGATTTGATTTTTTGTAGTAAAATATATATTATATACTTACATTCGATTCGCCTTGTTCATGCGATTGACCGGTTAATGTAATACCCGCATCAGTGGAGGTCGATGCAGCACCCGCTGCAGTTAGATCCATTTGGGAGGCAGTTGGTCTTAAAGCCGCTCTCTTAGCCACAATTTCCAGCATCTCGTTGAGTATCGCACCTTCGGCGGCAACGTCCGCAGAACTCTTATCCAGTTCTTTAGAATGAAAATTGGGTTTTAAAATCATTCAAAACCGTATTTGTTAAGTACTTACTATTGCAAGACAAACGCAAATTGAGCTCCTCTTTAAGTTGAGCATGTCGATACTCCAATTGCAGTTCCTGTTGTCTAATGGTCAGTTCTTCATCACGTTTTCTACACAAAACAAGTAGATTACTTTTAGTTTTCGAGCTTATTTGTATAGAAACTGCTACTCACTTCAGTGCTGTGATATTGCGCCATATTTCCAAAAGTTCCTTAAGTAGCTTCTCATCATTGTCCTTTGTCGAATCCAAGCTGTGTAAGTAACAAGTAATAAATTAGTTAAGATTATTAAAGATAAGATTGTGGCTCAGACTTACTTTTCGTAGTTGTGCGCCTCGCCCCGCAGAGCCTTCTCAATGAGTACGCCACGTGCCTCCAGTTCCTTTAACTGCACCTCGATCTCCTCCTGTTCACGCTGGATTTCTTGAGCGATTCGCAATCGCTTGAGCTCAGCTTGTCGCGAAGCCTTCGATATGGCACGTTGCTTCTTATGCTCTCGTGTCTCGTTAGCGTTGCTTTCATCTACACATTTTAGGAAAATTATTATAGTTTTTTGGTTTTGTAATAAAAGACAGTAAACAAAAGGAACAGGGAAATGTAAACAAAAAATAAATGATTGTTAACAAACCATCGGATCTTTGATAATTCAGTGGCAAAGGCGGTATGGGTGGCGGATTCTGGTCGTCCAAGGCATTCGATGTGGCCAAATGATGGGGCTTGTGTATATAGAGCTGCGGGCTGGACGAAGAGAACGATTCGGTGTTCGTTTGCTTTCGGTAGCGACTGTTGTTCGTGTTGTTGAGGTAATCGTGTGATTGTTTTGTTTGTGATGTTGTTCCTGCTGCTGTTGTGGCTGTTGTTGTTTGTGTTGGTGTTGCAATATTTGTGAACATATCCTTGTCCTAATTATATGTCGCGTTTAAATGTATTAAAATGAATATAGTAATATATTATGTATGTGATTAAGTGTATGAATTTTTTGGTCAGCAGTAGCAAAAAAGAAACATTCGAAAATTAAACAATTTAGAGCTTTCAGTAGTTTATAAATGGTATTGTTATTAACAACTTAATTATAGTTCAGACGTGCTTAAGAATCCAGGTAGGGACTTCAATTCGATACGTTTCAAAACCAAAAACCAAGAAAGGGCCACACCATAAAAATTCTAAGAACCAATTCATGCAACACTAACTTAAACATTTCTTATAGACCCAAAACTTAAAATATTCTAAGCATAAGCTGAAAAATAGATATAACTAAATAAATCCTTAAACCACAAACCTTATTTAAAATAAGTCTTGAGTAAATATATTTTGTCTGGTATTTCTTAAAACTAATAACTTCAGGCTACAACGTAACAAGTGTAAAACCTTTGAATAACACAAATAAGTAATTATTATAAACAATAAAAAAAAATAATAATTATGTTAATATAAAAACTAAGGGGTATCAGGCAAACTTAAAACTATTACTTAAATATTTTCAGCTGCAATTGTGAAAAGAAAACGAAAATCAAATAAATAAAAACAATTCTTGCCAAGCGAAAAGAAAAACAGAAATTAAAATGAAAATAAAATAAAATTGAAAAACAGTTAAATGTGGTTTTTAAATGAGAAATTTATAAAATATGATATCTGACTGATAAACGGATCAAGACAAAATTATAACGAATTATAGTGCAAAATTTGTCAAAAATAAATTGCAGAAATATTTAATAAATTTTGTGCTTATAATGAAAGAAATTTATTAAAATATGATATAAAAAATTCGATTACATAAAATATAAAAAAACATGCAAAATAATTTCGACAATCAAACCAAACTGAATGATAAAATTTACACTGTGTTCTAAATGTATTGTGATTGTTAGTTGTGATTATTATGTGATTAGAAATGTTCTTACACCAAAACCGATAGTCCTCAGATCAAAGCAAGACTGCAAAATGTTGGAAAAAGTTTTGGTTAAAAATGAAGGAGACACAAAAAGACGACGAAGGCACAGCAAATAGACAAAAAAATATGATCTTATGTGCTAGTTACATATATGTTACATAAAGAACCCAGTTTGAAGGATATTAAATGGTGTATTCACTGTACATACCTTGGACTTTTCCTTGGATTTCGGTGAGATGCGGAAGCGACTAAAGACGCCACCGCCTCCGCCCCCGGAAGTGCCGGCATCTGAGACGGTGGGCGTGCCGCTGCTGCTAGTACCCGGACGCTCTGAGTGCTCAGAGTGATTGGCAGCGACAGCGTGGCCCGTTTCCTTGGGACTGCTGGTTGTGGAGGATGCATTACTGCTGCCTTTGTGGAAGAAACTCGACAAGGATTGGATGAGACTCTTCCGACGCTCGGGATCTTTCTGCCGGCGACTGGACTTGCTCTTCAGCCCCTTATCCTGGACACTGGCTGCCAAATTGGGATCCGAAGTAAAGTCGGCAGCCTTGGCCTTGTTGACGGCCTCGTTACTGTCCAAATGCCGCTGCTGACCATGCTGCTGGCCATGGCCAACAATGTAGGCCAAATCGTTGACACTCTTCGAGGCGCTCATCTTAATGGCTCGTGCCGCAAGGTCCTGTGATTCCTGCTGTTGCTTGGTCCTCACAGAGCTATGCTGATCGTATTGCAGACGCTTGCGTAGCAGCTGCATCTTCTCCTCGGGACTTAAGCCCAGCTCCGAGTTGGACTTGAGACGGGCACGTGCACGAGCCTCGCTGCGCAGATTCTCCGTGGAGGCCGAGATGCTCAGCTCTGCGGGGGCGTGTTCGACGTGTCGACTGCGCTGTGGACGCACTGGCGCTATGGGCGTGGCAAAATCATGCACTTTGCCATGGCTAAAGGAAGCGGTCTTATTGAGTTTATGACCCAACTGCTCCGCATCTATGTGCTCGCTAAATGGACGCGTCTTGTAGAGATCCGTCGTGCGCATCGCTGGCTGTACAGTACGATAGGGTGACACATATGAGGATGTGGCCGATTTCTGCAGGGGATTGGGCTGCCTGAACATATCCGACTGCGTTGCACTTGTGATAACGGGCTCCACTGCCGCGGTGGACACATGATAATGGGCTTGACTGCTGCAGTTGGCATCGCTGGCACTGCTTGCTGCCGCCAGCTTGGGTGTGGGACTCAGGCTGGCACCGCTGGCATAGCCACTGGTGAGCAGACTACGCTGACGACTGCGATGCAGACGCTTCTCGGCATTTAACTGCTTCTTGGATTGCAGCTTGTCCATGACCAGATCGTGTATGAGATCCTTTTGCTTGGTTCGCTCCTTGCTGATCTCCTCCAGCTTGCTGTTGAGTGTGGGAATCTCGGGCACTTTGCTCGACGAGCTGCTGCTCCTTGGACGCATGACAAGGTCGTCCATGGTGGCACCGGTGCCTGATTCAGCCGCTGCTGTTGTAGTGATTGACTCATTGGGTGCCTCGCCCTTGGAGCTCTTGCGTCGCTGTGTACTAATCTGTGAGATGCGTTGCTGCAACGCACGCACATACTCAAACTGTATCTGCAGATCCTCCTCGGATTCCTTGGCCTGTGCAGCTGCAGCTGGTGTGGAGTTGGTACTGCCTGTGCCACTTGTCGTAGTCGTCTTTGGCTGCTGCTCTGAGCTACTGGGTGTAGAGGCATCTGCCTTGCCCGTTGCAAGCAGTGTCGCAAACTGATCCAGCACTCGAGGCGAGGAGGTATCCAAGGGACTGGTGACCACAGTGAGTGCTTCGCTCTCCTCCGTAGTGGTCGCTGTGGGCTGTGTCTGTGACATGGCCATGCCAGCGAGACTGTCCTCATCCAGTTCATTGAGCGTGCTGGAATCGGTCAGGGACTGTGTCATCTGGTGGGGCAGACGAGGTGCCTCGTTAACCGGCGTCTTGGCATCATCGTGCATTATGTAGGCACCCTGCTCAATATAATCAACGCCGAGTTTCTCATCCCGCTTGGTCAGCAGCGGTTGCAGCGCTGGCAGTTTCGTTGGCGTTGCGAACTTCGTCGGTGCTCCCGCCTTGGGCACCGTCTCGATATACTCCATGTAGCCACGATTGTGCAATAGAGCTGTGTTGGTAGCCGAATAAGCCTCGGCACAGGAACCCTCCGAGCCAGTGTCCATAAACTCAATATCATCAATGTCAATGGCATGTAGTATGCCCTCCATTTCGACCACTGGCGCCTGCTTAGCTAGCTCATGGATGACCTGGCTGCTGCTGGGAAGCTTGTTGGCATTACTGCGACGTCGCTCCTTGCGTCGCTTCATGGTGCTCTTATTGGAGTTGATCGCAAATTCCATGTCCACGAAGTTCTCTGAAATACAATCATCGGCTGTCCAATCCGATAGCTCCGTTTCGGTTAGCACCTGTCCCGTGCCTGTGGGTTCAGTTTCCGAGTCGGAACCGCGGGAATTGATGTCACCTGTGGGCGTCTTATCGCTATCATGCTGTGTGGGTGTTGTGGGCGTGTCTGGCGTTCTGGCTACACTGCTGCATAGATTTAGGGTAATGGGTTTCACCACCTGACTGTGCTCCGCCTGTCGTTCCACAATCAAAGGCAGATGCTTTAAGCTTTCGATCTTGTTCTCGTTTTTAGTATCGAATTTCAAATTGGGTGGTCCCATTTCAGGCAGTGCTGGCTTTCGCTCAGCCTCGATAACGGTACACTCAGCTGGCTCGGGTGTGGCGGTCACAGGTTCCACATCTGCATCTACATCCACATCTGGTTCGACATCTGACTTCATCCTCCACTTCACTGGTCTTTATCGCTGGTGCCGGTGGCACCACAACACCAGCAGGCATGTCCAGAAATTTGACATCCTCGGGATCTCCAATGTACTTGCCATTGACAATCATAAGACTGTCCACTTGCATTAGAGCACCGCTGCTGTCGTGCACCTCCAGGCGTGGCACATTGTGCTTGCCACCTGCTGTCTGTGTATCCGGACTCGTTGTGGACTCCAGTATATAATGCTGTATATCTTCGATGCTGGAGCTGCCGGAACTGGAACAACTGGTGGCACTGCTGCCCGTGGTGGACATAATCTCGGATTTAGGCTTGCTCCAAGGGATGTTCGGCACTTGTATTTGCAGCGTGTCCTGTTCATATTGATCCTGTTCCGGATCCGTTGCCTTCTCGGGCGAATCACGTTTCTCCTCATCTGATTGACAGATCAGCGATTGCTGTTCCTCCAACACAGCCACGCCTGTTGCTTCCTTTCGCGCCTTAATGTCACCTAGTATATCCGGTATGCACTCCTTGACATCACGAGAGACATCTGGCTTGGGTACCTCTACCTTCTCATCGATTATTTTATTGCTATCCGGCATGACCGGAGGTGCAATCTCGACACTCGCCACCTGGCTAACATCTGGTGATTTCTTTGGCGTCTCCAACACGGTGAGATCTATGAACGGAACTGCTTTCTCCGGTGTCACCAAATCAATCACCTCTATGACCGTCTTGTTATTCGTTGGCGTTGTTGGTGAACTCTTCTTCTGGTTCAGTTGCTCCAGTAGTGTGGCATTCACTGCATCCGTGTATTCCATGCCCTTGTTAAGCTCATTTTTGCTATTTACAAACACGTTCTCCTTCTCATTGTCCGTGGAATTGCTAGACGGTGTCTTCTGTATTTTTAGCTCCACACGAAGATCGTTTATCACATTACTGGTCGCCGAACGCATCAGTTCATTGTGCTGACTGTTGTCACCCAGCTTGGTCCTGTCCAGAAAGCTACGCATACCCGCACTGATATCACTGCTAGGATTCAACAGCTTCTGGCACTCGGAGATGTTTGATTGGAAACTGCGTATTTTTGAATCCAATACTGAAGTGGAACCAGATTTTTGTATCTTATTACCATTGGCTGGTTCACCCAACAAATAGCGTTTCTTAAGCTCCAGACTCTTCTTGGATGCAATGCCCTCCGTGCTCGCCGTTTTGTTCAGCAAATAATCACCGGGTCGAGGATTCTGCAGAGGAGCTCGCTGACTGCTTATTAATAGTGTGGGGTCCACTTGAACCAGCGGCTTGAACTGTGGCAATGGAGGTTGTGTTTGTGGCTGGTACTTTTGCAGATAACTGCCACCCTTCTCCCGCGTTGCCAACTGTTTTTGATGCAGGCCAGTGGCACTGGGCGTGATCATGCCGGATTTGATCTGCAGAAGTGCAAAAAGTTAAAGATTACCTTTATTTTAATGTAAAAAAATAAAATATTTCTAACCTGAACTTTAGTGGGTTTGCGTAGGTGTGTGTCGTCGATAAAGATTTTGGGCGCCTGTCTCAGGATCTCGTCATTGTCGAACTCGGAATCGGTGGATATTTCAGTGGCAGAGTTAAGCTCAACTTCGTCAGGTGATGTGCTCTCGGATTCGGTTTGTACCTGTAAATGCAGCCAATGGGCAAATTTCTTGATTAGTTTTTAAAACTTTACAGAGTTGTTAAATAATCAACATTTAAGCAAATGCAACTCAACAAAAATTAACATAAAACAAAGCATCGAGAGAAATTGTATTAACTCGAGAGTTCTGAAAAAAACAATCAGTTTTTGCTTTAAAATATAAATAATCTGTTGTATTAAGTCGAACATGCTTAATTAATTAGTCAGAGTTTTGAGCTTGGTGTTGGTGTTAATCAGCAGCTTTGGCAATTATTGTTTTTTTTTCAGATTCATGCCTTTAGGTACGATCCAGAAAGGTACGCAAAACGAATACGAAACACGAACGAAACGATGAACGCAGATCAGGTTTGTTAGCTATATATATGAGTCGGCGGGAGTTATAGGCGTTTAAAGGGTTATTTTTTCAACAAACACACAGCGCTTAAAAGAGAACAAATTTACAAAACACAACTTGTTTTTCTAAAATTTTAGAATTTTTTCTTTTTTTTGTTTAGAGACTACAAACTTTTTGCTCGGGCTGATGTCGGGCGGCTCGGGAGGTTAGGGCGCAACATTTCGTGTAAAATTTTGATTGAATTTACCTTCATAGATCGTACCCAGTTTACGGCTAGGCTAACAAAGGTGTAACTCTCTCTCTTTCTCTCTCTGATCTCTTTCTCTCTCTCTCTCTTTCATCTCTCTATATCTAAATTTGTAGGCGTGGCACATCAAAAGGCAGGCGTGCGTTGGTTTGTTGTTTAGTTTAGTTTCATTGATTGATCACATTTAATTCCTAGGTTTATGAAGGGTGGGTTTTGATATATAATCTTGGGGATTTGTTGGTCTGTTTCTGAGGTCTAGACTCCTAGACTCCTCAGTAAAAATAGTTTTTGAAGCGACGTCTACAATTTGTTTGGTAAAAATAAAGAAAATTTTTTGTTTTTAACTTGATTAATTGGTTTGTTTAGGAGATAACGCACGACTCTTTGCTGGTTGAGGGTAGTCCGTAGCTGGATACGGCTGCAGGACTGCGTCGTCGGAAGAGATCAGTCAAATGGCCACTGCTTGTGGTGGCTGCACTCGGATAGTAGCTGAGAGAAGTGGATGCACCCAATCCGCTGTACGGTCGACTGCGGCTGAGATAATCACTAGCGTGGTTATTGCTGAGGTAATCATAGTTGTTCCTTCGGGCATAGGCAGAGGAGCTTGGAAAGCGACTAGTAGTGGTTGGTTTGGTTGTGGCACTAGTATAGTGACGTGGTCTATAGCTGGAAAGCTCCTCATCCGGTTCGTATTCGACACGATCGGTGCTTCTGATCACATCTCGCATATAGGGATTACGTTCGACGACACGTTCGTTGACAAAATCCCGTTTGCGATTATGCAAACGCTTGCTCCGCTCGAGCAATGCCTTTGTACTGGCGTCCACCGGGTCATCGTAGTTAATGTAACTCAAAGGTCGCGTTGTTGCCACCGTTGTAGTGCCCGTGGTGGTGGATCGTGTATCGGTGTCCTGACTAGACGGTGCCGAGAGCGATACCATCGAACCGGAAATGGACGGAATCTTTTTGAGATCACCAAAGGATTTGGAGCTCAAGCGGGCGCTTTCCTCTAATGGCCTAAAAGGTTGCGGCGACTGTGAGCGAGGTTTCTTATTGAATCTCTTGGGAAGTCTGCGTTTGCTTTCCAACAGACCGAGTATGTCATCCGGATGCAGTGCATCCGTGTCGTCTGTTTGCTCAAAAATCGTTTTACCATCGGGCCACTGACGATTCTGGAACGCAGCCGAAGGCGGAGAATCGGAACGAGCGTACTCCGGTAGCTGCGACTTAGGATCCCCTTTGGCGTTCTCCTCCTCCCCTTCGCTGTCTGGGTGTAGTTCACCCAACTGGGGTTTGGGCCAGGCGCGATCCTTGAAAACTTCCGGCACCGGTTCATCCGGTGTATTCAATTCCGGCACATACTTGGGCGGCTCCAGTTTGGGCAGGTGGAGCTTCCTGGGCATCGGCACTATCACCGGCTTGTTATCCTGTAGCTCAATAAATGCAAACGAACTGCGTCGCGTGGACGCTGCCGTGGAGTCCGGTACAGAGTTGCTGTCCTCACCCAGATCCAGTTTCTTAAACATGGGCGGACTACCATCCCGTCGTATGGACTCCCTACGGCTAGTCGTGTCCTGGGTAGTACCACGTCGCAGGCTATTGGCGACGGAGGGCGCGTGCGAGGCCGTGGGCGTGGCCGGAGGCAGACTACGCTTGCCACTTGACGTACTGCTACTCTGCTGTGAATCCTTACGTCGCTGCTCCGCGGCTGCAGCCTCAAAGCTTTCATCCCTCTTAATCAGCGCTTGCCGACGTTCCCGCTCGAATTCCTCAATGATGCGCTGCTGTGCCGCTGCGTCATCGTCCTCGGCAGCGGGTAAACTATTCAGCAATTGTATGGAATTGCTGGGAGAGACATTTGAAGATTTGGGCGGCATGACAATCCGTCGACGCGGTGGCATGGGACTATTGGGCATTTTCTCCATGTCCCATTCGAGGGAACTCTCCTTGCTGGCAGGTACAGGTTGCCTGCGCCGTGGCATCGGACTAGCGGGTAACTTTTCCATATCCCAGTCGGAGGAGTTCTCCTTGCTGCGCATCACTGGCGTCATTGGTTTCACTGGCTCCTGTAGGCTGCTACGCGAGGAGCTGGAGCTTGGCACAGCTGGAGTAGGATCTACCAGTATCTGTGGTACGACTTCATCCTGTTGGGGCTTTACCTGCGGTTGATCCACAACATCTTCTGCCAACACAAGACTAGGGAATTTGAGAGGTTCCTCAGCTGGCAACTTGGAATTCTTAGCCTCTTTTTTGTTGCTCAATTGCTGCAGCAAATCCTGCACCGATGGCGGCATGCTCTCCGGATCCAATTTGGCCAGTTTCTTCCTCAGTCGCTGTGGAGCAACTGGTAGCGTAGGTTCACTCGAGGATGAGCTGCTCTTCTGGCGGCGCTGTGGCCGTGTGGGGAAACAGGAGGCATCCACTTCATCGACGCCAGCAGTTGGAAGCGTCTGGGAGAATCCAGTCTTACTTAAATCAACATCATCACGCTCCAAGGACTCCAATTTGTCCACATAGTCACGCTCCGCCGAGCTGTTAAGCTGTACTCTTGGTGTTATGCCCACCAGATCTTCATTGGAATCGAACTCCACATTGACGAGCATCTCATCAGAAAATTCACCAAAGAGCTTTTCAATGCTTTGGTCTTCGGAGCTTCCTCGTTTGACTACCGTAACGGGTTGAGCACTCGGACTCTTACTGATCGTTGTGCACAATGAATCCGCATCCAGGTCATCATCCTGAACAACTGGCGTACGCTCCATTTCCTCCAGCATGCTCTCAAAGACCTCATCCACATGCTCTGCATCACTGATAGCTTCACGCTCCAATTCGATGCTGTGCAGCACTTCAAACACATCACGATCAAGTTTATCCGTTAGTGAAATATCCGATTGTCGGCGGGAGAGCACCAGACTGGACTGGGAGCCACGTCGTGAGCTGCTTAGCGATTTATCGCAACCGGTCTTGGGTAGATTCTTAATGTCCTCCACAACGACAGGTGCTAGAGGAACTTCCGTTTTCGGTAAGGCTTCCGTTATCACAACCTCTTCCGTTTGCGGAGTTTCCTGAGGAACAACATCCTCAACCAAAGGACTCTTAGTCTGAGAACGTTCCAGCTCCTTGGCTGCCGTACCCTTGTCCAGCAGATCCAGTATCTCAAAGTCATCTGGCACCGGAGTCGCTGGTTTAAGCACCGTTTTAACTGGCAGCTTTTTGACCACATTCGTTGACGTCTTTTGAGACTGTTTCGCCTGACGTGCACTACCTATTTTAGCCAACTCCTCGAGGGAATTATTTGGCTTTAATTGCTTGCTGGGAGACTTGTTCTTCTTCTTGCTAATGGGAGACTTGCTTTTCTCGGGCGATTTACGCGCCGAGAGACCAAAGAATTTGGCCAACTTGGAATCGCGATACTGCACCGGCATATCGTATACCCTTTCGGGTAGTTTAGGTTTCTGTTCTTCCTCCTTTTGGGCATAGAATTTGTCGCGCTTCTTTTGTAAGAAATTTGTGGCCTCATTGCGCCATTCGTTTCTCAGATAATCCATGGTCTTTTCCAAATCACTCATTGAGTCACTTGCCGATACTATCGATTCCCGCGAACGATTCAAGCTACTCATATTACTAGTGCTGGACTCCATGCGTCGCAGCTTGAACGAGGATTGCTCATCACTCTTCTCCGAGTGCACAGAGCTCATGGACTCGAAGCGTTTCAGTATATTCTGCACTCCAGTTAAACGCTTGGGCGCCAAGTCAAAGTCCCCTTCGCCTAATGATTTGGTTTTTAGCAATTTCTTGCTACTACGTCGTGGTAAGCCCAGTTCCAAATCCAAGCCAGTTTCCTCGAGTATACGCTCGATTTTATCCGATAAATCACTGGGAGATTTCTCGTCATTGAAGAGCTTTTGATATTCCGAGCTGGGTGAGCGTGTGGCACCATCGGCCAAGATCTCATCCAAAATACGCTCGGCTTCATCCCGTGGCGGTTGTGGCTCTGCAATTGGAGGATTCTCGGGGGGATTCTTAGCTGCTGCTGCTGCTGCTGCTGCCGCTGCCTTTTTGGCCTTTGTGCCTTTGGGCACAATTTTCTTAATTATTTTGATCTTTCCCTTGGTCGTAGTTGTTGCCTTGGCTAGTGTGGTGGCACTTGCTGCCTTCACTGGAGTTTTGGTGGTTGCTACCACTTTGACTGGCGCCTTTTTCTTGCTTAGATCCAACGCTCCATCCAGTTGATGATCACGCAGACTGAAAGTGTTCAGCGATGCTTGCCTTTTGGGCGGCACTGGCTTGGACTTTTCGCCCGACTCCGTCTTGGGGTTTTCCACAGTCTCCGTTTTGGGCTTTACCCCTGTTGCCACAACTTTCTGATCCGCCTTAGGTTTTTCGGAAGCTTTCTCCGCTTCCAGCTTGGTCTCAATTGCCTTTTTGGTATCCACAATGGCCGCCTCCGTTTGAGACTTTTTCAATCTTTCTGCAACCGTTTCCACCGCTCTTCTTTGCGGTGCCGGACTGCTTGGAAAGTATCTCGCCAAGTCCACATCTTTTAGAGTTTTTTGATTCTTATTTATGTTGCCAGTGTTGCTCTTTTCCGCCTTCTGATTGGGGAAATACTTGGACAAATCGACGCTGGCTGTGTGCACAGTGGGCGTAACCATTTGTGACTTGATGTGATCCATGGTGCCGGCAAAGCTGCTAGCTCCAATTTCCTTTAGTTTGCTACTCAATTGTGGATTAACTTCTTCATCGATTTCCATATCTGAATCTCCAGGCGAGTCCCTGTTTTCCACTTGCTGCACTTTCTTCAAAGTGCTTAGAACATTCTCAATTTGCATTTTACCTTCGTTGGGTATTGGAGCTTTTCTGGGACGTGGGCTGTTGGAGCTGGCAGTGCTTTTCATGCTGCTAGAGCGGCTGACATTGGTGCTGCTCTTCCGCTCCATTTTGGGACTGAGCTGTGGCGGTTTCTTGAGACTTTCGGGTCGCTTCAGTTGCTCCTTGGAACGCTCCTCAAAGTTGGGTTTACGCGGCTTCAGTTCATCCAAATTGAAATCTATTACCGGCTTTGGTTTGGGCTCAACAACGGCTTGAACTGGACTCACTACCTTCTCATACTTCTCATCGAATTTGGATTTGGGTCGTGCCGTTCCAGCAGCAACTGGAACCGGCGGAAGCGGAGCTGCAACCGAAGTTGTTGGCTTTAAGCCTGCTGCAATAGCTGCGTTTTCGGCTAACCATTTTTCCTTGAGGGTTAGCTTACGCAATATATCGCTTTTGACCAGATTCTCTTTGGCCAACACTTCCAGATCTTTGTTCATTTTAACCATATTATTCAGATGATATAATTTTTCGCTAATTGCTTCGATTTCACTGCTAAACTTTCTGGGAGCATTGCGCTCCAATTGCTCCAGTTGAGCACGCGTAGGCGTGGCAATGGGTGTGCTCGGCTGACTTTGAGCCATGGGCGTGCTAGGTTGACTTTGAGCCGACTCAAAGGAGTTGGCCGACTTTAAAGACTCACGTTCGACATTTTCTTTATTTTCAATATTTGTTTGGGGTTTCTAATCAGATTATAAATTTAAAATGTAGCCAACACCATGAGAAATTCAAATGTTTTTAAGATGACAAAAAATTAAATACAAATAATGATAATTAAATTAGTTTCTTTCCCATTTCCAGTTGATGATTTTCAAAATAAACTTACCTCAGTTTCCGTATCCGTGGGCAAATTAACAGGCAGCGGTTGTAGTCGTACTTCCTGGCGACGTAACTCTCGCGCCTTCTTGAACTCTTCACCCTCGGTGTCATCCTTGCCATCATCTAGAACACCCAGATAATAGTTATTAGTAAATGGTTTTCATTTTGGGCTGACTAGTTGCTTCTTATGGAAAGAAACACACCTGCAATACCTTCACTGGAATCGTAGAAATCAGCCGAGTCATCGCTATCCTCACGATACTGTTTCCCAATCCAATCCGATGCCAGCTGCAGAGTTTGTGCACCAAATGGCGAATCATCGGCCTCTTCGAACAATTCTGAATCTGATTCAGTGTCGGATTCATCTGAACTTGACAGCTCCGATTGTGAATCATTGTTCGATTCGGGCAGAAAATTGCTACGTGACCACTCATGTTCATCAATGACATTTGCTTCATCGTCGGACATGGCATCCGCCAAGGCAGCCGCCCTGGATGTGTCCAACAGATCCACTTGGTCCCTAGCTGGCAGCGTGTCCATAGCCTGCACAGCTTCCGCAGATGCAGTGGCTGCCGCAGCGGCAGCTGTTGGTGCTGCAGGGGAGGCAGGTTGTGCAGCAGCAGATCTCTGTTGAAATAGATAAGTAAAAGCATAAGTAAGGTTAGAAATATAAAGCTTCATCGTACTTACCCTCGCTTTGTTAACACGCTGTGGCATTGGTTTGGGCGGCAATCTAAAGTGCTGTGTACAGTAGAAGCGTCCCTGGGGATCATCTCGATCGAAGGCATAGCCACCGAGTCGTAGATTCGTGTGGCAATGATGACACTTGAGGCAATTGCGATGCAGCACAAGACCCTCGACAGTGGTCTTCTCCATCAGATAGACGGTCTGCTTGCAGAAGCGACACTTCTCCGAGGCCGCTTGCTTCTTGAAGGCCAAGGCGACCTTAGAGCTCTGTGAAGAATCGTACAGAAAAGCGTTAGTAAAATTCATGTAACAAATTTTGGATATATTGCAACAACCAACAAGTAAAATGTACTGCAAATGTGCGTTCGAATACAGATGAGTGTAATGTACATGTGTGTGTGTGTGTGTTTGAGTGTGTGTGACAACGGCCTAAAATAGAAGCACGCTAACAACAACAACAACAACACGCTGCTAAACCTTAAGCCACAAAGGTAAACAACTTATACATAAAGCCAAAAGCAAAGCAACATAAACTATACATAAAGAAATGATATGCATTTTGGGGTACCAAACTACTCACAGATTTAGGTAGGACGGTGTTGTTGGTGGTGTTTGTGGTGGCATTGCTGCTCGCATTCTTTTCATCCGAATTTGGTTCATCCTTGCGCACAAATTGTCCCGCAATTGAGGCGACTTTGTTGCGTCCACGCTCTCCGATGTCCAGATTGTGTCCCTCCTTCAATTGTTTGTCGAGATTTTTAAGCGTCGTGTCGATCTCCTTGAATTTTTCCGCCTCACGCGAATCCTGTCGCTGCGGCTTGGACATTTTGTGCTGTCGCGCCTGGAACTGTTCCTTGCTCCATTTGGGCACCTTCTCTCGACCCTTGGGCCCGTGTATTTCCGTTTTCTTCGACAGCTCAATTTTCTTTTCAATTTCACGCACATTCCAATCATTTGAGTCGATTTTACCAATGGCACGCATCAAATCTTTGGGTTTCTTATCACTGCCTTGCCCTGGTCGGCCTGTCATCCGTTGTTCCATATTCTTGATGCGATCACTAAACTGCTCATCGGCGGCATTGCGTGGCAGTGCTGATGGTATGTCGCCACGCTCCCGATCCTAAGGTGGAGTGGGGATTCGAGGCAGCCAAAAGTGTTTTGTTTGTTTTTTTTTTTGGGTTTTTTTTTTACAAAAGTTTTGAAGAAATCAAAATTTGAATAATTGTAATTATATTTTCATAGAGTTGATTTTTAACATAAATAAAAAAAATAACATAAACAATAAGAACCAAAACAAGGCAAACAACAAACAATAATTGTAATCATATAACTAAGTTAGATGAACACTTAAATCAACTTGGCAGCTGAGGGGTCAACTTTATATTGTATAAAATAGGCTTTTGTTAGGACAACAACAATTGGCACAAGCTTATTAATTAAACTCTGGAGCTTAGACTGAATCCAGCCGAATTCTAGTCACATTTTCTTGCTGTTATTTTGTTAGGGCAATTTTTGGGGATTTCGATTTCTTTTCTTGGGTTAATTCAAGGCAATTAAAAAACAACAACACGGACCCAGACGAGGACGCAGCGTGCAGCAATTTGCGTCCATTAAGATCAGGCCAACATGAAAACAATTTCAAGGATCGCTCCTGATTGCTTACGGGAAATAGAAGCTTTCGTTCAAGCTCCTTAACTCGATCATTAAATATTGGCGCCTGTTGGCGGTATAAAAATATTGAATAGTCTTCAAACGGTGTGCCATCCTCGGCCACACCCTCAATAGCACCATCGCCCTCTCTGAGCAATTTGCCTGCCTGCAGCAGTTGCAGACTCTTGTAGAAGTTCTGCGTCTGATGGAATCGCTGTTGTCGCCTTCGGCTCATTCGATCCTGACGATTCTCCTCGATCTCTTGCAAACGCTGCTGGCGCTCCTCCTACCCAGCAGAAGTCAACATATCAGCAATTTTACAAAGTGTGTGTTGGTGGGTGTGTGTGTGTAAAAATGTTATGATTTATAAACATATAGTGTAAACAAAGACAAAGCTAAGGAAACTACTAGACTAACAATTGGATTGTGGATTGATTGGTTTGTTGTGAGTTAGTTGGAAATGTGATAAGCGTTGAGACAATGAGTGGTTAATAACGCTGGGACATAGTGGGCTAAAACTTGGACACTGATCGAACTGACCTCGGTGATGGATTCGTATGCGCTTATGACGTTACTGATTTCATGAAAGAGAGCTGTTTTCAGTATGAGTTTAACCTTGATTTTCATTCGTTTTTATGGCGTTCAACAAAAATTTACAATTAATTTCATTTCATTTCGCTTTTGTTTATGTATGAGAGTATAGTTAATGCATAAATTTATGGGAATTTATGAGAGATTTAGATAGAGAGAGAGATCGTGAGAGTACGAGTCGCAAGCAGCTGTAAAGTGATGAACAAAGTTCTAAAGTTTAACACTCCAACATGGTGTTATGAAAACTCTTAGCTTTGTCATCACTTTGCAGGTTGCTTGAATGCCGCGATTTAACCAATCCATGATATAGTGGTAACATCTACTCACAATGTTTGCCGTCTTGTCAGTTTGGCGTCGTTTCTTCGAGCGACGTGGTGTATCACCTGCAAGAGAAATTTTATAGTTGATACTGAAGTATAACGTGGTAAACAAGTGAGTTGTCAGTTGCCACAGCACGCAAATAGTTTACTACATTAAATATAACTAATTATCTCTATAGCTAAGACTACAAAATAGTTGCAGCTATTAATATTTCGATACAAACAAAGAATCTTTGAACATAATTACAACTTTAAAGCAAATGTATTTAGTTTTGAGCATTAACATACAATTTTTGTTCTGTTATAAAATATATTAAGTTTTTGAACGACAACTGATCAAACGTCTGTAACTTTTATAATTTATAGCAAGGCAGTTTATGGTGGCTACTGGCAACTGATCTTCACACCCTTCGTTTTATGATGGTTATTTTCAACACACCTTGCTGCAAATTGTTGCTACCAGCACTGCTGGCAGCACCACCAGCAACAGCGGCACCAGCAGCAGATCCACCAGCTTGTGCCACACCATTGCTGTTCAACAGCTGTTCGTGGCGTCGCTGCCGCTTGGCACGCTCCTCCTCCAGCACCGAGCGACGTTGTACTGTTGTGGGCACATCGACGGCATCCTGCATGGGTGACTTTGCCTTGGGCTTGGTCTGCAGCAATTTGGAGAAATCTGGCGGTGCACGCGTATGGTTAATGCGATACTTTTGACGCAAATCACTAAAATCCATTTTAGGATGTTTAATGTGTGGAATTTCACCACGAAACTGTTCACAGATTTGATCCAAATAATTGAGCCAAATACGTGACTCAACATCTCTAAGCTCCAACGATTGCTTGGCACTCATAATCCGATCAACATGCAGCTCACGATCAAGCACAGCAAAGGCCAATTCATTGCACTCCAAGGGACTCATCTCCTTTGTGGCAGCATAATCAATTAAATCAGGTCGATAGCTATAACAAAAGATGTATTTATAAACTGTTGCTTATATGTATATTATTTGCTTGTCAACTTACCGACTGATAAGCGCACAGAGCACACGTCCATTGCGAAAGACATCCGAGGGTTCCTTGAGATCTGCCGTAAACTGATAGGCGGACAGCTGTGCGCTGATCCAGCGTAGCAAGGTGGCACCTTGTGGCAGAGAATCTGTGAAATAAGCTTGATATGTTTAATCAATTTTCTAGCTTAAAGATCAGTTGACTAACCGCCACTGCGCCGCTTGCGTTTGCCAGGCGTCTCCACGTGTGGCATTTGCAGCGCATGTGTGTCCATAAATGTTTGCTCCAATATCGCTGGATCATCGGTGTCAATCAGATGCTTCACTTGCCAGCTGTTGACCGATTCACGATTTAGGTTCGGATAACGTGTGGCAGGATCCACAGTATAAGCGCTAATATCACGTTGTAGTGTATCGGGTGTGGTTTGATTAAGCAAACGATAGATGCTCTCACGTTGCGCCAATACGCCAAGTGTGCTGTTCTGTGGATTTGACCACAATTTGATAGCATATGCGGCATCCATGCTCGATAGAAAGCCACGAGCACAACCCGAACCCGTGGGCCAAAAGGGCTCCAGCAAACTGTCACCAACGAGGCACTGCATCAGGCGGAAGCCCTTGCGAACTATCACACGACATGACATCTCGGCGGCAAACATAGATGTGAAGTCAAACATGGCCACATCCGGTTTGCCATAATGATTGACGGCAAACTCCAAGTTGGGCATTTGATATTGCGTTGAGAACTCGGCTGCTTCGCGGGCATAATCATGTAGCTTCTGTGTATCGACATTGGCCTGGGCGAGCAGCTCGCCAGGATCAGCCATATCCTCAATGATAACACCTTTATCAATCAGACTGTGCTTCTTGGCGGTCATCACAAAGTAATGCGTCTCATCCTTGTAGTAGACAATGTTCTCGAGATCAATGCCAGTGCGACTGTACAGCTCCTTGAAGAATGCCTGATTGAAGATGAAGGCCACACCGCTAATTTCCTCCACTTTGGCCTCAGCTTCGGTTTTCTTGTTTATAAAATTCGCCGTTATGGCAATGGCCAACTTGCCGCGAAATTCTTTGCGTCGAAAGTCCAACATATTTCGCTTGCCATCGGCACCGATGAGCACGTCAAACTCATAGTTTGCGACCGCATGATCCGCTGGAGTGACTGCAGCATGCCAGCCCGTACCATCGCCATTTGGTTCCTGAGCATGATCGAAGCTAACGCCCTCATGGATCTCCACGCCCAACAATAGCGCAACCTTGAGCAGCATGCACTGCAGCTGCCGTATGGAGATGTGATCTATGGAACCGGCACAGAATTTACCATAGAATTTCTTTGCACCCAAATTCCTCAGGTCTGTTATAACAAATGGCCACAAGTGCAGCACATTATTCCTTGTGATCCGATCACGTTTCTCCAGTACCACAACCTTGGCGCCCAACAGCTGTGCCTCGATCGCCGTGCGCAGACCACAGGGTCCAGCACCAATGACCAGGACACGTGTACCCGTACAGGCATTACCCTTGCCATAGACCCGATGCGCCGCACGTGCATCGAATTTCTTCCACAATGCTTGCGCCTTCCAGGAGCGCACCTTAGCCTTTAGCTTGGGATAGAAATCATTTAGAGGAGATGGACGCAGTCCCACAGCATCACACATGGCTCGATGCAGGGCCAGTATCTGACGCATTGTGGTTGCCACACAGAGCAGATCGAAGAGCTCGGCGGCTTCAGCGGCTGCTGCATGTTCTGCCATCAGTAAGGCTTGTTGTTGCTGCTGCTGTGACGTTAGCAACTGTTGCTGTTGTTGCTGTTGCTGCTGCTGTTGCAGCTGCTGCTGGTGATGCCGCTGATGCTGGCGGCTCATGCTGCAAATAGACAACAAAATTGACAGAAATTATGTATTAGTCAAATGACATTTCTATTGAAATTAGCAAAACTTTAAAAATCTTTTCTTTTGCGCAGTTAATCTGTTTTATAAAATAACTTTTTTGACAGTAAATTTTACTCTTTGACATCCCAAGAGCTTTGCTTTCTACCCAAACTGACGACACTCCGTCTGTCTGTCTTCTTTTGTTCCTTTGCTGGCACTGTCACAAATTTATTAATTAATTAATGGCTGTTTACGTTTCAGCTCGTATAGTTCAATGAACCCAGTAAACCTTTTAGCACGCGATTGAACTTGAATTAATTTAATAAAATTGAGAGTGCTTCAAGTTGGCAATTCTCAACAGTAAACACTGCAATTATACTTAACTGTGTCCACAAATTTATTTATACATAATTAATATAATTAAAATTTATAAATTGAACTGATTTTCAGGGCATGCTGCCAAACAAAAGGAATGGCAAGGAAGATACAACTGATTCCTGAACTTATAAACAGTTAACTTATTCTTTTTTTCTATATTTAACTTTATTTCCTGAAAATCTTGACTGAAACATTGCAAAGCAATTAATTAAAACAAAAGCAAATATAAATCAAAACTAAAGAAAGAAAGGGCATAACGCGGTCAGTCAGGCAATGATTACTCATGTAAATGCACCGACAAAGGGACAAACGGAAAGACTGACTGGGAGACTGACAAGCACAAGGAAAGACAGTTCTCGGTTTAAGCTTTTGTTCCGTTGGATGAGATGGAGATGACGATGCTGATGATTCGACAGCACACAAAGGCAGTGAAAGGAAAACACCAGCACACAAAAAATAAAGAGGGAAATGAGTCAATGAAAAGCTTGAGTTTTGTGGCATAGACTTGAACCTTCTACATTGGTCGCTAGACAGGCAACAACCTGACAATGACTACGACCCACGACATACAAGGAACAATGTATGAAAATGAACTTCAAAAGCATTCAAACTTTGTAATAATAATACAAAAAGTTAAGTAAACCACAACGCGAGCAATGCAAAACTTTGCCCTTTGTTTGTGTGTAAAATATGTGTAAAATGTGCAGAGAATCGACGACGACAAAGGATGTATAAACTACAGCCAATAAACGAGTGATTTACTGTTGACTGACGGGCAATGGCTAAAAGGGGGTGAAAAAAAGAAGCCAGTTTATGTTGGTATCATACTTGGGGACTGCCCATAATATTATGCTTTATTAGACTAGCTGTTGTTCTCAAGTTTCTTCTCAAACGCACTTAAACGCGACTCGAAGTGCTTGTTGTGCTGTCAAAATTTACACATTAAATAAAAACAAGCAAAATCATGCGAAATACATTGCGAGGGGAGAAAGAAAATTGGCAGAAAAACTGATGATCCAAGGGGTTTTGGGATAAGGGGAAACGTAGGGCGTAGGGCGTGTCAGTTTTGGGGGCAGACAGAGGCTGTTTGTGTGTCTCAATCACAGGTCGGTGGACAAAATTAACGAATTAATTAATCAATTGATAGACGATAGCTAATTAATTAATAGGTAGCAACAGCCGATGATGCATCTCCTGGCGGCGTACGCTCTCGCAGCTCCCCGGATGAAGGCGAAGGCGATAGTACGGATTGCGGCGTCATTGGCGGCGATCCGTCCAATTGCTCTAGCTTAATCATCAGCGGCGATGGCTGCGGTAATAATTCTTCATCCATTGATAACATCTCGTATACATATTTATCAATCTCCTCACGCAACTGATCGATTGTCGTTTGCACAATCGAATAGCGATAATTGTTGCAACAAAAGAATCCTTCCTGTACGCCAGCTGTTAATACATCTCCAACAACCGGCTGGATACGTGCAAGGGCTACTTTATAGATGTTAGCCACACGCTGTGATACCTCCTCAATGGTAGCGGGATGGCCCAATACTTGCAGGACCTCCAATACTATTGCCCCATTCTGTTTGCCTAAATTCGTTGGATTCATTTCTTCTTCTTTCTCTCGACTCGACAGGTTTTTTTTTAGTTTTTTTATACTTGTATTTTTCGTTGACTAGTAAAAATGTACAAGGAATTTACGCTTCACGATGCTTTGGCTAGCGATCAAAAATGATGTCCAAATTGTTTCATAAAAAAAGGTAAATGTTTGTCGTCGATAGTTGAAAAGTAAATTATAATTTGAAATAAAATCGAATGTCACTAACAAAAAAACACTCTGTCACTAAACAAAACAAAAATGTACAACAACAGAAGCAAACAATAAATAAAGCAAAGGGGTTAAACCCTGTAGCTTTTTGACAAAACAAGCGGCTCTAAGAATCAACACAATTTGGGGAATGTTTAACTTGAATCATTTCACTATTATGCTCAAACTTCCTTAATATACATAAAGAAATAAAGGTTAAACAGGAATAGGAATTCCTTTATCTTTTGTGCTGCTCTCCAATTACTCAAAGCGCACAAAGGCATGTCTTTCTCAAGTGTATTTCAATTCAAATTCGCATATTGTGATTAACCCTATCGTCAAATTATTAACCAACCAGCGACCAATGTCAGCGAATTTGTGCCAGTTTCTTTCACTGCTTGTGTCAAAAGCGGCACAGTGAGGAAAATTCAATTGGCGCCACAAAAGACATAAAAAAAACAAGACTCGAGCTTTTAGATGCCTTGCTGAACTGCGAGATACCCTACCTCTTGTTCTATAAAAAGAAACAGCGATAAAGAATTTGGATTTTATCGTGTGCAAATACTTAGAATACCAACGAAAACATTTAAGGGCATGCTCGACTAACAAATACCCATAATTCTATATTTAATTTAATAATAAAGAAAGCGACAAGTTGTTGAGCTGAGCAATACCCTAACCCTGAGCATTACACTATTTTCCCCTAAAATTTCGACTCAACTGTCCTTAAGACCCCACCACACCCAACCAACTACTAGGGTATTTCTACTGGGTGGGGCATAGGCGACATTCTGACGCTTGTTGGCCCTCTGCTACTTCTTTCGTTCTTCCTTCCTTTTGACGTTGTGTGACACATTGGGAACAGCATACTATTATGTCACTGTGGGAGTTGCTGGCGTTTAATGAAAATACATGGAAATTAAAGTCAAAAGCAACGGGAAAGTTAAAACGTTTATCGATTTTCTGGCTCATCTCTTAACCGGCGCAACGTTTTGTTTGTTGAGGCAGTGGGGAAAGTGGTAAAGCAGCTAACATACAAGTTGGCCAACACGTGGCGGGTTGCTAAAACAACAAACGCTTTTCTACTTTATTTTGGCAAACACGAGGGATGCTCAAACGAGTTGCGACTGATGACTCATCGAGGCAGGCAAAACCAGGGTTGGATTGACATTTTAGATATCTTTATCTTTTCTTGGCATCAGCAAAGTAAATAATTAAAATAGAATTTCATAACTGAAGTGTTGCACATGGCTCTGGCTCATGGCGTACAAGATCAAGGTTCTCTAGACTACATCTCAAAATTTGTATCTTACGCTCAGAGAAACGAAAATCTATTTTGGCCAATAGCCAAAAGATTTTATAATTATTAAAAAATATACACAAATTCAAAATTTTTAATGTTATTTTCTGCTTGTCAAATGCTCAAAATTGTCTTATTACCTGTGTTTTGGTTTGACTTCTTGTCCGTCTGTTTACAATCGTCAACTTTTTACAATTAATTTGCACACAATATTCGCTTTATCTTTTTTGGGTTATAGACTGACTTTTCTCGTTCGTTGCACGTTCATTAATAAAGCGTCTGGGAGGCAGCTGAGCATATTTTAAAGATTTGTGAATAAAAGCGAGTATACGCGAGATAAAGATACTCTACAGGTAAACAAAAGTTAAAACAAGTAATAACATGCTCGTCAAGCGAATTGTGAGCTCAAATTATAGATTTATAGATATTGTATCTACAAAGGAATGAACAACGCGTAATACAAATGTTCCCATAATCAACAAAAAACACAATAGATAACATAATTTATGAACAGAAAACAATAACAACAAACAATGGTGATAAGTAAGTGACGAAGGGTTCAAAAAACACTTTCTAACTACAGAACTAAAAAAATTTGTAGTACTCGACTGCATTTTAGTCATGTCAGTCACGTATGCAATATTTTTGCTTATAATATAGAATTGGGAACTTGAATAATATGTGGGAAATGTAATTTGCTAGCGTAGCAAAACCCCGCTAGCATATTTTATTAGAAAATTTTACGGCATTTACCGCTTTATTGACACTACTATTGGTATTTAAAAATTAGAATACTAAGCTAAAGTTACTTAAGCTGTTAAATAGTTTTCAACTAGAATGCACTTCAAATTCTCATGTTTATAACTTTGTCCGGAAGCAACAGAAATCCGTCAAAGTTTATGCATTAAACTTTATATTGGTATTTCAAACTTTTGTCAAGACTTTTAGAGGGGTCTGTTAGGTTTGTCAGAAGCGAAAGGAGCAGCCTTTTCAGATCCCACAGAGAAGGTTTGTTAGAGGATATACCACTGCCCGCCTGTCTGTCCGTCTTAATGAAAACCTAGATCTCAGAGACTATATGAGATAGAGCCACAATATTTGGAATGAAGATGCGTCTCCTACCGCCGCTGCATACTATAACTATTTGAGTAATCGTGTCCAAATTTACACATTATGCATACTGTTTCTTAATACCTATCCTCATAAATATCTACCCGAATCGAACAACTTTAGTCTATAGCTGCCATCGGTCAAAAGTTTCTTATTTGTTTGTAAAAAAGTGCACAAGCATGAGTACGGGGTCTTTTACAGTCGGCTAACTCGACTCTCGCCTTTCCTACATGTTTTTTGTCAGTTCTAAGCACAAAGTATGCAAATAGCCAAAACGCTTGATTGATTTGTTCGCATGCTGCCAGTTGGTTGCGGCAAATGTTTTCTAATTTTGGCAACCAATTGTGGCAATTGGGCGGCAAAAAGCGACGCAAAAATGTTGGAATTGCAACAAATTGATTTATGACGCGTATATGAAAAAACCAAACAATAAAAACCTGACCAGACACGAGGCAAAATGCGGAAACAATGCGAAATGTCTGTGGGGGCTTTAATATATAATATACTTATATATATTTGACAAAATATACAAGTTTATATACATTTAGCTATATAATTTTTATATGAGGGGTATTCACTGTAAGAACATCAACTTTAATATCCGATTGAAATCTATTTTAGCTATAAGTTTCGGGAAAAAAGAACCCTAAACTAATTTGTTTGGATGCAAGTTGTCGTCTAACTTGGTTGAGAGCCAAATAATCTTGCCATTGTTATAAATTTCTTGATATATCCCATTTGACGGCAGGCAGACAAAGGCGCATAAATTAGATATATAATTAGGAAAATAATAGAAAAGGTTTCTTTCATCAAACATATTAATCAAGTTGATTTATATGTATTAACTTTATAGTTTATTTTGAAGTGCAATTGTAATTTGAGGCAAAAAGTGCAAATGTTTAAATTGATTCTCATTTGAAACGTGGCTATTCTTAGTTTTGGTTAGAAAATTGGGTCAACAAACGACCAAACATTTGGCAGCCAAAGCTATATAAAAAATGAGAGCTAGAAGCTGGCAGAAAGAGACAGTGTGCGTGTGGGAAGGAAAGAGAGAGCAACTCTCGACAGAGCGACGCCGGCGCCAGCGCTAGCAAAGCTTAAATTTATTTTCTATAAATATAAATGGCATTTTAATTGATTTTGAGTTTTATGCTGGGATGAAATATTTGTTCAAATCTAGTTAAAGTCGCAATCAATTTGCTGACATCACATACCCAAAGTGTGGGAGGCGTGAGAGGGGTGTGGCACATACAAATGTCCTCAATTTTAAATCCTTTTTAAACCCACTGACTGACATCATTTTGTAAGCCACTCTCGAGTATGTGCCGCCGCCTCGCTTGTTTCTGTTCCGATTTCCGGTTGCGGTAACTACATTTGTATATAGAATTTATGCCACCCACACACAACCCTGCCATTACCTCCTACCACTCTGCTCCATATACAATTTGTTAATCGGGTCAGAGCAAAAGTTGCATTACAAATTTAATAACAATTTGCATAAATTTACAAAACTTAACTGGCGCAATTTATGGGCGTGGTAATGGCTCACAAACTATACTCACTTCTCAGTCTCTCTCTCAGTCGATGAAGGCGTTATCGTTTGGTTCTGTCATATGTGGTAAATAAACGCAGCATTAACTGTAAGTAAAAACAAAAAGAATTTCAAAGTTAGACATGTTTTTGCAATGTTCATAAATCGCTGTTTCAAATCTTTAATTTATGCTTCTTAATTACACATTTGTCACTTGTCAATGTGAAGGCCAATTCAAGTTGTTCATTTGACTTTTGTTGTTAAAAAGTAAGAAAGGCTACAGTCGATCGAGGATGTAAAAACCCCGCTCCCATATTATTGCATTTTATTTAAATTAAAATTTTAAAAAATTTAAAAAATAAAAATAATTTTTTTTTTAAAAAAAAAAAAAAAAATGGTTTTTTTTGTGGTGGGTTTTGTTTGTTTGTTTGTGGGTGTGTGTGGTGGGGGGTTTTTTTTTTGTGGTTTTTTTGGGGGGGTGTGGTTGGTGCCAACAATGAAATAAACTTACTGTTGAATAATAAATTTATTGTAATTTTATTAGATTTTTGTTGTTTTTTATTTCAAGCTGTTGTTTTGTGTGTGGGCTGTTGAGCAATGCAAAGAGCCGTGGATTAAAACGATTATAATATACATAACTGGCAAGAGACTTGGCAACAATTGTGGGCAGTTAATTGGAACTTTGGCTAATCTCATTCATAAATTCCAACAGCAAAACCATCTGTTGGCTTGTAAAATTGTTTATAGAAATATGCAAGTTTTTTTCTTATTTGTTAAGCAAAGCTACAAAACTTCAAACGCAGTTTTATTAAAACAATTTACAGCCAAAAGTATTAACTCAGCAATGTAGCTTCAAGTTTTTGTTTCTTCGGCACGAAAATGCCATTAAAATCATCGACAAAGACGATGGATGCCACTAGACAACAACAACAACAACTACTTGCAGCTGCAACAATAACAACAACAACAATTACTATGAGTGCACAGCGCAGCAAGTTGGCTTGAAAAGTAACTGCAACAAGGCGCAAAATCACGTGGCCAACAAACACAACACAAACTACTGTGAACGTTGGGTATATAAGACAGCTTAATACCCTATCGTATTGATTTATATTACACATTCCATACAATTTATTGTTTGTTTTTGTTTTCGAGTGAACTGAGTGAACAGACCGTGAGTAAGCTCACAGCAAGTGCAACTGGCAATGCCACAGACAACCAAAACAATAATAATAACAATGGAAATAACATGAACAAGTTTTGGAGCCAACGCGTTTGGTTTTCTTGTCGATTTTTGTCTTTTTATTTTTCCTTATAGCGATTTTTGGAAGTTTCGGCTGCCGTTGGTTGCAATGAATGAAATTAAATGTTTAAGTCGCCCCTCGGCGTTTGCAGAGAGGAAAA
This sequence comes from Drosophila acutilabella, assembly GCA_035046005.1. Lineage (NCBI taxonomy): Eukaryota > Metazoa > Arthropoda > Insecta > Diptera > Drosophilidae > Drosophila > Drosophila acutilabella. The sequence continues at coordinate 2,188,093 of JAWNOK010000003.1, forward strand.
GGGGACATACTGATTTTGGCTTTTTTGGGCAAAGCAGTCGAACAACAACAACAACAACAACTGCAATGTCGACGATAACAACAACAACTGTAAGTGCAACTCGTTTGTTGTTCGCTTTGGCAGTAAGCGTCAAGTTGCCAAAGTTAGCCAAGTGTGCAACGGCAAGTGTTCAGTTATTTTTATAGCCACTGCAACAACAACTGGCAGTAGAAAAAGCTACAGTGTTGGTAGACACGACTATAAAACACCCTGTGAAATAAAATATTTAATTTATTCAATATTCTTGTAAACAAATTCGTTTTGTGGACGTCACATTCAAGTTGACAACAAGTTCTTATATTTCTCAAGATCTAAGTAACTTATACAGCACTAAACTAATAATTAAATTCTCCTCCTCCCTATAACGCACAAGAATTTTCCAAAAATCTATAAGACCTTTTATAACTTCCAGCTGCAGGGTCTACAAACGACGACAACAAGTGCAGGGAGTGAAATATAATTGCAAGCCATTGGCTGGTCCAAAGGAGGACGCCTTAAGGAAAACAACAAGCTGGCCAAGAAACTGCCTACCATTGTTGCATGTGCTGCCAACGCTGCAGTTGACGCTGACGTCGCTGTTGACGCCAACTGCGGCGCTTTCACTTGCGCCGGCGACTTTTCCTCAGCATTGAAACTTGTTTGCTTTGCTCTTTGAGCTCCCTCGCTACGTTTTGCTACTTTTGTTGTTGCTGTTAACTATTTTGGCCTAATAAATAGCCAAACAGTATTCTACGAATTTAGCGGGTACTGACCTGACCACACCCAAACCAAAAAAATAAGACTGCCAACAACTTTATTGTAAATATGCAAAAATAATTTATACATAAATTATTTCTGATAATTTATTGGTGTCTGTAGGAAACGTGAAACGAAAGAAAAACAGGCAACAAAAACAATTTTTGAATATTATGCAAATATTGGTCTAAACAATTATAGAGCTTGCGAATGATATAATGGCAGCTAAAGAGAGACCTCACGATGTCCAAAAGGTGCCAAAAGCACACTTGATTGAAATATCATTAGGTGTTGATTTAGTTTCGAAGAGGCAAACTCCACGCAGAGATAAACGATTATCTAACTTAGATACGCAAAGATATTTATGCAGACTATGACTAATTTGTTTGTTTTACACGATTTATATGCTAGAGTTTGAACCTTATTAAATGCCAACTCAGAAACAGTTAAAGCAAAAGAAAATGAACAAGTTTGTTGAGTTTGTAGTCAGAGACCATCAATCTGTCATCATCGAGTGTTAAATGCTGCTCATTATATTCATGCTCTAAACAGAGATTTATCAATGAAATCGCTAAAGACTCACAGTATTTATGTAGGAAGAGCTTCATTTAAGGCCAGTAACATTAACTTCAAATGTGGCCAGCTAGGTAACCTTAGACATCATTTGCAGACGCTGATATATGTAGGAATGGATAAATATTTATGATAGAGCAGTAAATTATGTGTATAATCGAGTATGCTGCACTATTATACACCTATCGAATTCGGATTAGATTCCAGTTGATGATTTTGTTGTATGTTTTTATCATTATTTCTATGTAATGTGTTTTTAACAGATGATGTAAAGTATACATTTAAAGTAGTTGCTGTCTTAGTTTGACAGTTTGTCTGCAGTTTTTGTGGCCTAAAATAGCAGCAAGATGAAAAAAACATGTCTTATCAGTGTCTTGAACTGTCAATGTGCGGGTGGCGACAGTTAATTATATTTTATAGTATAACAATAGCATTGACCTCCTGCTTGAGCTTGAAGAGCCTACACATCAAATTGAGTACCCATTACGCTGCATAACTATCTCTTTCCTAACTATCTTTCTCTCTCTTACTCTCTGCTTGTGCAACACTGTGCACTCTGCGCTGTCATAATTAACATCTAAGCAGCGATAAATGCAATTAGCGCTCTGTCCGTCAGTCATTCACGTTGTCCCAGACACACACACTAAAACACAAAAATACAGACACACATATACCCAAACCCAAAGCTTAACCCAACCCTACCCAGAGCACCTCGACTTGATTGTATATTCATTGTGGGTTCATTGTCGGCCCCCAGATACAAATAGAGATGTGAGATACAAGATACTACGCGATGCTGTTGTTGTTGTTGCTGCAGCTGATGGTTGCAGCCAACGCCCTGCACCTCAGTGTCAAATGTTAAAGCATTGAGTCCAAATTTTATATAGCAGTTTCAATACAAAAACATAAAGCGAGTGCTTTGAAGCGAGTATCTCACAGATACACAAAAGCAAAAGCGAAAGACAAACAACCAAACAGCAAACATAAACATTCAGAATGCCAAACGGATGTGTTAGAAAAGTGCGCCTGAGTTTCACATTTTGTTTAAAAATATACCAAAAAGACAGCATGTGTAGCTGCATTCAAAGAAAAACAAGAAGAACAACAAAACTCAAACGTAGAAAATGTATCTGCATCTGTTGCAGCAAAATAAATATGGCCAACAGTTGAGATATCAAATGTTTCATGCCATTCGATATGCTTCAAAGGAAATACCAACAAATAACGGAATTTAAACTATGATTAACAATTTAAAATGTCAAAACAAAATAAGAACAAAGGTATTAAAAAATAATTTTAAGGAACAACGTTTTTAAAAAGACAAAAGTGTCTTAAATACAAAACTTATCAATTGACTCAAACACACACGCATTGGGTATAAAAATAGCTAACTAAAGTGGTAAAACTCATTTCCCTTTCTACACAATTTTCCCTTTTTCAAGTGTAGTGCAGTTTCTAACTCAAGTTCTTGCACTTGTAATATTAATGAAAATCTCCAGTCAATTTTAAACGCAAGAAATTTTACTTGGTTGTTGGTTGTATCTTATTTTCTTGGTGCCATGTATCTGGTTGAGAAAGTGCGCACTTTGGAGACATGGACACAAGAAGACAAGAAGACACGTCTTGAGTGAGGTGCATAAATCGCAATTTTCACGCATTTATCCAGCTGCGTTGCTTTGATGTCTTCATGTCTTTTGGGGTCTACACATGTCTTTTGGCCCGGTATATGGGTGTACGGGTTATAACATTGGCTCAATGACCGTGCGTGAAAAGCGGCTATTAAAAAATGTTTGTCTCTGGTGACTCTTTTGCTATGACTAAAAGGCAATGTGCCGATTTTCAGTGCATTGGCATTTGCCAACTTTTGGGGCGGTCTGCTCTTCTTCTTTGTCTTTGGCCATATAACTAGCTATGTATCTATGTACATATGTATCTGCATATGCAGTAGATAGGCATACAGGTGAAAGTATTTAATTATGCGATTGCCTGCATGACAAATCTCTCTCCCTCTTTCGTGGTGTTGGTCAACACTGGTTGCTTGATGAATTGCACTCTCGACGAACAACAAAAACAACCTTGAAAAAATGTCACGTTGCATTTGAAAAATGCGCTTTAATGAGACACATCAAAGCGAATCAAACTCATTGCAGGCATATAAGGCTGCAAGAGCCATACACACATATATGTACATATATATATATATATATATATATATACACCGGAAAGCGATAGACCAAATTGGTATTGTCGCTTTTCAATGGAAAAACAAAAACAATAAAAAAAAAAGCGCTGCAAGGCAAACAACTGCCAGCCGCCTTGTGGCATCGATAACAAAAGCCAAACAAACATTTATCGATAGCAAATGGCAAAAGCAAACAAACAAATAAACAAAGTCTGACGAGTGATGTGCATGTTTATTGAATATGGCCAGAGTTTGGCAAATAAACGCAGACAAAGTGTACACTGATAAAATAAAGTAGGCCAGCTTTTGAGACAAAGACCATGCGTGCTTAAAATGTTTAATCAAACGTTTCTAATAAATTAAATAAGCTTTTAGGTGAAGTTAGTTCTATATGTAGTACTAGAAGTTATTGTTAAGTTCATCCTTTAATCTATATAACTCTATTCTCAGTGCAGTCCCTTAAGGATCACCCAATTGCTAGTGTTAGACACTCAAGTGTCTGGCATCAAAGACAAATGGCAAGCATATGTGTCAACTCCTTGAAAGCGAATCTCACTTTCAAATGCATTAACAACTGCACGCAGAATCTGTGCAGCCAACTGTCTGATATCTTGGACAGGTTTATGACTTGGCCAAGTGCGTAAGTATTTGTATCTTTCTCTCTGTGTGTGTGTGTGTAATGAAAGTGAAACGTGTCTTTGGCAACGCATCGAGACTGCATTGTATGCCTCATTTAAGTTGCGCACATGCTGTAAATATTTGCCAAAGCCAACAATAATTGTTCTTTAATTGAGATACAGATACGCACACAGTAACACACACACACACAGTTTTATTTTATTTACGTCGTTTATCGCTACAATTTACTTGGAAATGAAAGACTCAAATCACTGCCAGGCAGGGCGTATGAGTAATGTCGACAAGTAAAAACTAACAACATCAAGTATCATAAAGCAAATTTGCTAGATAAATTAATAAAATTGTTTAAAAGAGTTAAACAATTTAAAGAAATGACATACATATTAAACTTTAAGATATTTTTAAATGTATAACGAGATTTTTATAAATTTAAACTTTGCCAACTATCAGAGCTGTCTAAAATTCGATTAAGAGTGCCTTGTTCTATGCTTAAATTATTTTGAGTCAATAGTTATTTGTTAGAAGCCGCCAGATTTCCAGCTAATAAATTGTTCACTTCGACTGTGAATTTACTAGAATGACAGAACTGCCAGTATCTGTATGAATATGTATCTAGCCAAGCGTTAATTACTTTAATAATTGCACATTAATAATCATTAAGCAACTTTGAACCGTTGAACAAGGCGTATGAGTAATCTTTATATGATTGTGAAATACTCAACAGAAGTTTGCAATGATTCTCAAAATGAAAACCAATTGCCAAACACAAATTCTGATTTTACTTTTAACAAAGCTAATAAAACACACAGCTACAGTTGCAACAATCAGTTGCGCATCGAAAGTAAATTGAAGCAACCCACAAAAAATAAAAACAATTTAAAGTGCAACCAAATGAAAACCAAAAGTATTTTTATACAATTTCTATTTATACATTATGCATTTCTTTATTTTGTTGTTGGACTTTATTTTATTTGTTGTTTGTTGGCATTTTCAATGCGTTTGGCAGCGCCAATGCTTGAGGCATATTTTTAAACAATTTAACCCCGGTTTCCCCACCCCTTTTTTGTGCACAAAAAAGAAGAAGACAAGCCAAGAAAAAGTTGCAACAATTGTTGCTTCAATAAGAAAACAAAAAGCAAAAAATTGTATATGTACTTTTGTGTAAGACAATTTCATTTGCACTTAAATTAGTGGCAAATATTTGCACAATGCTCTGCACAACACACACAAACACACACACACATAGATATCGACTCAATGGTTGCCACTGCCACAGCGACTGTTGCTGCTGCAGCAACAGCAACTGCAACTGCTGCTGGTTTTGCTTCTGTTTCAGTTTTTATTTCGGTTTCGGTCCTCTGGGCGCTAATTGAGTGAGCACACGCCAGTCAGTCAGTCAGTCAGTCCGACAGTCCGACAGACAGACGAGCAGAGAGTCAGTCAAATGGACAGATAAATAGACAGAAAGACAGACATTCAGTCAGTCAGCCAGAGGAGAAATGAAAAACGCGACGAGGCCAGCAAAATACTTTACAATAGATGTAATGATATGTGCAAGTATCTATCTATCTATCTTTATGTGTATCTGTGCATCTATGTATGTGGAGCGTCTTGTATTTGACTCGATAGACTGCAGTTTGGTATGGTTATGCCTGCTGCAGTTGCGGCATGCAACAAGCACATGCAACACACTCCATAAACTTCAAGGAAGTGCCACAGATACAGCACAAAACAAGGAATGTTTCATTTCAAAACTAAAAGAGTCGACTATAAGATACACTCAGAAGTGTTGAATTTTATAAAGAAAGAGACGAACAAATTTTTCATTCTTTTTTAAATATTTCTTTAAATTAACACTGTTGGATTTTCTATAAATGAACTGTTTAAGCGACAAACTTGTATAACAAATTTTGAAGCAAGAAATTCCCTTTCCAAGCTAATTCCTAATTAATTTGAAGCTACATTGGATTAAGCTTTGTACTCTCCAGTATTTAAGCCAACCCACTAAGCTAAGTGACGTTGATTGAGCTAGTAGTTAGTAATTTAATGGTCCACTCGTTTGCTGCCTTCAATTAGGCATCAGTTTCGGAGTTGAGAGTGCTCTGACCGGTACTTTCCATCAACATCAATGGGCTTCATCGCATTACAGCATGAAATTGTCATAAATTTAATCCGATAAATTATATTTCATTTAGCGATGACCGCAAAGCTACTGATCAACATCATCATCGCCATCAGCATCATCATCATTATTATTTTGACGCGTATTATTTTTACTACTTTTATTACTCTTGTTGTCGTTGTTGTTAGACAGAGAGACAGACGGTTGGCTGACAGCATATTTCAAGCCCATGGAACTCACTCAAGTTTTTCAACATTTTTTCATATTTAGGTCAAATTTTCCGAGTGAACTTTTGTGTTTTGTGGCATAGTTTCCACAACTGCATGCGAAACTTTACTGTTGCTTGATTGACACAGTGATTGATTGATTGTAGTACTAATTGTATTCGAAAATTCAATTGTAGAAATTAACATTTTGCGAGCAAATGAATTGAAATCAAATTAAAATGCAAATGAAGTTGCGTAATTTGTTGCAGTGTCAACAATGTTTGCTTTTAATCGAAATCGATAAATTGCTCGATCATTCTCCTCTCTCTCTCTCTCTCTGGTAGTATTGTTGTCTTTCTCTTGACAGCGATTGGCACAATTTTCCCCTACGCTTGGCATTTGCAATTTACGCAAGAATGTTGTCGTTGCTCATTTAAGTTTTGTTTTTAGAATTGAATCCACATGTTACTCATACGACATGTTGTACCACATTAAAATTTAACGATTTCTGTTTCCATTTGCTGTGAAAGTCAGGTATAAAGTCAAACAGCACATAATTCATATTTTAGAAAATTTGCTTTGGTTTTTTATAGATTCCAAAAAATATACACAGCGGCAAGAAAACGTCAGACAAGATTTTTTAAACTATAGACTTAGTATTATAGAAGATCAGTTAGTATTTTAAAAATTTTATTTTACTCCCAAGTTATTATTGCATTCCCTTTCAAGCGTTTGTAACTCCACTTCTCAACTGAACTGCTCAACTTTTGCGGCACGTGCAGCGTCTTAACCAGCTCTGACTTCACCTTGCCTTTTGACCAGTTGTTTTCAGTTGTTGTTTTCGTTTTTTTCCTACTTTTTTATTAACTGTTTATAATTGTTAACTTTTTGGCGCTGGCTAGACACTATTTTCTTTTTTATTTTGGCCATTAAATTGTCAGCTACTTTGCCATGAAAGGCATTACAAATGCGTGGGCGTGGCACCATATGCGCCCACACACAAATCCGAAAATAAGCAGCACTCACTCACACACACTTATACACACACTGACACTCATATGTGTGTGTGTGTGTGTGTTGTTTCGATATTTGGACATCGCGTGTGCAGATTTTGTTGGCGTTGGCGTGTGTTTGGCCATTTCTGGAGCGTTTTCTGATTCATTGGCCAGATTCCATTCCATGGCACTGTTGCTCTTTCTACTTGTTGTTGTAATTATTGCGACTGCTAACGTTGGCAGCTATTAGGCGCACGAGTTGACCATGAACCACTGACGGCTTTTTTGTTTACTTTTGCTGCAACTCTAAATAATACTTTTGCTTAGCCACACACAAAATTGGCGGTTGCATTTGTTGTTTACAATTATTTGGCTTGAATATATTAAGTAAAAGTGCAGCTGTTGGCTGAACGAGTCAGTTACTCTGTATATTTAGAGTTATTACAAAAGGTTTATAGAAGATTTTTAAGCAGCACTCTGTGCAGCAGTTATTCTTTAGCTTATTAATAAGTCTAAGCCGTAGAAATTGGCTTTAATTAGCTCGACAGTTAATGCATTCGTTGTGCAAGTTTTCTTAACGTCACAGACATTTATTGGTGCCACTCAACTGCTAGCCAGCTCGTCGCCAGTTGGCTGCAGAGCTTGGATTTTTGGTAGCTCCATTGGATCTGCAGTGGGTCGAGTGCTGCCAATATCCGCTGGCGATGCATTCAAGCGTCAATAAACAGAAGGTAACAACAAGAACACAAACAGCAAACACAAATGTGAGAAAGAAACAACGGTACCTCTGAGCTACACAGGGAGAGTAAGAGAGTTGTGGATGTTTCTCGCTTGGTTGCCTCGCCGGCGTTCTACCCAGCCCCCTTCAATTTCAGCGGCAACTTCCGCCATGCAAAAGCTCAGCTCTGCTCTGCGCAGCGCAGCTTACAAAAAACAAAATAATAACTGTGCCATGTTGGGGTTAAGTGCAAACGTCATAAACAGGGCAGAGTCAACGCTCCATTTCGCCCTCTATTTCTCTTTAGTGGTCTTTATCAGCTCCCTTTCAGTTGTTGTGCTTTGCCCTTTAACTGTAAATGGCTATGTGTACATAGTTTAGTTACCTTTTTTTTCATTGTTATAAAAAACAACGCACGAGAGCAAAACAAAAACAAAAAAGTGATTCATGCGCAACCCACAACAAAAACAAGAACAATAACAACAATAAAAACTTGTTTATTAACCCAACGAAGCCTTTAAGAGTGTCTTCAAGCTTGAAGCGTGCATCATTGGTCAGCAGGAAAAATGCTTTTCCAATTATACGGCCAAGAAATAACACGCCCAGTTTATTAAGGCAATCGTCTTTGTGTCCAACTTTCCAATTGATAATCGACAGCCAAAATGCAATTGGCCAAGAACAACAGCAGCAACTGCCCTGTATTTTGGCCTTAAAAGGCATTTCGTTTAGATCGATCGTTTTGAAATGCACAGCTGATTACCAATTTTAGTTGGTCAAGGTTTCTCTTACCCTTTCTCTGTGTACAAATATGGCAAACGGCGCTTATTTCACCCATATTGTGATCCCTCTACTGTAGTCGCTGCTGATAACAGTCGATTTTATTTAATACTCTATTGATAAGCGTTCGTAATCAGTTTTATGCCTAGGTGTGCACATCGTTGAGTCAACAGTTCAGCGCCACTTTATAGCTGAAATATATTATGGAAATTGTGCCATAAAATGGCTAGAAATTACTACAAATTATTGACGCTGATAAACAGCTGGGAATTGATTACATTTTTCCTGGGCAATATTATTAAAGTAAACAAATTGCTTTGTGGTTTTTCAAGAAGAAGGCAAGTAAATTAATTTAAATCGAACTTAAAAGTAGTAAAAGTAGTAGTAGTAAGTAGTATTAGTATGTGGTTTTAAATATTATATTATTTGCTTTAACTCTGTAACTCTATTAAGTAATTAAATCATTTATATAAACTCTTTATCCAATTTTTGGTTTTTAATAATTATTTATACAACTCATAGACCAAAGGCTATTGAGATTTCCATATAAACATAGATTTATTACAAGGAATGATTAATATAAATTACAATCCACTGATTGGTGAATGAGTAAATAGCTAATAATACAGCTATTAACTTCAGATATGTATTATAAATATTAAGGGAGTAGCAAATATGGTCAAAAGTATAACATATCTTTTTACCCACACAAATATTAAAATAAGTAATCCAATCTCTGAGCTTGTTACCCGCCCTGAAAGTCAGACAAGTTTCAATTTTAATACGCCCAAATTCTACTGTTCACTGCTTCTGGTAGCAATGACCTACCTATGCGAAGCATTAAAAAATCACGCATTGGTACTTTTCCCTGACCATAAATAGACACCAAACATTTGGCAGTAACAACAAAAAAAGCAACTACAACAAATGCGTATCATAATTTATTTGCCTCTTTGGTTCAATAAACTTGCCTCAAATGCTATTGTATAATGAAAATTATAAACCCAAAATTCGACCACAAATGAAAATAGATATAGTATTAGTTTTAGAATAAAACAGCGCGGAAAATTGTACAATTAATTGTGAATAACAAGTAAGGAAAGTACAGTCGAGCACGCCCGACATAAAATACTCTCTGTTTTGCGGATTTATTTATAAAATGGAAAAAATTTATGTGGGGTTATAAACACGGAAAAAAAAAAAAAAACCAAATCACACATGTGTGGTGTGGGGAACATTATAATATGGATAGTGTGGGTGGGGGGGGGGGGAAAAAGGTGTTCTAAAAATAAAAAATTGTTGTTTTTTTTTGGGGGGCGGAATTGGTATTATTAAATAATAAAAATAATAAAAAAAATAAAATTTTTTTTTTTTTTTATTGGGGGGAGGGGGGGGAATTAGAGGGGGGGGCCCAAGGGGGGGGGGGGGGCACTGGGGGGGGGGGGTGGGGGGGGGGGGGGGGGGGGGGGAAAAAAAAAAATTGTGAAAGTGGGGGGGGACAGGCGGGGGGGGGGGGGGGGGGGGGAATGGCGCCCCCATAAAAAGCTAAAAAGCCACAGGAAATGTTAGAAAGCAGCGCAACGGAATAAATAACAACGCAGAATGCGAAAAGGGGCAACAAATAAATAAAGTACACACGCACAGATACAGATACATTTACAAATACATACAGATAAACATTTATTTATATAGTATATGTGTTTGTATATATGTATATGTATTTCGAGATTTGTGCAAATATCTCTTGGATTTCACCGAAGCATTGACGGCGCCAAAGAACCAAAGAATCAACCACAAAACCAGCCCAAGTCACATGCAATCGCAAGCTGCGTTGCTTTTCACGCTAATATTAGCAGCAAACAACAGTGATAACTGGCTAAAACGATAGACAACAGAAATGTACGACTAGCAGATGGCCTTGCAGTTGTCACTGGTTTATAGTTTTTTTATATTAGTTACAGTACAAAGAAAGCAAGCGCAAATTAGAAAAATATTTCCACAAAAAAGGAAAAGATACAAAAGTATATTTTGTTTTACTAGCTAACATAGAATGTTTAAGCTACGCAAATTATAGTAAATTATAGAAATTTATGTATGCACTTTATAAACAATATACCCCCTAACATAAACAACAGAGAGTATTACAGCTGTGTAAACGAAGTAAGGAAAGTAAGAAAAGTTTTTGATTCGATTTCAACTCGAATGCGATTTGCATTTGTTTATTGCATTGCGAGGCATAAATAAATAGAATTTCCATTTTCGAATTTCATTTTCTGAGTTTACACAAAAAATCAACAAATTTTTCGAAGGCTGAAGTTGTTAACAGCAGCTGCTGCGCTCAGACGGAATCAATTAAAATGTCATTAGATATAGAAGTCTCGATTTGCAAAATTGAATAATGAAAAGCTGTCGATTTGCAGTTGTGCGTAATTAAAAATAGTTTCGATTTCGTTGGCGTGAATAAGTGAATAGCATTAGAAGTGTACTCGTATTATTGGCCCAATAAACTTTGCAACCTCCTCAAGGCTGGCAATTAGCCAAAAATAAAAACAGCGTCGAGTGCATTTGACACTTTGTCTAATTAAAACGCAATATAGACATCGAAGGGGTGGTAGAAACTGATAGATAAAGGCAGTTGTTATCCATTTGGACATAGATTGATAACGTACCAACTGTTGCCACAACTACAGGTGAGCTGTAACTCAGTTAAAGTTTAACTGAAATCGATACCGAAGTGTAAACAAAGTTCATTATCAGTGACCTTGCCACACAATTTCCATATAGATAATAAACTGCTCAAGTATGACTTACAGCCAAGGTATCAATAATTTATAAGACAGCAAAGGGGAATGTTGATTTGAATCGATTAAACGCGATTACTCAACAAAATTAGTCGTAAGTTGAATATTTAATAAATTTTTATGCTTATGAACTCACCTTAATATTTAAAATTGCTGTCCGACAACATTTGTGGTAGTTAGAAAAATAAAACCAATTGATTTAATTCGTAAGTAAAATTCGTTTGCTGAAAAGACAATGAGAAGAGCAGTTGATAACTTATATGGAAGTTAAATTATTTAATATAAGTACAATTTAAATCATTAATTTAAACTAAAAGTTACTATAGATTTATTAGACTTAAACTAAGCAGTATCTTCTAGTCTTATACCCCAGTATTCTTATTCTTCTTTTTACCTGTTTTGAAAGATTCGTGTTTTGTTAGTCAAGGTCTCTTTTAAGTGGATCTACGTCATCTTTTTTGCAATTTTTCATCCGCTGTATATACTCGATTATTTCATATGATTCACACTTTAAGTATAAACAACAAAATTGTTCCTACCCGATTCCGGCTACTGTTTTAGTGGGTGGCGGAAATTGTACGGCTGTTTGAATGCAAAAACGACATGGTAAGAGAAATTATATGCTATTTATATAACCCAACTGAACAGTCTAACATTTACCAAATGTCTCTAGATTTGACGGCCTGTCAACACCTCAAAAAGAAAAGCAAAAACTCATGTTGTTTTTGTTGTTGTTCACGCTTTGATTGGCCTTCGATTACAGCCAGAATTGGCATTGCACATTGACAATCGTTGGAAAATTTGTGAACAATGCTGCTCAATCAAAAGACTAAAACGGAAAACGTCAATTCGAGAAATGGAGGGGAGAAGCGTAGCAAAAACACTCTTGAGATACAAATCTATTATGGCAATAAATCATGGCAACAGCAATGTTTAGTCAATAACTTTAAAGTACTTTCAAATACAGTTAGTACACGGGGTAAAAAGTTCTGAACTTTAGACCAAACTAAGAATTTCATTAGAAGTAGGGGGAAATAGCCGAATTTGATGAAAGGGAGGTTAAATATATTTTTATATATTTTTAGTGACCATTTCATACCAATTTTGATATATATAAAATATTTTTTCTTTATGTTTCAAGCTTAAATGGGGAATAAATTTTTCTTTCGATTTTATTTTTTTACTCTCCAATCCAAATTTTAAATTTAAACACCTTTCCTCTAGCACTCGAACAACCTTTGATTAATCCGAGCCCAGAAGCTGTCGAAGCATAAAAAGTTAATCATATTTACAGCAAGTAAACGGCTAAATGAATGTATGAATGAGTAAGTGTGTGAGTATGTGAATGACTGTATGAGTGAGTGTTTGAGCGAATGATTGTTTTTGCTTTCCGAGTGTACGCCTGGCTGATTTGCATGCTTTGTTTGCGATACATTTTCATAACAAGCTGGAAAACTTGGCTCAAATTTTAAGGCCAAGTTACAAACGCCGATTGTTGTTTTGAATAATAATAACAACAATATTATTAATAATACTTTATGCTATTTTAAACAAGTGCATACAGCTATGCCACTCAAATACGAATGAATATTTGCAGTGAGAAATTAAATGAAAATTTTCACATAAAAAATATACAAAAGAAAATTACCAGACAAAGGTCATGGTCATTACAGTCAGCTCGGGAGAGACTTATGGGGCTTTAATTAATAATGCTTTGTACATTCATCTACCTGTCTACTTCAGCTGGCTGAGGTGTGTCCAATTGGCAACCAACTACATCAAAAATGAGTTGGAAAATGGCCATTCGCTGATGTAAAACATTTGATAAAGTTGTGTGAAAGTGTGTTTGCCACCAATTGACGCCTTCACTTGTCCAATGTTATGGCGATAAAAAGGCGATTAATAATTAATGAAAAGGCACACACACTCACACGCACAGACACACAACAAGCGAGAGAGTCACGTGAAAGGCATTGGAAAAGAAATCGAATTTTTAGGCATCCAAAAAGACCTTCATAAAATATAAAAACTACTCAACTCGGTTAACGATAAGCAGTTTTTTGCGGTTTCTTTTTACAACGTATACAATATAAATAGAAAAAGATATAAAAATTTATTATTTGAAGTATGTACATATGTAATTACGATATACATCCATGAGTAAGTTGCCTGCAAGTTTATACAATTTGTTTGGCTTTTATCGTATTAGAACTTTGATATTGATTACAAACAAACAAACGACAAACTCACTTTTCTCTATTTTTAGAAGAGATCGAATTTCCTTTGTATATAAGAAATGCTTTCAACGAAGCCTCTCAACTCCCAAGTGCTTCCTTCGAGCTGGAGCAGCTCTAAAAACTCTATTTCGTATAGAATCTTCGAAACTGTTTCAACTTCATATAACTTAATTAAATTAAACTGCAAGTCAGTAAAACTTTATTTTTGTAGATTTAAAACTCCGATCAGCTGGGAACTAGTCTTTTTTATGCAAAATAATTAGCGATTTTGTCAAAAAAGTTACACAAACTTTTCAAAAACAATTGTGTCTGTCAAACTTAATGACAACAACAACAATTTGTGTGAAAGCTTTCAATTATCTTATCAATCCCAAATGAAAATGAGCTGCAAAAAAACAAGCGTAAATGCCTGTTGAAAAACGCAAAAAAATAAAATAAAATGTTTATAAACTAAAAACTAAAATTTGTAGCGTTGAGTCGCTGTGTCCTCGACGTTTTTGCCTTGAGTGTGCCGAGTGGCAAGTGGCAAGTGTTAGGAAAGCTACTTTGCTGCGCTGTCTGTCTGTCAGCGGCAACAACAACAACAACAACAACTACAACAACGAATGCTGCAACTAATGCTGCGGCAGAGTTCAAGCAACGACCGCGACGTCGTTTAAATGCAAATAAAACGAAGCGTGAGATACGATGTGCGATGTGTACTACAAGCACTTTTTTTTTGCATTTTTTACTGTTTTTCTTTTATTTTTTTTTTACTAAGTTATTGTTATCAGACGTGACGCGATGAGTTGTTGTCCTCTGAGCACAGCATGCATAAATGCAGTTGCTTGTCATTCACCGACTGTGTAGTTGCCACACTCTTCTTCTTCATCTTCCTCGTTTGCTTTTTCTTGCAACATCTTTTCTTTTTGCTTCACAAGTTCATCAACCGAAAGCATCGTTTGTCTGGGCAATTAACTAGAAATAAGACGCATACATAACTATTTCTAGTACATACATATGTTTATAAGCTCTGTGATTATTGTCTGCTATAGCAGATATCAGGCTTGATTAGCTGAGCGCTTTATTGAACTCTTCAGACTGTTTTACTCAAGTGTTTTTTAGAATTTAAACTCTTTGTCTACTAAGACAATTTATGACTCACAATCAATTTGGAAATCAAACTAATTAAAATCATATTTTTGTAGCATTTACGTTTTGAAATTAGTTTATAGAAAAAACGTTGTTTGTAATTTTTTTGTATGACGACCTTATGATGTCATTTTCTGGCTACTTAGCTGTTCCAGTTTCGTTCTCTTTGCTGTCTTTGACTTTGTTGCACTTTTGCCAAAAACAAAAACATAAAACAAATGAAATTGACAATTTGCTTCACACTTCCGACTTCTTTGTGTCAGATTGCTGTCGAGATACAAATATGTATCTTTTCAATTGTTACTACGCTGTGCACATTTGAGTGCAGTTTGCTCATCGCACTCATGGGTTTCCACAGCTTCTTTTATATCTCTCAAGCTTTTGCCTTGAGTTACATACATACATTTTTCCTAGTTTTTGCCCTGGATTTACATTTGTCGTGTTTTTTTTTCTTTGTGCTACTTCTTGATGTTTCGCGCTAATGGCACCCCGTGAATGACATTTATGTTTATGGTCTAGTTTTTTTCTTGTACACCTCTTGGAAAGTGGGAAGCATTCATGTCCAATAAGGCAACACATGTGTATTTCTTTTTTTGAAGGCTAAGAGAGCGTCAAGTTAAATGCAGTTATAATGCATGAAAGATTAAACAAAAAGAAAATCTTACAATAATTATAACAACTAGAGTTTAATACACTAACAGATGCCCTCTGTTTCCTGCTACTTTATCAGATTCACATAAATAAAGTTTGTGAGTTTAAAGATCACAAGCTAATTTATTATTAAAAATTTGTAAAGAACTAATAAATTACAAGATGTCTACAGAATTTACTTAATAATAGTGCTTTAAAATATTATAGTATTAGTGTTGAACTCACCTCTAAATAAAACTTGAAATTTGGAAACTGTTGAACATTTGA
Organism: Drosophila acutilabella; assembly: GCA_035046005.1. Lineage (NCBI taxonomy): Eukaryota > Metazoa > Arthropoda > Insecta > Diptera > Drosophilidae > Drosophila > Drosophila acutilabella. Next base: position 2,204,166 of record JAWNOK010000003.1, read on the forward strand.
AATTGCTGGCGTTTTAATAGAAAGACAGAGAATGTTACACGGTTATGAAGCGCGTTAGGCAACAAAATTGAACAACAACAGCGAATAAATTAATAATAATACAAGACACAAACAAAAAAGAGAGAGAAAAAAAGAAATGTTTGCGCAGAAAAATGAAAACCGGTTGCAGTTTTTTGTTTACACCGAACAACGAGGAGGAATAGTTAAAGGGATTGAGAAGAAGAAGAAGTTGGCGAATGGAAATCAATAAAACAAACATAAGAGAGCAGACAACGAATAAACGGCATATGCGAAGAGCAGACAGAAGTGACAGGCAACAGACACCGATACCGACACACATACACATGCACACGCGCGAGCACTCACACACACACGCACACGCTCACACATGGAAATGGAAAGCAGGCGCTTTTGGTTTTGGGGCGGCGGCGTTTTTATTTTGTATTTTTGTTGCTTGCTTTATGAGCGCACAGCCGGCTGTGATGATAAACTCGATGGTACGAGAGACGGTATCCAAAAAGGGGAGGGGGGATTCAGCGACGACAGCGTTTTTCGGTTAATTTAACAAATAGGCGAATATGTGAGATAGTAACAGTGTCTGTTGCATGTGTGAGAGCAGGATGCGCGTGCAGAGGCAGAGACAGAGGCAGAAGCCAACGCCGACAGCTGAGCGGCAAGCACAGTGGAGTCGAAATGAATCATCTGGTTTGTGCCTTTTGACGAAAGATATGAAAAGATAAAATGTTGCTGCTGCCACACACACACATGCACTCAACACACAAACACCCCCACGCATACAAGCGCACACAACCTAAACCGTTTGTAAATATATACAGCATTGTAAGCGTTATTTTGAATTCCAGACACGCGGATGAATAGTAAAATATTTATATTCTTTATGCAGCCATCGGAGGAGTTCGATGCGATGGCGCTCGTTTCACGGCGGCGACAAATTCTGCTTTGCGGGCGGCAGCAGCACGCGTTGGTCGTTTTTTTCGTTTGTTGGTCAGCAGAGCCAGAGGCGGCTGTCGCGACACAGAGTATTTCGTTTCACTGTTCTTGCACACACACGCAAACACAACACACACATATATATTTATACAAACACTCATGCATTTTTATATATATAGACAGAGGATGACGGCGGCGCGCTTTTGTCTGCACTTTTAGCATTCAAATTATATTATATAACTCTGCATGTGCATTTTATTTAGATCCCGTTACATATATCACTTCAGCATTTGCTTCACTTACACTTGTTTTGGTTCTAAAAAGTGTCGTTTTAATCACGTCTACCGTGTTCAATGGATTTTTTTCGACTGCACTAGTGTTAAGTGCAGTGTGACCAAGAGCACCACAGGCCAAAATACTCTAAGCACTAAACAAAAAAATACGTTTTGTGTAACAAAAATACTAAAGATTAATTTCGCGTTAAGTAAATAAAATAAGGGTTTACTAAAAATGAAAACCGGAAATAGTACAGCTAATTTAATAATAACAAAATATGTCTACAAATAATGCCAAAAATATGTTTCAAATGTTATAGTTTTCAGTAGGTGAAATCATATGGTTTTATTGTTTAGCGGAACGAACTAGTTCGTCCGGAACTGCACTAGTTCGCCATCGCCAAACCGAAATAAAACTCGGCATAATAAATTGTAACAAGTTTTCAGAATGGTAATTAATTTGTAAATAAAATAATTTAAATAATTTCTACACGAGAAATGTGAAATTCTTGTTGCAGTTCTCATTGCTGCACAAAGAAGAGAACGCACACGACAATGCTCTGTGGGCATGCGCTTGGGGTCGTGATCCAGAGCCGGCAAGCGTCGATGAAAACAAGGCACCAAACGAGGAGAATCCATTTGATTTCGATAAAAGGGAGCCAAAACCAACGGATTTCATTGTTACCGGCGGTCTGGATGATCTAGTGAAGGTGTGGGACTTGCGTGAGGATAACACCCTAAAGCTGCGGCATCAACTCAAGGGTCATGCACTCGGCGTTGTCTCCGTGGCTGTCAGCTCAGATGGACAAAGTAGGTACCAAAACAGCAACAAGAATATCTGGTATAACAGTTGATTTGGTTTATTACAGCAATTGCCAGCAGTTCGCTGGATTCCAGCATGTGCCTGTGGAATGCTAAGACGGGCGAGAAGAAACACAAGCTAACTTTCGGTCCAGTGGATCTGTGGACAGTAGGTTTCTCGCCCTGCAACAAGTATGTGATTTCCGGCCTTAACGATGGCAAGATCTCCATGTACAGTGTGGAAACGGGCAAAGCCGAGCAAGTGCTCGATGCACAGAATGGAAAATACACGCTTAGCATAGCTTATGTGAGCATAGCAGTAAAGAAACTTTTAACAGGGAAATAATTGAGTACTTCTTTGTAGAGTCCCGATGGCAAATATATAGCCAATGGTGCAATTGATGGCATCATTACAATCTTTGATGTGGCAGCCGGAAAGGTGGCTCAAACACTCGAGGGTCATGCGATGCCGGTGCGCAGTCTATGCTTCTCGCCCAATTCCCAAATGCTGCTCACGGGTTCCGACGATGGCCACATGAAGCTATACGACGTGTAAGTTTGTGAAATCCATCCAAGTTGTACTTTTTAATGGAATTATTCTGGTTATTAATTTAGTGCACATTCCGATGTGGTGGGCACGCTGTCCGGCCACGCCTCCTGGGTGCTATGCGTCTCATTTTCTGAGGATGGCAAGCACTTTGCCAGTTCATCCAGCGATCGGAGTGTGAAGGTCTGGGATACAGCGGAACGGAAGTGTCTAAACACATTCAACGAGCACTCGGATCAGGTTTGGGGCGTCAAATACAGTCCGGGGAATGATAAAGTGATATCAGCTTCGGAAGACAAATCTCTCAACATTTACTACTGTCCACCCAATGCCATTGTGTGATGTCTTAATGTGTAAAATAAAACATACTTAGGCTTAAAGTAACAACAATTATTTAGTTTTATCGTAATTTTCTAACTAAGATTTACTACTTTGGGTTTCATCGCTACTTGACTGTTCCTGGATCATCTTATGCTTAGCCTGCGTCAACATAGTATCCTTATACTTCTGATCCGGTATATAAACATTAAAGGTTTTGAAATATTTTAAAACGTTTTCTGCAAAGAAGGATTAAAATCAGAGAGCTATTTAGAAATTAATTTATTTTAAACATACCAACATGGGGTTCCTTTAGTTTGTACACATCGGCTATTTTTTTAGCTGGCCAGGCTTCAGGATCCAGCTGATGATCATTGATAAACTGCAGCGCCTGCCGTAGAGTACAGCGTCCCGGGGCGACACGGCTCGGCTCCAAATAGCCGTACTCGAAGTCATCGGGAGTTGTGCGCTGCAATGGCAGCGGTCTTTTCATATTTTCCGCTTCTGTAGCCGCCTGTCGTTCCACCACACGTTCTATCTACAAGCGAATGGAGCGTAATTAATTCCTAACTGTCGGGTAATCTTTAAGTTTAACCCACAAATTTATCCTGCGATGTTACATAAACATCTTTTAGTCGTGTGTCCAAGCCCGCGTCCTTTACATTAAGCTTGTCCACAAACTTGGGGTCCACTAACGGAGCACAAATGTTACAGAATTTAGTTAGGATTATGCTTTACATGGTGACAGTTCTTACATTCGAGCGTACGCTCCATGTCTCGAAGATTGGACTCGTATTTTGGTGCCGGTGTAGGTTTCTCACGTTCCAGCACACGATGTGCTCGATTCTCCACATTAAAGCGATTGGCCTTGCGAGCCACCATGGACATGGCCTTGCCCATTTCAAAATTTATTTAATTCCTATTAACAATTTGTTAAAATCTAATTGTTTTTCTTCAGAAAACTCAAGCAGCATTGAATCGACTGTATTTGTAAACATAACCAACAAACAAGTGCTGTAAAGCGACTGTTGCAATAAAGCTACGAAATTATCGTTGGCAGAGCCAATCGATTCGATTATTTGTTCGAAGAATATAATAAAGTTGACAGTAGTTTATGTAGAGTCAAGATGTATTAAAATGATACTCTGTTTTCTTTAAAGATGAACAGTATTTCAGAAAAATCGTTAGGTGGTAGGAACCACGTAATCGATAACGCCAACGATAGTTTTGTATGCTAAGCTGCAGTGTTGAAAAATCATGTAAAATTGCGTGCTGTAAACAAAAACAAACCGTTGCAACTTGTAGAATTTCTGCATTAAAAGCTTTTCAACAACTTTTTTTCAACAAAAGTAAATTAAAATGATGTCGCTTCATTGCAGTCTAACGCTGCGTATGGCCAGAAGCGTACAAAATATACCAAAATGCTATCAAAGCACCAAAGCCAAGCGGGCGGAGCACGCCGAACGAATGTCTCGTTGCAGCACCGAATTTCCAGAGAAACTTCTGAACAAGAAACAAAAGAACGCCACCCACATGTATATAGCCGATGCCGCAATATCACAACAATTAAATGAACACCTAGAACCGCATTTGAAGGCCTCCAAGTGTGACACTGTGCTGGAACTGAATCCTGGGCCCGGACACTTCACGCGGCATTTGCTCGATCAGGAAACCCAATTTCGCAAGATCATTTTAATCGAATCCACGGAGCACTTTATGCCGCGTCTGCAGGAGCTGCATGCACTGTATCCGGATCGCGTCAAAGTACGTCACGGTGACATTGTGAACATAAACAAGCTGGCCTTTATGGACAAAATGGACAGTGGCACGCGAGTGACCGATTTGCTCGCCGATGTGCCACAAAAGGGTTTCACGGAAGGTAGGATTAGTCCAACAATTAATCACATAGATTTCTGAAAGTTACCCAACTATTTGCAGATATTAATACGCTTGTACTTGGCGCTGTGGGCTCCTATACGTTCTTCAAGCACTTAATCAACTCACTCATCTTCCAATCAAGCCTCTACAACTTGGGACGATGTGAAATGATTCTAGCGATTCCACCGCCCATATATATTGTGCGTATGCCATGTTCGTTCAACCCACTTTGTTAATCAGTTGTGTTTTTATTATAGCACTTGACCTGCTCCAATGAGATAGGTTATATGATATATCGCTCGACTTCCGTGCTGTTCCAGATACTCTTCGAGCATCGGTTTATAGCCAAGGTGCCACGGGATCTGTTTCTGCCTCAACAAATGAAATTTACCGTGGCCAAAAACAGCAAACTGCGAAAAATAAAGGCTATCAACCCGGAGTACTTGTATTTAGTCAAATTTAAGCCACGTCGAAATCTCCACGAGCTGTGTCCCATACAAGATCTGACCGCTTTGTGGTTCTTTATCAAGCAGAACTTTGTGAGTCGTCGCAATCGCATAATACCCAACTTGGAGTAAGTGGAGCCCTGCTGACCGACTGAAATTCACTAATCCTATGAAATCCTTGTTTAGAAAATGGGTGCCTGGCTGTGGACCTCGGCTTATAATCAATCAAAATGCCTCGAAAAAAGTGCAACCCTTGTATGCAGATGAATCTGTGGAGCACTTGCCGCAATACTCCATGCGTAGCAGCACAATGAGCACACGGGATTATTTTCCTGGTATCAACATTTATACACAGTTTGGCGATCTAACGCCGAGTCAAATGTTGACACTGTTTACCCAGTTCCGTCAGTGGCCTGAGTACGGCGAAAGTTCCTTCCTGGCATCATTGGAGAACACTTTATTAAAGCTGGAGTCTGTTACCGACGAACAAGTTTTGGATGAATCGGTTAATCTGGCTGAGGAGGACGATATAAGCAGCGAAACTGTAGATGAGCTGCTTGAAGCTGGCGAGGAAGCCAATCCGCAGGCCATAAAGAATCGCAAGAAAGCCAAAAAGATTGTTTAAAACTCAAGACTTGTACATATAGAATTAGTTGTTATTTGTTAAACACAAAAAGAAAATCGTTTTGGAGTTTGTGACGGATTCTTCTATGCGGAGGCAGCTGTGCAGTGTCCCTGGGTAGAGAGGCGACTGCCACGCATACACTTCTCGGCCACATTAATGTGGTAGTCTGGCGGAGCAATTGGCTCCAACGAAATGCGTGTCACCAGCTGCATAGACAGCTGCACACAGTCAACCATTAAGGTCTTGGGATTCACGCCCAGCACATAGGTGTACTCCTTGAGGGGACAGGGATTGGCACTCTCGTCACTATTGCCAAACTTGAAGCATTTGTCACGGATCATAAAATGACCATCCTGCTGGCAGGGATTCTGCACACACTCGGGCAACACCTTCTCCTTGTAGAGCACCAGCATTTCACCAGTTTTGCAGGGACCTTGCCTATAAGCCGGATAGCACGCATCACTTTCCGGATGGTACAAAGCAGCTGCGAGGGGGAAGAACCGAGATTTGCATATATTTGTAATTATGTCATCATCGCTTGAATTACTCTTGTTTATATTTACTTACCTGGCGCGCAATCGCATATCCAGTCGTTTACCTGATCTCCGGGGTAGAGGAGCTGATAGCGGGCACAGCGAGCGGGTGCGTACAATGGCTTACGGCCCTGCAGGCAGAATGGGAGAGAAAGCGTTTGCGTATCTGTGAGTGTGTGTGAGTGCCTTGCGTATGTATGTAGATGTGTGTGTGGGTGAGTGTGAGTAAATGAGTGAGTTTATGAATTCAAGGTTTTTGTTATTTCTCGCTTAAAGCTGCCTTTGACTTCTTGTTATCAACATGAGTTCGTTGTTTACTTTTTACCTCCAGATTCATTTTCTTCTTATCAATGTCTGCTTCCTCCACATAAACAATTTGTGCGATCACATTTCCAATTGTAACCGACAACAAACAAAACATTAAGAAACGCAATTTAAACATTTTAATTGTCGTTGATTTTTTTCCAATTGTCTATTCGCCGCGCGCGCACTTTGCTCACTTTATATTTAATAGCTCTATAAACAAATAATTGCTCGATTAGACCCGTCGTCAAATCGTTTTGTTTTCTAACTGAGCTACCGAAGTTCAGAGCAGCATCTTTAAGCTAAGTCTTGGCGCTCTCCTACTCATACACACATTTCATGCCTGTTAACAGACTGCTGTTAACGATCAATGTTAAAGAGGCCGCTGCCGGTATTTAATGTCCCACTAATATATGAGCCACCAGTATTAAGGGAACAAATGTTAACCGTTTCAAGGGCTGCCAGCCTGCTGCACAAAAACTACGCAGTAATGAATCTTTTATATATATAGAAAGGTATCTATTACCAAAGAAAATAGTGCTAAGCTAACTAAGCTAAAATTAATTAAAGTTTACTTTTATTTTGAAATTGTAAATTATGTGCGGGTTAAGTTAATGTTAATTTTACAGTAGGCGAGCGCACTTGGCAACTCTGTCGCAAAACCTTCAGCTGATTTTGTATACATCCAAACCCAGAAAACAGCAGAAAAAATCAGTCAGCGAATGCAAATACATTTATTTGAATAGTTAATACACAAAGTAAATCGAAATTAGTTCAAAATGGATGATGAGGAAACAGCAGGTAAATTAATTGAACTAGGAAACTTTTTAAAAAGGTCTAAATATGAACAAATTAACACACAGAAATCGATGAACCAACCTCGTCAAACGACGCGACTGCAGCTGCATCGGACATGCAAGTAGAGGCCGAGACAGAGACAGTGGCAGAGACATTGGAAGAGATTGGGCGGTTAGGGGACGATGAGCAGCGACAATATGAACAAATAGCTGCCGCAGCCAGAGCTCACGAAAACAATCGTGCCAGATTAGAAAATATGCTCGAAGAGGTAGACAGCATGTTTGAGGAGGTAAGTGAGTTGATGGGCGATGTCAGTGATTTGATGCGACGTGCCCACGAGCTGAGAGAGGAGGCAGGCACGATCGCAGAGTCGGCTGCAGCGTCACCAGGCCTAGTCCTATCAGCTGATCCACTATCAGCTGCTATCAACGCACCAGAAAATCCACCATCACCGGCTGTGCTTGAAGAGCAGCAGGACGCAGAATCGGGTGCTCTGCCAAATGACAGTCCCAGCGATGCTAGCATTAGTTCCAGACACAGCGGTAGCGACATGTCCCTGGACAGTCCAGGTAGTGAAGGTAAAAAGTAACAAATAGCAAATAGTGCTTGGAGTTATCGTTAATTTTTGCTTCACTTCAGATGATTCCGACATGGAGGCAGTGCCACGTTGGACAATACCCGCCAATCGTGTACGTTCCGCCGTCGATATGCTGGTGTCTCAGGCACGTAGTCAGGATGGTGGCATTGCCACACTACTGCGTCGCGAGAACTTCCTACAACGCGTGCGCAGCATGGTCTTCAGCCAGGATCGTCTGCGCAGCAGAGTCAGTAATGAAGCAAACGCTGCGTCTTCAGAAGCCGCTGAAGAGCAGTCGTCACCACCGATGGACGCCGAAATCGATGAAGATGTGCGCTTCGATACCAATCTGCCAGCAGAGCATTCATATTTCGGCACAAATCTGAATCGCGTGCCTGGCGTAGATTATCTAGAAGTAGGCAGCACACATCGCATGCTCATTTTTATGCACCAGCATATACTGTTCCCCGGAGAGGTGCTGCCGTTCATGATCGACGGTAGCATCATCAGCGAAGAGGTGAACGATAGTGGACGTGATGGTGTTATTTTTGGGGTTGGCTTCCCGCTAATGCAGCCACCAGATGATAATCCCCACAAGCTCTATGGCGTCACCTGTCAGATCTATGAGAAGGGCGAAAGTGGTGTGCACCTCGTCAGCTACAAGTCCCGGGCACTTCAACGCATTGTCATCAACTGCGATGATATCCAAGGGTAAGTGACGGAATTTCTGGAGGCACTGATCAGTCTAAAGCATGGAACCCTTTCAGGCCACCGCAGTACATTGCACGGAATCCAACCATGAAGTGTTATAGCAATGTTAAGATATTGCCCGAGTACTTTCTTCCCGAGCCGCTTAAATGCTTGGACATGGGCTCATTAAATCGTTTTCGTGATATTCCCTCGATGCAGAGTAAATTCCAACGCTATCAGTTGACCACAACGCCTTGGCCCCTGGAGGCCTGTCAAGAGTACTCCTTTGAGGACATAGTGGAGAAGGCGCGTAAGAAGTTGGAAGTGCATAAGATCGACACAATGCCCAAGTGTCCAATACAGCTATCATTTTGGCTGGTTCGCAATTTGCATCTCACCGAGAAAATGATGCGTTTAACGTTTCTCACGGACTCGGTGAACACAAGACTGCAGCTGATTGGCACCACATTGAAGCAGGAATCCTTGTTCTACTGTCGCTACTGCAACAGCAGTCTGGCCTCCTGCTCCGATCTCTTTGCCATGTCCAAGCATGGCGTGCAAACGCAATACTGCAATTCAGGTGAGATCCGACTACCCAAATTTAAAGAGAATCCAAGTCCAATCCAATCCCATCCATTACAGCTGGCTATATACATGAGACGAACACGGTTTATCGGGTGATTGCACATGCCATTGGCTATAGCGGTGAGCCATCGACTGAGTTCAGTTGGTTCCCTGGCTATCAGTGGCACATAATCATCTGCAAGTTTTGTGCCCAGCATGTGGGCTGGGAGTTCAAGGCGGTCGAACCAAATTTATCGCCCAGGATATTCTTTGGACTAGCCGGCTCCAGTGTACGCATTGGTAAAACCAGTGAACGCACGCCCACAAATGGCAGCACATTTGTGGTACGCAATCTGCTGCGTCTTGTGTCGCGGGAATTAGAATGAGGTTGGCGACTGGTGAAACGCATTGGCGGCCTCTGTTACGGCTCTTGTTATCCACGAAGACTTCGACGGCGGCGACAATCTCCGAACATCCTTGGAGCTGCATCTAATCTCTAGCTAGCGATTCGTTTCACTAATTCATTTAGTATATTTCCCTAAATCATTTTTTTCTTACTTTAATTTGTTAAATAGATGGACTATTTGTGTCAGAAAATTAAGATTGATTTACCAAGTTATATAATAAATTTATCCATACTTAAGATAACAATATAAAAACGTTGTATTTTATTTCCAGTTTATACTTTATTTTCAATGTTTTTTAGCTTTTTAGCAGTGCCGCAAAAGAGGTGGATAATTTCTGCAAAATATTAAATTTATTAGTTAATTTATTTGTAGATTTATTTGTATATATTTACCGCCTTGCAGAATGGACATAGTCCAAAGGACACCTCCAGAAACGTCTTGCCTTCGATGAGCGTGTCAAACCATTCCTTCAGACAGGCTGCATGGCACTTGAGCACACAACGCGGATTGTCGCATGAGACGAGGGGCACCTGGCCATCGTCCAGACGATAAACATAGCATATATTACAATGCTGTTCATCCTCGTTCTTCGTCAGCAGCTCGTCGAGATCAGTGCCGGAGGGCATGGGAAAATAACACAAGTCAAAAATGCGCAACAGATTCTTATGCATATCAAGCTCAGTATCCCAGCTGCAGAGTCCATCGCTTAGCACATGCCGCAGCTGAGCCACCTCCTCAGTTGGCCCAATTATCTGTATGGACATGGAGCCATAGCTGGCAAAGGGATCGGCAATTGTTACCTTTAAATAGACACGCTCTTTAAGCGGAAATACGCGGCTTGTGTGCTTGGTGGTAATTGGCGATGGCTGCAGTACATCACATAGTTCATCTATGTCCATAAAACTGTCATAAAATGGTCGGAGTTCATCCAGTAGCTTAAGATATAGTGTTAGGACTTCGGTGAGGGAACGAGCGCCACTGGCCAACATATCTGCCAGATTCACACAGTCGGGCAGACTGTAGTCCAGCAGACGTAGTGTTGGCAACTCCAGTTCCAGATAATGTGCATCGAATTCGGAAAAGTTACTAAATCTAATCCGCGAGCAGGATTCATTTAACTGCAAGCGATACTCCAGAGGATTGTTCAGTTCCAGTATCTCCGCATAAATGTTGCTCTTTGGCTGATTTGGCTTAGCGTCCAATGAAACTGAACATGGTAGCCGTTGTGCCAGTTGCTGTAGTAATTCCTCCAGTTGGCAGTCCTTGCTGATCTGTAGATTGGCATTGTTATAGCTTTTATACTCCAATTGCTGTAGCACAAACAATTTAAAATCACGCAGCTCGGGGAAATGCGGTAAATATAATTTTAAACGTATCCACTTTTCATTTATAAACACAACACCGCTGATAAGATGCGCAGTCTCTTTGATGTGATCCAGCTGTAAGCCTGGATATTTGGCCAGACTGTTCCTTATTGAAGTGTTATTCATTTGAAAATATGTTTAAACAAGGAATTTAAGCAAAGGCGTGCTCAAATATTTAAAGTATGACCATATTAGAGCGCGAAATGTATCGTCCGATAACGATAACAAGTGGCGGCAAGTCGATAGACCATGTATCGGCAGTGGATTTGAAGTTATCAATGGCGCTTCCGGCAGACTTGAAAGAGAAAATCATGATGATATCTGGCGGTAAAGCATTTGAACAGCTGTGCCGTCCACTTGACCACTTTATAAGTAATCTAAACAATTGTCTCCCAACGTCGAAATCGTTGCGTTAGTTATATACGTATTAAGTTAGCTGCCTCAACACTTATCAGTCAAAAATTTACGTTATTTACTGATTTTGTCATAGCCAAGCGTACACCTGCAGACTACAATGTATGTTCGTTATTATTATTATTTTTTTTTTTCTTTTATTTTTCGTGAGTGTCACACCTGCACATTTTAGCCGACGATAGCCATCCGTTACGCGTCTGATAAACCCTCGGGGACTTTTGCTATTTAACGTTCCTGCCAAGCGGCAATAGTTTCATTTACTGTTTTACATTGCTAGCGAATTTGTATTTTCGTTTCAATTCCAAAACAATTTAATCAAAAATGTATCGTTTTGTTTTGCTAACTCTTGCGTGTATCTGTGCTGCTGCCAACGCTACATCTGTTCAGGAATGTAAGTGAAACAATTTAGTTTTAATTGCATTTAAGCTTTGAAATGTACATTTTTTCATTTAATCAATGTTTTGCAGTAATTCTACATTCAATTTAGTACTGAAATTATTTATTTAAATTCTTGAAAGTGAATTGTTCAATTTAGTTAATATCTTCTTGAATTTTGTAGTCTCTCAAAAATATCATTTAAATTACTGTTTACATTTTAAAATCAGATTTATTAAATTTTTAAATGTTTAAAAATATTTTAGTTTTCGAGCAAGACTATCAAAAAATTGCTTAGCAGTTGATGAGTCAGCAAAGTTTAAGTGTTTTGAGTAATCCAAAAATCCCAGTTATGTATTGTATATACATTTGATTAAAAATCTCTGCGGAAGCACAAAAAATCATCAACTATATGCGACTAACACACATATGTGTATGTGTGTACAAATAAATATGTGTCTATATAACGGTATCATATAAATACAACCGATAAGCTTTATCGCTATGCGCTACCTAATCAAGGAATTGACAGCTGTCAAAAAAGTGTTGCATACTTTTGAGAGCTGAATAAAAATCTCTTTGAATTTCAGGCATAGACAAACCATTTCCACTGAAGGTGGTCGTAGCTGACTGCGATGTGCCACCCTGTACCGTCTACAAGGGTACCTTTGCCGTCATGGATGTTACATTTGTGGGGAGTAAGTGAAAACTAACTAATTCCCATTCCCCATTAACTTTTTTAACAAAATCCTTATTTTTACAGTCAAGAATAACATGTCGAATATTACGACCAAAACAACAGCGAAGGTCTTTGGCATGAATCTGCCCTATGATCTACCCGAGGATGTCTCAAATGTCTGCAGCAATCTGTTGTACGACGCAATGTGTCCCATTGACGAGGGCGAGGATGTCACATATCGTTTCAATTTCTACGTAGATCCCGTGTTTCCCGAAATCACTGCCGATGTTACGGTTACGTTGAACGATTCCGATGATAATCCGATCAGCTGTTTCGTTTGCAGCTGTAAAATCCGTAAGGGCCCGACTGCACTGCTCGAAAACACCGACAGCGAGACATAATTTGAACCAACCGGGCCGACACTTTCTTGCTGACTGATTACTGACTGTGTCCACCTACAAAAAAAAAATATACATTCTATGATAACTGAATTTTGTTTACTTCTCACTTCGTCATCAATGTATTGGGGCTTTCTTTCCAGTGTACCGCCCAATCAATGTTCATGGAGATTAGATTTGTGGTTAGTGACGTTGCGATTTGCACCTAAACTTTTTTCGAAAATTTATAATGATTGCCGGTATAGCCTAAATGCTAATAAAATCCATGCTGATAATCATTTATTGACCAGGCAGCAGCTTGTATGAGTTGACCATATGGTCAACAAAATTCAATTGCCGCTGATATCGCCACTAATTTCTAGGTGCAAAGCGACACTTAAAAAAATTAATCATTTATTCAATTTCTATGCGATTGATAGGCCAATTTATGCCATTAAATTTAAAAGTGCTTTGCACTCAAACTTTTCGATCATTGTCAAGTTTCTCTTTGGGACTATCTTTTGTTGAAGTATAAGAATCTTTAAAATTTGGCAGCGTTTTAGTCATATAATTCTGGAAACACTTTTATGATATCCCTGAAGGAAGTAGTTAAAGTTTTTTAAAGTGATTCTTAAAATAAATCCGGGAGTTTACCCTAATCATACTTATAAATAAATATTTAAGTAATATAAACAAATAAAAATCGTCTGAATAAAATTTATTATATCCGGTACTTCATAATATCTTTCAGTGTGACTGATAAATGATTTTCATTCTCAACCATGCACAGAGTAGACGTGATAAGTGACTGCAGTCACTATTGCTTGGGTACATTTCCCTTCGACCTTCGGGGCGGTGAGGGAATATGAGTGGGGCTTGTGGAGCTGAGGTAAATGTTCGGACAGGTGTGCAAGGACCATATAGAGAGCACTTGAATCTAATCAATATTATGATTATTACGTTTGGATTTATCATCGCAATTAAATTGGAACTACCGCGTGTGGGGAGCAACCGACGTTTATAATCATTTGTACTTAAAATTAAATCTAAGGTGATTACTTTTATGATCTACATTGATTAGTTGTAATATATTAATGGATATTTATGCACTTGGCCGCCCTTTTGAACACCCAATTGAAATAGACTAGTTTTGTTTTAAAGTGTATATATTTTGAATAAATTATCACAGTATATTATTGGCTGTTCCAAGATGAGCATAACAAAAATTAAGTTTTCTTTTAGTTGAGATAGTTCAACTCATAGATCTTACTGCCGCCGGAGCCCTTCTTGACCTTGATGTCGCAAACAAAACAGGTAGCAGTGTCACGATCCTGATCAACCACATAAATCTCGATTTTGACACCAATTTCGGGATACTCGCCGACGGGAAACTTGAACAGATAGGTCACATCCTCCGTGGGATACAGCGGACAGTAGGCGCCAAAACGTAGATTGGGACAGACGGCAGAGACCTCAGTGGGCAATTCATATGGTATGGTTATGAAACCCAATGTTGTGGCCCAAACTTTGGTCGTCATTTGTGTAATGAACTTGTCCACGGCAAAATCAATCTCAAAAATCGCATCAGTTCCTTTGGTGACAGTACACGGCGGAGTTATACAGCCATGCACACGTACCTCCAATGGAAAAGGTTTATCACCAGAACCTAAGGCAAGAAATAAAGATTTGAGATTCAAAATTTAATATATGTAAATCAATAAACTTACAGCGCTTTAACTTCTGTGCTGGGCTCTTTCTCCTCTTCGCAACGGATTCCAGTTAGCAGCGTAGCCAACAGCAGAAAACTGAGCAAAATCAACGCGTTTTGTGCCATTTTTTTTGAAGTATTTTAAAATAGACTTTCTTCAAACAGTAGCTAGTAAATTAAACGATTAAACTAAACGACTTCGTTTATATAGCCAGCCGATTAGCGAGATTTCTTTTGAGTGAGTTCCATTCGTATGGTAATCTTATCACTGCTTGGCGTCTTCTGATTTGCCAACACTGAAATTGGCTCAAAAGTAGTTGAGTGCGTAGTATTTTGAATGCATTTAAATTAACAGGTCTGCAGTTATAAATTTTTATATGGAAAAGCCCATAAATCATATAAAATTCTCTTTGTTGTGTTCTGTTGCTTACTAAAGTTTTTCTAACTTTCGGTACAAAAAATTATTGACTTTTTTGTTTTTAAAAATTATTTGCCAAGCTGCAAGTGTTTTCACATGACATCAGAGAGTACAAAGCCAAAGCGAAATAAATCCCTAAGCAGACAACTGCGAAAGAAAAATATTTATTAAAGAAAGTCGACTATAAAATGCACTAACAGTTGGCTTAAAAAATATATTTTATACATTATAATATTTATAAGCTATAACTAAAAAATAAAAATATTTTTTCACTTTGTTCGCACGCTGTAGCACATACTTAAGCTACCCTTTGTTAGTGTAACTAAGCCAGATATTTGAACTACAGTGCAAAACCATTGTCAATGAAACTTCAAAAAGGAAAATGCAGAAAAAAAGAAGAAACGAGACTAAAAGTAAGCTGATAAATATAATTTGGCCGCAGAAAAGGTGAGTGTGCGAGGGTTGTGCAAAAAGTTTGTCACAAATGAGTGGTGTAAGCATTTCATGTGCTAGCACTGTAGTAGCAACCCTCGCTTGACATGTGGGCAGCGCAGCATGAGATTTCCGCCTACATACTTTTGAAATCGCTCAGCTTGAACACACCACCCACACCCCAATCACCCACGCTGCCGTCCCTTGTCACAGGCTGCACTGTTGTAATTGTTGTGGCATTATTTGATATGTCGTATGTCAAAGCAATGACAAAATCCTATACAAAATCTTGCTATACGTACTACATACATGCAGACACACCTATATCACCTTGAAGGCTTTTAGCTTCTTATTTTTGGCAATGGAACCACCGCAATATTTGATTAATATCATTTGTGCTCGCATTGATTTTTAGCTCACGATATTCTATTTCCAGTGCCATTCAATGCAATTATCTGAACCGGAAAATCTGAGCACTGCGAGAGCTGGGATTCCATATCGGAGACGGCATACTTTTACAGAGCGAATTACTTACCCCATTTCCGTTTGCACTTTTCTTCAAATACATTTCCATTCCCTCCTCTTTTTTTGCATATTCCCAAATGTATTTATTGGCTCTTTTGGCATGGGCTTATTTTGCGTTGCGCCTTTTGAAATCAATAATACTCGGCCAGGGTTGTCAGCTTGCCATTTTTAGACCCCGTACTCTTTAAAAAAGAGTAAAGGGGGTCTATTAAGTTTGTCAGAAGCGAGATGTGCGTAACAGGCAGAAGGAGGCGTGGCCGACCCCATAAAGTATATATATTCTTGATCAGCATCAACAGCCGAGTCGATATAGCAATGTCCGTCTGTCCGTCTGTCCGTCTGTCCGTCTGTCCGTCCGTCTGTATGAACACCTGGATCTTTTAAACTACAAAAGCTAGAGACACCAAATTTGGAATGAAAGTCCGTTTATGATGTACGCAGATCAAGTTTATTTCAAATTGTTGCCACGCCCCCTACCGCCCCCGCAATAAGCAAAAAACCAGACACGCCTCGAAAAAATTTGTGTTTTAAGCGAATAACTCAATAGTTATGGCACTTAGGAGCACCAATTTTGGTACGCAGGTTCCCAGAGACAGCCTAAATGCAATGTCATTTAAAGTTTTGAGCTGCCACGCCCCCTTTGCTCATAGGAACTAAAACACTCTCCAATTTCAATGCCTTTCTGCAGGCATTAAATCAAATAGTACAGTGTTGTAATTTAACATACGCTTAGAGACTTACTATTTCTAACTTTCCTGAAAGTGGCATCAAAATCCTATGTCAAACAACAGAGAAATTACGGTTCAAAGTTGAAGTTATTTTAAAGCAAAATCACTGCATGCGCGCAACACATACAAACAAACACAGAAACATACAAACATATGTTCGAACGTTTTCTCTACCTGCTGGCGGCAGCGCTGCCCGGAGCCGCTGGCCGCGCCGAACAATGCTATACATACACACATATGTATGAGCACACATACATATTTGCAAATAATTGGAAGAATGATAGAAGAGGAGTGTGGTGCAACTGGTAGAGTTGCGGCGCAATATGGAACCTTCGTATGGATCGCGGGTTCGAATGCTGACAATGACGATTGTTATTTTTTTACTTTTTAATTTTAATTCAAAATGTAAATATTTCATTTTAATTTTTTTAATTTCATTTGAAAATTTTTATTTTAATAAAATGGGCACTACAATGGGAGTACGGGGTCTTTTACAGTCGGCTCGATCGACTGTAGCCTTTCTTACTTGTTTGTTGTTATCTTTAATATGACGACAGTTTTCTTTGTGCTTCTGGGATTAACATATCACCTGGCAAAAGATCTAATAGTTATTTTAAGAGATAAGTTTTAATGCGAATAGATTTTGTTTGAATAGAAAATATTAACGCAGGCAACGAGCTGGAATAATTTTTATAAAAATTATAGTATTTGCTCATGTGATGTAGAAATTTGAGTCAACTGTAGTTGTCAACTTTGTAGTTAGTTAGGCGAATGAAAATCTAGAGTAAAATATAACAAAAGTTAGTAAAAGAATTTTGTATTTCTACTGTGTACTTTAAATTAAATTATATTTATTCAGCTATTAGTATTTGCATTAATATTTTACTACACCACGTTAATTTAAAATTTAAAAAAAACTGCATAAACTTAAGTTTGTTATTCATTTGAATCGATTTACTTTAACTCTTCATTAAACCCTCATCTCGTAACCAAGTTATAAATAGTTTGCCTTTCCAGTCATTGTTGGTAGATGCCATTAATTGGTATTGGTACTCTCCAGAAGGAATTGGAAAATATTTAAAATAATTTTCCTTAATTATCATGTTTTTAACAATTATTTCTTTCTGAAATGAACACTATATTTAATACTTAATATTTATTTTAAATACTTTACTTACTTCATATGGGCAAGTATGATTTATATTTGAATTTTCAGTTATGCTATCAAAAATTATTCTTTCAAATGATAATTTGTTAGCGGTTTTTCTCATAATCTTGCAAAAGTCGAACGTTACATTATACATAAAGGGTCGAAATCCATTATATTTACGCCACATACTGAGATTTATCTAAAACAAAATTGAAGTTAACTTTGATTCGTAATGTATATAATATGTATATATACTTTTGCATTAGTTATGGGTTTTTTTAATAATTTCATTTGAATATTTAAGGCAACGACACCACGGCCAAGCATTTTTAAATCACACTGCGTATAGGAGAGAAAAAATGGATCCAAAACCTCACACTTTAGATTTGTAAACCGAGTAAAAATGCCCGAAGTTGCGCCACTGAATAGCACTACAAGTGCTAATGGTATCCACATCGTCATACGCGTAGTACAATAACTATCAATAGACTAACTAAAATCAACAGGAAAAGGTATTAAAGTTGGTACGATTAAATGAGTTAATTACTGTAAAATGAGTTTATGATCATATTTATGTGCTCGAAATTAAGTATTAGATTAATTCGTTGAACGGTTTCCGAAAGTGCAGATATTTAAAGTAGACAATCGGTCAAACACTGATACATATAAAAAATGTAGCATACTTTTGTGCGTTAAAAGTAATTGTTCCAATCAGTGTTGGCTATTTAGCTTATTTTTTGAACCTCAGCAGAAGCTAAAAATTTTTTTTGAAACTCGACCATCTAAAATTTTCCAAAAAAAATTTATAGTTATCATACAATCTCATATTTCCGATAACTTTCATTCTACTCCCTGGAACCTTCTTAATGAGCTGTTTCCTACTTTCTTTAAAACAAAGTTTTTAAAAACATTTAACTAATAATTTGAATTATTAAAGTATACTACAATTACTATAGTTACGATTTAAGGAAAAGTGGAGAAGTAGTGAAACGGAGGTGGAATAGAGAGATACCACTGTACTGTTATATTTTTGTTGAAAAATATTTAATTAGTTTGAGCAAAAATATTTAAAAATCTTGTAAACGTTTTTGTGTCAAACATACAATGACCTTTTAGAATTTTATTATCATTAGTGTTACATATTTTGATAATTTAACTGCTTTAGTTTTAGGTGATTTAATGTTTAATTTAACTTTAACTTAACTTTTAGCGATAAATTCATAATAGATTATTGTTTGCCTGTTGATTAAAAACAATTAAAAATACATTAGTGTCATAGTTATAATGTTTTAGCTTCCCATTAAGCCCTCATCTCGCAAAATATTAACCATTACTATTGGTTCTCCGCTTGTGGTCGGTTTCCACCAATAGCTGGTATTGGTATTCTCCAGAAGGTAACGGGAAATATTTAAAATACTTTTCCTTTATTACCATATTTTTAATATAAATTTCAGACTGAAATAAACAACCCATTAAATACTTGAAGTAATTTAATGACACTTAACTTACATCATATGGACAGGAATGATTAAAATTCGAGTTTTCGGCAACGCTTTCTAAAAATATTCTTTCAAACGATAATTTCTTATCTTTTTTACTTACGACCTTGCAAAAATCGAAGGTTACATTGTACATAAAAGGGCGATATCCATTATATTTTCGCCAAAGACTGAGATTTATCTTAAAAAAAATAATTTTTTAAAGACTTCAAATTTTAAATAATTTAAAAAAATGTTTAAATACTTTGACATTTGTAACGGGTCCATTTAATATCTTTGCTTCAATATTTAAGGCTACTATGCCACGGCCCAGCATTTTTAAATCACATTGTGAATACGAGATAAAAGTTGGATCCAAAACCTGACACTTAAGATTTGTAAACCGATTAACAGAACCAGAAATTGCTGCATTCAAGAGCAGTATAATTGCAAACGGAGCCCACATCGAGATCCGAGTGGTAGGAACACTAAACTGACTATACCAAACATTAGCACATGTGTTGTATTTTAAATTATTTAATGAAGCATTGGAAACGCTGGAAACTGAGCTCATTAAAACATTAATTTGATAGAAAATTAGTATTGCTGAACAGATTCTGATGCACACATATAAATAATTCGATTATCTGTAGTTAGTGATTGATTTGGAATATTTTGGTACTCTGTTTACCCATTAACGTTAGTTTATTATTGTTAATTCTATTTTGAAATTTTCCACTTTTATCCAATTGTGATTACGATGGATTCTACTACATAATTAGTCTCTTAAATGGCAAAGTTGTTTGTCTACTTAAAAATTCCCTTCAGCTTAAAATTTTCCAATCTTCATAAAATTAAATATAAATAAACTTTAATGAAAATAATTAGTTTACTTCTAAGCACAATCATAAATGATTTTATAAAATCAAAAATGATTATAAAAGATCATAAATCATTTATGATTTAATAGTTTCAACATATTTTGAAACAATAGTATTAATTTATGCACTTAATTGAATATTTATTAAATAACTAGAGTAATTGTTAGAAAATCAACATGAAGATATGGCAATTAAAGCCAAAATGAAGCGCTCTGTTATGGAAACAAAAACGCAATTAATTTGTCAATTGAAAGCTGACAACAAAAATGCCACCGTCTGAGCCCAGCAATTTGTCACACAGACCAGTTTGAATCCTAGCCGCGTCACCGACTGCCCTGACCTCTGACCCCAAATCAAATTGGCCAGTAGTAAACAGACAGACAGTTGGCTCAATCGACGCCAATCGCTGCTGTCCAAGGCATTTCCAAATGTCTGACGTCTGTCGTCTGTCGTCTGTAATTTAATAGCCAACATTGTTGTCTCAATTAGACGAAAATTTGATTTTCGTGTTGTTAATTTTTCATTAAAAGTTTACAAGCATATTTGATGACATTGGTCGTGTGTTGTCAATTAATATAGGAATTTTCGAATGTCACGCCTAATTGTGTCGCAACTGTCTCGACACACAAAGAATACCCTGTTATCAACAGGTGAGCAGAGCAACCCTTCAGCACTAGCAATGGGGTAGATTTCAGTAATAGTTTTGGTTTTCTTTTCTTTCACTGGCAGTGCATTCAACTGTTTGTGTTTTAATAAACTTGAGGCTTTTCCTTAGCTGACCAACTGCCCTTGAGTTTGCTTTCGTTGGCAATTTTCACCTGGCTGACCAAACTGTGCGTATTTTTCCGCCTTGTCGAACACTTTGATATGTGTACAATTTCTAGATTGTTTCGGCAATTTGCATACGCTGTCATGCAAAAATTATTACATTTTCTTTCTTACCTTTCCTTCGCCCAGAGCACTAATTAATTTGGTCAGCTCTTCAGCTGTGCCCCTTACCCCCCTTTAGCTGTGCTGTAATTAAATGAATGCAAAACTCATGTTTCCCGAAATCAAGAGAAACATGCGTTACGACAAGTTCTCTGCTGTCGAGCAATTTTTGCTCACGTGTTGGCATTCAATCGGCTGCGTTCTGCCCCCTCCTTTGGGCAACCTCACTGGAATATGCATAAATATTTTCTTGTTGCCAGCCTGCGAAAGGTTTTGCTTTATTTGCATAAATATGTCGAGCTTCGTACACACAATTAAGATTTTGCTTTGTGATTTCTGTTTGAACTTGTGGAAAGAGCACTTAATTTGGGTGTTTAACTAGCCGAGTCCACACGTCGCACTCTACGCTCTCCAATTGTTTCCTTGAAGCGTAAGTGGCACTGCATTTTCAAGGAATTTAAGAATTTTACATCAACAACTGGTTCAATTTCCTTGAAAAAGTCCTTGAATGTTTGTAAACTTGATGGCTAAATTATAGACCAAGTAGCAGAACAGCATTTTCAATGGCATACTTGGTCGTGTTAACTGGCACCGATTGGGTATAAAAAGTTCCTAAATTTGTCTTTAAAATTCAGTTTATTTTATGACTGTCCCTATACCCTTAAAAATTCTTAACCCTCAAGCAAGTCAATTGGAAAAATATTATTAAATCTTCATTGACTGGCAAACTAATTAAGAAAATGCAAATTGCAGTAATTGTCTAAGCACTTGGGTGCTCAAAAAACAACCACTGGGTCGAGCAGGGCAATCATTTAGGCATTTTAATAAGCTAGACATAAACATTTAAAAAACAATTTTTTGGAACACAAGCAAATCAACTTAGTTGCAATCTGTGGAAAATCGCGTTGCTAATTTGCATATAAAACAGTTGAAATTTATCACACATACAAAATATGAAAATCTGAAAATATTGATGAAATTTTGCCACAAGTGGCTGCCTGTTGGAAAAGCAAAAGAAAACCAAGGGGTGAACCCTTAACAATATTGTTGTTGTTACAGCAGCAGCAGCGGCTCTTGTAAAGTCAAGTGGGTGTAAGAAATTGTATAAAACTTGTTTCAAATTGGCTATGCATATAAATTGACGTTAATGTGGCGTCGACAGCCAAGTTCAGCACACTGTGCACAGTGGTTGTTCTCTTATGAGCTGTTTAAACAGTTGCCCAAAAGTATGCAATGCAATTGTTGGTATTTTTGTCACTAGGCCAATTGAAATCATTGGCAATCGTTTCCCCATTTTGTTATCTCTCGACTGATAAGCTTCAAAACATCCAGTGCCTCTGCACCCAAAGAACCCCGAGACCAGTTCTAACACCTGTTATTTTTGGGTTCACCAGCCAATCGGATGCGTAGCCGTTGAGTTCGTTTGCACCTACTACTATCTGTATGCGCTTGTTTTGGGTGTAGCAGCACTACAATAGCCACTTACCGGGGAGCAGGTGTTTCAATTTGTTATAATTAGCAGCTGAAATTATTGAACGAATTTATGAAACAGTTTTAGACAATGAAGATGCATTTTTAGTAAAGATACTACTATTTTTGCTACTATTAGTAGTATCGTCGTTATAGTCTTAGAGGTTGCTGTTTAAGTAGTCCTGGCTGCTACTTTTATATTACTGTCAACTTACGCTGGTGACTAGATTTTAAAAACAGGAGTTGTAACTTCTACACTACTACTACTACTACTACTATTACCACTACTACTACTACTACTATTACCACTACTACTACTACTATTAACACTTCTTCTACTACTATTACCACTACTACTACTACTACTATTACCACTACTACTACTACTATTAACACTTCTTCTACTACTATTACCACTACTACTACTACTACTACTACTACTACTATTACCACTACTACTACCACTATTAACACTTCTTCTACTACTATTACCACTACTACTACCACTATTAACACTTCTTCTACTACTATTACCACTACTACTACTACTATTAACACTTCTTCTACTACTATTACCACTACTACTACTACTATTAACACTACTACTATGTCAACTACTACTTCTGTAAAGAGTACAAATTATTCAACTATTTCCTACGTGTAATAATTCTCTTGTCAATCTACTCCATTAACAATCATACCTTAAGTGGTATCTTTAAGAGTACTTTAACTTATATTTTGTTTATTGCTATGACTAATACGCCTTTGACTATGACTAATGCCAGCACTAATTATATGACTTCAACAAACACAAGCATTTTTGAATACTATCTTTATCATTCAATTACTATCAAATTGTATCATTAATGCATTGTTATCTGTTGCCACAACTTTTGTTGAATCTTTTAATACAATTCAGATAAATTAACTACTATACCGCAAAATAATAACACTAACAAAAATTAGTATGAACTTTTATTATAAAGGTTCCTTAAAGCAGATCAGAATTTTTTAGATATTACTGTTTTGATAGTACTAATGCCATTAAAGTGCTCAGTTAATATATTAAGCTGATCAGTAAAGAAATACGTCTATTCTACTTATAGCACGTTTATCGTACTTAAAAAATTCAAGATCTAGAATTTTATTTTTTCCACACTATTTTCCATAATGTAAACAATTAAAAGTATCTTATATTTGTAACAATTTTAATTTGTTGTCATTTGTGTGCTTAATATGCAAACTAATTATACAATTGCAATTTCCTTACACTTTAGTCAAATTTGCCTTTATCGTTCAAACTTTGATTAGCGAAAACAAATTGACGACGGAATAAGAACAGAACGGAATAAGCACATCTAATGGGTACATGCCAAATTAATATTTTGGCAACAGATATGGCTAACATAAGCCGTTAGGGCAATAAAAGAAATGGGTGTCCAAAGTCAGCGATTAGATTGGATTGCGAGTGGAACTGAACCAGAAAAGTATAAAAGGCCACGATTGTTAAAGAAGCCAAATACAAATCAATCAGCTACTGAAGCAAACGGTTGCCTTTAACAACTAAATAAACAAAAAAATAACAAAATGTCTAAACTTAACAATTTGTGTGTGATTTTGGCGCTGATCTTTGCACTTAACTGCAATTTGGCATTGGGCGAAACTCCAGTCAGACAATGTGAGTAAATCTTAGGGAAACCCTCGCTAAATGGATAACTAATTTAAACCTCTTTAAAAAACAGGTGCCAATGAAAACACACCGCTGCCATTGAAAGTACAAATGGACAACTGCGATGAGCTGCCCTGTGATTTATGGAAGGGCATGGAGTCCAAAATCGCCATACAATTTGTAGCCAGTAAGTTAACAAAAAACTGAAACTAAACAGGTTTATTTACTAATCAGTTTGATTATAATTATTTTAGCACGTAACTCCATGCGTCAGCTGAGAGCCAAGGTGCACCTGACCTCGCTGGGCTTGACCATACCCTATGAATTGGACACCAAGAGAAGTGATGTCTGCGAAAACCTGTTGCTTGGCGCCTACTGCCCACTCGATGCTGGCGAGGATGTGATCTATAAACTGCTGCTGCCAGTGGCCAGCAATCAGCCAGAGGTGCCCACACGGCTGCAGGTGACGCTGCATGATGTTGAGAATGATGATCAGGAAATTGCCTGCTTTTTGGCCGATACGAGGGTCAAGAAGGCGAGTGGCAATTAAAAACAAATTTAGTGATTAATATTAAGAGTCACAAATGGACAAACATTGTATCAATGTTGATCTCCCTAACGCAATTTGTGCATTTGTTTATGCCAATTAATAGCAACTAAGAAGCTAACCTTTAAGCCAACTGAAAACACTATTAGCCATTATGAATAAACAATTAAGGCAAACATTATGAATAATGGAAGTGAACATGTGAGTTAATTACCATGCTACATAGCGCCCACACATAAGCCGCCTAAGCCAGCTGCCACACAAGCCACACACACACACACCCACACACACACACACACACAACAGAGACACACCCGCTAGCTCAACGAGCTGCACTGAATCGGCTTAATTAAATGACGCAGAAAATTACGCAACACCTGTTAAAGCACACATACACATACAGAGCACACACACACACACACACACACTGCTTGACTGACTGATGAACTGACTGATTTATTGACAGCTTGATTGCGTCTTTCTTTCACTCAGGTGTTCAAGCCTCATGCGGTTTTTTCCATAAATTTGCAACTTTTCAACGCAAAATCATTTGCCATTTTCCACATTTACACGCACATTTCACCCACGCTACAATGGCGGCTTTGTTGGCTAACAATGCTGGCATATAAGCTTTTTTAAAGCTAAATTTCAGCTATAAATTCAGCTAGCAAGCCCTTTAACTTTAGCTAACTCTGTGAGAATTGACACTTTAGCTTTTAAAACATTTTAGCGTTTATTTCTTGGCCTAGCAGCTGCATTCTCTCTACCACTACTACTACTACAGCTGCTGCTGCTGCTGTTGTTTTAGCTGTGGTTGCGCCTCTTTTGCCTTTTCCAGCTGTGGTTATGGCTTCCTTCCTGTCATTTGGCAAAGCAACGCTAATTGGCTTTTCAACACTTTAGACCTTCCTCACAGCCTTACACTTTTTTTCACTACGCATATCGCGTATACTGGCTATATAGTTAACTACTATATAGCTTAGTTGCTTGGGCTAATGAATGAGCCTTGATTGAGCACATATCCGTCGGTTAACTAATTGAGTCGTCGACTAAGTTGGTGACATTTTGCAATATAAGTACATGTAGTTTACAAATTGGCTACAAACTATAACGACAAACTTTATGATTTAAATAGAGTATTGGCGAAAAGAAAAGGTTTTTAATGTGCTTAAAAAGATTTTAAAGTTTAAGTTTAGCTATGCCTAAAATACTTGAAATTCGTAGTCATTTAGGTCTCAAAATCTGTCTTTAAATTAAAACAAGTAAGAAAGGCTACAGTCAAGCGAGCCGACTATAAAAGACCCCGTACTCCCTCTAGTGCGCATTTTCCTTACTTTTCGACCGATTTATCCTATGGGAGCTATAGACTTTAGTTTCCGATCTGGATCAAACTTGGTAAGGATGGTACCATACACATACTGTGTGAATTTGGTCAAAATAGCTTAAGTCGTTTCCAAGTTATGGAGGTTTTTATCATTTGGGGGGGGGGTGGGGGGGGGGGAAAAAATTTAAATAACTTTTCTGCAGATATAAAGGGTTTTTTTTTAATTTTTGGGTGGTTGTGTTTGTGTGAGAGAGAAAAAAGGGGGGGGTTTGGTGTTCGGGTGTGGTGGTTGTTTTTCTTTTTTGTGTTAACATCCTTTTCTTTTTTTTTCTAAAAATATATATAAAGTAGAGTCCGGTTATAGCGACTTCGCTTAAAGCGACTCTCCGTTCATTGCAACGCAAATTCGATGACTTGGTTGGCAAATTTCTCCTTGGTCTTCGTTGGTCTCCTTTTGGGTAAAGCGTCTGGCGTTTATAACGACGTAAAATGGTCAGTCGGTTACTTGAGTGTCGTTATAACCGGACTCTACTGTATTTCAGTTTCAAATCGTTAAAAACTAATGTCAGTTTAAGTTTTAAAAGCCAGTTTGAAGCCAGATTCTAATATGACTATAGTAAAGAGCAATTAAAACATTTCAAAAACAACCCAAATGAACTTAATTAAATAAAGTGAGCAATTAGTAAAAGCAACAGTCCATAACTAGTACTTTTTGGCCAACTTATATTCAAATATGCCAAACTTAAAATCACTTCAAAATGAAAAGTCTGATAGTGCTGTGTTTATTGGCCCAGTTGCCCTACCAAAACTGTTTCGACTCATCGCTGGAGGAGACAG
This sequence comes from Drosophila acutilabella, assembly GCA_035046005.1. NCBI lineage: Eukaryota > Metazoa > Arthropoda > Insecta > Diptera > Drosophilidae > Drosophila > Drosophila acutilabella. The sequence goes on from JAWNOK010000003.1 coordinate 2,231,185, forward strand.
ATAGCCCAAAGCGCATAGTAACTATCTCCAAAACTTTGAACAAATAAATTTTAAAACACTCCATTCTAGCCCACTTTAAAAATAGAACGTGTTAAGAGCCATGGAGAGCGTAAATATGCCTATGTGACCACTCGCATACACGATGATCTCACACAGTTTGATTTGTATGTGCAAGTTATACGGGAACTGCGAAGTAATAATCTGGTAATGAATCTAAATATGCGTGCCCAGTTCGAGGGTGAGGATGATTATAAGCGCATCTTTGAGATGAAACGTATGGACTTTTGTGGCTGGTTAACGGAGTACAAGGAGAACTTTTTTCTGCGTTCCTTTTTCAAGAAGAGCATGGAAATTAGTGACATAGTCTTGTGTCCCATACGAGTGGGCAACTATTCGTTAACTAACGTCAATGTGGCGGATAATGTATATCCTGAGAATATGGTGCCGGGTTACTATAAGTATTACATGGAGATTGCGGAGGTTAACGGGGATACACCCAAAATATTTGCAATGCAGGTGACCACAAAAATATATTTCAAGTAAAGCAATGGCGTGTGTTGGGTAGTGGGTGTGAGTGACACACACACATTTGTGTGTAAATGCTTGACAAAGAACACGTAATTACAGCTGCCCTCGTAGGTCAAGTCACTCCCCGTTGTCCTGCCTGTGCTGCCTGCCCTGTAATCCGATTGTTACCTTTATTTTCTTTTACATTCTTTTTGGCTGAGTTTTCCGCATTTAATTTTCCATTGTGCGTCATACACGAAACGCTTTTCCCCTGACGCAATATTGAAAATCGTTTAAAGCGTTCGAGTGCAGCGTCCGATTATTGTGATTATCTTTGACTATCGCATGTTTGTTCGCTTTTCCTTCTTCTTCTTCTTCTTCCACGTCTTTGGCTTGCATTTTCCTTTTCCCGCGGGACCTTTGCCGCATGTGTTTTCCCTCGTTGAAGCCATATGTGCGCATTGTTACCGCAAATTTTCCTATGTCATTTGTCTATAATTAATAGAAAAACAATATGCTCAATGGGTAATCAATAAGCGAAGCCAAGCGAATCATGCGAGCTATATTATGTAGATAATCTCTCAAAGTTCTACACAGTTTTTCACCCCCTGTTTGGTATTTTCGAGTATTATAGTTGTCTATGAATATCCCACTTGGGAGACTAACTGTTTAGTAAAAGTAATTTATTTGATTACATATTTTGTTTAACGAAAATTCTATAAATAGCCCAAAGTTTAAGGGAATATTAAAAATTTTGACATAACTAATTTATTTTAATATTATATAGTAGTCCGATTTGATTAAAAGTTAGTCAACATATTGAAAATGATGGCCTTTGTATGATACACTTTGTATTACATGAATTTGGTTGAAATCTCTTAATTGACATGGACAATTTTCATGCTAAGTATCAGCATACTAAGTCTCAAGTATCCAACATTATTAACCGATTGATCCTATGGCAGCTTTATGATATAGTCTTCCGATCTGGTCTATTTGAGCATATGAACTGAGTGCAGAGACAGTTTTTAAGCTCAGATACTAGTTCGAAGAGCAGCAGACGGATAGACAGACTGATATGGCTATATCGCTTTTACTGTTGATGCTGATCAAGAGCAGCCAAACCTCCTTCAATGCTTTACAAACTTCGTGACTATTTGAGTTAGAGTTTATTCGAGACTGAAAAATATATGCTGCAAGCGCAGGCAGCCGAACTTAAGCATAAAAAGGAATTGGATAAACGTTCCGTTATGATTCAAATGAACAGAACTAGCGAATTATGACTCAAAGAGTTGGACATTCAGCGGTGTGTACATAAATATTTCAACACTCCTTCTCAACGCGATGTCCACTTTACAAAAATTAAAGAATTTAAACTAGTCCTAACATTTCTCTGAACTTTACATGCTTTGTCTTACATAAGTTTTTAGTTAGGATATCTGATGTCATATTATTCGTGGGAACGTACTTTATATTAATTACATTATTTTTATACATTTCCCGTACAAAATGGTACTTTATTTCGATGTGCTTGCTACGTGAATGAAATTTAGAATCTTTAGCAAGGCACTGTGCGCTTTGGTTATCGCTATATATCATTAATTTTGACATCGGCTCGAATCCCATCTCGTGGATCAGCTTTCTTAGGTATACAGCTTCTTTGGTGGCTGTAGAAAGTGCTACGTATTCTGCCTCCGTGCTGCTGAGGGCGACAAGGCTTTGCTTCTTTGATTCCCATGAGACTGCTGCTCCAGCCATGAAGAATGACCAACCCGTGAAAGACTTCCGATCGCTGCTATCGCCAGCCCAGTCGGCATCAACAAAACAATGGATAGGCACACCTGTTTTGTTGTAGCACAATCGCATCTCTGAGGTACCCTTTAAGTATCTCAACACCCGCTTTGCAGCAACCTCATGCTCCTTGTGCGGATCTGCATTTCTCTGCGCCAGCTTAGCCACAGAATGTATTATATCTGGTCGTGTCGTCAGCGCCAAATATAATAAGGACCCGATGAGAGATTGGTAGCGTGTCTTGTCCACCTGCTCACAGCCAACATCGTCGCATTTTGTCTGGAAGCCAACTTCTAACGGTGTTGTTATTGCCTTACAGTCGTGCATTCCGTACTCCTTTAAGAGACCCTCGATGTATTGATTATGGCCAATGGATACGCCACCCGTTTTGCCATCTCTCTCGATTTCCATGCCTAGGAAATGCTGCAGCTTGCCGCCATCAACTACGTCAAATTTATTTGATATAAGTTGCTTTATGTGGGCCATGTCTTCTTCTCTGGTACATGCAAGTATAAAATCGTCAACATATACAACAATTATATTTAAATACCCTTTAATTGTATTGGTGTATATGCACGGCTCGCTCGCACATGGGACGAAACCAATCTCCAGCAAAGTACTCTCCAGTTTTTGGTTCCATTCACGGCCACTCTGCTTTAGACCGTACAACGATTTGTTTAGTTTCAGCACGCGTTTGGGATGATCTGCATCAATGAAGCCCTCCGGCTGTCGCATATATACGTCGTCGTGTAGCTCGCTGTTAAGATACGCTGCTGAGACGTCCATTTGGTGCAAGTGCATCTCGTGCTCGACAGCCAACGCAATCACTAGCCTGATTGACGAATAACGTGCCACTGGAGAAAAAGTTTCCTCGTAGTTTACACCATACTGCTGTCCGCACCCTTTTGCGACCAATCGTGCCTTAAAGCGCTGCACGACGCCATACTGATCACGCTTGGTTGTAAAAACCCATTTACATCCGATTACTTTTTCACCTGCTGGAAGGTCGACCATGGTCCAAGTTTTGATGTTCTTCAGATGATCATACTCTTTCTGCATTGCTGTATTCCAGTTCTCCGATTGCTGCGAGTTGAGTGCCTCTTTTACGCTGGTAGGCACATTTATGTCTTTAACATCTAGTACATTTAGCATATTGTACTCTTTTCGTGGGCGACCTGGACGCCCATTGTGAACAGTCCTTGGCCTGCCTGGCCCTCTTCTGGCTGTGGTTTCCTCCTGTTCAGCATTCTCTTCATCATCAGATTCGCTGGCTCCATGGACTGTTGGGCCTTGGATGTTATCAACAGTATCCTTATGGTCGTCAGTGTGCTTGTTTTCACCTGGTTCAAACACCAACGAAACGGACTCACTTGATATTTTCTCGTGTTCCGAATCCAATACAAACTTGTGCTCCAAAAACACAACATCTCTAGAAACTGTAACACATCTTTTAGCAGGATTGTACAAGCGATAAGCTTTTGCAGTTTCGGAATAGCCGACAAAAATGTGTTGCAATCCCTTTTGCGCAAACTTTTTCTTGTGTGTTTTATCTAGAACAATCGCTCTCATGCCAAATATTTTTAGGTGGGAAACGCTCGGTTTTTTCCCATACCATTCCTCATACGGTGTTTTTCCGGACAAACTTGCAGTTTCAGCTCTATTGCGTAGGTATGCCGCTGTCATTATGGCCTCACCCCATAAGCTTTCACTTACTCCAGCGTGAACCAGCATACTGCGCGCCATCTCCACTAAGGTTCTGTTGGCGCGTTCCGCCACACCATTTTGCTGCGGAGTGTGGGGAACCGTAAGTTGCCTTTTTATACCGTGGCTCGACAAGTAATTTTCAAACGCGCCGCTAAGGTACTCACGCCCATTGTCGCTTCTGACAGCTTTAATCTGTTTTCCGGATTGATTTTCTACCAACGTTTTAAAGTCTTTAAATTTTTCCAAAATTTCGTCTCTCGTTTTCAACATGTATACCGATACATAGCGCGATTTATCATCAATAAACGTGGCGAAATACCGTGCTCCACCTTGGGATTGTGTTGGCATAGGGCCACAAATGTCAGTGTGGATTAAGCCCAGCACATCTTTGGAGCGATTTTCCGACCCTTTCGGGAATTTCTTGACGCAAATCTTACATTTCGCACACGTCTCACATACAAAGTCATTAATGTTGCACGCACTAGCTCGAAGACCATAAACCATGTCTTGTTTTATCATTTTATTCAAGCTGTCAAAATTTAAATGCCCGAACCGATCGTGCCATTTAATCAGCTTATTTAAATTTGTATTTGCGACGAATGCTCTTTTTATTTTATTTTTAAACAAAAACAAATCACTTTCTTTATCTGCAACCATTAATATTTCGTTATTACTGTCTTTAACATACGCTTTGTTTTTAACAAAATTTACTTTAAAACCATTTTCCGTTGCTTTTGATACTGATATAAAATTGCATTGTAAGCCGTTTACATATAATACGTCGACTAATTCGAACGTACCTTTTTGTCCGTTTAACACCACTGTTCCTAAACCTTCGGCTTCTATGTACTTTTCGCCCGCTAATTTTATTTTTTCTTTGTGCTCACGGATACATGTGAACATTGATTTGTTCGCACACAAATGAGCTGTAGCTCCGCTATCTACACACCATGCGTCTCTCGCCAATTCGTTTTTAGTTCCAGAAGCAGCAAACACCGAAAATGCCTTTTTATTACTCTCTTCGCGCGGTTTCGTTTTCTCTTTCGATCTGCACTTTGCCGCTATATGCCCACGACGGCCACACGACCAACACTCCAAGTTTTTTCCGTCTCTTTTCGGTTTGTCCTTTTTACCGTTTTCTTGCCGCGACACGAACATTTTCTGCTCAAATTTTTCCGCAACTTCGCCAATTTTTCGCCTCTCTCCTTCTTCAAGTAATTTGATTTTTAGGGCGCTAAGCGACGGCAACGAATCTCGCGACTCTATAGCGACAACGAAATTTTCGAATTCGTCACTTAAACTTGCAAGCAAAATTATTGCGAGCATTTCATCGGGCACGTGTGACTGGATTTCACATAATTTTTCTACGAGATCAGAGAAATTATTTAAATGTTCACGAATGCTTTCCGAACTTGACATTTTCAAATATAGCAATTGCTTGAATAGCTGTATTTTTCGCGTCGGACCCGAGGGTATATGAATTTCAGCTAATTTTTTCCAAGCTTCACTTGCTGTCTTACAGTGCTTAACGTAGTTAATTTGCGATGGTTTAAGGCACAACAATATACTTGCGAGAGCTTTCTCGTCTTTACTGTCTACCAACGCTAATTGTTCAGGAGTATCATTTTCGTTTTTTATTAAACGTTCAGAAGTCACCGCCCACAAGTCAGAATGGATTAAGAGACTTCTCATCTGTACTGACCACACACCATAGTTTTCACCATCGAGTTTCTCAATTGCGAATTGCGAACTCATTTTGCACAAATTAATTAATATCCGATTTAATTAACAAAACCGAATCTCGACCAGTCTTTCCGACTAACATGCCCAATTTCCGCAGTCCTGGGCCCATAACCTATTTGAGTTAGAGTTTATTCGAGACTGAAAAATATATGCTGCAAGCGCAGGCAGCCGAACTTAAGCATAAAAAGGAATTGGATAAACGTTCCGTTATGATTCAAATGAACAGAACTAGCGAATTATGACTCAAAGAGTTGGACATTCAGCGGTGTGTACATAAATATTTCAACAGTGACAAATACATAATATCCTCTGCAAGGGCATACACACAAATTCTAATCAAAAACAAAGAGACATTTATACTATAAATTGAATTATTTTCATGTGGGAACTTCTTACTTGATTAATAAAAATTATTAAAATTTTAAGTTAAGCCAATATAAGTCCATTCTTTTTTATACAGTCGTTACAGTTTTTGATTAATTTTCTTAGCTACACTGTATAAAAAAACACTCAGTTGCAAAACGAATCTAGTTTTAACTTATTCCACAAAATTCATATACTTCCATTTATATATTTATTTAAAATTGTTTCTCGTGCGCTCTAAGCCACTAAAACCTTTCCAACCCATTTAGTTGCTGTGTAAGCTGATACTTTAATGGATATCACAACCATTTTCACAGTTAATTAAAATCCCTAATGCGGTTTACCTTAGCTTTTTTACTCTCCCACTCCCACTCCCGCTCCCACTACCACTCCCACTCTATTTCTCTCCCTCTGCAAAAAGGGGTGGCCAGCGGTCGCACCCTAATGTCAAAACTTCTTTTACACACAATAAAATCATTTTGCAAATTCAATTTGCGCTGAGTCGCAAAAAAAAAATCATAATAATGTGAGTATAAAGAGCAAATGGAAATTCAAATGGATAAAAAAATGAAAATCCCAGTGAGCTGCGAATTCCTGCAAGTCTTGTGAGTCCAAGGAATTGCCGGAAAATCCTACATGTGAAGTGGAAATGCCTGCTATCAAGTGTCGCACTTATGTGTGACCTTTGCAAATTCAATTTGTCGCCTTTTTATCTATAAACATTTTCTATTAGCTTCAAGTTGAGGAAACGTTTTTCACAATTTTCTGGCCTACACTTTTGGCATAGTACTGCTTAGCCATACAACAGCCAGCTACTAGTTTATAGCCCAAAAGAACTGGCCAATTTACTAACGCTTTATTCTCAGTGAAAGGTCAATTACTTTTGAGTATGTGATGTCACCAACACACTCACATATGTGAGCTTTAATGGAGCGTTTTGGAAGTGTTTTAGCAGATTTAAATAATTTTTAGAAAATTTTTACACTTCTGTAAATGCTAAACAAAATTTATGTAATAAAACTATATGAAGTTGCTTTAAAAATACATAGACTTTAACTTATTTTTTACTATAACAACTTCTTATTCAACTTACTTTACAAAGCACCTTTTTTACAGGGTATTTGCTAGCAACTTTAAACACTCTTTGTCTTTGTCTGACATGCTATCATATGCGCCTAAATTGAATCAATCAAAATTGATTTTGTTCGCTTCTTAGGCTGTTTGAAATTGAATTTGTAGAGCATCAAAATGAAAATGAAAAACTAGAATGGAAATTGGAATTGTTTTCCATTGCGCTGCCTGACTGGCGACAGTTTGCCAGTGTTTCTTGGCCTCTCTGCTGAAGCTTTTGGTAATTAAAAAGGCGTTGAGTTGAGCAATTAAAGACACGAAGGAAGCACAGAAAAGGAGCTGGAAGTTTTGGTGCAGCTCAAGTAATACACTAAAATAACGCAATGTTGCGTAATTCAGTTTCACAGTTTTGTAATTAAACGCATTTGCATAAGAATTGCATACGTCGATAGGCCTCGGGCATAGTTTCATGCAGCTCTAATTAAAACTAGCCCCATACAAAATATACCCACAACAATTAACTGTGTAGCTAGTAACTCTACTCCTATTTCTACTACTTTTCTGCTCTGCCTAGGGGCACCTTCATTAAAGGTCATCAACGTGACCAAATGGAAAATGCCAACGACGTGACGTTACCTCCATTGGGGCCATATCGTTTTGTACTCAGTGTAACCCACAGGAAGTTTCTAATGTGCGGAAGTATGGCGACAGCTTTTGGAGATGGCATCAGTGGCTTTAATTGCGTGCAGTTATCGAAAAGATAAGCAAGATGGATGTGAATTTATTTATGAATTAATTTAATTCATATTTATTAAGAAAGTTTTATGTTTTTTAAGCCCCTTGGACTTAATTCTTTATCAGCATCAACAGCCGATTCGATATAGAAATATGCGTCCATCTGTAGATCTCAGAGACTATGGTTAGGCACCATTATAACTACCCTTCCCAAGTTTGATCCGATGGGTCTAGAATGAGTACAGGTTCTTTTTCAGTCACCTCGCTCGATTGTAGCCTTTCTTTCCTCTTAGATGCAGAAACTTACAAAAGATTTGCAATGATTTGCAATCAAATGAAGCGTAACCCAAAGATCTTAATCAACACAAACATAATGTGCTCAGCACTTGGCTCATTGCACTGCTGGAAACTGTTGCATCCCCTCGACAAAATAAACACATCGTAAATACTTTTCCGGAGATAGAAAAATCTCATATGATCCTAATTAAGAGTCCATTACTCAACCCTCAAAAGTAAACAGATACTAAAACCGCAAGTGAACTAAGCAACCCTCGGCTGAGGTAAGGGTGCCAAATAAATTTTAAACAGGCTGAGCAAGAGAGAAAGAGAGGGAGAGAGAGAGATACATTGATGTTGTGGTTTTGATTGCTAGGCGTGTAATTTGACACTTGAGCATGTGCAGAGAGCAACACGGCCAAAAAGCGTGAGCAATTAGGCCAACAAAAATGTTTGTTCGTCAACGCTTAAGGTATGCAAATGAGTGTTGTTAACAGGGCTAATTACAGTGTTACGCAAGTGTCAGCAGCAGCAGGCTAACTAACGGGGCTATCAATAACAGCAAACAACAAAATCCTTGACTTTTCTTTGACTTTTCCCACCGACTTTTCCTCCGACAAGTCGACAATTAGTTGACGCAAAAGAAAACCGCAAAGTGAAATTTTATATTTACTGCCACAGGTAGCACTAAAGCGAGTTGCACAGTATAGGGCGGAGGGAGATAGCTAGCTAAAGTTATGTCTACGTCGAAAAAAAATGAGGAGTCTAATAAGTTAATGGTCAACTTTTGTTGCCAGCTTTTTTGCAGCCTTAACTTGGTTAACTTGGCAAGCAAAGGAAAAAATTTCATAATTACATTCCTGTTTATTAGGCGTCCTTGTGCTGTGCTGCCAACCGCGCAGCGACGTCGCAGCTGACGTCAGCATCGACTTCGACAGCTTGACAATTATTAATTGCATTTTTGTACAAATTTTTTGATTGCAATGCAGATGAAAGTTAAAGCAGAATATATGAATAAAAAAATGATTTTTGAGTTTTATACGTGCTTTTAAATCTAAATTAATAACAATAAATAATATATATAAAACTCAAAACTTTGTTTTTATTTTTTTATGATTAACTAACGTTTAACAAAAAATTAAAGTAAAGTCACGAGTCAGTCAAAAAGATAGCAGCTCAGCTTGATATTATTGATTTTCTATTAAAGAATTCTAAAGTGTTGGAGATAAAATTTTGAAAATATTAATAAAGATCTTAAAATATTTACACGATTTTTAATTTAAGAAAATTTGGTGCTTTAATCAATAAATAATGTAAATAATTAATGTTTGGTAGTTACATAATTATTTATATTATTTTTTGTAATTTGTTACCAAATTTTGTGCAGCTAAAAAACAGTTATTTAAAATGAGTTTAAAAATCATATACAAGTTTTGAAATCCTATTGATTTGTTAGCAGTTAAAGCCGAACTGTTGTCAATCCCTTAAATACTTATTTTAGGTAATTTAAAATCCAGCTGTAACCCTCGCCATTTTGGAATACCCGGATATGACATTAATAATGCTCAAAAAGAAAACCGCACGCCAAAAAAAGGGAATCCTTCGGTTCTTAAAATGTCTACACAATGAGCAAAAATATGAAAAAGCTGCAGCAGCAGCAGCAGCCCCCCACTGTCTCCCACTCCCAGCTGGGACCGCCGCCTCTGACTTTCAATAACTGTAACTCTGTGCGCTGCTGCTACCTCTCGCGCTTGGCTCTCTTCTTCGTCTACTCTACCCACTCTCCCACTCTCCCGCTCTCTATACGTAAGCGAAAGAAACTCCAATGCATTGCATTGAAATTCTTCATTTGCAATTCAATGACATTCCATTCCGTGCTGCGACAAATCCTTTAGCTCAATGGGCGTGGCATAGGCGTTAGCCCAATGTTACAGCGCCCAATGAGCGTTGCGACGCAACAGATGACGACAGCTTGCAGCGCCCCCTGTCGCCTGAAACTGCCAACAAACTGAGAGACGCTAGCAAGCACTGCTCTAGCTGTAGGCGTGGCAGCGCATGCGCTTTTCTATGTGTGGGTGTCAATGACAGTCGACGGGAGAGCAAGAAAGGGCAGAGGACTGAGGGTGGGAGGGTATATGCAGAAGTTCCGCAATGCGACGGAGAGCGAATCCAATGCGGACGCTTGGGAGGATTCCACAGCAATGTGCGAGCGAGAACCTCAGAACTGTCCGTCAGTTCAGATGCCAATAACTCACTCCATTCAGCATTGGGGTGGCTCTGGGTTTGGTGGGGGTGGCTCACTCCTGCTCAGAATTGTGCTGGCTTTCATTGGCTTCGCATTCAAACCCAATTTTGTTGGCATTGCGACAGGTGACACGGCAAAAGTTCTCAGTTCTCCGTTCTCAGCGCTCAACTCTCAGCTCCGTTCGTTCAGTTCAGCTCGACGAACGCAACAGGAACGTTGCGTGTAACGGTAAATCTCAAATTTTTTCGTCTACGCGTGTGTTGTCATTGTGAAAAACCTTTTGCATTTCCCAAAGGCCGAAAGCTGCTTAAGCAATGTAATTTCCAAAGTGTTTTGAATTATTTAAAAGACAAATTTCTTCAAATTCAAATTATTTTCCATAAAGTTACGAAATCAGTAAACATTGGACAAATTTTTAATTTATGAATGGACATTGTGAAAGTGTGTGTTTCGAACTAAAATAAATATAAAAGTTGGAAATCATTAAAAGTGTTGTAATTATTGAGAGATAAATGTTGTATAGTCTCTGGTGCTGCGTAATAATAATGGTATTTGATTAAATTGCTAACAAATTAAACTGAAAATATTAATTAAGATTTGGATAGTTAGGAACACTTTAAAGCTTATAAAAAAAATCTTCTTTGAAGTTTAATAAGAGGATTTAAAAAACTAAATGGATGTTTTTCAGGTTAGTTTTGGAAAGTAATAAATAAAGGATTTTTTTACAATCTCTGGAAGTTTTTTAAACTTTTAAAATTATATAAATTTTTGAAAGTCTTAATTTCATTTTAAATAATGTCAAAAATTAAAATTTTTAATGTTCAAAAAGTTTTTTATTTTTTTGTAATCTAGTCATATAATTAAATTTTTCTTTTTTTTCAGTTTTTTCAGTAACATATGTATATGTAAGATATAAAGGAAGTGACTTAATCGGTGATATATTATATCGTGAGATTTGTAATGAGTTATGTCAAGATCCGGTTCGGTAGATCTTGCGGGTGGTAGCATTTAAGTCTTCTTCTAGTGTTCGTGCGTGTACATAATGTTTTACAACAATAGTCTAATATCTGACTTATATTTGTAAATGGAATTGAAGCAAAGTAAAATTTGAAAATGACTGCAATTTTATTTAGTAAATTTATTGAGATTTTTTTTTTGTGTACATTAATTACTTTGACAATTCATTTTATTAAAACAATGTATGTGATTTTTAACTAGCTCCTAGACAATCTAATTATTAATTATTATTATTTAAAATGCTATTTATATTATATGTTCTATGGCTTAAATGTTTTCAAAGCAATTTTCTAAACGAATACAGTCATATTACAATTAAAGAAACAGATTTAGGATGAAATTTACTATTTATCGAAGACTTTTCATGACAATCAACTCTACTATCTTCCCTTTCAGTTAAATTAAATAATAAAACAAAAATACCCATATAATTTGTGGACATTAAAGCGAGTATATAAGTGAGGTCCCTGGACCTTGATTCACCTCGAGAATGTTGAACATGAATCAATTGTCGCAGTCGCAAACGCAGTCACTGTCGCAGTTGCCGTTGCCAACGCAGTCACAGTCCCTGTCCCAGTCACATACTCAGCCACAGCTGCCACACCCACAAAACTTACACTACGCCGAGTGCCGCCCATTACCGGCAATCAACGAGACATTTGCGCAATTTAGTCAGCATCGTACGAGTAACTCACTGGTGTCCCCCTTGGATTTATCGCTGCGGACATCTTCGAATATAGTTCCAATAACGCCACCATCAACGCCATCGCCACCGCGAAAGCGTCAGAGATTAATGTCTGAGGAGAATTACCTGTGGCGACCGCATATGCCAGCAGTACCAGCAGTACCCACTGTACCCACAGTACCCACAGTGGCTCCCGTTGTACAGCTGCCGCCTTTGGTGATGCAACCACCGCTGGGCACAAGTTACTTCCAGCAGCAACAACAAATTGGCTATGGCTTGCGTGGCTATGAGGGTTTGAGTTATGATAAAAGTAATTTTCATGTGGCCGCCACTAAAGTTGGCTTTGAGCAAATACCGGCAAGTCAATCGAGTGTGGCCAAAACGAGCAGCGTTTATGCCGAGGACGAGACAATTGTGTTGACCGAGGACGAGGATGAAACAGTTGTCAGTTCCCATGACTACACGGACACGGAGGAAAATGATAACGAAAACGACCACGATAATGATAACGATAATGATAATGATAATGAAGATGACGATACAATACAAGTGCATGATGAAAGATGATGAAGAAGCAGCTGCTGCACCTCTACCAAATCAAGTTCACTCCCCTGCGGCTGAGGACGATGACGACGAAGAAGTTTTTGTGGACATTTTGGGCAACGATGATGACGATGATAATTATGATTTGTCCCAGCAGCGTATGCAGTGTGAATTTTCAGCTCCACAGGCGCTGAAACGTCACGAGTTGCTGTACGAGGATGAGGCACTGCATCACCAGGCCGTCGATGGTTTAGCCAAGCTCTTCGAACGTGACTTCAACGAGCCACATGACAAACACTGCAGTTCCAACGATGACATTGTCTCCATTGAGGACTCCACGCAGGCGGAAAAAGTTTATCTTGACTTAAGTGAGTCTACTTCACCGCTGTTCGCGGCACCGCCCCATTCCCCGCCTGCGCTGCGCAAACAGAAGACGGAACGTAAGCGCACCAAGTTGAGAAAACATTCGGCCATCGATGAGGAGACAATTAGTCCTGTGTCGGGTACCATCATACGTAAGCTCCGGGACGATGAGGAGCTGGTGGTGCGCAAAGGTGACATTGATCCGGCTTTCAATGTGGTCGAAATCACCGAGGAGGCCAAGGCCATCTTGGCCAGCATCGATAATAAGATTGGCGATTATTTGTGCCAGCTTTGTCGCACTGTCTACGACGATGCCTTTATGCTGGCCCAGCATCGCTGTCCGCGCATCGTCCACATCGAGTACAAGTGCTCCGAGTGCGAAAAGGTAACACCTGTCACCTCAGCTGTCTTACTTTCTGTTTAGGGCAGGTAGCACATCTTTGTGGCTTTATGACACTAGCTGGAAATCAGTTTGTTAGAAGAAGGAGTGAAGAAGAAATGAGTTGAGGTCGAGTCTGAATTATATACAGTAGCATCCGGTTATACCGACTCCGCTTAAAGCGTCCGTCCGTTCATTGCGACGGAAATTCGATAACTTTTTTGTGCCCTTCTCCTTGGTCTCCTTTAGGTTAAAGCGTCTACCGGGTATAACGACTTAAAATCGTCGCTCCCTTGAGTGTCGTTATAACCGGACTCTACTGTATATCTGATCAGCATCTACAGCCAAGTCAATTACTGAACCAATTTCAAATACTATGTGTAGGCTTTTACATATTTTAATCAGATTTAATAGGATACTCCAAGCTAGCTGATTGGTTGGTCTAAAATCAGTGAGTTATATGGAAAGCTTTCTCGTGCATTGGAAGATGGTGAGATTTGTTTTCTCTTAAACTCTGATTTGAAGTATTTTGTGACTTCTCTGTACCATTTATAATTTTTCTAACTGTTTGGGCTTTTGAGAGTAGAGCTTGACTATCAACTGACATTAAAATATTAAATAATTTAGTTTATTGATTTACTTTGCTAAATTGTTTAAAAGAAAAGGGTTGGTTTTTGTGTGTGGTTTAATTTTTTTTTTTTTGGGGGGGGGGGGGGGGTTGGAAAAAGGGGTTTTAAAAAATGAAGGAGAAGTTAGAGTTTGAAATAGTCCAGCACTTACAATAGTTAGAGAAATCAGCGGTTCTAAGAACCATTTATTTTACTGTATTCCCCAGTTTGTGACTTTACTTTCAAGAGTATATACCTAAGAAAGTAGTAAATAGTCCATGGGCTTTTAAGACTTAATAAAATTAATTCAAAATAATTCAGTTAATCTTCTAGCTGACTTAAACTTCTTTTTTTAATAATAAAACTATGAATTTCATTCCTTCCATAAACCAAATATGCTGCTATTCTAATAGGTTAGGTTGGGTTAGGTTAGGTTAGGTTAGGTTAAATGGCTGTCGGTACCCAAGGAGCACCATCCCACATGAGCCGTGGTTCGGCCTGTTATGATACTATGATATTCTAATAAGCCAGTTCGGCAATATATATTTGCCTTTAAACCAGTGTCTTTTATAAAACTGCGAGTAGTTAGTGAATTTCTATCAGCTATTTGATTTATAATAAAATTCTTAAGCCACTCCTGGACCTACTCACCTAATCTACAGCCAATTAATGATTTTCCTTGCAGGTCTTCAACTGCCCGGCGAATTTGGCGTCGCATCGCCGCTGGCACAAGCCCAAATCGGAGATGCAAAGCGGCAGAAAGCGACAGAGCAGCAGCAGCGGCGGCAACAGCGAAGTCAACGGCAACAGCGGCGAGTCAACAAAAACCTTGAACGACGATGGCAGCGATGGCATTTATCCTTGCCAGCAATGCGGCAAATCCTTTCGACGGTAAGTGTTGAGTCTCCTCGCAGCTGTCAACCGTTTCCAACTCTGTTTCTTTGTACACCACACAGCTATGCGTATCTGAAGAAGCATCAAGCATCGCATCAGATGCTGGACAGCATTAAGAACATGGAATTCTTCAGTGCACAACAGCAGCAGCAGCAACATACACAGGGGCAACATGCACAGCAGCAACACCTGCAGCAGCAGCAACATGCACAGCTGCCACCAGCGCCAGTCAATGTCAATGCCGCTGGCTATGTGCTGCCACGCCCACCACACTGTGGACTTTATGCAGCGGGCACGCCCAAAACTTATGCCACTCCACAAAGATTCGGTGGGTTCCCGTTTCAGCCCTTTGATCAGCGTCGCTTCTACTCGCTGGGTGAATTGTATCTATCACAGCAACTGGAACGCTCCTCGGCCTTTCAATACGTGCACGCCAATCATCTGAGGCAGCTGTCGAGTGTGGCACACACTATGCTGCCACCGCTGCCCGTTAAATGACCCACCGCCAACAATGTTGCAGCCAACAATGTGCTGCGTCCTGTGCCACGCATTGCATCCACTTCCACAGCCACCTCCACCTCCACGTCCTCCGCTGCTGCAGCGACTGCCTTGGAGCTGCCTGCTGTTAACTGGATGTTTCCCATGCCGTCGGCAGCTGCCAATGCGACGGCAGCTGCGTTGTCGCCTTCGGAGCCAGTTGTTGGCGGTGTTGTTGGTGTTTAAACTGATTAGAGGTTCAATACAGTTCATTAAAAATAAAATCAAATAGTTAAAGTTTAAATTAACCTTAATTTCAATAAAGTTCACTTTTATTGGCTGCAACGGGGCGCATGAATGTTAAGTATACGCAATGGGTACCATAGGGAAATAAATTTAGAGAAGGAAGGTAGAGTTGTGGGCAGATGAGTGGTATGAAGACGAATAGAATGTTATGAAGGTTGAGGCATAGATAGTTATAGAAATAGATGAGATACAGCAAGAGTTTGAGATAGTAGGAGATGTTAGCTGGGGGAGAAGGTAAAGGAGCCGAGATGAAGATTAAAATAAAGTCAAAAATCAAGTGGAGCAATATAAGAACACAATTGTAGTTTAAATATACAATAATTAAACTGGATCGTCTTAATATTTAGTCAATTAGTACAGTACAGACTCTAGAGTGTTGGTTGATAAAGTTTCTCATGGGGTTCTGGGCTTAAGATTTCAGAATAAGTTAAACAATTGGACAAGAATTCACTTAAAAGTTTATAATTCTTAAAATCTACCTATAAGTTTATATCTCTGAGAGTTTGTTTTGCTTATCTAACCAAGTAATCAAAGGGTAAGTATAACTTAAAGTTAAGCCAAATTACAGTTGATTGCCAAACGCATTTAAGCCCAGCGCATAGGACAAGGCCTGAGTCAAATAGGTTTCCTCATGGACGCCATAAAAGAGCGAAGATTTGGGACCTGTTGGAGGGAGATGAGAGGGATTAGAGAGAGTTTTAAGGAGCAAGAGCTCACTTCTTTACCTTTTGCAAACAGCAGTCGCTCCGAGCTCATTCCCTGCAGTCTCAACTGCAGCTGCTGCTCCGACTGCTCAATAACCTCCTGCAGCTCACTAAAAGTCTCCGTTTCGCCGCTGACATCCCAACTGGGAGTCGTGTAGCTGCCACTGCTGAGCAGCACTAGAATCAGTGTGTCCCGCTGCTCCCCCAACTGGCACAAAGTTTCGTTGAGCAGCTGTAGTGCCTGCTGCTTTGCTGCCATTTCCTTGCCCACCACATGCTCCACAAGCAGTAGATGCCCCTGAGCTGGTCGCTTCAGCACCTGCAGTGTCTTGTTGAGTATTAGCTGCAGTTCCGGAGCCCTGGAGTTGCTGCTGAGATCACCATTGGCCAGCACACCCAGCAGATAATCCAAACTGCTGGCGTTCAATGAACGCAACTCCTGTGGCTGCTGTACTAGCTCGAAACGCTGGACAGGACTCAGCTTCAATTTCTGATTACGCCATTCACGCAGCAAATTGCGTCCAGCTCTGGCGCGGCACAGGCGCTCATCCAATGGATCCCAGCTGAATTTGGGCACTTTGGCGCTCAGCAGCTGCCGTCCACCGCCCATGAGCACATTGATGCCTTGTCCCGCTGGGCTGGAGATCAGCTGCTGGGCTACATCCTGGCAGCCCGCTTCAATGGAGCCCAGTGGCACGACACCATCGCACTCCCAGCTGGACTCGGCATACAAAGCAGCTCCAGTGGCACCCGTTAGCCGTTGATTGGTCACAAATCCGGTGCGGAAACCCGCCAATTGAGCCTGCTCCAAGAGGCTTTTTAGCGCTGTCCGTTGGCTGCAGTTGGCCGCCGACCTAGGCAACGCTTTAAGTGGCAAGCCCGTCCACAGTGCACGGCCCACAGCCACGGCATTACAGGGTACACGACTGCTGCAGCTGTTCTTAATCCTTGCCAGCTGTGGAAACTGTTCCCACACGTAGTGGGCATGGCTCTGCGTGCCATTTCCCTGGCTAAATCTTGCAGCTGCCAGTTCCGTGCTTCCAATACCCTCGACCACAAAGATCCAAACATTTTTGGGTCTGCTTTGCTGCTCCTCAATCCTCAGTGCTTGCTGCAGCTCCTCAATGGCCTCCTCGTACCAAATCTGCTGCTCTGGTGAGACTTGATCCCGCCAGTAGTTCACGTCCGAGGGATTGGCCACCTCGTGATCCACTTCATAGCGTATGGTGATGCCAATGCAGAGCAGCGATGCTAACAGGGCCAACACCACCGTTCCGGCCACAATAAATAATTGTGTGGATTTTAAACACAGCACATCACAAAATGTCGACATCTCCGATACAAGCTGCAGCTCATTTCCAACTGAGACAAGAAATTATCAAACTTATCTCTAGATATATGAGACTACCCCCTCTCACTGCCTCTACCACCACCTACTCCTGCCAGTCGTAGCCAGATAAGAATTGTTAACTGTTTGAAGTTTTTACTGCCACAATTTGGCATTGTTGTAGTGTGTTGTAATTAGTTAGAAAACGTTGCTGAATAATTAAGGCCATAATTGGCCTATAAACCAATGCAGCTACACTGCACTGCAAGAAATTGCACTAGAGTTGGAGCAAAACATTTAAAAGTTATTGTCTTAAATAGAAATATTTATTCAATACAATCCGGTTATACCGACTCCGCTTAAAGGTCGTCGGTTATTGCGACGAAATTCGTGTTTGGTTGGTTCCTTTCTTTGGTTTTTGAATTCCGGTAAATCCTTTTCTCTTTCTTTATACTCTACTTATTTAACTGTTGCCTCTTTAACTACAGTAGAGTCCGGTTATAACGACTCTTAAGGCACCTACTATTTTACGTCGTTATAACCGGCAGATGCTTTAACCAAAAGAAGACCAATGGAGACCAATGGAGACCAACGGAGACCAAGGAGAAGGGAGCCAACCAAGTCATCGAATTTTCGTCGCAATGACCGAGCGGACGCTTTAAACGGAGTCGGTATAAGCGGATGCTACTGTAGTTTTTTTGTTTGGACTATTTTTTTAAAGTGTAGTAACTTCACAAGTTAGGACTACCCTTTTTAGCTTTTGTTCCAGAGTACTAAAAGCATTTTACAGCTGTTTTTGTTTTGTTTATTGTACTTTAAGTTAAATATATTATTTTCAGATTTGTCATTTAGCTCCACCTTTTCTGCCAGTGTATTGAAATTAAATTCCGATTTCAGTTAGAACCTTTGGCTTGCTGAGGGGTCAACGACGTCACTGTTTTGGTAATTAACTATTGCACTTGCTCTCCCTTGCTCCTCTCTCTCTCTCTCTCTCTCTCTCTAACACTCCCTATAATATGTACAACTCTATAGAAGTCCACAACTGTATGATTGTGTGGGCGTGTGGCAATCACACACACACCCACACACATTCGAATAATATTTCTAATTGCAACCACAGAGACAACTATTCGCTTATGAATTTTCAATTAAACGCTACGAGCAAAGGTTTTGCCTGCCTTTGCCGCTATGCGAGTGCGAATTGTGAAAATGGGGAAAAACTATATATGTCGCAATTACCAGTCGTTAACCTGCTGTTACGCCCCGACCAGCCCCTTTACTCACCCTACCCCTCCCAGCCCCTTTACTACCCCACCCCTTCCAGATATTGTTAGCCATCAGTGCGACGCTTTGAAGTTGCGTCGACATTGACATGTGGTCAGTTTTCCCGACGCAACGCTTGACAGTTAAAGTGGCTGCCACTTGCAACATTTGATTATCAATTTTGTCATTTCTCTGTATCAATTTTCCATATGGCCACTGACAGTGCATGCGTAACAATCACAGCGGGTAACGCCTACGTAGGCGACCTTACTGTCTAAATAATATTTTAAATAGCAATTTTTCCATCATGCTGTGAAATGTGTTTTCCCTTTTTCCATTTTTTCATACGCACATTTTTCCAGCGCGTTCGTCGCTGCTGGAGTGAGTGTGTGGTATGTGTACTGGCTGCGCAACTTGCTGGGTTTGTGTATTTACTTAAATTGCGTGTGGGGCATTTGTGCGCTGTTGCTAGCGCCATCTATTGTTATATTAAATTGTACTGCAGATGCAACAGGCAAAAGCTTAACCGCCGAATGCACAAAATACATATACAGAGATTTATGATATTTATGTGTATTCGTATGTGACATATTTATTGGAAAACTACCGTTACCACAGTTTTGTCGGTCAAGAGAAAAAAGAAGAAGTAAATATGGTTTAACCACACAACGACATACATAACTTAGTTGTAAATTTATTAATAACTACTGCATCGCTTGAAGAGCATAAATTTTATATATACCATGTCGAATATAAGTGAAAAGTATTTTCCATAGTAGTTCAAGCAATATGTGGTTCTGCATTGCCAAATTAAGTTTTTAGAACAGCTGTACTAAAACGAAGATCGAACTTTTTAGCACACAGCTGCTTTTTTTCTGACACCACCTGTTGTCGGATGGTCTGGCAACGCTGTTTAATTGTATTCCTTTATGGAAAAAGTGCATGATTTAGTTTTATTAGTTTAGTGCCTGCTTTAAAGCAAATTATTTATGTGAAGGATAAATGGATGCACAAGGATGTCGAGAAGACACAATTAGCGTCGAGTGGGTCATCAAGTTTCATTGGACAAGCTGCAAAGCAATGTATTTGTGGTGCCGGGCAAATAAAGGCGACAGCTCAACGCATGTGGTCACTGACTACAGTTAGCGGTAGGGGAGCAGAGCTGGCACTCAATGCGCTCCTGCAGTTCAACAGCTGGCGACGCCCACGCGCGCGTGTGAGGCGAAACGCAAGCCAAGAAAAGTGCAACAAAAAGTGTAAAGTGCGAGAGAGCGTGCCAAAGAGAAAGGGAGCAGAAGGTAAGTGTATGTATATGTATTCTCTGTGTAGGTATCTGTGTGTGTGTATGTTTGCTAGTGTGCGCTCAGTGCAATTGGGCGGTTCCCTGATATTAAGTTTGCTCTCTTCTTCTTCTGCTTCGCTCTCATGACCTTGTCCGCCAAACACACTGAATAGAACAACAACAGCAACAAGAGAGAAAACTGGTTTTTTGCATCGTCATGTGCATTGCGTGGCGCCTTCTCAGCATTCAGTTGGACCATTTCGGCATATGGCTAAAGGAATTTCATCAAAAACTTATTTGATTTTATAGATTTTCATAATTAATTGTGAGAAATAACAACAAATAATTTGCCAAGTGTCTAATGCAATTTTCAAATAAATTGCAACGCAGTTGAATTTTGCGGGGCAATGTTTGTGTGTGTGTATGTGAGTAATCGCATTCTATCAAACATTCGAATATGTGAACGTGTGTGTGAGTGTGTAAGTATGTATTTGAGCTTGTATACAAATGGCAAGCAAACAATATTTAACCCCTTCCACTGCACAAGCTCCTATCGTGCGCTCAGTAGAATTTCTTATAAAATTTTTATAAAAGTGTAACAGAATCAAAAACAATTATTGACGTTCCAAAAAGTTGTTAATTAATTAAATGTTTATATGTAAGTGCTATTTAGTATGTATTTGTTTGACATGCACTGTAATTTTCACGATTGATTGCACATCAATCTCATTTGACAGTTTGAGATCAGATACATACATTTAGTATACATGTATGTATATGTACATATATATCTAGAACATCCATAAGAATCACATTCTATTTGTATTTAAATTGAGGTAGTTCCGAGTGCATTGAAAACTTGTTTTCACCATTTATGAATTGCGATTAGATAAGATAGCATTTATAATTTTTCTTTTTAAATAAAAATGATTAGATACGGGCTGCATTTAAATACGATTCGATAAGTTTAAAGCACTTACAGTGAAGCACTATTAAAGTGTCACGCTGTGCTCATATTCCAGTTTAAATCATGCATAATCTTGTCGTTTGACAAACACATTTCATGATCGTAAAACAAAATTAAAAATCTACAACCGTCAAAGGGAAAAAATAGTGCCAAGAAGCTGTGAGATATTGATTATAAGTTCATCTATATGTACACACACCATTATGAAATTGCTCCCTATACAGTGTGTACGTG
Source organism: Drosophila acutilabella (assembly GCA_035046005.1). Classification (NCBI taxonomy): domain Eukaryota; kingdom Metazoa; phylum Arthropoda; class Insecta; order Diptera; family Drosophilidae; genus Drosophila; species Drosophila acutilabella. The sequence goes on from JAWNOK010000003.1 coordinate 2,252,669, forward strand.
TGTCTGTCCATGTACCCAGTAGAACTTTTCAGTAAATAGTTTTCAACATGAAAAATAAACTAATGAATGACTAGTACAGAAAAATTGATTTCTAAAGCTTAGGAAAAAATTAAAGAATTTCAACACATATAGACATATTTAATTACTTTTATACATTATACTAGATGCAGCTCTGTGAAAATGGAAGCTCACAGGCAGCGCTTTTAGCATGCAGCTAAGTTCCACTGGGTGGTTTTCATCTACACATATATGTATATGTGAATGCACGTGTATGTGTTGTTACAAACACAGTTGACAACTGACGACAGCAATGCACAACTACACATAAGCAACCCTCTACTTGCTTTTAGACGTATGTGTGTGTGCATTTGATACTGGCCTTGAACGTGAATTGCATTTGCGCAAAAAATCTGATGAGAGAGAGGGCGCGTGCAAGCGAGCACGAGAGTTCGAGAGCAAGCAGGATAGATAGCAACAAAGAGAGAGGCATCGCAAGAAATATTTACTAAAGCGAAAAGTTTAAAGTACATTATATGTACACACACACACAAGCGCACATACACAGAACCCTAGCTGAAAGCGGACTGCAACGTAGCTTGCTTGCACTGATACTCTCTCGCTCTCACTTATAGTTGCCAAAGCTATCTTGCTCTCACACGTAGCCAAACATGCATACATACATACATCGCATTGCCCAACTAAATATTCAAAGCATTCTCAAGGTTAACGCATACATGTACACATAGTACATAGCATTCATATATACTTACGATGTACACAGTCCGCTCTCTCCGACTCGCTGTGACGTGCTCTTCTTGTGCAGTTTTTGTGGTAACCCAAAAGCTCTAAACTTTCCAATTGCATTCCCCAAAGATCTGGACTGCACACGTACATATGTAGAACATGCATAAATACATAGCTCCGCCCCACCTCCTTTGACTGTACTCGCAAAGTTTATTCCTCCTGCCACATCTGACAAAAATAACCGTTGAATATTTGCTCTTCTTGTTTGCTATTCCCTCTCTTTCTTTCACTGCTTGCCTTTTCACATTTCACATCACTAACGTTGTCGTTGTGGGCGTAAGAGAGCTGCAGTAAATACGTGTGAGTGTGAAAAGTAAATGTAGTTTCTATTTAGACCCTATCGCCGTTACTTTGAGCCGTTTGTTTGTGTGTGTGAGCATATGAGTGAGTGTGAAAGAGAGTGAATCTTTGATTATTGATTCGTAATAGTAAAACCTTTTAAGTGCTGTCATAAATGTATTCTATATGCACAAAAAGTGACTGAAATGGGTATATTGACACAGTCAGTTATGTACTAGCTTATTTATATACCTTGTTTACCTCATGACCTATTTACGAATGTAAAATTGAGTTTCCTGCACAACATCCTGCAGCAATTACTGGGGAAACGTTTTCTAAGTTAATAGAGAAAACGTGCAAGTAAATGTCCTTCAACTAAATCCATGTGAAAGATACTGAACTTGCAACGCTACTGACGCAAGTGCAGTCAGTGGGTCATTGAGTGGGAGGAGATGTAAAAACACATACACAGCCCAGGAAATGTCAAAGTTGACAGTAAGAAAGCCATTCAGAAATTAAATTGCAGCTGCTAAGAAACAGCGAACGTAATTGAAAAGAATATCATAATCTCTTAATATCCAGCACACAACAATCGTACATTGTATGTAAATATATAAATAAAATATTCGTACAAAAGTCGGCATTGCATAAAACGAGCCCCCCTAAGCAAAAGTTAACCCCCCTCTCTGCGTGCACTTGCAAATGCGAAACATGAAAGGGAAATTTCTGGCACATATTTCAAATGTCGACTGCAGACATCGAGTCGCACAATGATTCATCAGAACCAACAGCAAGCAGAGCGAGAACGGAAGAGCGCAAGCTAGCACAGAGAGCAAGAGAGTAATTTGTTTAACGAATGTGCCATTTTACAGTCATATAAGGCACAAATACAAGCAGATCTTCTACTTACATACAAACAGACCGCCCTCATGCTACAAACAGCAGCTGCAGCAAAAGCTTTACAAGCGCTCTCTCACTTGCTCTCTGCGCTGCGCTCTCTCACAATTTTAGTTTTCGTTCAGTCCGCTGCTACTAGGCACCTTTGCCGTCCTCTTCGTTTTACGAACACACACACACACACACACAGATGTTGATGTATGTACATACAGCTGCAGAGCGACAGTGCCAATCCTTGTAGCATTTATTTCAAGTTCACTGTCAAGGTCACCTACTCTTGTCATGCGCTGCAGTGGCATGTTGCGGGGCAAGCAAGGGTTTGATGTGCAGCAGCTTCGTCGCCTGTACGTACTACATATACATACATATGTATCCTACAGTGCCTGCACACTGTATGCATCTCATTTCCGCTGATTCCCTATTCCTGCTTCTTGCCACACTCACACTCACTCACTGTTATTTCACTTTTCTCAACGAATACACAATTTGTACTAGATATATAATGACTAGTTTTTACAGATAGACTGCAAGCACATATGTACTGTATGTATATACGTTTATATACTGAGCTCACTGTATTTGCGCTGAGCCAAGTTTTTCGCTTTTAGCTGCCCTTTTCTCACCTCTAAATGGGTATTTTTTCCTTAGTTTTAATATTTATGGCAATTTTGTGTATAGTAAACAATTATTTTTGGCTAATTTTTGCACGTTTAGCCAGAAATTTTAATGGACGAATCGTATACATTATTTTATGTGACACTTTAATTTACTGGTTGATAAACACAGGAAGAAGGCGTTGAAAGGCAATGACAGTGACTCAAAGTAATCAACGGACCCAAATCACAGTTTTCTCAGTGTATAGAGTGTTTGTAAACATCACGTATACGTAATGTTTTAGGTACTCAAGAGGAAGAAATTAATGTTTGTTTTGCAAAGTACACAAACTGTGTAGACTACTCTAAGTTTTGACTGGTAAGACTAGTTAAAGTTGGGAAGAACACAACTACTACTGTTAATACTTGTTGAATTTTCTTTAAGAAAAACAGTTTAATTTTTAGTCTTATTTTTATAAATGAGGCTGGGCTGATCTAGTGCACATCTGCAGTTTTTAGCAGTAGTTGCTAAATATGGTAGTATTAATCTGAATACGTACACAAAGTGTACTATACACACATGTGTGTGTATACTAGGTGTGTGTTTGTGTGTGTATTAAACTGTTTTCCCTTTATAAAGACAGCGCATGACATAAGAAAACGGCGCACGAAAGCAGCAAAGCAAACTGATGAAAGCGAAGGCATGCAATATCATCTGTTGCACACACACAGCACTACATATATACATATGTACAAACATACATAAGGTAAAAGCAGTTCACATACAGGTGCAAAATACACAGATACAGAAACATCTACATCTACAGCTGCAGTCACTGTTTGTAGATGCAAACGTTGCAGTTGAGGCATTTAATTAAATTAAACAATTAAACAAACATGTCAAAGAGTCTCCTCTATTTACAACTATATGTGTCAGATTGTATATAGTCTTATGTACGACCCCAAACAAATTCAATTAAGAAAATCAAATGGAAGCAAGAGAGGGAGAGTGGGTAGGACAAAGGGCAAAAGCTTTTCAAAATTGCAACACACGCACATTTATTTGTGTCTGTAAAGACTCTTATGGCGTTCTGTAGTTAGTCAGTAAACGCGCTAATTATATACAATTTGCAACCTGGTTAGCCCAGTCCCAGTCCCAGTCGCAGACCCAGAATTCTAAATCAACAAATATACTAAATATAGGTACAAATACAGACGAGTCCCACTGTATACAAATATGCATGTGTGTGCATAAAACGGCAGTAAGCAAGGCGCAGTCAGGGTAGACTGCACAAGCTAAAAGCAGCGCAATGTCAGCAGTGGGCGATAGATCAGCGTTGCCCATTGCATTGGTATTGGTGAGAATCAAGAGCAGTAGGAGCAGCTTCCTTTATATACAGTAGAGCGCGTGTGAGTGTGTGTGTGTGTGTATGAGTGATTTTCGTGTACATGAACTTACTCTTTAGCTCTCTTGCATTTCGCTTTATTGCATAACATCCTTGAACTTGAACCGAGGCTGAGCTGTGCTGAGCTAAGCTTTGGGTCGCTTGGCTGGTCGCCTGGTTTGCTTTTGGCACTGGCTGCGCTTCGGCTGACTCAGCGACACACACACACACACATATACATTCATACACACATATGCAGCTGACCGCTCTCCCCCACAGCTGCAGTCCAAAGCAGAAAGAAAAAAAAATTCACCTCGTCGCCATTCGGCTCAACGAATCGCGACGTCGAAGTCAACGTCGACGCCGACGTCAGCTTCATACACGCCGACTACGACGTTGGCCTGTGTCTCTATCGTTTTCTGTTTGTGCTTTGGCATTGAAAGCGCGACAAGCGAGCAGCAAACAACATACCATTTCCCAGCAATAAAACCCCGAAAAATTCAATAGACAAATCAGTGCCCACAGGAGGAACAAAAAATTAATATATGTATAAAAAAAAAAAAATAAACATCATTGCATTTTATTAAAGTAATTACAATTTGTCACGCAAAGAATTAAACAAAATGACATCAACGAAAACGAAATTAAATTTAATGCTTAAAAGGAAACTTAAATTGACCAAGCCCAGAAAGCAGCAATAAACGCTCAAAATAATAACAATAACAATGCAAAAATAATTACAAATTAATTGTGCAACGAACGAGAACAAAAAAAAGTAGAATATAATTTCAAAAGTGCTCGTCAAATGCGCAGTACAAACAAATCCAAAAAAAAAATACTAAAAAAAAGATTGTGACAGCAACAATAATGAATTCTAATTGTACTAAACAAATACACTCAAACATCGAGTAAGTGCAATTTTTTTGTGTATTCCCTTAACTAACGGAAGTACGAAAAGATAATAAGAAATGGGAGATACACTTGGCAAAACAAATGTGTGCAAAGTCTAAGTTTCTTATAAAATTATTGTTAAAAATGCATTTACCTGCGGGTCTTACGTGTGAAACATGTGATTTCGTTAACGTATAAACAAATACACGCGAGGAAAAAAAAACGTCAGTGAAAATGGAAAGAATGGAAACTATTGCATCATCAGACATTGGAAAAACTGTCAGAGAAAAATCATGTGAACAAGGTAATTTATATCCATTTTAATATAATTATATACGAATGTGTCCATCACTTGATATTAGAAGCAAATGCGGTTTTTGTTAATCTTGTGGTTTTTTTTTAACGACAATTCCCCATTCCATAAAATGCACTCAAACTAAAGCTCATGCATCTAGTTCAACGGTAATAAAAGCTTATATACACACACAGATGTTTTAACAGAGAATCGATCGCTGTTAATCGAAAATTCAGAACGTAAACGGGATATTTTTAATAAAATGTAAATTTCCAATGCAAACAAAAAGATTTTGTAAATAATTAAAATTCCTGTTAGCATTAACTATGCACATACACCACATACTTCTCTGTTAAGCTTCAAGCTAAAGATCCTGTTAACATTGTCCAATAATACCTCTGTAAATGCTTAACAGCGGCCAGCGCCTGTTATCCTCATGCAAAAAGGGCATCACAAAACGTGACGCGCAACAACAGAAATCGAGTGGCGGCCACAAAAAGCAAAAGTAAAGCTCACACACGTAGACTCTCTTTCTCTCTCACGTACACACGCATGTAAAAATACATACAAACATACGCGTAGATAAAAATGAGCGCAGCGTGGACAGTAAAAGAGTCTTTAGGTTATGGTGAGCAAAAGCACAGCCAAAGTGTCAACACCAACACAAATGCAGAGCGCACACGCATACGGGTAGAAACACAAATACAGTTACCGATAATGAGCATAAGAATGGCAAATGAACTGACAGTGGATAAGCTACATGGAGAATGCATGAATGAAAGAACAACGACAATGGCAATGTGGTAAGAGACAGAAGAAACAAGTTGAACAGAAAAAAATATCTGATGCTGAAGGCCACATATCAGAACGTGTTAGGTATTTGTGTGTGTGTGGGGCAGTAGGACAAACGAGGTGGTGTGGAAGTGTAGAAGAATAACAGGAACAGGAAGAAACCAAACATTTGACGAAACTTTTTAAGAGAGAGAGAGCGAGAGTAAAGGAAATATGTAGAAGACAAGCAAGTTTTGCCGTCGCGTCGGGTCGATGCTGTCGACAAGGCGACGCGTCGCAGCAGCAGCGACAGCAGCCAACACACAACGAACTTTTCACGCCGTCGCCAACCAACAGCGTCGGCATTGAGCAGCAGCACCTTTAACCGATCGCAGCGCAGTTCCTCTTCTCACGTCCGCGTGTGTCCGTTGTTCGTTGCGCAGATTGTGTAGTCACAAAACGGAAAGCAAGAAAAGCTCTAGTTAAATTCGGGATAAAAGTACATAAACATGCATATATGTAAATAAACACTATATACTTATGTATGTGTGTATATATTACGTTGTTGTTTTAGTCCTGCCACGCCAAACGCCGAAAGCAACCCTCGTTTAAGCCGCCAGCGACAAAGCCCAAAAATGAAAACACAAATCCGAAAAGAGACGAGAACAACAAGAGAAGCTAAAAGGGGCATGTGTTGTTGTGCCAAAAAGTGTGAGTAAACCGAATTGCGTCGTAGTTAGCTTTTGTTTATTTCAATTTCTTTTCGCAATAGTTCTTACCGATAGAAATAGGAAAAAAAACAAATTGTCGAACGGTAACAATTGATAAAAGAAAAGTTTGTTAAATATGCACGCAAAACCTTTTACCCGCGGCGTTTGCACAACTATAAAAATGTATTTATAACATAAACAAAATGCGCGAACTAACAAACAAAAAGTGAATTGAAAACAAAATTCGCAACAACAACTTCTAATGCGTAGACAGACGCACACACATACACATGCAAGCACATTCTATTTAGCAAAGAGAGTAAAAGAGCAAACGAAGCAACGCAAAACAAAAGCAATAAAATAAATTTCTTCAGAAGTTACGTGAAGCTTAAAAAAGTTAGAATGTGTGCGGTTGTATGTGTGTATGTGTTTTGTTTGCCTTTGTATTCCGCAAATTGCATTTGTTTTAGCCGAATTTCTTAATGTATAAACAAAACAACCCAAAAAAATAATAATTTCATAATATTTGCATTTATTTTGCACAGACAAACAAATTCTTTTCCCCCCAAATAATTAAAAAAATTATTTTGCAATAAATAAAGTTGCTTTTTACCATTTAAATTTAAAAAAAATTGAAGTGCGTTGATCCAATCACGTGACTTAACGTCAATTTGCTTAATTGCCCCACTGTGCGCTGTTGTTTTGTTATTCTCCTATCTCAAATTATACGTACGTAAATACATACAATGAAAGAATGTTTAACAATTCTGTGAAATTGTAAACTACACTTTTGTTCCGTATACACATAAATACAAATAGCCATATGTGTGTACAATACAATACAATGAAATACAATATTGCGATGCACTGTCCACCACATCTCCCACATATACACACACACAAACACACTCATACTTTGACACTTTGTCAATTGTATGTACTATTTTGTATCTACTAAGTTCGCAATCAAGATCTAAGCCCCACTTTTTCCCCACACCTCACATCTCTTTTTCGCAAACCTGCTTTGTGCCGACAAACGGCAAAACAATAATAACAACGAATACACCACATACGTACGTACACTCACACAAACATCTGTAAAAGTATCGCTGTGTGTGAGTGAGTGTTGGCGAGTGTATGTGTTCTGTGTTTATATCTAAAGTTGAGTCAAGTTTGCTTGCGTGTTGTTTTTGTTTGTGCAAGATGATTTGTGTGAGATTCAGAAAACTTTTACGTAACATTTGAATATGCAAACGCCCTGCACACCTCCTTTTCTCCTATCACACCGGTTGGTCATAGGAAGAGCAACAGGAAGGGGCCATAACAGCAAGAGAGAGTGTGAAAGAGAGTCATCTCTACGCTTTTGCGGTAAATGCAAAGTGGCGTCATCGTCATTCTGGATGCTAGTGTAGATTTACTTTACTTACAATACACATACAAACGCATTATATATATGTGTGTGTAGTACAGTAATACAGTTACTGTCCTTTTTGGAACTAACAGGCCTTTGTTGCTACAATCGATTGCATTAAATTTTAACTACCATGAGCTTATAAGTATTAACATAAAGGGGATAGACAACTAACAAATTAAAGTAATTGGAAAGAACGCCAAAAAGAAGCCCAAAACACTCAGGCAGACACAATAAAGCCCAAACACAAACACATGGCACGAGTGAAATGAGAAACGCAGCAAAAATTCAAACTAAAAGACTCTCTCGCGTCGCTGCTTTCGTTTGCGTCGCAGTCGGCGTCATCGTCATCGTCGTTTGTTTCGTTGTTGTTGTCATTCAGTGTGTCGAGGTGGCGGCGGGCTGTATGTGTTTCAAGTTCAAGGTTAAGATACTAGTTGTACACACCGCCCATAAGTGCGAGTGAATAAGCACTAGCAGCCAAAGTGTTTCCCCTGTATTAGCGCGCTCTTCACAGTCTTGTGTAAGTGTGTGTGTATGTGTATGTTTGTCTGTGAATGTAAAAATGTGTGATAAACCAGTTTGGCACGTTTCGCTGCGCAAGCGAGAAACGAGACAGCAGGTCAAAGCGAGAGGGCAATACAAAGAGACAGAGAGAATAGCGTCAAACAAAGAGGAAGAGGAAGCCAACGAAAAGCAAAACCAAAAAAGCAGGCGCGCGTCAAACACAAAGCACAAAACAAAAGGGCTTTGTGTGTGTATTTGTGCTTATATTTGTGTAAAAAAAAATGAATAGTTAAAGTCATATCTCTCTGTCTCTCTTAAACTTTAAAACACCGTCGGCATTGCTGTGTTTTGCTTTGTGACAATTATTCGCCAGCTTTGGACTGTTGTTTTTGCAAGAGATTTACATGAGATAACGCAAAAATGCATTACTAGATTTATTAAATTAAATTATAAAATTAAGGCAAGTTTAAAACTACTTGCTGAAAACTGCAGTGCTCTTAACTAATAATGACACAAGGCAACTTGCCAAATTGCGACATTAACTACAGAACATTAAACTTAAGAATCGTGTTTTATTGCACTGTATGTAAAAACATATGCACGTGCCTGTGTGTGTGTGTGTAATGAACGGTACTTTACATATTGCATAGTTCCAAGTTCGTTGCACTGCATATTATTTATTATTAGCAATCGGCATAGCCTTGCCTGTTACAGCAGTGTTCACGAACATAGTTGCATTTGCAGCAAAAAAAAAAACTTTATTTGATAGCAACAAATTGGATACCTGAAATTTACTTTAAAATAAATTTAGTCATTAATTATATTTTTACACTTTGTCCCACCTTTTTTTAATACACAAATTCATTTGAGCTTAAAATTTTTATTTATTTTCCTAAAAAACTTGGTTCTACGATTTTTTTTAACTCTGCTGTACATGCATTTGCTTCTATGTTAACAAGTTTTTACTAATTGCTATAATTTATAGAATCTTTTGTTGAAATTGACGGGTGATGCTATTTCTGTCTCCAGACACTTTCAGCATTGCAAATTGATCAATAAACAATTTGCCAACAGATGATTTAATTGGAATTATAATCATTATAAAAGAAACAAACATAATGATTGTGCTCTTAAGTAATTTATGTATAAGTAATTGTTTATGGCTTGCGATATGAAAATCTATTTAAAAATCTGAAGTAATTCATTATTAAATAGATAAAGATAACATATAAAGATAAAAGTGGTTACAAAGTTGTTGCAAACAAAGAACACATAATTATATAGATAGACAATATGTAAATATTTAACGACAAAGTATGTTTTCTTTACAACAAATTATGAAAATTAGCATTTAAATAGAAAAGTTTTACACAAAAGGTTCAAAAGTCTATTTTTTAAGAGTTTTATATACAAAATTATTTGCTACATTTCTATATGAAGTCCAATTATTTGTTTGACCAGGTGTGAAATTTAAAAATTTAGTATAAATCAGAAGTAATTACGGATTGGTTTATTATACAATCCTCTAAAAAAATAAAATTTCCAATTAAGAACACACACAAGCTGGGAGGAGTGTGTATGTGTGAAATCGATAAATTTGACATGCATTTTTCGTTAAGATAATATTTACATAGCGCAAATTTCAACAAAAATCTGATTTTGTATATTTATTTTTAGTGCGGTCGCAGCGTCAGCATGGAAATTTAATTAGCGACAGTCGAGTGAGCCGAGCCAGCAAACACAACAACGAGCAACGCCTACAAAACAGAGGGCTTAAAAAAGGCCTGCGAAAAATAAAAGTAAACACGACAAAAATTGAAAAAAATAAATCATGCGAGCAAAAGAGGAAGAGTGATTTGAAATTTGCCCATACTCGGTTGCTTCCCTTTTCACATGACGACGACAGCACAAAAAAGGGCAGTAAAGCACAGTACAAAAGCGATAGAGCTGACAAATGGTAAACAGCAACAACAATCAAAGTGCACCACATTCACAATTCACCTCCTCCCACCTGGCGTTGCATCTCTGTCGAACATCACTGTACGTGTACGTCGTCGTGTATGCGTGTGCTAGCGAGTGTCCAAACAAAAATGGCGCATGACATGCGCACTGTGCGGCTAACTTGAACTTGAAAATTTTTTATTGTTGCGCTAGTCGAATGTTCCATTTAACTTGACGCGCCAGCAGCGACGTCGGCAGTATAACGAGCCGGCAAACCAAAGCGCTCTCTGAGCGTACCAAGAGAGAGTGGCAGGCAGAGAGACGACAACGTGAGCGAGAGCGCAGCTATTCTGAAGCTTTGTAGTGCTGGTACTGGAGCAGCAGGTATGTATGCATGTATGCTTGTGTATGTGAGAGGTAAATACGTTGATATGGAAAGAAAAACAAAAACGAAAACGCGCGAGAGTGAGAGCATGCAAAAGCAAAAGCTCTATACAGCTTTTGCGTGGGCGACTTAAGGCAGCGACGCGTCACAACGTTAGCGTCGCTGTCGACGTCTGCCAACTGTTTGCTTTTGTTGTATTTGCTGCCAGCTGCCCGAAACTTTCTCTTTCATGGCTCCTCCGCCTCCTGCCACCACGTGCTTGCGTGTATATACGTTTGTGTATATACAAACAAATGTATGTGTCTAGGAAAATATGCTGTTGCATATTTACTGGGATACGATGACGCGCACCTGTGCGCACACAGCTGCAGCCGACAGACAGGATGCTGCTGCTGCTGCGGCAAAGCTAGCTTCTTCCTAGCTACGTTGTATATGTGTGGCTGAAAGTTGCTTTCCTTGTTGCCTTCCCAGTGAAAAGTTATTCAGTGTTGAACGCACTCCCGGCGAGGTCAGGCCTGCTTGAAAACCAGTGTTGCTACAAATCAAAATAATGCGCGTCTACACACAATTGTTGATATAAATAACTGTGTTGGTGTGAGTGTGTTTATAAAGCTACCATATGAGTGCTAAAATTGTGCGAATAATTAAACATAAAATAAAAGTAAAAACACATTTGATAAGAAGATAAGCTGCTTAACAAATTGGCACGTGAATCAGTGTAAAAGCTTGTGACGCATGACGAACATTGTCAGCATATGGATACGAAAATTTAAATAAATATGTACAGTGCACACATACACAAAACTGCGCCATAACATATGCAACACATTTTTGTCTTGTTTTTATAATGCTTGTGACCTTTTGATTAGCTCGCACACACAAGCACACCAACGCAACTGAAAGCACACACTCACACACACACAACAATATGATGCGATGCGTAAGCAACGTTGGGTTATTTATATAGTATTTACTAGAAGTATATAAAAGTGTGTAGATAAATGTTAAAAGGGCAATCAGGCAAAGAGCAAATACAACACATATTATGCAGCAAACACGCTAAACTTTATATCAAAACATTATTATTATTTTCTTGAAATTGTGAAATGCCAAAACGAAAGCACAAAAGTGAAAGAAAACAGAACTACAAATGCAATTCCAAGTGCAAGGTGACTACAATAGCAAAACAACAACAACAACGAAAAGAAGAGAACAGAAGCAGCAACAGCAGAAAAGCTTAGCAGCAGCTGGTTGGAGTCCCCGCTAAGCTTTCGCTCGCAGAAAGCTCTCGTGTGCCATTGACACTGGGATACACCCTGTGCTCGCTTTGAAATTTGTGAAAACAAGTGAACACAGCTGGTGGTATCCAGTTTCCGTTGGCATCCATGCATCACAGCAGCTGCAACAACAACACCATTACCAAAAACAACTACATTCACAGGGTGAGTAACGTCATTTAGGTGACGACTGAGAACTTAATTTTCTTTGCAAGTCCAATTTTCTTAGTTTTATTTAAAAATTTAATTTCACTTGATTTTGACTTGAAATTTTTGAATTAAACTTTTTGTTAAACTATCATTTTGTTCATACTAAATAATTTATATTCTAGCCATAAGCTTTGTTTAACAACTCTTTCGTTTTTATCTACCCAAAATGTTAATTGAAAAATTTCAAATTGTAAAATTGAATAATTTTAAGTAAAAAATTGAAAAAGAAAAAGCGAGGAAAATTAGTGAAATATACAAAAATTGCATATAAATTATATTCAGCATTTAATTGTTATTACACATTTCTATTATCAATTATAATATTATTATTGTTATTATTCTTATGATTTCTGATTTTCATCTGTTTGAATTTTCACGCACTAGGGAGGTGGGGGAAGAAAAGCTGTTGGTCTTGGAAAATTGATTGCTTGAAACGCTCTGAAAGTTTTTGACTGAAAAATTTAATTATGAATAATGAAAACCTCAGACTCGTCGTACTCCCCCACGAGATGAGTGAAATTTTGTAAAGTTGGCTAAAAGGTGGAAAAGTCTTTATTTCGGCCAACAAACAAACAATTAAAGCACACAATTTTCACGCTGCACAATTCGGCAAATCGGAAAATCGCGTGCAGCGCTCGTTTTGCAATTTTCTATTTTCGTTTCGGTTCGCTTTGAGTTTTCGCCTGATTTTCTATTTGCTGCAGATTGTGCCGCTTTTTTGGCTTTTTGGCTCACCGACAGCAGCAGCGGCCGTAGGATGAGCTCGGGGCAGCTTGGCTGAGAGGAGCAAGAGGAGACATTTCTATCTAAATTATATCGAAGGAAAAATAGAAGGCACTGAGATTCGTTCCGTTGACATTATTTCGACATTTATTTGCATTTGTAGTTTTTGCTGCAGTCTCGATTTTGTCACTTTTGCATTTCAAATGACCCTCAATTATCCTTTGTTGACTGATTTTCCTAGCTCTCCTCTCAGAGCTCATTTCATTGTTGTCTTGTCGTCGTCATTGTTGTTGCTGTTGCTGTGCAGCCATGAGGTCAAGGAAAGCGAAATTGATTTTATTTTTGACCATTTACCGCCTCTCAACACTTAGTACACATTCTTAGCCCTGCCTTCGACGCTTATGCAATCAATAGTTTAATAGATACTTACATTCAGTCTAAATGGTCTGATTTGATTTCCATTTGTTATATAAGAAATTCTTATCTTTTTTTTTTGTCTTTATAAAAGTTGTGTCTCTCTTAATTGCTGTACGAAAGTTAGCAGGTTTAAGTCAGCTGACCTCATGACAGGTTTAATGATGAAATCAGCACTCTGACTAATAAATTGCATCCAAAGTACTTATAAAACAATTAAAAAGGCAAATAAAATACAATGCAAAGTTACGTAAGCGTTGACTTTGTTGTAGAATAGTTTTCTAAAACTGGGGAATTACTTGAAATACTGAAAAACTTGGAAATAAAGCGGAAAATGTTTTAAAGTTCATTAAAATAATACAGAAATATTGTGGAAACTTGCGAGAAACTGGAAAAACATAAGGGAGTTATGGAAAAAAATCTGGAAAGATATGGGGAATTTCTGTAGAGTTGAGGGAATAGCCATAAATATTAGTTATAACGTATTTGAAGCAGTTAAATGTTGGATTTCTGTTTACCCCATTATTTTTATCGTTTAGAATTTCTTAATAAAAAACGTCATTTATATACAACTCATAACCAAAGAAGATTAGCACTTGATAACTTATAAATACGTATACGCAAGTTTGATTAAATACTGGGGACTATAAACTCAGGAAAACGTGGATAAGATATAGAAATGTATATATTTTTTAAGCTGATTGCAGTTATACGCTCTTTCTGCCTCTCTTTAAATTTAATCTCTGTTATATTTCCTACAGTTTACAGTTAAATCGAAAGATTTTGCATTAACCTGCCTCTAAAATATATAGATAAGTTTTACAATTAATCGAGTGGGAAATTTAAAATGAAATGGAGTCAAGCATGACGGTGTTTAACTGTGTTAGCAGCTGGCCCCACACACACACACACACACTGGCATACCAACATAAGTTAATTATTTCAATTTAAGTTGACCTTAGTATAAAATTTGATCGATAATTTCGCATAATTGCGAAACACTCACACTCACGCAAAGGGAGGGAGAGTCTAACAGAATTGTGACACATGTTAAGGCCGCCTTCACACACTCACACACACGCAAATGCCAAGCGAAACTCACACACAAAGGTAAATATCACCTTGAACATTAACGCCCAATGCAAAATGCAACTGACATGAGAAATTTGTGTGAAACATACGGCAGCAATGTGTGAGCGAGATGGCATGCAGGGCAAATAGACTAAAAATGTCGGTGGGAGGCACGAAGAGAAGGAGAGTGAGGTAGGAACGTCAAGTCAAACGTGAGAGACAGCTTGTTATACATAGTTTTGTGGCATGAGCGGGGCCCGCACTACATTTGCGTCATGCGAACGAAAACAACAAAAACAACACGAAAAACCCACAGCACTACAACTACCACAAATCGTTAAAAAAAAAAGTAGTTAAAGCTATAACAACAACTACAATCAATTGCAGCGTCAGTGAGCAGCACTGCAAAGAAAAAGCTTTGGCGCTTCCTGCTCTATTAGTTGTTGTTGCTGCTGTCGCTGTCGCTATCGTTTCGGTGTGTGGGCGCCATGCCAAAAGCTCTCTTGGGCTGAGCAGCAGCAGCTTTGCCCGCACGCGCTCTCTCATACAACACAACCGTCGCTCACTCACACTCCCGCTCTGGCACTCTCTCTCTCTCTCAACGCTCTTTCGTTCACTTTGCTCAGTTTTTGTTTAGCTTTTGTGAACGAACTGAGCAGCTGACAGTTGCGCTTCAGCATTAGAGGAGCGTAGTTTGCAGTTTACTTTGCGCCGAACGAAATCAAAAGTTATCTGTGTTCAAATAAATGTGTTTGTGTGTACCTTGTGTGTGTGAGTGTGAGTGTGGCAGCAGCAGAGGCGCCTTTGCTGCAATTGCAGCGAGAGCGGCTCGTACAGAAATAAAATGCCACAAAAAATGCAGCCAAATTCGCCCAGCGTTTAGTATATTTCACCTTTGAGCGTCTTTGGGGCCCCTGCTGATATACTCTCAACGCCAACAAACTCACACCACTCAAAGCAACACTCACTCACACTCTTACACTTGGACACGCAGCGCTGCAAGTTTCATTCACGCCGCGTGGCCATCGAAATTGTCGCTATCGTCGTCGGCGCCGTCGTTGCTGTTGTCGGTTCGCGACGCGTCGCGTAGCGTTCATAAAAGAAATTGGCCTAAAATTGTAACAGTTTTCTTTTACTACAACGAAAACGAAAAAAATGTAGAAGTAGCTAAAGAAGAAGAGAAAGAACTACGAATCGAAACGCAGTCGCCGCTGCAGTTGGCGTCGACAGCATTGGCGCTGCCAGCTGCTTGCTTAGCTGCTTTCAGCTGCAACGACCAACGTCAGTCGTCAGTTTTAATTTCCACACCGAGTTAACAACACGGAGGCAGCAGCAGTTGTGCTGCAGCAGCGGTAACGGCGGCGGCGGCGATGACGACGACGGTGGCTTCTAAGCAAAAGGAGCGCAGCAGAGGCAGCACCAAAGCAAGCAGCTCTTGTTTGTCACTCATCAGTTGAGTTCAGTTGGCATTTTGATTTTGTGGATCGCGGATTGTGGATTGTGGAATTTGGATTAGTCGATGCAACGTGGTTTCAAATTTATTGTTGTGTTATAAGACGAAACAGCTGTTTTAACTGTATGACTGGGTGACCGTGTGACTGTGTATGTGTGTGTTTGCTTCTCTCTGTGTTTGTGTGTGGAGGTTGCATAAACTATTTGATGCATATGTACGTAACGCTTGTCAGCACATCTGCCTGCAATCATTATTTTTAATTTGTAGTTGCATTTTATTTTGGCATGCAGTTTTTGCATTATGCAACCGCGAAAAACGAACACTCACACACAGACAATGTGTGATTGTTGTGTGTGAAATAAATGCATTGTGCATTATTTTTGGTGAAATGCCGCCACACACATGGGCAGTGTAAAGAGCTTTTAAACTCAACTGAAGCTCGAATCTGTCAAAGCTTTGTGCTAGTGTGGGTTGAAAACAATCAACGGCTTTATCTTCATCTGTCTGTGCCTCTGCCGTCGCATCAATTCTCACTACTCTCTGGTGTTGCTGTCTCCCTCTGACACTTGAGCAACTCTTTCGTTTAGTTTAAAAATTAGATAAGTCCGTTAAATTGTAGCCTTTTCTACACTTGGCGCTCTCTTTGCCTACTTCCACTGCAGACGTTACTCTTATATAATATATGTACGTGTGTGTGAGTGTGAGAGAGTCCTCGTTTGGTTTTAATTGCATTTCACAGTGAAATCTTCAATTAAAGCGTCGCTCGCTTTGATATTTCGTGCGCTGTCAATTAAACAAGACGCGCACATGTGGCGTATGCGCAATTTTACAGATTTTTGTTTTTTGCTCAGTCTATTTCAAGCAATAACAACAACAACTACAGTAAAATGCACACACACGCACAGCCATACTCCTACTCACACATAGGCAGAGTCACTGCATAACGTAACCACTTGACCTTGCACACATGCAGCTTGTGTTACACACACCGATACACTGATACACACCTATTCTCTCACACTCACACAGATTCACAATTTATTGGCTTATATAGTTTACCTATGTATACACTGTGAATCGTGTTTTGTGTGAATTTTGCAATATTTTTTTTCTCTTTTCTGTTTTTTTTTGTGTATAAAAATAACAAACGTCGGCATATGGTGCCTGTACACACACACACACACACACACATCAATGTGGGTGTTGCAAGGCTTGTTATGAGGTCGATTTTGTGTGTGTGAAAAGATGACTGAAAAATGCATTTGACACAGAAAATAAGCCAGAAAAAAAACTGCTACTTTTAGCTTGTTTCATTTCGCTTTGTTGGCGTTTTCTATTTGAAGGTTTTTCATTGTTAAATTTGTTTGTTAAAGCTCAAACCAAGGCACAAAAATTTTAAATTCCCTACAATGATTCAGAGCAACCGGAGGGGCAGGGGGAACAATTATCGAGAAATTCGTTATGCGGGTCAATTTAGCGAAAAAAAAACCAAACCGGTTTAGAGTTTGTGCAATTAATTGTGTTGGAATTAATTGAATGCGTCAGTCATGAAATTGTTTAACAATTTTTAAGTAGCATTCACTTGCATACTAAATTTCACAAATGTTGGCTTTTATTTTATATATAAATTGGAATTTGCACCGCGACTACTTGTCGTATCAGCGTATTTTATGCCAGTCAACAACCTAAGCAGACAAATTCGCTAGAATCGTGTCTCTGTCTGGCTGTCTGACTCGTTATCTCTGCGTACGTATCTGTACATAAAGGTATGCAAAGTGATGACATCATAGTTAGTTCAGCAGACGAAATATGGCAATAAGATACCTTTGGACTCTTCCTCTCTGGCTGTATCTAGCTATTTTGAGACAAAGCAGAGGCAGAAAACTGCACTGATAAGCGACACAGTTCATGAGTCACGTGTCTCCAGATAAGCACAACGCAAAATACTAGAAATTTATACACAAACATCGGTATATTTTATTTAGCTTGGCATTTTTTGTAGCTGTATTTTATGGTTTGTTGGTTTTGTCGTCTTTTTTTTCGGGGCGCGCGACCTTCGGCGACAGCGACAAGGTCACACACACACACACACATACAGCGATATAGCTTTCATCTTTGGTTTCACTGCAGTTCCGATTGCAGTTTGTAACTGAACATAAAATTGGGTCAGTGTTATGACCCAGTTTCCATGGACCAAGCTGCCAACACCACCCACTGGGACTGGGACTGGGCCACGTCTCTGCTTATGGCCAGCAGCACACTTTTGACACCTTTTTTGTTTTATAGGCAATTACAAAATGTTGAATGGCTTTCGTGATGGCTAAGAGTATTACTATTGATTTTGCATCTAGTATAAGGTGCAACCTACATAGCTGTGTATCTAACAGATACATAAGTATCTGCATTGCTTGTGAGCTGTTGTAGAAATTGCATTTTGTGCCCCCAAACACTCTGTGAGCTTAACCAAGTAGCCAAAAATAAAACACACAATTTTGTTGGCCAACAGCCAAAATGCACAGCTAAAAAAAGGGCGGGGCTGTTGGGGCGGAGAAGACTATATATATATATAGTATTTGTAGTCTGTGTGGAAAGCGAAATGTTGGCCCAAAACGAAGTCAATGCGTTGCTATAAATACTGCAAAATGCAAATTGACAATGGGAGAATGAGAACTGCAAAGCGCATAAATTTCAAACCCCCCTCAACCGCCGCCCATGGCTAGTGCGCCTCCTTTTCCTTTTTGGCTGCAGAACAAAATCAATGCTCACTTTTGTGTCATTTCGCTTTTCACTTATTACATCACACACACAGATACAAATGCAAAAATCGAGGCCCAGCAATTTGGGTCAGCTCAGCTGCAAAACCTGGCCAACAAAGCAAGCAATGTTGCCAAGAATCTACCATAACCAACAAACCAAACATGCATATATCCATCTAGCTCGATATATACACCATTTGTATCTGTATCTATAGCTGTAGCTGTAGCTGTATCTGTAGCTGCTTAAACGTTAACGAGTTCAATTTGTTGCCTCGTGTGAGTTTTCCGGCCTAAAGGCAATTGCATTGTTTAAATGTTTTCTCGTTTCAAAAATAACTCAAACCACCAAACTGCCAACTTGGTCAACTTACAGCTGAAATGAAAACAAAATTTCATAAAAAATAACAAACTTTGACTTGTTCTGGCTGTACAATTTCGATAACAAAACTTTACCTCAAGTGTAGAAATCTTTTTTTAATAAATTTTGGCTCATATCATATGCTGACCAACTTTCCACTTTGTTTGGTAAAGAAATCGACCGCTTTTCGTCAATTTTTATCTAGCTCAACGCTTTGCGTGCCATAATTTCCCAAGCAGAACGAAGAAAAACCAAAACGTGTTAATAACTTTATGGTTTTCCTTTTTTAAAATTGTTAATTAATGAATTTCATATTGAAATTAATACAATTTCAAACGTTTTCTAGCTAACCTAAGCGCCGTCTTGTTCACTGTCTCTCCTGCCCCGTTTTTGTCTATTGGGAAATTACACACGCGATTCACTTTGATCATTAACGGGCGTACCAGTGTTATCAGAATAGAGCAATAAAGCTAAACTTTAATTGCTCTGCAAAAATAGCTACAAATTTTGAGCATTTGTATTGCAAGTTCGAAATTAAAAATTTAATACATAATGTTTGTTTTAAACACGTTTCTGATGTATCTTAAGCATCTGCCAATTTGTTTTAGTTCTTAAAACTGGCGGCTTTTATAGCAGACATTTTCATAGCTCTACAGCAAAAAGCAGCTATAAAAAGACAGTGATAGAAGTAGTTAAAGATACATTTAAAACTTAGCTCATTTTTAAACACTTTCAGGGACTTTCCAGACAGAAGTTAAATATTGTTTAAAGTTTTAAAAATTTGCCAAACTTTTCTTGTTTCAGTCTTAAGAATCAGCGTGTTTTAAGTTGATTATAAATCCATTTGAGATACTTTCCCAGCAGTTTCTGAACTTCTTCTTAGTCCGCTTCAACAATCATCCAATTTTACAGATTTTCTACATAAATCTGGCTATAAATTAGCTTAACAGATCGCACTTGCTGTGCTGTGCACCGGATCTTTCTCTCTCTCTCTCTTTGCTGAGCCTATCACGCATTTGCTGCATGACTAACTTTTAGTTGTTGTTCTCGTTGCTGTTGTTGTTGTTGTTGCTGCTGCTCTTTGGGAATGCTTTGTTTTTATAGATTTTTTTTTTGTTTGCTTGGCTTTTTGTTAAAATTAGCCGAAAATTAGTCATAAAAATCGCTGTGTCGCCGTCTGTTCTTTCGTTTCTCTTTTTGCTCTGCTGTTAATTTCTGTCTGTAGTCAAAATTACCGAGCATAGATAGCAGCCGCAACACCCGAGGTTCTTTTCATAATTCCCTCGGCAAACAAATTGAAAAATTTGTATAAAATCCCAACGGAATTTGTTTAGTGATTAATGATTTTCAATGGGAATCACTGTCACGCTAGTGACGAAAGTAGTGCCCAAAAAAAAAAGAAGAGAACTTTGTCTGCTCGTCAGTTTTGAAAAGCTGTTGCTAAGCGTTTACTCTCGTAGTTATTCAAATACAGTAAACACGCGTTATAGTAAACTTTTGAGGAAAATAGCTAAGTTCGTTTAAATAAAGTGGAAGTTTAATGGGTTTTGGGTTAGAAGCCTCGAAATATGTTCATACAGTGAACTCTTAGTAACATGTACCTTTCTATCTTGCTCTTCCACTTGCTGTACAGTAGTAACTCGTTAACTAGACCAGTTAAAACTCCAGCTAGTTGTTTCTTGTGCCTTGTACAGTGGCTAAGTCGCTTAAGTGCCTGCAAATTCTGACCATTTTAGAGTCAAGTCTTATAAAAGTTACCACTTCTTGTGCTTAGCTATTTTTTTTAACAAACGCCGCTGTTTGTTATACAGTGTGTGCACTGTAGCTACCTTTTTTCAAGCGGTTAAGCGACGTGCTAAAAATTTTGAACTCACAACAAATTTTGTTTGCAATTCAAACAATTTTTGGTCATTCAAACTATAAATTAATTTAAGTAGCTTTATGTGGCACGTGTGTGTGTGTGTGTGAGTGTGTGTACTTGCAACTCTTTGGGCAACACTTCCGTTGAAAAAACAAGAACAGAACAGCAAACGAGTCAAAGAAATAAGTTGAAAAAATACTTGAGCTCCAAAAAGTTTACGACACTTTTGTCAGGAAAGTCGGCTATGTTTGAATATGTGTGTGTGTGTGTGCACGAGCGTGTGTGTGTTTGTGTGTCGGCGTTTTATGACCCAGATAAAAATAAGCGTGTTGGTCAACAACAACTATACACACACACATACACACAGACGACAACTACACACACATTTATAGCGTAGACTGAGAACTGTTAATGAAAAGCGCTCAGCATTTGCCTAATGAAATTATAACCGAGATACTAAGTGCTTTCAACAGTGGGATTAAAGGGGGAGTTGTTGGGAGGGGTGTGGGGTAGCAGAAGGGAGCGGGAACAGGGCAACCGCCTAACCCATTTTACACACATCATAAATTATTTTTGTTTGCTTTTTTTCGACAACTTTTTTTTGTATAAAATAATATAAAAAATTTTTGAACGCTTTTTAAAGCAACGTCGATACACCTAGGCACACACACGCACACTACTGCACTCAATACACACACTCTGACATAAATAAGCTTTAATTTATTTAATTGCCAACGTTGTTGTTGTTGTTTGTTTGCTTTTTGTTTAGCGCTTATGCATTTATTATTTTTATTTCTGTTTTTTTGTGTTTTCCTTTATTGTTTCTCTTGTTTTTGCTAGAAATTAGAGCACACAACATTTGCGCGCACGCGATTAAAAATTCTGTTAGACACACACACACAAACACTCGCCTACACACACACACACCGCCAAGCGCTTATTAATTGTGCAGCGCATGCGGCGTATACGCAATTAATTTTGGCCTTTGCGTGACATTTGCTCGAGTATTTTGTACAGCATTCAGAGCGAGAGAATAATATACCAATTGACAACATTTCAAGTGTTAATTGTTGGCTTTATTTAGGGTTTTAGCTTGGATTTGTTATAGCTTGCAAACTCACGCAACAGCAATTTTTGTTGGCCAAAATATGACGCGTATGATTTGAAGTTTTTTTCAGTTGGCAACTGAAAAATGTGTGACTTGTGAGCGCCTATCTAATCTGCTGCCTCTTTTGGCTAAGACTTCCGCTTTTTCCGGCTAATACTGACATGACTGATGGCTGTTTGAGTAGAGTGGTGAAGGGTGTGGGGAATTTGGAGCTTACAAATCACACGATTGACCTATTTTTAAACGCCACCGCCCCTAATCACATTTGTAGTTTTACACAATTGATAACGTTTAGTTTGTTTAGCGTTCGATCTCTCTCTCTCTGTCTCTCCATTACTCTCTTTCTCTCTCTCTGTCTCTCTCAGCGCATTGTTGCATGTGAGTTTTGTGTTTTGTTTGTTTTGATTTCTTTATCTACTTTTCTTTTGAAAACAACAATAAAAACTAAAGAATCGTTTAAACGACTATCGACAAGTTTCCACTACTGCGATGCCACAACTTTGCCACGCCTACACTGACACGCCGCCGCCTCTCTCTGTCTCACAATGTCTGTCTAACTCTCGATCGATGTGTTTGCCGCCAAAACGTAAAGATTTTTCAGTTAACTAAAAAAAATATATATCTATAAAAAGTATCTATGAAATGCATCAATCCTTGAAACAGTTTTGGGCTGCGTGTCAGGAGTGCATTTGCACTGAAACATTCTGAAGCTTGTAAATGCACTATCTGGTACGACATTCCAGAACGTACAATCTTCCCGAATGCAACAAAATAAATGCTGAATATAAATAAAAAGGAGAAACAAAATAAATATGCAATTTTTGTGTGATAGTGATTATTAAAAACTTAAACAATAGTTTAGCTAAAACAACGTTTTACTAGTCTTAAGTATAATTTTATTTTAAGTAAATAAATACAAATAAATGAATTTCAATGTTTTACTGAAAATATATAATATTTATTGTGGTTTTATTTTATTTGTTTCAAATTTTCTAGTTTTGTAACTTTTTATTGCAGCCGCGGGGGGCGTGTCTCACTCCATTTGAGCCTTGGGTCTCGACTCAGTTGCGCTGACCTTGAACGCAATCCGCTAACAAGTGGGTCGTTCTTCTAGCCAACTTCAATTATGAAACAAAGCGCAACATACTAACTTTTAGCGTACAGTTAAAGTTC
Source organism: Drosophila acutilabella (assembly GCA_035046005.1). Classification (NCBI taxonomy): domain Eukaryota; kingdom Metazoa; phylum Arthropoda; class Insecta; order Diptera; family Drosophilidae; genus Drosophila; species Drosophila acutilabella. The sequence goes on from JAWNOK010000003.1 coordinate 2,275,942, forward strand.
CGCAATTATAATCAAATGGCTTAAAGTTGAGCTAAATGTCGTCCTTCATGTGTCGCATGCTGTACGTAATTTACTACTTATTACTCCACCCTTCTCCTCTGCTCTTTCTTCCACACACACACACACACAGACATTTGGCACACCCATTAGCCAAGGCCAACGTGGTGCCGAATTGTCGCCCTCTTTGCTACCATCTGCTAGCAACAGTTTTTCTTAAAACTTTCATTGCATATTTTACAGCGCTGCGTTGGACAAAGCTTTCGCTGATGTGGACAACCACCGTCCCGACGTCTACGCAACGTAGCATAAACTGCAGCATAGATAAGCCGCAAGGTGGCGCCCTCAACAAAAAGAAAACACATTCGCCGCGTTAAAAGCTCAGCGTCGCAGGTGCAGTCAAACAACCGCAGGATGGCGCGTCATCTCTACATAACGCCATCGCTCCAGTTTTTAAAAGTGATATTTCTACATTCACCCATTTTATTAATATATTTTTTTAAGTTTTTATGGTTCTTTTGTTTACCATAAAATCTCTAAAAACAACCACAATTCAATTGGCTATGCGCTTTGGCAGTGTGGTTAGCTGGTTGTGTGATCAATTTGACAATTCACAGCCACTATCTTCACTGCCGCCGCGACAAGCTGTGACAGCAATGATCCATTTTAAAATGTTAATTAATTAGGGATTGATCAAATGTTAATAAATATATATGAAAATTGTGTAGTTTATTACGTTATATTTTGGAATATAAACCTTTTCAGTTTGGCTTGAAAATGTGCTAATAAAAACAAACAGAAATGAAGTGAAACGTTTCTGGAACATCGTCGTTGAAATTGAAAGCTGTTTGCAAAAAGTAACAGGCGAACAGAGTTTACAGTAGGTCGTAGCTTTTAAAAACTTTGATTGCTCGCGCTTAGCTTACGCTGTATGTACAAAGTAACCAGCGAACAGCAAACGAAGTAAGCGAACTATTTAGGAACAAAAAGCTCTTAAGGCCAGCGATCAGCATTGAACTGTATGGTTTCGCTGTGAGCGAAGAGTAACAGGCAAACAGAATAAATAGCAGCTGGCTGCTCTGAAGCGAAAGCTTTCAGTGCTTGCACTCAGGTAACGCTGTACGTGCAATGTAATAGGCGAACAGCATACATAGCAAGAGAGTAAGTGCTTATAAAACTCTTATATGAGCACAGCACCTCTCTCACTCTCTCTCTTTTAAAAAAGACACTTATAAGAGCACGAATATTTGAAGCAATTGAGTTTTGAGGTGGCATAATTAGTGTGTACACACTTTATTCGTATAAATAAATTATGAATGTCCCCATTCAGAAAAGTAAGTATAAAAAGTAAAGATTTAAATAAATTCGCATTTAGTTTTATGTTTTGTTTCGTATATATAAATTTTAAATTAATAAAATTTACTTGCTATATTTCTATATAAGTTCATCTTCATATAAATAATAATTTTAAATCGCACATTTTTTTCAGTTTTATGTTTTTTTTTTGTTTTTCTTTAATTTCTTGTTTTTTATTTGAATTACACAACATTACTATTATTTATCGTTATCGTTTCTTTATACGTATGTTAAAAGTTTCGTTTTTCTTTTTTCTTACACATTATTGACATTGTTCTTCAAATAATTAAGAAGATCTCGTGTTTGTATTATATTTTTTTTTATCTCTTATGGTTGTTTCTGTTGTTCATTTTCAGTTAGTGTAGTTTTACATTTAAAATATTTTCAAGTTGATTTATTTTTATATGTTTTTTAAATGATTTCCAGTTGTATTTTTATTTTGTAATAAATTGTTAGTTGTTAATGTGAATCGCTGCTTATGGTTGTTTGCTGTGTGTTGCTTTAAATAATTTAAGAGTATTTAATAGAGGACTAATAAATTAGTTATACGCATTGTAGGTATTGGCAAAGTTTAATATATAATTATTATGATTTTATCAACAAAATATAATGAATTATATAATTTGTTTACCCCATTTTCATTGTATGTGTATGTGTGTGAGTGTATGTGTGTAATGCAGTTGTTAAATAATAGTAATAAATACGACGGTTTACAAATAAGAGAGGATTTCATGTTGTTAACATTCCGCGATGTATCAAAAATCCAAAAAAAAAAAAAAGAAAATAAAAACAAATACAACAAAATCATGCAAATTTTGAAAAGTATTCGCATTTTCTTTTTTTTTTTACTACTTTAGCTAAATTGCTAACAACATTCAAGCTTGTAGTACATAACTAAACAATAATAATACAAAAAAATGTTTTAAGGGTTGGTGAAAAGAACTAATAAAGATAATAATAGTTAACTGTTGCATTCTAGTTTCTTTCACGCACGAATTATACACAAAATTTGACAAACTAACTAAATTATTGCTAATTAAAAAAAAAAATAATGAAATTAAATAAATGAAACAACAAAAAAAAGCAATTACATTTATAATTTCTTTCAACTATATAATTTTATGCACACTAGAAACTTTTCAAGTTGTCAAAAGAACTATGTGCTTTTAAAGCGCATTTTTCGTTCAAGTTTTGAGAGAAACTTTGCCAATTTGCCAGCTTGGTTTTCAGTTTTTAGTTTAAACATTCCAATTTGTTAATTGCATTTTCGATTTTTTTTTTCGTTTATACACATATATTATTTTACTTTATATATATATAAATATATATAATTCATTTTGATTGTTATTAAAGTTTTATTTAATTTCAATTCAAATTATAAGAGCCTAGGCAGGTGATTTTTTTCCTTTGTTTTAATTTTTGTGTATAATTCGAGTTGAGAGTGTGTGTGTGTTGTGTATGAGTGTGTGTGTTAGTATGTATGTTGGTATAATTATTACATTTCTCATGTATATTATGCCGGGTTTAGTTACTCAAATAGTTTCTCAAACATATTATTTATTATTTTTGCCTACTCTACACGTTGTTCATCTTCTTTTTGTTGTTGCTTCTGTTCTGTTGTTGTTGTTGTGATTTCGTTATGTTGGCGATTGTTAACGACATTAACATTTATAATTTATTTATCTGCCTGCATTAAATTATGTTTACAACAATTTGTTAAACAAACAAATGTGCAATTTATGTATGTGTTCATGTGTGTATGTTGTTGATGTTGTTACTGTTGTTGTTCTGAATTTGTTTGCTGTTGCTGTAATGTTGTTGCTGCTCCTGCTGCTACTACTTTTCCCCCGCTGCTGTTTTACTCTTAGGACGTACCATTGACCAAACCCTCCTTCTTAACGGCATTATCCGTTGTAGCCGCCTGTTCCGTATGGTTGTTGCGATTCTTGTTGTTGCGGCGTGGCTTTGGCTGCTGCTGTTGTGCCGCCTGTGGTTGTTGCTGTTGTCCCTGTTGCTGCTGCTGCGGTGGTTGCTGTTGGGTCTGTGGTTGCTGTTGTGTGCCAGCCTTATCGCTGTTCCTCGGCGCATCCTTCGACTTGCTTGCACCAGCCGTAGCTGAAGAGTTCGCATTGCCGCTGCTCTGTTTGTTGTTCTCTTGTGCATTCAGTGTCGTTTTATTCGATTGCGCTGGCGCCTGTTGTTGTTGCTGTGCCGACTGCGAAGAAGGCAACGGCTGTTGTTGCTGCTGCTGTGTTTTGCTGTTGTTGTTATTGTTGCCTACCGCACCATTGGCTAAGCAGAATAGTAGAAATGTTGTTGAGCATGACTATAATGTAGTTAAGAATGAAGCATTATTATTGCCTCACCATACTCACTGTTGTTGGTGGGGCCATTGTTGTTCTTTTGCCTTCTGCGTCTTCTGGAGCTGCCCTCGTACGACGAGTTGCTGTCCGCTGTGTCGAAGAAGAAGAATTAGAGTGTATAGATTGCATAAACGAATGAAAACAAATCACATGTTATTTTGGTTAATGGGGAGCACTCAAATTTTTTATGTCCCCAAACGATTATAATGAAATTACAGACAGAGACGCATACACACACGCACAATTAGTAAGTTTGTAAATGCAATTTGAAGTCCACATCATATTCAGCTATTTTATAGTGTGTGCACCACATATAGGTATATATATTTTGTTGCATCTCCTCATCTCCTAATCCATGGCTTGATTGAATGACTCACCACGCTCCACGCTGCTCACTTCGCGCGTCTCTCGCATCTCTTCGGTGTGATTATTGTGGTACTGATAGTCCCGGCCATTCTGCTCGTTGCGTGGCGGCCGACGGTTGATGCCGCGTCGATCGTTGCCACCGCGATAGTTGCCACCACCGCCACCCGCTCCACCACCGGCGCCACCGCCGTTATTGCCAGTGTTCGATGGACCAACATTGCCACGATCATTATAACGCTGTTCGCGCTGATGATCGCCGCGGGAATTGTAATCATCGTCCTCACGTCGATTGTTGTGATAACGCTGATTCATGTTATTGCCACCGCCGCCGCCACCACCACCACCGCCACGCCCACGACCGCGTCCACGCTGACCACCACTGCCGCCGCGTATTGAGCGCACAGACTCAATGTCGCTACTATAGCCACGTTCCGAACGTCGCGATACCGCAAAGCTCTGTGTGGAGCCCATCGAGGACTCCTGTATGGCGCGCAGCTCTTTATCAATTTCCAGCTTCTCCTGACGCAGCTGCTCCACTTCCTGCAAGTCCAAGAAAGAGGATTAAACTTATGGTTCTGTTCCTGTGATGCGCACAGTACTCACCTTTAGATGTGAGAGATGATATTCCAGCAACACTTTGGCATTCGCAATGCTCTCCATGGTGCCAATGAACACAAAGGGTACATGCGCCAGTTCACGTGGTATATTCTGATCCTGTTCATCATCGCCAGCAATCTGTTGTCGTTTGAAGTAGTAGTGGTGTGTGTGTTTTGGATTTGTTTGTTGTTTTTTTTTTTGGAAGATTGATTAGGCCGTGTCACGCACAGTACACAATACTCACAGCACTCACCTTGATTCGAAACACGCCGCTTTTATCGACAATCTCCTGGATGATACGTCCATTCTTTCCAATCACTTTACCCACAAGCTCTCTGGGCACCTGAAAGAATTCCTCCGCATATTCCAGCATTGCTCGTGCCTGCTGAACCGACTCCTCCGTTTCTCCGCTGATTTTGAATGTGCATGACTTCTCCTCTAGCTCAATATTCGTAACGCCGACCAGCGTGCGTGCCGCTTGTATATTGGAGCCATGTGAACCGATTGCCAGCCCCATGAGATCTTCGCGCACGCGAAATTCCTCAATAAAGTTGCTAATAATAAAATACACAACAATTGTTAAGTCACAATACACTCAAGTACTACCATAGTTTGATTTCTAAACTCACCCACGACTCATCAGCTTAGTCGTTTCCAGCTGGCGAGCAGCTTCTTCAGTCCTTTTCAAGAGCATAACCTGTGGGATAGAACAAAGTTGTTAAATCTAATTTTATACTTAAATAGAAAACATGTTTCTTTAAAATATAAATATATTTTAACATATTAAAATTTTCATTTAAAAGAGCTATACCAATTTTGTTGACTGAACTTTCCTCGAAAAGAAGTACTGGCATTTAGTGTCCATAGAATAAATAAAATAAAGATCTCACATATTACATGTACTGTGTTGCTTTTGGACGACTATGTCATTAGACAGATATTTAAGGAAAGAATTCAAAATGAATGAAAGTAATTTATATTTTGCCTAGATTTGATTTCAGATGGTCTTCTTTTTCTTACTTTTAATGAGACAAATGAAATTTATAGTCCTAAATTCATTTAGTCCTAAAGATTAGTTTCTGAAGCTGAAACTATGTTAAAAATCGCGGTACTATAAACGACAACCGTTACCACATCTGACATTTATAGATGCTCATCATCCGATTGGTTACAATAACTGTCATTAAAAGTCTATGTTGAGTGTTGGTAGATTTACCTTTTGTGAGAGATTACGAAAATGCATATCCTTGAGCATGCTGGCTCGCTTCTGAGTGTGTTCCCATTTTGAGATGACAATTAGAGCGTCCATATCGCGATTATAGTTGCAGACACCTGCATCGATGGTGCGCTGAAACTCCTTGTGAATGCCATCCTTTTGAGCTCTGTCACAACAAAGAATGCCCAAAATTAATAAAGAGATTAGAGTCAGAGATTAAAAGGGGTTATAACTTACTCTTCGCGTAGCTCCTCGGGTACGGGCAGCGTGAACTGAAAGAACGATTTGGGCGTAAGTGGCGGATTTGGGTTTTTGGCGCGAAGTCTGCCCAATTCACAGATTTCGGTGTAGGGCGCCTCGAAGCCAATGTATGCGACTGCACAGATTTCAGCCTTAAGCATTTTGATAACAGCCACCCACCAGCCGCAGGTTTCGCGCTCATTTGTGCGCGTCAACACCTCCACCTCCATGCCCTCCTCGAAGTTGGGCACGGCGACAACGGTTTGCTCATCGGGAGGCATGCGAACATTGATGAATGCGTATTTCAGCACTTCGGGAACACTGCAAGAAACACAATACAAAACAATAAGAACAACTATAACAATTAGATAAATAATTATAAAACACACACAGACCCACTCTCTCACACACACACACAAACACGCACATTTAAAAGACATGCGCCAGTCAAATATTTGATTATAAACGCAAAGAGCAGACAAGTGTTTTTTTTGCTGACGCCAGCGCAGCAGACAACGTCAGCAGCGACTGCGACGTCGACGTCAACAACTGCACACAACTGTTGGCAGCGCGTCAAGCGTCGAGCCTAAAACCAATTTGCGGGGGTGTCCCTTATTATTTCACGGGTCTATCAAGACAGATCGGAAATGACAAACAAACTTTTGCATATAAGTATTGGTGTGTATGTGTGTGTGTATTTTTGTGCAGAGAGTCAACAGGGTGGCAACTAAAATTAGACTTAGCTGCTGCTGACTCTTCGCTGCTCATAAAAAAAAAGGAAAGCACAAACAAATAAATATGAAGAGAAAGAAAAAAGAAAATTTCAAATCGAAGCAACTACAAGATTTGTTCCAAAAATGTCACGAAAAATGCAACAAGCGGACGATGAACGAGAAAAACTGAAGCAAATTAAAGAAAATGACAAGAAAAATAGTTTCTTTCCGCGATTTAAAAATAGCCAACTGCGACGCCAGCTGAGACGGCGAAAGGAGACTGAGCAGCAGCGTTGCCACTATGACAATTGTTGTTGTTGTCAGTGCTGCTTAGTGGCATTTGCTGTTGAAGCTTGACAGCTAGAATCGTGCACACACAGTTATTGCCTTTGAAAAGACCTGGCACTTGTCCGGACACTCTGCCGGACAGTTGTCTCCGTCCTCTTTGCCGGTCAGTCAGCAGTTTGTCGTCTGTCGGAAGGAGCCGTTAGTTTTTGCTGTTTATTTTTTTGTGCATCCCCTGCTGCAGCATTTAACAAATTGCGCCAAATTAAACTCTAGCAAAGGATGGCGTCGGCAGAGGCAGCAGAGCTGTGGGTAGAGGGAGGTGGGAATGGACATGATGCGCCACCCAAGCATCTCGTAGTCATTTAGTACTTGAATACGCTGCCAAAAGGAACGGCGTTGTAAATTAGTTAGAAAATATACGCGCTAATTTACAGTTCATTTTTTCACATCACTCTCGATTTGTTTGTTGTAAATACATAAATTTGTTTGAATGTTTGTCACAGAACTTACCCGTCCACATCCACAAAGATGCCATCATCGCCGACAGCTGTCACCTGGCCCTGTTATTATTATTATTATTGTTGTTGGCGTAGTTGTTGTTGTTGCGTTGACGTAGACAGCGGCGACAGATGAAAAAGAAAGAGGAAAGCAAAAAAGAAAGAGAAATATGTGTCATTAATGCTGTGTTGCCAGTTTATATACATATATTTAATTATATTTTTATGATCGTTTCAAATGCCGCAGACGCAGCAGACGATCGAGATCGCGCGCACACAAAGCCTGTGGGTGGGGGAAATACAAAAAAAAAGTCTCGTGTGATAACGAAATGCAAGCAACTTGCCAACTTGCTTATCAGAAATTAAACAAAGGCCTTAGAACTTAACTTATAATAAGTACTGCAAAATTGATGTTTTGATATAAATTGTAACTATTTTTGTTTAAATTGGAATATTTTATTATCCCACAACACATTTGCATACAATGCATGCAAATCTGATAAGACAAAGAAAGGGAAAACACAAAATAAAACAGGGCTGCCGAAAGCAAACTCTGTGAAGTCACCCCCCTCTGCTACGCAAACACAAACACACACACATACACGATTATGCAGCGCTGCTTGCGCAGGCAGCAACTCGCACACACCCACCCACCCCACACGGACAACAGAGGGCGACCCTGTATAAAAGTGCGTGTCTGTGTGCATATATGCGTGCGTACGTGTGCGTGTGTTTGTTAGCGATCCACTCCACTCAACAAAATGTTGCAGTTATTTATAGAAATAAAGCTAAAATAGCCGAAATTAGAAACTTAGACGGTCGCTGACGACACGCGCGTGCAGCCGCCAAGGTGGTAAGAGACAGCGATTAAGCTGTGGCAACTTTAGACTTAAGCCCATGTCTCCATGTCTCTTACCTTGTAATAGGCACCGTTATCCAGTCGCACTTCGACCATAAGATCGCCCATTTTGTAAACCCTGTGTTCGGCCCTGTTTACGCTGCAACTCCTTTTTCGTTTTTGCTTTGCTGTTGTTTGCTGTAAATGATACTATTGTTGTTTAGCTTTCCCCCGCCAGTTGCCGCTGCAGTTTTCGGTTTTAGCCTAAGAAAGGAAAATAAATATATTTAAATAAAAGGATTGATTGATAAGCATTTAAAAAGTAAACATCACCTACAGATATAACTTATTATTCTCGATATTCCCTGCAATTTGCTTCGTTATCAGTCTTTTTGCTTTGTTGTTTTTTGTGGCTGGTGTTGTTGCTGTGGTTGTGGTGGTGGTAGTGGTTATGCTTACTGCTGTTGCTGCTTTTGTCAGAAACACCCACACACACAAACGAACGTTCCACTCTCAGTTCCTGTAAAAATAAACAAAAAGAAGAAGAGCACTCGTTATAACAACAATAAATAGAGTCTATGCTGTAAATATTAATAAGATAAATTGAAAATTTGTGAGACAAACATTAAGAAGCTGGCCGATGACAACGACTGCCGTGGGATGGCAATCAAAAATATTGAAGTTATTTTGGGCCCAGCATAGGAAAGAAATTCCTTTCTGGTTGGGAACAGTAGCAAAATATCAAGAGCAACAACAACAAATGCAGAGACAAACGTCAACGCGCTTTTGCCGGGGCAGCGCTGCTAGTGTCTCTTCTTCTTCATTTTATAGCCAGCGCCGCTGCGCCGTCGTCTTTCTTTTGTGTCTTCACATCACTTCTCCGCTCTCACACAGACGCACGCCAACACTCTTATGCATACGACTGACTCGCTCACACACACAAACAAACATATACAACTGTCAGCAGCAGCCGCCGAAATGCTGAGCACGCTTTTCCAATAAGAATTTCATGCACACTCACACACACGCACTCATATGGTGGCCTCAGCACATGCCGATTTTTCATACATACACAAAAATGTATCAAATTTATTGGATTATTCCTTGAAAGTTTCGTCACTTTCTTGAATTTATCCATTTAACTACATTCACATTCTCAACTACTCGTCAATCCGTGCGTTTCTGCTTAAATTTTTCATCTTTTCACCTCCCTTTTGCTGCACAAATTCGCCGCAGTCGCGGCTGCTGCTGCCGCCTTTGCCGCTGTGCAAAAATTTTTTCGCTTCTTGCAAAATTCTAAAGACGATCCTCGCGGCTGTGTAATTTCGTTGAATTTTGTAAAAGTTAATGCACTTACGGCTGCCCGGCACGTTGATCCGTTAAATTGATTAATATTAGCTTGAACCCTTTGAAAATAAAAAATATATCGCGTGCAGTGCGCTGCTTTACTGCTTCCAAAAATTTTTTTCGGCTGCGCTGCGTTCTCTTCGCTTTGCTTATGCACTCTGCTTCGCAGCTCAGCATTCCACAATGCTGCCAACTTGTTACAATTAGGTCGCGTTCGCAACAATCTTTTTAAATTTAACTTTATTCGCTAGACTTTTTTAATGCTGATAACACATAAAATTCAACAATATTATTTTGATAAATACTTTTTGTAAAATGGGATGGTGCTCGCTTTAAAACACACCCAAAAATCATATGTGACATGTATCGCACGGTGGGGCAACCCTCTATAATTGACAACCGACTGGGCGCTGCCAACTGTTTGATTTCGTTGTTTCGTTTTCAAATGTTTGTGCCCAGGGATGCAAAAACTACTCGTTACCAAAGTTTGGCGCGCAAACCAAAAGATTTTTAAATTGAAGCTGCCACAACCAACGAATTGTACGAGTACATAGGTTAAATGGCGCTTTGCACACTTTGCTGCCGGCGGGGCAATTTAATTAAGTTATAACTAGCAGTTCAGACAAGACAATCAGTTCAATTCACATGATGTTCGCTATTCAATTGATTTTGATTCGATTTTAATTATTTAAATGAATCACATGGCGACCAGTGACACACGTTTATGGGCGCCTTTTGACTGGAAATTTATATGTAAACTACTAAACCTTTGCCGCTTAATGTAATTGTAACTGTTATTGGGGTCACTTATGTGCATGACTTTTTTATGCTCAGCCGACTTTCAGTCGCGTGACGCGCTGATCATCACCGGCTGCAATCAACGAGCTTGTTATTTGTTTGTTATTTGTTGTTGTTGCTACTGCTATTCATAATATGCAGCTACTACAGATACTGACAGATAAAACAACCGACGATTTTAAATAGCTGATAAACGAATGAAATGGGTGCAGTGCTTTCTACGCTTCACTCCCCTCCCACCCGAGAGCTCATAGGACGCGGATTAAATGATTTAAGGTAAACATGCAATTTCGCTATTTTCACATGTGTGCTGATCTGACAAATAGCCAATTGAGCATTTAAATTAATATAAATACACAAATGCTCTTTAGAACGTGTGTAAATACATTTGTTTAGTATACTAAATAATTAATTCTATCAAATTTGTCCAGATTTATTGTTTTATTATTTTTAATTGGTTACAAGCCAAAACTTTGTAGATAACAGATAGCTGAGTGCATGTGAGTGTGGGTGTGCGTGTCTGTGTGTGTGTGTGTATTGGTGTTCTCAGCAACTTTGCAGGTAAAGAGTATCGAGATCTGAATTTTGATAGCCGCAAATTGTGGGACAGCGTTGACGGCTAATTGTAGCGGATATGCATTTTGATTTGCACACAAACAAACAAAACAGCCGGCAGCACAAACGCACACACACACACACTTGGAGTGTACACACGTCATTAGGCTGTCGGCAGCGGTGCAAAACAACAAACAGTCGTCGCTTGACATTGACTTTTGTTATGTATTTGTATTAACTGCAGTTTAACGACGCGCCGACGTCGACCGCAAAGTGCACACAAAAGGGAGGAAGAGAGAAAGGGCGGGAAGAGAGAGAATGGACAACAAACAGTGTCACGCCCAGGCTTAGACTCAGACAGAGGCTGAGACAGAGACAGAGACTAGAAAATGTGACTCTTTTAATTAATGCTCTTTTTTCTGCATGTGGGTGCAACAACAATTGGGCTACAAAAACGATGACGCGACAACAACAAAACCGACGACGTCGACGCTGCTTGCGGCTTGACCCGACAGTTATTAATATTCCAAATTTAATTAAGAGCTGGCTTTCATGTGATGCTCAGAGCTGTGTGGATTTATGAGCTCACGCTTTGTACTCCTCCCTGAGCACACTACGAATTTCCGAGCAGTAAAATTTTAATTCGTTGCTTTGCTTTAAACCAAAATTTAATAGAATATTCAATTCAATTGCTAAAACGTCACATCCGGCGTTGCCCTCACTGCAAAACTGTGTGTGATTGTGTGTGTGTGTGTAAGGCACGCGCCATTTTTTGACCTGTCGCGCTCTCTCTGTGTCTTTTCTTCGTACTCGCTCTCTTTTTCTATTGTCAGCTGCTTTCAGTGATCGCCAGTTACTACTACTAATTTCTACTACGTTTGTTTCATGTTCTTCCGCTTGCTGCTTATCAATTAATCAGCTGCGTCGGCTGCCTCGGTTGGCGAAACGCTAGCAGCGACGCAGCGTAGCTGCAAACGTTCGGAACATTGCAATTCGTTCGGCTGACTTCGGCTCACCTACAATTACTGCGGCTATTGCTACTGCTACTACTGCTGTTGTTGTTGTTGTTGCAGTCGTTTAATCGGCTCCATTTTGTTGTCTATCGACAGAGAGTGAAAGAGCGGAAGAGAGTGAGTGTGAGAGAGAGGCGCAGAAAGAGAGTGCATAAGTAAACCTGTGTGCTTTAGCCATCATTCAATTGAATTCTTACCGTCTCTCAGTACATTCAAATGTATGTGTGTGTGCATGTGTATGCCAGTGTGTGTGTGTGTATACACTTATTCGCTTGATGCTCGTATGGCACAGTCAGTAATCATTCTGTGCTGTGGACTGCGGGTTCTGTTCTTCGGCAAACGAATGTGGTTCGGTTTAGTTATAAAAGACGAGGGTTCCATTTCAAATTTATGGAGTTGCCATTGAGGTCGCAACGGTTCCGAGTCCTGTTACATTTCATAGTGTATTAAAACAAAAAGTGATAACTTTTCAAAAGTGATAAATAGAAATTCAATTTAAAGATGCATTTGCTATACGTATTATTAGGTAAATAACACTAAAATATATTTTAATTTAAATTGCAATTCGGCGTGATTCAGTTGGATTTAATTTAGCCCCAATTCTTTATCAAATCGTTGCTACTATTGGTACTATTCGTGCGACTTGTACTACGCTATAAATTTAGACCCACACATTCTTAGGATTTGTATTACTAAAAGACGCTTGGTCACGTTTCATTTGAATGCTTTTCCAAAATCCATGCCAATTTTGAGTATTTCACACACTCAACGTGCAATTTGAGCTACTAAGTGCAAACTGTTTTAATTTGCCATTAGCCTTTGAATATTTTTGCATTTTCTGTTAAATGATCTGCTAATAAATCTTGAGGGAATTTTACAAATTTCATAATCTTTATTAAGTTTACTAAATCTGTACCTATTTTTAATTACGTTGAATTTAAAGTGACAATGACTGTACAAATCTGTTGTGATCGGTTACATGTCGCACTTATCCCAATTTCAATCTCTATAAAAATTGGGGAACTTTTTAGTTCTCTTGTTTTGTTTTTTCGCCACTTGTTATGAGCTGGCCTATCACTTGGCTTATTTCGAAACCTTAGCACATACTCAAAAGTCTTTGGGAATGGGAATGGTTTAGATAAAAGTGTCGACTCATAGAGCACTCTGGAGTACGTACCTTTGGCTGTTGTTTCGGAGTTCGTGAGTCATAAGGTAATAATTGCACGGCAATTGAATTGAATTTGATAAACAAAATTGGTAGAACTGTAATGTTAAGGCCTAAACAAATAACATAAATAGTAGGTGCAGATTGTGCCGTTAACCTTAGAGACCTCAGGGAACCCTTTACTCATCACAAAGCTGGTAAACAGGCGCACCCCAAAACCACTGACTAACGGACTGACCACATAAGAAGCTCACTATATTTAAATGCCGCATATAAACGCAAAGTGCAGTGTCGTTAAACTCCAGCAGAAAATAAAAATTATAAAGCTATTATAACGTCATAAGATCGAGTTTACATAAATCCCTGATAAGCATTGAAGAACGTACAAAAACACTTGGTAAACTTTAGTGATATGGCACAGTATTAGGCATGCTTAAGTACATATTAAACAATTATTTTGAGGGTCGTCGATGGGATTCGATTTATAGCCATAAAACTTAATAACAGCGACAAGGCGCTAAAATACAAAAAAAAAGAAACAAGAAAAAAACCATTATGATAAGAAAGCCAATAACAAGTCGGAAAAGATAGTGCTACTGGTATTTATTGTTGTACTTTTTGCACTAAAGATTAACAGTGATTTGGGCTTAAGATATTTGGCTGGCATGTGCAACTGTGTGTGTGGGTGTGTCTGTGTAGTGTCTACGTCAATTGATTGCTGTCAGTGATAATTGGCAATATAGCAAGATATCCGTTTTATAATGGTTGTAGTCTAACGAATTCCACTGATAACTAACAAAATGTTTAATTTTCATGTAAATTCGAGGAATTTAAGGAATTTGAGCTATTTAAAATTGGGTCTTTTCTTTTGGCCTATAAATTAACAAATAAAAACTCTTAATAAATTAGTTTTTGCTTGAATTAGGTAAAATAAACCTGAAATATATTATTTGAATATTGTTGTTGCAGACTTTGAAAATTAATACATTCGTTACAATGTATTTTAAAATAGATTTTCCAGAGCTAACTTACTTTTTAAATTTAATAACACTCCCTTAAACTTTTGGTTCGGACTTTAACTTTAAAAATAAAATACTTGATTCAACTAATATAAAAAAACTTTTTTGTTAAGACCTCGACTTAATTACGATTTTAAAATTTATCTGCAATATGTTATTGAAGTACAAAGTTCACATCCATTATTAAATACATAATTAAATCAAAAACTTTATACATATTCCGTTTACAAATACTCCGGCTTAAGCCACTTCTGACATCGCTTTAGATTATTTAAAGTCCGTAAGTCCAAGACTCTGATTTATGCTCATGTAGGCACATATAGTTAAATGTAGACTGATATTTACACAATCAGGCAATGTGTAAATGAATGAACTTCTTGAGTTCTGAACTCGATTCTTCAGACGCTTATCTGTTCTTTGTGTTTATAACTACTTGTTATTGTTATTATTATTGCACTTTAATGCGCTGATAATTTAGCCCATCCCCGAGCAACGAAAGTTGATGGAAAGTTTCCTATGATTGCCCCCCATAATCGATCATTTCGCACAATCACGGGTAATCAAAATTCGGGCAGACTCAATTCATTAAAAAAAGGGAGGAGTGGAGTGGGCGTGGGTTGGAGGCGGGTGTCATTCAAAAAAAAGCAAAGCAACAAAAAAATCTGCACGTCACATTGATCAAATGAATGATCACAGTGCTTTGCAGTTGATTAGATACAGATGCAGCTAATTAGAAAATATTTTTTCGCTCAAATCAGCAATTTAATACCGAAGTAAATAAACTGAGCAGCGACATGTCTGTGCTATCTGCAGTGCTGAAGAAAGTTTCGAATTTCATGGTCTTATGCACGTGACCACCGCTGTGTCATGGGGCAAATACAACCGTCATTAGCTGTTATCAGAGGACTGTCTAATGATAATCGCATAAAACAAAGCGAACGCACTCCCGAAATCGTTTATCAGCGAACAACTTTGATTATTATACATCATGGATAATAAAATGTAAATTAATTAATAACTACAATATGTTAAATGGAAAATCACCAAGAAATTGACGCCACTTATCAGAAATCACCGTTGTGGTACATGGTAACTCATAACTGGTGACTAAAGTGAATAAAGGCCTTGTCATACAGTAATTTCAACGCTGCTCTGCCTCCGAATGCAAAACTCTTTTAAACGCTTTTCGCTGACTTGGCCAAAACGCGTTGCCATAAACAACTGAAACATGTCGAGACGCCGCTAAAATTCTACAACAAAGCAGCAGCAAAATTAAATGCGATAACAATTCGAAATTGAACATGCCGCAAATTTCCGTTGTCATCTGATCATTTTTCGACTGCTCTAGGCATGTCCAACAGCTTCCCTTTAAAAAGCCCACAGCTAACAGCTGAAAATCATGAGCACAGCCGACTGCTGGGGACCCTGTAGTTATGCTGAAGACATAGCATAGAATATCAGCAAGTGGAAAGTGTAAAAATAAAGTTTAATTAAAAAGTAGCAAAGGCCTAAAGCGTAGGACTCTGTACTCATAGTGGAGCAATCACAGACAGCAATAAATAAATAACAAATTTAACGGCTTTAGAAATATATACAAAACTTAACAGTTTTGTTCAGCACATAGAAAATATTAATACATACCCAATATATACAATATACACACACAACGTGTGAGTTTGTTTAAGTTATGTCCATAAGAAAATTTAAATTTAAAAATGTCACAGATTTTTGATTGATGAATAAATCGTCTTAAGAATACATCAATCAATTGGTGACATTATGAATTTTAAGCATTCAATCAAACATCGGTGACATGATGAAAGTTGCAGAGAACTTGCCAAAAATCTGAAACCTAATTCGTCAAAGTTCTTGCCTTCAGTTCTTATATAGTATAGTTGAGTATAGTAGTATTGGTATAGTTATAGCATACGATACTTAAAAAGGGTTCTCTATATGTTCCTTATGTCTGTATGTACAGGAGTTGATAACCTTATATTGTATATCGGAAACAAGTAAGACTTTAGAAGTATTTGCTATATATTCCTTATGAGAAATATATATAGTTTTTTTGTTTGTAGAGTTTTACTCTATATCTTCTCTGAAAGAAGTGAGTTTTTGTAGCTTATGCTGATGCTGAAGATAATGATTTTTTAAACAATGCCTATGGGTGACCCTAGCAGCTTACAACTACAGGGTCTATAATAAGATAGACGTAATACTGCTGCTCGTATCAATTGAAAATCTCAGATAATTTTTCTCCCATGTGCTTTTAAGTTGTTTGTTTTGTGCAATTTTTCACATTGTGTGTTTCAGCGACAGCCTCTGAAATCTCGAAAGCAATTAACGTTTTGTTGGCAGTTTTGTATGGGCTGAGAAGTAGATGATAAGGGGTTGGTAGGGGTAGGAGTAACACCACCACGAGCTCAACACCTACCCCTGCGTGACTAACTCAAAGCTTAGTTAATTGCAGCCCACTTTTAACAGCTTCAACTTCAAATAACATTTCGTTGCATGCGAAATTTAATTATACTCGTTAAAAGCCAAAACTTGGCAGATAAATATAACCTGCCTCAATATGTGGCATGCAACGGGAACTAAACTCTATCAATAAGGCAAATTTTAGAGTTTCTTAGGTAAACTGGTGTTGAATGGCATGTGTTTACAGCTGATACCCTGTAAAGCGGGTGTAGTCACTTAGTCATAACCGTTGCGTATCTTTTAGATAAAATTTTCGAACTTTGAGACTGCGTAACGAAATATGTAATTTCTAATGTTTTATTATGCACTTGACTCAACGTATAACTTTCATTAATTTTAATGACTTTTCTAATTGAAATGCCATTTTCAATTTTGCTCAAAAATCAATTAGTATAAAGAAACAAATTTAAGTATTATCTATGCCAAAACAGACAGAACGGAAAGTAGTTTAATTTTAGACAGCAATAATATTTCAACTAAAAATTTGCCAAACATACTTTCTCCCCCATTCCATACGATATAGACCATAAATCTGAATAGTCCGAGTTGGATTTCAGGCAGCTGCTGTCGTCATTTTCTCGCGTGAAAGTCAAACAAAAAGCATAAATAATACGTCAAAGTTTGCGAAAAAATGTGAACCATAAATTAGTGCAAAATTTTTGTATTATTTTTTTTTGGTTTTAAATAAATTTTTTGCAAATTTTTACGAGGCTTTTATTAACCCATTAACGACTGTCTAAACAGGCGGTTAGAGTTATGCTGATGGGTCAATTATTTAATGCAACTATAAACATGTTTTCATTCATTCAAATCGATCGTAAAAACTGACAGGTTAAATAAGAAAAGCCAGAGAAAAACAATGGAAATGCTTTCACTGGGAAATTGACTTGACTGTTTTGATGTTTGGCTGTCAAAAGGCTTTTAGTTTGGGCCAAAAAGGCAATAGAAATACATTTTTTATTAGCATAAAAATTGTAATTAAATTGGTATATAGGAAGTCGGGTGTGTGTGTGTGTGTGACGACAGAGACGCAGATCAGTCGGATTTTGTTGGCCAACTTTTCATAAATTCAATGCTTTATTTTTAGCCTGTTGTTGGCCAAGTCAAGTGCAAGGTGCTGCGGCTGTTGACGTTGCCAAAAGCAGACGACAATTTCAACATTTTTATGTAGTTATATCCCCACCTCCCTGCCTCCTACAGTCGCCAAGTGTTTGTGCACTTTTAGCGGCTTTTTTCACGGCCAAGAACAACGACACATTTAACATATTATGTCGGTCAAGTTGAAGTCTAAACCAAGAAAAACAATAACAACAAATGAACACACATTAAATGCCGGCCAAATGGGCGCATTAAACTTTTCACGCCGACGTATACTTGATATTTATTATTATGTTTATTTATACTTAAATTTATTGTGTATTTTTTGTATTTTTTTTCTTTCTAGGCTGCTGCACAATTGTTGCTCTGAGTGCGGCCAGTGAGTGGGGCTATCCAGATCTGGACAACAATCAGGATGAGCGTAAGTAATGCCAATGAAAGCAGAGTTTAACTGAAAATTAGTTAATCAACGCCAAGTACATACACATATATCAACTAGTCACAGCCACTGCAGCAGTCGGACAGTCGAGCAGTCTCGCAGTCTTTAGTGGGTCAGGCGATCATTGTCAAGTGCTCGTTTGGTCATTTGTTCACTTTGTACATTTGTTTGTTTATTTTAAATTGCGCCAAATTGCGGTCTATGCAAATTGGAGGCAAACAATTGTCCAAACGGCTGATAAAACGAGTGCGCCTTGATAACTGATAACAATAAAATCTATTAACTCTCAAAAAAAGTTGAATTTTCATTTAAAGAAATGCTTATTTTAATAGCATAGTCAGCAAACATTAAACAACGGAAAAATTTTGTATTAGGCACTGGATATTATTTGCATAATGTTTATATATTTTCCTGTACTTATTCGGATATTAACCTTTACTATCAAACACTTCTATGTTATTTAATGTAGTTCAAACTCTTTCTTAGTAGAAAGTTCTTAATTTAAACAGCTTATTCATAAAATGGTCTAAATTGAACAACAACCACTTAATGACTCATGCTCTTGACCTTCAAAAACTACGGTTTTTCAAGCTTTCTGGTAGTCTGAGTAATTCAAAGATAGTTTAACTGTTAATCTAAATATATAAATATTTGGTTGATTAAAAAATTAATTTGACAACGCATATTCTTAATTTCCTTTTTGGCTTTTTATCAGCATATTTTCCTACCCTCTCATGCTTATACTATCTTTTACTTGTAGCATTCCCAAAGTGGGGAGGTCTGTGCGACGAGGGTCGAAAGCAGAGCCCCATTAACCTGCACGAAAATGGCGCTCTCAAGGGCAAATTCGCGCCGCTGAAGTTCGAGAACTACGATGAGCGTCAAGTGTCGCTACAGATGGTCAACAATGGGCACTCAAGTGAGTATTAAAGATTGGCCACTTCCATGTAAAGAGCAATGGGTGGTTATACATAATACTCTGTGCTAAGTCTCCATTTTATTCCCTCACTTTTTACAGTCCAACTCTCTGGATTTGCGCATGAATTGACACTGAGTGGTGGTGCTTTGGGCAGCGACTATGTCGTGGAGCAGATTCACATGCACTGGTGGTCGGAGCACACGATCAACACGATCAGGTATCCGCTGGAGGTGCATATCGTGCACAGGAATACCATTTATCCCAACATAACGATGGCTGCCAACTTTAAGGACGGCATCACAGTGCTGGGTGTGCTTTACCACGTCTCGAGCGAACCCAATGAGGCCATCGAGAGCATTATCAAGAGTCTGGGCGATATCAAGCCTTATGAGAATAAAAATAGACCCGTTAAGATAGCAGACAGTTTGGCTGTCGATGATTTAATACCGAATGTGGACACATATTTCACCTATGCCGGTTCACTGACCACGCCCACCTGTGCCGAGGCCGTTACCTGGATAGTCCTCACCGAGACATTCCCCGTTACGCTGGCTCAGATTAACGAATTCAAGGAGATCGAGTACGACAAGGGCAAGCAGTTGCACAACAACTACCGTGAGATTCAGAGCGAGAATAACCGTGCTGTGGTTCTAGTCCAACAGGAGCGTGGAGCAGCAGGTCAGCCCACCGCAATGGGAGTATGTCTGCTGCTGCTGCTTGGCTGGGCGACACAAAAGATACATCTTTTGTAGAGAGAAAGATAGCCATTTAAATAGAGATACACCAAAGACTGCACCACAGAAAACGATTTCTTGTGGTGCGGATATTACGAATTTTAGAGTCAGTCTAAATCGAGGAGAGATTAAGATTTGAGAGTAGAGGAGGAAGCGGAAGTGACAGAGAGCAACGGTGACAATTTATGCATACTCAACTTATTTGAAGCCCAACAACAAATGTAACTAGTCAAATTTGTGTGACATTCAAAGCAAGTGCCTTAAAATAACAAAACAGAACAAAATCTAATACAAACAAAAAAAAAAAAACAACCCAAAAATGTATTTAATAAAATGTTTTATAAGCAATTTGTGACTTTTCTTATTTAACTTTAGACTTCGTGGGTACTATGAAAGTAGAACTGTGAACTGGGTCTGGAAAATTAGTGAACACAATAAGATTTAACATTCGCAGAGTCCCAAAGTGTCCAAATTAAAAGATGTATTGCATGAGGTCTAAAGAGGGAAACGAATCTTAATACATAACCTCAGTCCCACTATTAAAACTATCTAAATATTTAGCATACAGAATTAAATGTTAATTTCTAGCATTTGGAAGGCAAAATGGCAAAACTGAGCGCAACTCAGTATGCACTAAATTCTTACATAAGATAATAGTTTAATAAAATAAACTCAAGTCTAACATAAGTTTCGTGTGCTTAGATTAAAGTCAAAACTTTATTACAATATTCGTACCACAGACCAGACTATTTAGTGTTGATTGATCAGATATACAGAAACCTAATAGAATTTGTGCCAACCCTACTCCTCATCTGACTGATTAAACCGAGCGCCTTAACAATCCTTTTAACTTTCTCAACTACAGGGTCTAGAAAGCAACGCCGCTCGCTTAAAGTTCAAATTGTTGAACATTATAAAGTTCAAACTGATTATTATGGGCATTTATAGCATTAATGAGCCCCCAATATAGCAAATATCTAATTTTAGCAGGTGAGAAATGCTTGACCATCCATAATTTAACCACTTTATGACCGTATTGGTCACTTGTTTTGGATTCCTCGAAAGGCGCACGAGTTGTGGCGATTTTATGGGTATTATTTAGTTTAGCACGTTCAAAAATCACCAGCTTCGTTAGTATGGTACTAAATTTAATGCCGAAATCACTGATAAGCCGTCGAAATTAGCGTTCGAGTCAACTGACCAACTGGCTGACCAAAAGCATTTTATCGATAATACTATAAATGTACAATTACCAAATACTAGAAAGCTTCGATTTCAACTGCACTGCTAATTGATTTGTTTAGGGCTCCTAAATTGATTTCGTTTTGATTCCTTATCAGTGCACGCAGTGACGATGATTTTTATCTGCTAAAATGCAATGCCCATTACAAAGTCATTTGAGTTGGTTTATTGCATATTAAATGCACTTGTTGTAAATAAAAAGTTCAAGTTCCTTAAATCATTATTTACTTACTTTTCATTCAATTAGATAAGCGCTATTATTATAAACAGTTTTCAAAAGCAACGGAATAAAAACATTTAAAACAAGCAACAGGTGGCGCTAATAATATACCTGCCTATAAGTATGCTACAAAATAATTAAAAAGACATTTCATTTGATTTCCAAAACTATAGTTGTTACTTCTTCAAAATAAATCCAAGCATGCCTATATCATAACAATTAGTTAAATACCTCTTGTGTCAAAATTTCGGTATAAAATGCCTCAGAATCCAATTTGCGAAACATTTACAAATTTGCCTGTCAAGTTTGATATCGAAAAACTGGCCGCCGAGTTTAAGCCACGGGATAAGGAAAAGGATGTTGAAAAAACGAAAACTCCCCGAGATTTTCTTCATGTGCCCGACAACAATTGGGTAGTTTTGCCCATGTTTAGATACCACTTGGATCATTTGAAGCCACAACTCTCTTTGCGGACTGACAAATATATGCGTTGCAGGTATAGAAATTTTCTTGACAATGTGCCCGCCAGCTATGTTACTATTTCTGTGCATGGTGCAAAGGTCAGCAAGTATGTATGTTGTATTTTTAATTTAACAACAGTTAATTAAAAGTACTTTTAGTCAACCATATCCAAGAAGAAAGTCACTTACTGGTCAATTTTATGGTGTGGACTTCAAATTGGCGCCTATTCCAGCTGCAGCTGATCCGCGCAGTCCATTGGGGCCAAGATCGGCCAAATCAAAAGCACATAAGCATGAAAAGTCGCTTTGAACAAACTGCAACACTTATATTCAAATTTGCCGCTTACTGTTTTTTTATCAGCTGCAATATTTATCGACAAATTAAAAAATTCAATTTAACTTACACACCCGAATTTAATTTCCTCTTTAACAAAGGAATACTAACCAGCGAGTAAAAATTTCCCAGGGACATTTCCAAGCGGCCATAGGACGAAACGAGAGCAACGAGAGGGTTGTCGCTGTGGTGTTGTGTGGCGGTTTGTGTGTGTTATTTATTGATGCAAACACGGACATTTGTCAACACTGTCCGATCAATTGGGACGAAAAATGTTTACAAAATGCATTAATTGTTGTGGCTCAATAATTATTTACGTTATATTCGCATGTCTACTGGTCGAAAATTGTGGCAAGTATTTGATTTAGCATGTGCAACATGCAGTTTATGTAAATAACGTGAGTTTTATTCAACAGTTGCACTGCAGCGGACACTGCGACACTACGAAGTTTTCCACAGAGATGATGTTGTACACAGAATTGTGAAGCGAGGTGCTAAACAAAGTAATAATCCATATAATACCATCAAAGAGTTGGAATTTAAAACACTAGGCAAGAATTTTCGTGTAATTCTGCATCCACATCGCGATGTGTTGCACAGCAAATTTCGTGCTTACGCTGTCGACGCCGATGGCAATGAGACCGTTGTGCACTTGGGTGAGTCCAAAAAGGAGCCCCTTTAAAATAAATACTTACAGTTCTATTTATACAGATCATGATAGCTTTTATACGGGTCGCGTGTTTGGCGAACTGGAATCATCGGTGCGTGCACACATTGAGGATGGCACCTTGACCATGTCCATTGAGCTGCCCCAAGAAACTTACCACATAGAGCCTTCCTGGCGTCACCTGCCTACAGCCAAGAAACACACAATGGTTGCCTACAAATCATCAGATGTCAAACTAAGTCATCCGGAGAATGGTGCTGTTGTACCTAAGACCTGTGGTTATATTAAAGAAGGTCGCGAGCTGGAAGACAATGACAATGACATTGAGCACTTGATGCGAGAGAAACGACAGGCGGATCAATATGAGTATACGCCCACAAAAACGCGTTGTCCACTGCTGCTGGTCGCCGATTATCGTTTCTTTCAGGAAATGGGCGGTGGCAATACCAAGACAACAATCAATTATCTGGTAAGTAGAAAGTAATGAAGTATACACAAGGTTTTAAGCCTCTAAATTTTTCTCTGATCTGCAGATAAGCCTTATTGATCGCGTGCACAAAATCTATAATGATACGGTGTGGCAGGATCGCTCGGATCAGGAGGGTTTCAAGGGCATGGGTTTCGTTATCAAAAAAATTGTCGTACACTCGGAGCCAACACGTCTGCGAGGCGGCGAGGCCCACTACAACATGATACGTGAGAAATGGGATGTACGCAATTTACTCGAGGTTGGTACTAGTTACTAGATCCTAGACTCTTTTAAATCTTAGGCTAAATGTATGATACATTTTTAAACTTCCATTCTAATGCTATTTTACTGCTACTTGTCTTGATATGATTAATGTAGGTCTTTTCACGGGAATACAGCCATAAAGACTTTTGTTTAGCTCATCTATTTACCGATCTCAAATTCGAAGGTGGCATTTTAGGCTTGGCTTACGTTGGCTCCCCACGCCGCAATTCCGTGGGTGGCATTTGCACACCAGGTTGCTAATCCTCTGCTCTCATTTACTACCAACTTTCATTTGTTTGTCGCTTTTGTTGGATTTTGTAGTCGTCGTCGTTTTGTTTCTTACATTGAGTTTCTTTTATAAACAACAATTTTATGTCTTCTGTTAGCTAATATTGTCTTTTTATCTGTCCTACTTTAGAGTACTTCAAGAACGGTTATACCCTGTATTTAAACTCGGGATTGAGCAGCTCACGCAATCATTATGGCCAGCGTGTTATTACGCGTGAGGCTGATCTGGTAACGGCTCATGAGTTTGGACACAACTGGGGATCAGAGCATGATCCCGACATACCCGAGTGCTCACCCAGTGCCTCGCAAGGTGGCAGTTTCCTCATGTACACCTACTCTGTCAGTGGCTATGATGTGAACAACAAGGTAACTAAATACTGCGTTTTTAGTTTATACAGTCTTTAATCCCTTGATGCTTTCTAGAAATTTTCACCTTGTTCACTGCGCTCCATACGCAAAGTGCTGCAGGCCAAGTCGGGACGCTGCTTCTCGGAGCCGGAGGAATCCTTTTGTGGCAACCTGCGCGTCGAGGGCGATGAACAATGCGATGCGGGTCTTCTTGGCACCGAGGACAATGATTCCTGTTGTGACAAGAACTGCAAATTACGACGCAATCAGGGGGCCATGTGCAGCGACAAGAACTCACCGTGTTGCCAGAACTGTCAGTTCATGCCAGCTGCAATGAAGTGCCGTGAGGCACAGTACGCTACCTGTGAGCAGGAGGCACGCTGCACTGGTTCCCATGCCGAGTGCCCCAAGTCACCGGCCATGGCCGATGGCACCATTTGCCAGGAGCGTGGCCAGTGCAGGAATGGCAAGTGTGTGCCATACTGTGAGACTCAAGGCTTGCAGAGCTGCATGTGCGACATCATTGTAGATGCCTGTAAGCGCTGCTGTCGCATGAGCATCAATGAAACTTGCTTCCCAGTGGAGCCACCGGATGTGCTGCCCGATGGCACGCCCTGCATAACGGGCTTCTGCAACAAGGGAGTTTGCGAGAAGACCATTCAAGACGTGGTCGAGCGTTTCTGGGACATTATCGAGGAGATCAATGTGGCCAAGACATTACGTTTCCTCAAGGACAACATAGTCAGTAAGTAGCTAAGAATATTTTTATGTTTTTTGTTATGGATTCATGGGTAACTTTTGTGTTCCAGTGGCTGTGGTGATGGTCACCGCTGTCTTTTGGATTCCCGTCAGCTGCGTTATCTCGTATTTCGATCGCAAGAAGCTGCGCCATGAGATGAAACAGATTGAGTGGAGTCACAAACTGGATCTCATACATCCCAGCGACGAGCGGCGTCGCGTCATACACATACGGTGCGAATTAATATATTGAATTTATTTCTTAATCAATTAATCATGCTTTGTTGACATTGCAGCGTTCCACGCCAGAAGATCTCGGTGGCGAGGGCTTGTAATTAACATAGAACGCATTGGTGGCCATTGTTTTATCTTCCGTGAGCATTCTTCTCAAAACTGCCACAATTATTTTATATTAAGTATAACAAATTGACAAACACACACACTCAAACAAACATAATATAATGAATAAAATTCCCCAATAATATAGAAAATTACACAAAATTTGTTGGTGCTGTTAGTTGTTGGTAGTAACTGTTGTGAATTTCGACCCTTTAAAAGCATTAATTTAACATTTGTTATTTGTTTAGTCTTGTTTATTCATACTTTACCAAAAATATGTATTGTTTCAGAGTTCTAGTTGTGCATAAAGTTAACATTTATGATTGATTTTGTTTTGTTTTGAGGGTTTTTTTTGTAGTTTCCTTTTTGTTTATTATCTTACTGAATACATTGTTAAGTTTGTAGTTTACTTCTTTTTATTGCTCTTTCCATTTGTCTGTGGCGAAGCTTCCTCATCAGGCTCCAGTTCGCTCTCGTCCTCCTCGTCTGAATAGTCCTCACCGTACATTTGACCATCCTCGTACTCGCCCAAGTTCATCTCCGCCTAAACAATAGAAGTACAGGGTTATAAAGTTATATACTAATGTTAAAAGCAAGTAATTTTACCTTGCCGCACAAATAGACCGGCCCCGTGCCCTGGAGAAGTTTGAATGTCACTGAGCCATTGGGAAATTCAACATTTGGACGCAAGCTGCGAGTTTCGCCGACCTTTAAGACGGCAATAGGAATTTTGACCGACTTCTTAACGCCCTCATCGTTCACATGTGTTTCAGCCTGAAAAAAATTAACAAAAATTTGTTAAGTGATGTGAATATACTTATTTTCGCCCACTCTTTGCCCTCTGCCCCGATCAGCAGCAACAGACAGCACTTAAGTATTCGTCAGTGTCAGTGTTTTTCCACTGCTGAACACATGTACTGCCTACAGTGCGTCAGAACAGTACTACAATTGGACTTTTAACTAGTTTAAAACTATTGGTAGTGGGACAAAACTTTTTGGTTGCACAGTATGCACAATTTACCTGCACAACATTGAATTCTCCTGTTTTTGCCTCTGCTCCAAGGGAAATCTGTTTGATGATCAGCTTGTGAGAGTGCACAGCATATTCTTCTGGAATTTCTGGCACATCAAATTGTGCAATTGGCTCTTTTTCGCTGAGGACAACACCTGGTTTTGGTAGGGGTAAAATATTGTTAAGTTCTCGACTGCCATACAGATTTTGCCGGTAAAAAGCCACAAGTAACTGGCATTTGCAGTGGCTTCTGCAGGGGCAACATTAAATATTATATAGACAGCTTACCATAGAATGATTCAGACTCCATTTATAGGCCGTAAAAACACGCTGTTGTACAGTCAATTAGAAGTTAACGAAAACTTGTACTTTTTTCACACGTGCCCGTACAATGGCGATAGACTGAAGAAACGAGTGCCGCAAAAATGATGCCTCCAACTTATCGATAACGCCGATAGATTTGCAAACGATAACGTTTGTGTTAGAGTGTGTCGAATGTCTCTTAAACGTTACTTGTTCAATCAATTTGTTGGACAAATAATTAGATTTACTCGTTTTGAATGTAGTTGGGCCAACAATTTAATAGTTTTAAATTATTTGAATGTAATTAGCGCGAGATAAGTAAATTTTAATAAATTAAATCAATTTAATAGATTCGCCGTCGCTTTGAACGAATGACTTAATTATTTTCTATTTGAAAGAGAAGTTGCTGTTTTACCAGCATTAAAACAGCTTATATTTAAAATACGTTGAAACTGCCTACTATAAAATGTTGAATCTTCATCAAGTGTTAATTTTGTGCACTGCATTAATTTAAAGTACTACACATCCTTCGATATATTAATTTAAATCATGATTAAATCGAATATTGCAAGTCGTCCATCGATAAATTGCAGCCGTTTGACTAATCGTGGCATTCGATTGCATCCCTAGTTGGTAGCTACCATTTTGCAAAAGTTTTTGCTCAACACGTGCTCGGCGCTTGATTTCTAAAGTTTCTACATAAAACAATTAATTGCAATGGCAGAGGAATCATTCTATGGTAAGTAGCAATCATCCACCTGCCGCCAATTGTAAATTGAAAGAGATAAATAGCATACCAGCAAAAGAAATAGATAAATTGTAATTTGTTGGCTACGTTGCCGGCTGCCGGCATTTTTATTCAAGGTTGCGACAGTGTGCATGTGTGTTCGTACACGCGCAAACACACATGCATAAAAATGAAAGTGTATGTGTTAATGTAGACACATCTGTGGATATCTTTTTTATATATTTTTTGTACTCCATAATTAAAACGTATCATTTACAGGCGTCACCCTGACCGCAGAAGAGAATACCGAAACCTGGGACGTTGTTGATGAGGATTACTCACGCGGTCAAAAGCTCGTAATCAAGCAAGTGTTGCTGGGCGCCGAGGCAAAGGATAATGAGTTCAATGTAGTCGAGGTAAGTAACGTGTGTGCGTGTGTGTGTGTGTGCGTGTGCATGTCTGCGAGTGTGCGTTCACTTCTGGTAGCCCAGTGGGACTTGTTGGCATGTAAAGTGCACTACAGGCAGTAAGCTACTTTTTCCGCTTGTGGGACTTCTCTAGCCAATAAGTGAATGCTGGAAATCTGTCAAGCTTAATACACTCGATTAACGATTTTCTTAGCCGTTTTTTCATGGTTGCACTGCAGAACATTCCATCAAGTTCTATGTGCAAAAAGTCCAACAGGGTCTCGTTTTTTATTGTTGCCAGGGCATGGACCGGTTTGTATTTTCTGCAAGCACGCGCAATATTTGTTTGTGGGTTAGGGTAATTTTGTCTGTATCTGCAGTGCGCGCCCTTTGTCTGGCTACTTTGCTGCTCATCTGTACGCACATTCATGACGTCACAACTGGCCGGCAGTGTGTGCTTTCAGACTGACAGTACCCTGCACTTTAGTGTTGTGTAAACATTGCTCAGTTTAGTGAACATGTTCACTTGTTTTTTTTTATAAAAAGAGCCACCCCCCTTTTTTCCCCCAGCCCCCCACTTGTTCACATAGACCGCTCAGGCGCCCACCAACTCACTTGCTCACTGTTCACGCCCAGCCCCCCAAGCCCCACATATTTAGAAAAAAAAAAAATACGATACATATAAAAAAAAAAAAAAAATTAAAAAAAAAAAAAAAAAATAAAAAAAAAAAAAAAAAAATTTTCTTTTATAAATAAAATTATTATATATTTCTCCCTCGGCAGTATATATAAAATATTTTTTTTTTTTTCTCTCTAAAAAAAAAAAAAAAAAAAAAAAAAAAAAATTAAAAAAAATTTTGCTCTACATAAAAAAAATTTTTTTTTTTTAAAAAAAAAAAAATATTTACTTATGTTTATTTTATTAAAAAGCGGCCCGCTTTTTCAAAAAAAATATTAAGCGATATATTATTGCGCAGAATGCCCTCGATGCGCAAAAATAAGCAAGGGAGTGATCAAGTGAGCAAATCTGAGCAAGTGAGCAAAACTGAACAACTTGCAAGGAACATGTTCAGTTGCTCACTTCAGTGAACAACTCTTTTTTGTTCACTCACTCATGAGCAACCCAACACTACTGCACTTATAACAAAAGTTAAAACACTGGTTAAACGAGTTACATGTATCTGTGCATTTTCTTAATTTATGTTTGTGTAAATGTAAATAACTTTTAAAATGAAATTATACATAAAATGTTGTTGTTGGGGGCAAATAAGATGTGTTAGATTTAGGTACAGGGTCGCTTCAATTCGAGCACTCGCTCTACTTTAACTATAAACTTAACTGTACATAACAAAACAATAAGAAGCACTTTTATTATTGACTCAAGTCGCAGGCAATATGAGAAACGCGTCGACTCGCGCTTCCGCTGTTGTTCCCGCTGCCGCTGCCGCTCAAATACCCGTTGGCGTTGCCACCATTCTCTATCGCAATCGTCTCGATTAATTCGGGAAAGCTTTTGGTGAAGCTGAACATGCTGCGCGCCTGCTTTTGCAGCCGGCAAACGACGCCTGCTGCGGCGATATTCCAATTCCAGCAAATGAGCTCGCACTGCAGCAGTTTGAGATCTTCGCGCAGTGAAACAATGGTCTAAAATAATGGTTTAAAAAAAGTCAAATATCAAGTGGATTTACTTTAGTTGTTGTATAACTTACGGCAGCCACTGTTGCATCAATTGAGTTAATTTCGGCGCCTTTAATGACCACTAATCTTACGTTATCCGTTTGCTTTCTCACGTGACCAACGATTGTTGTTTTCAAATACTCTGCACCCGTGTACTCCACACTGTCCTTCAGCTCGGCCAGACAGAGCTCCATGCCATTGTGCTGTGTGGAGCATAACCGTTTGAGAATCAACATTAATGAGTAGAAATTTATGGGTTCACTCACCTTCTGGGTTTCTAGCTGAAAGTACGGTGTCATGCTCTTCCGGAGTATAAAGAGCATATTGACCACAACGCCCACGAGCATACCGTACTCCAGAGACCAGAAGAGACAGCTCAGCGTTGTGGCCAGAAATGGCACCATATCCCGCTCTAGAAAGTCCAAATAATTAGCAGATTAATCAACGAGTACAACCACAACTTTAGTACTTACTCTTGGCCCGCCAGATTTCGGCTATTTTGTCGTACTCCACCATAAACAACATAGCTGCTATGATAATAGCGGCTAGTGTAGCCTTTGGTATATAGGCAAATGTGGGCGTGAGGAATGCGAGAGTCATCAGGATTAGAATGCCAGTGATTGCACCGCCCAGAGTGGTCTGCACACCACTGGCATTGTTAACGGCTGAGCGGCCAAAGGAACCGGTTATGGGCATGGAAGAGAAAAAGCTGCTAAAGACATTGCAGAAGCCAAGTGCGACCATCTCCTGCGAAGCATCCACAATCTGGCCCTTGGCTGACAAATAATAAAACGGAATTGTTAAGTTTACTATTGGACAGTTTCAGAAGTAGTTGGTGAACCTACAGAATGCTTTGGCAATGGCCACACTTTCCAATATACTCAGCAAGGCTATGGAGGCAATAGATCCTCCCAATATGGACACCATGTCACCAAAACCAATCGCTTCTCCATCCTCATTCACTGTTTGAAACGGCGGTGGACGAATGGGTGGCAAACCGGCTGTGATATCGCCACTTACACGAAATGGCATTTCATTGGAGCCACGACTAAGCAGATAGCAGAGAAGTATGCCCAGGAACATAACCAGGACATTGCGGCAGAGCGATAGATACTTGTTGAACTGACGAGAGCCACAACTCAAGTCCTTCAATTTCTACAAAAATGAACAGTGTCTTGAAGGGTTGTCTTTATCTTGAGCTATACCAAATACTCACCCGCATGAGCAGCAGTAGAATTAGTGTACAACAACCGAGCAGTGCATCATTGCGGCGCGTCTCTTGTATGTGACCAAAGAAGTTAATCCAGGACTTGAGAAACTCATTGGATTTGCTTTCTATGCCAAAGAGATTGTTGATCTGACCACTGCCCACGGTCAAGGCAGCAGCTAAAGTGAAACCCGTTGTCACCGGCATCGAAATGAAGCGCATGAGCACGCCCAGATTCAGGAATCCCAGCAGTAATATAATGCAGCCGGATAGAAAGCACAGTAACACTGCAAGATCGGGATTGCCATGGATGTGTGGATTCACCATCATGGAAATAATAGCAGTGGGACCTGGAGGGAATTTAAGCAGTCACTTGAGTGTTCCTCTCTGCGGTACCCTGTAGGATACTCACCCACTGTGATGTCCTTGCAGGTGCCAAAGAGTATGTACATAAAGCTGCCCATGAAGCAGGAGTAGAGACCGTAAACCGCTGGCAAACCCGCTATAACACCATAGGCAATGCCCTGTGCCACCGCTGTGAGTCCCACTGTAAGGCCAGCCACAGTGTCCACCAGGAGGTAGCTGGACTTGTACTTGGGTAACCAGTTGCAGATGGGCAGGAATCTTTTTAAGGTCTTGGTCGTACAACAATTGCTGGCCTTGGTGCCCATGGCGCCGCAAACATTGGGTAATCTTTCATGATAGAGCTCATCTGAATTCAGCAAAGACAAAACGGAAAGTACTTGACATTTGGATTGATTTGAAAGCTACAGAAACAAGAAAACAGGTAGAACCGATTGCAATCTTATCTGGGCTGACAATATATTGTTTATATATGTCGACAAAATAACATATGTATATACGTGTTGCTCTTTTATACTTTAGTCACTAAGTTGATATCTCAAGTGGCTCGACAAATTACTTTTGGAGTCTCGTGATTTGTGCACAATACAAGTGTGTATTAAAGATCTCTCGTCGTCGATATACCTCTCTCTTTTATCTCCGGTTATTGATTTATTTATTTCAAATGAAATCTGTAAATTTCCATTCCGCGAAACCGCAAATTTATTAAGGGCTTGATCGAATTTTGCTTATCACCTGGGAATTCCTGATTATGTTTTGAATGAAGCTAGTAGGCCAATCCTACTTTTCTACGATCCGATTGAAAAAGACCGCGTTGTTGTTCTGGAACAATCACACAAAAATATATCATCTAATCAATCTGGGTACTTATCTAACTAAAAAATAAGTTCCGTAGTAATTAGTTTATTTCAACATATAGTTGCTAAGGAAGCTATATTATATAGTTAACCGATTTTTAAAGAGTTTTCGTTGGGCTTCGTGACTTCCTTATAAACCCCTGCACTTTTTTAAATACTGGGCTTAAAAACTGATTAAATTGTAGTAAAATTGAAATCACTTTTGATTTAAAGATTGCGAAACTTACAACAATTTCTGAATGAAACGGATTTTGCCTATATACCCACTTGATTCATAGCTTTGCAAAAGGTTTTTCACGTTCCGGGTCTTTAGGTACGAAGGTCGGGGATTTTTTTTTTAGAAAGTTGTCTTGGCTTGAGATATCTGTGTCTATTTTGAGTTAATTTCTATTTACACTGTACTCGATGATGATTATTAAACACTTATTAAATACTTGAACGCACCGTCATAGTCACACATTTTAGCGGATATTTCTTCCCTTTTTTTGTTAAAAACACTTTAGATGAATTAAATAAGAAGATAAAGTCGAGCACTAATTGAATCTTATAATATTATATTATATTTTGTTATATTTTGTAAAAAGTTAGCGTTAACTTGTTGAATGTAGCACGCGCTGGACAATCTGCAAATTGACAAAGATTGTGTATGTGCGTGGGTGTGTGTAAAGCGTAAAAGTTGCGCTTAATTAGCCGGTTGGTGTGGTCTCTGCGACGGCAGACCGACGAATGCTCCGGGAAGAATTCGTTGGCGCCGTTTTTGAGGTACCGAGGTGTCCGCTCAAGTGCTCTGCCTGCACTTGTTGACAAGCTAAGGGAGAATGGGTGGGACGGAGGGTGTGCCAGAGATATGTGGGTGAGTGGTGTGTCTGTGTATGTGTGTGTGTGAAATCCAACGCGGCGTATGAGTATAATACCTATCTTAACTACCAATCTTTACCGCAGGTTCCAAACATTCCAAACGTGAAATAAAAAGAAATTATGCTCCATTTAGTTCAAATTACAATTTACAATTACAATTTGTTAATTGATAACACTGGAACATTTATTTTTGTGTATAAGAACAGTTATTGTTGTTTAGTATAATGCTTATCAGTTGATTTAGTCATTAAGGCTCTGAATACCATTCTTATCTAAGGCATATTTCTGCTAAGTTAATCCGATCCACTCAGATTTATTGCGTTTTATACTAAATATATTTAATATATATACTTTATATTTAATATATTTTATTTATTCTACTCATTCTAGGTGACCACACTGAAGGATTCCGTACAGATCCCCATTGCTGTACTCAAGGCTGGTGAGACGCGAGCTGTTAATCCCGATGTGGAATTCTACGAGACAAAGGTTACATTCAAGCTGATCAAGGGCAGCGGACCGGTCTACATTCACGGCCAGACCATTAAGGATGACGTTGAGGTGGTCGACATGGAGGAGGAGGATGAAGAGGATGAGGCCGAGGATGATGAGATTGAGCATCCAAAGAAGCGCGCCAAAATTGAACAGAATGCCGATGGCAAAAATGCCAAGAACCAAAAGAAGAAGTGAAACTAAAACAATGCAAACGTTTCTAAGCTATATCTGTAGATTTAAACAAAACAAAGTAAAAATAAATAAAAAAAAGTAACTGTTTTAGGCCCTATACACAAGATATAATAATGACAAAACCGATGTATAACTTAAAAGATGTACGTTTAGTTCCTTCTCTCAGATCCTTAACAGCAGAAATGATTCAGCCGAAATAATAATGATATGCTACTAACTTTTAACACTTAAGCAGTAAGCCAAGTTAACTATCCAACTAAAACTACAATTTTTCATATATACCTAAATATATATAAATTTATACTATTAGTACTTGTCACATTGTATATAACAACTTAAGATACAAAGTGCAACTGCAACTACTACAAAACCCGCCAGATACTTCCACTTCACATAATTGTAGTATGAAATGAAATAATAAAAGATTGTCAACGGTATAAAAGAATGATATGATATGAATATTCAATTTGTTTTCTCATTTTTTATATATTTTGGTTTTAATTATCAGCTGTAGTTGTGTTTAGATCGTTGCCGGAATTTTGAAGCAATGCATTACAAAAAAAGGATAATATCAGACATGAACATAGAAAAGTCTATTGGCATTATTTCCCCAAAACAAGGAAAACTCAAAATCAAGCTTATGTCGGATAAGGGATGATGATGCTGCTGCCGCGCGAGTTGTTGCCGTTGGTGGGTGAATCAATTAGTTGGGCGATGGCATCACCTTTAATCTCTCGCAGGCTGCCTTCTCCAGTGCCTCACGATGCTTGGGATCGGCGATTTGGATGAGCTCGTACATGCGTTGGCGCACATTCTTGCCAAAGAGCGAAGCAATGCCGTGTTCAGTGACCACATAGTGTACGTGTGCACGGGAGGTGACAACACCAGCACCTGCAAA
Source organism: Drosophila acutilabella (assembly GCA_035046005.1). Lineage (NCBI taxonomy): Eukaryota > Metazoa > Arthropoda > Insecta > Diptera > Drosophilidae > Drosophila > Drosophila acutilabella. Next base: position 2,310,344 of record JAWNOK010000003.1, read on the forward strand.
ACAAGTGGATTACAGTTTATGATAAAAACGAGTCTTTTTAAAACTTACCTGGTTTCAGCATGGGCACAATTTTGCTCTCTCCCTTGCTGGTAGTCGAGGGCATGGCAATGATGGGCACACCCAAACCATCTACACCCTCGGCAGCGCCACGAATAAAGTCCACTTGACCGCCAAAGCCGGAGTAGAAGCGTGTGCCAATCGAATCAGAGCAGACCTGACCAGTCAGATCGACCTCAATGCAACTGTTGATTGCCGTCATGCGGGGCTGCATCTTCACAACGCCCGTGTTGTTAACGTAATCAATGGCCAACATTTCTGCGGAATAAAAAATAGCTTAAGCTACGGATTCAATTCGTTTGAAATGTTATTTTACCAATGAAAGGATTGTCGTTCACAAAGTCATACAGGGCCTGATCGCCAATGAGGAATGAGCCGACAATGCGTCCCTTGTGCATGGTCTTTTTGCTGTTTGTGACGCATCCCTTCTTGACCAGTTCCACAACACCGTTGGCAAACATCTCTGAGTGAATGCCCAGATCCTTGTGGTTGTGCAGTGCGGCGAGCACAGCATCGGGAATGCTACCAATACCCATCTGTAGTGTGGCACCGTCTTTGACCAAATTCTCGGCAATCAGTTGGCCAATCTTCTTCTCCACATCGGAGATTTTGCCGGTACCATGCTGTGGCAGTTTCTCATTGATTTCAATGGCAAAGTCGAAGTGCGATTTATGGATAATAGAATCACCAAAGGTACGCGGCATGTTGGGATTAATTTGAGCTAAGTAGGAAAAGAAATTAAATTATTAATAGACTCAACGTATTGAAAAACATTTTATACTCACCAACAATCTTCTTGGAGTTAACCAAACCGGCGCGTACGCAATCGACGCTAGTGCCGAGTGAGCAGAAACCATGACGATCTGGTGGTGACACGTGGATGAAGGTAACATCTGGTTTTACGATCTTTTTGTAGAACAACTGTGGGATTTCATGCAAGAAAATAGGCACATTGTCGCCACGTCCCTCGGCAATAGCTTTGCGCACATTGCCGCCCATAAAGAACGAGTTCGAACGGAATATATCCTTGTACTCAGGTTTGCAGTACTCCGCCGGACCCTCGGTGTGCATGTGACAAACCGTAATATCCTTCAGATTGTTGCACTTGCCGTGCATCGTCATCGCATTCAGGAGCACATTCGGCGTTCCGGCAGCACCCTGTGCGAATACAGTGTCGCCTATAATAACACCAGACAAGCAGATAAGATAACAGCTTCATTACGAAAAAAAGTAAGCAATAAACTATATTACTATATCCGAAAGTAATCATTATATTTATTAACAATTATCACATGACTTTTGTTTTTAGCGCAAAAAGTGGCAGTGATCGTGTGAGGTTTGTGTCTCCGCTAAGTAACGTTCACACTTGCTATTATTTTTAGAACAGTTCTAAATGGAATTTTAAGAGCAATTTTGGCCCATTTTATTTATTTATCTTTTTCAGCATTCTACACTGCACGTGCCATATTTTTAGATATATAGTGTAGAAATTATCGCAACAGTGCCAAGAAATTGCATGAGCAAAATATAGAAGACAAAAGTAAATACGCGCAGCCGATTAAATTAGCTTAAACTAAGTTTATAGTTCCCAGACTACCTATCATGTAAGTGTAATTAAGTGAACTAATACAAGAAATGGTTAATTCATTATGCTAATAAGCAAGTGTGTCCAACAGTACTTCTGCCGGCAGAGCGCACAGTGGGAAGGTTTGTCTAAAATTTAAGTAAAACATATTTGACCTTAATAAATTAAGATAATATTTTTAGGAACTCTATCTGCAGCTGACATTTGGCTTTTTCACAGTTTTCACTGCAAACTATTGCGAATCAGCATATATAGAAATAAATTGGCATTTGTCATAGAATATCTATTTTTATTACAGGCGCCGATATTGCAAAAGCCCAGTGCCAACTGCATGTACTTATATATATACAATACATATATACTGTATATATTTGATTTGCATACGGATTACCATATAAGTAAGTACTCTTTATTTGTTCTAATTATTATGATAAGATTATCAAGTGTCATAACTCATTAATTTAATTCACTGTCAATCAACATCAAACTGTTAACATCATTATTATGGATTATTCAAATACCTACATACATATGTTTGTATATGTGTGTTATCGGCCCCAATGCGCCGTCAAAACTAATAAAAACAAAAACAAATGTATTGGCAAAGAAATGACGTAGCTGCCTTTAGTACGGCGCGTGTTTGAGAGTCGTTCTAAAATTAGACAGGGTTGAATCTTCTCAATTTTTATCTAGTTTTCTTATGTTTTGCTCCCATTCTACAAACATTCAGTCGCCGAAGCTCTCAAAGTGCGAGCAGACTTAACACACTCACTGACATTTTGTGGGCGGGGCTCATCAACTGGTTTGGTTAGTCAACCATCCAAATATATATATACATATGTTTTTTTGGGTCTCTCTTGCGCAACTTGCCAATTGAAATTAATTAAATCAATGCTGCATTAGCACCAAACAAACAATTTAGCGTGTTTTGCTGTCGAATGTTATCAGCGAAGTGTTGCTGCTCCACATCATATGTTAATATTGCTGTACAGTCGCCCACCTTCCAATAAAAATATTGCATAAGGAAATAATAGCACAATAACAGTTTTATACTATTTTGTTAGACCAGCTAGTATGTAGATAATTCGTTCTTATCAGCACAGCTGTGGCGACGGTCGCCAGACATGTTTTTTCTGACGCTGCTGTCTGTTTCTTTGTATGCATCGATATGTTTGCGTGTGTTTGCATGTGTGTTGTGCGCCTCAGAACTAAGCTGAGCTTCTCTCACTAGAGCAGAGTACAAAGTACAAGTATTTATAATTTATATACATATGCATGTACACAATGTTACAGTGTCAACAGCGCGTATATACAACATTTCCATTTAAATTAGAATACTGCAATTAATATAAATAAATTCAGCTGTTTTTGTTTGAGCAAAAACTGCAGTTAATGTAAATAAGTGAACAAAAACCTGATACGTTCATATTTACATACACCTGTTTGGCAGTAGAAGATTAGCGATTATATAAGGTAGACAAAAGCGCTCGTAAATAACTGATAAGCTGATTGATTGATGGTTAAGTGCTTACACTAATCACGGTCAATTGATTCTATTGCCGGCTTTTATGTAAAGCGCACCCTGTAATTGCCCTATGCGCTGTGTGCGCTGTGTGTGTGTAAATAGTTTGAATTACGCTCGCCTTACACAGGCACATACACACACACACATATGTACACGAATAAACTTAGAATTTGCATGAGTGTGTCCCTCCTCTTTTTCCCTATACACAGCACACGTCATAACCTTAACCCGGCCGCATTTTCATTCTGTTTTCCCAAGCATTTGCCAGCGATGCAGAGAAGGGCAGGGGGATTAAACAAACACTACGTTACATAACACGCCAAATTTTTGCGGTTCAACAAACGAAACTATAACAATAATTGAAATTTTAATGAAGCGTAGTTGGATGATGGAATTGGAAAAGTAGAATTGCTTACCAGATTTGATGCAGGCAACGGCTTCCTCCGCGGACACAATTGGAGGCTCCCGATTAATTGGATGCGACAGCTCATTGACGTAGGTAAAATAATTATTATGGGTCGCAGCCGCATTCGCCGACGCAACGGTCAGGAATTTGTTGACTTGTCCCACACGACGCGCCAGTTGTTTGCTCATGATTGCAGTTGTATTATTATTATACTTAACACTTTTTAATTTAATTGATTGTTGTAGGGGAGTTACAAAAATGATACGAATACGGCAATTTTTAGATGTGGTCAGTCAATCCAATCACTGTTTATCAATCCCGTCTCCAAACAGTCTGCTTGCTCCGTCTGCTTTCCGTGCTTTCTGTCCAGCAGCGCGTTTACAACTGGCTTGGGGAAAAAGCTTTAACTCGGTACAAAAGCTCTGTGCTGTGGCCGTACCAAAACGTTCTGACTTGCGTTCTAATTGCCCATCAATATATTTAAATTTATACTACATAATTTTGGTACTATCAAAGGAGCGATGTGAGCAGAATGATACATATAAATTGGCATTTAGTTAAAAGTAATATTTGTATATGTGTGTATAAAAAATGTGTCATTGAATTTTGAGTAATTTTTCTAAAAAGTTTGTTTGTTTTTAGTGATGAAAAACGTAGCATACCTAGCTCCGTTTGCCAACACTAAATAATTCTGTGTGAATGGCATTACAGCGCGGTAAATTCAAATGATCTCATCTCATATGTTTGTTTGTTTAATGAGATTCTGATTATTTTTTTAAATCACCCGAGTTATTTTATTTTGAAATTAAATTTAAATAAAACAAATTCATGGCGATAAAAGTCAGATTCACTCAAAAAACTATTTTTATAAAGCAATAATTGAAACACAGTTTTTTCGTTGGAATAGCTGCGCGTTCAAAAAATGTGATCGCATTTAATTAGCGTTAATTATAATATTGATTTTCGTTCAGTTAATTGAAAATCCTAATAGATAAAAGCGCCTTGGACTAACAATTAAAAAGTAACAAATTACATACATAAATTTAATACTTAGATTAGGAGAACTTATGTATGTGAATAATCTATACAACAAAAAATTCATCACTATGTACAAAGGCTTAAAAACTAGAATGAATTATTGAAATGATTTTCATATTTCATATTTATGCGTATTCATTGGTACAATTTGTTTAGTTCTATTTAAGCCATTTACTTTATGGTTGACTATAAATGTGTATGATGGGTCTATGTTTAGAGTATATTAGTATTTCGTATGACTAGTTTACGATCTTGTCTGAAAGTTGTCTTTAGGTTTTCGGCACAATTTGGGGTTTATTATTGAACATTCAGTTATATTTGTGTGTCTATTACATATAGAGAATATATTTGATGAGTTTACATGGATTGTTGAGAAATGATTTTGTTAGTTCTTCGGCCTTTAATTTTGGACGGAACCCAAAACAATAAATGATTAATAGTTGTATAAACGGCACAATGTGAAATTTTCTCTGTTTTAACTTGACTAGATTTTATTTTTTGGTTTTAAAGGTTTAAAAAAATAACGATAAAATGTAAAACAAACAATTGTGCAGCATTTTAAAAAAGTTATTCGTTATAAAACCGCTATAAAGTTTATATAGTTGTATGCACTAAATCTGAGATTACAAATTTGCGTTGCTTGCGATTTTGAGTAATTAATCCATTAATTAGTTAGTTGATTTTGTTGTTGTTTTGTTTTTGCTTAGAAGAAGTACGTACGTTGATTTGCCTTTACATAATTCAGAAAGTTAAGTTTACTACTTAAAATGATGCTCTACTAAGCTAATATTTAAAGTTAGTCTTTAGTTTAAGAACTAAACTAGTTAAGCCTTATATTTGGCTGTTTTCTCTGGTTACTGGGTTCTTTTTGGTGCTCTCTTTCTTGCGCTTTCTCTCACTCTTCCTTGTCTTCTCACTCCTCTATCTTGTTGGCAGGGTCATGTTGATGCAGAGCTCATGATCCCGGAGATCACCCCAGCCGCCGTTGCCTTTACGCAACTTCGACTTCTTCAACAAACTTGGCACTGTCATCATCAGCGAACGCGGAAAAAGTTGATGCGAATTCCGTGCAATACGCAGCACATGCTGCACCTTGGAAATGACCTGATTGGATTCGCAGTTCTTGTTCTTGTGGTGCACACCGCTGTAGCAAAGACAAAACTGTTATTAGCCGATCCCAAAGGTATACAACAGTTTGGACTTACCACTCGCCAATGTGGAAGACACGCGGCCCCTTGACAATCATTGCGTGCAGCTTGCGTTGCAGGCACTGTTGGGACACATGTTGCAGGGACCAATCCCAGTTGTAGTCATCGTAGGAGCAAAAGTGCTGGGCACACCGTCGAATGCTCCGCCAGGTGGTGCGATTAAACGCAAATCCCATATTGTGCTTGCTGCTGATCCAAGGCATGGCCTCCACCTGAACAAGCAAATAAATAAAGTTTTTAATAAAATATTCATACGAAAATACTTTTTTAACTGGGCCAGAACACAACTGAACATTGGATTCAAACTGGGGAATGGGGGGCGGGGGACAACATGCAAATTTCAATGGTGAAAAGTGAAAAGTTTTAACAAAAACGAGCCAAGAATGTGTGTGTTAGAAATTGATACAGAAAATACAGAAAATAATAATGAAAACTGGGTTTTCAAAAGCGTTTTATATACAAAATGTATTCCAAACCCGATGAAGTCAAGTTTTGGGTATCCTTTCTGACCTAAACTAAGCTAAACGGTTCCAATCTGCGTGTGCTAAGGTTAAAAATGTGTTTGAAAATTCACTTGAAAACGCACGATTTCTATAATTTCTGCTAAGTTTATTAAATTCTCTTTGAATACCTTGCGATAATCTTTGACGATGCCGTGCCGATCGAGCTTGGCGACACGCGTGGCTGGGGCACGTGCCCTGTGGTGCAACTTTTGGTTGTAGTTGTCGTTGCATGCGTAAAAAGTAACAGAATAGCGAGCAGTGTTTTCGGTCATGCCAAAACAAAGACACACACAGTAAGTAATATAATTAACAATACGTTAAAAGTTACAACAAATTAACAACACAGACGCCAAAGCAATTGGATTTGGGTGTTAACTAAAACTGAATGGAATCATGCAAATAAAAGGAATATTAAAGTAAACCGAAACTGCTGCTCCACTAGAATAATGACGGAGCAGTTAGTTAGTATTAACTATAGTTAGTTGGTGCTGGAGTTGGATTTTAGTTAAGTTAAGTACGGTCTGTTGGTGCTACCTTCTGATAGACGGAATACAATGACGGCAGCACATGATAATTCCAAGTTTGTGCACCATTTTTATTGTTTATTATTATTAGTATTGGTATTACTATAATCATTATTGCTGTTAGTGTTGGATGTGGCTGTGACAGTGTTAATGTGATTGCTAACTTTATTATTATTATTATTATTTTTGTTATTATTTGGTTTAAGGCTGTCTCCTTCATTGGTATCGCCCACATAGACTTTGACATTCTTTAATGAAGTGCTGGATGATTGCGCTGATGACTGCAGTGAGTTTTTATTGTTATTATTATTATTGTTATTTATATTATTATTATTATTATTATTGTTGCTATGCGATCCTAATTGACCGTTAGACGAGATCAGCGAGGAAGCATACGACTTTTTGTTGCTCTGCACAAAGTATATGGGAGAAGAATGCAGAAAGATATATATGATATATAAAAACGCATATGACAATTGTGATTGTGTGTATGTGTATGTGTGTGAGTGTGAGTGGGTGTGAGTGTTTCTAAAATAATATACATATATGTATGTTTTTGTATGCCGGTGTTCTATTTAAACCTAGTGCTATAGCTATGATTATATTGGTAACAGTTACAAAACTGGCAAAAGCGTTGACAGATTTTAGTTTTTTTTTCTTTTTTTTTTTGATAAACAATAAACATTAATTTGATATATAGCATAGTATATGTTTGTTTGTTGTTTGTTTGTTAAAGCAGAATTTGTTTTTTTGCTTCGTTCGTTGAAAGTTTTAAGCCAATTAGCCAGGCAAAAGGATTGTTAAGCGGAAGTTTTAAGTTAAGTCTCAGTGCCTACCTTGCTGTGGTAAGTGTAATAGTTAAAGGTCTTCAGATAGGTGCCCAGGGACAGTATGTTGCACTGGGGGCACAAGTCTTTGGTACGCTGCTGCATCATGGCTAGCAAATAGAGAAAGTCCTCGGCCACATAGTGATCCTCCTCCAGAAACAAGACGAGACCTGCAAGGCAAAAGAATAAATGTTAGTATCAAGGGATAATACAACGTAGGGTAGAATTAAGTAGATTCTTGGACAACAACAAGAGCCGAGTCGATAAAGGATTGTCTGTAAAAAGCTTTTCTTGATCTCCTATGGGTATGGACTAACCCGTGTGAAAACGCGTCACTTCCAGCTCGTTGAAGACTCGATTCGCCTTCCACCACCAGTGGTGCTTCGTTTGCGTGAACTTTGCCTCCCGATAGTGACCATACAAATCCGGATACAAAGCATTATTGCAGTTGGTAATCAGTGCCCTGTAAAAGTATTTGATTAGTACAAATCTCTTTCAATTGCTCGACTTCACATACTGCTCCTTCTTGATGTTCCTAGGACAGTCGTTGGGATCCACGCCGGGATACTCATGTGGATGGGTTTGTATCGAGTGTGGATAGAAGATCTGCAGCACTTTGCAGAAATCAATTTGTTGCACCAGATCATTGATGTCATCGTCGTAGTAATCATGCGAGAAGATCAGCAATGACTTGGAGATGTCACGTGCCTGGGCGAGACTCACAATCAAATGACGCAGGTAATTGATGCGCGTATGCACCTGAGGAAGATAAGCGGTAAGTGATAACAGCTTGCACTAAGCGTAGCCTTAAATAAGCCAAATTGGCTAGCACTCACCTGTATGACAATTATCACAGAATCATTTTGCAGCGGTCCAAATGTGTCCTCATTGAGCACCAACTGCATATCGTTGTATCTGATAATCTGACGCTTGATCTCAGTTATGTTTGGGGGACGATAAACATCGAAACTGATTGTAGTCGCCGACGTTATACCCGGTGCGCCCGGTACAGCGCTGCTGGCGTTCAGGACCAGCGCTGTGGGAGAGCAGAAGTTAGTAATGCAGGTGGTACTCGTTGGACCCCTCTTCCCTTATTTCCCTCAAGAATTCTGTCCAAATAAGTACAGGGTCTACTCGCAGTTCCTGTAACTTACCTGCTCCGGACGTGCTGTGATTGCGCGAATGCGGTGTCAGATATTTGTGCAGTGTAGCTGGCACCATGGACAGTATAGCATCCACTGAATCATTGGTCACCGAGTCGCTTAGCATCGCATCCCGGCTGTCCACTGAAAAGCAGAAATCCCAGCGATTAACTAGAGCAAATATAAGTTAGTTGCGGACTACTCACAGTAATTAAAATTGTGGTACTGCAAGAGGCCAAAGATGCAGAGGGCCAGAATGAAAATGCTGCGCATGTAAAAATTGTTGCGTTTTCGCCCCATGGCCCCTGTGTTGGGCAAGGGTATCAGTACACGACCTGTTTACAGGGTATATATGTAAGCACATCATTGTAACACTTTCCAAATTGAAGCCATTTTCAATTAAGCTAAGTTACCTCTCATTTTTGACATTCTGTCAGCGACAACTGCGTCTGAGTTGCTACCAAATGCCTACTAGGCAGGCTCTTTTATTTCGCCATCTGAAATTTAGGCCCCAAATGGGTGCAGTAGGAGATTAGACTTGTTATCGTTGGCAAGCAAAAATTAAAAACATTGCATTTAAATGGCAAATGATGTTTTAGTCACTGCTTCAGCTTGATAACAAATTTACGAAGCAATTAAACAACTTTCCGGTAAATTGTCGGATAAAAGAAGAAGAAGAAGGTGGTACTTGGAGCACCCTGTGGTTGTGTGTGTCGTTGGGAATGGTAAGGGACTGGCGTTGAGTACTAGTGACGTAAGCAGCGCTTGAGAAGCATTTATGATTGCTGACATGTTATTAAAAGAAAATGTATCCTAGCGTTTTCTATTTCTTTATCATTTACATAGACTCTCTCTACACCCAATGAAACTTAGTGTATGAATTTCTTGTGCTTCTTAAGTCGAATCTGAACTCTGGAGAAATAGGACTATCGATTGGCTTCACAAACGAGAATACTAATTTGAATGTCTATTTTTAACAAAAAAGTTACGAAGTAAGACCATAAAATTAACAATTCAATTCAATATTGATTATAATCGTTATCTATAGTTACCTGTTAGTTAACTAGTGCTCAAAAGGTATTAGAAAAAATATTAGTTCGTTGAGTTTTGACAGTTCCAAGTTAAAAATATCAAAAAAGTTAGAATGTTAGCCGTGTACTTTCCGACTGTAGTTATTATTCAAAGAAAGATAGAGAACTGAACCTGTTTGTTTATAAGACCCATTTATTAAGTCTAAAATAGCATATTCCATATTTTGGAAATAACTTTATTTACAAATGTTTATAAACAACAAAACATTTTAACAAATATTTATCTGTTCCATTAAACAATAGTTACTTTCCCAGCTCAAACTATACCTAAGTAAACACATCTGTTAATCAAATGCTCTGTTTTCAAGTGTCTTACTTGTAGTAAATTAAAATTATTATAATCTACAAATATTATAACTCAAGGGGTTTTTCATTTCCTCCAATTGCACAATTACAAGAATACAAAATTAACCTAAGTGCATCCGTTACGCTCAAAATGGCACACAATTGCGAGACGAGATTCGCTCGGAGTATGGAATCTGTCATAATGCGCATACGACATGTGTGCCTAGGTGATTAGCTTGAAGCTCTGAAATCTTGAAGCCTTAAGCCTATGGACAGTCATACTTGAGTATTGTCCGACGTTTGCACAAGGGCGGAGGAGTGGGGGCGGTGTGGGGACGCATTGGCTGGGATTGGCCTCCCAATGACACGTATTTGTTGCGTGCTTTTTGTCATCGCTCGTCCCGGGATCAGAGCGGAGAGGAGAGACACGAGGCAGCACGCTGCGGTACGCCGCGAAGTGGGCGATTGCGGCCTCGCGTCAATTGGCATAAGTACTAAAAATAGAATATATATTTGGCGAATCTGATGTTTGATGAAATACATGCAGTCGCTAAACTCATTTCTTAGACGACAAGTAGTCGAAATCAGACAATTATTACAAGTACTCGAGAAAAAAATCATAAAATTTATTGCTGATTATTTTTAAATGCTTTCGATGTCAAATTTCTTGATAGACTAATTTAATGTTTTGATGGAATGTGGAAACATAAAATGAAACAGACAAAATCATAAATAACAGCGCACGCTGCGAAATATTTCAATGAAAATGGAATGAATTTTTCTATTTATTTAAATTTTGCCTATAAAGAAAAATTTATTTCTTGCTATATGTCTTTATTAATAATTTATTAAAGTAATTTAATTTAAGTAAATACTAATAAAATGAAAATTATTTATTTTAATACCTTAGAAACTTGTTGAAGTTTCACAATCATCACATCTCAAGTACTGTTCACAGATACTATCTTTAAGCGATTTGAGCCGTTATTATTTATGGTCCGTTGTGGCAAAAATAAAGTAAACTTTTGTATGTGAGTAACACACATTTGAGTGAGCGAAATGAGATAGTAAAAAACGTGTTTGGACTGTAAGGAAGTGTATTACTATGTCATCAGTTGCCCCTACTGTAATCCCCTAACCATTTGAGCCCCCTTTGTGGCTTATCAAGAAAAGCACTTGGGAAATATCTGAGAAACCGAAGCAATAAAAATGCATTTGATCATAAAATTATAATGTAATTGATTGTCATAAGTTTCATTCCCTTTGCTTACATTTCGGCCGACAACGACCATTAAGTGTCATGGCAACAACAACAAACATTTGTATAATTTCCCTTTTCCTTTTCCTTTTTTCGTTATTTTTTGTTGTGCTATTTTAATGAAATCAATGAATTTCCATAAATAGCTGAGAGCACTTTGCGTACTTGTACACAATAACTTTTAATTGGGGGCGTTGTCAATGGCATTTAAGCTGCCGCCTCCCTGCCTATAAGGCCCCCTAAGTGAAAAAATATAAGAACGAAACACACATATACACACACACACACTTGAACATATTTAGAGCGCAGAGACGGAAACTTAATATGTATATGTGTGTGTACGCTTGACTTTGAAATTGAACTTTAGACAACGATTGTTGATCAAAGACGTTAGGTATACAACGGTCTCACTCACGTGCATGTGTACTCAAGTGTCGCAGGTATAACAATGGAGCAACAGGAGCAGGGGTACCTGAGGGATGGGGATAGCTAACAGTGATATTTCGATATGTAAACAAACTTTTATTCATGCGAAATGGTTCCGCATTTATTTATTTTCCTTCGGCTCTGCTTGTTACGACACACACACTACATAACGGTCAATAAAAAGTGCTCATTCAGCGGCAACAAAATATCCAAAAAGCAAAAACAAAATCAAACACAAAAGTAAAGCAAGGCAATGCAAAGTAAATCAAAGCAAATACAATGCGTTAGCAAATTCGCCGCATACTTTTGCTTTGTTTTGTTATTGCTAAATTTCGGAGCATTGTGCTAATTTATTAAGCGCTGGACAAGTCTCAAATTGTTGTTATTGTTTCAATTTGTGTTGTTGACTTTTTACCTTTGGCTAAATTTGCAAGTGCGCAATGTTTTCGTTTTTGCCTCTGCCTCGTCTGTCGGCATCGTAGTGATGTCCAATCGATTTTTCAGACGCCCCAAGTCCAAGTCAATTTTATAACGTACGAACACATGGGCAAATTGAGCGGGCATTTAAATTGTTGCTGCAGTTTCATCACCATTTCAAGCATGTGTACTTTTGCATAACCGATTCTCAAAGATATATATTTGTATAGTTGTCGTTGTGATTATTACTTTTGTGTCTGTTGTTGCTCTCCTTTTTATATTTTTTTTGCGTGTGTTTTTGTTGTTGTTGCGCGCCCAGCGACTGAGATTCACACGGATATGGATTTACATTCTTGCAGCTGCTGTGACTGCTGCATCAACACAGCTACACATTTAACACACATACATACTTAGCTATGTACATTTTGAAGATACTCTTTATTGCTACATTTCACAAGCTCGATTTATTTTGATTAGCCTATACGATTTATGCAAATTAATCAATTCACTTTTCGTTTTCTTTTCGAAGCACAACCAAAAATTTCACCGACGGTCGTCCGTTGCGCGCACGACGTATCTTTCGGTTTCGCTCTCACAACTGAAATTAATTTGAACAGCTGTGTTGAGATGATTTCGTCAAAGGAGGGGAAATGGCAGCAGCATTTCGACTGTTAAGCCAGTTCGACAAAGTACTAAAAAACGGCAACTTTTTACATAGCTTTTACATTGCGCTGTTAATAACAGCCAGGGACAGGCCGTTTGGCTCAAAAATATTTGAAATTATTTTTACAGATGAAATTAATAACCTGCCAAAAAATTCACAAATATTCCATAATAAATATTTGTTTAATAATATGGAGTCTTAATTTTGTCATATTTGGAACGAATAGTAAAGTAATTACTTTTCTTTACTTATTGCACATAAAAGCTGCAGAGTGACCATATGCTTGCTATGCATTTAATCGAATAATCATAAGAAAATTAAGCCAAAGCTGGGCTGTTATTTCTATAATAATTTAAATAATTTAAATAAATATGAATTATGTACCAAAGCACATAGTTTTTGTATTTTATTTCTTAAACAACATGTGTACTTAATTGTGACTTGGTTTCTGACTTGACAGTTTGTCAAAACAGTTTTTAAGTGCTAAATAAATTACAGATCTGGTATACATATTTTAAATTTTTGTAAATTATTTAGTGAAATCAAATTGGATTTTCCGTGTTATTTGCAAAGAAATTATAAGTGTAAATGAAACGACTACGAATCATAAAAAATACTCCGCGCAAATAATATGCCACCCTGGAAGTATATCGCACGCAGTATCGTTCTATCGATTGCGATAACTCGATAGTTTAGTTTAGTTGCTTTTTGGATTTGGAATTGCAGCCTTGGTCTCGCTTTCTGCCTAAGCGACCAACTTTTTTATTCCAAAAATATACGGACGCGCGTGAATCATTCGCGACGAATCGACTCACGACACGCATAAATCGAGTGTACATATTATATACAAAATATTCATATTCGAATTTCAATTACACGTATACACGCATTCGCCGCCGCTGCCGCCTCGAAAAATTTTGTACTATTATTGCTGTCGTAGTCGTCGCAGTCGCCGTCGTCGTTGCAGTATTTACGCCCCCCGCCTCCACTACTGCCCCCGCTAGCACGCGTCTGCACCCGTCGAGAAGAGTGTGTTACTAATTTTGTATTAATAGTTGTGTTCAGTTCTGTGTGTCGTGTGTGTTGTTGTCCAACAAAATGTTCAGTTTTCTGAAGCGCGAGACCCGCAATCAAGAGGTGGTCGAAAATGTCATTGGCGAGCTGAAGAAAATTTATCGCAGCAAACTGTTGCCCCTGGAGGAGCACTATCAGTTCCATGACTTTCACTCGCCCAAATTGGAGGATCCCGATTTCGATGCCAAGCCAATGATATTGCTGGTGGGTCAATACTCAACGGGAAAAACAACCTTCATTCGCTACCTGTTGGAGCGTGATTTTCCGGGCATCCGCATTGGACCAGAGCCAACAACAGATCGCTTTATAGCTGTCATGTACGACGACAAGGAGGGCGTCATACCCGGCAATGCGCTCGTTGTCGATCCGAAGAAACAGTTCCGCCCCCTGTCCAAATACGGCAACGCTTTTCTGAATCGCTTCCAGTGCTCCAGTGTTGCGTCCCCAGTGCTGAATGCCATCTCCATTGTGGACACACCCGGTATTTTGTCCGGCGAGAAGCAGCGCATCGATCGTGGCTACGACTTCACCGGAGTGCTCGAGTGGTTTGCTGAACGCGTCGATCGCATTATACTGCTCTTTGATGCCCACAAACTGGATATATCCGATGAGTTTAGGCGCTCCATTGAGGCACTAAAGGGCCACGACGACAAGATCCGCATCATTTTGAACAAGGCAGACATGATCGATCATCAGCAGCTGATGCGCGTCTACGGAGCACTCATGTGGTCGCTTGGCAAGGTGCTGCAGACGCCAGAGGTAGCACGTGTCTACATAGGCAGTTTCTGGGATCAGCCGCTGCGTTTCGATGCCAATCGTCGCCTCTTCGAGGATGAGGAGCAGGATCTGTTCAGGGATCTGCAGTCTCTGCCACGCAATGCCGCACTCCGAAAACTGAACGATCTGATCAAGCGAGCACGTCTGGCCAAGGTGCATGCCTTTATTATTGCCGAGCTGCGCAAGGATATGCCCACGGTGTTTGGCAAGGATAGCAAAAAGAAGGATCTGATTAAGAATTTGGGACAGGTGTACGATCGCATACAGCGTGAGCACTCCATTTCACCCGGTGACTTCCCGGACATAAAGAAGATGCAGGAAGTGCTGCAGCATCAGGACTTTACAAAGTTCCATTCACTCAAACCCCATCTGCTGGACATTGTGGACAATATGCTGGCCAAGGATATTGCAAGACTGATGGAAATGATACCACAGGAGGAAATGACGCTCGTCAACGAGCCCATGGTCAAGGGTAAGTTTCATTTCTTGACAAGATTTGAGCAGCGTTTTGTTTTCTTTACATTTGGCTTATTCACATCATTAACCCGTATTCATAACCGTACCTGTATACGTGTGTACGTCTGTTATCCGGCACCCGCACCCCAAACTTTTGGTACAGCCTACAGCCTGCACCCAATCCACTCTGCAGATAAGTAGCCCCTATGTGTCGCTCGATCTGACTTCGGAGGAAATCATTCCTCATTCTTTCAGTCTTCTACTGTTTCCCGCCGACTGCGAGTGTCATAGAACTTTCTAGGAAAGTTTTACGCTCAAGTAAACAATTATCTGTTAAAGTTTATTATTTTTAGCCTTATCACGACTCTGTTCTTCCGAACAGAGAAGAAGGAGAAAGTTTTACCCCCAAGTAGCCAACAAAAGTCGCCTTTTAGTTGCTTGTTTAATTATTTTTTTAACAATTATAGGCTGAGAACTTTGCAAAAATACAAAAAGTTTTGATCATGTAAGCTGCATTACACAATACCTAAAGGTCACAGTTCAACGCTGGCTGGAAAACGATCAGCTATACGTTTTTTAGTGGGTCAATCTTTCAGACTGTTTTTCAACAGCCGTTGCTGCAAAAAATAAAGAAAAATTGTAAAAAGCAAAATCAAGTTGACCCAGTTAACAAATAGTCATGCCAAATTGTGGAAAACAAGTTTGCTAGCAAACAAACACGCACACACTCTCAAACACACAAAGACAGACGTTAGCTACCCAGTGCGAGTGAGAGATACAAATGTATCTAATGGATGCAGCAACAATTTAACTGTTTAGCAGCGCATGCAGGCGCCCAAATGAAAGCTAAAGAAGTTTATCCCATTTCCACGGAGGTTTCACTCTGTCCCCAAATCAACAAAATATGTGCAAAATAAATATTTTCACAGCTTCCGCTTTTTTTCGCACTTATGTAATTTTGAAATAATATTAATACTCGTAGAGTTTGCTACGTAAACATAGACGTTGATAAGAAAAGAACTCGCGCGCTGATAAGAAGTGTAGCGCTCAAACACACGTATTGGCAAAAGAAGAGAGGGTACTGTTCGTTGAAGGTTCGATGGAATAGGCGGGAAGGGAGCGGGGACTATCTTAAGTTTAGGCAAACAGTCGGTAAACCCAAAGGTGTTCACTGTGCTCAGTGGTTAGCTTTCGGGTGTGGTTCTGGTTCTGGTCTATATTCTATTATCAGAAGCAAGTGCTTTCGTCATTTCGAATTGATAACAAACAACGTATCGAGCAAATGATGTAAGCAATGACTGTAGAAAGCATAAGAAATAGCAGTGTCAATGGAAACATTCGCATGACTCACTAGAGGAATGTGGAGGAGAAAGGAAGTGGAAAGTGGAAAAATGGAAAGCCCTACTAAGTGGTGTGGCCGGGTACAGTTAGACCCATCTGGCTTATTCATACATTTCACAGTCCAGCGATTAGTAAGCTAGCCTCAGTCTGACCAAAGAGACGCGTCCAGATTCAGTTCCAGATTGGTATCCAGGCAAGCATGACGATCAAAGAGCTGAGCATTAAACTAAGCCCAAAACTAGACTAAACTAAATTAAATCGTTGCCAAGTGAAGCAGCAAAACACAGCTGTGGTCATGTGACAGACTGAGAGTTACTCATTAATTTATTATGATTACCTAAACTACTTTTTTTATATACATCACAAGCTATTACTTAATGTCGGACTATAACTTACTCATTAAATATTTATAATTTACTAAAAAACAGCTATACCGTCTCTTAAGCGTACAGTTGTAGCTATTGCTTAATACCAGACGAATAGTTACTCACTGATTGCAACTAAGAATTTCATACTATTTAGAAATATCTAACTAAAATATTTGCAGTATCTTTGTGACTAATATGTGATAATAGTCGTTATTAAGTGTCGTTATTCTAAGAATACTACTAGGGTGACTAGGTGTAGAGCAACTAGTTAACAGTAAGTCTATAAATTAGCACAGACTTGATGTTCTATAAATAACTATTGGAATACATTAATATATGTTTTATAATCTTTTCTTTTAAGTGCAACTTAAATATAAGACTTGCTGGTGCTTATTGATAGACTAATAGTCACTCATTAAACTTAGCTTTTGTGTGTGATGCAATGACTAAAAGTTAGCTATAAAACTAAAATAATTTATTGGGCAATTTTACTTGTCATCTCTAATAATTATATGACCTTTATGAAATCAGAGGCCACACTAATATGCACTTCTACCCATTGATTTACAGGGTATATCGCAATAATCGCTAAGCTCGTTTAATGTACATACAAAAAGTGATTATAATTGTCGCCTCTAAGTGACATAGATCTGAGGGGGAAAGGGGGCCAAGTGTAGTCGTTTTGTTGCCTCGCTGTGACCTCTGAACCTTTTATCATTGTTTGTATTGGTTTGTGTGTGTTTTGGCCCTGTTCTAACTACTGTTCGACTTTGGTTTTATAGAAGTAAATAGAGTTCAAGGTCTTTTGGATTGTTCGTGCTCCATTTACACGTATATTGTTTTTCCACAACACCTGTTTTCATTCACTCAATGAATTCTTGATTACAGCCTGCAATTGCCTTTAGGTATAACTAACTAATTATAGACATAGTTGACTGACTTATCTATTTGTTGTGGTTACTACATTGTCTTATCTTGGTTGCTAGGCAAATTGTTGAACTAAAGTCAAAACTTGTAGATAAATATCAATGCAAATGTTGCCTATCAAAGTCACAGACTGAAAGAAAAGAGATTCACAGTCAAAGAATTGCCAAATAAAATTACTCAACTTCTTTTTAGCACAGCTCTAATTTAGCGCAACAAAAAGCGCTAAAAAATATGAAATAAAAAGCACGTAGAGTAAATAAATGTGTTTATGTATATACACATATGGGTTAATAATACTTTTATACAGTAAACCACATGACGTTTGCAATGAAAAACATGAAAGAGAAGTACAGTCGAGCACGCCCGATCGTATAATACTCCCTGTAGGTTTCCTGATAGTGTAATTACATAATTAAAATCGGTCTAGGGGTATTACAAGGGATTGTACTTGTAGTAAAATAATGCCAGGACAGTTTAATATAATTTGTCTAAAAACAAATTTCAAATAACGATATGGAATGTGTGCCCTTAAATCGACATGCATAGTTTTAAAGTTACTTTTATATTTATGGAGGGAGCTATTGCATCTATGAAGTCTCTAAGAACCTGCATACCGAAATTGAAGTTCAGAAGTGTCATACAAACTGATATTCGCGAAAAAGATCGTTGATATACGAGGCGAAAGGGTGTGGTTTAAAAAAAAAAAAATTATTGAATTGACTGACTAAATCTGGAGTCAATACAGACTAAATTTGAGCTTGTAGCTCTTACCACCTCTGAGATCTGTTTGTTCAACCGAAAAGACAGACAGACGGACGAGGCTATATCTACTCGGTTTTGTAATGCTGATAAAGAATACATATGTATACTTTATGGGATCTGCTATGCGTCCTTCTGCCTGTTACATACTATTTACAAACCGAGTATACTTTTGCACAGAGTAAAATACTATTAGAAATGCTTTGCATGAACAGCAAATATACAAACACATAAAAATAATTATTACCTAATAACTGTATATGAAGGGGAGATAATTAAAAAAAATGCGGAAGATGACAAAAAAGAAAAGATTTTATTTGTATATGTAGTATAAAAAAGTGTCTAAGAAGAAGATGTATCTTTGTGTCGATTTGCTTTAGCTTAAGCATAACTGTGTGTCTAGTAACTAGCATGCTGATAGTATTAACTAGTCACATACATATCTTTGTAGATAACAATTAGATAACTGCTTTTGGCTTGCACAATAATACAATTTGTATTGCTTTAGTTGGCTTATAAGCCATGTTTAATATGCAATTCATTCAATTCTAATTCTCGTTGCACTCACACAGATACACACACACACACCCACTGAGATACTTGCCAGCTGAGGCCCACGGTTGCCACAAAAGTTTTTTAAAAAATGCCAAAAAAATTTTAAAAAGAGCCAATTTCAATAAAAAGGAGCCAAAAATACTGGTTTCTTAGCAATTCAGCAATTTAGCAGCAATTCACGAGATAAATCAAAGCGCTGCACTAATTGTGCAGCGAACTCCAAATAAAACGTTTGAACAAATTTTATAATTTTTAAAATAATTGGCTTCTCGCAGCACATATCATCTAAACATTTTTGGCCTTTAATCCCAATAAATATGTTTTCAGTGGGTAAAAGCTGAGAAGTTAGATCATTGATTTTAAAATTCTCTACATTGAGATCTCTGACATAAGTTTGATCTAAAAAATTATTCAGAACTACCTTAAAGGTGGATTCTAATCTCGTAAAAAGATACGGTAGTCTAATAGTAAAAGTGAGTTGCGAAAAACATCGATATGGAAAATTAGGGCTTAGTAACATTGAAATCAATTAATCGTCAACAAAAGGAGCCAATTCAAAAAAAAAATTGCCAGGGAGCCAAACGATAAAAAAAGAGCCAGTTTTGGTTCCAAATCGCCAAGTGTGGCAACCGTGCTGAGGCCGCGTATCAATTTATGTGTGTGTACTTTTTATTTGCGGCGCCGACGTGGCGCGTGTTTGCATTAAGTGGTCTCATCCTTTTTGCGAATTTCCAATTGAGAGACAAAAAGAGACACACGTTGGGCGCATTTGAATGTCAAGAATATGGAATAGCTTGCACTAAACGCAGGAAGAAAGCATTTATTTGATGATATATGCACATTTTTTGTTGCTCAGTTGACCAGTTCCTCAGAGAAATTGTCTACAATGATCATTTAGAGACTTTCAGACATTTGTGACTTAGTTGTTGCCTTTTTGCATGCTTTGGGGTAGGTTTATTTTATATTTAAATTGGAATTGTGTGGTCCACTCAAACGATCTTCTAATTAAACGATTAGCGCTTTTTGGCATGACCTTGTGCAAAAAGTATCTCAACTTAGTGCGGGCAGCATATCGATAATTTCGATATTTCAACATATTTGGGTTTTTTTTCGGGTATAAGAACGCAAAACTGATTGCTTTAGTTCCTATATGTGATTTTATGCAATATATATACTCCTTTTATAAGCCTTTAAATATCACTTCAATCTTCGATATTTTACCCATCACTACCCCTATAATATACCGCAACGGTTTTCAGTGCAAATCACTGGGAATTAATAAAAACTGCCACCAAACTGATGTCATGGGATCGCAATCGAATGCGTCATGTTTAATATGTTGTTCTTTTTTTTTGATTTCATGAACTTTCCGATTGCCGTAAAACGATATATCAGAAAACAAGAGAGAAAAACAAGTGAGCAGCGTTTTTGGTTACAAACCTGTAATACCCTCTTGTAATTTAATGGACAGCATAAAACTGCACCCGTTGGACAATCGGAAAAGTGAATGAACTTTAAGCTAAAATAACACCACAAATCTAAAAAAAACGTCTAAAAAATACTTGAAAAACAAGTGAAATATTCAAAGTCAAGAACAACGACGAGAAGCTAATTTTGTGTGTCGATTTCATCGTATTTGTTGCTTTCGAATTCTTTATCTTTGCATAGTTTGATTTTCGAATTACTTTAGCTTTCGTATGCATTTCCGTTGCATATTTTTCTTGTTTTACTGCGGGCAATTGACCTTAGAATAAGACGAGACTTTGGTAAATAATAGTTGAGGGAACTGATAAAACAAAAGCGAAGAAATAGATAATGTAAGCAAAAGATGTTTTGATGGAAACTCTAGGGCTGATCTTCATGCTTTTAGAAATTACGTGTCATGCTGAAATGTTGCTTAACTGTACAATAATATTTCATCAGCACGCACTCCAGTTATACCCTGTAGAAATTGTGAGTGGTCTAAAGGGGATTTAAGCTTCATATAAAGTAAAGCAAAAATTCGCTTGAACTTTGATTCAAGTTTTAAATCTATACTAAACTTTTTATTACTCACGTTTAATAAAAATAAAACTTAAAGTTAAACAAGTTTTTTCTAGGAATTTAATATGTACATAAAGTATTTCTATATTATCGCATAGCCATTTACAGGGTAACTTCCAGTCCAGCACACTTGACCGCCAGTTTTGTCACTTGTTTTTCTCAACATTTTTTCGGTTTGTTTGTTTGCTTATCTACTTGTATCACATCATATGGCAAATACACGTATGTGTTTGACTGTACAGTGAGCACACATCACAATGTTTAGCAATATGTCGCTAAAAAGGTTCTCAATTCCGAATTTCTGCTCTACAGTTTTTCGTCACTTTAGTTTGACAATAGCACACTAATTTTTCAGTAGATTTCCAAAAGTGCGTCACGCTCTAAAAAGCACCAGAATTGCAATTGTTTTTTTTTGTGTCTGTTTTCGCTCTGTGTGCTCTTCTTAGTGAATTCTTGATTTTTATCCAACAGAGGTGATGCAGGATAAGGAACAGGAGACAGTGGATAAGGTCGATGAAGGGGAAGAGCCTCAAGCTCTAACTTCTCAATTTGCCGAACGCTTCGATCGCTGGCTGCACAATCTGCGTCAACAGCAGCACAGATTGTTCAGCAGCTGCACAAGTAGAGTAGACAATATCGAGAGCGATGCAGCAGCAGATCACACACAGAACAATATCGATACCCAGCTAGAGTCAGAGGCTGCGTCCAAGGCAGAGTCACAGGCACAGTCACAGTCAGAGACCGCTATTGATGTAAGCATTTAGAAGTAGACTCTCCAAGACTCTCACCGCCAATATATTTTGATTGGAGCACTTGTTGACTATGCGCCACACAATCGTTTATTGCTGCACTCAAAGTAGGTAGACGACACAGTGCGTACTTAAAGTCTACGGTCGTCGTCGTCAATTGGAGTCTAAACGATCTGAAGGTTTTTAATTGTATCTAATTGAATGTTTTGCGCACGGCAACGCACCGAACAACTTAGATTACAACCTTAATTAAAATATACACACATAAATAAATACAAATATATATGTGTACTCAGTTTTATAACAATTTTCAACTGTATATCTATATCATTTCTATCTCTTTCTTATTGCAGGAGGTGCCTTCGAGGGCGTCATCGACGACAATGTCTCACCATTCGGCTACATGAAGGGCGAGGGCATCGATGCTGGTTGTGGAGAGCACGAATGGATTTGCAACAAGGACAAGCCACGCACAGATGCCATCTTCAACGGGCTGGGACCGGTCGATGGCAAAATCTCTGGCTCAAGTAACTTAGTCTTATATAACCACAAGTATTGTAAATCAAATTAATCGTATTAATTTTACAGCTGCCAAGCAGGAGCTCATCAAATCAAAACTGCCTAATTCTGTGCTTAGCAAAATCTGGAAATTGTCGGACATTGATTGCGATGGTTTTCTGGACATCGATGAGTTTGCGCTGGCCATGCACTTAATCAATGTCAAGCTGGATGGCTGTGAGCTGCCCAATGCTCTGCCGGAGCACTTAGTACCGCCGTCAAAGCGTTACGATTAAATCTTTAGAACGCTGATGGCATCTAAAGCATTCTCCTATACATACACACGCGCACACACACCCACACACCCAAAACAACAAACAAAATGAGGAAAGCTGTTGAAAAACTGCAAGAAAAGATGCAGTCGGTTTTTCACTTTCTTCGTTGGATGGTTAAACAGATTCAGATATCTTTTATATGTACTTTATTCGTATGTAAAAATAATTTGCTGTTTTTTGGGGTATTATTATATAACTCAGAAATGCATCAAATATCAACAATGAATTCATAGAATTTACACCAGAGCAACAACTATTTTTGGATAATAATCAATTTAAAATTGTAAAGCGATAGGAATTAAAAATGAAAAGGAAACTAAAGAAACGAAAGATAAAAGAGTAAAACTAGCTAGAGCAATTATACAAATAATACAACAGTCCAGCATGTGCGCCGCCTAGTTAGCCAACTTCACTGTTGATTTAAGAGAAAAGTACATAATAATAATAAATAAACACTTGTTTAATTATAATGAGATGGCACGAAATGAATACGTATATAATATGTAGCTTTAAATATGTTAATGCCCCATGAAATTTGCCTAACAAACTCTCTGAACCACTTTTGATATAAATATATACATATATTTTATACACACAAGGTATATACAATATATACACGAAAAACAATGCATTGAAGTCGGTTTAAAACTTTATATTAACATATTTATTTGCAATCTTGTTTAATTTAACAATATGCTCCACGCATGCAATGAATGTTGTGCAATTCTAATTGTTGGTTTAGTAAAGCAAATTAAATGCCTTTGCTGCTTATTTAGTGAATTCTTGAATATTAATAATGTGAAATGAACATTTGATTTAAAAAAACACATGTGTAAATTAAATAAAATGAACAATTTTTAAATGTAAGCGTTTTTCTTATGGGCTGAAAGTGAATAAGCGGAAAATTTAAACTGTAACGGACATTGCTGTTAAATAACAGAGGTTAAACTGTTAAAATAACATTCTGTAAGCTCAGTTGGCGCGACTTTCGATAACGATTGCTCCAATCGATAACAACAAATTAAGCGCAATCATTTACTAAAACCCATTAGCCGGCATTACTAGCTTCACGACAAGATAAGATAGTCGCAGTTTTTTCACTTTCGTTTATTGATTTACAAAAAATAAGCAAATAATTTATACAATGGCCACCTACGAGGAAGTTAAGGATATTCCCAATCAGAAGGACAAGTACTTGATCGATGTGCGCAACAAGCCGGAGCTGGAGGAGACAGGCGTACTGCCTGCCAGCATTAACATTCCATGTAAGCACTAAAGACCTAGGCTTAGCTAAGTATTTACTTAGTCATACGATATTTCCCATGGCAGTGCCCGATTTAGAAAAGGCTTTGAGCCTACCCGATGGGGACTTTGAAAAGTCCTATGGTCGTGCAAAGCCACCCACCGATGCCGTCATAATTTTCTCGTGCAAGGCTGGAGGACGTGCCGCTCGTGCGGCAAACCAGGCTAAGACCATGGGCTACGAGAAGTAAGCAATTTGTCATACACAAAAATGTATATTTATTTATATTAATAACTAATTACAATTGCAGCTCCAAGGCCTATGCCGGCTCTTGGACAGAGTGGGCACAAAAGGAGGGTAAATAAAACAATTACAAAAATATGTATAAAAATAATTACAATAAAAATCAATGTTGAATTTTGATAACCTATAAAATTGTTTAAACTGCTAGACCTTTACTTCCTGTAGTTCTCCCCAGCTGCGACCTATTTTCAGCTTTACTCTCAGCGGCACATTTATTTTAACGCAATTCTCCATTGTGAGATCTGAGAACTTTGGCGACTTTCTTAGCTTTGTCTGTTGGCACCTCGAATATGAGTTCATCGTGCAAATGCAGCACTAGATTCACAGAGTTTTCGGCTAAGCCAAGTCTCTCCCGATAGCGCCTGATGCTCCTCTCCATGGCCAATATGGCATTTTTGGCTATATCGGCAGCTGAACCTTGTATGGATGAATTGACAGCTTGACGTTCCGCTTGTTCTGCAAAGATCATAAATTAGGAACGGGTAGGAACTAGAGGAAACTGTAGAATACAGACTCTTTAGCTGCTGCTCGCCGCTGTTGATGTGATCCAAATAGCGTCGTCGACCAGTTATGGTCTCCACATAGCCATGACTGCGTGCAAAGTTGATAACTCTCTGGGTGTACTCTCTGCAGAGATATAAGTGATGCTCTTTATAATGGTGTATATATTTGAATTTCTTTACTCACTTAATCCCAGTGTAGGACAGATGGAACTGTTCGGATATCATCTGTGCCTCCTGCTCCGTGCACTTGAGCGCTTCTGCCAAGCTGCGCATGCCCATGCCATAGACAATGCCATAACAGATCTGTTTGGTGCCATTCCGCAGTTGTTCGGATACATCTGCTTCGCTTATTTTGTTCCAGTGTGCCGCAATAGCAGTAAACAGATCCTGCGAAGAGTTCATCACCTTGAGCAGCGCTTTATCCTGTGACAGGTGTGCCAATATGCGCATCTCTAGCTGACAAAAGTCAGCGGAAATGAGACACCGTTTGGCGTCCATTGGCGAGAAAGCGCCGCGACAGGAGATTGTAATCTTTTCATTGTTTATTTCAATATCAAAGTCTTTGGCCACATTTTGTAGATTCGGCTCAGACATCGATATGCGTCCAGTAGACGTGTAGGTGATACTCTGCCCGTGCACTCGGTTATTCTGGCAGCTTTTAAGCAGCGGCTGCATGTTCTTGGAGAGCGTCATGCTCAGCTTACGATAGCTGACTATCAGCTGGGATATGGGTGAGTCCAGTTTCTCTAAAATTTGTCGGGATGTGCTCACACGTCCATTGGGCTTACGATGAAGTCCCAGCACCTTGGCCACCGCCTGTGTGGAGCCCAAATTGAATCGCGAACCGTGTAGCTCATAGATCTTGTTCTCCAGCTTCTTCATGGTACCCAGCATTTGCTGAAAGAGCTGCTGCAAGCGATACTCCTTCGCTGGAAATCCCTTGCATTCCATGTGACACAGCGACAACTGAATGGGCATCTCCACCTCTGTAATGGAATCAATATTTAGTACATATAAATCATATAAACATTTGACCAGCTTACTTCTGAAAAACTTGAGCAACTCTCCGGTGCCTATGCGTTCCAAATTCTCGATCTGCCCGTTGAGTATGTGCACCGTCACGCAGGCCTCGATGGAGCAGCGCACTTTTGGCATTATGGAACTGCTGGCGTCTAGACCAAAGCTACTGTAACCACGTCCACTGCCACAAAGATTACACAGTGCTGTGCATTCCGGAGCAAATTGCTGGCACTGCAGGAAACAGGAATGAAAGTTGTACAGAGTTCATGATTTTTGTGCCTAACTCCCAAGTCATCTTACCATGTTTTGAAAGCTTAGAGCTCTGTCCGGCTGCAGCAGCCAATTCCCCACTTTGGGATCCTCCAGCATGACGTCAATTCGCTGCAGTTGAGGCACGCCCTGGCACAGAGTCTTGAGCTGATCCTTGCCATCGTGCATTAGTAGACTAAGCTCTTGTCGCTCCATTAAAGAGCAGAGTTCCTTAATTTTTGTCTCTGTGGTGATCTCTTGGGACTTTTCCGCTTGCAGGTTCATGTAATAGCTAACATTATCCGCCAAACTAAAGGCTACTCCGGCTATAAACAAACTATCGTCCACTTGGAAGAGTATCTCTGTACCAGCAGCTGCCTCACGTTGCTCCGCCGCTGCCAGCTGATTGATCAACAGATTGGCGCCTATAAGAGGCTTCCTTTTGCCCGCCTGGGCCTGGACCCCGACACTAAATCCACAGCGAGTGGCCTTGTGCAGCTCCTCGAAAGCAAGCTGAAACACTTGTCGATTGCCACAAATGTCAATGATATCAATATGAGTAAAACTGGATGCATTCTCATCCGTCTTGGAGCAACTGAGTATATGCGAAGCATTCAGCTGGAGGGGATGTTTTAGCAGTGAGTTCTCTAGAGATAGGTTTGAGAGTTCTATTGAAGAAGCTGCCGTCTCCGATGTCTCAGCAGCCACCTGACGCTCTGGTTGGACCACTTTTGGCTTAGGACTTTGCCTGCGTTGAGAACGTAGAAGTTGTGAACGCATTAGACGCGAAGCGTGTGGAGTCTGGGCAGTGGAGTCCATTTGTTCCTGAGGCTGGGAACACGGTATCTCATCGGGCTCCGTTTGAGGCTTGGCTTCGGCGGCAGTGAGTGCTGCGGTTAGACCTGTGTTCATCATAAAAGAATCATCGCCCGTAAAGAGATCCTTTTCCAACGCGGGTGCATTTGAAGTGCTTTGATGGTTCCTCGGACTGCGTCGTGGTAGTTGTTTTGCTGTGTTTGTCTTTTGAGTGTCCTTTGGTGTTGCTGTTGTCTTAAAATCCCTTTTCGGATCACAGTCGGCTATGTTCTCCTTGTTGTTTAATTTGGTTGTTGGTGGTGTCGATCCGGCCATAATCTCCGCTGGAGCATTGGCTGGTAAACCCTGACGCATATTTTCCATTTCGCATCGTTTCTTATTGATTTTCATCATGGCAATGCGTCGACGTTCCTCCATTTCCTTTCTCAACAGCTCCTTTCGACATGCTTCGCTTGTGCTGGGCTTCTCCTCCGCTGCAGTGCTGGTGGCTTTAGTTGTGGCTGTGCCTCTGGCGATGTTTCTGTTGGATTCATTTAGGGGTTTTGCTACTGGGGATTCTTTGGCTGAACAACTCGGCGGTTCTTCTGCCGCTGCCTTCAATTGGTTAACAACTTTGTTTGCCTCTGTTTTGGTGTACTGACTTTCTCTGGGTTTCTGCTCAAGTTGGCTTTGTTTCTCATCTCTGAGCTTTTCCTGCGCATTCTGTGGATTCTGATGAGCTTTTTGGTTGGTTTTTATTGGGGTAGTCACTAGCAAATTTTCCTTAGTCTTTTGTTGGGACTTTATCTCCTGAAACGGTTGCTTGGACAACTGTGAATCGCTCTGAGCCTTTTGATGGGATTTGATTGGATCCAGCTCTTCTGGCTTAATAGCCTGTGGGATCGCTTGTAACCCCTTCTTGGGTTTACCCAGTGGAGTGTTTTGTGACTTTTCGGCAACAGCAACTCTAATTATTTGTTGTGTACTCTTTGGAATTGCTTCCGTCCGTTCTTGGATAATCTGGGCTTTGGAGTTTGGATTAAGTTTGCGCACTTTGCGAGGTGACACCTCAGTGGAATCTCTTTCGACACTTTCGGAAGATTTGCGCTTGTGCTGGGATCTGATCAACTCTTGCTTGGGATGTTCCTCTTCCACCGGCATGTGCAGCTCCACATTTTCAGCTGTCTTGCAACTTGTTTCCTCTGCTGCATTCGTGGCCGCTTGTGACCACTGAATGTTGCCAACTCCAATCTCAAATTGAACAAACTGACGAGCTTCGGAGATCAATAACTTCGCTGCCTCCACAACTGTCATGCCCGCTTTGCCAGTGATAAAGAAGTTTCTCGCGGAGTTTCGCTGTGCAGCCTCCAAAGCATTTTCATTCTCATGTTGCTTGGCCGAGTCAAAGCTCAAGGAATTGTATAGCAGCTGCTCCAGCATCAGAGCGTTAACATTGGCCAGTTCCACAAGGCTGGTGATGCCAGCATCGTAAAGTACTCGTGCGCGTTTGTGGCTCAAATCAGGCAGACGCATTAGATCAATAAGATCACGATGTATGCCAAAGTAGAGTCGATCCTTGAACTGTGAGACAACCAAGGAGAGCGTTGACCATTGCAGGGAGTTACAAAAAGCGGTCACAATGCCCGCAAATGTGGATGCCATCTGCTGCAAGCTTTGGAGCATGCCGCGCTGGCACTTGAACTTGTGGGCCACCACATTGATGGGTGTCTCGTTGACCAGCTCCTGGAGAGCGAGCGCCGTGTAGAAGCTGCAATATTTAATTAATTAAATTAACAATTTTATCTACTATAAAACAAGTTCGCTTGCCGCTTGTGAATCTGCATTTGTTTGTAGTCCAGTTTCGCTTGTCCTCGCATTGCACGCACCAGAAATGCCTCCTTGACGCCCACCAATTCACCCACTTTCTTCATAGCGGGATTGAGTTTCTCCCACATGTCCAAATAGAGCAGCCAGTCCAAATCCTGTAGCTGATAGCACACAGAATAGGGTGTCACTAGATAAACAGCATGCAGATCCGATTCAAGTACAAAACAACGACGTGACTTCTGCAGCTCGGCGAAGAGGATGAGGCCATCAGTCGGTGGCATGGAAGAGGCCAAACACGCTGAGCCCAAACGAGTGGCCACATAATGCTCCTTGGATGTTTCTTCATCCGTCTGCAAGCGTACAAACTCGTACTCGATGAGGAAATCCAGTGCTTCATTTATGTTGTTGGAATCTCCTTCCTCCGGCTGCTCCTGGGGCTCCTGTGCCTGCAGTGAATTCTGGGCGCTCAGCAAAGTGCAGTTAACAAAGCTATCAATGTCCTCCCGTGTGCTGGCTACACCCGAGGAGATGACCTCTAGAAGAGCACGTTTCAGATGAGTCTACAAGAGAAACTCTATTAATATAAAAGTGATGTGAAATTTTACAGATTTATCTTTTGCCTACGCTGCCATCCATGTCCAAACATGATCTGATGGGCTTCAGCTGCGCCGTCACCAATTCCCGACCGATGCGAGCGTTGCTATCGCTGCAGATGAGTATGGATTCGCCAAGAGTATCCTTGCCCGTACGTCCAGCGCGTCCGATCATCTGACGATAGGTCAGTGAGCTCATTTGTTTGCCACCAAACAAAGGTGAGCGTATGAGCACACGCCGTGCGGGCAGATTAACGCCAGAGCTTAGAGTGCTGGTGGCCACAATAACCTTTAGAGCGCCGGACTTGAAGCTGGCCTCCACTATGTCCCGCTCCTCTGTGGTGAGGCCGGCATGGTGAAATGCACACGCGTAGGTGACAGCCTTGGACATGACCGCATCGAGACCTGGCAGGAATAATGGATGTTAAATATGAGATTCAGACATTAGGTTGCCACTCACCTGTAGGAATATCACGCAGCTGTCGCTTTACATCCTCAATGGACTCGGGGTTAAGATGGGAGCGCAGTCGCTGAGCCAGAGAACTCTGGGATTTGATAAGAGTATGCATGACAGTGGCGAGCTGTACAGCCAGATTCTCGCACCAATCCTTGGAGGGACAGAAAATCACGACGGAGCAGCCCTCCAGCAGCGTCTCAATGCACAGTTGAGCCACATGATCGCTATCGTTGCCCAGGGCTGGCACCTCGGACTTGCTCGTAATGTCGCGCAGGAAACGCAACTGATTGTCGTAGATCTTGTTGCCGACTTTGATCATCTCCTGCAGCGCCACTGGACGGTAGTCGGTGGTGTAGAGTTCCGCATCTAGCCAGTGCTGCAGCAGCTGCACGTTGGCCAACGTGGCGGACATAGTGATCACCTGGATTTGTAAGCGCATTCTTGCGTGACATGTACAGCACCTTGGCCAGCAGCAACTCTAGAATGTAACCACGGCCAGCATCAGAGATAAGATGCACTTCATCCACGACTATGGTGCCAAGCTCATCCAGTTTGCCCTGTTCAAGCAGCTTGTTAATAATGGAATTGGCTTTCTCAATAGTGCAGATGGCCACATGAATGCTCTCAAAGCCACCGGGCGGCGTATAGCCTCCAAAGAAGCCTTCCACACGGTATCCCGCAGGCGTCAGCAGATCTTGCAGATAGAACATCTTCTCGCGCACCACCGATATGAATGGCAATATGAGCAGCACCTTCTTGCCCCGCTCCAGCACCGTCTTGAGCAGCAAAATTTCACTGACCAACGTTTTACCCGCGGAGGTTGGAGCAGAATAGACCAGATTGGAGTGCTCAAAGAGCACTTTGGGTTTGCTTAGGCATTCCACCTGCCAGTCAAACATCTGGAGCACACCCTTCTTTTTGTACTCATTGAGCACACTATGTGGCAAGGTTCCAAGCCGAGATTAGCTTCAGAGCCTTTAAGTCTACAGGCTCAGCGCTGGCACTAGGAGCTGGTTCAGTATCCTGGCATAAACTGTTGGGGGACAAGCGCAGCTGATTGGGTGACATGCTGCTCAGGTTCTGGGTGACCTGTCGTGCCACCTCCTGGTATTGGTAGCCACTCTGCCTGGTCAACTCGCAGTGACTGCGTCGTAGATCCTGCTGTAGTTGCTCGGACGCCTGCGCATCCAGCGCTGGACATAGAAAACTGCTTTCATCCAGGTTATTCAATTGAATTGGCGATTTGCCTCTGCTCTCTACCGTTTCCGGTTCCGTTTCCGTATCAAACACATCCTCCGTACAAATTTGTGCCTCAAAAACAGACGTGGTGTTGATATCTTCGGAGCCGTCTTCAAATATGCCGTCGTCGCCATCCAACTCAGCTTGTATAAGCGACACACGCATCATAGATTTCTCTACTTTCTTAACGGGATTACTTGACTTGGATTTTTCCGGATTTTTATTATATGAAAAATCATCTTTAAAGAAATCCGAATATTGTTCTAGGCTGCCATTTGTGACTGTGGATTTTCCCAACTTGGAATCGGATTTGGTGCGTCGGAATTGTTGGCGTTGCGATACATTTGATCTATTTGTTATTCCTTGGGTGTGCATGCGCAGTGATTTCATTTTAAAATCCGTCGGAGATTCTTGTATCACTTCCAGTGCATTTCCATTGTTATCTTTTACGGCATTTGGTTCTTTCAGCTCGTTCTCCAGTTTCATGAACGTGCTGTCGCCAAATTCGAAGGATTGCGAAAAAGCCATCGCTCATAATTATTAATTAAAAAACTATTACCTATAATTGCATAATTTAAACTAGCTAAACAAAACAAAACACAAATTATTGCCGCGTATTCTATTGGCGGACTGCCAGTCTGTTCAAAAACTCAACCATTTTTAGTACATTATCGTCGTATCTGTTATCGGTAGTCACGATATGTGCGTTTATCGATAAGCCAATTGCAAAATATAATAACATTCGCAAAAGGGGCAACTGGTGATGTGTTTATACGGTTGTTAGTTTATTTATGTGCAAAATGGATGATTTTAAGGTACCGGTTCTGCCTTCAGCAACTAGAAGTGATGCCCCCGGCAGATGAAAAGTCAGCAGAGGAGGACCCAACGGCAACAAAAGCAATACAATTGTGCTATAGCTTCACCTACAAAGTACCAAAGTGGTCAAAGCCTCCTGCCCCTCATGAAAACTACCGTTTTGAGGTATTAAAATCGGGCCAAATTATTGATGAAGTCAAGGACCTGCAACAGCAGGCCTTCTGGAGTTTCGGACGTCTGCCTGACAACGATGTGGCCATGGCACATCCCACAATATCACGTTATCACGCCGTGCTGCAGTACAAACCAGCGATGGACAGTGAAGAGGAAGGGAGCACGGAGCAGCCTGAGGGTTGGTACATTTATGACCTTGGTAGCACCCACGGTACTTTCCTTAATAAACAGCGTCTGCCGCCGCGTGTCTTTATACGCATACGCGTTGGCCACATGCTCAAGCTGGGCAGCAGCACGCGGGTCTACATACTACAGGGACCCACAGAAGATGAGGAGCCCGAATCGGAGTTGACTATAACAGAGCTACGCGAACAACGAGAACAACAAGTAGCAGCAGCTGCTGCGGAAAAAATACGCAAAGCCCAAGAAGCTGTAGAACGGGAGCGCAACGAAGGCGTCAGTTGGGGTATGAGCGAGGATGCCGATGCAGAGACTGATCTCGCACATAATCCCTATGCCAGTACGAACAACGAGGAGCTGTTCTTCGATGATCCCAAGCGCACGTTGCGTGGTTTCTTTGAGCGTGAAGGACTCACTCTCGAGTACAAATGCGATGAATTATCGCAGGCATCGTTTGTCTGCCGGGTGGAGCTGCCGATAGATGACTTAAATGGACGTCCCATCGTGGTGGAGGTTACACACAAGGGACGCAAGAAGGATTGTGTGGTGCAGTGTGCATTGGAGGCGTGTCGAACTCTAGATCGGCATGGAGTGCTCCGTCAGGCGAATCAAGAGTCGCAGAAGCGCAAAATCGTAAAAACTGGAGACTCTGATGACGAGGACGAGTTCTGGGATCGCACAGGCGATGTGGCACGAAAGAAGCAACGTAAATCGCACACAGACACAAATGTCGCGCTCACCTATGATGATCTGCTGAAGCAGGAGTCAGAGCTTAACGAGCAGCTGCAGAAAGTCGAGGAGGAGATCATGGCATACCAAACAAACGAGAAGCGTTTAAAGGAACTGGCACTGAAGCAGCAAAGTGCCGAAGATGACTTGGACAATTTCATGGATACACTCAGTGAAAATGTCACTCAAGTGGACAAGACAGAGATAAAAAAGTTGAGGGTAAGTGCAGCAAAGGCGTCCTTGATTTGAAACACTAAACTGAATGTTTTCTTTTCTAGCTGGAGGAGCAACGCATTCGCGCTGAGAAGCAGAAGCTACAGCGTCTCATAAAAATAGCTAAACCGACAGAACTGCCCTTTCTGGCCAGTGGTGTCAGCTCCAGTTCAGAATCCAAGTCGGGCAGTAATGCAGTTAAGAAGCAACTGCCCATGATTGGCAAGCGAAATCAATTTAGTAAATTTAAAGTGGTCAAAGCACTGCCATCTACACGCCCCAAGGCACAAACAAATGTCTTTGAATCGGATGGCGAAGAAGTGGAAGAGGAGGAGGAAGACGTTAAGCTCAAAGCGGAAGCAGTTTCAGAGGAAATACTAAAGCCAACTGTTGAACCGGAAGTCAAGTCGAGCGACTCAATAGCTGCAAGCGAATGTCAGTCAATTGAGTCGAGAGCGGAAGTGTTGGCTTCACCAGCGGAGACAGCAACGGAGACAGCAACGGAGACAGCAACAGAGACAGCTACGGAGGCAAGTGCAGAGCTCAAAGACACCAGCGAAGAGATTGAGACGCAGCCTCAGAAGCAATCGGAAGACAAGGAACAGACTCAGAGCGAGACCCAGAGCGATATCCAAACGGACGAGACTAGAAGCACTGAGGAGCAGAACGCTGAGGAAGCTGCTCACCGGAAGCGACGTCAGCGTGCACGACAACGCAACAAGCAGCGTCAGGACGTGGACATGGAAATGCACGAATTGGCCGAGCATGAGGAGGAGGAAAAGTACGCCAAGTGGGTGCCACCTACAGATCAAAGTGGCGACGGCATAACGCATCTCAACGACAAGTTTGGCTACTAAAGTAGTAGTTTACTTGATGTATTTAATAAAACACAACTTCCTTTTAAATGTTAACAGTCGAGTATTTAAATGAAAGCTTTTGAGGGGAAGTTGTTTGCTGCTTTTCAACACACTCGCAGGCAGCAGCTGTGCTCGGCTGTTATTCACCATGCGCTGTTACCCCTAAGGCATCAGTTGGCCTTCCCACGTTCCACTGGAACCTGTGCAGGGGGAATGAACGTTCGTACACAAATTCCTGTGCATACATGTGCGTGCGTGTGTGTGAAGAATGAACCGCCGAGAATATCGATGGTTTGCCGCTGTTAAGGCTCCAACACTTGAACTTCCAATTCAGTTATAATTTTGCCACTCTTTTCGTCGGTACGGCGAACGGTTGAACGTGGGGACGAGTCTTTTAGTTTATCAATAGTCGAATTACATACATTCTGTGACGTTTAAATTAGCTCAAATATATAATTTCAAGAGTTTAATTTAAAATAAACAAAAATTGTTAATGCATTACATAAAAACCAATTTGTTTGAGTCAACATTATTTCAATAAATTGAAGCTGATATAATAAAGATTGTTTTAATGCCGTCGCCACGTGATTTCTCAATAGCCGGAGCACATGTGTGGGTTACATTTTAAAACGCGTAACAGTCCGTCTCAAAAGACGTCCCTACGTTGGGGCGACTGCTGCTGATTACATATTTTGAAATTGTTGGCTAACTCTTTTGATTCCTAAATACATATAGTATACACATACATACAAACTAATATATGTATGTTAATTAATTGTTGTTACTGGTGTCTGTGATCTGCTTTCTTTAGCAAATGAAAAGTAGTCGCACACATATTAAATTGTTTAGAAAATGTTGCATAAGCTAAGGCGCATTTGATTGGCGCGCGCATTTGCCGTCGTTAAAACACATAGAAGCGAACAGCATAGAACGAAACGACGAGAAACGAAACAAAACGAAACGATAAGAAACGAAACGTGTGTGGGTTGTAGGACGCGTAACGTGGGACGTAGGAAGTGGGAAGTGGAACGTGAAACGCGCTGTCGTCTCGTCGCATAACTTAACGCCTGCTTTTGAACTTGACGTAACACACACTTACATATACAAAGAGAGTCACACGCATACGCATATAGGTTCTACCATAGCAAAGGTGAGTTCGATTGCCCGCAATTGCAGTGGGACATGCGCAGAGATTGCGAATAACTCTCAGTTATTGCCACTGGGAGCAGCCTTTAACGGTGTCTCCACTTTATTTATGTTGCTGTTATTGCTGTTTTTTTATTGTTGTTGTTGTTTCTATTGTTGGTTTAGCTCGCTTTCGCCTAATTACAATTTGTTTTGTTAATGAAGCTGAGTTTTTTGTGCGTTTCAACTTGCAAATTTGACAAAGAAGAAATTGTGAGGTGGCTGCTTAATTAACGTTAATTATGGCTCATGTTAAGGTTAAGCAATGTTCTAAGCATGAAATATTACCATAGAAACAGGCGAAGCAATAAAAATAATTGTGCAAGGGAGGGAAGTAGTCTAGGTGCAACTGAACTCATATAAAAAGAGGGAAAATGGAATAATAAATAGGGAGGATTTTTATTAATCGTACAAAATATCTAGGAAGTTTATAAATTTTAATTGGAGAGACTTCCCTATGAAATAATTTTTTTTTAGCAGCCGCTGCACCTGTTCATGCTGCTCTTGGTCTTAAGATCCACAACTATTTGATTCGACATTGCAGCGGCTAATTGACGTTGTCATTTAAGCCTTATTAAATACGCAACCGACAGGAAGCGGAATGTGGCAGGGACCCAACGCTTCGCTTGTGTTGCTAATGCTTGTTGCAAGTCAGTTAATTGCGGACCATTAACAAGGACGCCAATTGACCAAGGGCCATGGAAGAATGTCATTCCGCTTCACGGATAATCCTTGCGTAAAGGTCAATGGTGTTGGCGGGAAAGTGGTGGTAACGAAGGATAGTGGCAAGTGAGAGGGGAGCTTCATGTGGCCTTGTAGCGCGTTTTGCTGTGGGTGTCCTATAAAATGGCTTAATATTTAATGCAGCGCTACTTGCGGCGACCTAATTGAAAAACGAGTGCAACTAAAAGCATGCTACACTATTTTATAATTATGCCAGACACTCACGAACAGAGTTGCCAGAGTGTAATGGGCTTACTGTTTGCTGGAAAATCATAAGCTAGAAAAGGCAAAATGAAAGTAAATAGGGGCTAAACCAAATAAGTGGAAAGAAGATTTTTGGATGTAGTTCACAATTTATTTGGTACTTATTTTATTCCATAACCAACAAGTGGTTTTTAAAAGACTATTCTTCAGACTCTTCCTGACTCTTAAAGCTATGAAATGAAGCATAAGTGCAAAAACATCAAGGTTGATTGCTACAAAGCTCAAACATACTTGGGTATTTGCATAGGTATCTTCAGAGGCACAGTAACTATAATAGCTACAACCTGAGTTCACAGGTATCACCCTTAAAACCATATCCATATGTATGATGATATAACAGAGACTGTTACGGGGAAATTATTACAATCACGCATGCTAAACTCTTATCCTTCGCATTACTGTAGTTGTATACAGTTGTCTATTACATCTAGCTATAAATAAGCTAAAATAGCAGCACTGTTTACCCCACGCACTCTTTCTTTCCCACCCCCACACTCTCCTACTCACTCATTCATATATTTCTCTCCTTCTCTACTTTAGCTTAAAGGTTGAAAGTATTAATTTACAAAAGCACAAGGTGAAGTTTTCGTCCGCAGCTCAAGGACTTATTTGACAAGGTTCCTTTGTCAGGCCAAACTCAAACTCAAGATGATCAATATAGCTGGAGTGGTGAGCATTGTGCTCTTCTATTTGCTCATCCTAGTGGTGGGCATTTGGGCCGGTCGAAAGAAGCAATCTGGAAATGATTCCGAGGAAGAGGTCATGCTGGCAGGACGCTCGATTGGTCTCTTCGTCGGCATATTTACAATGACAGGTGAGTCGTCGTGCGGTTACCCAGCTTGTGACCTTGCTCAAGTGCTACTGACTCTCTTCGACAGCTACTTGGGTGGGTGGTGGCTACATTAACGGCACCGCCGAAGCCATTTATACCTCGGGACTTGTGTGGTGTCAGGCGCCCTTCGGCTATGCCCTCAGTTTGGTCTTTGGTAAGTTTTCCCCTCAATCCATTTAGATGAAATTAATTTTAATTAATTTACTTCTAATTAGGTGGCATCTTTTTTGCCAATCCCATGCGAAAACAGGGCTACATTACGATGCTGGATCCGCTGCAGGATTCGTTCGGTGAACGCATGGGCGGACTGCTCTTTCTGCCCGCCCTCTGCGGTGAGGTCTTTTGGGCGGCGGGCATTTTGGCTGCCTTGGGTGCCACTCTCTCTGTCATCATTGACATGGATCACCGTACCTCGGTCATACTGTCCTCGGGCATTGCCATCTTCTATACGCTTTTTGGCGGCCTCTATTCGGTGGCCTACACGGATGTCATTCAGCTTTTCTGCATCTTCATTGGTCTTTGGATGTGCATACCCTTCGCCTGGACCAATGAGCATGTGCGTAGTCTCAGCGACATGGACGTTGACTGGATAGGTCACGTAGAGCCGAAGCAACGTTGGTTCTACATAGACTATGGCCTGCTACTGGTCTTCGGAGGTATTCCCTGGCAGGTGTACTTCCAGCGTGTGCTCTCCAGCAAGACTGCGGGACGAGCTCAGCTGTTGTCCTATGTCGCCGCTGCCGGTTGCATACTGATGGCCATTCCCCCTGTGCTGATTGGTGCCATTGCCAAGGCAACGCGTAAGTTCTTAGCTGACTGTTACGGTCACTTTTGCTATCAAATCTTTCTCTCTGCCAGCCTGGAATGAGACCGACTACAAGGGACCGTATCCGCTGTCCGAGGACCAGACTAGCATGATTTTGCCCATGGTCCTGCAGTACCTGACACCCGATTTCGTATCGTTCTTTGGCCTGGGCGCGGTCTCCGCTGCGGTCATGTCCTCCGCCGATTCCTCTGTGCTGTCGGCGGCCTCGATGTTTGCACGCAATGTTTACAAATTGATTTTCCGTCAGAAGGCTTCCGAAATGGAAATCATTTGGGTAATGCGCGTCTCCATTATTGTTGTGGGCATTCTGGCCACAATTATGGCCCTCACCATACCCTCCATCTATGGCTTATGGTGTGTATACATTACCTTCTCGCTGTTATGATTGACAACCTCATCTACATAATGGACCCTCTTTTATGTGTGCTCTTTGACAGGTCCATGTGCTCTGATCTGGTCTACGTCATTCTGTTCCCGCAGCTGCTGATGGTCGTGCACTTTAAGAAGCACTGCAACACTTATGGCAGTCTGGCTGCCTACATTGTGGCCCTCTTCATACGCCTGTCGGGTGGAGAGGCCATTCTGGGATTACCTGCCCTCATACACTATCCTGGGTATGAGCTTGAAACGAATACGCAGCTCTTCCCCTTCCGCACCATGGCCATGCTGCTCAGCCTGATCACACTCGTCTTTGTCTCCTGGTGGACCAAGTGAGTTATCAGCTTTATCAACTTTTTAAGTAGAAAGTTATTTATTCCTATCTCCTTTGCCCCTAGAATGATGTTCGAGTCCGGCAAACTGCCGCCGAGCTATGACTACTTCCGCTGTGTGGTCAACATACCCGAGGACGTGCAGCGTGTGGGTGATCCCGCCGAGTCCGGTGAGCAGCTGTCCGTAATGGCTGGCCCACTGGCGCGTTCCTACGGCGCAGCTACCATGGCAGGCAAGGATGAGCGCAATGGACGCATCAATCCAGCGCTGGAATCCGATGATGATTTGCCAGTGGCAGAGGCGCGACGCATGAATCAGCAGACGGCACAGGCACAGGTAAAAAAGATGCTCGACACGGCTACTGGGAATCCCGGTGGCGGTGGTGGTCAAAATCAATCGATGGCCATGCCCGCGGCAGAACAGGATAATACCGCCTTCTGAGCGTTCCCCCTGTAGACACAAAAGTTATAGGTTCTCAGTGACTAGAGCAAGAAGTTGCTGCATTTTCTGTTGCTTCACAGGCAGTATTATGTTGAGCTTTTTATGTACCTAATATACATAGATACACCCATACACCCACACACTCACACGTACGTACGTTCGTGTAACACACAAGTGCTCAGGTATAAAGTGCAGAAAGTTTTGTATTCATTTTGCCAGTTTCTGTGTGTATAGTTTCGAAATGGCTTGAGCCCTGCCCGCCCAGGGATTTCAACTGATTTTATCGTTTCTCAACTACAAAGGCTTTCAAAGATAGTTAAACTGAACAAGCATAAGATACAGTACATATCCAGTGTATAAATGTTATATATAAATAATCGAACGAAACATATCAATGTCGAATAGACAAACTGAAAGAAACTGAAAACATATCAATTGCATTTTCCATTTGAACGAGAAAATGCATTCAAAATACAAACATAACTACATACATATATATATATTCTGTAGTGTTTAGTAAGAAAAACTGCAAGAAATGATTAATATATAGAGTATATATATCGATTTGATTCAAACGTTTGTTTATTGTGTAATTTACTGTACCTCGGTGTCATTGATGAATTGTTTGTTTGAGAATGTGCTCGATAAATATCTAAATATATATATATAGATTTGTATTGGTCCTACAATTTTTAAGGTGCATCTAATGTGAATCATGTGTCCTTCCACAAACAAACAAGAAATAAATAAAATTGAGATCGAAGCTGACTTAAATATCGAAATGAAACATATCATGAGTGCAACTGAATAATAAGTACTATATAATACGTATTTGTAAACCAAAAACTAAAGTGTATGAAGCGTTATATAGGCAAAGCAATTTTAGCTGCTCTCAAAGAGCAAAAACCACAAAATATAAAAAAAACACAAATTACATAAAACATATAGAAAAAATTTAGAAATGTTGCGTCATAGTACCTAATGCGTATATACACAGTTATACATATACCTATTTATATATATATATGTATCTAAATGTAGTATATAACTATATGATATATAATTATATAGAGAGAAAGCGATACACTGAATTTAGCAAAGTTTATGCCATAGGAATAACCCTAATTTTGATTCTGAGCGGTATCCCAAAAATATAAAAAAATTGACAACACGAGCTGCCTAAAAATCCAATTCGAAGTCAACAAACAAAATTAACTTGTTTTATTCTCAATATGAATTTTAAAATGAAAATTAAACGAAATGTTCCATTGTTAATTCCGTCATACTCTTGGCTCGCTTGTTGGTGTCACAATTAAATAATAATAATTAATGTGAAACTATGTTAAATTTTAATTAAATGTACTTAAATGTTGACTGCTTTTTTGAAAGAGTTTTTCTAAACTTTACATAAGTGAACTAAGAGTTAATACTAAATTAAACAACTAATTCAATGTCCATTTAAAAAACAAGTACATTACATACAGTTGTGACCGAATTATTAGAACCACTTGTGTCATGTTAACTAAAGTGTTATGCTAAAAATGTTTTTTAAAAATATCTGTTATTTTTAATAGCAAAATTTTAAATGTTCCCATTGTTTTCTTAGCAAATCGAACTGTTCTTTATTTGGTATAACACCAGTAACTAATTTAAATACTGTTATACAAATTTCCAGCAAGTGTTATACTTTTTTTGGTCACAACTGTAGCTACAAAACTATTTTCTTGCTGTTGTTACTTACTGTTAATTGTTGATATTTCTTTGACATAAAATCTCAATGTAAATTTATTGCTACAAAAAATAAAATAAAAAATAAAATAAATTACTATTCATTAAGTTCGTTTCAAGAATTTGTTCAGCAATTGTTAATGAAATTTCAAAATACAAAACTAAAACTAAAAAAAATAATAATAAAAATGAATTAAAAATCATGTGTTGATTTTGTGCAGCAAAACACAAACTCTGTATATAAGAAACTTAATTGTTTTTTAAGTTTTCAAACAAGTTACTAACAACAAAACCACCAACTATTTTATGTATTAAAGAAAGAGTTTAAACGAAAGGAGGGAGTTGAGTTGAAGTGTTGGAAAATCGAATTACTGGTAAATAAAGGCATACTATGTTAAACATAAAACTATTAGTATGTTTTGTTCTTAGGTTTATTCTCTCACCAATTGTTGTTTATAAATGCCGTATTAATCAATTGATGTATACATAAATACAAAACTATTTAATGGCATATTGCAAGTATGTTAATTATAACTAAAACTAACAACAAATGAGAAATGAAATTACGATATACAAAATATATGATCAAATTATACCAAAAATCAGAAAATACATATCAATGTTTAAAGCAAAAAAGAAGAAGGGAGAGCAAAAAAAAAGTATTTAATAAATA
Organism: Drosophila acutilabella; assembly: GCA_035046005.1. Taxonomy (NCBI): domain Eukaryota; kingdom Metazoa; phylum Arthropoda; class Insecta; order Diptera; family Drosophilidae; genus Drosophila; species Drosophila acutilabella. Next base: position 2,351,763 of record JAWNOK010000003.1, read on the forward strand.
ACAAAAATATATTATATATAAATATATTAAAATGGTTTCTCTGTTGATGCAACCGATGTGTAATTATTTCGCAAGTGCAACTATTTGAAAGGCCACATGTGTGTCTCTGTTTAAGCCTGTTAAGTGGGGACTTGTGTAAGACCCGCACCAAAGACAAACATTATTGCACAAAATTAAAGAAAAAAGAGCCAAGAAATGCTACCTAATGACAAACTCAAAACAATGGCACTGTTTTATCGTAAGCGGAAATTTCTCATCATAAAAATGCAGTTTGGAGTTTGTGGGGGATTTTCCCCCTTTTGGCATGCGGATCACATAGAAGCAGAAGATTGTCAGGTAAGAGGTAACTTATGGGAAACACGCTGAGACGGTTAGAAGTAAATTAGCTTTTTAATTTACCGAAAAACTTGTTTAAAAAGGTAATATAGGGTGAGCTGACTGTAAAAGACCAGTCACTCGATCTAGAGTACAATTTTTTTAAACAACCCAGCAATTTTGTACCAAGGGGACCTATGGAGCCAAAATTATTGGTTTTCGAGCTGGACCGATTTTAGTACAGACCTGAAAAATCGTTTTATATACCCTAAATATTTTCATACGAATCTCATTTTGTTCGCTAAATTTTCTTATAGGTAGTACAGGAAGTACAGGAGAAGGTGACCAGAAAGAAGTGGACCAAGAAGAAGGGGACCAAGGAGAAGGGGACCTATATGAAGGGGGCCAAGGAAAAGGGGACCAAGTAGAAAGGGACCAGTCATCGAATTTTTGTCGCAATGACCGCGCGGACGCTTTAGGCTTAGTCGATAAACCCGAATCTACTGTATATACTATTATTGTTTAATCTAAAACAAATTCACTTAAGACAACTTCTGGTGCCTTACATGTAATGTATTAATTTTAATTGACGTAGCTCTGGTAGTTTCCAAGTTATGATCCGACAAACCTAACAGACCCCTCGTACTCTTTTCGAACACCGGGTCTTTAAGCTAACAAACTGTAGTTTAGGTAATTATGTTGTTGCATTTGTGTAATTAACTTATTGTAATCTTAACTAGATTCGAGTCGGATAATGTTAAAGGGTTGACTAAGAGGAGGAGGAGTGAAGGGGGACAGTTGGCCAGGGAAATCCCATCACAAGTTCATAGCAAACGTCGCACAAGAATTGCTCTCTAATTGATGTTGTTTGTTGCTGCTACTGTTGTTGTTGTTGCTGTGGATGTTGCTGTCGTGTCTGAGCATGTTGCTGGCGTGTACGGTTGTTACTTCTGTGTTGTGGCAGCTACATATCCGGTATTTTTGTATGCAATTTGCATATTGAACCTTCAACTGTCATTTGTCAGAATTTCACGTATGTTAACTTGATAGCCACTAGAGGAAGTTGTTAGCCAAAGAACTGATCTCTCTAAAAAGCGAGAGGGTAAATTAATTATTCAATAAATCACTGCTGGTTGTTTAATGTTATCATTTTAACGTCTTCTTCTTTATTAAAACGTATTGTTTCTAGTGCAAATTACAGCTAATATTCGTTAGGTTGCACCAAGGGGTGAAAAGGGCTCTACAATTTTTTTCTTCGTTTTTTTTTTGTTTTTTTGCAAATAATTTACAGTTTGGGAATTTCCTTTGTCTAGTTGATGAAATGAAGCTTACCGGTTGCCGGTGATGGGTTAAACAAAGTATGTGCTGGATGAGGATACGAGTATTCTAAGGCACTTGAACGATTCCAGTTCCTGATACTGAAGAGGCATTTCAAGGGTTTTAAGCCTCAACCTACTTCTTGCGGTAGGTATAGCCGCCATTGGAGCTGTAGCCCTGCTGAATGGTCTCTGGTACTTGGCTGGGTGCGGAGTAGTTATAGCCAGAGTCCTGGGATGGTGCTCCATAGGAGGATGATGGTCCACTGGGAATGCTGTCTCCATTGGGGGCACCATAGCTGCTCGAGGGTGCGGCTGGTGCACTGTAGGAGGAAGATGAGGATGACGACGATGATGATGAGAACGATGAGCTGGTGCCAAATGCAGATGGTCCAGATGGAGCACCATATGAGCTGGAGGGAGCAGCTGGGTAGGGACCTCCACTGCTACCTCCGGCACTGGGTGCTGAGTAGGAGCTCGACGGCGCTGAGGAAAAAGATCCGCTGCTGTGTCCACCCGAGCTTGGGGCACCATACGATGACGAGGGTGCTGCCGGATAAGGTCCACCACTGTTTGATCCAGGGCTTGGTGCCGAGTAGGAGCTGGAGGGTGCAGAGCTTGGTGCTCCATAGGAGCTGGAAGGAGCTGATGGGTAAGGACCTCCGCTGTTAGCGCTTGAGCTGGGTGCCGAGTAGGAGCTGGAGGGTGCTGAGGAATAAGATCCACCACTGTTTGCGCTTGGGCTAGGAGCTGAGTATGAGCTGGAAGGTGCCGAGCTAGGTGCGCCGTAGGAGCTTGATGGAGCTGCTGGGTAAGGTCCACCGGAGTTGGCTCCTGAGCTTGGAGCGGAGTACGAGCTGGAAGGCGCCGATGGTGCACCATAGGAGCTTGAAGGTGCTGACGGATAGGGTCCACCACTGTTGGCACTTGAGCTAGGAGCAGAGTAGGAGCTTGATGGGCCTGAGCTGGGAGCTCCGTATGAGCTGGAAGGTGCGGCAGCTGGGTAGGATCCTCCACGGTTAGCACTTGGGCTAGGAGCTGAGTAGGAGCTGGAGGGAGCTGAGCTAGGAGCACCATAGGCGCTTGAGGGAGCAGCGGGATAAGGTCCACCAGAGTTTGAACTGTGGCTTGGTGCTGAGTAGGAGCTGGATGGTGCCGAAGGAGCTCCATATGAGCTTGAGGGAGCTGAGGGGTAGGGTCCACCGCTGTTCGCACTTTGGCTAGGAGCAGAGTAGGAGCTGGAGGGACCTGAACTGGGTGCTCCGTATGAGCTGGAAGGTGCGGCAGCTGGGTAGGATCCTCCACGGTTAGCACTTGGGCTAGGAGCTGAGTAGGAGCTGGAGGGAGCAGAGCTAGGAGCACCATAGGAGCTTGACGGAGCTGCTGGATAAGGTCCACCGCTGTTGGAACTGTGGCTTGGGGCAGAGTAGGAGCTAGATGGTGCCGAAGGAGCTCCGTATGAGCTTGAGGGAGCTGCTGGATAAGATCCACCGCTGTTTGCGCTTGGGCTTGGAGCAGAGTACGAAGATGAAGGGCCATGGGAGGAGAAGCTGCTGCTGCTGCTCGAACTGGAACCAGCGCTGGGAGCACCATAACGAGATGAAGGCGATGAGATAGGCTGGAATGAGCTGGAGCTTGAGGGAGCTCCATAGGAAGACGAAGGTGCGGGTGCTGGTCCGGAGGTATAGCCACTGCTTCCCAGAGTTTGTGTCTTGGAGGGAGCACCGTAGTTGGTCGACGGAGCTGATGATAAGGGAACAAAGCTGCTTACACTGGGAGCGCCGTAGCTCGAGGATGGACGAGATGGAGCGCCATAGCTGGAGGAGGGTGGCGACGACTTAGGAGGACCGTACTTGGGTGCTGGTGGTGCTGGTGCGCCGTAGCTCGAGGAAGGAGGAGCTGGAGCGCCGTAACTCGAGGAAGGAGGAGCTGGTGCGCCGTAGCTAGAGGAAGGAGGAGATGGTGACTTCGGGGGACCATAGTTGGAGGCCGGACGACGCGAGTGATGCTTCCTGGGTGGCGGTGGTCCATACGACTGGCTGGGACGGCTTGGCGGGTGCGCCATAGCTGGAGGATGGTGGCGGTGCCGGGCGAGAAGGAGCCCCATGAGAGCTGGAGGGTCGATGGGCAGGCGCGGGATACGGTCCACCCGAGGAGGCAGCAGGTGCAGAGTAGCTGCTAGACGGGTGACTGGGACGCGAGCCGAAAGATGGAGCTGGACCCGATGCCGGTGGCAGATAAGAGCTGGCTGGTGGTGCGCCATACTTAGAGGAGGGACGTGGTGCGGAAGCGGGTGGCAAATAGGCGTTATTCAGTGGTGCCTCACGCTTGCCGCCAGCCACTGGGGCGGGCAGGGTGACCACGGCGAGTACGGCAGCGACACCAAAAAGCTGCAAAAAGCGAAAAACAACAACACGCAGGTGTCAAGCAAGAAATGGAGAAAGAAAAGCAAAAAGAAAATGAGGAAATTAGTTTTCTATGCCAGGAAAACGATGCTTGGATTTTTTTTAGTTTTGGTTTTTGGAGTCTGGAGTCTCTTACCAATGCAAACGACGAGCTCATCTTGGCTAACGCAATGTGCGTTTCAGTAGCGAATTGGCCAAAACTGCAGTGCGAGAAGAAGATGTGAAAAGAAAGACACAGATAAAATAACAGTCAATAAAAAAATAATGTGTAAAGTGAGTGAAAAGAAAGTAAATCGTTGAAATCGTTGTGTCCAATGGCGAAGAAATAAATTACGCTAATGTTGCATAATCTATTTTAGTTTTCTTTTACTCGTCTTGTTGTTTGTGCTTTTTATGATGACCGATAAATGAGTGGCAGGCCGAGAGGTCAACCCTCAATCGCTCATCAATCTTGACAGACAGTTGTGCCGGAGCCACAGAGGAGGAGACGGAAAGGCTGACCGACAGTTGGCCAAGCTGTGCTGTTGCCAATGCCAAGAACTGGCCAACTGCTGGAGCGTATCTGAGTCTTAGCCCTTGTTGAACTTCAAAATGTAACCTCCCATAAAGCAGCTCTGACTGCCCTCGCTGCGTATTTACATAATTGGATTTTGCTTTTTGTGCACTTAAGTGGGCCAAAAATAAAGTGAAGCAAAAATTAAATGGGGAAAATCGCTTAAGCCAGGCCGCAAAATAAAGTGAAACTTTGCTTTCAATTGAATAAAGAGTTTTGAGACTGAGGGACTTACACACACACACAGGCACACTCACACACACTCTCTTCTACTATGGTGTCCCATTTCAGCACCCTTTTCGGTTGTCTGCTATTAAAACTAACGCCGCCCACATTGCCACACTCAAATTGACAATGCAACACGGTGTGACACAAATGTTTTTAGACCCTGTAGTTTGAAGAAATAAGGGGGTGTATTAGTTTTGTGTAAAAAGGTGTGCTTAACAGGCTGGAACAGGCCTTAACGTCTTCATAAAGTGTATGTATTCCTGATCAGCTTTAAGAGTAGTATCGGTGTGGCTGTAACCCAGAGACTATAAGAGGTAGCGACACTAGAAGTGTTCCAAAACCGCGATCGCTGCTTTAACCGTTTTAAAAACACTAACAACCCCTACCCAGAACTAGGTAACTTCCTAGCTGAATCAATTGGTCGACTGCTATATCAGTTCTATGTTCCTTGTCAGTTCTTTGTCTCCAAATTAAGTACAGGGTCTTTTATAGTCACCCAGCTCAATAGTTTCCATTCCTACTAGTTTTATTTGCAATTTGTCTCCAAAGTAAGTACAGGGACTTTAACAGTCACCCAGCTAACCCAATCGTTGCCATTCCTACTAGTTTTCTTTACAAATTTTCTTCAAATTTAGTACAGGGACTTTTACAGCCTCTCAGCTCTATTGTCGCTATTCCTACCCGTTTTCTTTACAGCTGTTGCCAATTACAGTTTTTCTTGTTAGCCACAGTCAAACACAACTCTTAATTTTTTTATTTTTCACTCACTTTCTGTTGACTTTATTGCAAATAGTACAAGCCAACAGAAAAACAACCTAATTTTTATAGCTTTGGGTGTTGACAGACTGCGTTGACCTGAGCTAAGTTAAATGTTTAAAATTTAACTACACATTGTGTAATAAATTAATAGGATTTTTGTGACTTGTGTTTCCTTAACAAACGTTGGGCTTTAAGCCAACTCTGGTGGGTAACCGCAGGCAGCTTAAGAACTTTCCAATTTGGTTTATTTCTTCAATTTGTTTTATGAACACTGAACACTGTGGAAAAACCGTTTAATGATTGCGATCCTTGTGGCACTAACCGTTTAAGGGCAAACAGCAACTTGTGTGATGTGCAGTGGATTTGCTGATGCAGTTGAAAAGATGCTATGCTGTTCAGCCGAAAGTTGTATACAAACTACGCTGTTGTGTTGTGAGCCGCATGCACTTTTATACGAAAGCCGTCAAGCCAAACCGATGAAACCAAAATCATAACTGGCCGCAAAGCAAAGGCAAAAGCCAACGGCGCCGTCGCCGTCGCAGTCGGTGTCGCAGTCATCGTCAAAGCCAAAGCCAAAGCCAAAAAACTAAAGTCAAAGCTTCGAGCTAACAAAAAAACTCAACGTGTTTTCAATTTGGCTTTTTTATGTAACTTCAAATGCACTCTTCAGCTTCAGCGTCAGCTTCAAAAAAATAAACAAAACAAAAAGCGAATCATCAACAACAACAAAGCTGAAAAACTGTGGCGCTAGCGGCAACAACAACAACAATAGCCACTGCTGTTGCGTCGCAGTCAGCGCAGACGTCAGCGTGAGCGTCAAACTGGCAAAAAGAAACAACAACAACAAAGCCATTCACAAAGCGGCAATTGAAGCTTTTGTGGTTTTTGCATTGATAAATGCGACTTGAACGCCCACAAGCTGGTTGTGCGTATATATGAGTGTGTGTGTGCTTGTGTGTGTGGCAAGTTCAGTGGCGGCATCGATCACAATCAAGAGTTAACGGCAGTCATTGTATAATTACGTCAACAGTGCGTATACTCCATGCAAATTGCGCATACGCTGCGTGTACAATTAATTGCAGTTGTTAAATGTTTTTCTTTATTATTTAATTGTTGGATTTAGGCAAGGGTTGGTGGAAACTCGGGTTTCTTCCAGATGTAGCTAGCCCATGGAATGCACTCCTTCAGCAGATGCATGTAGGCCAATCCCTTGGGGCAATCCACCTCGGTGGCAGCCTCGTTGAGATTCTCGCACAGCCAGTATTTGGCGGGATCGAAGTGATGGGGATATGTCTGTCCCACCTCGGACTCATCCTGACAAGCGGAGCGACCAGCATCGGCGTTTACAAACACAACAATTGTGGCCAAAACGGCAAACAAAGCAATAACTGAAAGCCAAATGAAATTACTGCCAATTAACACTGTAAATTTGGCTTGAAATGGCCACTAAAAAACGGCACTAAACAACTTACAGGTTTTCATCGTTAAACTTTGACTGTTTGCTCTAGAGTGTACTCCTCTTCCTGGCCAAAACGACACTTATATATAGTTCTTAAACAAAACCAAAAAAAGAAAACAAAAATATATGAATACGTAAAAAACATTCTCCCATCCGTTGATTGATTTTTATCGCGCCAAAAAAAAATAAAATTGATAACAGGCAACATGAGCACTGATAAGAATAAACTTGCCAGCAAAAAGAAGATAGAAAAGATGCAATTTCAATTTAGATATCAGCAATTAATTGCTGCTTTTTTGTTTTTATTTGTTGTTGGATTGATAAAGTTAATAATAAAAGCAAAAAAGACAATGGGATGCAGTAAAGTGCACTAGACTAGTTATGGCTAATTTATAAGAGTAGAAGGCGAGTGGTAAAATTGTAGAAGCAATTAAATAAATCAGTAAATATAAATAAACATTTTATGTCCAGAATTGGCTATACCATATATGTACTTATTGTATGTTATTAATGAACAACATGTTAAATAAGTTGGTTGCTTTTGTTTTAAAGCATAAATATAATAAAATTGGCTTTATTGATTTATTATCATATTTCAAAAGCATATATGTATAGCTTGGTATATAATTTATAAATTGTCAAGTTGAAAATTCTGTAATTAATTTCTATGCCCCTTAATATTTGTATTTAAATACACAAAATTCAGCTAATTAAAGATTGAACAGCAAATTTTGTATAAAAGCCTTTAGTTTGCTTAAAATATGTTTTAAGCCCTTAAACGGTCAAGTAAATACATTCAATTTTATTATTTTGTTTAATTTGTTGCTTCCAAACTGTAATTCATATAATTAATTATGCCTAACAGCATCTTTTCTAGTAACAGCACAGAACTCTCCCCCATTTCAACTACTGTTAATACAACTACAAATACCTTTAGCTTAACAACTAAAGAACAAACAATATTATTATTAAATATAAATTGATTCATTAAACAAACATTTCGCTTCGAACATTAGGGAAATATTTAATAACGCATTTCTCTATGTATAAATATTTTATAAGCTTTTGTTTAACCGGCTCTGTTGGCCAAACAATAGATGCTGGCAGTTACACAAAAGGCAAAACCAATGCGAAATAGGTAAACAATGAAATGGAGCCCTATAATTTTAATCGTGCTGTAATGTGAATTCATTTAAATTGCAAAACAAACTATTTTTTGGCAAATTAGTTGACATTCGACGACTGTTGCTTATTCGGTTATTAGATATTGTATCGTTAACTGTTTTGTAGCTGAGTATCTGTGTAGCTTTGTGTGTGGCTTTTGTTTGGCATTGTTGTGAATGACCCCCTAAAGCGTTTTCTGCGGCAGCTCCAAACACTTGACCAACATAAATGCTTAAGTGTTGATGCAAAAAAAATATCACGAAATGAAAAAAGCGGAAAAGATGATGAAAAAGAAAACAAAAACATTTAACCGCTAACAACAACAGCATAAAAAATAGCCGAAAATCTATTACAAAATGTTTAAAAAGTAATTACAGTTTCCGCGTTGAGTTGGACAGTGGAACAGGTGGACAGACAGGTGTCGCCAAGCAGCTGGGTACCCTAGCTGGCTCTGCTTAAGTTAATGATGCTCCTAGTCAGCCAAAAACGACAATGACTTTGCAGCAGACACCGCACCGCGGGCCAATAAATTGTGTACACACTGTACGGGTTGTGCTCAACTATTTTGGGGCATTTCGTCAAAGGCAATGACGAACACATTTAACTTACAATTACAAAGAAACATAGCTCATTATCGATTAAGCGGCTGCGCTTTAAAGAAATCCAATTATTATTATATATTAATTTTATTTTATTTTTTTTTGGTTTTTGAGAAAGGGCCAAAATGCGTTGACTTTTGATTGCACAAGTCGCCCGAAAAAATGAAACCATATCAGTAACACTAAAAATAGTCAAAGAAATCGAGTAATTTGCAGAAAGTGCTTTTGCTTGTGGAGCATTTTTGATTTGGACATGACGATAAGGAAACCAAACGAACCCAACCCAGCTCGAGGATGTGATAGAATGCTATAAATATGCTCCCAGTATGCCAATGACTGCAACATTTTCATTCAACTCATCCAACAAAATGCAACGCGGTTAGTCAGTCGATAGAAATTCCTTTTAAATTATTTTTATAAAATGTATCTATTATTTTAACTTCCAGCTACTCTGTTTGGTTTGCTGCTTCTGGGCATCTTTGGCTTGTCTGTGGCCTACAATGGCCAGGATATCTATGCCGAGCCCAACTGCGATATTGTTCAGGATCATGCACGCAAATTCCGTGACATCTCGGATCCCACACACTACTGGGTGTGCCCCGAGGGACAGGAGAAGGCCGACTACATTCAGTGCCCCGATAACTATGCCTTCATGGAGGCCGAGCAGGAGTGCGTCGTCTGGGAGCACTGGAAGTGGGTGGAGCCTTATACCAAATAAATACTAAACTTTGATCAAGAAAAGCGCAAACAAAAAAAAATGAGTAACCAACTTTATCTTTTTCGGGCAACTTTTGATTGGATTTGATGTAATTTATGTGCGGCAAAAGGCGCTGCATAAATATATTAATTATTTGCAGAGCGTTTTGTGCCAAATATTGAATTAGTTGGCAGAGTTTGAGTTGAGCTAACAGCAGGCAGCTGTGTTATATCAATGGTATTCAGTATTTGGTTTTCGGCATACGAATTCGCATTCGGTTGGCGTTTTTCTTTCATGTTTGACTAGAGATACAGATACTGTGACGGTTGTTCAGTATTGTGTATTTTTATGGTCTGTTGGTATTTTATGGTAGTTTGTCTGATAAACGATAATTAGGCAGTGCGTGTCTGTTGCGCTTGTAATGTTATCTAACACCTTCGATTGCCAATCAAAAACAGTGGAATACGAAGACGAAGTCAACTTATGTTGCTACTACAATCAATCAAGTTGGATGGCTCACACACGCACACACAAACAAACACACACATAACTAAAGACATATTTATTTAAAGAGCTAGACTGGGAACTGCAAGACGGATATGTTCACGCAGAATTAGAGCTGCGAGTGGTCAGCATTTGTTAGAGCTGACACAAACACGAGTGCGTATTTGACAAAGCCTGATTTATTACAAAAAAAAATTTTTTTTTAAGACCTGAATTTTAGAATTTTATGATGTTTATTTCTATTGGAAACAGGTAAACTTTATTGAGTTAATATTGTTTGAGCTTAGCAATAATTTATTGCATTCGGAATTAAAAGTTTCAGTGAAATCTACCGAGAACATCGATTTCTAATAATAAAGAAATGTTTTTCATTATCTAAATAATAAAATACTTGTTAGGCAGCTGTTCTTAGACTTAGTATTTCAGATTTAGAATCATCTAACTTTTGTCTTCGTTTAGAATAAACTCAGCTGGGTTTTCCGAAATGCTTTTATATAGAAAAGCTAACCTTTTATAAATAAATATTATTTTTCAAATATTTATATTTAAGTAGTTAACCATTTTATACATATTTTAATAAGTTTCCGAATTAACAATCATTAGAATCAATTTTATAAAAGAATGTAAACTTTTTGTGGCTACAATCTCCCTCTCCAGCATTGCCAGTCCCAAATTAAACTCTTCACGCACAAACACGATAGTTTTTTTTATCATTAATCATTCGCTCACGAGCCCACACACTACCACTGCCCATCTCTAGCGTAGCTGATGACGATCTCCCAAACGCTGCAGTCGCTCCAGTTTTGCAGCTAAACAAAATAAAACTGCTTAATTTTGTTATATGTTATGCGTGTGTATGTGTGTGTGTGTGTGTGTGTGTGTGTGTGTGTGTGTGTGTGTGTGTGTGTGTGTAGTAGTATTATTTATGTTGTTGATAGTAGTTATTGTTATTGTTATTATTATTATTTTTTTTTTACTCTGCATTACTTTACTTTACTTTAGACAAGTAAAAGTCATAAATATCAAAGCGAAGGCCCCGATAAACTTGTGCGCTCACATTAAAAGTGAAAAGTACTTCAATAAATTGTTGTTGTTAGAAATCATTGGCGTAATGCAAACAAGTCGAGCAGAGACCTGACTGAAAACCCAAAATGAAACAGAAAAAAGTAAGCGACCCAAAAGCTGAGACCAAAGAAGACCTGAGACACTCAAGTGTTGCACTCACTCCACTTCGCTTCAAGTGTTCATCAATGGCATCATATATAATGATTTTTATTCGTATTTGCTTTACGCTTTAATACAGCTCGAAAGCAGCTGAAATGCCAGCGGCATATAGCCATGCCCCCAATTAGTGGCACTGCCTCCAAAGGAAAGTTTTTTCGATGGCCTTGAGAAGGCCCCTCAACCGTCCCCCTAAACTTTACCTTTACCTTAAGTAGCAGCTGTAATATCAACTCCTATTACATCCCATTGACAATAGGCGCAAAAAACAAAGCATTTGCGAGACAAATTACATCTGCTTCATTTGGTAATGTACAATTTTTATACTCTCTGCAAGAGTATATTGGGTTTGTGAAAATGTATGTAACAGGCAGAAGGAGGCGTGGCAGACCCCATAAAGTATATATATTCTTGATCAGCATCACAAGCCGAGTCGATATAGCCATGTCCGTCTGTCCGTCTGTCCGTCTGTCCGTCTGTCCGTCTGTCTGTCTGTCCGTCCGTATGAACAAACAGATTTCAGAGATGGTAAGAGCTACAAGTTCGAGCTTGGTCTCAATCGATCACATATTTAGTCAGTCAATACAAGAATCTTTTTTTTTTCGATGCCACGCCCCATTCGCCCACAATGAGCAAAAAACTAGACACACCTCGGAAAAAATTGGTGTTTTGGGCGAATATCTCAATAACTATTGCACCTAGGATCACCAATTTTGGTATGGAGGTTGCTAGTGACAGCGTAAATGCATTGACATTTAAATTTTTGGACTGCCACGCCCCGTTTTCCCACAATTAATAAAAGTAATTCTCAATTTTTTAGGCATTCTTTTATATAGTACAGTATTGTAATTTATAATTCGTGTAAAGACTAACTATATCAAACTATCCTGAAAGGCGCATTGAAATCGCGCTATAAACAAGAAAACTAGAAGCGTTACAATATTGATAACTGAATGCAATATCATGTATGAGTGCAAGTGAGACAGAAACATACAAGCACATGTGACGGCAGCGCTGCAGCATTCATATCAATGTTTGAGTGCAAGCGAGACAGAAACATACAAGCACATGTTTGCTTTCGTGGCGGCAGCGCTGCCCGCAGTCGCTGGCCGCGCTGAATACACACATACATTCATACATGTATATGCATCATATATTGCCTTTCGTATGTGTATTCGCATACAGACAAACAGATGTATGTGTGATTATGCTAAGATTGTTTTTGTTTCAACGTGTTTTAATGCAAGTACTACACATTGTAATATCTCTAGACCGATTTTAATAATTAAATCGCGAAAAAATGCAGAGAGTATTTTACGGTCGGGCGTGCTCGACTGTACTTTTCTTACTTGTTTCTATTATTTAGTTGTTGTTTGGCCTCTGCGTGGGTTTCCCCATTTTGCCAAACATCATTTTATCAAACGGCAAACATCAACTTACTTGTCTCTGGCTCATTTCTGGGTTAAGTTGAGTAAAAAACTACAAAAATTTAAGAAAAGCATTGGCGACGCAATTACATGACTTTCATGTTAAATAATTGCTATAATTATGTGTTGTTTACATATTTCAGCAGCTTCAAGATGCAGTTACACAGCTGCAGTGTTAAACTGTTTTTTAAATACCTTAAATTTCAATAATTTACCAATCGTGCTTAAGAAGTATGAATCAAACTTGGCTCTGATGTGTACTTAATGCCAAAGTATATTAACTGAAATGGAGCTACACTGTTAAATAAGTTCGATGAGCTGCTAAAGACAAAGAATTTTAAGTGCGACTTTAGTGAAGACTCTACAGGATTTTAAAACTATAAAATATATTTATAGATTTTTTATAAAGATTTTATCATTCCAATCTTATTTTTAGTAATGTAAAACACAGAATTGATTGAACTTAAATTACTGCTCTCTGAGATTTATAGCCCTAAGCCAGCTTTGACCTCTACGCTTATTGTAAATTTAGCTTACAAAATTTACATTTCTCAAGTATTCTAATTATTTAACACAATTCATCTTCATCAATCAAACTCTGCTTGATTGATGGCTACTGCGAGTGGCAGGCAAAGAATAGGCTGTGCCTATGTGCCATATACAATGTGTCAGGTAAGTAGATGACAAATTGACACATTGCCAAAATGATAAATTTACCGGTAGACAGGTGGTCGTAGAGATAATAGATAAAAGCGACGGAAGCAGAAAACCCAAAATCCAATCCAAATGACCTTTCGTCAAACTGACAGTCAAATTTGGCAGCGCTTAAGTTGCCCCCTAAGCGATCTGGCGCATAAGCTGGGAGGTTAGCATAGGTCAAAGTTCAAAGCGTCACACAGAAGCCGAAAAACTACAAACTCCTGCCTCTCCAAACCCAACTTTAATTCAGTTCAAGTCCGTTGCTGACGTCATTCATGGGTTCGCTACCCACATGACAGCTAACGCATCAATTTACAGAGGAAAAGAGGAAATTAAAAAGAGATTCCTTTAAAAAAAAAATACGCAAACAGAGGGAATAATTTATTTATGCTCGGGCAAACGGCGCGTATGCGCAATTTAATGCTAATAAGTGCCATTTTTCTGCACTAAAGTAGCCATGAAATGCTGCAGCATTTAGCTGCTCATTAATTAATGTAACGCAATAAATCACAAAAATTTTTAATTTGACCATAACGAATTTGCTCAAATATTTTAATTATAAATTTCTGCTTAGCATAAAAGTCGTAAAAAACAACGTGTGAAATTAAAAAACGCATAACGAAAAGTTTTTGAATTAATTAAAACTAAAATTTAATTTGTAGCCTTGGTAGTTTTGTATGCCTTTGCCATTTCCATACATATACGTAATAAAAACGGGGCCTCAATTAATTTTGCATCGAACATAAAACGACTAGTTTCAATTTGTTTAACAAACTGAGCAAATATTTGCGTTGGTGGCATGCACCCCTGCGAGAGAAGCTTTCACCACACGTTGGGGTAAGTGAACAGCTGAACAGCTGGTGAACCACTGGAAAGCGCTGTTGTCTGTGTGCAGACTGGAAGTCTGTTTTCTTATCCTAACGACTGGAAGGCGATTCATTTTGACAGGCCAGCAATTAGGCAAAGACAGCTCCGCCTACAAGTCAGCGTGAGAGATGTGTCAGAGTGTGTGTGTGTGTGAGTTCTGCTTAAGTAGTTGTGACAAGGCCACACCCACGCGGCCATGTTTGAATGAAATGACGGGCTGCGTCGTCACAGGCAGCGACAGCGACAGCAGCCGAGCTGAGAAAGCTGCGCGCTTCCTCCCTCTCTCTCACTTAAGGCTGCAGAAGAGAGCACCAAGCTGGTACAAAGTGGTAATGGAACACACAGAGCAGCGCAGCTCAGTACATGAACATGAACCCAGTATTAAGAATTTAGGTTACACATTTTCAGAGGGCAGCTTTGTTCACGTAAATTGTCTAAAATAGGTTCTCCTTGTTGTTGTTAACTTAAGTAAGGTCATCGAAATGTCAAAAGTTGCATTTTTCCAATACACACACACACACACACTTGCAGTTGTAGCTGTGTACACACTGTCAGTTAAACGTAGGGCAACACGCATTCAGCTTTTTTTAGCCATTCACACTTTTCATGTAACAAAGTGTTTGTCGCGTTGACATTGTTGCCGACACACACACACACACATACACAAGGCACGCACACAAAGGCAGTCACACACTCATACATGTGCGCGCTTGGCACCGACAATTCGCAATTAATTTGCAGGCTTTGCCTGCGTCACCAACAACGTCGTCACGACAAAGACACGTATATACAAACACGTTTGTGTATATACAAACACACACACACACACACACACACACACACAAATACACTTATACACACACACAACCCACACGAAAAACTTATTGATCGTCGTATTCTTTTTATATTACGAGCATTTCTCTTGTTCACTCACTCGCTCTCACTCCTGCTGCGATTTGTGGCCACTTTTCGGCAGTTTCCCTATTCCACTGCTTCGCCTGTTTCTTGTCTTCCCCCCTCCGATTACCCTGCCCCTGCTCCAGTTTTAGCTCTTTTCGTCCTCGCTTGCACACTTCAACACTTTCGGCAGCCATTTTGATGTGCGCCTTAAAAATTCCACCACTCATGTGACATACACTCTCACACTCTGCTGCTCCCGCTGCCTCTCGCTCTCACTCTGTCTCTCACGCACACACACACACTTACATTTACACGAATATCTGAATTGATATTTACTGTTGTTGTTGTTGCAGCGCTTGCTGGCTGCCAATGTCCATTCGTTCTGCGGCTTTGTCTTGTTTGATTTTAGTTTCTATGCATCCCATTCGCACTCGCTTTGGCACGCGCACACACTCTGCTTTCATCTCACTCACACATTAGGCTCCCTAAAACGCAGAGAGCGAACTTAATTCTTATTTTTATTATTTTATTGATATTATTCTGTTTGCGCAGATTCCATTACGCTTTATTGCAAGCATCGTTTATATTTCACAGCTTATTATGCCCAGCATAAATAATGTACTACAGTCCTTACTGCCTATGAAAGGATCAACGTTTGTGCGCTTCGTTGGAAGTTCAGTGAACTAAAACATAAATGATCAAAGGCAAACTTTAATTCCCATGAACTCCCGTTTTAATGCCGCTTCTTAGAAATTCATACGGTCCGCCTGTCCCGCTGTCCGTTTGTCTACGCTGGTGCCTTAATGAGAACGCTTCATTTGCAGCACTGTGCTCCGTGTACAGTGGGCGCAATTCAATTTCGCCTTTACAAATTGCTGCTGTCCTTGCAACTCTTTCATAGCTGGCTGGGGAAAATTGATGGTGGAAAATGTTAAAAGGCAAATTGCAAAGAGGCGCAGCTCATGTCGTTATCTCCGCGTATTTAGCCTAGTTCCCAAAGCGCACTTTAGGCTTATATAATTGTGGCTCACTTAGTATGTTGTCATTATTAACTGGATCTCAGCGCTTATATAAGCTAGAGCCATATCCAAATATTGTTAATTATCAAAATAAAGCAGTGAAACTTCACTTAACTTAATCCTTTACTCTTCCCTACTACAAACTAGGCTTCTAACAGTCGAGCACTTTAGTTGTGTTCGTCCTGCGTGAGCTGCCATTGAGACCGTCAGCATCAACCTGTATCAAAAGGCGTCAAATCCCACATGAGTTGAGTTAGCAGCACTGTTCACACGGCAACAAACAGCTCGATAAACAAAGCAAAGAAACATTTGCGTTCAATTAAAACATGTACAACTTTTGTTTATAGGTTTTGTAATAAACTGAAATGAAAGTTGTGTGACTATAGGATTTAAAAAGTACTTAAGAAATACTTTCTCACAAACTTCACTTGAAATCAACTGCGTCACAGCTAGAGATCTTTCTCCAGCTCTGTCGCAAATCCTCCCTCTCTACAGCACTTTTTCACTCTTTTGCCTTCTACTTTTTACTGTCGCTTTATGGGGAGTCCCAAAGCGACATGAAGCCGAGAGAAAATCATGACTGGACGATGGAAAACGCTGTCTATCCACCTGTCAATATCAGCAATTGGACGACAGCAAACGACATCAGCAGCAGCAGAAACATCCACATAAATTTCGTTTTTATTAAGCCAGCCAACAAGGCGAATACTTTATGGATTTTATAATTTTAAGCCAAATTTCACACGTAGGCCATAATTCAGCGTATCGAGTCGGTTTACATTTCAATCTGTCAAAATGCGAGTGGTTAAATCGAATTAAGTATGCGGGTGTGTGTTTGTAACTAGTTATTAAGCCAGTCAGGTGTATATCACAGGTAGATACTTATTAGAAACTACATACTGTGTATAAAAATCGATAGATTGTAGGCACAAGCGGGAGGAGGAGGGCAAGTGCAGAGCGAAAGCGAAATGAAGCCGCCGTTTACCTTGGCCAGGACACGAGGCCTTAAGGCACAGCTTGATACTCTTACAAGTGTGGCTGTTGTTGTTACTGCTGGTGGTTGTTTTGTGGGGTTGGTGGTGCTGGTGGTGTCTGTTTTACGGTTCGCTTACCAACGAACAGATGCCCTGAACCCGTCATCTAATTACCGAAAGGCGCACTCTAACTGAAAGTTTCATGAATTTGTTATGGGTTCTGTACATAATTAAACTATTTATTTATTTATTATTTATAACTCAGCTTACAAAAATTATTTGTTAAAAAATCAATTTATATATAGTTATAAGCTACTTAAGTTATTAACTGTTGTGTTTATTTATTCAACTTTCGATTCAAAAAATAGCTTATCTTAAATTTTTACTCTTAAAAATATTTATTTTATTTGTGAATGTGAATTTGTAATTAAATTAATTGATTTCTGATTTATTTGACTTAAGGAAAGCATAGTTATTTACCAATATTTTATACTCATTTTCGTTCACACTAAAGCAGGGTATTTCCGCTTCGATCAACTTTACCTTCATTTCCTTTTTTGTTCGTTTCAACTGCCAACTGGCAGGAATAAATTTATAATTGAAAATAAACATTAGGGCAGGAAAATTACAATGATATTCCATTGAATTTGTATTCAGTTTTGTGTTTTGTGTTTTGCGCTATCAAAAATAGTCGAGCGGGCTGCGAGTCCTTGAGAGTCCTTGGTTAATATCATGACTGATTTATTATTCGTATGCCTGTTGACTTTTTAATGCGTTAAGTGTAAACTGTCTGCACAGACTTTGAAATAAAATAAATGAAATTAGTTTTAAGCTTGCCATATCGAATGTCAACCCACATGAAATGAAAGCCAAGCAGCCTCTTTGCAGTAAGCGGGATAAAAATAAAACCAACAATTAGCTGTAAATTAAAAATGAATTAAATTTAAGTGCTGAGCAAATCAATTTGCTGTCAGAAATTGCGTTGCACAAAATGTAATAAAAATAAATTTTGGGCAGTAGATGTACACACATACACTGGAAAAAAATGTACTTAAATTCTAGCCTTATATATTTTATATAAAATAACATATTTTGATAAATTTATATGTAATTTACTCAGCTTTTAATGGTTTAAAATAAACAGAAATATTTTAAACGAGAAAAAACAGGATTGTTATCTCGATAACTGGAATAATTGTGTAAAAATGGGTACCAAAATCAAATATTTCATACTAAGTTTAGAAACAAATAAACTTAAATCATTTTAAATACATTTAATTAAAAAAATCTCTATATTTTCTCCGCGTGTACACCTTTATTTGTACATATACTTAACGCTTTTGTTTGGTCTATTGTGGGCGCCCAACGTGTACCGCTGCTGTTTTTCTTTAATTCCTTTGGTTTGCGTGTCTTTTGCACATTTCTCTGGTTCTGTTGTTTTAGGCAATGCTGTGAGCCTTTCATGCGTCTTGGCCACGAACAAAAATAACCTTGTTTCCCCAGCCAAAAGTACGTTAGTCGGACAGGCCGCGTCTCTGTGTTCTCGTCTGAGCCATATAATTTTTCCTTAACGGTTACGATTACGATTATATACGGTTATGTATTAAGTCGGGCTATGTGCTTCAAGCACACATATATATTTTAGTCGACACACACACGCAATACACACTCACACACACCCACGCTGTGGCACACCTCAATTTACCTTGCGGCAAAGTTTGAGCCAACCCAAAAGTCCAGGCCAAAAGTGGCATGAGACTTGTCCTCCTTTTGGCAATGCTGCTGCTGCTGCTTCCACTGGTGTCCTTATCGATCGCTTGTGGGACGCACCGCAACAACAAAGTATTTTCCTTCTTTTTCGCCCACTTTTCTTTTAGTTTTTCACACAAGAGAATACGGCTGGAAAATTCAAATAGTTTTCGTATGATTTTTCGCATACGTAATTGCTTTTATGTGGCCAAAATGGTTAAGTTTGTGCACTGATTGCAGTCACTGTTGTTGCACCACTTGCCTGTGCACGTCTATGCATGTTCAGTCAGGTCCGTCACGTAGTTTACGTTCTTAGAGTGGATTCACCATAAGTTTCGTTAGTTTGTTTGTTTTTCTTTTACAGAGAAATACATAAATTATCAGCTGGATTTGAGTCGATACTTAGCACTGGTATTATTGTTATTATTTCCCAAGCTAATGGCAAACTTTACCCTTGATTTGACTTCTGGGAAAGTTGTCGCAAATGTACCTCTAATGGCTTTATTAATATACAAACAGACAGTTTTATGGAACGATAGACATGCAGATATATTTGTCAACTGAATTATTTATTTTCATTAGCTCTGTATTCGCTCTGGAGCGAAACTTATATGGGTCTTTGAAGCAGGTAAATAAGCTCAAAATGGTTTTCTTTTGCTTATGATAGAACTATAAAAGCTACTGCCTAAAGTGGCTTGATTAAGGGTTTTATGCAGGGAATTGTTGATAAGCTTTCACAGATTACACTATAAACATTTAACATTAAAAGACTTTGAAAGATTTGTTATCTGCAAAAGTTTATTAAAAAAAAAATAATCTGTCATTTTACTTAATAAGTGTATATGCTCTCACTGACTGATCATGCCGCATACTCAACTATAAGTCATAAATTCTTACAATTTTCAATATAAAGCTTTTATTATTTCATTTTCATGGGTGAATCACAGGTCAACATAGCATAAATAAATTGTTAGTTTTTAAAGATCTTTTAAGTATTATTGACCAGATTGCCTCTCATTTTTTGAGAAATTTTTTATAGGATCAGACTACTATAGCATGTAGAGTAATGTAAAGTTATGAGTAAAGAGGGAATGTGTCAGGAAGAGAGAGAAATAGAGGTGAAGAGAGAGAGAGAGAGAGAGAGAGAGAAGTCGTGGCACAAAATTAGTTATGCAAAAAAGTATTTTTTGAGTTTATTGTTGAATTTTTCATAACTTTATGAACAAGTTTAAAAAGCTTAATACAAATTAATAACACAGAAAATTAAATTTCCCTGCGGATTAGAATATTTAATAAACTACGCTGCGGGTTAAATTTTCATGAAATATTTAAATTATAAATGCACTAACCAATGACCTTAATGACATGAAAACACTACTGAAAAGTGAGCAACTTAACCGATATAAATTTTAATCAATCCAAACTCAATGCGCAATTTTTAAAGTGATTTATTTGGTGAACAGTTAAACTGTTGAAAAGATCTCATTATTCACTTAAATGAAGCTGTGATAAATCGCATAAACTTTAACACGGCTCTTGAAGGCCATTTAGGCGCTGACTATTGTGTAGCCAAATCAGAGCACAATGACTTTAATAAGCCGCAAAAATGTCGTGGCATTTAAACTTGAGAGCATAAGTTAAATCTTGATAAATTGCAAAAACTGATGTCGCCGCAAAGTGATAAATGACAATGAAATTGCCAAATTTGTGGCTGCTTCGTTGTCACCCAAAAGAAAGAAAATGAAAGGAAAATGGTAGAGAGGAAAACTCAAACTACCTCTGCTGTGATTGGTATTCAGACTGCAGCTGCATTGAGTCTGAGGTATTGGAAGGGTGAGCAATATTAAGCGAGACTCATTTGTAGTCGAATTATGTCCACACACAGATTACGGTACATTGTTGTGCTGTGTCTGCAGTTTTATGTGTGTTTGTGTGTGTGTTTGCAATTGTGGAAATTAAAAGAAAATTGTCATGAGCTGTGGTCCAATTACACCATTATGCAAATTGATAACGCTCACATTGTCTGCACATTTTGGCCAAATAGCTTATATAAGCACCCAAAAAGTATGCTACAAAAACCAAAAGAGAGCAAGAGAGAGTGTGAGTGGCAGGAGGTGAGTGAGTGGTGTAGCGAGCGCACATAAACAAATGTAAATGTGGAAAAAACTTAGACGAATTTGGTAGTCAAAGCCTAGACAGGTAAAAATTGATTTTCTTCTTTGTGTGGGCGCAAAAACAAATGTGAGCCAAAGGCAAAGAAAATAGAAGAAAGAAAAAACAAGCGCGAATAGAATTTTATTCAAATGTGTTCAACTAGGCGAGAGTAATGTGCATGGGAAAAGAACAGGCAGGTAGACAGGCGGGTGGGGAGTGAGAGTGGCAGTGGTTGGAGGTGGCAGACTGGGACTGGCACTGGGGGCAGGCACAAACAGCGAGCCAATTGGTTGGCTAAAACCAGAGAGCGCATGCGTCATATCCTGCGCCGTGGAAAGCTCACGTCTCCGAGTCGGTCTCTATGCCGATCCGGCAGCCGAGCAGCCGAACAGCCGTGCAGCTGGAATTCCAGCCTGAATACCGACAAAAAATAACGGAACTGCGAAATAACGGTATAGCAGCAGCAACGTGAAAGCAGCGCCAGACAGAAGTTACCTTTGCTCCTGCCCGGACGACACAACGCACGCTGCTATTTGCTGTCGTTGTCGTTGTCTGGCCTCGGCCTCCCACACACACACACACAAAGGCAAAAGTATAAAATTGCAAAAAAAAAACGAAATTAAACGTAACTTATTTTTGTGCTAAATAAATTTATAAAATAAAAAGAGGAATCTACGTAAATAAATTCAAGTTATTGCAAATTTTGTCGAGTGTAGGCGAGTGCAGAGTGTCAGCGCGTGCGGTGTCAGCGTGAGTAGCGTTTACCGTGTACAGTGTACGGCTTGGGATACTCGTGTGTATGTGTGTTGTGCTTTTACATAACCCATAGAAAGTATATATATATATCGCAACGACGGTGTGAAAATCGTGTAGAAACAGAAAACAGCAAATTTTTTTAATAACTAAAGTTGTTTGCTGGCGCGTATTTTGAGGTGCTGCTTCTGCTGCAGTCCATCCATTGAACGAACGTGGCGTCCAACGAAGGCAACAGCAGCGCCGCGGGCAGTGGCGCGGAGTCGGCCGCCCTGTTCTCAAAATTGCGTAGCTTCTCGATTGGCAGCGGCCCCAACTCGCCGCAGCGTGTTGTCTCCAATTTGCGCGGGTTTCTCACCCACCGTCTCAGCAATATCACACCGAGCGATACAGGTAAGCTTTCTATATTCAAATGCCTCAAAATGTGTTCCTGCCCAGGCTACTCCTAAGCTTAGTTCTAAATTCGAATCTAATATACGTCCAGCAATCTATTTCGAGTACTTACATAACCTGTGCGCTGAGTGTGCATATAATTAAAATTAAACAACTTTTTTTCGCATACAAACGCAAACACTACGAAAGCTTCTTCTTCTTCTGCTTCTTGTCCTTTGGCAAACTTAAACACACACAAGTACAAATACATACATACTCTCACACTCACGTACGCAGTACCTTCCACTCGCAGCAAGGTATGGCACGAGCAGCACGTTCGCTTTGCCTCTCTCGCTGGAACGCAGTGGAATGAAACAGTTACAGTTAGCCTCCTAACCTGTCAGTGGCCACAGCGTGAGCGCTTCCTGTTCTTATGCAATACAACTGGAACGTATGAATAAATTCTGATTTTTAAGTAGTTTTTATCGAGCATAAATTTTGTAGAGCTGATTAAATATTTAATAGGGTTAAATATTTAATTAAGGAACTAATCTGGGATAGCAACTAGCTTTTATTTCACTACCTTGATTGTATTTATAATACATGCAAGATAATGCCAATGGACTTTCGTTGGTGGTTTAAGTACTGACAGAAACTAGGCAACATAGCTCTGTTCAAGAAATTGTGTAGTTTTCTATAATTTATTTTTTTTTGAATACCTTGGAACTATTTTTTAAAATTTGCAATAAAATGTTGATAAGGCTGAAAGATATTGTGTTTGCATTATGTCACATCTTAAAATATAGAACATGATTAAAATGATTATTTTTTTGTAGCATATAGTCCACAAAACTATTACAAACTATAAGTCATTGTGTTAATACTTTTCGTAAGATTATTTAAAAACAACTTGCCGGAAAGTATTAAGGAAAATCTTTGAAAAAAAGCTGGTTGTCTTCTGATGGTCCTGTTTTTCACACTAATTTTCTGTACTATATAAAATCTGGAGTTATATACTTGTTACACAACTCAAATAGTATTTTATGGAAACGTTTAAGAAAATAAAGTTTGGACACTTCATTTTTTGTGAAGAGACACAAAGTAAGACACTTTATGATCATCCAAACATAGTCTGATTTTATATGTTAAAATATATTATAGAAAACTTATGGAGTATGCTATTCAAAATGATAGTTTTTGTCTCAAATATTGTATGAATTTAGTTAAATGAGAATACTATTGACAGTTTTTTTGCACTAATTTAAATTCTAAAAAGGCTTTTAGCTAAGCTTCCGAAAAATAGTATTTAATTTACGAAATAAACAGAACTTTCTCATTAAATAATAAAAAAGTGTTTATTTGCTAGACTGGCAACAAAAAAAAAAATTGTTGTTATGCGAGTTGAACTTAATAATAATGAAACAGGTAACAACTGCCAAAGGAATTTACACAGGAACAATTTGCTATGGTTGCTTTTCGGGTGTTGTGGATGCTCTGCGGATGCTCTGTGGCTGCTGCATAATGAAGGCAATAAATATAAATTTTCCCACACAAACACGAGAAACAACACACACAAATACACACACAGAAATATAAACAAGACAACGGCTGCCACGTCATTAGATTGTTTGCCTTGTTTGCTATGTTTGCCTTGTTTGCCTCTTTGCCCCTTGTAGACGCGTTTGTAACGCTGATGTGTTCATAGCGGTTTCATGTCAAAACAAAAAAGGGCCGCACCGAAGAAGGGTGGCTAGCTGACGACCCCACAAGGACACGACTCGTCGACAAAGACAAAGGCTGCCTGGCTGCCTGCCTTGTGGTCTTCTGCCTGGAGGCAGCCAGGAAGGTAGTGCTGTAATAAGCCAAACGAGAAACAAGTAACGCATTTGTCTTGATGCTGTCTGATAAAATGCCAACCCCCCAAGCTCAGTCCCCTTCCAATACAGGACTCAGAGCGACCGCAGAGCCAGCAGCACCAGCTCGATGAGGGTTGCACCCTGACACATTGAGCCATCAGCAGCGTCTCGGACGGGGTTATCACCAGTTGTAGCAGGGGGAGCAGCAGGAGTAGCTGTAATGTCTGCGTCTGGCAGCAGCCGCATCGAAGCCTGATGTCGACATCAAAAGTCGTAAAACGGGCGCTGATGGTGTCGTTGATTGGAGGGCATTTTGTAGCGCTACAAATGTTAACATTTTTCGGTCCTCGCTTCTCGGCATCAAAACAGGTCCAGCGATAAAGCTCAAATCGTTTGCTGTAGTGTTGCCATTAATCAGAATTCGTCTAAATTAACTGCTGCATACATAATGATAGTTCAGCTCAATATAAATTAATACAAAGCCAAAACCGAGGGCAGAAGTAAGTCAAACCGTCTGTAAAAGACCCAGTACTAACTTCTAGAGTCTTCGAAATCAGACAGTATTGACTCGAATGATGTTGCTGATTTATACTTAATGGGCCACACCTCCTACGGTCTGCTACGCCCAAACTTATCAATCCCCTGTACCTTTCCTGCAGGTACAGGGTCCAAGCAAGCAATAAATGTTGCAAGCGCCAAGTAATTTATGAGCAAATCATTTTGTCTAGCTGACCAAACGATGTGAGGTGGTTCAAATGCCATTATACGCCCACAATAGGCGCCCAACCACGCCCACTTAATGTTTTGATTTATAGGCCTGGTGGCAGTGCGTAGCCGAACACGCATACGCTGCGTGGTACCAGCAGAAAAAGGCATTACGAAGTATATGCAAGAGTGCTAGATGCTGTGATGCTGTGCTGTTTGGATCTGTTGTTACTTTTTACGATAATGCGAGCGAGAAATTTTTGGTCTGCCCCAAAGTGGCACAAAGCTCTTTTGGCCCGGGTCTTGAGCCCTGCCGCCTTAGAGCTAAGTGGCCGCGTATCCTTTGGGAATTGCTAAAAGCCATTTAAAGCTTGTCAAGAGAAACAATGACACCAAAGATGCCGAGATAGCGCGAAGAAGCAGCATCTATTTTCTTGTCTCCGACACGTTTTGGGATGTAACTGATGCTTTGGGGATTTTTTGGTAATTCAACTGGCCCGCGGGCTGTTAAAGACGCCTCTTAGTTGTTATGCAGCAAGGCGCGTTTGAAAACTTTTGCAATTAAAAAATAAAATAAGAACGTATACTTTTATTGCCCACTGTGTTTTGGCCGCGAGCAAACCAATTAAGCTAACCCAATTGCAGTTAACGCAGTGAAATCGATAGGGCCAAAAGCCAAAGCCAAAGAGCGCAAAGAAAATGCAAAATAAACTTGAAACAAAACAAAAAGAAGGAGAAGTAGCAGTAAAAGAAGAAGAAGCAACTGTATGTGTTGACTGACAAAAGAGGGTTAAGGCTAAAGTGTTAAGGGTGTTTGCTAATCGATCAAGTGGTTCTGGTACTTGTTGTTGTACTTGTTAGGGCCATTTGTGTTAGCCATAAACTTTCCACAGTTCATTAGCTGCGCACAAATTGCACATGTTCACATAACATACAATTTATCAATAATTTCGCCCAAAAGTAGGCAATACCTTTCTGTAACAGTGTGTGCCTGTAATATGCGCATGGTCTACGCCTTCGATAATTGTTACAGTGAGTCGAAATGTTGTTTCACAACCCTTCGTTCGCCACTTGAGCAAAGCAGCTTACAACACTTCAGCACACGCCGAGGGGGGGCGCCCTTTTGTGCCAACATATGTCTGTAAATGTCGGTGATGGGAGTGTGTGGGTGGGGTAGGTAGGGGGAAGGCACACACTTGTAAGGATTTGCGTTTGCCTTTTGTGCCGACGTGAGAAACGCGGCTTATCATAAACATTATGATTGGATTGGTAATCGAAAACCGCAACAAAGCATTTGTCAGCGTTGCCAGAGTTTTAGGGTGTTTAAAAATAGCTAGAAAAGCTAAATTTGACTCCAAATAAAACAGAATGTGTGCTCATTGAAGACTTTCTCTTTGAATCGAAGAGATACGAAACATTTTAGAACATTGTAATCAGATTTTTCTCTACTACATCACATCATCAGATCGTATTATAATCTGATTTATTTGATCTATATTTTTATATAGGTTGTCTTATGTTATAAAAGAAATCATACTGTTATTTCTTAAATTTAAAATTTCTAAACGATCCAAAGTATAGAAAATTTTCTAAACTATGTAGAAAATAATTAAAATATTCGAGCTTAATTCATTTTTAGTCTAAAGTTACAACTTTAACTGATGTATGTTAATTTTTCTACAGATTCTAAAACTATTACCAATTTTTAAGCAGCTAAATTAATAACATTTAAATATTAATTTCGTTCATTAAAATCTAATTTAACTAAGCATGCAAAACTTTCCAACACTATGAAACTTTATTGATTTATTAAGCGATGTGCAACTAATGGTAATAGCAATTGTTAGAGCCGTGCCATTAATATTCCTAAAATATTTATGAGTTCGAGCTCGACAAAGATATGAAATTGTGTTTTACGCTGATTACCTCGACTGACAGACACACCCCAGCTACAGTCGCTGCTACAAGTACTGCCCCACAGGCAGTTGCAAAATAAATGTAATTTCATTTTTTGTTCTCCGCTTCACCCGCAGAGTTTACCTATCATTTTTGTTGCTTTAATCCTAACGGCTTTGCTGCAAATGGCCAAGTTCCCAGGGCAACAGGAGAAATGCGGCAAAAGTCGCAGATCATCCTCGGTTGTGTTTCAAGGTGAATACTTTTGTGGGAGGGTGTCAAATTCGCATCTTCTCGTTTTCTTTGCTTCCTTGCTCTTAGCATCACGTGTTGTCTTATGAAAACTAAAAGCTGCCTTTGTTCATAACTTATGCATAGAGATAGAGGAGGGAGAGGGAGGGTATGGTAGAACAGAGAATGAAAACCCATTTCCATGCTCAGCTGTTTTCTTTGCCAGGCAGCTCAAATTGCAGGCGAAATTTTCCTTTGGCCTTTGTGCAATAAAGTGCACTCTGATGATTTGAGTGTTATCGAGTTTGTCTGCAAAATGGATTCGATTTCCACACTCAGAACGGTCTTAGGGTGTGGCAGCTTAAAGCTATTTGAAATGCACATAATTTCGTTGGAGACTTTTACAAAATATGAAAAGGAAAACCCAAATAAAGGCTGGGAAACTCATCAGCTGTCCGAAGCTTTGTGCTCGTCATTATTGCGGAAGCGGAAAAATCAATAAAATTATAAAGGCGTAAATATAAATTGGCGCTGGTTTGAAAGATATACTTTTCTATATATACAGATGTATAAATTTATATATTTATGTAGGTTTGTATAATTTTCGAGCTGGTTTTTGTGGCCCTCTCACATTATTAGAGGCAACACGATGTTGGCACACGTTTCTGCACTTGACTCGAGTCGCTGCGAGCAACCCCTGGCTTTGATGAAAGAAAACCTTTAAACACACACACACACACATATATCTGTTTATATGTATAGCAACCCCAGGGTCAAGTAGAGCGACCCACCTGAGAGCTCTTCTTGTTGCTGTAGTTATGGGCCTGAAGCATAAAAAAATCCAAAATTAAAGTCGTCCTAGGGAAAAAATAACATTGAAACTCGTAGCGTTTATGCTACACTCACATATAGGAACACACACACACTAACACGCATACACGATGCACACGATAATTGACTCATGTGGCAAGGGAGGACGCGGTCTGCCTGCTGAGCTTCCTCCTAGGCATAGACAAAGTTTGGGGGATTCAACACACACGCACACACTCACAAACGTGGTCATGAAAATTTAATGATAAAACGAAATGTTTTTCTAACGTCTCATATATACCAAAGTCCCAAAAGTGAGGCGGTACAGCAAGCAGGAGGAGTGGCATGATATGGGGTGGGCTGGGGGAAGCGAGTTTATATCCTGCACACGTAATACCTAATGTTGTGTCTATTTGGGGGTGGCATTACGTACGTTACAAGGTGCATAAATGTTGAAATTAGATCAGCACAAACAGAACCAAATAAATAAAAGTTCACAAAAACTTTTTGATGGAAAAAACGTAAAAAATGTTTGCGCAAAAAATTAAAGTTGACAAATTGAACGACAATTAAAAGAAACTCAATTTCTTAATGTCGGTATATCAAATAAATAAAACGTGGGGTTGTTCCAAACAAGGCACTACAAATACTCTTTCGCCAGCTAGCGTGCAGTTGAAGAGGTGCTTAGTTCCACTGTAGGGGTAGGGGGAACAAAAGCTCAAGAGCGGACACGCGACTTGGAGAGTGCAATTATAATAATATGAATCTTTTGTGTGCTTTAATACACCATATATCACCACTGTACAGTGAACAACATTGATATAGGCAGAAGCAATTATATTGATTGTTTGCATTGTTCGTAATGATGATATGAATATTTAATGCAAAGGTGCTCAAAGGCTGTTAAGCAGTCTACACAAAAACTCAAAGAAAAGAACAAATTTGCTTCTGCACTACAAAAAAAAAGTTGAGCTACATATTATTTCAAAGAGCTGATACATTTTGTTGACAGCTTAAAATCCAACTCGATTTTTACACGTGTAAGCTCGAAGACAAGACAACAACAAATTTACAGTAAGATTAGCAGTGCTATAAAAAAACCTGCAAAGTTGTTGTTGTTCATCTCGAACTGAGAAAAGAGATAAGAAAAGAAATGTGAAAAACTGTTTGTGTAATTTGCAGTGAGCTGTGGCTGAGCATTATACATACACACACACGACTCCATCTGTGCGTGTAGTAGTGCCAATTACAATAATAAGCTGCGCTCGATAGGTCAGCTGCAGTTAAACCCTTATGTGGGCGCAATATTTTTTACTGCAGCTTTGATTTACATTGATAGTTGGTATATTAGAAACTAAATGTTATCAAATATTGAATGTTGTTTATTAGGTTAATAATTTTGGAAGAGTGGAATAAAATAATGGGATTTATTCTATTAAATAAATTATTTCAGCCATTTTATTCAAGATTAAGTCATGTAGCAGAAAATAATGACCTATTCTTCATAAAAATTATTATCCTTAATTAAGATGTATAGACGAAAGCGCTAGAATAATTTTAAAGGATCAAAGGAGGGTTGGATTACTATACAAAATCAAAGTGATACAATTTTGACCGCTTTACTCACAGAAGTGTTAATGCTTTAATTCTTAAATATTTTTGGTATTTGGTTTATGATTGAAATGTGTGTTAATTGTGCAAACGCTGTTATTAACTAATCTATATGTACGCTTATTACATATGTCTAGAATCGGTAATTAATTTTAACAATACACTTCTTGTTCACCAGCAGGCAACCTTTTTGCAACACAGAAACAACATTTCAATCATAAAATCTAAATCAAAACAAATTAAATCAAAATAAAACAAAACTATGCTTTAAAAAAAAAGAAAAGAAAAACTAACAATTTTACTCTTATCATTTGAGAAGCTTTTAAGCTGCAAATGAGCTAGAAATGAGCTAAGAAAATGACTATAAAAAGAAAAACTAACGAAATCTTGTTTCTGTGTCGTTAAAGGTTGTTCACTGGCATGCCAACAACTTGTACACCAACAACAACAACAGCAACACGAAATCATGTAAAACACAGCTGCAATTGCAACAAACAAAACAGTTAACCAGAGAGAGAGGAGGAGAAAAGAGAGAGGAAGAGCAGAGATCAGAGACCAGTAACCAGAAACCACCTCAAAAGCAAACACACTCGCAGTCTTAGCGAGAGTAATTAACGCAGCAGCGGAAACGGATGCGGCCATATTGAAAGAAAACGTTGCACAATTTCCGGCAGCGGTCATGAAATTGAAAAACGCCAAAAACAGAACAAAACAACAATAAAAAAAGGAAAACCACACGCCCGCAGACGGGGTAGAAAATCGAGTACAAAGAAAGGAAGCAAAAAAAGAAGCGTAGAAAAAAGTAGAAGGAGAAAAGTATAAAAGAAAAGCTTAATAAAGTAAAGGAAGTTGTAGAAAAGCAACCAAAATGGCCTCATTCCAAATACCGTTGATCAACTTGGAGCTGCGCGAGGTGAAGGACATCGTGTGGGAGAAGGTGCAGGAGCCGGTGAATCAACGTCGCCTCATCCTGGTCATCGTGTCCATTGCTCTGCTGCTGGACAACATGTTGTATATGGTCATTGTGCCCATTATACCCGATTATCTGCGTGAAATTGGCAGCTTCGATGATGGACCAACGCAACCGCCATTACGTGACAATGTCACCGGTCGCATTATACCCGTACATCATGATCATCATGGACAGGACTCGGCCACGGGCATACTCTTTGCCTCCAAGGCCATTGTACAGCTGATGGTGAACCCGTTCTCAGGCGGTCTCATCGATAAGATCGGCTACGACATACCCATGATGATTGGCCTGACCATTATGTTCTTCTCGACAGCAGTCTTTGCCTGCGGCAGCAGCTACAGTGTACTTTTCTTCGCCCGTTCGCTACAGGGCGCTGGCTCTGCTTTTGCGGACACTTCCGGTCTGGCCATGATTGCGGATCGCTTTACGGAGGAGAACGAACGCTCACAGGCGCTGGGTATTGCCTTGGCCTTTATTAGTTTCGGCTGCCTGGTGGCGCCACCTTTTGGCGGTGCTTTGTACCAGTTTGCCGGCAAGGAAGTACCATTTCTGATCCTGGCACTCGTCTGTCTGCTAGACGGACTGATGCTGCTGCTGGTCATGAAGCCGGTGAAGGAGCAGCTCAAGCAGAGCAAAGAGGTACAGAATCAGGTCATACCCATTTGGAAATTGCTCATGGATCCATATATAGCTGTCTGTGCTGGAGCTCTCACCATGTCTAATGTGGCGTTGGCTTTTCTGGAGCCCACCATATCGCTGTGGATGGAGGATAACATGACCACAGAGAACTGGAAGATTGGTATGGTCTGGTTACCCGCCTTCTTCCCGCATGTGCTGGGCGTGGTAATCACTGTGAAAATGGCTCGCAAGTATCCCCAGCATCAGTGGCTTATGGCAGCTGGCGGACTGGCCTTGGAGGGCTTCTCCTGTTTCGTCATACCCTTCTGCAGTGGCTACAAAATGCTCATGTTGCCCATTTGTGTCATCTGCTTTGGCATTGCCCTCATCGACACCGCTCTGCTGCCCACCTTGGGCTACCTGGTGGACGTGCGCTATGTCTCAGTCTATGGCAGCATCTATGCCATTGCGGACATCTCGTACTCGATTGCCTATGCGGTGGGACCGATTATTGCCGGTGGCATAGTGGAGGCCATTGGATTCACGGCACTCAACTTTCTGATTGCCTTCTCGAATCTGGCGTATGTGCCTATTTTGCGTAAATTGCGTAATATTTACGACTTTAAGCCGTTCGAGAATGAGGCTAATATACTGATGCAGGATCCGCCGAATAAGGAGTATCAAACATATGTCATGCACGATCAGAAACCTGTGGAGGGTGATCTCAAGAACCATCTGGAGTATGGACAGCAGTATCAGTCGGAGCAGGAGACCAATTTGGATGAGTATCAGCAGCAAGGATATCAACAAACAGCAGGTGGCTATCAGCAGGATCAGAGCTATCAGCCAGGCTATCAGGAGCAGGGAGGCAGCTACACTCAACCACGTGCGGCGAATCCTTTCCAGCAACAACAACAGCAGCAACCGAGCAGAGGTCCTGCTCCGCCAGCGAATCCATTTAGACAAGGATTTTAAACTGTTGTCTTAAGCAAAAAAAAAACTAAATTAATTAATTTACTTAAATATTTTATGTTAAATTTGAAACATTTTAAACACTTGATTTGAAATTCCTTGTTCTGTTGTTTACGATAAACACTTGATCGTACAGTTCCCCGTATATCGTATGCACATAGATATTATCTATTTATAGTAAGTGGTACGTACACTATAAAAAATTACATATGCATAATCGTAGCGTGCAAATTTAGTTAAAGCAGCTGCTAGTTAATGCCACGCACTCGTTTTGTATCATACACAAAAGCGCAGTTTGAGCTTAAGGTTAAAGGTTACACACCGTATATATATATACACAAACTATATAGAGCGCGATATGGACCGATCTGTAATGTCGGCCTGGACGCCCCTATGCCCTATACTCAGTACTCCAGCAGCCGTATATTCGTGTCTACTATCAGTTGAAGCTAGAGAAACCAAAGCATAGTCATTAATTACGAGTATAACTGATTCGATTGAATCTGAATATATATACATACATACATATACTTATACAATTTAGCTGTAAGCGGTGCTGCTGAGCTGTCACCACAGCACTACTAACACCGCATCGCATATACCCTTTATATAAACAATGGCATTCATATCGCAGACATATCACAATTTGCACAAAATCTGGAAAACAAATCCCGCCCAAAAGAAAAAACTGTATGGATTTTTCCCCCTTTCGTGTGTCATTGTCTTGGGTATTTGTGTGTGTGCGTGTGTGTGTGTGTGGTGTGCAGACAGTGGTGCTATATAATTTAAAATGTTTTGCTTTTAGTTAAACATTTGAACAAATTAAAAAACATAAGACACAACCAAGGTAACGATACATATCAGAGTCTCAATGGCTCGCCTGTTAAAATTACCAAAAGTGATATTAACTATTGCTACTAGTATATAGTATATATATTTAAATTATATTAATATCGCATCATATCGATCAACTATTTTTAGGCCCTAAATATATATATGTATATACATATATATACTTATACATAATTGTGTAATGAAAATATTAGATGTTTCATATTTACCTACCAATCAATTATTATTTGCTTGTCGACTCTATGTGCAAGATGGTAGAACCGGTAACGGTAACAGCCGCCATAGCAGATCCACGATAGCATAGCATTAAATGTGTACCTTGTGTGTATGTAGTATATACTAAGTAACTCAAATATATATATATATATATACAAACTACTATATATATATCATCATAAAATATATTCAGCACTTTTTGAAGGCAGTTTACTGCTAGTATATTATACACCCATTGTTAGGTAAACTGAATTTTTGTATACATACTTATATAACTACAACTCAATGCAATACAATTAACTAATTATGTGTGCACTTATCTCACACATATCATTAACGGTTAATTGTATTGGTTGAATTATCTTATAAACAAAACTTGAACATTCTATATCCGTAAACATATCAGTGACACGGCCATTTTCAACTAATATATATATATATAATGATATATATACACATATACAAATAGCAGAGTTATCTTAACTAGTCATACTAAATTTAGACATAGTTTATGCAATTACGAATATTATGAATGATTTTGTTTTTGAGTATTCCAATTATTTTCCATGCTTTGTGGTAAATGCACTGATTTTCAAAGCAATTAGTTTAGTATACAGGATTTGAAGAGGAGAAAGAATTTTAAAAATATATCTTGGAGTTAAATTTCAGTCAGGGCTGCAAAGATTCAGATCATTTAATTCAATTTAATTCAGTTTTATACAGAAAAAGTATTTTTTAAAGGTTCGGAGAGTTAAAACACGTAAGCCGAACCGATTTATAACCGTTTTTAGCCTTGTTTTCACTGCACTTAATCGTTTTAATTATACATCAGCTATTTCGTTCATATTACTCCTGATTTTCTGCAATATTTCACACTTAAATTATGCTACTCACTTATAATAGTACTACATATTAACAAGCTTTAGTAATATGTAACAACATAATGAATAAACAAAAAAAACTCATGAAAAAATCTCCCATCAAATGTATCAATTAAAACAATGTGCGATCGTGTACGAACAGAATCTTAATGCAAAAACTATATAATATATACAAAAATAAATATATATAAAATATAGCAAACAAATTTACATGCAAAAACAATTAAATAAAAAATAGTTTATATAATTCTGCAAACAAAACCGATACGATTGAAATATATATATATCATATTAAACCGATCATTCAACGTTCTCTTGAGACATATGAAAGCAGTATCTAAAAGATATAGTTAGGATGTGTTTCAAGCAAAACATATAGCAGAAAGTATAACATATATATAACAATATTAAGATTAAAGCATGCAAATGTATATTTAAAGGGCATTTCTAAAAGCAATATACAAAATAGTTACAAAAATGACATAAACTATTTGCAGAACTTGTATTAAAATGAAAGAAAAAGATTTGCAAACTATAATTTTGTTTCAAAAAATTAAACTGGAGAACAAATGTTATTTGAAGCATCTTCCAAAAAACCATTTAAAATTAATTATGTATTGTAAATTTCTGAAATTGAAAGTCTTTGAGAATGCATGCGAATACTTTTAAAATAACTAAACGAATACTTTTGGATTCGAAAAATGTTCAATAAATTAAAGAATTGGAAGGGAGGAGGAAGACGGTTAAGTATTCGTAACTCGCTTACAGAACTTGCTAACAGTGCCGGCTATGTGTAATAACTTACGAAATTTTATAAGAAAAACATTAAAAACAATATATTAAACCCTTAAAAAAAATATAATATATCTGTACGTATTGTAAAAAATAAAATATGTTGCTTAAACATGTATTTATAAACAAATAAATCACCCAAATGGATATGTAACATAAAAACAACTACATGAAATAATAAAAATACATAAAAATTAATTTGAAAATAAAATTAAAATTAAACATATGTATTTCAAGTGTTAAATGTTCAATAGCATATTATAATTAAAAATAAAAAAAAAGAAAAACAAACAAAAACAAACTGTGCGCATTACAAGCTATTATTTTAGTTGAAAAAAAGCATAAAAAATAAAAAAAAATTTATTTTAATTTCTATAAACAATTTCGAACTACTTGAAGCCCAAATTAAATGCCGCCACAGTTGAGTTTTGTAAATTTACACTTAGTTTGAGATGTAAGTTTTGATCAAAGTGTTTCAGATAATGTATTTAAGTATTAGTGAACAATTAAACATTTAAACAACAATTAACTATGTTAAATTCTTTGCAATTTGTTTCAGCTAATGTTATAGACGTTTGTGTTATAGTACTTGTAATATTATATAAATATTAATTAAATATTACATTATATTCTAGTAATAAATCAATGATGAATACTTTTAGGCATTCAAACAAGCAACTAACATTCAAAACTCAAACTAAAACTCAACTCAAACTATAACTCT
The DNA here is from genome assembly GCA_035046005.1 of Drosophila acutilabella. Lineage (NCBI taxonomy): Eukaryota > Metazoa > Arthropoda > Insecta > Diptera > Drosophilidae > Drosophila > Drosophila acutilabella. The sequence goes on from JAWNOK010000003.1 coordinate 2,387,034, forward strand.
TACTATATATATTAGCTAAACCCAGTTCTGTAACGTTGCTGTTCAATTTCAAAGTCTATCCAACTTTAAACCTAAATTCAGTTTTTATATAAACAAATTGAAAAAAGAAACAAAGGAAAATTAATTTAAAAGAGTTACATACCAAAAGTTTAAGGACTTGAGCTAGTTTCAACCTATAAACCCCATAATTATTCTATACCCAGCAGCCAGTTTAAATAGCCACAAGAAAACATCATTAAACAAATTTCAAGAATCAAACGAATGAAAGCCAAATATATAAAAGACGACAGACTAGCTAGCAGACCATTAAAAAACCGAGTAAATTCTGTTTAGTTTAATTTGGCTAAAACTAGCGGTTTTTGAGCTGAAACGAATGGAATGGAACAGCAAATAACAAACTCAGTACTCAAAAGCATAAACAACAAAATTGAACCGAATGAACCGAAAAATAGTGCGAGTATGAATGAATAATAAACAAAATGAATAATGAATAATGAATAAACTGCATATTACAGAGCGAAATACAAATACACATTAACAAAAAAAACAAATAACAAAAATACTATTGAAATATAATTGTTAACCATGAAAAAAACAAGAGAACTCGAGTCTTTCAATGGGACAATGCTATTAATTATACTAATTTGTTAATGAACAAAGTGGGGGAGTAGGGCGTAGGGTGTGAGTTGGAAAGTTTGGCTCAAACTTCAGGTGGAAAGTTGGTAACTTTGACAGGCAGCAAAACTTTGGTGGTTGGTGGTGGTTCATGTTCATCAAAAGCAGCGTCGTAAATTGTGTGCGTGCCCTGAGGCCAACAAATTTTTTGGGAGGTGGAAAATGATTTTCTGTTTGCAATTTCCATTAGCAACTTTTGCCCCAGCGTCACGTCAAGACCAGCAATGTGGGGGAATGGAGGTGGTTTCAGCCTTGTACGTTTCCACCACAAGTTAGTGTTAGTTACTAGATACACACTGTAAGCCATGTAACGAACACGAGTCGATAAGTCTCTGGTCTGGTCTGGTCAGGCTTAGCCAGGCCGCAACTATTTGGCCAACTCGCTGTAAACAATACCTAAGCAATTTACGCTTTCCGCTTGTTTCGATTCGAACAATTACAAAAGCGGAAAAATACCAAATGCCTCACTGCGGCAGTTAATTTAAGTTGGCCGGGACCAAAGGGCAAAGTGGGCGGAGAACCAGCCGTAAAAGGGTCCTGAATGAGGCTGCAGACAAAGCGGCAAAAGCGCAACCGAAGGCATAAAAAAAAGAAGGTAGAAAAGACTTTCAAAGGCATGACAAAGATGAAATACACTTACCGAAGCTATAGACGGTATTTAACTTATTGTTTTAAGTAGTATATATATTACCAAGCTATAGAAACAAAAAAGTTATTCATACAAAAATTATAGTTTAAGTTCCTATGACGACGCAGTACCAAGTTTCATCAAGGTAGCTTTAAAACTAAGAGACTTATTTATCTATCGCCTTGACTTGCCTACCGATCAAGAAGATATATACTTTATGGACTACAGTGCACTACAAACTTCCCACAAATTGATAATACCCCTTGTAAGGGTATAAAAGTTGTATAGAAAGTGGCGTAAAACAGCAGCGTTAAGACCGTAAAGGATTTACGGCTCAATTGCTGGCTGTGCGTGCAGCCTCAAACAAGAGAAACCAGGGATGGAGTTGAAGCTGGAGTGGTAGTGGGAGCAGGAACACGAACTGAAGCTGGAGCAGTGAAGCAGAGTCACCCTCAAAGGCGTCTAAATAGAATGCGAAGCCCTTTACGAGCAGTGAAAAAAAGCTGAACAAAAGGCGGCAAGAGACGGGCTTTCATTCATGCGCTTATTCACTCTGTCATTCCGTCATTCAGTCATTCACTCATTTATTGAAGAATGTTATGACCAGGCAGCTGCTGCCTTTGTTTCCCCTTGTGCAGCTGGTGTTTTATGTAGTCGAAACGTGTCTTGTCGCATTTCTTGGATTTGTTTTGCCTTTTTAAATTGTTCTGCTTCATTTGCTCTGGTTTCAGCCAAAAAACAGCTAAACACGCAGTAAGCTCAACGAAAACTTTGCTGCTTAGCGTGTTTGGAATTCACAATTAATTTTGGTTGTCGATCGATTATAAGCTCAAAATGTTTCTAGGTTTTGCCACGCCCCTTAAACCCAACAGCCTCCCCTACTGGTCTTTAATGAGCATTGGAATTGGGGGTTGAGTATCGCTGAATTTGTGGAATGCTGCCATTATTTTTCACTGGGATTACATTTTTATTGCCAGCCCTGACAAGCGGCAGCCGTTTGCTGTCGTCTGGCAGCCCTGACACACCCCTCTACCCCCAATTCCCCAGCAACCCCCTTGTTTTTCTCGTTCCTGCGAATTCAAGCGTGATTTTTGCTGCTTAATAATGAGCATGTTGGTTTATTGAAGCGTTTTATTGCTGATTGTTAAACAGTAGGCGTGTGGCCAATAAGCACCATTTGGCTACATACAGGGTGTGAAATCCCTTCACCCCTCACAGCAGCTGATATATTTGATCATAACGAGCTAATGCATCATTCGATTGGCATAAATGCAAATTGAGTTATGAAAGTGCAAAACTTTTGCATTTGCGTCCAAAATACGAAAAGTAATCATGAGTAGACAAAATAACTGACAGCCAAGTAGCAAATTGAAGTTGATGTCTGCACACGAACGGCTTCATCAATAATCAGCAGGGGGAGGCAGACAGTTCAGTTCCTTTGGGAAGCTGCTGCTTCGATTGCTCCGGAACCGGAAGTCCGAATCGATGTCGTTGCCAGGAGTGGAATTGGTTGTTCGGGAAGTATGCTCTGTCTGCTGTAATGGTGCATGAATATCTGATTAGCCTGGCTGTCTGTCTAATCAAAAATCCCAGCATCAATCAATCAATTGGAAAACAAGTAATTGAATGTGTTGCATACGTAATCTACAAGAGCATCTTGCCACTGGTACCAAGAGGAAGCTCTGCTGCTTACAATTAATAACTTTGAGTGGAAAAAATGCAGCTCAAAGCAACACAAATCATTCATCTTAAAGCACTTTGATTGAAAGTTGCGTATACGTAACGGGCGCATAAATAAAATTTATAATGATCAACATTTTAAAGGACTTTAAGTATGTAAAAATATTTTGTGTATCTCTTATTCTTTACTAACGTTATGTTAAAGGAAAAGTTACAAGTCATGTGCATTTAACAGGTATTAAAGTGCTTGAAATAATTTATTTATGTTTTATTTAGTAAGAACATTTCAAAATACGAATGCTTCAAAATTCATTTGGAGAAAGACATTGGAAGAGTATTGCTTATATGTATAACCAACTTATAAGTATAACTTAAATATTTTTCAGTACAAAAGTTGTAAGTTTGGTATTAAAAATGTTCAAGCACTTTCTTTGAAGCCTGAGGTTAAAGAAAGCTTTCAAATGGTATACTACCATTTATTCTACCAATTTTGATTGATTTATTATTTTGAATATATTTTTGTAATTACACGAAGTCTTAAAAAGTATTTTCTACCGTAAGTTTGCTGTATATTTATTTACGCTACTCAAGAAATTTGAATCCTTTTACAATCATTTCACTGCTGTTAACTTGAATTGATTTTGTGCCATGACTCATGGAATTACATAGAAAATTCAGCTTAGCTAGAAACAGTTGTGACTTTAAACTCCCTTAAAATACGTCTAATTATGTTGTCAAGTCATTTCTTGTGGCTCACAAGCAGTTAAAGATGATGCATTACAGGATATTACCACACCACAGCACACCTCAAACTCCCCGCTTAATTACTTAATTTGCATTTTCCAACATCCAGGCAACGCTTCCTAATACAATTTATTTTAATTTGCTGTCAACTGTAGCGGGTTAAGGGCGTAAGTTCCATCCACAAGCTTAGAAACTCCCCTCGCTGGGCTCTGGTCTGGTTAGTGCCCCAAGAGTAGGCGTTTGGCTAGACAGTCTTGTAGAGCTAGGAGTAAGAGTTTGTGGTTAATGTTTTGCCTGTAAAGACAACAGTCACACTCCGAGCAACAGCAACAACAGCAACAACAATAGTGACTAAACAACAAAAGAGCGGACGCTGAAATTGCTGCCACGTGACTTCATTGTTGTTAGCAGCCACAATGTAGCTAGTTGTTAGTCTCCCAAGTCTTTCTGAGCAGATAATGAAAAAAGGATAATAAATTGCATTAAATTTGACAAAGAGAGGGAGAGGGCGAGTGGCAGAGGGAGAGTGGAGACGCGTGTGCTATTGAGGGCTGTTAGACCGTTTTGCTTTTATCATGATTGTCATAAAACCATATTTATTAATAACATTATGATTGTCATAAGTGCCAGCTCTTACCAAAAGTAGGCTTAGCTACACCCCCACTACCTACATCAAGTGTCGGCCATTTTGTCAGCTGTGTGTGTGTCTGTTTGTGCAAATGTATTACTTTCCATTTCCCACAATTTGTTACAAGATGCGCTACATAGATCTCCACTCTGTTTGGGACCCAAAAAGCAAATAACGGAAATTGCCGTTACTTTGGGCAACCGGAAGTGCTTACACACTCGAATTACAGTCAAACTTTAAAGGAAACCCAAACGCACACTTAAGTAAGGAAACTTTAAGTCCAACCTACAAACGGAAGGCAATAAATGTCTAACCAATTTGCGTGACGTCATTAAGATAAAGAAAGTAGACAAATACTTGAACTACTTCGGAAAAAAGAAATAAAATAAACGAATTTTAGAAACGCACTTTGGGTTTTGTTCAGTGTTTGATTGGATTTGTACACAATCAGCAATCTGACATCATTTCAGATAGCATTCTTCGGAAGTTACTCGACCAACGACTGACCAGTACTTGATACAACTGACAATGATTGACTACCAAAAGGTACAACAAGACGTTCCAATAACATCGCTTAGATTAAACAGACAGCTTGATAAGACTAGCAACAAATTAGTCAACAATTTTAATTGTTTATAAGCATTTGCCTTTGTTCAAAAATGTGGGACTCATTAAATTGTGATTATTTTTTAATCAGACAGCTTGATTAATCGGCAAATTAGTCAACAATTGAAATTAGCTTCGCTCGCTATTTAAAGTGTTTTTTTTAATTTTAAATTTATTAAATATTAATTGAAAATTTTGTGTTCTTTTTTCTTTTTTTTAGGATGGAAAGATTCCATACTGTCTATACCCAAGAAGTGGCTGTCCACGGCCGAGTCTGTGGACGAGTTTGGATTCCCTGATGTGAGTAAAATTGATTTAACAATTTCGAAAATTTCTTTGCAGACAATAACAAATATTTGCACTGCAGCTCAGCAAACTTGCTACAGTACTAATTCAAATACAAACACGGCAGCACACGCACATTGAGGGGGCATAACACACAGATACACACCAACACAGCCACACAAGCACACACACCGACACAGAGATAGACAGACTAATCCTGTTTGTTATAATTACAAATGCAAATAACGAGCACTTTTGTGTATGGCAACCGTGCGCTGGGGAGCAACCGGAAGTATGCAGACCGACAGTGCGACAGTGCGACAGTGCGACAGTGCGACAGTCAGACTGTCAGACAGTGTGACAACCCTGGCAACAGCATAGCCTACTTGTACATACCACAAACACAGACTCAAAGGCAGCATTCCAATCTCAGCACCAGACTCACCTGCTAAAAGCACAGCACAGCAACAACCCCCGAATAATACAAGTGTATATAGAAATTTTTGTGTAAAGGGAAATGTACATCAAAATATGTAAAGCTCAAGTTGAGCTATAGTTGATTTAAAAGGCCTAGGGAGGGGCTGGGGGAAACTGGCTGGGAAGCGCAGCGGGGTGAGTGCTACTTGACTGCTGTCAGAGTCAACTGACAGCTGAGTGAAAAGTTACCTGAAAAACTTGTACACAGTCTATGCAAGCCTACCACGCAATTTATACAGGGCTGATGTTGGGAGAAAGAGTCGCTTAGTTCTGTTGGATCATATGGATTAGAAAACTTGTAGAAATTCTGATTGGAAACAGATTAAACTTTTTGTGTGACTCTACATCAAAATATTAAAACTGGAAAAATCGATGATTTTTTTTTACTTTATTTTAGAAACAAGAAATTTAACAAAATTATTCAAAAGCATTTTTAGCTTTAAATATATATGAGCTAATTATCAGAGTTAGACAGATTGTCAGCTGTAGCGGTTCTGTGTGTTCAACGCTCCATTTATTTACACATTGTTAACAAAATTTTATAATTTAAATTCCATTTTATTCAAAATTGTGTTTGTGACAAGTGATCGTAATAACCTTAATCTGGTTTGTACTAATTCGATACGGCAATATATTCTTATTACTTATTAATACAGCATCTCAGCTGTGTTTTTGCTTGTGCCTGTTTTTGCTGCGACCTTTGCTCCCTGTTCGTTGCTCCGCTGAGCTATTAAAAGTTTGTTTGTTTTGATCGCTTGCACTCAATTCTCTTTGCGCTTGCGTTCACGCATTTCTTTTATTTACCGTTGTTTAACTGTTTTGTAAACAGTTTGTGTTTGTCAATTCTGTTTTACATCGAAGCAAACTCATGCACCCATTTTCACTCCAAATTTTAAAGAGATTTTGAGTGTTAAAAAATCAATTTCTTATATTGCACTCACTCTCTAAGAAGCTTCGACATTTATTTTGATATTTAAGCACAGTTACTTAGTGAATTTAAATGCGAAACTCCTCCTGACAAGGTCTGGAGTTCTCTATAATTGCCTCCCCAGTACCAGATAGCCGCTCTGTCGAATTGAGTGCCCTTGTTGCTCTCCCGGTTCTCTCGGCTCACCATGCCATCCCTCCTTCAATCTCTTTTAATTAAAATATGCGATTTTTAAATATAGATTTTTACATAATATTTTTTATACATTTTTTGGAATGGTTAGCTTTTGAAGTCAACTAAAAATGTATGCTTAATAATTGTTAAAGTAATGTTATCTTAATTTACATATATTTAAAAATTAACTCCAGTTAATATAAAGATTATTCTGGTTCTGTAATTTAATTAATTCAAAATTCTTTAAGAAAGTGACTTACACTAAAAGTGGCTTAAATTTAGCTTTCAAGCAATAAAATACTTATTTTGCACGTACTGCAAATTCTAGTATCTTTTATCTAGTGCCACAAATCGATTTCGAGTGTTGCAGATGGAAGTTTTTTGTGTATTCGCATGGGGTGTGTGTGTGTGTGTGTGTGTGTGTGTGAGTGTTGTGTCACTGGGGAATCTTAAGAACGAAATTCGCAATTGAAGTTGTCAGTTAGAAGAAAAAGTGAAATGCCAAAACAGTTGAAAGGAGGAGAAGGAGGAATAGGAGGGGCAGTAGAAGGACAAGGATTGCCCTACTGCTGGGCAGGGGTAGAAAAAGTTAATGCAGCACGCCCCAATGTCAGATTCATGGCGTTATTTCTATTTTTCCCTTTTTCCAATTTCTTTGCACATTTTCCTTTCTTTTCTTCTCTCTCTCTTTCTCTTTATTTGTGATTTGAAATTTGGGTCCCCAGGGTATAACCATTTTTTGTTTGCTGTAGCTGATGCGATGCTGGTGCCTCGGGGTTGGGTGTTCCAATACATATATATATATATATATATCAACTTTTATAATGTTGTGCATACAAATGAGCAAACCAACGTGGAGGGTATAAAATTGTAACCCTTTTTGTTCGCTTTTTGTTCTCCGCGTTTACAGACTCTACCAAAGGTACCTGTCCCACCGCTTGAGCAGACCATGACCGACTATGTGCTTGCCCTGGAGCCCATCACGACGGCAGCGCAGCTGGAACGGACCAAGGCCATCATCAAGCAGTTCTCATCACCTCAGGGTCTGGGACCACGGCTCCATCAGTATCTAATGGACAAGCGCGAGGCGGAAGATAATTGGGTGAGTGCACAGGCAAAAAGTGGGAAATGTTTCCAAAAAAAATATGTATGATAAGAAAAGCTTTTTTTAAGCAGGATTTTAACACTAAGAACAAAAATTGTATGCGATTTCGTACATTATTTCAAGCCTAATTTAAAAACAGGGTGACCTTAGTTTTAAGAGGGCAAGGAAATTAGAATACTTAATGAAATGATAAGAATAAATTTTATTAGAAATTATTAAAAAATAAAGAAGAAAGGCGACAGTCGAGTGAGCCGACTGTAAAAGACCCCGTACTCATACAAGTGTGAATTTTTCCATATAAATCAGTCAGTTTTGACCGATTTGTGCTTTGGGAGCTATGGGCTATAGTTGTGGGGATATTTATAATGATACCATACACATAATGTAAAAGTCTACTTTCAATCCAAATTTTGTGGCTCTAGCTCTTATAGTCTCTGAGATCTAGGTGTTCTTACGGACAGACGGTCATTTCTATATATTGTCGCAAATGCTTAATAAATCAAGAAAATTATGCATAAATTAATTTTGTTTAATTTTCCATAAAATTATTCAGTGATTCAGGAATTGCCTAAACTTCTAAAATTCCGATTTCGATTGTAATTTAATTGTGAATCATTGCACTGTGAAAACTTTATTTGAAACCGATAAAATTTGTATTGGGTTAATAGTCTTAATCGACCTGTGGTGGGCCAGAAGGTAGGTTGGGCACTGTTGGATCGGGACCAGGTGGTGTGGGTCCCTCGTTTGGTGATGGGGGATTTGGCACAAGGATGGTAGTGCCTCCAGTCTCGCCACCGGGAGACAGGGTAGTGGTGGTGGTGTCAGAGTCCACGGGTGGACCTGGAAACGCTGTGGTGGTGGTGGTGGTGGTTGTGGTGGTGGTCTTAGCGGTTGTCGTGGTTGTAGAATCTGGGTTGGCCGTTGTGGTCGTTGTGGTAGGGGCTGCCGTGGAGCCGCCGCTGCCAATGGGTGTACATGTGACGCCCAAAGTTAAGCCGGAGCATTGGACGGCAGGTAAATAATCATCACAGGTATTGCACATTTGGAATGTCATGGAGAAATAGGGTGTGGCAGAGGGGCAAGTGTTCAATACACCCGTCTTAGTGGTGCTAGTGGGGCATGTATAGTATGTCTGCACATTCTCGTAGTTGGGCAAACGAATACCCTTGCTGTAGAACTCCTGAGTGCAGGTGGGCACAATGTTCTCAGTGTAGGTGGGTACCTTCGAGCAGGTGTTCTGTGCCTGGACGCTGAGGGCCAACAACAGTCCAACGACTGAGACGATAACTGGAAGGAGGTAAAGGGAGTGTGTTGAATAGAGTTGAGAGAGGTATATATCCTTTAGGCCTTTTGTGCTTACCGGCTTTCATAGCGCTGCTTCTTTACAAATTTTCTTCGCTTTCGAGTTTCAAACTGCTCGTCTTGCTTTGGACTTGACGCTGCGATCACTGGCAGAATCAGCCAAAAACTGTGGCTTTTATGCCCCAGTCGTTCAGCATTTTGGCGCACTTGTTTAACATTCTACAATTCAACGGGCTGTAATCAGTTCGCTCGTCTAGATTAATACATGTCTTGTCAACGCTTGCCTGCCGCAGCCCTTGTGCCAAAATTAAAATGGAAATCACAAAATCAAAATGCCAAGCAAACGTCTAAACGTGTTGTTAATTGAACTGCGTTTTATGCGACTCCCCTACACACCAATACCTTTAACTACCCCACCCCCACCCCCTTGCCTGCCCCTTCTTCTTGCAGGGTAATCTTTTGGCCTGACACTGATAACACATTCGACTAGAAACTACAAACATAATGATTGTATAATCGTCAGATACCCCTACCTCTCCACCTATTTACCTTGTCAATTAGCATTGGCATCTTAATCATCGACTTGTACCACCTTTATACACCCGCTTATAGGCTATTCCCAATCATCACATTTTTCACGAACATTTATCATAATAACACTCGTATCACCTTATTCAACTGGGTGATAACCACTCCATTGTCTTTCCTCGGAAATTTTATAATAACGGAAGCAATTTCATACAATCTTTCATTAAATTTGTGCGAGGATCACTTAATTTTTTGGGTATTAAGTAATAGCATTTAATGTTTGTATATTTTTCCGGGAATTATCTTATATTGAAATAAGGAGCACCTTCTCTGAAACTGTTAGAATTTGTGTATACTTTTGGTTACTGCCCATTTTGTGTTTATTATCTGAGGAGCTCATTTAAATAGTTTGATGACAAAAGATTTGATAAAAAGTTGCCTCTGATTTTAGAGGAATGTTTAGATTTGTTCTAGTTTGTTTAACAAACCGTTCAATAAGTTATCTACTAAAATCTTATTTACTTATTATTTTTATAACAACTAAAGTTAGGAATGTATTAAAACTTCTCCTCTAGTACGACTTAATACACTGGAGCTTTAAATAGAATTTTCAGGAACTCAGTGGTGAGGTTTCGAAGTAGGTACATACATTTTTGTACTCAAGAGGAGTAGTCCTTTTAATTGGCATCAAAGTATTGAGTGTTGGAAGTATTGAAAGTGTAGATTTTTGACAATAAATTTAAAGGAATAACAACACAAAATTTAGCAAATAAATGGCTTATTATTCAACTACTCTTTTCAATCAATTTTTGCTTAAGAATCATTCTTTAAATTGTCTAAAATCTAAAAGGACTTGTCAGATTCAGCAAATAAACTTGCTAGCTACACCTAGAGATGGGAATAGAGAAAGACAAAGAGAAAGACGAAGACTGAGAGAGAGGGGAGAAAGAGCTCTAAGCAAAGCTAAACTTTTTGTTCAGATACACAATAGTTGAGAATTTTTTGATTGAAGAACTTATAAATAAACTGTTAGATAAAAGTATTTAAAATTAATTTTAACCCAACTATCACTAAAAAAATTATTTGCTTGCCTTTAAATTTAAAGAACATAGTCAAGTAAATTGCAGGGTAGCTGCTAGTGCACACTTATAATATTTAGCCTAGTTATAGTGAAGCGTTGTAGTTGTAACAACATCAATTACCGCCGAGTATCGACTGATTTTGATATACGACGACATCAACAATTAACTAATAAATTTACTAATGGCAAGCAAATTTAATGAAATCGATCTAACCTATATTTCCGGCCTTAAATTCACTGTAATTTAATAAAGTTATATACAAATTTAAATAAAAAAGTCCAAAATATTTGTAAATTGCAGTTAGAAATTTATTTGTTGCTATTTGTGTTGTTTAGAATGAAGTTTTCAATGAAATTCCGCTTGAAAAGAAATTTGCTTATTTTAGATTCTGGTTTCCCCACCACCCAGGAGGGGTTGGGTGTGTAGTGAAGTTTGGGCATTGAGGTTTCTTAGGCTGTTGGCTTCTTTTGTGCCTTGGGAGGCGTGGGCTTCTTGGCCGCCTTTGAGGGAGCAGCTGGTTTCTTGGCTGAAGACTTGGCGGGTACTGGAACGGATGGCTTCTTGGGAGCGCTGGCCTTGTTGGGCATTGGAACGGGAGCCTTCTTGCCTGGCCTAGGGGCATCGACAACAACAGTGGGTGGGGTTGGTGGGTCAGTGGGTGGCGTGGGTGGTGTGGGATCCAAAGGCAGAGCATGCACAATCTCCTCATGATGAGGCTCGTGGTGAATCAAGTCAGTTATTTGTCCCAGCACTGGGGGCAACTCATCGATCAGGTGAGTGGTGATAGGTGCGCCAGTGGGCAGCAGATCCATGGCTGGTGCGGGCACATACAAAGCTGGAGCGGCACACTGTTGCAGCACAAAGGTGAAGACCTCACCAGGTGGGCAATGGACGGTCAACTGGCTGCCAAAGACGCTCTGGCAGACATAGTACTCCGAGTTGCTGAAGTAGCTGGGCCAGCGAATGCCAATCTCATCACGGGTGCACTGCAGCTTGTAGTCCAGACGGGCCTGCGACAGAGCCAACAGGCTGAGCAGAGTCAGAGCGAACACTGAGTAGTGAGAGGGTGGAGAGAGTCAGGGGTTAGTAGTGTGTGTAAGTGAGAGGCAAATAGCTTACCTTTCATCTTGTCAAAGGAGTTGTTTTTGGGTTGGGCTATCGGGGGTATCCGTTGATGTTGGATGAAACTGTTGTACTGATTTCTAACTCCCAGCCATGACCACTATTTATACTCCGATCTTAGATCTAAGATCTGTGATCTGCCATCGCTTTTCTTATCAACACTGATAAGAGCTAGTGGAACACACCCATCATTATCTTTTGATTTTGATTTCGATTTTGATTTCGATTTTTTTTGGGGTCTTGGGTTGAGCACTAATTGAATTTGTAATGCCATTTCCATGTTTCCCATTAACCAATTACTAATTGCCAATTACCGCATACCATTTATCAACTTAGGCCTACTATTACTGGCTCAATGACATGTACATGAATGTGCGCATCCCTTTGCCCATTAACTCGAATCCTGGCATGGTCTTCCCACCCCGTCGCTTCAAGACCGTTCACGATGTGGCCCACTTCTCGGCCCGTCTGCTGGACGGCATTGTAGCCCACAAGGAGATGCTAGACAGCGGGGAGCTGCCCTTGGAGCGTGCCGCTTCACGTGAGAAGAATCAACCGCTTTGCATGGCTCAATATTATCGTCTGCTCGGCTCCTGTCGTCGTCCGGGCATCGAACGGGACTCCCAGTTCTTGCCTGCGCGTAAACCAACGCCGGACAGCGACGAGGACCGTCATGTGGTTGTCATCTGTCGCAATCAGATGTACTGCGTTGTGCTCCAGGCCAATGATCGCGGCAAGCTCTCGGAGAGTGAGATTGCCTCCCAGATACTCTACGTGCTCAGCGATGCGCAGTGTCTGGCCGAGAAGCCAGCTCCTGTGGGCCTGCTCACCGCCGAGCCGAGAACTCGCTGGGCCCAGGATCGTGAGGAACTGCAGTTGGACGAGCGCAATCAGCGTAATCTGGAGCTGATTGAGACGGCTCTGCTGGTGCTCTGCCTCGATGAGCCACTGGGCTTGAACTTTAATGCACGTGGTTTCAGCGGTGCCACGCCCACCGTACACATGGCCGGCGATCGGGATGAGACGAACATGGCACACGAAATGATTCACGGCGGAGGCAGCGAATTCAACTCCGGCAATCGCTGGTTCGACAAGACCATGCAGGTACGCGCATTGAAGACTTGGAAGCGCTTTAAATAACCTAACCTTAACCTAATTTAATTAATTTATCAGCTCATCATCTGCACCGACGGCAGCTGGGGCCTGTGTTACGAGCACTCCACCTCTGAGGGCATTGCTGTGGTGCAGCTGCTCGAGAAGATCTACAAGTCCATTGTTGACCATCCGTCGGATGATAACGGTTTGCCGCAACACCACTTGCCGCCTCCCGAACGCCTCGAGTGGCACGTGAGTCGTCAGTTGGAGCATCGCTTTCCACAGGCAGCTATCACCGTCGACAAGGCCATTGACAACTTGGACTTCTATGTGTACCGCTACAAGGGCTATGGCAAAAACTTTATCAAATCCTGTCAAGTCAGCCCCGATGTCTATATACAGTTGGCCCTGCAGTTGGCACACTTTAAGTGAGTCTGCTAAGATCGTGTATATCCGCTAAAGAAAATTTAAACTTGTTTTTACTAATTACAGACTTTATGGCCATTTGGTAGCCACCTACGAGAGTGCTTCCACCAGGCGCTTCCTACACGTGAGTATTTCAATTTAATTACTATTTAATTTATTATTAATTTATCTTTTTTTCCTCTTAGGGCCGCGTGGACTGCATACGCGCTGCCAGCTCTGAGGCGCTGGAGTGGGCCAAGGCCATGTGCCAGGGGGAGGGCGCCAATGTACCGCTGGAGAGCGATCGCGAGGAGGACGAGGAGGATGCTCGCAAAGTCAAATTTAGCATTTATAGCGTTAGTGTTGACTAACAACACTGCTTTTTAAGCAATTCTCAGCTGATTTCTCCTCCTTGCAGAAGGACCATTTGCGGGAACTCTTCCGCTGCGCCGTCGCACGCCAAACGGAGGTGATGGTCAAGAATATTCTGGGTAGTGGCATCGATATACCCTTGCTCGGACTGCGTGAGGCTTCGCTGGAGGTCACGGGTGAACTGCATGAACTCTTCACCGATGAGTCCTACAAAATATCGCAGTGTTTTCTGCTCTCCACCAGTCAGGTACAAAGTTTGATAACTTACGGCACCACAGCACCAACGCACCACTGCACCTACATTTTATTTCTCTTGTGCACCACTATAAATACTTAATAACTATCTAATCCTAGCACCACAGCACCAGCACCAGCTCCACAAGTAAGCTAATTTGCACAGCTTAAAAAGTGATTTGAAATTATTTGGTACACAACTAATATTGATTAATTTTAATCGTTTAAATAGGTCGCTTGTAGCACTGACAGTTTCATGGGCTATGGCCCAGTGACGCCCAAGGGTTACGGCTGCTCCTACAATCCACAGCCGGAGCAGATAGTCTTCTGTGTGTCGGCATTTTATGCGTGCGAGGATACGAGTGCTTCGCGTTATGCCAAATCTCTGCAGGATTCGCTGGACATAATGCGAGATTTGCTGCAGAATTAGGCAGCTGAAAGAATGAAAATGGAATAAATGTTCCAAATTAAAACGAAACATATCAATAAATGTACCTTAGCAACTGTTGATCCTTAAAGATCCTTGACTATACGCATATATACTACTAATATATATGTGAAATGTAAATGTAAACCGTAGTTAACTAACGTCCACAATGACGTCATCATCACTTCAATTCAAATCATCTGATTGAAGTGCTAAAACGGATGTCAATCATACCAAACATTATCATTGCTTTAAATCCCACTAAATCACTAAATTAACCAATACTAACTAACTACTTAGTAGATGACAAAGAGCAACTCTAGTCAATTAAATGTTTTAGATCAATTTTATGGGCAAAAATTGTTAGTGCTGTTAATTGAATGTGTTAATTATGCAATATTATTATTAGCCACTGTTAGAGCTTTAAAACTGTTTGCTGTAGCCATCAAAACGGAGGCCACTGTAGCGCTCTCCGCTCAAAAGTATGCAATACTATTTGTTCAATGTTGTGTTTGAATTTCCCTCCCAAATAAACGAAGAAAATTGAAATCAGAAAGAGTTACAAATTATATACACATATGTTATTTAAAAAGAAGAAAAATATAATTATTAAAATATTGTGAAATATATTATATTACATGGTAAAATTCTATGCTTGTTACAACTGTCGTTCTGTTGCTATTAAAAATATAAAAGAAAACTTAAAAAAAAATATTAAATTATATATACATATATACACTATTGTTGAAGAAAACTACGTAAATGCTTTTTAGATGATTGAATGTTAATGTTGACATTATGTTATTAAGCAAAATTGGCAAATCATTGTACGTCTATAGACTTGAAACGTAACAATACATATCAATAAATTTATATACAACAACAAAAGAAATGTCCAAAAAGGCGCAAAATTTAAACGAATATGAGCAAAGTACATACATACTTATATATTATGAAAAATGCTCCAATTGTTGATGAAGAAGGAGAAAATACATGAATTATACAAGAGAAATTCGAAGACACATATTTATGGAAATGTTAAAGGAAAATTAGCGAAATATATATATATATATAAACTATAATCAAATTTAACTAGTTGATGTGTTCATTGTTGCTATATGTATTTATGTACGTTACTGTGTGTACATTGTACATCTTATGTATCTGTTAAACTGTTAACTCTTTAACCCTATCCCACAAATTGCTAATCGTTTAGTTCAACTTTATTTACTGTTGATGCAAACAATTGCACAAAAAAAAAGAGAGAAATAAAAAATAACTGTGAACTTTGCATTGGAAATTCCTGATTTGCTATCTTGACCTACATATGTACACAAATACATACGATGTAGACTTGGATGTATGTATTATATTTGCATACACATGCAGTGACTTAGTCATTGCTTATAAATTTACTTCCAAGAATCGAATTTTATATTTATCCATTCCGGCCACGATAAGCGCAAATAGATAAAGCCCAACTGTTGATTAATCTTTTCAATTAATTAAAAACAAGTAAGAAAGGCTACAGTCGATCGAGCCGACTGTAAAAGACCCCGTACTCCCATAGTATTGCATTTTATTTAAATTAAAATTTTCAAATGAAATTTAAAAAATTAAAATTAAATATTTACATTTTGAATTAAAATTAAAAAATAAATAAATTAACAACAACTGTCATCGTCAGCACTCGAACCCGCGATCCATGCGAAGGTTCCACATTGCGCCGCAACTCTATCAGTTGCACCACACCCCTCTTCTATCATTCTTCCGATTATTTGCAAATATGTATGTGTGCTCATACATATGTGTGTATGTATAGCATTGGTCGGCGCGGCCAG
This sequence comes from Drosophila acutilabella, assembly GCA_035046005.1. NCBI lineage: Eukaryota > Metazoa > Arthropoda > Insecta > Diptera > Drosophilidae > Drosophila > Drosophila acutilabella. The sequence continues at coordinate 2,403,372 of JAWNOK010000003.1, forward strand.
CGGCTCCGGCAGCGCTGCCGCCAGCAGGTAGAGAAAACGTTCGAACATATGTTTGTATGTTTCTGTGTTTGTTTGTATGTGTTGCGCGCATGCAGTGATTTTGCTTTAAAATAACTTCGACTTTGAACCGTAATTTCTCTGTTGTTTGACATAGGATTTTGATGCCACTTTCAGGAAAGTTAGAAATAGTAATTCTCTAAGCGTATGTTAAATTACAACACTTACTATTTGATTTAATGACTGAAACAAGGCATTGAAGCTGGAGAGTCTTTTATTTCTGATGAGCAAAGGGGGCGTGGCAGCTCAAAATTTTGAATGGCGTTATATTAAGGCTGTCTCTAGGAACCTGTATACCAAAATTGGTGCTCCTAAGTGCTATAGTTACTGAGATATTCGCCTAAAACAAAAATTTTCTCGAGGTTTGTCTGGTTTTTTGCTCATTGCGGGGGCGGTAGGGGGCGTGGCAACAATTTGAAATAAACTTGATCTGCTTGACATAATAACGGACTTTCATTGTGAATTTCATGGTTCTAGCTTTTGTAGTTTAAAAGATCCAGGTGTTCATACGGACAGACGGACAGACGGACAGACGGACAGACGGACAGACGGACATGGCTTATCGACTCGGCTGTTGATGCTGATCAAGAATATATATACTTTATGGGGTCGGCCACGCCTCCTTCTGCCTGTTACGCACATCTCGCTTCTGACAAACTTAATAGACCCCCTTTACTCTTTTTTAAAGAGTACGGGGTCTAAAAAGAGCTAAACAAATTCATGGGAACTACGTGCGTGCATAAAAGGGGCTGGATTATCACACGCCAGTAAACAGTCAACGAAAGTACGTCAAAATGAAAAGTAAGTAGAGAAATCCACTGGAAATAGATCTAGAAAATTCTAATCTTGTGTCCTTTGGCAGTTTACCAACTGCTGCTGAGCCTGTGCCTGGCATTCCTGCTCTGCGCCATGCCCCTGATCAGGGCTCAGGAGGTGCCACCAATTCCAACCGCCGCTCCTACACCACCCAATGGTGACGATGGTCCACAGCAGGGTCCACCAGGTCCACCAGAAGCACCAGCCACCGTGGAGGTTCCTACACTCAGCACCATCTATCCCGGCTATGCTGGATAAATGTTTATCACAAACAAATTAATAAACTTGCAAATTTGAAATCCATGGCATTTTTATGTATTTAATTACTTGTTTTTTTTTTTTACATGGATTGATTTACAGTTATTTGTGCGTTTCTCACGCTCTATCGCTCTAATTATATATCTTTCTAGAGCTTTCGCTCTTTGCTGCTCGGTTTACAAATATTTCATAGGATATTTATTGTCCACAATAAAACTAGGCGACAGTTTGACCTTAGCTCGCCTTCTTCACATTAATTATATACACACACAAGCGTACAGGCAGACAGACACACACACACACACTGACATACGTTTACAAACACATATAAATCTACTTAAATACATTTAGAATCGCATACACATGCATATACATCATTTAGTATGTATATCTGTGCAGTTTTCATTAGCTAATTCTGCACCACATTGCGTCTGAAGGATCCCCTCATCTGCGCCTGCAGCTGCTCCGTGCTGTACTCCTCATCCCGACCAGACTGAAATTGAACAAATGATAAAATTTATTAGTTAAAGAATCAACTAGACGGTAAGACTACGCTCGTGTGAGTTGACTGTTAAAGACCTTGTGCTAATTCTGATTGAAACATTTTGAATATTATGAAATAATCAACTGTGTCAAGATTTGACCGGTTGTTCTTATGGTAGATATATAAAACAATGCTTTGTTTTAAAATACATTTAGTCAGCACATTAAATAGTTATTCTAGTTAGATATTCGCTGAGTTTTGTTGAGTGGTATTCACAAATAAGTAAAATTTCTACACAAGTTACAAGCTGTCAACTGATTATTGCTCTTGTGGCGGTCAAGCGAGAGTGTTTATGGGCTGTGCCACGCCTTAAACGTCCATTTGCCTTAGAAGCCTAATACTGCTCTGCTCTTTACAACTACAGAGTCTAACCCTGTTTAGTTACCTTGCAAAAGTTCTGCTCGAGCAGCTCGTAGGCAGTCATACGCTGCTTGGGATCGTGCTGCAGACAATTGTCGATGAACTCGTGCCCCTCCTGGGAGAGTGTGTCCGGTGCTTTGGGTTTCTCGCCCATGCCCACCTTGAACATGATTTGGAAATTGGAATCGAACTGTGCCCAAGGACGCTGTAAAGATAATGGTATTAATTGGAAGTGTTCTTATCAAAGCTGTGTGTCTGTTATCAGCAGTACTTACCTTGCCCGAGGCCATCTCGACGACAACGCAACCCACCGACCAGATATCGGCAGCTCTGCCATGGCCATCACTGTTGGTCTTGGTGAACACCTCGGGTGCCATGTAGGCCTGGGTGCCCACATAGCCCTGCAGCTCACCTGGCACAGTGGTGTGTGCCTGTATCTTGACAGCTGAACCAAAATCACCCAACTTCAGGCTATTACTGCCATCCACCAGGAATATATTCGCCGTCTTGATGTCCCGATGCACAATGCCGTGCTTGTGCAGCTCGGCTACGCCCGCTAGCAGCTGGGCGGTGAAGCGACGGGACAGTGCCTCGGGCAGACCACCGGTTAGCTCCACCAGTGACTCCAGGGTGCCTTCGGAGCAGAGTTCCATGAAGATGAGCAGCTCCTCACGATGCACTTCGATGCCATAGTAACGCACCAGATTCTTGTGCTTGATGCCCTCCAGAATCTTCAGCTCCTCGGCGACATTCTTAAGAGCCCGCGTCTCGCCCGGCTGTATGGCAATCTCCTTCATGGCCATCAGTTCCCCTGAATTGTTGTTGACCGCCGTGTAGACCTTGCCAAAGCGTCCCTGACCAATCTTGATGCCACGATGCCAGCGGAAGTTCACGCTTCTCGCACGTATTTGCACCTTATCGCAAGAGTTCAGTGCTTTCACCTGTCCAATCAGACGACGTTCCCTTAAATGCTCTTCCAGATCGAGATCCAAGCGATTCACTGCATCGCGCACCCGCTCATGCCGTGAGGCGAGTGGCGTTGCCTTAGGCGATGACACGGACACAGATGCGGATGTGCATGTCGAGCTGGACATGGAAATGGGCGGCGTTTGTGGCACCAGCAGACGCAGCTCACCGATGCTGCCATGCGGTGCCTCCACATAGTCCGTACTATCCACCGAGCTGTACGTGGCCGAGTTCTGCTGCAGCAGCTCCTCCTTCAGACTGAACTGAGGATGCAGCAACTTGTTGTATTGCGGCGACTGCAGCGGCGGCGTATTGGGATTGAGCACCACACCCGCCGACATGGGCGTGCGGGTGGGCGTACGGGAACGACTGGTCGCCGGCGAGGAGGTCTTGCGTGTGCGTGGCGAGGCCTTCTTGCGTGCCACCTTCTCTGGCTCCGAGGTGATGCCAATCACATGGGAAATGCAACGATCCATTTGCTGTTTCAACTCCTCGAACTGCGTGTCGTTCAGATGTTGAGTGATCTGCAGATCACAGGCCAGCATAAGGAACTCCAGACCCTGGGAAGCCCAACGTGGACGCATGCCACGCCCACGCTCACAACGCTCCATCACAAAGTGCATCCACATCTTGGCAAAGGCAATGATACCCAGCGCCAAGTCCACCGTGTGTGAGCTATCCTTTTGATCCATGATCCGTTGCTCAAACAAACGAATCACATCCTTGTGATACTCAAAGCCAAACTTGTAGCCCTGGTGAAGTATCTCCCTGGTGCGTGACTGCACTGCCAGACGATCCTGTTCGTCCAGATCCTGCATGCTGCTGAGACAACAACGCCGCTGGACGCCCTTGATGATCTCTGTCAGCTTGTTCCGCACATCGAGTACATCCTGTTGGAGCAGCTTGAAGGCCGCCTTCACTGCCGAACAGATGAAATCATGCTGATGATTGGCCACGTCGTGCTCATAGTGCTCCCGATGGAAATCCGTTGTCTCCACATCCCGGCAAAAGGTCTTGGCAAAGAAGAGCACCTTGATGGAACGCTCCCGCTCTTCCGTGAGCAGGGCCTGTGTCTCCCGGCAAATGGTCAACAGTTGCCACTTCAACTCCTCGTTATCAGTGCCACTGTTCGTTGTGCCCTCGATCTGTTGATCCAGCTCCGTGGAACGCTTGACGAGACGCATGGAAATGCTGCGCAAGAGTTTGCTAATGATGGCACAGAACTTCTGGGAGGCCAAGGTGTGCATGCCCTTGATCATGGGACTTATTAGCTTGGTGAACATCCATTCCTTTTCCAGCACCGATTTCTGATTCGTCTCCGGCACCGCAACTAGCACCAATTGATCAATATACTCCAGATACAGCTCAAAGGTCTTTCTGACCGTCGCATCGTATTGATTCAGTATATTTATATAGCTAACCAGCTCGGTCTCGTTCTCTGCCAGAGCTGTGGTAATGTGTCGTTGATAGCGCTCCCGATGCGTTAGCGCCAGTGTCAAACCCTCGCGTAGTTCCTTCATAAGCTGCTCCAGACTCAGCGGATTGGGACGCACGGGACGTGTCTCCAGACGCATGCGCAGGAACTCGTGCATGAACTGCAGCGGAATTCCACTAAGGAACACAAAGGTGGGTATATACGAGGGTAGATTAATCGATTGCGCCTCCTCACTCCAGTAGCCATAAGTGCGCAGCTCAATGATTTGCTCGTGACTGATCTGTGGATCCATGCGTGGCACGTCGCTATCGATAACCACATCCGCATCCAGTTCCGAGTCCTCCAGATCATCCGCCCCAGGTTTCTCCAGTGCTATGTGCGCCTTGTACAGCGCCACATTGTGCAGCTGATGCAGAAATGCCAGCGATTTGGCCAATCCCCGACACTTGAGCACATTCTCTATGAACTTGCGGTACAGTCCCGAGGATTGCTCGCCATTGCAATCGTTGGAAGTGCCCAAAGGCTCCACGCTAAAGATGTTTATGTCGTGCATTGAACCCTTGCGTAGTTGCCCATGTTGGTAGTCATTCGACAGCTGACTAATCTCTGTCGATGTGGATCTACAGTGGGCAGGAAAGAGAAATTTGTATTAAAAAATTCACTTGAAATTTTTAAAGTAAGTATCAACTATTTTGGCATAAATTAGTAGCTATATTTAAGCCCCGTATATTTTATATCTTATAGTTTTCTATTTGATAAATTTCTTTCATTTCTGGACAACTTTTTTAATGCTTCAATTTCTTAATTCATTTATAAATAAATCGTAAGTAAGCTGCGGGTCAATTAAAAATACATTTTAATGCTTATCAAATTGAGTCGATAAATATCATTGTTTTGGGCATAATATGTTCATTACCTTAGACGCATTTTATACAGGAAATATTCCTAGATATTTTTTAAAACTTTAGCGTGAACTTAAATGTTTAAAATTGAATCCCTTGATGCCCCGTTAACTGAATGTATCTCCTATTTAAACAACTTCATACAAATCTCTAGCTTCTTGTTCACAATTTATGCCAAAATACCCTTCACTTTTACCCACAGTGCCTGCGTTGGCTGCACTTACTCATTGCTGCTTGAGGTCTCGCCGGGCACGTGTGCGGAATCGTTGAGCATGAACTGAACCTTGGCACAGGACATGCCACAGCCGCGTCGTGCAGCTGCCTGGCCATTTCCTGCCACACTCGGTGGCTTTGCCGAGTCCATGGAATTCACAGCCGAATCATCGTTTTCCACGCCCGACGCAGAGGAGTTGCCGCTATCAGAGCCACGATAGGATGTCTGCACCGGCCAGGAGAACTTGACATCCTGCAGTCTGGCCAGAATTCTGCCCAGAATGCTAAGCTTTAGCTTGTTCTGCTTGGTTATGTTGTACCAGAGACACATGGACTTGATGCGACCCACAAAACTTTGGGATTTGTAGATGGGATGCAGTGCACCCATGGCCTGTGACGAGGGATACAAAGCCTCGGCTGCCTCCAGGCGTGTCAACAGATCCTCAACCTCACGCAGTGCCAGCTCCTGTTGCTCCATGCAATCCTTGCAGTACAGAGACATGCAGCCCTGGCACATTTTGGTGGGCAGAGGAGCTGAAAGGGATTAGAATTAGTTGGATTATAGTAGATAGATATAGTTGGCTTACAGCTCGCATTGGAGTTGGCATCGGAGTGGATGCCACTGTCCAGACTGATGAGACTGGGCTCCCGTTTGTAGCGTGGCTGGAACTTGTAGCTAATGATCTGGGTGAGCAGATCGGAAACACCGTGTCGTGCCTCGAAGAGGTATTTATCTTGCTGCTCGACTGTGCGGTCGGCCTGCCAGGCTTGCAGCTCCAGCCAGATGAGATCCTTAAGCTCCGTCTGCCACGTGTGCTCCTCCTGCGACAGCTTTGCGTCCTGCCTGTCCACACTACCAAGTTTGATCAAATTCGCGAATGTCTCGTGGAAATCCTTGCGCTTGGCCAATCCCGGCGTCTGTTTGCCATCCAATCTCAGTTGAGGCAGCTGTGGCAACTGCGGTGCGAACGCCAACGGCGGCGCCGACGAGCGGCAGCCAATGGGACGCGAGGAGACGCAACGATAGCGATTACAGCTCTCCACCACTTTGGAGGCAATCCTCAGCGGCATCGGAGCAGCCACATCGGAACTTAGCGGCATAATCTTATCCAGCGCTTCTTGGGTGTGTGCTCCCTCGTGGAAACTGTTGCCACGCGGCGGCACCAGCGTAGCAATCAGTGAATTCTTCATTTCCCGCTCCGAGTCCCGCAGCAGCGACTGCAGCCTCTTGTCCGTCCTCTTGCCCTCCTCGTTCACGAACATCTCGTTGAGCAGGGCACAGTCCATGGTGTTCCTGCGCTGCACACGGGAACGTGCCATTCGCGTCATCCCCTTCTTGGGTGTGGCCCCCGCGCTGGCAGGCGCATCTGTGGAGCTGTAAAGGGAGCGGAGATTAGTCGAAATCCATAAATTGTTAATAGTTGTAGACCATACGACAATTTAGTCACAAAGTTGGTTATTTGCACATTTAATTGGGCTTTTTAGGGGTTTTTTATTTCATAATTTAACTAAGCTTTAAAGTAAATGATAATTGGTTTTTAAGCCAACTTAAATAGATAAAGCCTGACTAGCAGATACCCTGCAAAAAGTATACTAAGCTAGACCTGTTCTTGGTGTACTCTTTGGGGTCTGTGAAAAGTATGTAACAGTAGGCGTGGCAGACCTCATAAAGTATATATGTATATTCTTGACCAGCATCAACAGCCGAGTCCGTCTGTTCGTACAACACCTTGATCTCAGAGACTATTGGTGCTAGAGCTACCAAATTTCGAACTGAAAGTTCGTCTACATTTTGTGTACTGTAAGATGGTAAGTTTGATGTGGATCGGACAACTATAGCCTCTACCTTTCATAGGACAAAATCGGTTAAAAATAGAAGAATTACGGGGTATTCTGCTGTCGGCTTGCTCCACCTTTTTACTTGTACTTGTTATACGTAACTTAAACTGTTAATATTTAATTATTTTTAGACCAGCTTTTGTTTATTTAGTTTAAAATTAGACTAAGTAAATGTTAATAGTCTTATGATCTTTGCTTTTATTAAATTATTATAGCGGAAGATGATATCATAACGAGTTTTGTTATCAAATCGGAAGTCTGTTAAGCAGATTAAGTAGTACGTCTGCTTAAAGATATTAAAATTAACTAATTCAGCCAAAAATTAAGTGAAACCAAAACCATTTAGTACAAGGACAAATCCACAAAGACTCCAACTAAGTTAGTGGGGACAACACAAACACCACAAATGAAGGAATTATCAAGTGAACTTCGATTATGAATGAAAACAGTTAAAAGCACAAATGGACACAGAGGAGGTAGCCAACACAGTAATTAGGCCAACTGGAATTGGGAGTTACTTACACAACCACATTGGCCACCTTTTGTTTGCGCTCCCAGTCACGATTCTTGATCTTTTGACGAGTGCGCGGGGGCGTGGTGCCAAACGCATCGTAGTGGGCCGCCAGTTCGTCATCTGGATGCAAATCCTCCTCCAGTGTGCCGATGCGAGCATTGCCCATTTGCATGGGACGCGACTGTGACTGTTTCACGCGGTATTCCACTCTAAACGGGTAGCCAAACGGAACCAAGGGCACCAAAAAATAAATAAATTGACAAAAAAAAAATGTGTAAGAAGTTTGTGAGAATCGTTCGATTGTGATGCGTGTAAAACTGAGCGTGTTCTAATAGTTGCAACTGCTGCCAAATCTCTGATAAGTCATGCAAATATTAGCCAAGTGGGTGGCAGAGGCGGAGTGGGCGGCAAAGGTGTGGGAGGCGTTGGCGAATCTGTAGCGTTGCTATCTTATCAAAATTTTATCGCACGCTTACAGCAGACAGCCGCTTGTCACGCCTATAATTATGCTTTAATTTCGACGCTGATTTGATTTATACGATTTATATGGTTAGCTGTCCATATGCAGTCAATGTGTGTGTAAAAATCACACCACATTTTCACGCACTCTTTCATCAGAATTTCAACTTTTAACTTACTTTTTACGCGGCATTTTCACAGCTTTTACTTTGGTTGCCTACAGTTTGAGCAGCACTCCAAACAGTTGGGTAGCCACTGTAACTTGACTGCGTTGTTAGTGAATGTCAAACGATAAAACTTTAGCTGATAATGTGACAAGTGTTGTGCTTTTCTCGCTTGTTGTTGTTTGTATTTTTAATTTCACAAATGTGATTTCTAAACGAGTAAAGCATCAGTGAATTTATGCACTTGCAATATTTAACGGGGGACTGCGACAATAATTTTAATCAAACGCAAACACAGACACACTTGTAAACAGATACACACACACACGCGTGCACGTATACGCACACACACAAGCACTTGTAACAACAACACTATAGAACGGCTGCCACTGTCGCTGTCGCTGCCACTGTCACTGCTGCAGTCGACGTCGTTGTTAACGTCGCTACTGAGCGATGAGTGTGTCCGCAAATTGAACTATGGGACAGTGGAACCCGTTGGAACCCGTGTTCCACAATACTCTACTTGTTGTTGTAATTGTTTGCGCCGAACACAAAGTTCACACGCCTCCGAAATGCAAACTGCGGTGAATTTCACAATGTAAACACGCGAAAAGAGCAGAAAAAAAAAACACAAAACTGAAGCGAAAATCAAAGAGCGTTTGGATAAACCAAGTAGAGGAGACCACTTGCTGAGGCCATTGTGTCGTGCGAATTGAAATGCGGTGGCAGACTGTCAATTTATTAGCACTTTAACAAAAATTTAGCCCATGTAGTCGCTGATACAATACAGTGTATAGTACACATGTTTGTGTGTCTGTGTGTGTGTTTGTACACACGCACGAACATACATTATATGTACAGATACGTGTATGGGCACATGTATAATTAATGAACGGACGAGCAGCGGCGACTGCAATCCACAGCCAAGCGCGACAAACTAATCGGCAAGCGAGCCCCAAAAGAGTCATCCAATTCCAATTGTCAGCAAAGTAAGAAAGCGAGAGCGGAAGCAAATAGGAGAGCGGCAGAGTATGACAGCAAGCAGCTGAGAGCGTGCTAGCAAAACTGAGTGAAAGAGAGTGTGTTTTGTGGGTGGCAGTGAGAGATAGCACAAGTGGAACGTAAATGCAAGTTGGCGTGTGGAGAGAGCATGCTAGAAGAAACAGTGGAACCCAAGTTCAACCAAGCGTCACTCTCTCTCTTTCCCTCTCCCACTCATTGAACAGATCGAACCGAAGCGTCGGTAGATCGAAGTGATTGCTAGTTTGTTTTGCGGCGAGTATTTATTTATTATTGTTAATTTATGAATATTTTATTATGTACGGGCACGTCAGCTTATTAACAGTTGTGTTTACTTGAGAGATGCCAATTTTTCTTTTGTGTTTTAGATAATATTTTGGATTTATAGCAAGTGATGCGTATACGTTAAAATTAGAATTCAGCATACGCACTGTTGTTGTTCTGTATTAAACTGAAGGTCAAAGGTTTAGCAAGTACAATTTGTGAGTTAACCCACCTGTGTCACTGTACCTTGGGACGGCAAACAGGTGTCTCTTGTGCAAGTTTTAATTGCCACCAATTTAATGTATGTGTGAAAACATATGTATGTAAACATTACATCAAAAATTTATGAGTGATTATGTTATCATTCACATTTTCAGACAAACGACTATTTAATTAAATGTGTACAGTGGGCAATATTAGATAGTAAGTGATTAAACAGCACTACTAACATATCTACACTATAACATAGTATGGTTTTATCAGTTGGTAGACAAGACAACAGTTTCTAAAACTTAATATCAATAAAATGACAAACTAAATGTATTGTAGTTTGTTTAAATTTCAAATATACCTAAATTTTACATTTGGTTATCTAATTTATAATTTTATTAACAACTTTTGTATTTGTTTGTTAATTTACTACATTGTTTATAATGGACCACACTCAATTTAAATCACATTAAATGTTTATACGATACCACTTTCATACTTTTAGAGCTCGAAAAGAAAATTTATACAGGGGAATTCGTAAACATGAGAATAATTTTTGAAAAATTCAAAATTCGCAGTTAATATCCATTTTTGAGATTGTGTGCGCGCGTGTTGCGGAAATGTTTTTGCGTGTTCCATAATTATGCTTATCAAAAGCTGTAATTATTTGCACACTCGTTAATGTGTATAAGTGTGCATATGTAAACGAACTTGAGTGTGCTAAAAGCAAGCGAAAAGGAGACAGACAAGACTGAGGACACGCAAAGAGAGCGAGAGGGAGACAAACGATGGTCCATTTGAAGTTCAAGTGCAAGCAGTGTTGCAGATATTCGGCTAATTTTTGTGGCATTGATCATCTACCACCTCAAAAACAAAAACAATCCAACGGAATTTGACTACGTGGGCTGTGTTACGTGTTCGTCATTCCAGTCACGCTGGCAAACAACAGTTAGCAGACAAGCAGAAGTGTTAAGGAATTCCATTGACGTTCGAATGGAACTTGGCTTGGCCTGGAACTTGAGAAGAAAGCGAATTCGATTTCAAAACAGAATTGGCTTTTTTTTTGCTTTGAGCTTCAACGCATAACGAAAGAGGTTAACAAAGCAAAATATGCAAGCAAACGTACACACACACACTAAGGCACACAAGCATGCATGTGTGCATCTGTGTGCGTGTGTTTGTGTGTGAGTTTGAATTAAACGCGTTTTAACTTCAGCACAGCCTTCACCCCGATCATCGTCAAGCACATTGACATCAAAACTGGTATGGGAGAGAGGAAGAAGAACAAGTGGAATTGGGAGACACAAATGAAATCTCAATAGGCGAATAAACCGTGCAAGTAAGAACGATTGGTTAGGGGGAGGGGGTGCAGATGATATCAATGTTTGACGTACGTTTCGTGCTAAATGCGAAAAAAATCTGATGTGTGAAATTTTCATAGGAAGCATGCCTCACACACCTTTCCAAACCACGCGACAGACGTAGGAATCAAAACATGCTCCTTATGTACAAATTGTCAGGCATGAATAATCGCAGCGGAAAAAGTTAAAAATTGTCTTAGATATGCATATAACAAACACATACATACACACACATGCATATATTTAGCAATGTATGCATGTGTTGGGGCGTGAGTGTTCTCTTATCAGGCAAATGGTTTTCTTATCAGCAAATATCTTGAAAGACCCCGATTTTTAGCCGGTTCGAGAACTGCGATGTACTTTTAAAATTTACCTATACATATGCATTGCTTGTACGTGTGTATCTTTATATGATAAATACCGCAATCGTAGCGAGTGTTAAATTTCAAGCCAAATTTACATTTTTATTGCTGTCTTGCAGTTCTTTTCAGTGTGTGTATGCGTGTTATAAAAGAAAACGCAAAGACTACAAAAAACGAGACTTAAAACACGTTGTTTATGTTTTGACAATCAAAGCTGTCGAAATATGCGGGAGCAATGAAAAGAGACGATAAAAAAAATAAAATCGCTTACATACTCTCACAGAAAGCAAACCAACACACACATACGTACGCGCAAAAACACACACACACACACATGTGCACGCGCCATAAAGCTGTTGTTGTTGTCATTCAACTACACGAAATGCTTTGGGTTTTTCTCAACGTCTTGCGACGCCGGCTGTCGTTGTCTCTTACCTTGCATCCTCTTCCACATTTAGCTCGCGACGCAATCTAATTGGAGGCACGGGTGCTGGACCCGGCGGAGGAGAGGGTGGAGTTTTTGCTGGCTCTGGAGTTTCAGTTGGAGCTGTAGGTGAGTTTTCTGATTGGGCTGGCGGCGACGTCGCCGTCTCTGTCGCTGCTCCCAACGCCAATGTTGAGAGCTGAAGGCCTTGGAGAGCGACGAAATCAATGGTACGCACTCTTCGTCGATTTTCAGACATCTTTGTTTTTGTTGTTTGTTACTTTTGTTGTCGCTGTTCTTGGAATTTCTTAGCAGCACAAATACACATACAGGTTATGTACATACATACATATATACACCTATGTACAAATATTAGCACACGTTGTTTTTGTTTTTATTGCTAATAGCTATCACTGGCGCTAATCAAATTTATTTAAATTTTTTTGTACTTTCACAAACACTAACACACGCGAGCAGGTTCATAACGAAAACGTAAGTTTAATATTTGAAATTATATCTTGGTGTTTCCACACCTCTTTTAACTGGCCCGAACAATCAGGTGACAACTACAGCGCGTCTTGCCTGCACAACATTGCGGTCTTAACTGACAGTGTGACCGTAAGATGATAACCACAAAACTCCAATTAGAAATGCAACCGGTGATTGTATCAGCTGATAGGGTATCTCTCAGAAGCAGAGCAAATACGCGAAAAATAACGAAGAGATGATCATTTAAGCCAACTTATTAGTTGATTAGATTTTCTACTTGCCTAATTGACCTAAGAATGTTACAATAAAAATAGAGAAAGCAAACCGCAGCTCGATAACGATTTATCAGCAAATAAATCGTTAGCATTGCCAGATTCGTATATTTAGGTCTTGACTGACGGCATGCGCACTCATAGAACCTGCTTGCTATAACACCATTTTTAAGTGAGCGCGCCAAAACTTGAAAGCCTTGCAAAATGTGTACTCACTATCACACGTACTGCGAAGTTTTCAGTTGCTAATTAATTAACAATGCAAGTCTTAATTAAATTAGACGCTTAAAACAAGTTACGTTACGGGCACTGTCCTCCAAAAATCCAACACATTTAATTGGATTTGACTTTGGTTTGAATTTTCGAAATTTTTAGCCTTGACTTTGCGAGCAGCTGAGAAACTGTAGATTACAATAAATGTGTTTTTGGTTTTTTCGTCATGTTTTCTTAGTTTTTCACAGCTGTCAATCAGATAATTTGCATTGGCTTGACAGTTAACAGTTAATTAAGGAGAACAAAAATTATGGCGAATTGGAAGTTTCGAGCACACTGTGCGGGCCCACTGTGCACACTCTGTGTGTGTACTAAAAATTAGTTGCAATTTAATAATTGAGCCATAATGTGTCGATACACACAACAAATTGTCAGCTGGCTCAGATTTGTGGGGCCACTGCCTTTGCCCAAGTTATTAACTATTAACCAAAATATTATAAACATATATGAATTTGTGTATGATACTAACAAAAAAACGCCTTTGTACGAAGACGCGCGAAATTTACAAATAAAAAAAAATAGAAAGAGAAAAATAATAAATACCTTTTTGCCCATCGAGTACGTGTTTTTATAATTAACACATTTTTGATTCATAAAACAAATATCCAATTCGCTTACACAGACACGCACACACCAACACACATAAGCATTTCCACGGTTTCCATGTGTAGTGTGGTACAGTGACGTCGTCGGTCTGTCGCCCTGATATTTTCACTTTTAATTCACTCGAAACTGAATCATCTGTAATCTGTCCCAATTTCGCAGAATATTCCACAATTCGATATTGATATTGGCATTCATGGTATCAGTCCATGGCAACAGGCATTTTTGTTATGATTTATTTCTAGACCAAATTAATTAGTACAGTTTTTAGTTTTTAGATCTAGGCAGCTAAACAACTGAAATCATAAAAATCTCATTATTATAATAAAATCAAAGTTTTCATTTATTAACCTTTTGTATTTATTTTTGATACACTTATAAAAATTTCGGATGTTCTTTAACAAAAAAAAAATATTAAAGCTTAAAATTAAAAATAAGTCTTAAAAGCAATGTGCTAAATTTAAAATATTTAATCTAAAATTTTGATCCAATTTTAAAATTCAGCTTACTTAGTTATTATTCAAGTGTTTATTTTAGAACATTTTTAGAACAGTGTAGCATTATTGAAGTTGACGCATTTTGTATACATTATTCACCGTTAGCTGCTTAGTTTAGCAGATAACCGTTATCGATATTGTGTTTTCTATATATTTTCGTTGTTGTTTTTAGATTCTGTTTTTCTTTTTATTTTAGTGGATTGCCTTGTTTGACTCGAACTCATCGCTTATCTTGGCACTATAACATGTTCAGATAGTCATCATCAAAATGATAATTTTTTTTTATATGTATATTTAGTCATATGAAAAATCCCCCATTTCCACTCGTTAAATTTCCTTCAGGTTTCCACAATTAGTCGCTTCCAATTGCGCATTTCCACTGTAATGCACACACTTACCCACACACACGCTTGCATCGCTCGTCTTTCCAATGCGTTGGAAAGGGATCCCATCTTGGTTAGTACCTAAATACCTTTGTATGTTTGTTATCGGGCAAGTCCAGGCCACAGTTCGGCACTGAATTTGATGCCTACAAGTGGCTTTCTCTTTGATTACATGTTATCAACAACAATAACAAATGATTATCACTTAAATAAGCACAATCATCGTACATCGTACTCACACACACACACACATATACACATATTTAATTTCGGCAGCGTAGGCGTAGAACACTTGCACAAACATTTGAGAGATTCTTCCAGTTTACTTATTACATGTTACACACTATTTTTGTATGTGTGTGTATGTATGTGTGACTTAGTGCCTTTGTATACATAACGTCGTCTACGTTTTATTATCCATTCTTAAATTGCATACAATGCCGCTCTCCAGACACTGCACAAACGTATATACTAAACGTATCAGGCTGCATTGACGTTAAAGAAATAGAGAGCGGCAGAGCGGGAGAGTGTACGTGAGCGACGCAAACGTAAGAGTACGTGTGTGTATGCGAGCGAGAGAGCTTCCGCTATTGCTGCTGACGCTCTCGCAAGCTTTAACGATCATTTGCTAGCGTCAGTTGGAGAGCTCACTGGAGCTGGGACAGTCAGTCAGTTAGTCAGTTGTTATCGAGCGTTACTTGAAGTTGGTTGGTCTGCCAGCACTGCCAGGCTGCGTTGTTGTTGTTGTCGTTATTAGTGTTAGTATTTAGTATTTAGTCGTGTGCGCGCTGCGAAAATCTGAGCACCTCCGCCATCTAAAACATTCCACACCGCTCGCCGTTGTCGCCGCCCCTTCCCAACCACTGCCGTCGTCTTTGCTGTCAGTTTCATTTGTGTGAGTGTTTGTGTGTGTATGTGAGTGTGTGCGCCAGTGACTGCCCAAAAACAAAATTTAACAAAATATAAAAAAGAGGTTGCCATTAAAATACAACTACATGAACACACATACCTATACATAGAGCAGAAATCGCGCATAAACAGTTTGAGTTGGAGCTTTTTTGGTGATTGTTAGTGTTGTTGTCAAGTGTCAGCATCTGTTGCCAAACAACCGTTCAATTATTAAAAATATATAACTGTATTTCTGATGTGCATGTGTGGGTGGGCGTGTAAGTGTGCAAGTGTGTGTATTTGAGTAGGTGTATGCACTTGTGTTCCTTTTTATATTTTGTATGCACTTCCCATTGTGCTGCAGACAAACGTCTTGTTGTCAACAACGAAAAAATCTTAAAAAATAAGTAAAAAAAATAAATTAATAAGTTTTGTAGATAAAAAGCACAACGTCAACTGCTAAAGATCACGAAATGCGGTACACGCGTTGTTGTCGCTTTGACGTTGTCGCAGACGGAAAACAAATTCACACACACACACACAAAGGCACACGCACTGCAAACACCTGTACACGAGTCATATTATGAAATGCCGCACTGGAGATGGAAATTTGCACAAGTGCAGAGACAAAAACGATTTCTTTCTTTCCTGCCTTTCATTCCCACTCTCTTTCTACTTCCTTTCTCTCGTGCTCTACGGCCTTGGCGCATGCACAAATTTAAGGAGATGTTGTAATCATAATTAATAGATTTGAAATAGAGCATAAAGTGGGCAAAAATGCGAAAATAAAAATCTGTCGTGCTGGAATTAAAAACAATTGATAAAAACAAAAGCAAAACAAAAGTCAAACAGAAAAACAAAAACATATGCGATAAGTGAGAGTGAAAGACATTTACATATGTACACACACACTCCCACCCACACATATATACTGAGTATATTTTATGCTTTTGTAGATTATTTGTCATAACGGAAGAACAATAAACAAGAAACAAAACAAAATAAAAATTGACAAAAATGGATTACATTGTAAAGGCCTACAAGGACTGGAAATTGCATTCCCAAGTAAGTAGAAACAATAAAAAAAATAAAATAATACCACATTTAAACTTTATAATTAAAGTAATAACATTTAAATTTAGAACAGCTTACTAATTCCCAGTATAAGCGTCTATTTTAAGTTAGTTATTTCTTGGGGTTGGGTTAGGTTAGGTTTACGAGAACTTTACAGGTCTCTGAGGTGCGATCGTTAAACTCTGATCGGTTAACAAACTCTGGTTTAGGCCAAAAGGGGGGTAATTCAGTTAAGTGCGAAATATAACAAAGATCTCGCGCGGTCATGAATGAATCAAAGATCAAACAGAACCCCAAGTCTCTCTAGCACTAGCACTATATAGATACATTTGTATCTAGTTGTACATAGAAAGCCACAATGAAGTCACGCCAACTCGCGGTCGTTAGCTCTATTTTGGCCAATTCAGTCAACTGCCTGTTGCTGTGGCAACACACAGAAACAGCAGAAAATGGCAACAAGTCAAAACGCTGTTAACGTCATCGTCTGAGCTAAGATCTATTCAAAGATTTTAGTTTTTGTTGCTTTATTTCATGTGAAACTGTAGCCAAAGTACTTAACCGCATTTAAAGATTTCAGTCATCAGCAGGCAAACGGTTAACAATAATATAAATTATCCATCTATTCTCATGAAACACGATCATGTCGAAATGCTCTCGCATTACCCAAGACAACAGCCACTAGAAACATGAAGCAAAAAGCATAGGAAAGGGCGACAGAGCGAGGGTGTGAACTGTAGAAGACCCTGTACTTACTAGTGAGTAATCAGTTACTTGCATTTATAATAAATATAGTGTTTAAGGGGTGTATTTAAAATTTTAAAACTCCCCTCGTCATAAAATATCAGCTGATCTGTTCCATATAGCTATGCAATTTAAGCCCAGCTGGATTAGCTTATAGAAAACACACAAAATGTGTAAATTTAATTGAGGCATTTAAAAAATTTCTGTAAAAAACACTTGAGTAAATAAAAAAGTAATTTATTTTTAAGTGCTGCAGTTTAAATTGGAATTCTTAAAAAGGTATACTCCTTACTTGTTGCAAGTACAGGGTCTACGTTGCCACCAAAGTGTGTGCAGCATGGGCTTATGATGTTTGCCTCGTTGTGGCACGAATCGTGCCCCAGGCAGTTGATCGTGGCCAACGAACCAGCGGAGTAGGCGATGACTAAGCTGCCACACACACACATAAACACCACAAACACAACACACACACATACACACTCGCACACATGTGGCTAAAAGCAGTCGGCCAACTTGTGCGACTCTGTCTGAATTGCAAATGAGTGCACGAGTGAATAAAGCCAAATGCATTTTGCTTTTAGCCGTCTCTCATGTTGTTGTTGTTAGCTGCTAATTAGGCCAATGCACAGCTCAACAACAGCAGCAGCAGCAGAAACTCGCTTTGTTTCTTTGTTACTTCGATCTAAAAATATCCTTAGCCTTGAGTTGCTCCTCGACGGGTTCATTGGCCATCTTTTTTAAGCCAACTACCAGCACTAAGACCCCAAGACCGTGCCCAATTTCAAGCCAAAGTTGCAAGCCGTAGGCCGGTTTTAGCCACAAAGAGTCAGTCACCATTTTGTTGGCTTTAAGGTGCGTTCACTGAGTTCTTGCGGCTTAGACAAACGCATACACTGCAAGAAATCAGGTATTCAACTAATTCAATTAATGTGGAAAACTGGTTTAATGCTCTTTGCTCAAATTAAGCGTCTGTTGAAATGCGAGACAGCTCTAAAAATAGCACAGTCAAGCTTGCCTAAGTGCAAACAAAAACGCACTGAAATTTTAGACATTCCTTTAGCGAAAAGTCTTTGTTCTGAATGAACAGTATGGATAGGGGTATGAGGGTAGTTTAATTCGACTATTTAGACTTTTCACTTATAAATCTTTGAATTTTCGACAAATTAATTCTATAAATACACTGAATGAATGATCATCGCGCAGTTGTAAATTAGAAAAACTCCTCTGACGTCAAACTTCTTATTGATACGATCTTTTCCAGCACTTTCAAATGGTAATAACATTTTAGCCACACTTTAAATACCTGAAAAAAGCTTCGAAGGCAGCTTACGCTCTAGAGCAGCTTCACTGTACGGTTTACTACACAATTCAATCAAATGTGCATAATCGTTAGTTATAGTTTCAAACCATATATAACCATAACTGTCTGCAGTCTTTGGTTTGGGTCTTTTGGTCTGCCCTTCAGTTGGCCAACACACACAATGAGGGCAACTTGAAATGCTAAACAGAAAATAGATTAACAACTTGTTGGAAACCTTAACATTTCTGTTACTGTTGCTGTTTTGGCGATAAAATGTGCGGGTTGCCCTGAAAACAAACAGTGGCTTCAGGCCAATCCCCCCACGAACGCCCCTGAAATCATTATCACCTCCACTCCCACGCAGACGAGCCGACACTTCGGTGCACAAAAATAGGTGTGCATAAACTTAAAATAAAGTTATACGAAATACTAAAATTATTTGAAAAACACCCAAAAATAAAGAACTTGTTGAATTTTGGAACTGATAAGGTGTGTTTAAGTGTTATAATAAAATATTATTCAAAATCGTTTCTGAAAATATTAAAAAGTACCAACTTTCCCTACCTTTTTGGGTGATCAGTAGTGTATATAGTATATACTTTCATATATATATGTATGTTGGCTGTTTTGCTTTTGACGACAAATTTCTGCAATTAAGTTGCGAAAAAGCCCACAATCAAATGGGGAAACGCCAACAAGGCAGTGACTCAGTGGATCTTCCATTTAACGGAGATGGAGCTCTTTAAAATTCAGTTCTTTTTCAAGGTAGTGTGTCATTGTCGATCGGTTATAACTATTTCCTGCTGCATTTTCACACTTTAACCGGTTTAAAATTCAGAATTCTAGGTATTATTTCTATATATAGTTAGTTTTTTTTTTTGCTTGTTCTTATTGTTGAACCGGTTGGGCGGATTATACGGAATACTCTACAAAAGTCTACAGGTTACATTCTGAAAATCGATTATGTATATATTTTGAAAGAAAACAAGAGACACAAAAGAACCCAACTGACGCACAAACGGCAGAAATAATCCATAATGAGAGCGAGAATTGACAAACAAGAAATCAAATCGAAATAAATAAAGTAAATGAAATAATCATATTCCCACGTAGCTATCGCTTTATTTACACAATCTGGCAACCTTGAGAGGCCCCAATAGAATCATGCCATATCATAAACGTGTCTTTCTTTGATTACAAGCGACACTCGATGTGTACTTCTCCTTTATTTGAGCCACATGAGACAGAGCCCTTTGTTTTCAGTAGCTACTTTATATATCTATACTATATACTATATGGAATCTATCTATATTTTAAGCTGCCTATAAATTCAGCTCATTGACTAAAAATAAATGCTGTTACTCAAAAACAATCGCAATCTTATCGACCAGCCGTTTTGGCCAACAAATAACAACAGTTACCTGCCTGTCACTAAAGGTTAAGTCAAGAGAGTGGAATAAATCAAACAAAAAACGACAACAAAAAATAAAGAAAAAGGGGGAAAAAAGATAATACAACGATCTACGATTTAATGGCGAAAATTAATTAAAATTTTAAAGTAATCAATCATTCTTTCGAGTGTAGCGTCATTAGAGGTATATAACTTGAATTTGCAAAGTTTATGAAGATTGATCATATGAAAATCGGTAAATGTACCTATAAATATATATACTATAAACAAATTACTCCAAACGTCTTCAAAAACAAACAACGTCAGCTTATAATTGATTTAAATATAAAGGTACACAGCAAGAAATCGGGTATTAATACAATACGGTGTCAGTAGTAGATTCCAGGGTTATTCAGGGTCAGAATTGCATAGCCTAATTATAAATTTCAGCATTCAAAATAAGTATTTTAGAGCTCAATTTTCTATTTCTTTAGATGTTGTCACCGTTTTTATAGGCCCCAAGTTAAACGGTTTAACCACTTACCTAGTATAAATATTCATTCCCTATCCGTTTCCATATCGTTATCGATATTGTTATTACGTCTACGTAATTATTACAGCCCTTACCGCAAAAACCGCACAAAAAATTGCTTTTAAATTAGCTAGACACAAAATTGAAATTCCAGGGGACATGGCGAAATGTGTGTTTTGAAACAAGTGCATAATTCTAATAGTTCCCGAGCTGAAATAGCGAATTTTAAATATAATGGAAAGTCACGTTACCAAGTTAGTAAAATGCAAAGCGGTGACGTTGCCCTTGGGAATTGAAATTGGACAAACAAAATAAAAGTTCAAATAGTTAAAATACTTAATATTAAACAAACTCTTATATCGATAGTACTGCGATGAGTATCACTAAGAAGCCATCCATTAAATTTATCAGTAAATACGTAATACCCACTTGAGAGTCCACATCCACTTGAGGCTTTTGGGGCTTTTCAAGTGCATAAAGAGTAAGAAAGTCGATACCAGCAGACAACTTAAGCTAGGGTATCGAACGGGGTTACTCGACTTACTGACAATTTAGCATAGTTTTGTGTATTCTTGTGACTTTTTAGTCATACGATCCAAGGACATACATAGTGTCTATTTAGTACTTGTATTTGTTGTGCAAAGTACAACTAATTCACTTGTTAACCAAGTAGTTTAGCGCCTTGACAATTCATCAAGTCTGTGTGTGTGTGTGTATCTTGTAGTCGTTATCAGTTAATTAAGCATGTTAGTAACTTGGAAAACATTTCAACTGTCGTTTGATAATGATACACATATTACTTGGGGAAACTTTCATAAAAATTATGGAAAATAACGCTGTTATTGAGACATTGTATATCACAACAAAGTATTCTGTGTCTAGTAGAGCGGTTATAAGTCGATCGGAGCGACTGTAGAAGACCCCGTACTAGCTATGAAACATTTACAAAGCTTAATTTAAATTTGTTCTTAATTTTTAGTGTTACTGCTATACAATTTTAACTAAATTTTGTAATGCTATATAAAATGATACCACAAACATTGGAAGTAAGTTTGGTTTAGATAGCTCCACTGATAGACAAGTTATGCTATTTTTAAATTTTAAAATTTGTTTGTCTATAACTCTTGTAACCTCTAAGGTTAAGCTCTTTATACAGCCGTACAATGATCTCAATCTCGCCTTCTTCTGCCTAACCCACAACCCACAACCCTAGCATACCCTCTTCCCTTTTCTAATACGTGGTCTAAAAATTGATAGGCATATGTTTAGCTTTCTTATTTTGCGTGTCAGGCACAAGTTGTACTAAGTTTTTTTTGTTGTTTAGCTTTGTTTTTTAGGTCGCTTTGTTGTTGCTGCTTTTTATCAATTTGCAATTTCCTTTTTTGTTAGTTTTAATTAATACTAAAGATAGTGCACAATGGCGATGACGGTGACATTACTGCCATAAAGTAACAGTTACTTAAATCTAACCTTCGCTTATAATTTTTGTGCGCTTGCACAATTCCATAAATTTTGACATACTTACATAAACAACAGCAACAACTAAAACAACTAAACCAACAACAACAACAATAACAAACTGAGTAAATTGAAATAGATTGCAAACGATATCATTAAATTTATGGGTATATGCCATACGAATATTTATGATTGTTACTGTCGAAAGCTGTTCGATTAACTCGGTGGCTTTAATTTGGTCATTCCATCTCGCTCACACGCTCTCACTCCCTCTCCCTCTCTCTCTCTGTCTGCTAGTCGTTTTAAGAGTTGCAATTAAGTGCTTGAGTGACCTTCGAGCGATCTTTGAAGTTCTTTAGCTTCCAGCAAATTTGGCACACAAGCAAAAACCGTTTCGCGTTGCCAACTGGCCATAACCGGAGACAAGTTTAATGAGTCACATGTGGAGACGTGCGATCTTTATTATTATTAGTATCTTTTTGGAGAGTTGCAGTTCAGTCTCCCGTCTGTCTGTCCGTCTAATTGTCTGCCTTGTGTGATGTTTCTATTTAGCGTCTTTTAATCTGAAGCTGTACGAAAACTCAGACAGTCAGTGTATAAACAATAGTAAAACAGCAACAATAAATAATTAGCATATCGTATTAAAAGTGTCTTCTTCTTCTTCTACTAGTCTCACTGGGTAAATAAACACAATTGCTAATAAAACGGTGATTTCCCATTAAAAGATCACAGATCAGAAATCACGATCATTAAATCACTTCGATGGCTGTAATTTGTGCTGGGAATGGACAATTTTAAAGCTTTCACAGCATTATAAATAAATCAGCGATATGTGCATGCAAGTGTAGTCACAGTAGTATAGAAATATATAAACCTACGAATAAATTGTTTATATGTATATATTTGTGTGTTATTTAGCAAAGTTTGCTTGAGGGAAACCCGGCGGCGCGTGATCAGTTTGTGTGATCTTCTTATGCATGTCAATGACCGTTTTTCTAATACACCCACAGGTACACCCTGTATGCATGTGCATGGGTATGCGTGTTTGTGTGTGTGTGCATACAATACCTATGGGAGCGAAATTGAGGTGAAACTGAAGACATGAAATAAATCGGCTTATCAGTTGCGATATTTAGCAAAATATTTACCAAACAAAAATAGAGGTTGGTCTCTCTTTCCTATAAAATTCTTTATGTACAAATTATTGGGGCATTTTTTCTTGTACAGAAAACAATGGCGACAACTTGTTGTTGACCTTAACACCACGGTATGCACTCACATACACACAACCACATACCTATGCAGAGAACTACATAAATATTCAAGTGTGTGTGTGAGTTTCTTTCATGTTCTTTGCCGTGGGAGTGTTAGGAAGTAATTAATTGCATTGAGCCACGTTTGCAACAGTGCATTAATATCTTAGATTATTACTACATATGCAGATATCTTAAAGAAATACCTACATAGCTCTAGTCACATGTTAATTAAAAGTCATGCCGGTAATTCGTTTGCTAATTTCCATACATGCACATACTTACATACATATGTATGTGCTGCAGCAGTTGGTGTATTTTATTATTTGTCTTTGTTGACTGGGTCGACATCGAGTTGCTTTGTCCAAACAGGTTTAAGCCTAACAAAACACCAGCAAATACATGGAAAGGTGTTTACGTTGTTACCTATCACGTGAACAAAAATAAAATAAAATTATCCGCTCTCGTAAGCAATATAAAGACACAGTCGCAAATTAGCATTCGACCCAAAACAAAAGGCAGATAAACACGCGCTCCCTTGTAACAGTTGCAACTCTGTCTGCATCACACAATTGCAATATCGATAACAGATAACATAAATGTCCCACATAAATCACTGCTACTAGTATTTTTTCTCTCACCACCTGGTAATAAGAGATTGGGGCAGGACAAGAAAATGAGAACTAGAGGGAAATTATTTTGTTTGTATATTTAACGGCTAGTGGCCACTAAGAGAACAATGTACCTTGGCGTTAGAGACACAGAGCGTGAGAGCACATATTGCGGCTGCCCATCTCTAGTGGGCAAAATGTAGACTATAGTATCTTTGTGCAGCTGACTATGTCTTTTTGTTGACTGAGTGCTACGGTCACACTGTGCAGCACATAACACAACAACAACTTGTAAACACGTAGTAAACGCAACTGAAAATCAACGGTATCGTATGGAAATAGAAACAAAATAAAAATAAAGTTAAAGATTTATTGTTGAACAACAACAGTTCAAACAAGCCAAATTTCAAATAGTGAAAACCAGTGACTTTTGCAATAAGCATAAAGTAAAATGCAATCGAAATTAGTTGAAAACCTGCAACTGTATTGGTTTTGACTTTCGTTTTGCTTCAGTGCAGTTCGCCAACGGGTTACGGGGAGGGAGTTCGGGGGAGTGTGGGCCTAATTAAGGCAGCGAAATAATCACAGTACCTGCAAGTATATTTATAGATATATGTATGTATATCTAAGTGTATATTGTATGTGTTTCTGTGTTTTACAACTTACACCAAATGTAATGACATCACAGCTGTACAGTATTTGTTGTCTACCAAAAAAAAAAGACTAGTGAAAGAGAAAGAGAGAGAAAAAGAGACAGAAAGTCATTGATGTATTTTGTTTGCTTGTAATTGCAGTTTCAAGAGATCGTGCCTGATATGGATGACACCGAATTCATGTTCAACGAAAAGCAATCGATACGCGACTCTTCACGTACTCTCAAGAAGTACGGAAGCACCTGCTGCAACAGCATGAGGAACAATGAAATCCTCATCAGACACACCGTCGAGAAGACGGACACATTGCAAGGAATTTCCCTCAAATATGGAGCAACGGTAAGTTAGAATTGTGCAGTAAACACTAGCACTCCATTTGCCATAATTATTGATTGGATCAGCCAGACGAGTTGTACCGTAAGTTACAGGTGTACGCGTATGTGTGTGTGTGTTCCAGGTGGGAACTCGGAATGGCTTCCCATTGTGTCGTGTGGCACGCAAATACTTTAAACTTGAATGCCATCTACAAATGTCGGCTAAATTTGAGTATTATCGATTTAATAATCAGAGCAAATGCTTAAGCAGTAAACAAATGCAACGTTAACAGTTAACCCGGTAGTAAGTAAGGAAAGGGAGTATGCTAGATTTGTGAAACAGCTGGCTAAAGGACACTATGGGTAGAAATTGAAGCTAAAGACATTGTGTTTAGGCGTTCCAGCACGCATTTATTTGTGTTACCCAGTGCGTAGGGTGTTATAAACTTGTTAAGCTGATTGTAAGCGTGGGAGTTATAGCTAAGGGTTTGACTAAGTTACTTTTTAGCTTTCCTTATGTTTGATTCGATATTGAAGTAGTCATTCTACCTACTAGATCTTTTCCAGTTGGTTACACTCCTAATTTATGAGCAGGTCCACACCTGCACGGGAGTCTATCAAAAGTGACAGTGACTTGGACAAATAAGATAGCATTACACTCGAGATACTAAAAACTAAGTAGGTTTCTAAAAGAGTCCAATGATGGGAATAGCGGTGGACAGGAAAGGGGAAGGTATCAGGGGTATAGAGGGCGTGTACACAACTGCAGAAACGACCGCATGTCTAGTGATCTTATCGCTTATCAGCAGCAGATAACAAAGAAATGCTGCAGCCAAATAAATATGCAGATAATACAATTTATATGCATTAGAAACTGGTCTTAAATATCAAATTAGATAATGAGACAGTTGTTAAGACAAATGCCAGTTGGACTTGTCACAATTAGGCAAATGAATCATTCAAGTTTCTTGTATACCAACTCGGCTATCCATCAATCAATCAAGCGACCGATCAATCAAACAGTTACTTATAGCTATACAATTTCTTTGTTTAATTCTTTTCATTCAGACGGAACAAATACGTCGCGCCAATCGACTGTTTGCCTCGGACAGCCTGTTCTTGCGTCAATTCCTGCTGGTTCCTGTGGAGAAGACATCACCCTACTATCTGCAGGCAAATGGCGGTGGTGAAATGCTTGTCGATGCTCTTGCCTCACCACCCACCACACCCGATGCGAATGTGCAACGCGAGGCACTCAACAATGCCAACAATTTGAGTCAAACCAATTGCTATAATAGCAACAGCGGTGGCAGCAATAACAGTTGCAACACCAACATCTCCAGCAGCTCATCGAGCTCACGTTCTGCTCAGATGCACAGCACACCACCACGTCCTTACTCTATTGCCGGCGAACTACTTGTCCAGAGCAGCGATGAGGATCCAGCCATGATGAACAATCATCATCACGGTCCATGCAACAGCAAACAGAGCAAGTCACTCGACTCGGTGGCTGCCATGACGCCCGAGGAGGAGAATCGCAAGTGTATGAACGATTTCCTCAACAAGATTGACAACACCATTTCCGAGTCGCGCAAATATGTCGAACGTTCCAAGGAGTAAGTTGATGGTCGTGATCTAGTCTATGTCCAGTAGAAATGTAGTATGATTAGGAAAGTCTGTTAAAACCAGTTTCAAAGCTGTTAACAAAATTAGATTACCATATACATATTATAACTCCATTGTTTTCATTTAATTGTAATCAGAAATCAATCAGTATTAAATATTAAACTCTTTGTTCGATCTAATTGTGGTAATACCTTAATCAAAATTTGATTGCTAGTCAAAAAGAACTGCTGATAGACCCCTAGTTGGAATGTTATTTAAAGGCTTTATTTATCGAGACAGACTACTGTTAAAAATATGGGATTTTAAACACATTTAATGTCTACTTGATTAGAAATACTATTTGCGTACGTGACTAATTTAAAAGCTAAATAATAAAGTCATTTTCAAACCGCAAACAAATTGCTGAATTTATTCATAAAGTCACACTTCATTGAGAAATAAACTACTTGATTAAAATTTCTATTTATATAAGTAAATAGTTTTAAAAAGCAAATTTAATAAACCGCCATTAAGAGAAAGGAATTGAATGCTGCTATGTTTAGTCATTCAAAGTAGCAAACTTTTATTAGAAAACTAATACTGTCATGTGACAAAACGTAGCTTAAAAACTTAATAGACCCCTGCAGTCTTTTTGTGTACGGGCTCTAAAAAATGGGGATTTTCTATATACTTTTTAAAGCCCTTTTATAAAAACCCTTTGATAATCAATAAGAGTTTTTAATTGGTAACCCAATTCCATTAATAAATTTAATCTGTAATTAGCATAGACTACACAAATACCCTTTAAAATATTTCCTTTCTAATCCATTTGATTTCTTTTTGCAGTCTGGTCAACAGTCAGAGCGATGTGGACATTTGTGTCAGTGCCAGCACCGATGTATTCCCTCAGCGTCGCACTCATCAGCTAAACAACTCCTACAAGAACAACAACAATCGTCCGCCGAACCATCAGAGGCACAGCTCCACGGGCAGTGGTAACTCCTCGGATACGGCACAGCTTTTGAACACGACACAGACGCGTCGTGTGCAGAATTCATTGAAGCGATTGGAGAAGCAACAAGATGATTTCTTTGAATTGTAGCAGCTTCTTGTGATATCATTGGATATATTGGATAGCCAGCAACAAGAACTAGTTTAATATACCCTATAAAAAGCAACAACTAAGATGATTGTGTGTGAGAGTGTTGATTTTACAAATTGTTTTTAATTGCTGCGCACTGAGAAAGTTATCATAAAGAAAACACTAAATGTAAATTATGTACGTATGTACGATAAACAACACATAAACATAAAGAAACACATATATATATATGTATGTATGATTAACTATATGTTATAGGCGCTGCGCTATTTAAACCTGTACTATATATTACCTATTACCTACATACTATCGTCTGATGATGATGATGACGACGACTCAGTTGTCGAATGTTTTGATCTTATTGTTAATCCAACTGTCAGCCCCTTTGTAATTGCCGCCAATTTGCTTGCAAGGTCCTGCCACGCCCCCGTCTTACCCCTAGCCGCCCCCCAATTAAATTTACATTACTATATACTTTTTGTATGACTAGCTTTAATTACACGTTTAATTTGTAAAACTTAGTTATGAGAGAGAATTATTAATCTTAATTCACAATATATTAGTTATAAATTTAGTAAACTTATTGATGTAATAACTAAATGACTGCTATTTGCAATATTTGTTGATTGGCCAACATACAATTAATTTAATTGAATATTTATTTGTTATTTGAAATCAAACACGTTTATGCAAGCGCATTCCATGTTTAAACACGTTCCCCCAAAACAAATTTAAACCACAAATTTAAATCCCAAAATGAAAATTCCTTTCCTAAGGCCAAATCATAAATCAAAATTGTATTAGAAGATTTTATAAACAAATAAAATAAACTAAGAAAATGTGTTAGAAATATGAACAAATTGTGCGATTTCATTTGCTAGACTGGAGCATGCGCAGTCCCAGCACTTGTGCTGGTGCCACGTTGACAAGTTGCCAGGACAACGAGGAAACAAACAAACAAAGTTAAATAATTTTTCAAAGGGATTCAGTTTTGGTGGAAGATGTCTGAGCAGGAGCTGGATCCTGCCGTTATAAAGGCTACCCAAGATGCGCTGGGCAAGTTTCTGAAGAAGCCTCCGCTCACGGAGAAGCTGCTGCGGAAGCCACCATTTCGCTACCTCATGGATGTGTTCAATGCGGTAATCTTCTAATAGAAATTTCAGCTATTTTCATTTGCTAAACATCTTTGTAGTTCATACAGCAAACGGGCTGCTTTGAGGGACTCTATGCGCCGGAGGAGCAGCTCTTCGAGAACATAGGAGATCGGTAAGTTTGTGGTAGTGCCCACAACCGGATCCTAGCTAAATTTCTCATATCCACAGCAATGACAAGACGCGATTTCTGCAGAAGATGATAGATGTAACAAGTGAGTAGCAGAAAAGTGTATATTTATATAGTTAATTCCACGTAATCCTCTAGAGCTCACCATCAAATTGGATCTAAAAGTGCGCACCTCGAAGATTGTGGCTGGGCAGGAGGCCAAGTTGACCAATGAGCTGCTGCAGGCCATGGCCAGTGTGGCGGAGCAGCGTCTGGACTGGCAGGATGCAGTGCGGCAGGTGCTACAGGCGCATGGACAGACAGAGAAGCCAAAGGCAGCACCCAAAGCCAAGGAACCAAAAACTACAAGCAAACAAATATCACCTACTGGCAAGGAGGATGCAGTGCAGCGGCGGGAGAAACGCATTTCTCCGCAGGAGCAGACACTACGCAAGGCAACGGAGAAGACCACACGCACCACGCCGCCTATCAAGGAGAAGGCAGCGCGCCGATCGAAGCCATCGCCGGACGCAGAAGCCAAGTCCAAGCTGAGCAGACAGAGCTCCAAGAAGACACCTTCGCCTACGGTGAAGCCCACAACAAAGATAAAGCAACAAGTGTCGACGGAAAGTGACATCAAGTCCATGTCACCAGCACCGGCACCAGCTGCTGCCCCTGCTGCTCCGTCGCCAGTGAAGCCAGTGTCACCCGCAGCCCCGAGCAAATCCCGTGCGGAGAAGAGTCCACCGCCAAGTGTGCCACCCGTGGCAACTGTGGAACCCAGCAAGGAACCTACACCGCCATCAACCACCACCACGGCGGAATCCTTGACCATCACGGAGCCCGAGAGTCGCAAATCCTCTAGCAAAAGTCGACGCTCCAGTGGAAGTCAACGGCAACCACCACCAGAAGCGGAGCCACAAGCAGTGCCCAAGGTGGCACAGGAGGAGCAGGAGAAGACTGTGTCACCCACTGCGCCAGCCACGGAGCAGCAAATAGATAACAAGAAGGAGCGAGAACGGGAAGGCACCTTCACGCGTGAGAATTCCAAGGACTCAAATGGTTCTGTGACACGTCCACGCACCTCGTTGAGACCGCCCAGTGCACGTCCAGCGTCGGCACGTCCGGGAGCACCGCGTCGTCGCAACGTGGAGATTGTTTTACAGCCAAATGACCAGGTCAAAATGTCTGGCATCAATGTGAAGCTGGAGACATTCGGTGACTTTGATGACGATGGCGAGAACTTGGTGATTATCGAGGATGCGCATGCTCATGACATTGAAGCGGGCGATAAGAATGCACAACCCGATCAAGATGCCCAGCAGGGACGCCTGGTGCAACAGATCCTGGAGACGCAGAAGGAGCTGGTGCAGCAAAGTGGCGATGCCGCCAAGGAGGAGCAGCAGAGGACACAAAATCTGTCCGGCACACGTCAGAGTTCGGCGCGGCAAATGAATGATCTGCGGGACATAATCCAAACGCTGACCAAATCGGTGAATCCACTGGGTAAACTAATGGACTTTATACCTGAGGACATTGATGCCATGCAGCTGGAGCTGACCATGTGGCGGGATACCTACACCCAAGCGGCTGCCGAGCTGAAGCGGGAAAGGAGCTTAACTGCATCCGCTACGGAGCCACTGAAGCAGCAGCTGCTGAGCACCGAGGCGAGCATTACCGAGTACAAGGAACTGGTAGACGAGAGTCGTCACAAGATTCTACAGAACAACGTGCGCATACTTAAAATGCTAATGGAACAGCAATAAACAAATGAATTGTTTAAATTTATATATATTTCATAAAGTTGTATAGTATATATAAAAATAGTATTTGATAAAGATAAAGCGTTATACAAAAAAATATGTAAAATACAGTATAAATAACGCTCTCATTCAATGGATGGTAACACTTGATACTTTGCTCACTTTAAGGTCACTTAGTGTTCAAACCAAAACCAAAAACAAGCCAAACAAAAATTAATCTTATTCAAATTGTGAATTCACTTCTCTCAGCCTAATATTTACAATAGAACGATAACTGTTTAAGCCTCGGCTTCAACGTCATCCAGTTGTGTGGTCTCCGTATCGGACTTGTCGTTTTGTTTCTCATCGCCCTTCCCGAGCTCCAGTTCCTGCTCCTGATCCTCATCGCCCAGCACATACTCGATGACATCGTCAATGGGAAAGTTATTCAAGAGCGACTTGATCGAATCATTGTGGATGACAACAGTAAACAAAAGTTTACAATATTCACGCATGCGACTGCCATAATCCAATTCGGCGTAGTTCTCGCCTCCCTTGGCCAGATCGTGGCCACAGTTCTCGATCACCTTGCACAGCACCGTCTCCTCCGAGCTGTTGGGCCAGCCATATTTCTTGAGTGTCTGCGGATCAACGAGCATGTCAATCAACTTGGCTATATTCTCCTTCAATTTTATATCCTCTTCGGTTAGCACTTCACCGGCGAAATCATCTTCGCTGACTTGCTCCTCCAGATTATCAGCAATGGCAGCGGCCAAGCTAGCAGCAAGAGATTTACGCTGCTCCTTTTTCACCACCGGTGAGACAACCTTTGATTGCTTTTCCTTCTCCTTGGACTCGGGCTTGACGCCCTTGCCGGACGTTGCCGCTTCGGTGGCATTGTTACCCTCCAAGGGCAGAATAGTATAGACTTCATTCTCCAGCATAATTGTCTGGGCATTACCATCGCCCTCGTCCACCAGAAATTCACGCACTACAACGCCATTGTCATTGGTTTTGCTGGAGATAAGTGATCCGGCCGAAGTATTTGGCAATACTTCCTCTGCCTCCTCTTCCTCCACCTCTTCAGCCTCCTCGCCATCTTCGTCGGCATCATCGTCATCATCCTCCAGCTCATCC
This sequence comes from Drosophila acutilabella, assembly GCA_035046005.1. Taxonomy (NCBI): domain Eukaryota; kingdom Metazoa; phylum Arthropoda; class Insecta; order Diptera; family Drosophilidae; genus Drosophila; species Drosophila acutilabella. The sequence goes on from JAWNOK010000003.1 coordinate 2,435,117, forward strand.
GCTATCACAATGGCCTTTTTGGCTCGACGCTTGGCTGGTGGTCCAGTGCCAAAGATATCATCGGGATCACATTCGTGAACATTGCGTATGTGATTCCTCAATGTTTCGGTGCTATCAAAGTTCTTGTCACAAATGGCGCAATCCGTGCGCTCAATCACCTTGGCCGTGCGCTTGGCGCGTGTCGTTTTAACAGCTAGAAATATACAAAAATTATTTCAACACAATTTAAGTAAAGTGCAGGAAACTTACGCGAATGATCACCGGCATCAATGTGCTCCTTGAGCTGTACGGTGGTGCGGAAACTACGAGGGCAGTCAGGACAGGCGAAGCTGGCACGCTTCTGGCGTGTATGCTCCTTGACATGGCGCTCAAGTCTGTAAGCAAAGAAAGGTTGTATCTTGAAAGACTTGCAGTTCTTGTGGGGTCTGTGTAACTTACTGTTTCTCTGTCTTAAACTTTTGGGTGCACAGCGAACAGGCGTAGGGACGCAGATGCGTCTTGGAATGAGTACGTAGCTGAGTGGCCTGAATGAAGCTCTTGCCGCACTCGTTGCACTTGTGTGGACGCTCGCCCGTGTGACGCTTCATGTGGCGATTGAGCACCTCTTTGACAGCAAACGATTGGCTGCACTGTGGACACGAGTAGTAAACCAAACTAGTAAAAGCAGACAGGATTCAGACTTTTAGTACTTACCACTGTGCAGGTGTAGGGCTTCTCGCCCGTATGATAACGACGATGCTTCTTTAGTGCCACCAAGGCGGAGAACTTCTTGTCGCATAGATCGCAGTCAAAGGGTTTCTCACCCGTGTGTGTGCGTATATGAATGCTACAGAGTATGAAACAAAATAGGTTAACAACAATGGTATAGTGAAATCATGTAGGACACTTACTTCAAGGTGGAGAGACTGTAGAAACAGTTCTTGCACACATGGCACATGTACTCTGGTTTCTTGACCACTTGTGTGCCCAGGTGCTGCTTGAGATGAGCACGCAAATTGTCCAGACGATAGAAAACACGATCGCACACCTTACAGCTCATGGTGTCGTTCTCATTAGCTGAGCAAGAGGAGTACTTCTGATGCCGCTTTAGATGATAGGAGCGTGTAAAGTCCTTGCCGCAGATCTTGCAAGCAAAGGGTTTGCCACGTGACTGATGCTGTTCCTCGTGAAGCTTCAGTAGCGCAGCACTGCGGAGCTTTGCATTGCAAATGGAGCAGGGGTAATCGTTGAGCTCGGAGTGAGTGATAAAGATGTGACGTTCGTAGCTTGTCTGTGTCTTGAATGATTTGGGACAATCTGGACAGTTGATGTGACCCAGCTGTAAAAAGCCACAAATTAGTTGAAATCATTGGCTGGTATTTACTGTACTTACATGAAAGGTGTCGTAGCTCTCGCTGCAGCAGAAGCAAATGTCTTTCTTCTCCATGACCACCGCATCGCGTTCGATCTTATCCAGGTTCTTGAGCATGTCCGCCTTGCGCAGATGATAGCCACTGTCGTAGCGACAGAATTCCAAGTGCTTCTTGAGACTCTTCACGCGTCGGAATGTCTTGTAGCACTTACCGCACACGTGCTCCACCATTTCCTTAAGGTCACTATTGGTGCCACTAGTGCGATTGGGGCTTCCCTCACCCAGAGCCTCTTCCTCATCATCGTCGTCCTCCTCAACGCCCGAGACAACAAACTCATCGTCATTGGCCTTGGCTGCGCCCAGATCAATGTCATCGTTCTCAGCCAGAATAAAGTCAATTGTGTCCTCATCCTCAACCACAATAGAAGTGGAAGTGTTGTCCGCTTTGCTGTTCTCACTCTTGATGGCCTGCAGCACATAGTGATCCATTTTCTTCTTTTTGCTGGGCGAAGTCTTAATCTTGGCTGTCTCCACAGGTGTGGCAGTAGCTGACGAACGCTTTTCGTTTAATATCTTAACACTTGCCGTAGGACTGACGATTTTGGTGGCTGCTCGTTTGTCACTCTTGGGAGTGCTTGTCGTCGTCTCATCGTTAAGTATCTTGATGCTTGTGCGCTTCTCTTGCTTCACACGCGCTGAGTTTGCGGTGGTCTTGCTGGCACTTTTGGCCGCCACATCGTTGAGTAGTTTCATGCGTGTGCTGGGCCGCTTCTCCTTGGGTGATACGATCTGTGCGACATCCACTATTTTGATCACAGTTCCGCCATCGTTGTTACTGGAGGCGGAGACGTCGGTCATTTTGCGCTCCTTGTTGACACTCATTGCCAGAATAATGTTCAAAGGACTCTGTGGAATATAAAGGATACCAAGGATCAGTGGTGTTGCGTAAGTTAGCCTACTTTTAGGCTCGTGATTTATTTAATTCGATCAGTTTGCCAGCAGCGTCACGTCAGCAACGCCTAGAAGCAGCGCACAATAAAAATGGCGGCGTCATCGACTGATCGAAAGAGAGCGAGCGAGAGCACGCTACGTGCTGACTGAAAAGAAACGAATAAAAATACGAAAAAAAACACGCAACGCAACAAGTTCGCTCGCTCTGCGTATATGCTCTGCGCGCTGTGAAAAATATATTTAGGGTTGAAAATAATTCTAAAATAAATTGAAAATTGTTGCATACTTTTCAATATTGAATATTTCTGTTGCCGGCTTTAAAGGAAACGTAGCCAAATATTTTATATTTATGAACACTTTTATGCCTACTGTTTGTTGAAATTTATTTTTTAACTCATTACTTTTCAGTTACACACTCGCACACTCACTGCTGTAGCTGTAGTTTCTCTAATTAAATGTGAAACTTGCGTCAATGAAAGCCGTCGTATGCCGATCGAGATCTCGCCTGTAACAAAGCGCAACAGAGACCGGAGTATAGGAATTGCGTATGCACGAGCGAGAGAGATAGCCAGGGCTTCTTATTTACTTCAATAACTTTGCTGAACAATGCAACTTAATACGAAAATTGTAACTTTGCTTATCACTATAACAATTTAATAAACCTAAAAACAACCTAATATTATGCTGGTTTAACACAAATACCTACAGTTTGAACCACGAGCGCTGGCACGTAACGCGTACACAATGGCGTTGGCGTCTGACAATTCACATTTCCCGTGAACATTCGATCAGCTGTTCGATAAATTTGGTTCTGTTTTGCATCCCTGTCTTTCGTTCTTAGCCTTTAAAATTGCAAAAGATGTGGAATAATTTGTTTTAGAAGGCGTAATATTTATTAATAGGTCGAAATTAAAGTCGGGGTAGATGTAATTGAAATATTGCTAGTTGCTTTAAACCAACAGCTGCTTAAACAATATAAATCGAGTCCATACAATTAAATCAATATATCGCAATGATACTAAAACATCGATGCATCGTTTCAGAAATCGATTTTAGTATAGTGATGTAAATATCAGTAAAAACATCGATGTCGATGCCCATCGATGTTTTCAAAATCAAACATCGATGTTGGGTTAATACATCGGTTCAAAGCTTCGATGCATCGATGTATTTACCCATTAAAAAAAAACGATTTTTAGGGATTTTTAAAGCTTTTTTAGGTGGTTTTTGATGGTTTTGCCACAAGCATATCATTGCGCACTATTGCCATCAATTTTGTTGAAATGTTTCAAGCAAAAACTCGTCTTTGTTGTTATTCTAAAACAATTGATTTGTTAGTATCAATATATGTATGTACATACATAAATTAATAGTAAACAGCCATCGAGCAGCTATAGCATATTTCACCAATTTTAATATGTTGACTTACTTCGGCATTACAATATATAGAAAACGACAAATTTGCTATATGGTGAAATGAAACTAGCGATGCTTTGAAAAACATCGATGCATCGCTAAACATCGGTATCAACAAAAACATCGAAAAACATCGGAAAAAATCGCCAAAAAAAAATCGATGGTCGATGCATCGATGTTTTTTTACATCACTATTTTAGTACCAGCTCTAGTTAATAACAAAACAACAAGAAATCGCGAGGTTTAGGTAAATTACATGCTAATATGAAATGTAAATAGTTAATAATGCTCTACTTACAGAAATTATGGCTGCTCTATTTGACTCCGCACATACCGAAGGACCCGGCTTTGTGGGCATTCGCTTTTGCCAAGAATGCAACAACATGCTGTACCCCAAAGAGGACAAAGACAACAAAATATTAATGTACGCGTGCCGCAATTGTGATTACAAACAGGAAGCCGACTCCAATTGCATATACGTGAACAAAATTATGCACGAAATCGACGAACTGACACACATAGTGCCCGATGTCATCTCTGATCCCACGCTACCACGCACCGAAGACCACGCTTGTCCCAAATGCTCGCATCGTGAGGCTGTCTTCTTCCAGGCGCAGACGCGACGTGCGGAAGAAGAGATGCGACTGTATTATGTGTGCACAAATCAAAATTGCACCCATCGCTGGACTGAGTAAATTCAATGTTCAACACGACTACGGTTAATTGCACATAATACAGCGATTTCAATTATTTTTAAGCACATTTATAAAGTTTGTAAGCTAAATAGATTTGGACATTGACCACTTGATTTATTGGCATTGAAATGACGAGTTCGGAATGTGCAGCCTCACATATTTCTCATTCTCATACTCAATTATATGCGGTGCAAGATTTAATTAATTTGCAATGCTTTGATATTGTCTAGCTCAGATTGATATAGAGCTGAAATGCTTGAGAGAGAGAAGAGAGAAAAATAGAGAGAGAGTTTGTGAGAGTAGCATGCAAATTTTCTAAGCTCGTCACAGTGACAAAATTCAATTCTAACAAACAAAACAGAATCAAATGAAAAATGAGAAGAATAAAACATTTATTAAACAAGTTTCGTATACATGCATATATAGATGTTTATAGATATATATATATTTTTTTTGTAGTGCGTACCGAGCTGTTGTTCGAACCGACTTGTCCGGCGAGACAACAGTTTGTTGTTAGAACTTGTCGCGACATGTCGATTAACATGTAGAATCCGCTAAAACGCAAGTCAAATAAAACAAATCAAATTCGTGCTTTAAAATGCCAAAAACCCGTAATACCGAAGGGGCTGTGGAGCCTCCTCCCGAGCCCAAACTGAATTATTTCCAAAAACTATGGCGTTATCGCAGATATCTGGTGGTAGAGCCCTTCTTCTTCTTCTATGCCGGTGCAACCTACTTGAGTTTGGTCGCATTGCGCAATTTTCCGCTGGAAAAGGCGTGTCGTGTGAATCTCGGCTACAATTTGGACATCTGCACTGCCATGCTGGACAAAGCCGAATTCAATATCAATTGTCCAGATGATGCGAATAATGATGGTATACCAGTAGGTCCTACGGCTGAACAGATGCTATTGGGTATACACTCGTTCGGCTTCAATGATACGGTCTGCAAGGCGGAAGTGGAAACACAGGTGCTAATCGCTGATGTGTCGGGAAAGCGTGCGCCAATCGGTAATACCAACTATTCCAAGTGCCAAATATTCCACCGAGTAGCTGTGGGCTATAAATTTCTTATACTTGTGTATCACGTAGTACAACCCGTTTGGAAGCTTCGCATTCCAATATTTCATCTTACTGGTTTCTTAAAAATAAATTCCCAAAAGCAGCTAACAAATTATTAACATTAACATATATATAAATGTGCGCACAAATAGCTAATGATACCATGTAGTATTTATATACAAGTTGTCTTTATGACTCTGAGTACCCATAAAACTTACAATGTTCGCGTTGTTCGAACATTAAATTGCAATTATTTGCCACATTTTCTCCCGCAAGAATTCTTTGAAATTCAAAACTATTCTTAGCTATCAAAGCAGTCGATTAAATTAGCACTAAAGCGTGTTTAGTTTTATTAGCATTTTATGTCTTAAATCATCAAAATATCGTTAGAGCGCCTAAAACCGGTTCGTGGCGTTGTTTTGTAGTTTTTCTTTTAGCCGTTTTGAGCTAAACAAGGCAAAAACACATTTTTTTAAAGATGTAATTAGGCATCGATTTTTTTTTCGAATTTTTTGTTAAGTATGCAATTAATTAAAATGTTTACTTTAATGTTTATTAGATGTCATTGCATCCGCATTGTTAATCAAAGGGAGAGGGGGAGATCGTTAGAGGAGAGGGAAATGAATTGAGCAAGAAAATTTTCATTGTCAAGATCGTTTAATAAACTTTTGCGTGAAGACCAGTTTTCTTACCGAGTATACGGTGCGTATACTTTTTATTTAAAAGCCTTGCAAGTTGTGGTGTTTTTGTAGTACAGTGTTCCCTTTTAATTGTTCACTTTCAGATTTAAGTCATCAAAATTTTAATTAACACTAATTCAAATGCTTTTTCAAGAACTCAAAACAGTGTACTAAAATGTTATGCAACAATGAAAATATCTCCCCAAAATGAATATAAAATTAATGTGCTTAATGATTAATATTTTGCTAAATAATCTGGTTTTTCGCATCCATTTTAGCCGCAATATTCCCGCTAATTATATTAGTCTTCGCTGGCGGTTGGGCCGACAGGTACAATAAGCGTAAGCCGTGCATGATAGTGCCCATTATCGGAGAAGGATTATCGTATACTGGTAAGTGGACACAGTGCTTCACGAAGATGGCACTTTAAAGATTTCTTAATGTATTAAACTAAGTCTTAAGTTTGTCCATATGACAAAATTCAGAAGCTTTATACATATATAGATAAAATGGAATGCTTTTCTACATTTCAATATTGATAATATTTATTGTATTTTATAGAACTTTCTTTAGACATTTGACTAGAATCGAATAACTATAGCTATAGCTCAAATCGTACAAATTTACTAATTTACATGCTAAACTTTTGAATACTAGAGATATCTGAACCAAAGTCAAGCAGTTTATATGCCATTATTTCATATATTTTAAATATCTACACCGAATCGGGTTTGGACGACTATATAATATAGCTGTCAATGGTCTAACCGGTTGTAATTAAGTGATTTCTATGAAAAAACTATATTCATATTTATACTTGACTGACATTTTAAGTACGGGGTCTTTTACAGTCGGTTTGCCTGATAATAGAAGCTTATAGCTTTAGTATGTTATTTACATTTTAAAAGTGTCATAAACTATATTGTATACAAGACTCGATATAGGACTTCAACTAAAGTTATATGATCAATACTTTAGGGCATGACTGTAGCGCTTAAATTAACCAAAAAACATGTTTAATTATATTAACAAATTATTCTACAGGTCTGTTAATTTCGTCTATATTTTACGACCAACTGCCGATGGAGTTTGGCGCCTATATAGAAGCGATTGTTCCGGCACTCTTTGGCGGACTCACCTTCTGTTTGATGGGCATTTACAGTTACATCACCATAGCCACTCCTGAGGAGGATCGAGTGTTCAGATTTGGCATCTTTGCCATGTTTGTGACGTCGCTACCTTTTCTAAACATTGCCAGTGGACCAATGATGAGAGCACTTGGTTATACAAGTAAGTAGAGCTAGTTGGTTAAAATGGTTCCATTTATTTACGATTCTTTCTGTCTTTTAGTGTCCTTTGGTTTGGGAGTTTTGTTTCAAGTTATTGCCATACTCTACATTGTGTTCTTTTTGGACGAGCTTAAGCCAGAAAAGCCTAAAACAGCAACAACAACAACTGAGCCAACAACTCAACTGGGCCATGCTGCCGACAATATGGCCTATGAGACTACCAATTTGGATGAACTACCCGTCAACAAGAATGTGAACTTTCAGCTGACACCACCAAAGGTTGAACCACCGCCAGTGCCAGTACCAGTGCGTCGCTCCCTCTGCAAGGAACTCTTTGATCCCACGCTACTCCTGGATTGCATTCGTTTTCCATTTGCCAAGCGAGAGAATAACGGTCGCATGTTGTTGATTCTATTGATAATGGGCTACTTCTCTGACAGTTGGTCCAGCATCAGCCGAGGGAGAGTACTTCTATCCCTTCACCCTGAAGAAACTTAACTGGAATGGCGATGACAACAGCATTTTTAATGCAGTTTCTGGCGGATTGGCGCTAGCTGGCACCTTCCTGGGCACGGCCATACTCAGTAAAATGCTGAAATTTCCCGATTCGATTATTGGTCTGATTTCAGCACTTGCCACCGTCATTTCCCACTTCATCTATGTAAGCTAAGCTTCTTTTATGTAGTTCAACCTTTATACTTAAATTTATATTTCTAATTTTCAGGCCTATTCGACCAACTCCTCGTCGTTTTATATTGCCACCGTGTTCGACATGTTTTCCTCACTGCGTGTCATTGCCATCAAGACGATTGGCTCCAGCATTGTAGCCGGCGACGAGCTGAGTAAGTCTACAGCTCGAAGGTCAGCTGAACTTTATTTACTCCCTTTTCTTTCCACAGGCAAAATGTATTCCATTTTTGGCATCAGCGAACCCATTGGCCAGTTCATCTTTCCGGCCATTTATAGTTCAATCTATCAGAGCACTGTTGACTCCTTCGCTGGCGCTTTTTATCTCTTTGGTGAACTCTTTTGCATACCCAACGTGCTGGTCTTCGTGTAAGTTTTACAATTTTTACACCCTGTAAATTGTAGAAACAAGTATTTTAGATGGGAATGGGTCACAGGCAGTTGTCTGTTCATTTCTGAATGCATTAAGTATTTAACTCAACTCTTGAGCAGCATCAGAGAAGTCTAAGTAACTAGGTTACTCTTTCCATTTAAGAACTACAATTTCTAAATTCAGTATGTCTGTACTATAAGGCAGTTCAAGTGTCGTTCAACCCTATAAAACCCGAAAAAATATCTTACCCAATGAAACCAATTTTGTATATAGCTTAATTCTCTATATTATATATGAATCATTGGTCAGTGCTTGTTGTCGTAGTAAAAATCTCGGGAAAGTCAGTGATTATTGTGTACATTTCTTTATGACTTGAGATATCTCCATTAAACAGGATAACTTTATCGAATTTCACTTAAAGAAATTTTAGACCATATCGGTTGATTATTTGTCAGACGAAAAACTGAGTCATAATCAATGTTTATTACAAAAAACTATTTATTATTATTTTAATAACTCGTAAACAAATATCTTATGGGTCGTTTACAGTTCCCTTTTTTGTTTATGTTACTAAATTTGTTTTATTGTTTTGTTTTATTTACAGCTTGTGTTACTTTGTGGTACGTCGTCGCAAGGCAAATGACAATTCCGTGGAGTTGGCTCAAAACGACGACCCCAATCGAAATGGACAGACGAATTCCGGCTCTGAGATTACTAGTCTTTAAGCTAATTGCTTTTAAATATATATAAATGTATACATTCTCACTCAAATATGTCTGTAAATACAAGTAATTTTAGTCAAAGGTCAGATTTGTTGCTAAATATAAATGTCGACGTAAAACCAATTAATAGATTTTGATGTGATTGTCTGATTGTTGTTTGCTATTTCTGTTGGACACGTTAATACCGCTGCAGGCTTTAAGGTAAGCACAAATCACAAAATTCTCAACAAAAATTCCCCTAAAAGACAGCGTCATAAGAAGCACTCGGCTGATGAACTGGCAGTTACTCAGTAAATGAGTAAGCAAGCTACTGTTGAGCTGCTCGACTGATGGAAGCCCAGTTTCTGGAGGAATATATTTGTAAACAGACTTTCTTAGCGCTCTTCTTAGCCTTTTTAAAAGTGGGTATAAAGTGTTGGAAATATTACAGTAACTCGACTTACTTCAAGCACAAAAATATAAGATAATGTTTTTCCTTGTGTAAACTAGGCTAAAAATTGATTTCTAAAATTTACACACATTTTCGACAAAGCCCTTAATAATTTCAGTAATTTAAAGAAATTCTTCAACCTTTAAGTCAAGTCATGTACTACTTTTATCATAACACTTTTGAGATTAAAGGGTATAAAGCACTAAACCCTTTCAGCTTAAACTAACTCTGCTGTGCTTAACGCTTGAGAAAAGCATTTTCTTCTCACACGCAGTGGCAATTTTCCAATCAACAAATGCATTCAATTTGATCAGCCAGCGTAAGGTGGTGGGCGTATTCTATGCCCAGTAGGCGTGGCATGGCGCGTGGGTCTTAAATGCTAGCTGTGGCCGCAACGCAAAACAATTGGCAACTAATAATCACAGTTAATCTGCATGTGTGTGCGTGTATGTGCGTGTATGAACATGTTGCTGCTTGTTTCGTTTATGGTCGTGAGATTTTAAGGAAATTACTCTTTGGCTTTTGGCCGCCAACCAATATAAAAGAATGCGAACGGATCCATAAAAGGCTCAGAAGTGTTTTCGACCTGGTTGTGTGCAGTTTGGCTAGAAGTTTCTGCAGTGTCGAGTGGCAAGTGTGAAAAACCAGTTTCAAGTTTTATTTTATTACTTTCTACTTCAACTAATGGCACAGGTTTTCCGCAGCTTTTCCGCCCCACCGTCCCCCTTTTGCTGAATATGTTGCGTCTGCTGCTGTTGCCACTCTTCCTCTTCACGCTGTCGATGGTGTGCATGGGACAGACCTTCCAATATTCCCGGGGCTGGACCAATGGCAAACGTGCACCGCCAGCCACACCAATGCTGACCAATGGCCATAATCTGGGCCTCTTGGATCTCTACGATATGCAGGACACGCCTCCCAACGATCGCAGATTGGAACGGTAAGTAAAAGTTAATTAAAATAAGTTATTTTTAGTGAACTATTTTATTTGTCTATTTCAGTTGTCTGGTGCATCTGCAGCATTTTGTGGGCAACACTTTGCTGCATCGGTCGTTTGCCAATGGTTTGGCCTACGATGCCAGCAGACCCGATTCGGAGCCTTTAGACCCGATTCGCAATTTAAACATACGCACCAGACAAAGCTCCAATTCCAATCCGAGTATTAATGATAATGGAGTCTTTGGATCCAACTCTAATCATCGCCAATCCAACGAACTCTATGACGCACTCAGTTCGGTTTCTTCTCCTGGAACGGATTCTGTTGAACCCGGTGATTATGGCAAACATTAAACTCTGTTTTGATATAGAAAAATGATTAATCAATTGTTATTAGCAAAAAGTGCTACAAAAATTAAAAAAAGAGATTAATGTACATCACCAAATTTTAGGTGAAAGTTGTATTGTTTCAAACTATAAGTGATTTAAAATAAAGTTACAAATTTTATTGCAAAAGCAGAAGACAAAGTACTTCAACTTGCAAGTTTTCTGAATCCTATAAACCTGTTTCCAAGCATGCCAATAAAAGGGCATTAAAGCAACCCCTTTGGAAAAGCACTTTTCACATTGCTTAGATTTTCGGCTTATTGTTTTCAAGCATTTACCTAAAGTGGGTGTAAATCGCTGGAAAGCAGTAAAATTCACCTTAACTTTATTTTATAGCAAATAAAATTAAAACCTGTTGGATTTAAAAATAGTAGGCTAGAGGTGTACAAAAATCCTTCACCTTCCTGTTCTAAAAGTTCATTACAGAATTCAGACCTACAGTTAATTTCGTCATCATATAGTTAAAATTAAAATTATATTATTTTATTATAATTATTTTTAGCTTATATGCAGTTTTGAAATAGAGCATTAAATGTTTTATTTGCTATTCACTTTAATAAAATAAAGTTGTAACATTGTATTCCAAACAATACTAATAGTTAAGGGGTTAAGTGGGTTTCAGAAATTTTGAAACTCGATTTTTTTTTTTTTGCTTATAAATTAATTCAATATGTTTACTATATTCTCCCAAAATTTGGAGCCGATCCGAGTAAAATTGTAAGAGATAGAGCCTTCGGAAGTTCCGCTCATTAGAGTATTTCCTCATGAAGCGGCGCAATTAATCCCGTTTTTCTCGAAACCGTGTTTTTGAAGCTATTTGACACGATTGCTCGAACAGTTTTGAACCGATTGTTTTCAAATTTTGAACACTTATTCAATATGACCTCGTGACAAATCTGAACGAAGGATTTTTTTTTTTTCAACATTTACTATTTTTTAAGGACATTTGAAGTTCAAAATTTCGTCAAAAAAAATTCAAAACGCTGTCAAATATTCAATTTTCAATATTTTGGATTTTCCTTCGTTCAGATTCAGGGCTGAAGTGTTTACTAACAGAAAAAATTTTTTTTTTGAATTTCAGATGATCCGTTCTCCTCAAATCGTGTCAAACACGAGGGTCCTTTTTTTTTAGTGTGCCAGGACATTGGCTCCCGTCGGCTCAATTTTAAAAATTTTTTTATGAAACCAATTTTAACGTACAAAGGAAATGTCAATCTTGTTATCTGTTTTTTGTTCTAATAAAATATCTCACTGCAAACACCCAAAAAAAATGTTTGAAAAAGTGCTTAGTTTCAGCCTCTGAACACCACTTAACCCCTTAATAGCAGCGTTGCTTTAGTAGCAAGTGGTTTTTGTATCAGCTAAAAGGTTGCAACTTGCGCTTTGACTGATGTGGCGCCATCTACCGTTTAAACAAACCGTTGTCCGTCTGTAACCGCTTGATGCCACTATTCTAAACTGAAAGTGTAACGGTTAAACAGTGTATAAGTTGTAGCAGAAAAGTATAAGTTAACCACGTTTAGTATATTTTTAATATAAGCTATATTGGGTCACAACAGACCTTTTTTTTTAAATTAGTATTTTCCGAACTTTAAATAATTGTAGTTTAGACAAATAAAGTGGCCACTAATTTATTCCCAACAATTTTATTAGTTTTAACAATTTGTAATAACAATAATATTTCAGAAAATTTTTATATTATTATATAATTTAATTTTATATTATATAAAAGGTAGGTAGTGGAATATCTAAAATATTATACCTCGATCTTCGACCTATTAAATATTTCTACTATTTTAATATTTACTCAGAAGATTAAAGAACGATTAAAATAAAAGACATTTACTTACCAATAAATTTTAAGTTACAAATCCTTTATGATTTATTATAAAGACAAACCAGCCCCAATAAACGACTAAGTAATGATTTCAAGTACCAAATTTTGACAGCCTCCGAAATCAGCAGTACTACAACTAAATAAACAATAATGTGCTACTTACATTTAACGAGCAATTTAGAATCGGCTTCATCAATCAAGAAAGCCTTTTGGAGCAGATGGAGGGCATAAATATGATGATGATGATTCAAAGAATTTGGGTAGACATTAAATCGAAACGGGTTGGAAAATCAATACAAAGAGAGTGGGAAAACCAGAGATAAAGGGAGTGGGAGTGAGACAGAGATCCTTCTATTAATAAACTTGTACATTGTGTAAGTGTTTCGTAATCGCGGTCATAACGTTCAATATGTAAAATGATCTGAAATGTGTTCATTAAATATACATGCAATAAAAGTCGAAATTAAATTATGCTTTTGGCTTTATTTGGCTGATATAATTGCGCATTTATGACAAACGTGTGTGTGCCTAGATGGGAAAACGTTGTAGACACGTTCTGCATCCTGCGTCCAGTGTCCTATGTTCAGTTTGATGAAAAACAGCAAACATTTAATTTGGTATACAATTTGGGGATGAAGCGGAAAATATGGAAAAACCTGACGCACATCTCTCAGCATCTTGCAGTTAATTACTTTAAGTGGTTAGAGCTATAGTTGGTCGCGTCTGCAGTGTTTTTTTTTTTGTTGAGGGGCGGAAGGCGGGGCACCTGTTAAAGTGGCCTGACCAAGCCAAAATAACAAAATCAAACTGAGCTGCCATAAAGCTGAGTCAACTCATCATTCAAGCCATTGCTATCATAAAAAGATATATGACACGGTCGAAAGTCATGAAAAAATACAAACGCAGTTATCAAATTGAATTCCTAACAAGCTAATCGATCCTCGGGGAGGAGAGACGGTATGCAGGGCAACAAAGGACACAGTGCAGGGTAACAAAGAACGCAGGACACTGTGCACACTTTGCACGCACCGCCCCTGTTGCTTGGGGAATATGAATTTATATCTTTTAATCTGCAGCTACATCGACTGCAGCAGAGGCAGCAGAGGCAACAGAAAAAGCAGCAGAGTAAAAATAAAAGTGAAATTAAGGACGCAGGACATATTTCAGCAAATGCAACAATGCCAGGACACGCTGTTTATTGTCAATGTCAAGTGGGCTCTCGGGGGGTGTCAAACGGACTGAAATTCTCTAGGGACAGGGGTGAGGCAGAGGGGTGTGGAGAGGGGTGTGGAGAGGGGTATACAACGAGTCTGCCACTGTAATTGCATTAAAATGCAATTCGAATTGCTCGTCGATTTTGAGTTCGAATTTGAGTGCTTTCCCAGGCAGATTCTCGTCTGTCGTCATTGTGTATCCTTTTTGATCTGTTTGACTTGTCACTCACACACACACACACACAAGCACACTCAACACACTAGGACTCTAGGTGGCACTCTGCGTTCTCGTAGGTGCCATTTGGCCAAATATAAACTGTATTGAAAGCTGCTTTTAACGCCTTCGCCAGTGACCACATGTTGTCGCCGAGCACTTGTTGTTTGGCTGCTGACACGAAAATGAAATTGGTTACAGCACCTGCAAATGATGACTCGAAAGTCACCTGTAAATATTTAATGTCACATTTAAGTTATTGCTTTACAAAAGCTTTAATATAGAGGTTTAAACTTCTTAAATGTGTAAAAAGGTTAGATATAGTTTTGGTTTGTTTCGCACAGCGGGCTGTTTGGGCTAGAAACTTGTATCTCAGGGCTGATCAGAAAAAACACGGGCAAATATTGCTTTGACTGACCCCATAAAGCATTGACTTTATTTATCTCATAAATTATGATATTGCATGTCGGAATATATTATACAATCTTAACTAAATTCCACTACATTGAAAATGAATAAAAGCCTTTTGCATATGTCAACCATAGATTTAAATAGATATTTTATGGCTTCTAAATAATTATTTTATATGTTATGTGTAGTATAATTAAGTAATATTTTAAGACGTGATATTCTACTATTTTCTTTTGAGATGTGGTAGAGTGAGGACTATGCTCCCGATAGCTTACTTAAAAAGCCCAAACCGAGTGGGTTTACAGCTAAAATTAAAGCCAAATTATCTGCCGATCCTCCAAATCCTAGCTTTTTTCACCAATTGAGTTCTGTAATTACTTTCAAGTGCAAGTAGCTACAATTTTCCCATGATTTTTATGTCTACTGCTCTCTATTTATGCGAGGGTTATCTGAAGTTTATCAAAATCAAGTGCTGAGAAAATCTCAACACTTGCTGATTTAGCTGTTGCGACAAGTAGACATAAAGCACAAACAGACATTAAACATTAAACTAACAAGAATTCAACGCACTCCCCTTTTTTATAGGTACTTGAGAGTGCGAGACAAACGGATAACAATTATATTAAACAGCAAGCAAAACAGCATTGACACTGGATTTGTAACAGAATACGCGTGTAACCACGAAATGGCAAGTCAGCGGGATGAGTACGGAAGGGGGAACAGGAACAGAAGTAACAACAGTAATGCGCAAAACACCCTTTCAATTAAATATTTGAAAACAACATTCGGCAATTACACAATTGACACCAGCTGTTGGGGTGGAAGTCCACCCTGAAATCGGCGTGGAAACTTCATCAATTCCAAAAAGGCATGACTTGAAGGCACGCGCGTCAATTCTCGCCGCAGGGATTTGAATAGCATGAGGGTGGTAGAGGGGGTGGTAGAAAGGAGAGAGGAGTAGACTGAGAGGTATAAACAGTGGCAGGTTCATAAACAACATCAACAAGGACAAGTTGGGCTCGTTAAACATTAGTCAACATGAAGATGACATTGTTCCCGGGCACAAAACAAAAGCAAGAACATTCAGTCAGCTCAATGGAGCTGCAACTTCGGCAGTGCACTGAAAGAAAAGCAGAGTTTACTCTGAATTGATGCCCTATTATCAATCCACTTTAAAAATATGCTTAAATTTTTAACGTCGAATTTTTCTCTCAGTGTATGTAAGTATTAAGGCAGTTTTCACGTTCGGTTTTGAAATGTCGTAAGTCGTGGCCTTTTTTATTGTCGGCCCATTCGTTTGTCGTTTATTTTTACAGCCTGCCATTTGTTTGGCCAAAAGCAAAACGGCAGAGAAAATCTGCGGGACATGGAAACGTATTTTAATATGCATTTGGGAAAAATTTGGCAACCAATGAAACAGTCAGAACAGGCAGAAGGGGCGAGAAACAGGAAGAAAGGGGCTGAGCAGAGAATGAAGTGGTATATCTAAATGAGTTTCTTTTCATTTCAATTTCCATGTTGTTGTGCCCCCAATCCACTGAAAAAAGAAATGCGTAAAATTCTGACCATTTTGAATGCCGGCAATGTGCCAAGGATTCTGCATAATTTATGTTCTAGCTGCGAGTTTTGACTTGACCCGAATTGGCTAAAGAAAAATTACGCAAAAATCAAAATTTGCCCAGAAGGCCACTTACAGAGCACAGTAAACGTCCCACTGTCCAAACAAACAGACAAAGGTCAAATAACTAACTGGCTAAGGAAGGAAAAAAGGTCAATTTTGTTGTTGAAGCAAATAAAAAATGCAAATGCTGCGCGTCCATGAAATGGACAATTGGGAATGGGAATGTGAATCACAGAAAGACAAAGAATAAAAGAAAAGGAAATCAAGAGGAAAAGCTGAAGGTTAAGAGCAAAGTGGGTGGGTGTAAGAGGGGCGTGGCACGGCTCTAAAGGTAAAGCACAAATGAAATGAAAGTCTCGACTTTGTGTAAATGGAAATCTTGCTCAATTTGCTAGCTTAATTTTAATATTTCAACAGATATTCGCTTAAAGAGACATTGGAGATTTTATAGCCAAAATGAATGTTTTCTTTGCCCAAATGCGAGTGGCTTGATTAGCTGCACCCTTCTCTTCCTACCTGTCCCAGTCTATTTCCTTATTGATCTGCATTTATTTCCCTTTTATTTCTATACAAATTTCTCTATTGAGCGCTACAATTTTCACGCCCTATAACTCTAATGGAATTCAACATAAATTTTTGTTGCTTTTCAATATTTGATGAGTTCCCTCACTTTGTGATTTTTTAAACCAAATGTAGCCATAAAATTGAAATGTTTTATTTTTAAGAATTTCTCGAGGTTTGACAGTTTCCGAAGCTCGTCAAAAAGTCAGCGAACCGTTCTTGTTTTATTTACGACCTTTTATTGGCCGGTTATAAATTTGTGTGTTTTGGCAATAAATATCGAAATAGCCGGTAATGCTGTACGTGTATGTGGCCCAAAACGACGCGCCGTTAGCTGTTGACATTTGTGGCCAACTCAAAGAGGGCTGAATGGACTACTCGGGTTGGTTGTTAAAACAACCCTCCTAACGCTACATGGCTGACCAGATTGAGTTATATATCTGTCTGTCTGTCTGTGGACTGGACTTGGCACTTTACACTCCTCGCACACCACTTGCCACATTGAACACACTCCATTTAGCCACTTTACACTTTTTATGCTGCTGATGTGATTTTGCACTCAATTGAAAAACAACTTGATTAAATTTTCATGGGAAATTGCAGTGGGAAATGTGTAATGTGTACTCTCCATTACAGGATATTTCACTAGTCTTGCTTGCTGTTTTAAACTACACGAAGGGCTCTTTCTTTTATTTTTATTCTAAAGACCAGATCAGCGGTTAGCCAAGTATTTGGAAATGCAGTTTAAAGTAATTTGAAATAAAACCAAGTAAGCTTTAGATATATAGAGAAAAGTGCACGATTTTTAAGCATTCAACAAATATACTTAAATGAAATCTAGTTTGTTCCATTATATTTTTTAAATTAATGACTTAACTAACTAAAATGTTTTCATTCCATCACCAAATGTTATTTAGATACAAGCAAATTAGATAACCTCCAGTCTCTGCTCCCTCGCAAATCTATTTTCATACCTTTCCCCTTAGCCACCAACTTGTATCTGTCAGATACGCACGTGTATCTCTAACTCGAACCTTTCCAAATCATTTAGCCAGGCGATTTATAGCTGCCCAACAACAAGCACAACAACATTTATATTTATCATGAGTTATTTGCATATTCTTTGCCCAAAAAAATAACTAAAACCTGGAAATGAGCAAACAAAGGCAATCAAAGGTAAGCACATGAAACTAATGACAAGCACAAATGATTAATTTACAGTACAAATATCAGGGACTAACGGTGTCTCTGTCGTGGGGTCATTAGAAGTGCTGTTAGTTGTCGTCGCAACGGCATCAACAAAATACAACAAATAGAAGTAAGTAAAAAAGAGACATTCCATTTCACTATAATGGCTGTTTCTTTTGTGACTTTAGGGGATGTACGAGGCACTGGGTACTGCACTCCATTTACTCCATTTTAAAACTCATTTGGACTCGCTTTTGTGTACAAATTTTAATAGACTCGTACAAACTTACTCACATGTGTGTGTGTGTACAGTGACTAATGACAGTTACTTGTTTGTCGGCTTGCCAAAAAACAATTTCACATTTTTGTTACCCTGTAGTTGTTTGGAATGTGGTATATTAGTCGAACTATTAATGGGATAACTTTGAGCAACAATTTCTTTAATTTTAAGACTATTTTATAATTTAAGCTACTAATTTATTCTGTTATTAGGTTATTGAATCGATTGTATACAAATTTGTTAACGAAAGTTTGCTTCTAAGCTAGCTTTGCTTAAGAGGTATTAACTAGTCGAGCTACTCTTAAGCTTACATGCATTTTTATCTATGCTTTCCAAAATGGTTTCCTTTATGACATTTTTTATGGCTGTCCATTGTGGAGGGATGAAAGGTCAGCACATGACGACCATAATTAGTGGCTAGACGTCCATAAAAAGTGCAGCAACTACAACAACACGAAGTCCAACAACAATTGCAACTGCAACCAGAAATACAGCAAATAGCGGCTTATATTTAATTTAAGCATTCACATGATGGCCGCTAATTACTTTGAGCCACTGTGACTGTCAGAAAACTGTCGGAAACTTCAATCTGAGAGTTGTCAACATTTTCACAAGTTCTTTGTTGTTTCATCTTTTGTCTGTTGCCTTTTTGTGTAGTTTTTTTTCACATTTATTTTGTTAACATGAAAATTGCTCTATGAAATTGTAACATGAAAAGACTAAAAAACTAATTTGAAAATTGCTTTGCTTTGTTGTTGTTGTTGGTACTGCTGGCTACTGCCTGGTTGAATATGAGTATAATTTGGCGTCCAGTTGGCTTGCCACTGCTGAACTTAAATCCCTTTCAATCTTACCATAATCCAAATTGACATGGCAGTCGGACCAAGAGGCTTCATTCAAAATCCTGCCACCTCAATGCTTCTACAGAGTGTTGTACACTGTATACGGCTTTGACTCCGTCTCCGTTTCCATCTCAGTCTCTGTGTCTGTCTCCATCTCTGTCTGTCTCTTTGCTGTCTTGTTGACCAACCGCAATGCTGTTCATTTGTATTTTTCATATCCACTCGGAGACTGACAGAGTCGAGAGCGGAGAGGGACTGACGTACGGCCACCCTCTCTGGTCACTTTCAATTTGGATTTTCTTTTTTTCCCGGTACTTTTGCTGAATTTCGGCAAAAACTTTTGTGCAGACCTGTGCTTGTGCCTGCTGTCATTTTACTAAGTGGACACAAATAGATTGTTCGCAGTGGCTTCGATTGGGGTTCCAAAAATGCCCAAAACCCCCAAAAGCACCAAAAACCCAAAAGCCAAATTCAAGTGCCTGTCCGCAACTTCTCTCAATAATCAATCAAACCTGCTGGCGATTCTGGACTACAGTCTCACAACCAATTAGAGACAGAGACATTCGCATCTTCACATGCAATCGCTGGGACAAAGTAACCAAATTGAAAATTGCACAACATCCTTATTACGATATATACAAAAATTGTTAGTATATTTCACCTTATCTCTTTCTCTCCCTCTCCGCTTCCTTCTCTGTCTTTAGCGCCGCTGGCCTCAAAGAAATAAACTAAAAATTGTCCAATTAAACGCAATTTATGCGAATTTCCAAGTAGTCGACAAACAGGAACACCAATTCAAACAGAAGAAGCTTAAAAAATAACAACTCCTATACCAATAACAATTCCAATTCCATTTCCAATAGTAATATCATAACCCTTTGGCAGGAACAGCGGCAACTGCCAAAATTAAAAAGGTGTCTCTGCTGATGTTGCCATAAAGAGCATTTGATTGCCGCTTACAGTCGCACAGTGGAACCAATGCAATAATGTTAAAAAAAATTGTTTTTTTTAAGCAATTCTTATGTCAATTCTTTCTGCAAATATTATACTTCTAGTTACTCTGAATATTCTTTTAAATAAGCCTCTAAACTAAACTTAACCTTGCATTTCAAACAAGTTTAACTCCAGTCTATAGTTAATATTTAACACTAACTGCCGCAGACTTTAGCCCACTGTGCGACTGTGCAGCCAACGTCGAGACGTCTTGAGCGCCTGCAACTTTGTGGGCGCCGTCTTTAAAGTTGTTGCTGAAAATGGTTTACTTCCGGGACCGGCGACCACCATGGAACCTGTAGGAGTACAAAACGGATTCGGAGTAGTAGACGGAGTCACCGCTAATGTGACAGGCAGCAACACTTTAAGGGTTGTCGGCCTGGTCCAAAGTATAGGTACTACCTGCTGTTTTAGGCGGCGTCTGTTTGTTTTGCCTTTTAGCGCAAAAAAACACGTAATATGTTTATAATGAAAGGCCGCAGTGTATAATTTTTTTAGTGACTACTACGTCTTAGTTCCTTTGCCTCTAATTGTTGTTAGTTTTTATGAGCATATGGCTGAAATCATTAGGACATCACAGATATCCGGTGGAGGTAGGTGTGGCACACCTTTCAATACCCAATAAACCTATAAATCAAAATTAGGAGACAGTTTTCCACAAGTAATTAAAAAATTTTCCAGTGAGTTTTCTTTGATTTTCGTAGTGTATTTATTTTCATATGTTTTTGTTAATGTTATTTATATGTTTACTAATTATTCATTTATAATACTAGGTAATGCCATTGGACTTAAGACTAATTTACAATACAAGCCATATATTTAGAGTTCTGTTAGTTAATGCTTAAAAAGTTGACATTTTGAGAGATTTTGCATTTCGACTTGCAGTGTTGAACAATAACTCAAAAGTGAAGGAAACACTGCGCTACAAACTAAACGAAAACTACTTAAACGTTAGAATATATATACTACATAGCTATATATATATATATTTGTATATATGAAGGTATCTAAACTGTAAAGCTAAACATAGTATGTACAATAAAATGTGCAACTCGGGAGCTCAAGAACTTGAACTGATTCATTCTTGATTCATTCCCATTGTCCACATTACTTCATGCATTACTTCAACACTATTTACAAAGCAAACGTTATCACAAATAAACCTTAAACACTAGACTACACATATATTTATATATATATATACGAAGTGTACAGTGATTAGCAGCCCGCGGCATGCGATGCCTCAGCCCAGGGCTGTAGTCCGTGCAGTGCGGCCAAAGGAGCTCCATTTACGCCGGATTGCGAGCTGAGCGGTGCTGCTGGTGGTGCAAATCCTTTGCTAATTGCCTCCGCCTGCAGTGAGAGCATCAGACGATTTGCCGCCTGACGTTCGGCTTCTCGCTCCTCAGCTGTTTGGCGTCTGCAAGTAGAAGAGAATAAGAGAGCGTAATTAATAAAAGTGTTTTAGGATTGTAGAATAGTGTAGAGTACTGTGGAGTACTGTAGAGAAATGTGGAGAAGTGTAGAGCTAGTGCAAACATAGTGTACAATGGTGGAGACCAGTGTCAAGTATTGGAGAACAGTGTAGAGTAGTATTGGAAAATAGTCAATAGAAGTATAGAGTAATCTATAATAGTTCAGAGCAAAGTAGAATACCCTAGAGTTGTGTAGAGTGCCGTATAGTAGTCTAAAGTAATGTACGGTATTAGTGGAGGATAGTCAAAAATTGCGTAGGTTAACCTAGAGTAGTTCAGAGTCATAAACAGTAGTCTAGAGTAGTGTTGATTAGCGTAAAGTAGTGTTGAGTTGCAGTAGAGAGCTGTCAAAAGTAGTGTAGAGTAGTGAAAAGTAGCTTAATGTAGAGTAGTGAAAAGTAGCGTAATGTAGAGTAGTTTAGAGCAATGTAGATTGTTATATAGACGGGAATAGTAGGGGAGTGGAATGGAGAATAGTGTAGAGTAGTAATAGTGTGGAGTATTGTAGTGTTGTGTAGGGTTTAGAAATTTATCAAATGTTTGACATCAGCTTAATGCTCATATTCATTATCGATAAGCCCAATTGTTGGGGCTCGTTAGCTTCATAGCTCATTATGGTGACAATTTAAAACTAATCAAATCACAAATTGCTCAAAGTTCCCATTCCAAGCCCCTATTCCAATGGCAGCCCCATTAGCAGCCCGAACGAAACCCCTTTAACGCACCTCTACCACCGCTTAACCCTCCTCACTCCAGTGCCAATTATGCTTTTGTTTATTGAAAATTAATTTCGAATTCACTTGCGTAAAATTAAATTTGAAATGTTTTGCACTCAAAAGGGGATTTCAGCGAGTCACACAGTGAGTGCATAAATTATTCAGTTATTTAACTGGAATTGCAACAGTCTTGTTCGTTGCTGCTGCTGCAACTCTGCTGCATTCCCATTCCAGTTTTCAGCCATTCCCATTTACATTTCCATTTCCATTTCTGTTTTGAGTTTGCGCAGCATTTATGCTCTAATTGTGGCCATCCCCCAACTCACAAACACACACATATACCACCACACACACCCTCATTTCGTCCCGGGGGTGTTGTATTGCCATCGCGCGCCATATTGAATATTTCATGATTTAATGAAGTTCTTCTGGTTCTCGTAAATACGAAATTCAGGCGCAAACTTTGTGCCGTAATTACAATGACTAGCTAAATACCTTACTCATTAGTGTGGGAGTGTGTCCTCCCGTCTGTATGTCTGTGTATGCATGTATGTGGGTGTGGTTGTGGTGGGGGACACACATATCATGATTATAATACAGTTTAATATGCTATCATTATGGCTTTCATCAGCAATGTCATCATTCAAACTACAATTATATAACTTAAATATGAACAGATTAAATATGCATTGTGACTCAACCAAAACTTATCGTTAATGAGTTCAGTTAAGTTTATACAAGGGAATTTAATTTATATGGTAGTATTTAAAGGAGTCTTGAAATTTACTGTATAATAAAGAATTCTATATCATAACTATATCATATAGAGTTCTTTAGCATACATTTAATTTAAAGTCTTTAAAGATTTTCTTTAAAAAACATTTAAATGAAGAACTGGAATATTAAATAAAATTTTAAATGCTTTTAATCGATAGAAAAGTTTCATAACTCAAGAGTTTTCTTTGCGTAAGTGTCTTCAACATAGTCTTAATTACCTTCCATGTCCTTTTTACAATAGCTATATTAAATTTTTTTTACCTTTAACTAATATAAACTTTTGATATATTTGTTATTTCTAAAACCAAAAAATCTTTATTTGATCGCTGGATGAAAGTAATGTAAGTGCATTACACTGACTACAATAAACTCTGTTTTTTAGGGATGATAGCCTTCTATTTATCCTACTTTAAAACAGGCTATGGCTTCACTGTGCATGTACCACTGTGCACACTGTTTCCTTAACAAATGAAAACAATCTCAATAAATTACAGACATTGATAATAACTGTATATGCCGTAAGTATTTTAACCAACTTTTATCTGCAACAACTCAATTGTCTGGACAAACGCTTTAGCTCTAACTGAAATTTGCTTAACTTTTACTTTTTTATGGGGTTTTTTGGATGTTTTATCTGTGAGCTTTGCTTTTTTACAGCTGGCGCATAAAAAATTCAACGAAAATTGATTAAAACGCCGAAAAACAAGTAAACAAATGTAGGATTGATAGAGTGTGAGTGTGTGCGAGTGTGTGTGAGTTTAATTCCGGTTGCTCTTTTGTGTGTGGCTGTGGCAATGAGTCAAGAGTCAAGAGACAAGAGGCACGACTGTAATTTATCTTCAGCTTTGAAATGGAAATGGGAATGAAAATGCAACAAACGCTTTACAAATGTTAACTGTTTGTCTTTTGGCGCCAGGGTGCTGAAAAACTTTTTAGCCACGATAAATAATGGCTCGACATTAGGCTAAAATGTTTATTAAAGCTCAACGCATAAATCGCTTGACTGCGTGCACGAGAAAGGGAGTTATAAAGTGAGATAGAGGTGGTGAGGGAGTGAGAGAAAGAGAGGGGGATAATTTGATGTTGGCACAAATTTATTGGCAAGTCAATTGTCGCACTGTTAGCAGCTGCTCACAGGTTTTCCGGTCCGGTAATTAAAATCATTTCACACACCGCCCGCAAAACGGTCGTCAACAAATTACGGCCAAATAACTACGGGCCATGAACAGTTTCTTTTTTTGTGGGCCAAAAGACCTCCACCCAGCGCTCTGCCCATTTGGGTAAACCAAAAAGGGCCTCTGGTAATTATCTTTCAAGACATAACAATTTAGTCAGACCATTAATTGGCCGGTCCGTCGGTTGGTTGCTCGCAAGTTGGCCAAGTTCCTTAGGGACTCGAAGATTTGTCCGTATACGAACTTTGGGCCCAGTTTCAGCAAGGACACGTGCCAGCTTACAGCGGGTAGAGGGGGAGAGTAAGAGCTAAAGAGCTTCAAAGTTAATTTACAAATGGCCAACACAGCTGTAATTAATTTCATTTGATTTTCCTTATGGCCAAAAGCAAAAACTTTGCTCTCAAGCAAATTGATTTTTGTCTTGCGGCTCAAGTTGCCTAACAACTTCTTTTGGGCTACTTCACACACGCACACACACACATGTGTGTGTTCATTTGTCATTCGCTTGTGTGTGTGTAAATTTTTAATTAGACAGCTTTCAGCAAAGAAAACTTTTCCATATGCCCAGGCAATTAATTTTCTCGGTATCATGTGAGTTTTCCCAACACCAATTTAAGATTTTGCCCAGCGAATTTTGAGCTTTTCGGGGGGCATGCAATTTTGATGTATGGCCGTGTAATTAAAAAGGGTTTAACGGCAAGTTGATTTATGTGCCGGTAACTAATTAAATTATGCATAGAACAGTAGGGCACTGAAAAATGTTAGTCGAGTATTCTAACTCAAACTGTGCGTTATGCGCTCAGTTATTGTTATAGTTGCTACAGATTAAGTAAGCTAAAATTCTTTAAGCTGCTAGCAAACTGCTTAAAAGTCATACAATCAAAGAAAATGTGGGCATCTCTTACTGGATAATCAGTGAGCAGCAGAAGTACATTTTTTGTTAGTGGGTATGCTTAGCCCAACCCAGCCTACTTTAAGTCCTTAACAGGGTACACTCTTAGCTATGTGCGAGTAAGGGCGTGCCAGACTAAAGTTAGACGCAGCCATTTGTTAAGCCAAAAAGCGTCGGGGAAAAACAACAATGACATGCCATTTTTTTTGTGCTTCTCTGTCTCTCTCTCTCTCTGTCTTTATCTCTTCTGTGCTTCAGCCTGTCTGTTTCAGCCATCTGCCGTTTTACACGCTTTTCTTTTTCTCTTTGTTTCTCCAACTCTTCAAAGCTAAACACATTGTCAGGCTGACAGGCAACAAGCTTCATTCAATTGCTCAGTCTTCAGTGTACCGACTACAAGATGAATCGCACTTTGTTCTGTTAATTATTAATTATTAATGTTATTGTAATTGCTGACTTTGTTGCCCGTATTGTTATTAAAAATCAAGGCATTTAAAAGGCTGTGCTGTAGCCAGGCGAAACAGGTTACAATTTATTAATATTTAAATGCAAAAATGTTGAGTGAAATACAATTTGTGACTTGGTCGCATAACTCATACGCCATGTTGAATGTTGAATGTAGTTAATTATTTAAATTATATACATATATACTTTATTTTGTGGCTGCATTAAGGCAATTATGTGCAGTCGTACCTAAGTATGAGTATAAGTAGTATATTTATATTTACGAGCCATAAGTATAATGCCGTTGCCATTTCACTTAGCCACAAACGAGCCGTGGCCATTGCCGTTAACAAAATTGCGTTTTACATCATTAATTTTTACGAGCTGAAATAGGCTCAAAATGGCTGATAAGCTGGCTCTGTGTGTGTGTGTTTGCGTTTTTAACAGCCAACTGCCAAGAAAGTTAACAGAGCAATGGTTTCCACCAGCGTCTGGCTAAGCGGCAATTAGCGTGTCTTAAATGGGCTCATAACAAATACACACCAAACGAAAACTAAACTAAAACTTTGAATTACAAATTAACGTAGTAAAAATACATGTTGTTAAAATTCTAATGTTAATAATCAAATAGAAAACAATTTGAGACACGCAAACCCATTCAACGCATCAATGCCTCATTAAATTAGTGAGACAAACAAGCGCGTGACTTGTTCACTGGCATACCCTGTACATACAGGGAGTCTCATTGCATTCATAGCCTGAAATACTCATTAATTGTCATTTGCATGGCAAATGTTAGCCATAAATCACACTGATGAACTAACAGATGGCTGCTCATGGGCTTCTAAGTAAACATCTATATTTGCTATATAGTAATTATATAATACACTTTAACTAGTAAATAATGTACATATATGTACATCTGTAGTCAAGCTTCAATAAACACTCAAATTGTTTAGTTATTATTTTAAGCACTCGCCTCATTTGTGTTTTGTATCTTATTAAATGCTGCACTCGTATTATTTTTCGATTATTACTAAACAGTTGAGCAATTTTGTTTAGAGTCTATTATTTTGTATTTATTTATTTAGGGTTTCGCAAACTAATTTCAATTACATCATTATTTTAGTTATGAGTATTTGAAATTGATTTGCTTCATTTATTTCAATCTATTTTTGCTGCAATTTATTTAAAATCGATCAATTTCCATCGAAAATTATTAGTTGCATTCTATTTAACCCTTGGACCCTTAAATATTTTTTAATTCTGACATTTTAAGTTTATAAAAATGAATTTATGTTCTGTTTGTAATTCTTTGTTTGCTTAAATTCCAAGTTAACACCATATATTTATACCATAAGCTATTTAATAACATTGGTACAATTTTTAAGAGCTATCTTTTTTAACTTAGTTATTAATTTATTATAAAAAGTTTGTTTTTTTTTGTTTTTTTTTTTTTTTTTTTTTTTTTTTTTTTTTTTTTTTTTTTTTTTTGTGGGCATGATTAGCGCAGTGGCTAGTAAAGCCCCGTGCTCATTATTAGTTGACGCTAAAAGAGCTATTCGGTCTGTTAGAGAAACCACCCCCAGGGTTAAAGCAACCCCTAGCTGAGTTTTGGGGAGTTTGCGTGGGCGGGGCAGGGAAGGCGTTGCTGGCAGCGCATTTTCATTTAATGTGCTTATGCATAATGTATAAACCTTTTACCCCCAAAGTGAAATATTTTTTCCTTCCATTTTTTTTTTTTAGAACAAAAGCCTTTTGTGCAGTTTTTAGTTTAAAGAAGATGGAAGTGTTGGTAGTGTGCTCTGTGTAGCTGTCAGCACATTTTGAAAGCGGTTGGCATAACATATTGATTTTTAAAAAGCTTACCTCCATTTGGTGCGTCTATTTTGGAACCACGTCTTCACCTGGGCATCGGTCATCTTGAGTCCCCGTGCCAGAGCCGCTCGCTCCGCTGATGCCAGATACTTTTGTTTGTGAAAACGCTTCTCCAGCTCGGCCACCTGGATGCGTGTGAAGGATGTGCGCGGCTTTTTTCGCTTGGGCGGCGTACGGTTCTGATAGGGATGTCCGATACGACGGGCAATGGGAAAGGCAGCTGTAAATGGTAATAGAAAATAGTAGACACTGTTAAGTAGTTGTACTGGTAATTGCACTGCTCACTTTCACTCAAAGTACGTTTAGTAGCGTGCAAGGGTGTCCTCGCTAAGCAATTAGCCAACAATAAATTCCCAAATAGATAACAAGCCATTTCCGATATACTTTAGTATATGCTTCCGGGTTTGAGTCACACAGGCACCTGTACAGTACAACAACTACTTAGCGACCTTTTGGACTTTGGCTCTACCTGCGACATGAATTTCGCGGCACGCTGTGAAATCAATTTGAACATGACGAACCCTTAAGAGTCACTGACTCGTACCGCTAAGCGCCTAAAAGTGCCTAATTGCCACAGACCGAGATCGAACTGTAGCCGTACCTTTATCATAGAACTGAGAGAGCCCAGACTGAGACGCAGACAGAGGCAGAGACAGCGACGCACGCGACATCAATTTTCATTGAGCCTGAGTTGAGTCATAAAGTAGCGGCTTCCTAGGATCCGTACACATACGGTTGTGACCCAGTGTCTCGTTTCTCTAACTCAGACGACACTGTCGCCTGTTGGCCTTAATGGGCGCGGGAGAGCCAGACCTGGACATTGGTTCTGGTTCTTGGTCGTGGTCTTGGTGCGGTGCGGTACTGGCGCTGAACCTTTTAAAATTCCTGGCAGTCGACTTACTTTGCCATCGGTGTGCGTGTTGTTGTTTATTACGTGCGATAAGACACAGGCACAGTGGTCACCAAAAACCAAAAACCAAAAAAAAAAAAAAATACACAAAATAATCCAAACGAAACGAAACAACAAAAATATTAAAACGTTGTCGTTGGTGACGGTGACAACTTCAAGTGGTCAACTGTTGAACTGGCCAACTGGGAAACCGGCTTGAACCATCGCCTCTCTGGGGTCAGACCCGAGTTTGTGTATATTCTGGCGAAACTTATTTGCCCGCAGCCATTTGTACAACAAATTGAAAAATAACACGATAAAACCATAGACTTTATGATGGCAGCGCAAAACTTAATTTAAGAAAGCTAACTCAGGACAGAAATTTAAAATTTTGCTATACCAATTAATATTAAACATAATTTTAGTTGAGTTAAAATATGGTAACTCTAATGCGATACTCAATAATTAGAAATAAAATTTGGTTTAAATATATTTTTTAGTGCGTTAAGTAAAGTTTTATTGTTTCTTAATAAACATATGTGCAAGTTATTATTTAGAATCTAAAGTGTACCCAAAATAATCATTGGTCTATAAAATGAAGAGCTTAAGCACTTGAGACTGAGAACAAGATTTTTCAATCGATTTAAGAAATCACCCCTGAGATGATTGGAAAATGCTAAATGCCAGAATCTATGGTGGGTGTTAAACTGACAAATCATGTTTTTTATTGCGACTTTTCCGCAGAAACCTCTTTCAAATATGCATCAGAGAAAATGGCACAACGTGTGCGGCATAAATTTCCAAGAAAGTAAAGGAAATAGTAAGGGACAGAGAAGAGGGTTGAGAATACGGTTTGGAATTCAGTAAACCATTTGAATATTTCAGGCAATATCAATTTCAATAAAAAGCCATTTATCGCACCACATAAGTAGCGGCTCGAT
Source organism: Drosophila acutilabella (assembly GCA_035046005.1). Taxonomy (NCBI): domain Eukaryota; kingdom Metazoa; phylum Arthropoda; class Insecta; order Diptera; family Drosophilidae; genus Drosophila; species Drosophila acutilabella. Next base: position 2,464,443 of record JAWNOK010000003.1, read on the forward strand.
TTGTGCACCACTCATATCCTTAAAGGATTCGTTGGGGGATGCGAGAAAACAAGGATGCGAGGCATAATTTTATGGCTTACCAGCGCCAAGCTGCTCGCTGCTTGCTGCTTATTTATGATGTTTGTGGGCTCTGTTCTTGGCGTATCTTAAAGATACTCACAACCTGTCTGTGGACTGCGGCTGTTTGGCTGAAACACTGCCTTCTGGCTGCTTCGGTTTTGCGGCTGTTTTGGCCAAAATACGTGAAATAATGCTAAAAGCTTTTAGCATGCATTATTGATGGCGCCTGTGGCTAACGCTAAAGTCTGAGCCGGAAAGCCAACGGTAGTCGGTGTTGGAGTTTCAGTTTATTCTTGGCAACACCACAAGGCGTATGCGCAATGTGCGTCAAGCTATCAAGTGTCTACACTTTGACCCGTTTGCTTGCTATGCGATTTAAGCCAAAGTTTTAATAGTTTTAAGTATTTTGGCTATTTGGAAAATTGCATAAGCGGCTGCCGTTGACCCAGGAGCCGAAAAAATAATTGGCGCCTGCTGCGTTGGTTGTCAGCAGTTGGAACGACAAGAAAACAGAGAGCAAAGGTATTCCAATTAAGCTGCAATGGTTATTAATCATATGGCGCTATGAGAGGCTAGGGTAGGGGAAGGGAAGGGCAGTGCAGGTGAGCTGTATCAGTTGGAAAGGGTCAGTTTGTTACGGGTGCAGAGTTGTCAGTCCGCTCGTTTGTCTTGTTAATGAAAAAAGCGAAGGCGCCAGCTTATCAGCAGCTCAAGCGACACAACAAACACACACACACACCCATACACACTCCGCGAAGATGTTGACAAAACGAAACTGGTCAAAAGATCGTTCAGTTTGCTGGCTTTCAACTTGAAACAGACTCGTCTCTTGCTCATAAGTGTGGCCACTGGCCAGGTATATTCTAGGCTCACTCTCCTGGCTAATTAAAAGCTGACCATGTCAGTTTGGCCGTCTCACATTGAAGTGTGGTATGTGATGATAAATAAGCTCTGCTTCCTTTCCTCCTCTCTTTATCCCTTCCCTCTTCCTATCGCACTCTAAGCGTTGAGTTGTGCGACCGCCCAATGTGTAATTAATTCCTTTTCGGGGCACAGCGCGAAATTAAAAAGTCATGTAAACCAGCTCATTAAAATAACTGAAAGACCGACGGCAGCGACAGTGGCAGTGGCAGCGGATGTTGGCCATAAAAGCAAAAAGTTCTTTATTTTTTAGCCACTGTCGATCCTTAGTTAAGCAGCTTGGCCAAAAATGGCCCAAATATGAAAGACTGCGCAACTGAGTAGGGACAGCTGATAGCGCAACTGCCAAGGCTCTGATCATGGCTCAGATCATGGCTCAGACTGCGCTTTTCAGACATATAGTAATAAAATCAACGCGAGCTCATTATTTAAGCGGCTCGCGCTGCGACTGCCGCTTGTAGCTACAACTGAAGCTCATAATGTAAACAAATTAACAAAACAAAAAAATAAGCGAATTTAAAAGAACTTTATATAAATACTACATATATATGTATATGTGTAGATGTATATACTTGTGCTGTGTGTGGATGCCACTGACTGCGCGGCGTATGCAAATTTGATCGCTTCTGGGCGGTGGCGCAGTGTTAACTTGGCTTTTTCCTCCACTTCTTCTTAAGCTGCGATTGCGCATTTGAAGGCAAACATGTTTTTATACTTTAGGGCCAGCTTAAGCTTTGGCTTTAACTTTAACTTTGGCTTCAGCTGTGGCTACAGCTAAGGCAGACCCCACAGCGACACTGAGCACTGCCTGTGCTAGTAGAGGTGTACTTATACACTGAGAAAAATGGCAAGGACTTGACTTTGAAGTAATTTGGGTAGAATTTTGTGAAATAGAAATTTTAAATGAATTTATCCACAGCAAATTTAAGGGCTACACAATAATATTAATATTAGTTTTCCTATACTTAAGTTCTAAGTTGGTTGTGGACTTAAAAATTTCCTGGGAAAATTTACAGAAATAATCAAATATATTTTTAAACTATATACTATGTCGTTGAGCTGAGTACACTAAATAAAGGTGACCTCAGCTAGGAATATTGGGCTTGCTTTTAATATTTAGGACTTCTTTACTTTAAACTACACTTGTTTTTCGCAGTGTAGCTGTAGTTGTACGCATAAATGACATGCCGACAGGCATGTTTGGCTTAAAAGACTTCTCTGATCGCGCTTATTAGCCTGGCCCGAACAAGACTTTAATAAGCCGCACTCCAACTCGCACTCGCATACGTGTGCGTGCCACATGGTAATCACAGGGCCCAAAACAGTAGCGACTGTGTTATTGGCTACCGTTGGGACGCCCCAAACATAAAAGCCAGACAGAGATGGGGAGACGTAGAGAGGGGCAGAGACATAAACAGTGCTGGCGGACAGTAGTTACTCACCAGCAAGACGATCCTTAACCGCCTGATGAGCCAGCGCCGCATGATGCAATGGCGGCAGTGCCCAAGTAAGCGGTGTACGTTGCGGTGGCACACGCAGCACATGACCAGCGGCGGCGGCTGCTGCCGACGGATATAGATGCGGATATGTGTAGAGAGCGGCGGCACTACCGTATGTAGAGTTGGCAATGCTGGTGGCCAGTTTATAGGCAGCCAGATCCTGGTCATCCGCTTGCAAATCTTTCTCAACGCTGTTGTTGTTGTTATTGTTGTTGTTGTTGTGGGCATTGCTGCTGTGATTGTTGCTGTTGTTGTTGTTAGTCTCGAAGGGTTTGGAGAGCAGACGCGATATGCTAAAGGGCAGATTCTCGCTGGACGAGGAGCGCGTCTGTTCCGATTGCAGTGATTCGCTGCAAAAGAAGTAAACCAAAATTTGTTGATTTTTTTGTTGTTGTTGGCTCATTAATATTAAAAGTGTCGCACGATAAGCAACCATCGGCAGAACAAATTATTAATTAATGTTGCAAATGGCATTTTTGCGACCAGTTCGACTTAAGACCACGCCATAAAGCTGCTATTACTGTTGCTGCTGATCTGTAAAACGGATAAACGGAAAAACACGCTGAAATCATGTTTGCTACGCGGCGTATGCGTAATGTGAACACTGCTACGACTGCTGACGTGTTGGCAAATTAAGTAATTATGCAAATGCCATAGACGCATTTTATTTGGATTCTATAAATCATCGAAAGCCGCTCAAGACGTGTCACGAACGATACTTAAGTTTTGTTTAAGTTTTTTACCTCTTTTAATTTTTGTTTCTTAATCGTCACACTTTCGTAACTAAAAACTATATTTAAAAGTCGGTGTAAAACTTGTTATAATACATTTATTATATGCACTCGCTCGCTCTCTTTCGCTCCACATTCCTTCAAGCTTGTGATGTTTTATAGGATTTTTATAGCGCGCTCTATTAAAATGTTAATCCAATAAATACGCGGGCCGCCGACTGTGGCATTGTCTTCGAGATTCGAACCCGTTTAGGCCCATTTGGGGAATTGTTATCAGAGCGCGCTTTTTGGCGCCTTGCTAATGTGCATTTTATCGCCGACAGTCCCATTTCCATTCTCAATTCCCATTCCCATTCCGAATTCCCAATTCCAGTCACCTCCGCTCCCTACCTCTACACTGATTTGTCTGCCTGTTTACCCTTTAAATTCAGGGAGTTTCATTTCGGGTTCGATGCGGCTATTTATTAGTGTTTAAGAGTTTTGTTCACGCCAAAAAAAAACAAACCAAATTGGTCGAAACTGCCCGACGGTCAGACAAGCCCGAAATATGAATGAAAGCGGCTTTCAAGAATTGACCTTATCCATTTTCAGCTTGTTAGCCGAACAAAAGAAGTCTTTGTGTCGACTGTAAAAGCCATAAAGCATAACATTTTGTGGTGCCATCAAAGCAGTAACAGTTTATAATTATATACACAGCGAAAAATGATCGATCCGAAAGTAAAATCAATAGGAAATTATGTTGTAAGTTGGGTTGCTTCGAAAATGTTAAAGTGGTAGGAATAGAAATGAGTAAGTGCGCATTTCTTTAAAAATTAATTAATTTTTGAGATGCGGATCAAATATTAAATATGTCTTAGTTACCTAAGGAATATAAGCTTAATTCGAAGATGAATATTTCTAAGATTTTGATGCTTAAATATTAGTTAGTTTTTTTTCCGTGTGTATAAATCGATTGAATAGATTTTGGAACCTTTATCTATAGTTTAAAGTTAGCTTACTAATTGATATGTTTTTAATATAGCCTATAGCTAGTCTACTAATGGATACGTATTCCGCATAGATTGTCATACATGAATTTATGGATAAGTATTGTATATCAAGGGTATGTAGCTTGGCTGCTTGCGATTTTCTTTATATAAACTGATTCATAGACTATATAGTTAGTCTCTTGATTGATTTATCATTTGAGAGTTGTCTCATACCCGTTTTCTACCTCCAGTTAATCTACTAATGGATATGTATTCTATATCTAGGCTGTTTAACTGTCTGTAGTGGATATATATTCCATATCTCGACTATTTAGCTAGTCTCTTAATAGACTTGTTACCTTAGAGGCGTTTCTGACTCATCGTAGCAGCTGCCACCGTCCATATCCACATCGGAGCCGCTGCCACATGACATGCGGGAATCGGAGTCGACATCGACATGTATTTCTTGCTCCTCGACATCGTCGCCGTGTTCGTGCTCATGCTCGTGCCCGTGCTCGTGCTCAGTGTCATGCTCATCCTCCTCGTGACTGGACATGTTGACAATAAATGGCGCCAATTTGAACAGTTTGAAGCACTTGAGAAAATTCACTTGGTCTTATATAATTTTTAAAATATTTGTAATAATCTTTTGTTTAATTCTTTTAATTAATTTCTTTGTCACAAGCACACAAAACACGCGAGTTGATATTGGGCAGTTTAATTAACTTGGCTGATTGACTTCCGCGACGAGTGTTTTTGGTGGTTACGAAAACGCGACTCGACAAATTGAGCTGACGCCGTTGACTGAGATGCGATCTGCAAAATCCCCGAGCTGAGAGCTGAGAGCGGGCGCGTGCTGGCGGGCGTAAACGCTTTTCATAAATGCAGCCCAAAAATAAGCCGACGGACGATTGCGCTGCTGCTGCCGACACAGCCGCTGTCTCAGTTAGCGTCAACGTCGCTGTCGCTGTGTAGCTTGTTAGCCAAATAAGCTAAGCCAAAGGCAGGAGTCACCCCGCTGACAGCAAAAACAAATACGAACGCGAGTAAAAATAAAAAAGAAACACAATAAAGTAAAACCAGTTTCCCTGACGTCAGCAGCGCAGTCGGTGTCGTGGCAGAGAGCAGTGCTGCTGCTGTTGCTGCTTCCTTCCTATTTGGTTAACGTTAACGAGCCTGTTTGCCACCTTGTTTGAACCTAACCTACCATAATAAACGTTGGCCAACCCTCACAGCACACACTGCCCACTTCCGCCCTCACCCTCCTTCCTGTCTGCTGCTTTGTACTGCTTCTGCTGCCTATCGGTGGTTGGCCCGCCCCAGCCACGCTTGCATCTCGCTCACACTCACGCGCTCTTTCGCTCTGACAACGGCACATGCGCTCGCACACTGCTTGCTCTCTCTCTGTGTATGGTGAGCAAACAGGTTTTATGCTGTGCACTGCTTGGCAGCACTGGCTGGCAATTGACGCAGTGGGCGTGACACTGCTTGCTGGTGATTGGTCGCTGCTTACGGGCTTAACAGAAGGGGAATTGGAAGTGCGGTGGAGTTGGGGAATGGGGGGTGTACTAAAGCTTTGCATTTGCGACGACATTTTAAATGGAAAACGTTTTGCTTTTGGGGTTTTTATTACGAATAGACGAGAGAGCATGAAGAGAATGTATTTTCATTTTGATTGTTTCTATTTTCGGGTTAGCCAAGCGTTGCCAACCCACCTACCCATCTACCAACTACCAGCTTTGTTGTGTGGGAGCGAGACAGCGCTTGGCCTGAAGAAGTGCAAATGTGGCAGATTAATAGCACAATTGGAAATAGCAGCGTTTTGTCAGTTTGAGTTCACAAAGCGTAGGGGCAACGAAGCGTAGCCAAGAGAGGGGCAAAATCTTGGCAGCGCTGTGGCAGCGTCTTAGCCTGTGGTCCACTTTTCCTTAGACTTTTCCTAATGCCAGTCCAGCATTTTGCCCACTGACAGCGAGATCTCTCTATTAGCGCTATCTCTCGAGAGCCTGGCATTCTGGCAGGCCACCGATAAGATATTCCTCTACCTACCTGCCTGCCTCCCACCTGTCCATGCAAATGGAAATTATTTGTGTAGTGAGTCTCTTCCTGGCATCTTAGTGGGTTCACTTAAAGGTTAATTGACAGTTTTATTGCCCAGTCTTCTTGGCCTTGGCATGGCATTCCAGCTCTTGATTGTGAATTGTATTCCAATTGAATGCCTGGAATCTTGTGGCATGTGCCACAGGCATTCTTTGTCTCAAATTCAGTTCTAGTTCTAGGCAAATATTATATTAAATTCAAATCCATTCACTGACTTTCAGATTCTCTTGTTGCCGCAAAAAACGCAAACAGAATTAATCACAAAAATTCAATTTTGCACTTAGGCACAGCCAGAACGCTTTTTGGCAACAAAAGTCAGCGAAAATCATGGCCAACAATGAAAACAGGCAATTACTGCATATTCAATTGAGCGCGTGATCCAACACACAGAGACTGATTATACACTGCGAGAAGTTGGGGTGCTATTAAATTGTTAAAAAAAATCTTTTTAATATTCTAATTATTTTCACTAGCACCATTATAATAATTTGAATTATTGTGAGCTTCTATTATATAATAGTCTTTTTTTTGTTTTTTTATTATCGTTCATATATTTGTTATTGTTAAAATCATTGTAGGGATTATCATTTTGAAATGTTATATTCGCTTTGTTACTATTACTTTGATTACCACCATATTTTTTATTACCCTGATCATTATCATTATCATTACTTGTACCATTATCAATATCCATTTCATTAAATTTGTCTTAATTATTATTATTATTATTTTATTGTTTCCTTGACTGCTGTCAAATATAATATCGAAAAAATTCTTTGTGAATTATAAATTAATTGTTTAAATGTTGGTACAATTATTAATCTTAAATTTATATATAAAGCAATAAGTTCTAAAATTTATGAGATCGCTAAATTTTTTAAAGCAGCACTCTATTTCTGTCAGTGTAGTCAAATCAACATGCAGAGTCGTAGACAGTCAAATGCAAAAGGACTTCTCAAGTCACGACGCATCGTCGTTGTAGGCCTTGTAGTCAACTAATTGGATTTCATTTGAACGGCTAAGGAAATGGCAACAGCAACAACAATAAGCCACGGCAACAATTGCCATAATAAAAGAGCAGCAACAACAGCAACAACAACAACAAAGGTCTCGACTTGAGCAATTGCAATGCAATTTTAATGCAAAGCGAGAGGCGGGCCACATTTTTATTGCAGTGTTCTTGTGTATCTTTTTACTTTTATTTCAGTTAATAGCAGCACAACAACAACAACAACAATAGCAGCACGAATGAGAGCAGTAATAGCAACAACAATAAGTGCAATAACAACAACAACAACAGCAACGCGAAATTGGTGCTTGGTATGAATACAAAATGAGCACAAGATGCCACCACAATGCAGGGCATTGGAAGTGTCTGTGTGCGCAGGTAGAGCAGGTAGCAGCAGCAAGTGTAGCGTGGAAGGAGGTGTAGGGGGGAGTACTCCAAATTAGTATGCAGCAGCAGCACTGCAGTCAACAGCAGCAGTAGCAGCAGTGGCAGTGGCAGTAGCAACACTACTTGTCCCACCCTCCTGCTGCCATTTGCAGGACTTGCCACTTGACTTTATTGGCAACTTCATGGAATATTCAGCAGGAAGGAAAGTTGTGCGCAAGTGCCTCCAAATGGCGACTGCGATGCTTTTGTTTCCACACTACAACATTTGAAGCTTCATTCCGTATGCATTTTTATTTAGCACATATACAAATGGTTGCTGGGAAATGCTAAAAGTGGGTGTGGCTCCCAGGCAGGTGGGCATTAGACAGACAGTGGGACAGAGAGACAGTTAGGTACAGAGACAGCCGATACGAATGTCACTCCAATTGCCAATACTGATTATGCCTGTCCCCCGTTCGTCGTCGCCAATTTTATGTGCGGTCAGGTGAACGCTATTATTGGTGACAGTTTTACCTTTATGTGAATGCCTTTCAAATACTCACGACTCTAGACGGAGATAGCTATAAAGCTAGACTTCTTCTCCTTCTCATTCTCACTCTCTATCTCTCCCTCTCCCTATCTGTCTGCCATTTAAGTGATTTCCCTCAACACGTGCACCACTTTCTTTTGACTTGCTCGAAATTCTTTTAGTCTGTTCACACTGTTTTGTGGCAGGGGAAATCCTAGTCTCGGCCGTTATTGGGTCTATGTGTGATTTCGTTAGTGAATTGACCACACAATTTGCTAAACGATAAATTAACACATTAATTATTTAATACGCATTGCTTGCTGTGTCTCTGTGTGTGTTTGTCAGTGTGTGTGTGGGCGTCGGAAACTTTTGGCTTGAAATGCTCGACTTGTTGAGCATCGATTGGTTCCAAATCGAGTCTCAAGACGCACTGATTTTAGGAGGCAAACGGTGGATGGATGGGCGAAGGAGTAGCCCGCAGCTGAGATTACAGATTTTCTTTGTTCTAAGAATCCTGTGCTAGAGTTTTTTGTTTCTAAGATAAATATCTAGATTATTATGCTTTCTATCTTACTATTAAATAAACTGTTACTAAGTTGTGACATGGAAACCAACGGAATTCAAAAATACTTTTCACTTCATTGTTCATCCTTACTAATCTCAGATTAATTTTGAGATCTACACATAATATCATGATGATTTTAAGATTTTTTCTCAATTTTCCGTATTCAATTCTTTTCTTTCCTTTAAAAGCTTCTCTAAATTCCCTTAAAGTATTTCAAATACTTTTATTTTGGCATTCTCTTAACATTAGCGGAGGGTTCCTAATTAATTTCGCACCCACTCTCTTAGCGGAAGTCACTGATTTTTATGAGGCCGCACTCACACACTCAGCCACACCCAGCCACACTCTAATATACTCTCTCACACACACACGCAACCCATTTACATGCATATTGTATGGTATATGGGCATTTTTAATAAGTAACCGATTTTTTTCACGCATTCTTGCCACAATGCTTTCTTGCTTTGTGGCACCCTTCGTTGTTGCCTTGTACCCACCTCTAGCTCCACTCATCCTCTTTCCCTTCTCATTCCCCTTCTCCTTGGCACATATTTATATATATTCCTCTGGACAATTTCGTGTACGCCATTTTGGTCGTTTTATAAATTAAATATGCTCTCGCGCAATTTCAGCCAGCGATTGTTATAATACCCTGTATGACATGAGCAGGGGGTGTATTGATTGTATGCTTTTAAAGCAGTATATTAAGGAACAAAAATTAGTTATATAGTTTATAGCATAAATGTCGTATTTAACGTTTAATATTATATTTATGTTAATACTGACTAAAATTTTATTTATTTTGTTTGGAAATAATACTAGTGAAATTCAAATGTTTGGTCCTTAACCAATTACAGAGTATTTTTGCCGCTGATTCCAGCTGCCTTTATAGCTCAGCTTGCCACTGTTTGTATTTGGCCGCCACTAACGCAAATGTGGCAGTGTGTTTGGGCCGGGTTAAATGGCTAACAATGGCAGCCCCCATTGTTGGTGGTGCCTGGCGTGGTGTTTGGTGTTGGTATGAGGTACTTGGGTGCCTGGTTTGTTTGGCAAATGTGCGACACACCGTTAAGCAGTTCATTTGTAGGCAATTTTCGTATGATTACAAACAATTTCCGTTGTTTTTTGGTTGCTCTGAGTGCGTGCGATTAGCTGGAAATATTTATGGATCATACTTAGTTCCATTTACAGGGCAGAGGGAGAGTTGCCATGATTTTTATTACCTCAAGTGGGTACGAATTGTTGGGGTAACAAGACGCACATAACGTGTTTTTTGTGGTATATAAATTTGTGGCACAAAAGCAGCGAGGCGCGAACTTTTTTGGCACATTAAACCCATTTGGATAACGCATTTTGTTAGACATTTGCGAGTTTTCAAGTATTTAACTGCTATCTGACACATAAAACTAATTAAATCAGTTGCGATCGTAAAAATCTCCCGAGGTATTTTGAGCTTTTTAGCGACTTCATCGCCCCCATAAAAACACTGATCTAAACAAAAGATGGACAGAGACATATGTATTTAAATTCAAATATTTACGTTAAATATTTTGGGAAAGTAAATTAAGAGCTAAAAAATATATAAAACTCGTAAAAAAGCATTTTGGAAATTTCGTTTATAAGCCATAAATCGAAACACAAAGCAGTTTTATATATGTGTTGATTTGCATAAATCGCTCAGATCGGACGACATAAAACGACACCTTTAAATGGAGGGAGAGAGAGAGTAGAAGAGAGTAAGAGTGAGAGAGAAAGAGGCACACTTTGTGTGAGAGCCTTATCTCAACTACCTAAGTTAATTGCTTAATCTGTGAACACAGTGAAACCTCAATTCGTGTCCCGACTTCTTTTTGTTGCATTAGATGAGCCACTTCCCACTTGACTCAGGAACTGTGTGTTTTACCTTTTACTGTTTGGGTTTCTCCCTCTTCCTCTCTGTCTCTTTCTCTGCTTTTCTCTGATGAGTCATGAACCCGTGGTCACAGTTTTGAGAACGCAATTTGCTTATCGAGACGAGAAATGCGTGTCTCCTGGCGCTCTGGCTATAATAATTTTTATGGCCCACGTTGAGGCAGCAACTTTGCTGCAATCAATTAGCATTGTGACCTGTTTTGTAGCCCCTCTCTTACCGCTTCTCCCTCCCTTGCCTCTATCGTCTGGCCTTCTTATCAGTTTGACGCGCTTGTTAATGAACGATCGAAGCTTTTTCTCTTTCATATTTTGATACATCGATTCTGTTGCTGCCTTTGTTTTTGCTGTCTTGTTATTGCCCGTTTCTTAAAAGCTTTTTGCTTAATACTCACTTTAAATGCTAATTAAAAATGTGTTTATTTGCTCAGCCAGCTCATTAACCGTTTTATTTAATTTCATTTGCATATATGTCTTACCCCAAATGATTGTCACAATTTTGGAATTTATAGTACACACTTTTAATATAATAAATGATTTGCACATGTAAATGGCAAAATTTCAATCATTTTTCAAGCGAAATTGTGTAGAGACTCCGTGTTGCTGTGTGACAAATGAATATTTTCATTTTTTCTGCCCGTCTTTTTCCCAAAACAATTAAAAATGCCAACGGCACAGTATGCCTAGGATACAGGAGATGTTTGGGAGTGTAGGGGAGTGAAGTGTAGTGGGGCGTCCTGTCTGCAGAGCGAGTGTCTCGTTCATCATCCGAAATGCATTTTAGTTGAAATTAAAAAATATTCCATGCCCTTGTGGGGGAACTCAGACAACGTGGCTCTGAATCAGAGTTCATTAATTTCAAATGCCCAACTCCAGTGGCAGATCCTTTGAGAAGGTGTTGTTATTTTGTGTTGTTGGCCAACAAGGCCATCAAGGCTATACATAGGTCCAAGACAGTCTGACTTGGCTGACAGCTAAAATTTGTTGACTCCAAAAAGGGACAAGCGATTCCCAAGTTGAGTAACTTACTCTAAACATCAATGGTATTGAAAATATAGTAGAAGTTTGAAGGAGATTTTAAACGAGTGGCTGAGACTACAAAAAATTCAACAACTAAAATCTTAGAAAAATAATATATAATTTTCTTAAAAATAACAAAATTTGTAATCAATAGAACTGCAGAGTCGTATCGATTAAGCCCAGTGCCAATTGGACTGGCTTAAATATGGCCAACTAAGCCTCCGACGCAAACGAAATCGCGCATACGCCTCATATGAGTGTCATTTGATGAGTACAGATTTACAAATTGCATAAATCCGATATTTAAGTATTTGAAAATATTATCGAAGAGCTTCGAAATCCAACCAAATGCCGCCATCCAGTTTTGGAACGATTCCAAAAGGTTCAATCAAATTGTCCTTACGCGTCTTGGGATTAATTTTAATATCGAAATTGCTCAACACCTCAACCAGGGCAGCCTTGATCTGAGTTAGTGCAAAACGCATGCCTAGCAAAATTTTGTTATTAAAATAACTGTATAATTAGTTAAAAATAATACGAACCTATGCAAATGCGAGGACCATCGCCGAAAGGCATGAACACGCCGCGATCGCGATATGTTTTGGCTGCATTCGGTTCCATAAAACGATCGGGTTGAAATTCACTGGGATTTGGGAAGTAATCTTCGTCCTTCATGAAGCAGCTATGTGGAATAATGATGGTCGTGCCTTTTTCGACGGTGAAACTAGAACCATTTCGATTGGACAACTCAATGGGCTCAGAGCAGAGTTTGTTGGACGCGACGAGTACAGGGAAAAGACGAATGGTTTCTGTAAGTGTGGTAATTAATTAATATAAACTCTGGATAAGTGTTTAGAATAATATACCCTGTACGCAGGCTTCCAGGAAGGGTAATTCATGAATATTTTCGAAGTCAACAAAGCCCTCTTCATTCAGGTTGGCCTTGATCTCCTCTCGCAGTCGCTGTTGTGACTTTGGATCTCTTCCAAGACAAAGCATGGTGTGAGACAACACTGAAGCGGATGTCTCAAAACCGTCAATAAGGAAAGTCATTGTATTGGCAGTTAGTTGACGTGTGTTCAGGTTTTTCTTCTTTCCAACTTGTAGAATGTAATCCAGGAAATCAACGCGTTCGATTTTCTGGCCTACCGCCAACTGAGACTCGCGTGCATCAATCGCACTCTGCATTAGATTCACAAAGAAATTTTCCACATGTTCGGGTATAAATCTCAACTTTTTAAAGCATAGCATTGCAGGGAACATGGAGAAGAAGGCAAAGTTGAAAACAAATGCCCAGGATTGATCGAAAAGATTTTTGATTTTCTCCATTACGGGTGTGGGATTATCGGAAAAGCTCTGAGCACTGAGGCCCAAGACGCAGTCAGTAACCATTTCCGTAGTAAAGCACAAACTGAGCTGTATGTGATAACAAAAGTTAGTTGAATGTAATGAGAGTAGAGGAATGAAATCACTTACATCTTTGCCATTCACTCCGGTTGTGGATCCCATGCGAATTTGCTTGCGTATAAAATCGTTGAGCTTCTTGCACACCTGATTGGTTACCGGGTAGACTGATTTTATCTAGAAAATAAGTATAAAGACGTCACCTTTTAATCAATAAGTTCCACTGATAAGATAATAAAAGTTTTCATCAGACAGTCTGAAACGATTTTATTGTTGCCTCCCTAAATCTATCAAAGCTTGGTGGTCCAGCTGGTGTTCAGTTGAATCTTTTAGCAAAGAGAGCAAGCAATAGATCGACTAAACAAAATTGATCTTGAATGATCTTCAGACCTCAAAGAAGGCTAGTTTGATAATATATTATTGTATGACTTTGGTGTTTAAGCTGCGATTGACATACACTGTAAGACTCAAGTGGACCGGAACTATCGATTGACATTGAAATAAAGAGAGGAGGAGAAATAACGAGAGGTTGGAAGGTAAAGTGAGAGCGCACAAAGAGAGATAGAACCAAATTCAAGTACAATAAGACCCAAGGTAAGGGAACTTGGTCACACTTGAAGTATTCTAGAAATTAAAACATGTTCGCTAACTTTATGTTAAACTACGTCGTAGTTAACATCAACTTTAGATCAACAGTTGCTTACCCGACTCATAGTTAGACCCGGAGTTATGTCCGTGCGACGCTGCTTCCACTTGTCCCCAGTCATAGTGAACATGTTGTTGGAAATGATGTAATCGGATTTCTCATCGACCATGCTGGACAGCTCGTTGTCGTGGAAGTGCTTAAAATCCGAAACAAATATACGATGAGCCAACTCCGGACTGACGATGAATAGCTGAGGCGTGCGGCCCAAAAATATGCCAACCGCATCGTAGTCTGCCTTGTACTTACTATAAAATTTAGTGTTAGTTAGTGGTTCCCAAAAATATTCCACACTTTAGTTACCGATAGATTTCATCGAGATCATAGATCGCATGTCGCTTCATTGTGTACATGTTGGGATAGTTTCCGGTTAGAATCTTGGGAGTGGGACCGGGCACCTTTCGTTGCCGCCAGTAGCCATAGTTCCAGGTGAGAAACTTGTAGGCCAGTGCTACGAGCACTACGAGTAGTGCTATCGTTGAGAATACCATATTTCGTATTTGATTTGATTCGCACAACTTTTCCGTGCGAATTTTGTTAATAGACTGGTCTACGCGCGCTAATACGCGACCCTTTTAATATGTTTTTCAATTGTCTCTGCTTCTTAGGTCAGTTTCGTGATAAGAAAACTTGTTTCTATTTGGCTTCTAAACAACAAAAAAGTCTGATGACGTGTAAAAAACAAGTTGTTCAATGCCAAATATCTTATCTGAAGTGCTTAAACTAATATTTATTAATTGGGAAAATAAATACACTTTAATCGGGTGCTAGAAATTTGTTAAGTAATTTGAACATTGAGTGCTTAAACTGTAAGTGATTAACTTCTTAAATTTAGCATAATATATGATGCTTACATTTATAATTGTATCATCAGCTTAAACTCTTAAATTATCGATCAAAATAATGGACTATAAAGACATTTTTATAACCGTAGGGTATATGGAAAAATAACTAAAGTTATGTATGGATTTATATTAAAAATCAAGCGATAAAATTAATATTTTAAGCTTTGCTTAGTGGTGTATTTAATCCATATAAACTTATAGTTTACTCACTAAATATTGGTTGCAAGAACTCGAGTGTTGAAATCATGAAGGTTTTGGAGGAGCGATGGTAGAACCGGTTATTATCTAACGTATAAGTCACCAATTCCACCAAAGCCACCAATATAAGTCACCAGACCTAGTACAACAATTTTAATATTATATTAAAAGCTATCACAACTTATCGTGTACAAAAGTATACAGTTTTCGGTGTACACAAGACACCTACCCAAACAAAAGTTTGTAACGAAGCATGAAGTGTGTATACAATGTGGGAAACAGAGATAGCTGTATATATTCGTAGTATAATCATGATGATTAGACAATTTTTTTGAATAATGATTATTTTATTCGCTATCTACTATAATGACTTCAGAGTAATATAGTTCTATCAGTATGTATTAAAATAAATATTAGTATATGTTGTCTGTGGTAATCAGTTTGATTTGATTTAGTTTATGGCGTTAATTATTTGTATACTTTTCTAGACCTGATAACAGTTTGTTGCTGGGCTTAGCAGTTTCTTATCAATTTTTGTTTTGAATTTCACAAGTAATTATATTAATAGGTCATACTAACTTAGCGGGGGGTATTAAATGCAGTTTAAACTGGTTTATATAGTGGGAACTAAATCATTAATATAAAATAAGACTTATATAGAGACATTCAATATAAATAAACGAGATTTGTAAATAAATTAAGAAATTTTTAAATGGTTTCTCAAACTAATGAAAGTCCACTTAAATACTCAAATATATTCGCTAGTTTATTAACCATAAGTAGACCTTAAATAGCTATAATTCTTAGACATATCAAGTCTAACATAACTTGCCTGAGTTACGGCTTGAGTTACCATTAAAAATCAAACAACACTCAAATTTCTCAGCGACAATCTGCAGTCAAGTGACAAAGTCTGATGTATGTATGAATATACTTTTATATATATCGTATATGCATACGTGTGCAGGCGTTACTGTCTGTCTCTTTCTCTGTTGCTTTCCTCTCTTTCACTGGGGGCGGTGCTGTCTGTGGTGCATTTCCATTACACCCACTCGCATTTTTGTATTGCGTCCAATTGCTCAGTTAATGGATTGCAAGCTCAGTTAATAACTTAGCCAACTTGGCCAACGAGCTTGGCTGATGACAAGTTGTACAAAAGTGTGCCAAGTTTTCTCCCCACCCGCTTTCCGTTGGGAACTGTGGGCCAATTAAACACTTAAAGCGTTGTTAAAGCCAGGTAGACAGGGGCGGGGAGGGAAGTGAGGGCATAAGACTGGAGAGCAGCTAATTTCAGTTAAGAATTTGAGCTTACCACGTGTGACAAATTGACGCTTTTTAATTTCGCCTGCATTCGCAGCCTGCAGCGCACCCGCATTAGCACCAACGAACACGAAACCACTTTAAAGTTTAAACGTAAAGCGTCACACGAAACAGAAATCACGCATACGCCGCGTATTGCAGTGCTGCAATTTGTTGATGGCTTCCAGGCAGAAATCCACTGTGCTCAGTCCTCTGCCTCAGTCTCAGTCTCAGTGTCTGCCTCTGTCAACTGATACTGATTGACGATGTTGTTCTGATTGCTGTTGTTGTTGTTGCTGTTGCTGTTTCGCTTGCTGTTTTAGTTGCCTGCTAAAAAGGTGTTTTCATTTTGAATGCAAAAACGTCGCCTTGATTAATTGCCTCGCACAAGCGCCATCACATCCGCCGTTGTGTTGGCCAAAAGAGCTCTCTGAGAATCAGGCTTGGACTCTACTTTATTTAACAAATGATGTGCATGTCTTGTGCCACGATAATGGCCATAAGAGTTGCTAAAGTTGAAGCTGAACTGTGGACGCTTGTGCGTCGTGTCTGGCAAACCAATCAAAATGTTAATGACACTCTCAATACAGTTATCACAACAGCGTCAACATGGGAGGGGTAGGAGGTAGGAAGTAGGAGGGGTTGGCAGAAGACAACGATGTCCCACTTGACCGAGCCTTTTAACATTTCTGCCATAGCTTTCTGCCAACACTGGAGTCGCCGTCAACGCTGTTAAGTTGTCATTTCCATTATGACCATGTCGCTTTAGCATTTAACAAATAGTTGAGACATTTACAAGCGTCGATAAGAGCAGAAGACGTGGTGAGAGAGGGAGAGAAACAGAGAGACAGGGGCGACAGAGTCAGTTCGAAATGCACAATGAACGATTTGTGTTAATGTATCTAGATTTGGGCTTAGCCGCTTTTGCCCCAACTTATTTATGTTGCTCTTAAATGGGCAGACAAAGTTTAATATTCATACGGCTTTGTTCGCTTTGTTTGCTTTTGTCCCTCATATTGTCACACATTAATCACTGGCAGCAGCCATAAAACTCATAAATAACCAATGAGACTCTAAAACAAAGCTAAAACTAGCCAATAAATAGGCACAGGCCACTAATGATGAACTCAGTGTTGACCTGTAAGCACGGTTTAGTGTTGTCACCTTAGCTATTTTACAGTCATGCTAGCTACAAAACTAGCTAACATTTATTATACAAATTTATTTTTTTTCTTAATTTTGAGCTTGATTAGAACTATAAGTGATGTCGATTGATTGAAGCTATATTGTCATTTTTATTTAACGCTCGGTAATTTATAAGTTTATCAAATATATAGTACTCTGCCAACTATTTAGGAGATCCAGGGTATAAAATAGAGAACCAAAGGCAATCATTGGCCAAGGCAGCAGCCCACACAATAGACAAACACTCAGCAAATGGCAGGCCGTAATAATTGGCCAGAGCTTTTGACATGTTAACATGATAATATGACAGACAAGTCAGCGGCGCATCAAAAACTTATCAAAGGCAGAACAAGAACAGCAACAACAATAGCATTACACTGAGACACCGGATATGCTCATTGGAGATAACTAAGGGGAAATGAAAGGGAGCAGAGTAGAAGGGAGAGAAAGAGGGAACACGGATGCGCTCGAGTGGCGCTTGGATAACGGCCATTTATTTGCCCTTTCTGTGGAGTGTTGACAAAAGGTTGTGAAAGATAGTGAGACGGAAAGAAAGAGACAGCTAAAGCGTAGAAATTATAAAATGATAATGCAACATATTGTGGGACTTTGAGAAGACAAAGCATTAAAATTATATCGAAAACATAAATAAGCATATCGAAAACTGTTGGGATCATTTATCAAAAGATATGAGAAAAGAGAGAGGGAGAGGGAGAGGTAGAGGTAGGGAGAGGAATAGAGATAGCTCACGTAGGTGGGCGTTATTGTTTATACAGCTGATTACTAGCTGAAAGACAGACTACAACAATTTGAAATCGATTTGTCATTTGTGAGAGAGCCAGAGAGGGGAAGAGAGGTAGAGGAATAAAGACAGATTAGGCCATATGGCCCTGACTTAAAGTATATTGATTCCTTTTCTAGCGACTCTACATTTAAACAGACACAAAACATTTTGATGCCACGATCGTTTCCTTGAATCGTTTTTTGCCAACAGTGCCAGCAAAATGAGCGACTGACTGACTTGGCAATCAGCAAAAACACTTCCGATGGGATCGCAATCAACTTGACTCAACTGAAATCCACTCTACTCAACTCCATCTTTGAAATGATGCAACACGTACAGAGTAAAACCTTTGCGTAATTTGCACAAAACGTTTTGTTTTAAATTGAAATTGGTTTTCTTTTTGCAAGACAATTTAACCGCAAATCAACTAAAACGATAGGCTCACTCCTCGCCCCTCTCTCGCCCTTCTTCAAAGCCGCCATTTGGCTATAAATCAAAGTGGCTCTTTGAGAAGTATCTGAGAACGCGCAAAGAGATTAATTCGAGCAAATGTTAAACTCTCTGTACGATTTAGCATACCTTGCAATGACCGAACTATATAATTGGACACGGCGCATCAGGCAGGCACGTTTCATATTAAGAAAATCGACGGGTTCACAAATGCCAAAGAAAGAGATAGACAGACCGACAGTAGAAAGAGAAGGCAATTGGTCAAAAGCATGCAACTGGCTATGAAAATGGCTGACTTAAAAATCATACAGAATTTTATTCGCATTCGCCTTCGCATTTACATTCACATTTTTATTCGCATTCGCATTCAGCTCGAATCAATTTCGAATAGCCATCCATCAACTTCATCATCTTATTGCTCATTATCATCATTGCTGACTGATTGCCGCGAAATCATTACAACAATAAAAAAAGAAGAAAAACTCTTTGAGCTGATGTTGATGAAAACGATTTTAAATTATTTTATTTCAATTGCAAAATTTTATTGCCCGAATGACTTTAGTTGCGGGTTTGCTTGGCTGCTCGTTTGGCTACATCGGCTACATGGCTTTTCCAGCCAAACATGCCATGGCTCTGAAGCTGGCTTATGGCCGCAGTCGTCGTCGTTGGCGTCGTCACCGTCGCCGTCGCCGTCTCTGCCGCATGGCTATATCAATTTTTTGCGCTTTTTCTGTTTTATTGCTACTCCATTAAAATTGAATTGCCTTCTTTTGTTATTGCAGTTGTTGTTGTTGTTGTTGCCGTTGTTGTTGTTGTTGCCGTTGTTGTTGCCGTTGTTGTTATATTGCCTGTTAATGCTGAAAATATAATAATGCTCATTATGCTGAATACAGAAACGATTGTTCGATTGATGTTAAATTAACATTTATTGATTATACCATACACCAGCTGCAAAAAATTAGTAGTATCAATATTTTGATTCCTAAAGTAACATAACCTTTTATTAATTACTTTTACAAGTTAAAAGTACTTAATTTCGAAATATAACATTTCAAAACATTTTCCTTTAATAATAAATTATTTAATGTATTCTTTGTCGTATAGCAACGAAATTAAAAAAATAAGCAAAGCAAATAAAATACTAACGAAAAATAAACTTCGACTGTCTTATACTTACATATAAAATATTTACTAATCCTATCCTATATCTGAGTGAAGCGGTTATGGCTATTTCTTATATTGGCAAGCAGCACGCAAGCAAGCAGCTTATCAAGCAGTGTAGTTTTTATTTTACACTGTCAGTGAACGCTACATTAATGGTTTGTGTAATCGCTAAGGTTGGTAGTGAGCTGCACTACGAAATTACATCTTGCACTAATAAAACAACACAACGAAAGTGTCAATGGAGCGCCATGTTTTTCAAGCGTAATCGCTGCTGCTAAAACAATATATGTATCATTTTTGTAGAGTAGCACATTTTTAAAAGCAAACATACAACCAGTGCATGACAACTAGCAGTCTTCATACACTTTGCCTGGTGTTTATGTTTTAATAGATACAGCAAGTTGATCGAAAAATTAGTATTTTAAGTGGGAGAGTTACTGCGAGTTAACAGAGCAACAATAAGCAATAGAACTGCAGAGTCATACCAATAACGCCCAGTAACCATTGAACGGGCTTTCATTTTATGCAATCGAAATCGCGTATACGTCGTATGTGAGTGTCATTTATTGAGTACTGTTAAACATAATTGCATATATCCGATATTTTGACATTTAAACATATTATCGCCGAGCTTCAAAATCTAACCAAATACCACCATCCAATTTTGGACCCAAGCCAACGGGTTCCATCAAATTGTCTTTACGCGTCTTGGGATTAATTTTAATATCGAAATTGGTCAACACCTCAACGAGTGCGGCCTTGATCTGAGTAAGTGCAAAGCGCATGCCTAGAAAATTAATAAATAAATTAAGATATCATATGTATTAAATGGTTGGTAGGAATTCGAACCTATGCAAATGCGAGGACCATCGCCGAAGGGCATGAACACGCCGCGATCGCGGTAGGATTTGGCTGCATTTGGTTCCATAAAACGATCGGGTTGAAATTCATTGGGATTTGGGAAGAAATCTTCGTCCTTCATGAAGCAACTATTTGGAATAATGATGGTGGTGCCCTTTTCAACGGTGAAAGTAGAACCATTTCGGTTGGTCAACTCAATGGGCTCAGAGCACAGTTTGTTGGACGTGACGAGTACAGGGAAAATACGAATGGTTTCTGTAAGTGTGGAACTTAAGTTATTATAAACTCTAGGTAAGGGCTTAGACTAATTTACCCAGTATGCAGGCATCTAGGAATTTTAGTTCGTGAATCTTTTCAAAGTCCACAAAGCCCTCTTCATTCAAGATTAGCCTCGATCTCCTCTCGCAGTCGCTGTTGTGACTTTGGATCTCTTCCAAGACAATAGCATAGTGTGACCCAATACTGAAGCTGTTGTCTCAAAACCGTCAATAAGGAAAGTCATTGTGTTGGCGGTTAGTTGACGTGTATCCAGATTTTTCTTCTTGCCCATTTGTAGAATGTAATCTAGAAAATCCACACGTTCGAATTTCTTGCCTACCGCCAATTGAGACTCGCGTGCATTAATCGCACTCTGCATCAGATTCACAAAGAAATCCTCCACTTGTTTGGGCATAAGTCTCAATTTTTGTGAGGCGCAGGAAACCGGGAAAAGGGAGAGGAAGCCAAAGACGAGCACAAATGCCCAGGATTGATCGAAGAGGGCTCTTAATTTGCTTCAGTATGGGTGTGGGGTTATCAGAAAAGCTCTGAGCATTGAGGCCCAAAACGCAGTCAGTAACCATTTCCGTAGTAAAGCACAAACTGAGCTGTATGGGATGTTCAAAGTTAGTTGAATGTTACATGAAAGTAGATGGATGAAATCACTTACATCTTTGCCATCCATGCCAGTAGTGGATCCCATGCGAATTTGCTTGCGTATAAATTCGTTGAGTTTCTTGCACACCTGATTGGTTACCGGGTAGACTGATTTGATCTGAAAAAGATGTAATAAGATGTCACCATTAAATCCAAAAATTGCACTTTTAATATAGAATATATTTTGATCAGTGGGCTTAAATGGATTTCTTTGCTGTCGCTGTAAACCTATAATCGCCCCACTGGTATACATTTGACTCCCTAGAAAAGTGAACAAGCAAGATATGCTCACTACGAACCAAGTTAAAGTATAGAAAGACCCAATAATGGTTAGGGAACTTTGTCAAGTAGTTTTGAACAGAAAATCGAGTTTGTAATAATAGTTTCTTACCCGACTCATAGTTAGCCCCGGAGTTATTTCCGCACGACGCTGCTTCCACTTGTCTCCAGTCATAGTGAACATGTTGTTGGAAAGTGATGAAATCGGATTTCTCATCGATCATAAAGGACATTTCATTGTCGTGGAAGTTCTTGAAATCCGATACGTGTATACGATGAGCTAACTCCGGATTGACGATCAATAGTTGAGGCGTGCGGCCCCAATAGATGCCAACCGCATCGTAGGATGATTTGTACTTACTAAAAAATAAGTTAGTAGAATTCTCAACAACAATTTAAACTCAAGTTACCGATAGATGTCGTCGAGATCATAGATCGTATGTCGCTTCATTTTGTACAAGTTGGGATAGTTTCCGGTTAGAATCTGCGGAGTGGGACCGGGCACCTTTCGCTTTTGCCAGTAGCCATAGTTCCAGGTGAGAAACTTATAGAGTAGTGCTACGAGCACTACAAGTAGTGCTATTGTTGAGAATACCATATTGCGTATTGGTTTCGATCGCACAACTTTTCTAGGCGACTTTTGTTATTAGACTGCTCTACGTCCGCTCATACGCGACCCCTTTAATATCTTTTTCAATTGTCTCTGTTTATTGGGTCACTTTCGTGATAAGCAAACTTGTTTGTGTTTGGTTTCTAAAAAACGAAAAAGGATGATGACATTGCACACAAAATTGTGTGCAAAAGCTAGGTGTTCAATGCCAAATATCCCATATCAGCCACTATCTGAAGCGCTTTATCAAACATTTAAACAATGAGTTCCTAAACTGTAATCGATTAAGTGATTAAATATAACATAATATGATGTAAATTTATATAACTTTAACATCAGTTTAAAATAATGGACTATTACGACATTTTTATAAGATACACGATGTTTACTAAAAGCTTTAACCGTTTCTTAACCGTTTTTAGAACTTATAGCAGTTGTATATTGCGCTCAGCAATTTCTTATCAATTTTTGCATTTAATTTCGCAAGTTATTAACCTATTGGGCAATACGTATTTAGCAGGTGTCATTAAACGCAATTTTAAACGGTTTATTCAGTTGTTTTTAATATAAGACAGGACTTTTAAAGAAACATTCTATAAATATCAGGGCTTTGTAAAGAAACATTTGCTATAAAATAGGTGAAAAGTTTTTAGTTTCCCAAAGCTATCGAAACTCCATAAGTAGGCTGAAATTCGCTTTAAATCATAGATATATCAAAGTCTAACCTAACTTGTCTGGGTTATGGCTTAAGTAACTGTTAAATATCAAACAACACTAAAATTTTTCATCGTAAATCTGCTGGCAAGTGACAAAGTCTGATGTATGACTATACTTTTATATATATCGTATATACATGTCTCTCTCTCTCTCTCTCTCTCTCCCCCTCTTTCTCTCTCTCTCTCTCTCTCTCTAGCTTTCCTCTGAGGGCGGGGCTGTCAGTGGAGACACTAAACATTTTGATGACGCGATCGTTTCCTTGAATCTTTTTTTGCCCACGGCTTGCCCACAACTCAACTCCATTTTTGATGTGATGCAACACGTACAGAGTAAAACCTTTGCGTAATTTGCACAAAACGTTTTGTTTGAAATTGAAATTGGTTTTCTTTTTGCAAGACAATTTAACCGCAAATCAACTAAAACGATAGGCTCACTCGTCGCCCCTCTCATGACCTTCTTCAAAGCCGCCATTTGGCTATAAATCAAAGTGGCTCTTTGAGTGGTATCTGAGAAGTATCTGATAACGCGCAAAGAGATTAATTCGAGCAAATGTTAAACTCTCTGTTCGATTTAGCATACTCTGCAAAGACCGAACTATATAATTGGACACGGCGCATCAGGCAGGCACGTTTCATATTTAGAAAATCGACGGGTTCACAAATGCCAAAGAAAGAGACAGTAAAAAGAGCAAGCAATTGGTCAAAAGCATGCAACTGGCTATGAAAATGGCTGACTCCAAAAACCATACAGAATTTTATTCGCATTCGCCTTCGCATTTACATTCACATTTTTATTCGCATTCGCATTCAGCTCGAATCAATTTTGAATAGCCATCCATCAACTTCATCATCTTATTGCTCATTATCATCATTGCTGTCTGATTGCCGCGAAATCATTACAACAAAAACAAAAAAAAAGAAGAAAAACTCTTTGAGCTGATGTTGATGAAAACGATTTTAAATTATTTTATTTCAATTGCAAAATTGTATTGCCCGAATGACTTTAGTTGCGGGTTTGCTTGGCTGCTCGTTTGGCTACATCGCTGGATTTTTCAGCCAAACATGCCATGGCTCTGAAGCTGGCTTATGGCCGCAGTCGTCGTCGTTGGCGTCGTCGCCAGTCTCTGCCGCATGGCTATATCAATTTTTTGCGCTTTTTCTGTATTATTGCTACTCCATTAAAATTGAATTGCCTTCTTTTGTTATTGCTGTTGTTGTTGTTGATGCTGTTGTTGTTATAGTGCCTATTAATGCTGAGAATATAATAATGCTCATTATGCTGAATATAGAAACGATTGTTCGATTGATGTTAAATTAAAAATTATTGATTATACTCCATACACCAGCTGCAAAATATTAATAGTATTTTATTTTTCTTTGTGTATGTTTTTATTGTTACTATTAGATTACTAACTTTTTTGCGATATGTCACATGAATTTTTATAAAATATTGATTATGCTATTTGTCCTAAAGTTTGATACATTTTCTGTTAATAAAGATGTATTTAATATATTGTATTTTGTATGGCAATAAATATAATTTATTAAACAAAATTTAAAAAAAATAGAATAAACTTTAATCTAATACTAAATAAAATATACTTCGCTGTCTTATACATACATTAAACGTATAAAATATTTACATGCATTAATCGTATACGTTGATTGAAACGGTTATGGCTTTGTGTTATATGGGAAAGCAGTGCGAAAGTAAGCAGTTTCTCAAGCAGGGTAGTTTCCATTTTGCGCCGCTAGGAAGCGCTATATTAATGGTTTATATAATCGCTAAGTTTGGTAATGAGCTGCAATAACTTAACGAAACTGTGTTTGCATTTATCAAACAACACAACGAAAGTGTCGCTTGTGTGCAAAGCACTTCAAATGAAACTCGTGAACTAAAAAAAAAAGTTATATACAATTTTGTTAATTAATAATTATTTGAAATCAAAAGTAAAATTAAAAGACCTATGAGGAACTACACGTCATCTGCTTATATCGTATTTACAATCTCCAGTAGAATATTGACAAATCCACAATATTGCTACCTCAAGCAGTCTTAAAAAAAAGAGCAGAATTTGCCGTCAAGCCTCATTAATAGCCGCCAGTTTCAGATCGACCGCCCTGATGCTCCTGTTCAGTAAGACATATCCATAGGTATGTTTGTGTGTATATATATTTCTTAATGCCTTATGCCTTTCATGTGATTGTTTTAAATTAGGCGATGTCAATGGAGGCCTCCCGTTTTTAGCTCATCGTGCGCAAATTGTGCGCTAATTGAAGTGGAACGGTAAACGCAGTTGGCGTCGCAGTGGCAGAGGCAGTGGCAGCAGTAGCACTGCCAGCAGCTAGCACTTCACTCATACGCACCGTTGCTGCTGATGAAGGGAAATGATAATTACACAAACAGAGAGAGACACGCATATTTTTGTGGAAAAACGTACATAAATAGTAACAATCTCATTAAAAAAATCTCCAACGGTAGCCCTAATGAGCAGCAAGCGCTCTCGCTTACAAATTCTCCGATCCCCAAACCAAAAACCCAACTGAAAATGTAATTATATCGCATTATTTGTCATTTCGAGCAAATGAATTGAAACAAATTTAGTGTGACAAATGAATTGTTTATGTACACATACAAATACATATATCTATATACACATGTAAATGTTGTTGGACATGTGTGTTTGTGTGTGTGTAGTTACACTCAATTTGTATTTGCTTTCTAGCCAATTTCATTTCATTTGCATGCGTGCGAGTTTCGTGCATTAGAACTTGTCTCTATTTTGTATCTGTATCTGTCCCTCTTGCTGTCTGCCTGGCATAGCCGTATCTCTGTTTTGGCCATCAACTTTTTTTGCCTTTTAGCTAATACAAGTTTATGAGCCATGTCTAATTACCAAATGAATTGTGCAATTATTTATTTTTGTTTATTAATTGGCTCATACGCTAATGAGCCCTAATGTGTATTAGCCATTGGTTTAAAATCAAATGACTCAGCTGTGTGAATGACTGACTAGCTGACTGACTGTTTGACTGACTGTCATAAATGTCTTGAATTATGACTGCTGAACTTTAGTTTGCGGTTAGGACCCGTTTCATTTGAGCCCTTTTGCGAGTGGGCTTTAAGTTGCAAGACGTCGCCAGTTTGCGGTTGCTACAAAGCATAACAAGCACTTATTTCTTCTGCTTTGTTTTTTTTTGAGTGCATACAAAGTTGCTAGACAGCGGAAGCCAGTCTGTAAACCATTTATGCAAAGTGCTCAAGCATTTAATGCTGGTCTGGTCTGGGGTCTGGTTGGGTCCCGTGGTCTGCTCTTCGCTCATTGTGCAACTCATTAGCACTTATTAAAATTAAGTGCAGTCAAAAGGGCTGCGCCAGCGTCTAATATTAGTGTTGGTGGTAATACTACTGCGGAAATGGGCATAGATTTGCTGCGGGTTGCATGGAGGGGGAGTTGGAGGGGCTTGGGACCTGGCAGTGCAACAATATCATCATCATTATTATCATAATCATTATTAGCAGCGGTTAAAAGCAGCTGCTGCTGCGTCGCTTGCAATCAGCATTTCAACAATTGTCAGTTGCAGTTGTTATTGTTGCTGTTGCTGCTTCGTGCAGTGGCGCGTGTCGTTACCAACAAACAAACAGAGAGACAAACAAACAAACAGACAGCAAAACAAAACTACAAAAAGACAGAGAAAAAATAAACACACAAATGCACTACAAAATGGCGACCAATTAACGTGGCTGCCATATTTGTTTGTCTGTTGCCGGGCAATAAAACATTTCATTTATTAGCCAGGCCAAAGCCAAAGCCAAAGCTACCACCGCCACGCCATGCGGCATGTGGCATGCCCCAGGCTTTTGTTGCCGCACTGCAATCACATTTGCCGCATTCGTTATTTTTTTGTTACCTGCAGCTCTCATTGATTTTTGCCACAGCAAATTGCCAGTTGGCCAGATTGCTAGCTGGCGGTCTTGACTTGACTTGATGATGTTTGTTTGATCGTGTCAGTAGGCAGTTAGTTGGATACACTTTTGCCTGGCAGCTGTGGCAACGTATTGACGCCACGCCCCTTTAGACGCCACAAGCCACGAACACTTCACACTTTCACACACACACACATACGGGGCGCCAAAAAAAGGATGCGGCCAAATAAAATTAGTAAAAAAGAAGACGGGGAAAACAAATTAAACAAATTGGTCAACAGAATTTCATTATAAAAGCAATAGTCACACACACACACACACACACACACACACACACACACACACAACCTTTACACACTTGGGGTTAAGTGAATATCATCAGATCTTTCACATTAGCCGCAGCTGCAGGCGCCTTCAAATCGATTATCCTTTTTCTTTATATACCTCTGCTTTTGGCCAATCCTTTAGCGTAATACGTGTCGCACCTGTTGTCATGCTTATGCATAATCGACAGATCTGATCGTATCTCAACTCTTTCGCTCGCTCTCTCTCACCCCAACTTTCTATCTCTTTTGCGCTCTTCGATTTTGGCTCTTAATGCTGTTAGCCATGCAAACAGTAGATGATATCGCTCTAATGGCGACCAGCTCATCAAAATTAGCCTCGAATTTAATGGCAGGCTTAGCTTAAAGGCTGACGGCATTCTTAGCGTTTGTTTGACCCGGTTCTTAAGTGGTCAAAAGGGTGTTATTAGTTGAGAAAAAAAACAAGAAAGCTAAAGATCAGTTCCAGGCTGAGTGCAGGGTCCTTAACAGTCGCCCCACTCTAAGAAATTCTTTACTACCAGCCTTAAAATTGGACACGGCCAAGACAGCGTGTTCTTGGCCAGGCTCGGAAGGTGTGAACTTTGATGTCGCTTGGTTACAGTCCCAAAATGTTGTCGTTGCATAATTATATGCAATTTAAGGTCCTTCTGGGAAGGACTCTGCTACCGTCTTACCTGTCTCACGTGTGTGTTTTACCTGCAGCACTTGTAAGTGTCGGGTCAAGGGTCAGTTTACTTCGACGGCATTTAATGAATGGCCAACTGCAACAACTGATGCGTCTTTGATGCCAAAGTGGGCGGCAGTGTGTGCTGTGGGGGCGTGTTATTAATCGTTGTAGCCGCTGCAGCTGCGTCGATTGTTTGTGCGCGTTTTAAAACGCGCAGAAAACGCGCGCGTGCTAGGGCGCCACTAACTTGACTATAACTTGCTTAATTAGCAGCCAATATCACGCACTTCATGTTGTCCAATTAATTTAGCATATTACTACGACTAACTACGACTTCTTGTTGTTGTTGTTGGTAGGTTGGCAATTACCTGCAATACACACACACACAACTACACACACACTTGCTGCCAACATTGTTGTGTTGTTTGACGTTGACGGCTTCGTTTGCTGCTGCAACATGCAAAACAAAAATCAGCATATTGCATGTTGTCATAGTCATACCCATGGAGCAGCTATTCCCGCCCCGTCTATACCCCGCCACGCCCCCCTCTTTACGACGGCAACCCTTGCCGTTGGGGCCTAATGATAGACCCCGTCGCTTGGCGCAGCAAAACGTCAAAACGTCAAGCATCTATTAGCCCATTTCTTGCTGTACCCTAGCAAAGGCTGCAAGGAGTATGTTTTGGGCCTAATATACCCCATAGAGTATAGTAAAGTATATTGTATATATAGCTTCAGTCGGAGCGCCAACTGTGTCTAAGAGAATATATTTATTAAGTTTTCCATAAATGTTTATAGAGAAGATTTCTCCTATAGAATATTATAGTAGTTTAGATACCATATTGCTAGTATTATACAACTGGCATAGAATAAATCCTCTTCTAATGCCAATCTTTCAATTTAAATCTTTCAAAAGAAACTTTATGGAAAATTACTGAGAACTTTTTAGAAAATGTATAACTGATTTGATTCTGTAAACAGGTGCACGGACTTTCACAGTGGACTTACTCGACTGTAGCCTTCACGACTTAAGACTTTAGCTTCTTAACATGTACAGTGGTGTCCATCAAATTAGAACAGAGCAATATGAATAAAAGGCTCCTTTTGAAACTGTTTGTGCACTGGTCCGAATCAGGTCCAAATGCTTCGTGCCTTAATGCTTAAACTAATAGATAAATATTATACAAATAATTCTTATTCCTTGTAAGTGGCAGTTCTGAGGGTAACTGGTGGTCGGTTACTCCCAACAGAAACTTTCGCATATGATTTGCCTTATTTGCCTTGTCCTGGCGCTTGTTTTGCTAACCCTCATGTAAAACTTGGCTAAAAAACATGCACATGTGTGTGCCAGCTTAAATCAGCTAACAAAGTCTGCAAGTGTGTGTGTGTGTGCGTGTGTGTGTATGTTGACCAGCTTTGACTTTGTTTGTTCGTTAACATTCTCTACATAAATGGCATAGTTGAATGTTGAATGTTGCATGCCACACGAGTTGTTGTTTGTTTGCCTTAATTGTTGTTGTAATATTTTATAAATTTTATTTTATTTTTTGCTGTCCCTCTCTATCTTTCGTGCTCCATCTCTCTCTTTTAGCTGGCTTAAATTCATGTCATGCGCCTGTGCAATTTAACGTTTAATGAGAAGGCGTTTGTTGGTCATTAAACTATCGCTCTCGTTGCCCCTCCACGCCTCCTTCACCCCGATTTCTCTCCAGACACCTCTGGTAATTGTGACATGACTCTTTTTTGCAAGTTCTCAATTTTTTGTAGTTTTTTTTAGATTGCGCCAATATATCTTGTATAGCTGCTTATTAGTTGCACTAAGCAGCTTGAAAATGTTGCGTGCTTGTTTCACGTGTTTTCAGCGTTTTTTCTTAAGTTTTTTTATTTAAATAAATTTCGCTAGTAGTTTTTTGTAGCCATTAGTTTTTGGCTTAGTATGTAATCAAGGGTTTAGAGGTGAACTTAAGGAGCACACCTCTTATAATGACAATCAAGCACACAAAGTGCTCTTTTTACTAGTCTTGAAATTTGCCATTTTGTTTTAATAACCAACGTTTTAAAAATAAATTAATTGTATGTGCAATTTTGTATGAATTATGGGGATTTAATTTGTATTTTAATACAGCTCTAGATAATAAAACTATTATATTAAAAATTAAAATAATTTGTTTTGTCTCAGTTAATAAAGTTTCTGTTACCAACAGTGCAGCCATTTTAGCTATTTTATAGTGTTTTAGAATAAATTGTTGTAGTGCTATAAATAATAATAAAACTGGCTATATTTTAAACAGATCCTGGAACTTTCTAAGACTCCTTCACTTTCTGCTTAAATTTTAGCGTGGTTTTCCAGCTAATATAATACTACCAGTTGAAATCTTAAGCAAATACAATTAGACGTATTTATAATTTTAATTGCTTGATTGACAATAAATAATATAATATGATATGAGATTTGTATTGTAATAAGTTGAATAGGTCTACTTGTGACAAACTTTTGACTATTTCTAGCTTTATTTATTTACTGCCAACTATCAATTTTTGTATGCAAAAAAAACTGCCAACACTGTCTGCCTACTCTCGCTTGCATTTATAATACAATTATACCTAATATAATTTTGTAAAACAGATTGCAATCATAGGAAGGTTATTCAAAATGTTTGGCCATTTGAAAGGCATTTGCGAGACTCGTAATAACCACAATTAATTGTCGTGTACGTGTAGAGCACTAAAATGTCATGTGAAATGCAATTAATTCAAGAGCTGTAAAAACAACACCCGCTACACCCACACCACAACAACAGCAACTACAACAACAAAATAGACAACACTCTTGTAACAATAATAACAGATCATTTTAATGACAATGTTGCGGCCATATTTGAATTGGTGCCAGCAAAGTTTTTGTTTTTATTTTCGTTTTTGTTTTTGTTCTTGTTTTATTTTTTGTTGCTTTTTTTGCGGTCGTTTTAATAATAATTATAGCGCTGGCAAGTTGCAAAAGTATCTCATTTGGCAAATTACAGACTGGCACAAACTGAACCCAACTTCAACTGCAACACCAGTTCCAATTCCAATTTCAATTTCAGCTCCAACTGCCATTTAGCATAAATATTTTGTCTGTTTTGTTGCTGCATTTAAATTGGCGCATTAGTTGGCTAAATGTGTTTTTGTTGCCAGGGCTCAAAAGCCGCAACAAGAGACGAATTGTCAGTGCCACAACTGACAACCCAATTTCCATTTCCATTCCCAGTTTCCTTCTTTGCCCCCACCTTTGGCCTCCCTGTCTGTCTAGGCGTTGTTTGCAGATGCATTGGCCACGCCCCTAACTCTACCACAGCCCCTTATCGTAGCTTATTTGTAATTCATAAGCTAGACGGCGGCTTTTTGATGTTTTCTTTCATTTTGCCATTTTTTGTTTATGGTTTTCTTTTTTGCTATTTTTGGTGCATTTGTCATTTGGCGGCAAAATGTTTTTCTCCAATTACACGTTGCAACAATATAATGACATAATGTGTCAGCCCATATACTGCACTGCAAGAAAAGGAATAATTCTTAAATAAAGATTTTATATAGAGCTAAGAAGAGTAGTGATAGAGCTTAAGAATAAGCTATACAGTAGAATCCGGTTATAGCGACTCCACTTAAAGCGTCCGTCCGGTCATTGCGACGAAAATTCCATGACTTTCGGTCCCCTTCTCTTTGGTCTCCGTTGATTTCCTTTCGATTAAAGCGTCTACCGGGTATAGAGTCTTTACTTAAAATCGTCGGTATAACCGATTCTACTGTAGTTTGCAGTGTCTAAAGAAGAGTTAGCAGAACTTTATTGTACTGGCCAAATTTTGATAGTGACATAAATATTAAAAACTGTATAAATATAATATTGTTGTTACTAATAAAGATAATCATGTTTTTAGTAATTTTTAATTGTTTGATTGTCTATAAAATATAATTTATAGACAATTAAATAAATGAGACTCGCTTATGTAAATCGTTGGTCATTAAAT
This sequence comes from Drosophila acutilabella, assembly GCA_035046005.1. Lineage (NCBI taxonomy): Eukaryota > Metazoa > Arthropoda > Insecta > Diptera > Drosophilidae > Drosophila > Drosophila acutilabella. Next base: position 2,496,457 of record JAWNOK010000003.1, read on the forward strand.
TGACTCATGCAATTCACGGTAAAATATTAACTATTAAAAGTAAATATAATTTTAATTCTTCGACCCATCAAAAACTTCGTATATACGAAGCAATCTATTGTAGAATATAACATATATTTATTTTTAATTACAAATTTAAAATAGTAGAAACAGAATATTCTTTTAAGTGGCATGTCAAGTTTTGTTTCCTGATCTTTTCTGCACTTATAAATCGTAGATAGTCCACGCTAGTGACACAAACAGAACCCAGAAAAATAAGCTTAAAAGCCATTATCGATCGAAGCTTAATGTTGATTACTAGTTACTAGATTAATTGTAGTTCACTTAAAAAAATTCCTTAAGATTACAAACATTTTTTGATTAAACATTCTTAGTTTGTAGCTTTATCAGTAAAGTTTTAAGGAACTTTTAGCTATATATTAGGTACAAGCTACTCTTTTTTTTTGTCAGTGTATTAAGTGCTGCTCCTGCCCCAAGACCTCCAAGACTCCAACTCCCAATGGCAATGCCAACTGCGAGTGTTCATTGTGTTTATGCAAATCGCATAAATGCAGCGACTAATCATTGACAACCGACTGCAATTGCAAATCCTGGCCCAGTTCAGGTTTCGGTTAATGCTTTAAAGCCAACTGTCTGCCAGATGGTCAAGTGGCGTGGCGTGGCATGGCGAGTGGCGAGTGGCTCAGAAACTGGTAACTGGCCGCTTTGATTGGCCAGACCAACAGCGAGCAGCCGCCATTGCCATTAGGCCAGAGAGCAAAAAAAAGGAGTAGGAGTTTAAGGTTTTTGGTTTGGAAATTTGTTTATGGCCAGTGCAGCAGTGCACGTCTCGGCCATGTTGTGGATCATTAGGTTTTGGGCCGACAGCTTAATGCTTTTGGCTAATTGCTTTAATGGCAAGGCTCTCACTCACTCGTGTTGCCAAGTGTAAAGTTTAAGTGTTAATTTTGTATCTACGGCCTGAGCATAATTATCAAGTAGAAGTGGGATGTGTCTGGGCCAAGTTTAATAATGGCCATGTGACTGGTTGGACATGGGACTTGGAAAGCCTGAGACCAAAAAACTGTGACTGAGTCAGCTGGCAGTTTAATACAGTCTTGGCCATCATTAGCGTTATTAGCCGAACAGTCGATCGATCGGCCATTTTACTGCAATCGAAAATAAACAAATAAATTAGCTGTCTCCGGTTGCTGGTGTTGGCCTAATGGCTGACTAGACTAATTAGTGGCCATCGATCCAAGTTTGATCGAACTGCGTAAATTAATTAGTTTTGGATTTCACCAATTAACACATTCTGTTTATGGTAATTTCAGATTGCCAACGATAACAAATTAAACAGATAAAACTCTATATATAACTTAAAACAAATATACTATAGATAATATTGTGTTGATCTTAATAGTAGCAGCAGCGTTGAGTTGTTTATGTAGATGCGATTTCAATTTGCACATTCACGAATTTCACGCAAAACCAGAAGCCACAAAAAGCCGTTAATTGAAATTAGTTAAAACCCACTTGAACCCATTTTAGTATTGCGCAAATCACATCCAAAACTTGAGACGGGGCCTGACAGCATTCCTTAGCACTACGATATATCAAATGATATCAATTAGTGAATGCCAACCCGGTTGGCTTTTGGATAAGGGCCCGTCTCTCAGTCATTTGGCAACGTGATAAACTAATTAACAAAATATTAAATTAATCAGCCAATATATTGGCCATAGAAAGTCAGCTAAAAGGAAGTCAAAGTAGCTGTTTTTCTATAGAAAAATATTAATTAAATTAATTAAATCATTTACTAACATTTTATTAAACTTTTTCAACTGTAGACTTTTGTAAATGATTTCTGTTCCCTGCTTAAAGGGGGCCTACAGCATTCATTAGAAACTCTAATCAATTAGCTGCTTCTGAGCATGAGTTTCATTAGCAACGTGGCCCTAATTAAGCTAAACAATCAAAGCCAACAATTGTCATAATTTAGTCATGGCAACAGCAGTTAATAAATGTCTACAGACTCCAACTCCGACTCAGACTCAGAGCAGACATCAATTAACATTAATATTCATCTGTAGACGTCACTTTGGAGGTAACTAGAAACAGTTCGTAGTCGGCGCCGACTGTACCCAAAAAAAAGTCGTTTGAGTTTCTGATTTATTCGCATTTCATTCAAAGCAATTGATGTCTGCTTAATAAAACTCAACGTTTCGTATAATTCCTTAGAATTGGCAGCGATGCATACCAAATGACAAGTCTGGAATGGAAAATGGAACTCAAACTGGGAATGGCATTATTTGATTCCCAGCCACAGGCTTTCTGCTTCGCTGAGGCCCTGTGGGAATCGGACTGCAGATCTTTGGCGTTGGCGGCACTTAAAATTCATATATGCATTTTATATAGCGCTTCTTTTTTTGGTGCTCCATCACATCCGGCATAAATACACACTATGTCTGTATGTGTGATTATTTCTGCTAATTGGACTGTCAGTTGTTGAATACGCTGAGTGTTGAGTGGCTTTTGTTTGCCGAATTTCGAATTCAACTGGCATAAATTTCACTTTAGTTGGTTACGCCCACTTTTATACAAACACTACATATTCGCAGGCATAACAAAAGTTGTATTTATACTGTGTGTATATAGATATATTTCAAATGAAACTTTTATACAATAAACAATTACACAAAAGTTGTACATTTCCTCAGAAAAGTGTAAGTCATAGTAGGACATTATTATGCTTTGCGAATTGTGTCTACCGTTAACCAACACAGGCTTTTAACCTTTGAATTTCTGTGAGAAACTGTTTTAATATTTATGGACACTGTACTCTATATAAATAAAATAGAGTAAGTCATGGCTAACCCTATAGAGGTATTCCTAAGTACGAACTTATTCGTCAGACTCGTGAGGACCACAGCTATCAATTGGCATTAAAATATTTAAAATTATTGATGAAAAAAATTTGGACGGTTTTCGGAAAAAAGGCAAAGGGGGCCACATAAAAAATATTTTTAAAAATGTCCCCAATACACCCCCATCGCGCGGGCGGTCGATCCTCTTTCCTAGAATATAAAAAGCTGAGTAGTCAAAGTTCAATAATAAATGGACTGCTGGCACTACAAATATTTGAAAGAAAGTAATAATATTTTATTTAAATTTAATTATTTTTAAGACTTAAAACAAACTCACAGATTGTATTTGTGGCATGACTTTGGTTGGAGACAATCGATTGAAAATTAGAAAAAAAATTAGAATAAAATATATTTTATTGCTCACAATAACTACAGAGCCTTTAACAGCTAATTCTCTCTACTACTAGTTTCTTCTCCACTTTTGTTAGACTAATTCTACTATCTATAAATGTATATATATATGATAAACAAAAACTTGGCAAACCGCCTGCTCGGTTAGTGAACGGTATGACTGCCAGCGCATTAATAAAAATTTAATTTATTTATAAATAAATTGCGATCTAGTCAACAGAGTGAGAGACAACGTATGCCATGCTATATACACTATATAGTGTATAGTATATATAGTAGTGTTCATA